>OX352774.1:258947842-260311992 GCA_947095535.1 Poecilobothrus nobilitatus | reverse complement strand
TTTTTGTTTAGTTCTATAAGAACTTAAAGAGGTTATACGATAGTTTATATAAAAGATCGTTAACTTAATCCATATAATTGAAGTATTAAATATAGTATAATAGAATTAATTTTTTTTCCGATTTATACGTCATCAAAATGTCATCGAAACAGTTGTTAAGGATATTTATATCTTTGAGATTAAAATTTGATTGCATTGCAATGTTTTACAACAATTTATGTATTATTATAATGTCCCTTTATTAGCAAAAATTGTGCAAAATATTGACTTTTAAATTCTATTACTAAAATTTATTTAAGCCAAAGTGTGTGGTATACATTCAATGTGATTCAATCTTACAAAAAGTGTTTAAAAAGTGTAAAAAAAAAAAAACTATAGCTATTACTACATAGTTTTAGATTTTGGTTAGAAGTACTGTTATAAATACATTCACTTTTAGTACGATGTTTCTATTTCTCTTTATTACGAGTTTATAATAATACCTTTTTTAGATTTTTATAAATTACAAATTCACAATTTATTAGATTTTGTATCACTAAAATTTTTAGAGTATACCAATATCCGTCGTCTGCATAACTTTTCGTTCCTAAAGAGATATCAATCGAAAAAAATTAATCGATATTAATCGAATTAAAAAAAAAAAGATATTAATCGAAAAGAAAAAAAAAGCGTTCAACGAAGAATAGTTTTAAAAATTTTCAATGTTGTATATTTTTATACATATATTTGAATAAATCTAAAAAGCAAGGAGTTGATAGACGTGAGATGTCAGTGTTTTAAAATTAACAGATTCTCTTGTATACCATACTTTTAGAATAAATTTAGCAATAAAAGAGGCTTGTTTTATTGTAAATATTTATGTGTTTTTCTTTTATATATATTTATACATATATATGTATGTATGTAGTTCATAGTAAATAATTTAAAAAATATATATTATATGTATACTTACTTACCTTATATATAATACATGATAATTAACAACCAAAATAAATATCCAATAATTGCACAAATTGATGGCGTTATTATTAATAATAAGGATTTATACAAACTTCATATGGTGCGAGAAGGTAACTGATGTCGGTTTTACATAATAAAATTAATTTAAAACAAGAAATATATAAATTTAAATATTGCATGCGTGCCAAAATAAGATTTTTTTTTTTTTTTTTTTGGTTTTTACTAAATTTTATCCTTTTTCTTAATACAATTTAAAAAGAAAATTAATATGAAAATAAAAAAAAAAAAAAAACACAAATTCCAAAAATTTATAACCAAACTATAATAAAACAAATTATTTAGATAAAAACACCAAAACAATTATTTTTAATTTTTAATATAATTACTAAGTAATTAAAAAAATATAATATAAAAAAACATCAAAAAACACAACTACATTAACAATTTTTTTATTTTTATATGTATTTATATTAATTAAATTAAATATTTTAATATATGGATATTTTATATATATATTTATATATGTATATATGTATATATTTTATAAACTTACGATTTTGGTCGTTCAATAAATTTTGGTGTAGATGAAGGTGTTGTACATGGTGAACAATTTCTTGAATCACTAAATGAATGCATTGATGCAACTTGTCTTTTTTTAACAGCATGAAATAGATTTAATGTTGATCTACTTAAACTTGGTTTGATTGTCTGTCAATAAATACATAATATAAATTAGAATAAAAGTAAAAAATTTTATAATTTTAAAACACTATAAAAAACACAAAATATTTTTAAAACTTACACTAACGCATGGTCCACGTAATTCTCTTAAATCGATGCTACGGAACCAATCACAAAGAACTAGATCTTCAACTGCAGGCTTAATATCATCAGGTGGTTCAAAAATTAATGATATTATTTCGAAAGCCTAATAAAAGAAAATTTATTATTAATATTTAATAATTTAAAAATTATATATAAACTATTGTTTAATTTAATTAAAAAAAAAAAGGAATTATAATGTGTATTGGACATGATACGATAATATCATACCCTAATAGATTCAGACCATTTTATAGTTTTTTTTAATAAAATCTTATTTATTCAATTATACATACCAATTACATATATGTATAATATATAAAATTATATATGGTTATAGTATATATGTATGTAATTGATTAAACAAAATTTTTATACAAATACATAATTGTATTTTTACCTGTGGATGCCTCCTAAAATCTTCTTCAATATCTCTAAGAATTGGTTTTGATGTTGTTAATTCATATCCCATACACATTTCATAAAGTAAATGACCAAAACAGATTACATCAATATTTTCAATTTCGGTTGTTGAACGTGACCACATTACAGCATTAATACGAGAAGTTAAACCCAAAAGACCATTTTCTAATCCAGTTAATCTGTATATGTGTTTCATTAAAATAAAAAATAAAAATACATAATGAATATTTGACGTAATATGTAATATAATGTATAATATAAAATATTTATTTATAAATAATTTAAGAAGTATTAGAAATATTATAATTTTTTTCATGTATGCTTTTATTTTATTCTATTTTCTATTCTTTATCTAAAATTAAATTTTATTTTTCAATTCACCTTGCAACACCATTTTGTATTATAATATTTCCACTATGAATATGTCCATGTAATTGAAAACCTCTATCCTTAAGAAATAATAAAGCTTCTAAAATTTGCCGTCCTAATCTTTGAACTTGTGAAATTGGTAAACCAGTTGGCTTTTTCGTATATTTTCGATTCCATTGATCATTCCATTGTGTCTATTATTAAATAAATTAAAATTATTGCATTTAAATTATAATTTATGTATCTATAGATATTATATAAATAAATGAAAATAGAATAAAATTTATTTATATATTTATATTATATAATATATTTTTCACCTTATAAATTAAATCTTTAAGACTGCCACGTGGATTAAATGGCATAACAAGTGAAACATATGATTTTGTTTCATAATGCAAAAATTCTAAATCTAATACTGGATAAATATATGGATGATGTAAAGATCCCAATAATTCTAACCAACTTTGATTTTGATTTTGTGGCAGTTCATCTAAGGCAATACATTCGGGAGGTAAAGGAAGTAAAGTCATTAGGCGGTCTGTTCGAATCTGATAAAAAAAATAAAATAAAAACATGATAAATATTATATAGCTTTACATATAAATACGACTATTAAATTTATTTAAAAAAATTATATATAAAAAAAAAAAAAAATATACCGTTGAGTCACTTATTAGAAACCAATTCTTATTATTTCTTGAACCAATTTCATCAAGATGTGCAATAACATTATAACGTCCATTTGAACTTAACGCCCATTCTTGAGCAACACTTAAAGCTCGTTCTCTTGATGCACGTTCTTTTGGACCACGTTCTGGTATTGCACCACCGCTATCTAACGCTGTATACTGATATTTTAGATTTGGTCTGTTAAAACAAAAAACGAAAAAAAAAAAAATTTTTTATAATATTTTATTATTATTATTAACACAAATTTTGAAGGATAACCCTATATTATATGTATATAATATTATTTATTAGTAAAATTAGCTATTAATAATGACTACTATTAATATTAGTATGAACAAACTTTCCAAATTTACATATTTTACTCAATTAGAGATAGCTATAATATTATTTTTTCTAAAGTATTTTTTAAGGTATCAGGCCTAGGCTATACACATACTTTTAATTGTATAATTTTATCATTAAATATTATCTAAAATAATATTCTAAGATTTACATTCACACTATATATAGTATATAAAGTATAACATTAAAAATATTGTATTTATAGTACTACAACTTTCCTAGAAAGTTTTCAATTATACATTTTATTAGATAGTATCTATTCACACTATTGTATAATAACTAAATTCATTCAACTATAATAGATCTACTTTATCTTTTTTCTCTAATTATCTAAAATTAAGTGTTTGTTATTTATTTATTGTAGTTTCGCTATTGTTTTTTTTTTTTTATTTAATAATCTGCAAAATATTTGAAATTCATTGATAAATTCATTCTATATAGAAGGTATATATATAAAAAGAAAGTGCTAAATTAAGAAGTAAAATTTAAATGTGATTTTATTGAATAATGAAAAATTAAGAAAAACAAAATTCAACTATTTTAAGGTCTTTTAGAAGTTTTTAAAATTGTATTTTAATAGGAATTTATAGGTGCATTTTTTAATTGAATTTCAAATTTTAAAATGTGTATTATGAATTATAATTCAGTGTAATTATTAATTTTCGAACACAGCTATATCTATTGATAAGTGGGATCACTATTATTTTCATTATTATTGACAAGAATAAAGAACTAGAACTAGAACCAAGAATGAGAACCAGAACTAGTGTTCACAATCGCAACCAGAACGAGAACCTGAATCAGAATCAGCACCAGAATCAGAACCAGAACTAGCACTAGAAAAATGTGAGTGCGCGTTATAAATTAGAACAAGAACGATATTTGATTTTGATTATGTCAAAATATTTTCAAATTTTTTAATCGTCTTAAATATAAAGATATAATTTGAGTTTTAAAATTACATTAGTTTTTAAAAACACGAATGTCACCTAAAGTATTGGATCGAAGTAAACGTTTACTGAATTTTCAAAAAAAAAATTGGAAAATATTTAAAAAAAAAAATTTCTGATAATAAAAAATATCTTTGGACAGCACATCATTTAAAAACAGAAGTTTCAGATTAAATAAAAATTTAAAAAGGAATGATGTGATTCAGTATTGTGTCTTATATCAATAATTAATTGACGTCCAAAACTTGTCCTGTTCTGTTTTCTATTCTACCGAATGAATTATCATAAAAATCGCGACTTTGTGTTATTTTGCTTCTATACAACATCGCGACGAAAATAAAATATGGATATTTACATTTTTTTGTTTGTGATTTTAAATCATAAGTTTTACTTATTTTGGTTTTGTGAAATCTATGTGGCAAAAAAAAAAAAAAAAAAAAATTACTACTACTTAAAAAATGCACAATCTAATCATTTTTTCTATTCTTTTGGCTTAAATGAGTGATAATTAAACAGAATGAAAAGTAAATGATTTCTTATGGAAAAATGTGTTATATTATAATATATTATAAGGGCCTTAATAAGATCTTTCAAATTTTTTGAATTATTTGAAGATTTTAAATGAAAAGAAATTAGTAAACTCAATTTGTATTGAATTTTTAAGATGATTAGCCTATATTAAAATAAGAAAATCTGAAAATTATAATATATTCATTATATTTTTATCGAAAATTTAATATGTGGAATTTTATAATTAAAATTTTGGTATTTTTTTGTTAAAAAGAAAAAAAGAAGTATTTTCATCACCCCGTATATATCATATTCCAATTGTTAATGAAAAAATTTAAAATAATCGTCTAATGCTTGGCTCTGCTATCACTTGTTTTTTAATTCGCTTGTGTATTTGTGTGTGTTTTTCTATTTAAATAAAACATAAGGTCTAAAAAAAAAATTTAAAACAAATTTTAAGAATCCAATTCATAAGAATTTTTATGTTGTATGTATGTATGTTAAAATACACTCAAAACTCGATTATACAGACAATTCTTTTTAAGTTATTTATATCCTTTTTTTTTTGTTTCTTTTTAAATTATTTTCAATTAAAATTAATTTCATTTAAGTCGAATTAAAACATTTTGGTTGTAACTACGTCAAATGTCAAACGTCAAACGAAGTTTGTTGGCCTTGTGCTACTTCAAACGAACCAGATTTATTAAAATAATTTCGAAATTATACTTAAAAGAACATTGTAAATAATTTTTTAAAAATTTAATAGAAAATAATTTTTTACGACGAAATTAAAATTTTAAAAGTGACATTTAAACCAAGCATTAGAAGAATTTAAATTCCATTTTAAGATATCACACGAACATTTATTAACAATTATGTTAAAATTGATTTAAAAAAAAAAAAAAAATTAAAATTAATGTCATAATTTAAATTAAAGTTTTTTTTGAAAGATTTTGATGGGAGGGAAAAACAACATCGATAACGACATTTAATATATAAGGAAACAATATATAAAAAAAAAACATTATACAAAGATAGTGTTAAGAGTATTTTTATATTTATAGATCCAAAAAAATTTGGTTTTGAATTTAAAAAAAAAAAAAAAAAAAAAAACACACGACATTTATATTATTTATTTATATATTATATATAAATGAGAAAATTAAAAATGTATTTATATAATACAATTCTTATATAATATATACATATACATATATAGACGAATATACGAGAGTTTTACGAGAATAACGATTTTATGACAGTATTAAAAAAAAGAATAAAAGTTAAGAAAAAACCAAATGTATTAATTATCAATCCAAAAAAAAAAAAAAAAAAAAATACAAAACAAAAACAATCAAACAAATTTAGATGGTTATTTATATTAATTTTTATTATTAGTAAAAAATACATTGAATATTTTTTTATGATTTTTTTTTTTTGTTTTTTTTTTTATATATATATATATATATATAATTTTACAATAAATAATTAAATTTTTATATTTAGTAAGAATAAAAAGAAAAAAAAAAAAATTTAAGCAAAACATTCTAATTTGTTATTCTTTTAGTTTTTTAGCTTACATTTTTTTTTTTTTTTTTTCAATTAAAAATGACAATTTTAATGTTATAGATTAAAAATACATCTGAATATTTGATAAAATAATAATAAAAAAAAAAAATAAATAAATAATTGGCTTAAATTTATTTTATATATATCTATATATTTGTATGTTTTTATAATTTTATATAACATTTTTTAATAATTCAAAAATATTTTCATTAGTTTTATTACAAAAAAAAAAAAAAAAAAAAAACTTTTGTGCACATACAATATTTAGAATTTAAAATTTTTTTTTTAATTATAAACTTAAACCAATCTATATGGATATTGAATAGAATCCTTGAATAATGAATCAATACAAAAAAAAAAAAAAGAAAAACCATAAGATATTATTTTATATACATACATGTACATATTTATTGAGAATTTTTGTTATTTAATCAAAAATATATTTTCGATATTAGCTTCTAACCTCTTTTTCAAAATGTAGAATTTTTTTGAAATATTTTTTTTTTTTTAATACAATACTGTTTAATTAACTTTTGATTTTAGAATAACGAGCCTTCTTACAATATTTTGATTGTATCTGTTAAATTAATTTATATGTAATATGAAAATCCAATTCTACTTTGTAAGATTTTTGAAAACTTCGTTCTTGCCATAAAACGCAATTTGTAATTACAAATGAAGATTCGAAAGTGAATAATGAAAAAAGTCACTCTTAAATGAAATGTAAACAAGGCAGAATGAAAACCAACGGATTAAAAGGCGCAAATTCGAAGGAAAGATCTTTTTTCTTTCAAAATTTTAAGGTTATATTTAAGTGTTACGGAGATATGAAGGAAGAAAAATTTTACAATATTTAGCTTTTAAATAACGGTAAATTTAGATATATTTTAAAAAATTCTATAATTTTTATTTTCACATGGTTGGCTTGGTTTTATCCATGGTTGAAAATTTTATTTGTTCTATTAACAGTGTAGAAGTTTTATAAACAGTTAATATGTCCTAAAAACCACTTCTGCTTCATTAGCAAAAAACTACTCCACTAAAGTTAATTGATTATATAAATAACTTTTACTGATTATTTTTTGAAAAGCGTTTAATATATAGATTAAATAAATTAAAAATTTTGACGGAACCATAAATTGTAAATTTTCCGTTAATATTTTTTATTCTATATATATAAGTATATGATTATTTTAATAAAAACTAATTTTAAATAGAACATCCCGTTCTATTAAAAAGCATATAATCTAAACCTTTAACGGTATAATTATAAATGTTGATTAACTGTTATTATATCAAAATTAAAAGAAGGCTGTTTAATCAAATTATTGAATAATTTTTTTTTTTTTTTAATGTTAACAGTCTTGAAATATTCAAATAATAATTTTTTATCTATATTTATTTAACAGTTATATATAAATATAATAATTGATATAAAAATTATAGAAAATTACCTTCATTATATTTAAAAATTACAAGTAATTTTATTTTTTCAGAATATCAAGGATAATTTACTTAATTGTTATAAATTACAAAAAGAAAGAAATATTAATAATATTTCCTCCAAAAAAAAAAAAAAAAAATAACCTAAAAATATAAAACAGATCCTTAGTGAAATGAAAAAAAAAAATTATGTTAAATTAACATAATCAATATTATATAAAAAAAAAAATATAAATGAGTTATCTTCATTTTTACAATTAAATAATTTTTTTCAAAATTATTACAATATATCATTAATTATAAAAAAAAATCCCATTAATAAACTGGAAAAAAAAACTCATTTAAAATAATAATTTCATTAATATTTGATTAAAATGCAAATTTTTTATATTTGTATTGATTCATTAAACAAAGTTACAACAACAAAATTAATATTAAAATGTTAACATTATATAATTTTCATTAAAATACATAAGGATTATGACAAATTGGAAACTAATATAGTAATAAATACATAATAGAAATAAATTGTATCATATTTTTAATACAAAATATTAATAAAATTTTTTAAAATAAGTATAAATATAAAGGAAACTAAAATTAAAATATTAGAGAAAGAAAAAAAATATATAAAATGTTAAATTTAGATGAAAAAAAAAAAAAATTTTTCTAAATCACTTCGAAATAATTAAAAAAAAAAATTAAATAAATTTTAATAGAAGATTTTTACTTCCTATACAAATGAACTAATTTTTTTGATTTTGATTTTTTTTTTTTTGATGGAATCAACGCGTACGCAAAACGCTTTGAAATGTCAAACAATTATATGAAAATTATTAATTATTACTTTATATGAAAATATATACAAGCGATCACATTGAAAGTAATCATATAAAAATTACAAACACGTGAATTTTCACGATTTTGACATTTCAAAACGTCGAAGGCACATCATTAAAATCAAGTATAAGTCAAGGCATAAAGCTGTTCATGATCAGATGAAACTGTTGGATTGTACTAAGTATATAGAAATGTTCATCCATTATAAAATTATTTTTATAATTTAACAAATATTTTGTATATTGGGTACACCAAATCAAGTAGTAATATAAGTAGAGCTGCTTGATTATGAAATCGTTTTGTACAAATCTTTTTTGTTATTTAGTTTTAAACCTATACTTCAATTTAATCCTGACTATGAAAATCTTTATTATTTTACTAATTTATGTATTTTATTTATATTTTAAATTTTGTTTATATGTGATGGATGGGGTTCAATGCGTAATTTTCCTAGTTTGCTTTTCAAAGTATTCAAGAGAAACATACTTGGAAAAATTGCTTTGAAATTTCTTATGTGTCATTTTTTGTCAAAAGTAATCAAAAATTTTTTATTAGGTTTGGAAAAATAAACAGAAATTATTTGCTTTATCTTCTTAAATGTCAAATAATATTCCGATTTAGAAAAATTGAAGAAAACCTTATTATTGACTTAAAGAATTTATTATTGAAATATTTTCAATGTAGTTACAAGAAAACCTAAACTTTTTGTAAAATTTTATTTCCGTATAATGATTTTATTTTGTCCCAAATAACAAGTGATCAAATAAATTTTTTTTTTTTAAATTTCTTAAATTAATTTTTCTTCAACAGTTTCAAAACTTCAAAATAACAAAACTTTTTACGTTAAATGAATCAAAATAGTCAAATATCAAACTGTCAAAATATTCAAAGCAAAGCAACGGATTAAAAAAATCGTCACATCGTTACTTTGCTTCGTTTCGGTTACGTTACTTATACTTTGTTTAATACATTGTGCATTTGGTCAAGTATAATAAGAAATAATGTAATTCATTTCAGCTGTCAAAGTTCTTGAAGAAAATAAAGTAAACTAAGTAAACATTGGATCACCATTTTAATTCATGATACATAAGTATAAAAAAAATAAAAATGAAAATATGAAAAAAAAAAATATATTTTAAATCCTTCTTTTTTATATTAAAAAATATATATTAAGTTCTTTAAGTCCTTCTTTTCTAAAATCTCAAAATTTTGATAATTTAAGTTTGAAAGAAAATAATAGTCATATTTATGTAACACACCAATCAAATACATACTTACATACATATATTAGCTTAGCTGTTCATTTTATTTAATATGGTGGATATTTGTCTATTTTATCTATCTTTCTATTTTATTGTATTTATCTTGCTATCCCACAACCTTTTTAATACTTTGTTCACCCGTTTTGGTTTTTATATTATAACAAATAAAGGTTTCTCTATTTTACAATACAAATCAAGAAAAGTTATAAAATAGTATGATAGACATACGAACATTATTACAATTTTAAATTTTTTTACCTTGGCTTATCTAGGATTATAATCAAGGTGACTTTAATGAAAAACATAAGCAAGCCAATTTTAAGTTCACATTGTCAAATTAACTTTTCAAAATTCAAAAGTCAGATGTGTATAAAATGAAATAATAATATGAAAATATGTGCTCCTCGTTTAGATTTAAAATTAATTCAAAATCTGTTTTTAATACATTCAAATTGCCGCTCATATATAAAGTGTAGATGTTATATTTTAAAAATAAAATATAAAAGAATTATAAATTAAAATTTAAAAATTCGAATTTTTTTAGTTATGAAGTCGTCGTCACCTTTATAAATGATTTCAAAATTGTATGATTCTCATGAAAAACGAGTGATTTTAGAAAATATGATTAAATTTTACATATAAATATCTTATATTATTTATTTGTGCCATTTAAAACGCAAATTATAATTGATATTTATTGTTACTTTGTAAGAATAAAAAAAAAACGACTTTACACCACTTTAAACTACTTTAATTGCTTCAAAAAATTTTTTAATAAATTCTGTATTAGACAATTCTGTATTTGCATCAGACAACTTGCATCTGCTAAAATTCACATTTAATCTCATTCGTACAATGTAAGTTAAATTTTCCTTTATCTTACCCCTTTCCTATCCTCATCCTATCGCAGTTACAGTAATTAGTCATTATACTAACGTCGGCAGGAGGTAGTTTTAGTTGATAAAAATCCCACATTAACAAAGTGGCCTAGGTTATCTTGGTGTCTTTTGAAAATTTACACCTCCAGTTGGACAAAAAAAAAAAAAAGATTCGATATTGACAAAATAAAAAAAAAATAAAAAAAATTCAAATTTTTATTTGATTTGGGTTTATTTTTCTATTTAGATATAGATTTAAAAATATCAGATAAATCAGATCAAGATCTTATTTTGCTTATGGTTTGAAAAATTTTTTTTTTAATTAGAAAGTAACCAATTTCAGTTTATGATTACATTTAAATCTAATTTTTGAATGCCAATAATAATTTCTCTAAGAAAAATTTTTAATTTTCTTTGCAAAAACCCACAAAAAAAAAAAAATTACATAAATTAGATATTGTGAAAACAAAAAAAAACTATTTATATTAAAAATTAAATGTATATAAGTATATAGTAAGTAATTGCCAATATATTATGATTCCATCAGTTAACTGTAAATTTTAAATAATACATAATTATATCAAAAAAAACATAAAACAAAAAACATTGTAAGGATAGAATTGAAAAGAAGGTCAAGCACAACTAATATAATAATAATAATAATATACAAGATAATATTAAAATAAAAATATTAAAAAAATAAAAAAAAACTGAATAAATATATGCCAAACAAACTGCATAATTAAATAAATTTTGTTTTGGAAGAAATAAGGAAAAATATTTATACAACACCAGAATCAAAATTAAAATAGACTATTTTGTAATAATACAAAAAAAAAAAATTAAATTTAGCTAAATATTTTTTTTTTTAAATTTAAAATTTAATTTTAATAATTAAAAA
This sequence comes from Poecilobothrus nobilitatus, assembly GCA_947095535.1. Taxonomy (NCBI): domain Eukaryota; kingdom Metazoa; phylum Arthropoda; class Insecta; order Diptera; family Dolichopodidae; genus Poecilobothrus; species Poecilobothrus nobilitatus. Next base: position 260,300,030 of record OX352774.1, on the reverse strand, counting down.
ATAACAAACAATATAAATTTGTTTCTATTTTTTTTTTTTTCATTTTTAACCTTGCTATAATTGGATCTATTGAATCCCTAGAACTTGTTGATGTAGGATCCGGTGGTACAGATTTACTAAAAAATAATCTCGCCAAAGTATCAATTCGGGCACTAACTAATGGTGATTTTTCCGAATGTTCTGATTGATCGGAATTATCTTGTTCAGAGCTAGCAGATCGATTACTAAAAGTAATTAAGTACAAAATAAAAGAATCAAAACAAAAAAAAAAAAAAAAACAACAAAACAAAGAACGAAAAAAAAAAAAAATCAATGAGAATTATTTTAATAATTTTTTAAAATTAACGGAGTAAAATTCTTAAAAAACGTAATTAAAAATTTTTTTACATATAAATATAGATAGCATTTTTGAAATATAAATTAAATATTATTTTTTTTTAAAATAATTAAAGATAATATTATAATACCTTTAATATTCGTATCTGTAATCTTTAAGATCGGACAGTTAAAAGTTAAAGTTTTTTGTTTTCTTAGGGAAGAGTTGAGAATTTTCAAAAACATTAAAGTTGGATTTTAATCATTTAAAAAATAATCATTCTATTTTGAGCCATCAAAATAATATGTTTTTGTTTTTTAGAACTGAAGTATGATGAAAATTTCTATAAGCTAATAAATATAAGTTTGGATAGGAATTGATATAAAGTTAACGTTAAGAAGCATCCCCCTCGCATAAATAAGTTACTTTTGTAAAAACATTCATTTTATTGTAAATGGTACATTATATACTTATATCAATCAATATATACATTATATAACCTATCAACCAAATAATTAAAATTGATTGTCATTTAGTTAGCAAACCTGCAATGCTTTAAAGATCAACTGTTTTTTTGATATGGCGACATAAGGCAATTTTTTTGGAATACCCACACATATAAATGCGACAGGGAAATAACACAGCCTTCCATTTTTAGGCGTGCCGTAAATGTCGTAAGGGAGAATTATTCTTACGACGTGTGTGGGATTCAAACCCACACTCCCTCGGTGTTTACAATGCATTATTTAATACGCTCTTACCCACTACTGCCCCCTACCATTTTTTTTTATAAAGTAAACAATTGAATTTACAATTAATTTTTGAATATTTAATTTTCTTTTTGGGGGAGGGAAAATCACTTTCCATTTAAAAAAAAAAATTCTCATTTATTTGAGCTAATACTTAATTTAATTTTAAAATGCTATATATATATACATATACATATATACACACACAAATTAATTAATTTTGTTTTAATGAATATTATATATATACCGGCTAAAAAGAACTCTTTTGTGGGCTGCAGTCAAAGTTTTTGAGTCAAATTCATTGGCAGAACTTGTACGACGAACATGATTTGGATTTTTTTGTCTTTTCCTATTTGATCTGGAGTTTTATTTATTTTTTTTTTGGTAATTAAAATTTTATTAAATTTGTTAATATATTTTTTTTTAGTAGTAAAAAAAAAACATAAGTAAAAAATATAAAAAAATTAGTTTTGAAAAATAGAATATATAAAAATTAATGTTATTTAAGAAAAAGTAAAATTAAAACTTTAATTAAGTAACAAAAACAAAAAAAAAAAAAAACAAATTATAATAAACTTAAATTTTGATAAGATTAAATAAAATTTGAAATACTTACTTTTGATTATAACAAACACGACTAAATCTATCATGACCAGTTGTTGATTCATTACCATTTTGAGAACGTTGTTTTAAACTAGCTTGAAGATTAAACATTTTTAATGGTTTTTTTGAACTCGCGACTTCACAAACTCTAACAATTAATTTACGACTACTTTTAAATACTGTATTAAATGTTTTATAAAATAAAACCGAAACTGATTTATTATTACTCGAAGACGAACTTGATGATGACTGTTGTTGTTGTTGTTGCTGTTGTTGTTGAGGAATATTTTGTTGATTATTTTCAGAATTAATATGCTGTAATAAATGCTTATCTGGTAATTGCTGTTTTTGTTGTTGAAAGTGTTGTTTCTCTTTAGATTTTTGATTATAATATTGTTGTTGTTGTTGTAAGTGTTTACTTGTTTGTTGGATTTCTTGTAGATTTTGATCGTTGTTTGAGTTATTATTGTTTTGTTGTCCGTTGTGGTCCTTTAATTTAAATTTTAAATAGAATTTTGTTTTGTCGTTTTTGTTTTTTGTTTTTTTTTTTGAATTCCAAAATATCAAATTTATAATGTATATAAAAAAATATTGTTATTTTTCAGTTATTTAAAAATAAAAAAAATTGATAAGTTTTTAAATAAATACTTCTGATCGATCTAAATGAATTGTCCATCACTGTGTAATTAAAATAAACTAAACTTAATATGTATATAGGATTTTTTAGGAAATAAAAAACTGGAATTTTTAACCTTATCCTAAATATGTATATACTAGTCTGCTTTAAATATTTCAAAAGTAATACTAGACGTAACTAGCATGTAAACTAGACGCATTAGATTAGACTAGAGCAATAGAACTAATAATAAATCAACGAGAAAGAAAAATATTGGTTTTTCAATTCGAAAATGGATAGTATATCACATGTCACTGCACTCTGAATAGGATATAAGAAGAAGAAGAAGAAATGTCACAAATTTCATCCAAAACTTTCTTCTATCTCTTGAGAATAATCTTCTAAAATCTTGAGAATAATTTTGTTTAGGTTTAGACAATCTCGAACTGTTTACAAAAAATTCTATGATAGTATAATTGAAAAATTCGACAAACTATTAGAATTGTAGAAACATTAATTGATAATTAAAAGCAAAAAATCAAAAATATATAATTTGTGTTTGAAAGTTTTAAAATTATGTTATCTAATTGTTTGCTTCTTTAACAATCTGTTCCCTAAATAACAACTGTTTTTGTTAGGTTATTTCGTTCCAAATTTTTACATAAATATTTTGTATAATATTAATATAATTTTGATATGAAAAAAAGAAATGAATGTTGCTTAAGTTAATTTAATTATTGGATTTTTAATTTTTTTCGTTTTTTTTTTATACTAAAAATCCTTGAAAATGAATCGAGAATAGATAAATTATCGTATTTATAAGATTTTGCTTCAACTATTTTTTATTTTATTTCCTATTGGACTAATCTTTTAAATTATATATATTTTTCTTTGAGGATTTATTTTATATAGTATCTGAAAATGTTAACATCAGTACATTCTTCAAAAAGTTCTTATTAAAGTATTATTAAAGTTCTTATTAGATTATATATATAAATTATAAGTATATTTTGAATTTTTGTATTAATTTATAAATAATAAAATGATAATATTAAATATATATAGTCTTTTATTGATTCTTAAAGCTTTTTTTTAAAGCAAATTTTATTTGTAGGCCCTTAATATTAATATAAAACAAACTCGATAATATATTGCATATTTTCAGGATATATGTAATATACTCCTTTTTTGTAGCTACATAGTTAATAAATTATTTCCAACTTTTAAAATCAACATAGTAAAATATGTTAATAAGTTATTAAAATTATTTTATATTTAAAATATCAATTAAATTATCAATAATAATTAATTATTTAAAAAATATTTATAAAACACAAAAACTTACTTATAAGTTATAGTTGTCAAAAAGGTATATATATTTTTGGACATGTACATTTAATTTTTGAAAAAATATGTAAATGTTATATAACCAGGTTTTTTTTTTTTTTTTATATGGAACAAAACAATATCAAAATAATTAAATTTTTTTTAGTTACATTTAAGTAATATGACAAATTAATCTGTTTTAATTTATATTTCATCCTTAAATAAAAATTTAATAATTTTTTTTTTATTTTTTAAATAATCCTTTACAAATCCTTTTTTTAACTTTTTTTAATCAAATTTTAAATTAATATTCACTTTTCTAATAAATTTATTAATATATGTTAAATAATAAAAATAATATATTTTTTCCGTATAATGAATAAAATGTTATTAATTAACCACGAACATTTAATAAATATTTCAAATTTAATACTGTTCGCTTTCGATTATGAAAAAGAACTAAATTACATTTAGTTAAAGGTTTTTTCTTTTTTAATAGTGCGAAAATTTTAAGAATAATAAAAGAGAGAAAATAATAGAATTTAAAAATTGACATTTTTCACTTGATTCAAGTCACCTTTCTATTCAGACAAGTGCTTTCGGTTTTTATAATCCAATTATTTTTTTATGGTATATGCATAAATATTTAAAATGTATGTATATACGAGTAGATGAATTTAATTCGTTCACGTTTTTTTAAAGTGCTCTTATGTATACAAAAGGTTTTTAAATGATGTCGGGTAATTCTATACTTTTGGATTTTTTTTTTTTTATAAAAAAGCAAAATAAAGCGATATAATTTTTGGTTGTTGATTAGATACTTTTTAGAACTATTTTGTGATATAATATATTTCATAAAAATAAAACTAAATTCTAACACACTCGTTTACTGACTCCTCCCTCACTCAATATAACTAAACGGCATGGATTAGATCTGACTTTTTACGCTAATTTAAAGTAATTTCTTTAGTCGATATTATAAAAAAAAAATATTTAGGAAACATTTTATTTTTCCATTTAGAAAAAATGTTAGGGACCTTGGCGGTCTAGTGACTAAGAGCAAAATCCAACACACGTCGTAAAAATAATTCTCCCTTACGACTTTTTCAGCCACGCCCAAATAGGAAAGGCTGTATAATTTCCTTGTCATATTTATATCGGAGGGGAATAAAATAAAAAAAAATGTTAACTACTCTTCTCTGTAGAGATTTTTTAACTATCATACAAAGAAAACTATAAGAGTAGATATATAGCTTAAACACAACTAATTCTTAGGATAACATGAGAACTACGTGATAATTAATCGGATTTGGTTGGTTGATGACTTATATTATTATTTCATATATTATAACCTATTCCTGACTTTAACTAAAGTATATTTGCTGTGAACCGTATTTTCCTAATTTTTAAATTTGAGGTTAGTAAGATTTAATGGCGTGATACAATTTAAGTTCTATAAGAAAGGTTTAAAAAGGCGGTTTTTAAAAAATAAATAGTGGACCTATTATAATAATTATAATGTACCGCCAAATACAAACTTTTCTTTTGAAGTTAACTCTCATAATATACAAATGTTATAAAGTTGATTTTAATATAATTATCAATTATAGGCTTCAAAATTTGTTTCGATTAAACATATCTGTTCTAAAATTTTAAAAATTTCATAAGAATTGTCCATTGAAGTTTGCTTAAAAAGACATTTAAAGGGTAACATAAGACATATTTGTTTTTCTATTGCGTGAATCATTTTATAAACTAATGTAATTTATAAAATATTTTTTTATAAAGATTTCTTTTTTTCTTTTCATTTATAGTCGAATACGGTATAAATAATATTAACGCGAATTACTTTATTGTCTCTTATCACAATGTTCACAAAATAAAAAAAAAAAAATTCTAATTGCATAATAAAATTGATTTCTTTATACTATTCTTTGTATTTATATATTGAAGTGTGAATAATTTGTAATGTCTAATCAAGGATGACTTTGTAGTGCGTTTTAAGAAAGAATTTAAAAAAAAATTCCATAAAATTTTCTAAACACTTAAAAGCAAGAATGCAAAAACATTCAATAGAGAGAATAAATAGACTGTATAAAAAATTGAATTTGTAAAAAAAAACGTATTGTATATTGATCGATGAGATATTGAAAAAATAAATCAAATATCAAAGAAAATGAAACCTAATTTAAAAATCAATTCAATTATTGTAAATCGATTTAAATTAGCCTGTTAATTACTTTTAAGCTATTTATGCTGACAATGTAAATATAAGTACAGTGTAGAGTACACTATAAACCTTTTTTTTTATAGTATAATATTTTGAAATGACTATAACACGTTTATTACAGGTGACAAACAGGTGAATCAAAGACGAAAGTCTTAAAAATAAATATTTATTTTCTTGGTATTATATTGTAAATTTGAGTGATTTAAAAATGAAATTATTAACTTGAATGCAGAATTTTTTTTGAATTGCAACAATATATATTGCAATGACCATATATTGATTGTGATTCAACGACGATATTAAGTTGCTTTTTATTATCAAATTTCGTCAACAATCTGCATTGCAATGTAACTTAGAAGTGTATTTTATATATTAATTTTTCAAAATCTATACAGCAGAAAATTAATATTTGAAATGCTAGCATATAGATAGTAAGTTTTTAATCGCTAATCTAGTCCTGATCGGATGTTTGTATTACAATTTATACGATTTGTGTTATAATTTTTTCCAACAAAATACTCTTACTATGGCTTAAAGCTATACCTGTTGAAGATTTGTTTGTAATAGAAAAGTTTAATCGATTCTATTTGTAGAAAATTTGCATTTACAGAAAATCTCCGAAAAGCGTTCGATTCCTCCAAGTTTTAGAAGAACTTTTGGTGTGAATATTGAACATTAACTAAGACAGAAATAAACAAAATGACACATTTTCAACTTTTAAATTAAATTATAAAAGTTTGTCCAAATTAAATTGTAAAAAAATTCTTCAAATTTTATTATTACTAAACATTTTCTCAGGTTATATAAAGAAGTTTTTTTTATAATGAATCCTTTTCTTCTTAATATAAAGGAGGCAAAACTATCGTAGAAATATTCTGTAACAAAATTGTATGTGATCTCATAAAAGATCATCAATATGTTCATCAATATATCAATATGACATGACAACTGGAACAACTTACTCAAATAAGATAATTGCTTAGACAATTATACTTGAAAAACCACTTTAGATTATGTGTATTTGTCATATGACTTTTTAGGACATATTGCTTATGTCAAACAGCTGATCAGTCAAAAGTCGATTATCGAGTATCGATAGAAATCTATTTTGTGTTAATCGTTTTGTATTGTCATTTATATTTTATGGTTATTGAATTGTCAAAGTGTATTTTTCCTCTGTTAAGGTGTTAAAGGTGTAAAGTGAAATTATTTTAATATTTTTGTTAAAAAAAAAAAGATTTTAAATATTTTATAACATAAATTAAATAACAAAATTCAATATTTATATTTTTTTATTTTCACTTTGTCTTTATCATTCGTCAATACAAATAGTTTTTGAAATGATCAGCAAAATGAAATATATCATGTGACTAGATATGCATATTACATAAAATAAGGATGTTAAATGACACTTTATTATGATCACTATATGTATATGATCCTTTTGTATTGTGGAATTTGTACAATCCAAATTTCAAGACATGTAATAATATAAATAGAGTGAAGTAGTTTTGGTTAAAAAACCAAAAGTACACAAAGCCTTGAATCCAATAAAAAAAATTTGTATCGGATACTATGATAAAAGCTTAGACTCTTTTGTTGTTTTAAGAAAAGCTTAAATCATAAAAAAATAATTATTTTAATCCGAAATTATTTAGAGTTATTCATTCCTATATCGTCTAGCTATCAAAATCGTATGACAACGGTACACAATTTTGTGTTTTTATAGAAAACATGACTGAGATTGAGCTGTGTTTTGGTCTGTAGATTTTTAAAAACAATACCCCATATAATACAGTCCTTTGGTCCCAAAAAACACTACTTAAAAAGACAAAAAAAAAAAAATACTAAAATGTATTTTAAATTAAAAAAAATATTATATGTATTTTTTTATATTTTTAAATGGTTTGATGAACCAGGACTATTTTTTTTTTCTTTCCTTTTTAAATCTTAATTAATTTTAAATACAACAATATCTAATTTATTTAAAAAAAAAAAGGACTCTTAAATTAATGTAACAATTTAATTTATAAAGAATTGTATTTAAAAATATACTAATTACAATTTTTGAAGATTGATAACTAATAAAGCGCTTCCGAAGGATTTTTCTCTATTTTTTTTTTAAACTTTTCTATTAATTATTTGTTAATCATCATTAACAATTTTTATAATAATAAACTCTTAAATACGAAAAACAAAAAAAAAAATACATTTGTTCTTTTTTATATTTTTCTCTGTACAAAATATTTTAATTAAAAATTATACTAATTGATTTTGATTTAAGTTAAATTGTATTTTTTGTTTCATGTCTGTAATTTTGTTGTCGATTTTCTTAATTGTTTCTATTTAATTGAATCTTTTAATGCTTTAGTGGCATTCTTTAATTAAATTTTCTTTTGGTTATTTTTTTTCTTCTTTATACATTTTATATATTATATAATATCTCATTATATATTCATTATACATATATATATATATATATATAATGGTGATTTTTATTTGTATATTATTTAACATTTTCTTGTTTTCTCATTAAATTTCATAATAAAAAAATGTGTGGATAAGATTTTTATTTTGATTCAATTTTTATTTTAACTATTTGTTTTTTTATTTTATTTAATTTTATTTTTTATGTATTTAAAAGTTAAAAAAACAAAAAAAAAAAGAACCAATAATTTTTTGCATATTATTATTTTTCCTAGGCGAATTTTATTTTTTATTACAATATTAAATTTTTGTTCATTTCAAATTCGAAAATCAAAACAAAAAATGAAGCATGTAAAACTCCGCAAGGAAAGTGAGAATAAAACGAACTCTGCTTATATATTTATACAACCAGCAAGAGTAAAGTAAGAATAATTTATAGGACTTATACAATCCTTAAAAAAAAAACATGAAAAAAAATTATAACCGTTTTGTATTGGAGCAGTTTGCCTTAAAGGACTGACTTATTATAAAGACATGTACATGAATATTAAAAATCATTCATTCACAATAAATTTGAAAAAAAAATTTATTTGTATTAAATTTTTAAAATAAAATTAAATAAAATACCGGGACAGTTAAAAAGTGAATAGGTTTAATTTTAGATAAATGTATAAGAAATGTGTTATCAAGTTCTTATTTAGAAAAAATTTTTATATACGTATATAAATAAATTTAATAAAAATTTATTGTAATATTTCAATAAGTAACAACACTTTGATTTATGGTTAAAATAAATAATTTTATCAGAAGTAAACAGTAATTATCATTTTCATTTAATAGGAGAGGACAAAAAGGAAAGTAAAAATTTTATTCTATTTTTTCGCCCTAATATAATCCCTTAAGTTATAGTACTAAGAAACAGTGTTACAGTGAAACAGTGTTAAACTAAAGGTGCGCACATTTTCAAAAAGAGAATAAAAAGCCTTATATAGGATTGTTACTATTTTGGGATCAAAATTTTTATTTTTTTGGAAGTTGAAAGGATTTTGTCTTGATGGGATTTCGGAAAGCTGGATTACGTTCTATTCCCGTTCAATGTTTCCGTATCCATTTCCTATTATTTCCTATTCCTACTCTCTAGTCAATATACTGCGTTAACAGGTAAGGGTTTCGTCCCATTGTATTTACTAAAGGAGGAGCTGGGTTTAATCAGTAAGAATTTGACACTATCAAGGAGAAATTATTGGTGTCTTTGAAAGATTCCCACCTCCCTTAGGAAAAAAAAAAAACATAAAAAATTAAAATATGAATAATTAAAATACACTAACTTTAATTTTTCGGAAACGCTATTTAGTCAAGAAAACCAATTAACAGATGTAAAGATATTGGAATTTTAATTTCTATGTCTTATTTAGTTTTCCATTTTACAGCTGTATAAAAAAAAACCAATTTTTCAAACTCCTAACAGCTGTCAAACAGAGGTAAGTATAAACATTTTTTCTGTGGTAATTCTCAAAGATCTTTCTTCTATCAATATTTAAAGATTTCGACTGTTTAGAAAATACAAGATGAGTCAACATTTTTAAAAATTATGGTATAACGGTTAATTTAGTTATTTAATAGCAAAAATTATATAATTTTTATAGTAATTTATAAAGCTATTAAATTTTGAATTTCGTGTCGTTTGACGTTTTTAAATTGAAAAAACTGTAATGTGGCTCTGTAATATGTGGCGCTATATAAAAATGTTGCTCCACAAAAGTAATTTTTTTTATTACAGTTACCTTTAGTTGAAAGTTTATTACTTCCATCTTAACGGTGTAACAGTTTTGTAAACAGACGGAAAGATCAACCAGCTTGAAACTAATAATCAAATTTTTAAAAATATACTAAAAATGGAACATAATCAAATTTATATTTCGAAAATATAAATAAAAATGTTTGTAAACTAGGACGATGAAATATTGATCGGAAATCGAAACAGAAGTAATTTGTATATGATATGTTATGGATACATAAAATTAACTATTAAATAAAAAAAAAAAATGAGAAATGTTTTTTTAACAACTGCTTCAAATTAAGGTACCATTCAAGAAACTATTAATTCTTACTTTTAATTCTTTAGTAAAAAAAAATATAATATCAAATGAATGTCAAAACGAAAAAAATGTTTTAAAAAAAATATTTTAAATAAAGATGTTTGTAAGTTTTGTAAAAACAGATTTTAAAAGTGCTGCAATTGCAAATACTTTTAGTTAAAAAAAAATTTTTTTGTTTTAATTTTTTCTTCACTATTTTCACCTTTTTTTAATATTTCACACCTTCACCTATTTAATTTTGAATGTCACTGTTATTATCAATACACTTTTGTTTTTTTTTTTTAAATTATTTACGTTAGTTAAAAAAGATTTTTTTTCTTCTTAAATTCTTCTTTTTTATTTTTTATTTTATTTCATTATTTAATCTAATTAGCTACCTGCATTTTCGTATCCAGTATGATATTACTGCTATTGCTCCCAATATGATTGCACCAAAGGCACACCAAACAGCAGACTATAAACAAAAAAACAAAAAGGATTAAAAAAATTTATTAAGAATATTTTTCATTAAATTGAACAAAGAAAAACAAAAAAAAACTGATTGTAAATTTTACATGTGTTTACACAAAGGTATAAATTGTCCAAGGTAATGGATTTTATTTAGTTTTAAATGTGATTATTTTGAATGGTCAACTAAATTATATTTTGAAATTAACTTATTTTATATTTTTTTTTTTTATAATTATAATATTTTAATAATATTTTTCAAAAATAATTAATCTAAAGTCAATACTAAAAGTCATTTTAATTATTTGATTTTTAAAATAAAATAAGTTCAAATAATATGTGGCAACTCTGGTATTGTATCTTACATTATAATATTATGTTGGTGTTCATTTATGGAAGAACTGTAATTTGTTTTTTTTTTTATTTTAAAAGGTTAAGCAAATTTAATTTTACAGATAACATCTATAGTACAGATAGTGTACGTTATATAGTATGGTATTAAACTTTAAAAGTTTGAATACCAATAATCAATATACATATATTTAAGTACATAATTTTTAAAGCAGAAATTTTAAAATAATTTTTAATTACTTTGTTGGAAAAGAATGTAATCACCTCTTATTTATGGTATTTATTTGTTGAATGGTCTAATAAGCCTTAATCAAAAGTAATACAAACACGATTCGTTTAAAAATCTAATCCGCAAAGGATGTATTAACTGTACTTTTTTATGATTGTAAAAAAAAACTGTAGTTTGATGATTTCATTGCTTTACCGGTTTAGTACGTAAAACTCTTGATGTTCTTGTGAATTTTAATACTGAGTACATATAACACTAAAAATTATTATTTAGGAATTTTAAAATTGAAAACCTATTCCAGTACCAATCTGGATTTTTTTTTTTTTTTAATGCATTTCCTATGCATATCAATGTAGACAGGAAATCACACAGCCTTTCCTGTTCAGACGTGGTTGTAAATGTCGTTAGGGGGAATAACTCTTACGACGTGTGTGGGATTCGAACCCACACTCCCTCGGTGTTTACAGCGTATTTTATACGCTCTTATCGACTAGGCCACCGAGGCCCCCTCTGGATTTTGTTTGACATAAATATTTTTGAAAAATGTATGAGAAATTAAGGACAAAATCCACTTAATTTTTGAAATCCTTTTGATTTCTCAAAATCAAATGTTTGTGAACGTACATTCGGATAAATGTATTTAGAACAGCATATATTTTAAAAATTAGTATAGGTAAATCTGTATTATAGGAGAACAACAGTAAAATTAAGAAAATAATGGGTATCAAAGAAGCTGTAAATTATAAATATACTAAGTATGAAGGGTTTAATTTCAATTAAAAGGTTTTTAACGTTTTTGAAAAAACGTTTAATTTGAATGAAAAATGTTTGTATTTGACTAGAAAACAGTATATGTACGAGTACATATATTATATATGTTTTACTTACTATCCACCAATTTTTAGCAGTATGTTTTAAATCAAGTTGCATTGCTCTGCAACAAGAAATGTCACAGGATCGTTCTGAAATGATTAAATAAACAAAAAAAAAAAAACCATTAATAAAAACTTTTTTTTTAAATTTTTAAATTATAAAATATTAAATCGATTCCTTTTCTAAAAATTTTAAAAATCTAATTTAAATGTTATTTAACTAAATTAGTTCTAAAAAAACACTGAAGTATTAGAATATCAAGGATAAAAGTATCATTATTTAGTTTTTTTTTTTAATTTCCGATTTACATCTCAATGATATCTATTTAAACAGGTACATAATTTCCTGATTTGCTGCTATAGTTGTAATTTGTAATGTAAGTATGTATTATTTTTGTTTTTTTTTTTTTTTGGTAAAAATAAAAATAATATTATGAATGTGGTAATTTTATTGAATATTTTATCAAAACCAAATTCAGAAAACAATGAGCCAGATATTAAAGTGATAAAATTTAATCGATTAGGTTGAGTGGTTCTATAGATATTATAAAAATGAGTATATAAATGTCAAAACGGTTATGTAATTTCAGTTTGAAGTATATATAGTAGAAAATGATTTTATTTTTTTTTTTTTTGTTTTGGGTTAATTAAAAAATCGTCTTTAACGTGAACGTAAAAATCTCGGTAAAATGAACAGGCTATAATTAATTAAATTAAGTGTTCTGTGAATATAATGTAAAACGCTCTTACCAACCAGGCCAACGAGGCCGCTAAATGTAACTATTTAAAATATTCAGTATTGTATAACAAAAATTTTTATAATAAAATACCGTTACTTTGTAAATTTTAATTAAAATATAAAACAATATTGTTTTGGTGATTGATATAAGGCGGACATTGAAATGCTTATATTAATATTCTGACGAATGAATTCAGACGTTTTTATAGAAAAAAAAAAAATTTAAGAGGAAAGTAAAAAAAAACATTATGGTGATAGGTAGATATACTCAAGCCCAAAATTTTTATAAAAGCATTAACAGAAAATGTGGGAAAATACAGAAAGATTCTTTTGCAAGTACAATGAGGCACAAATAATTCAAATCTCGCTTCGGCATATTGTGCATTTTTAAGTTAATAAAAAACTTTACTAAGACACTTTAAGACACAAACTTTAAAATACTATCTTAATTAATATTAAATATCTTTAATATTGTTAATTAAAAATTATCTTAAATTTAAGGAGATAATGCATCTGAGTTCAAATTTACAAAATATGATTCAAAATACGATTCAAGTAAATAAAAGTTTTAAATTTTCTCAAAATTTTCATAGATTTTTTTTTCGAAATATGTTCATTTCAATTAGTTTGACAGTTTTTTATAAATTTTTTTTTTTTAATAGAATTCCACCGCGTTACTTATATTAAAAAAAAAAGTTGCAAATATTTTTTAAAGAGAATAATGTTATGAGTAAGCTTTACTTTTAAAAATATCGATAAAATTTTGAAAGAATATTAGTAATAACAGATTTATTTTTTTATTTACGGCTTCAGAACAATGACAATATACTTACAATTTATAATAAAATAACATAAATCAAATATTTATAAATGATTAATAAATTAGATATATGTCTCGCCAAACTGACAATCATATGGTTTGTTTAAATGTGACATTTCATATGAATTTATGACATGTACAATATTTTAACATAAGTAGCACTGATGCTTGTGTCATATTAATGTATATAGTATATACTTTCTCACGGCATATTTATTAATTTATGACTCTTAAATATTATAATTAAAACTTTGTCTACTTATACTTAAGCTAAAATTAATCTATACTTAAAACTAACCAACGCTCTGCTCTACTTAATAAAATTATATTTATTTTTATTAAATTATTAATAAGTGGTTTATAATAAATCTAATTTCGCTAATTTACAGTAAATGTGTAAATATTATTTATATAAGATAAAAAATAGTAGACGATACTATCATTGCTATGCTATATATCGCTATTATTAAATTCACCTATGGTGACAAGCACAACTTTAAAGCACGCTTAATATAAAGGATGTTAAGTGCACCAAAAATAAAATACAAGAAATAAAATTAAAATAAATCAAGTTATAATACTAACGAAATATATAGGTTTATAAGGAGAAGAACAATTCTAAATTCGTCTCATGTTGCAGCATAAAGATCATGTCCAAAGTATGAGTTTTTTTATATCAGACTATACAAGACAATAAAAGAACTTATCAAAATAAAAACACTGAATTCATCAACTTATACTTAAGTTTTGATTTAAGGTTTAATAAATAAACTAAAAATAGTTAAACGTCAGCTCATTGGTATCATTTGAAAGAAGAGGCTCTCTTCAATACAAAATGAAAAATCCTGCAATAGGTGAAGAACCGAAAATATTTTGAAACATATACTTATTACTTATTTTTCTCAATTATAAATTTAGGATCTTGGTCCGCCAGGATTTAGACCATCGGTACAAGTATTAAATTATAATTATATATTTCTTTTTTCTTGCGTATAATTATATAATATTTTGACCTGACCGGAATTTGAATCTGAGACTTTCGTCTGAAGGACCGATTCCTTATGCACTGCATCAACCTATAGAAACTCTGTGTACGAGCTCCAAAGCTCTTTTAGAGCAATTAAAAATTAAAAATAAAAAAAAAAAAATAAAAATTGGTTAGATTTAAAAGGATATTTTATTTTAATATTTCCTAAACATAAGATTTGAATTAATAAATAAATTCTTTCAAACACTAGCAATAGGAAATTTTAATTTTACATTCGTGACAATTAATTTATAATACAATACATTTTTATTTTTTTCTTCTTCAAAATCATTACGCAATTTTTTTTTTATTTTTAATGATAATTTTACATATATATATGTATATATTTGACACTATAAAGAACACCTTCATTTTTTAAATATAAAAATAAAAATAAAATACAACATTTAATTTAATTTTCACCCATATATTATCTAACTATTAAAAAACATAAATCAAAAAATTCACAGTATGACAAAAATAAAAAACAAAAAAAAAAAAACATAAAAGTAAGAGTTAAAAAGAAAATTTAAGTTAATAAAAAAACAAAAAAAAAAACAAAAATAAAAAAATACTTTGTTACACGTACGTTAAATAATTGTTAACTTACGTTTAATAAATTTAACTAATTATATTACTAATTGTGGTCATGTTTTATACAAATGTTGTCATGGAAAATAAAACGAAGAATAATAAAAAAAAAAAAAAGAAATATATTTAAAGATTTATGAATATAATGACATTTTTTTCTTTTTTTTTTTACAATTATCACGATTACAAAAACTTTGTTCAACATTTTTGTTTAACATTTTTATTCTGAAGTCATTTAAAAAATTTTTTTTTTTTTTTTTAATTGTATGTAATAAAAGTCACCATCCTCCAGAAGTAAATAATTTTTTTTTATTTTATTTTTTATAAAGTTGCCTATTTTTTTTTTTTTCAAGTAAAAGAATTTAAAAAGGATTGTAGGAGAGATTTAAAATCCTTTTCTATTTCTACTCTCTATAGCCAATATATTGCGTTGGTTGTTATATACCATTCCATATGATATTGGTTAAAGGGAGAGATCCGTTTATTATGTAATCTGAATCTGATATTATACCAAGGCGTTATTATAGGATTCTTTAGATAATTTTCACCTCCCTTAGTAAAAAAAAAAAAAATATTAAAACGTTCAACTTTTTCAGAATTCAAAATTAGTTCGACTAACAATTCTCATTATTCAATCTATAGTTTCTAATAATAAAAATTAACGATATAAATATAAGTATAATAAAGACCTTTAACCTTTTTTTGTTTAAAATTTTTTGTAATATTTCCTCTATTTTTTTTTTTTTTTTGTTACTTTTCATTCTTTCAAGTTATTTATTTCGTAATTTTGAGTATTCTCCATTTAAATAATTTTATATTTTGTTTGGGTTTTTTTCCATTTTCTATGACGAAACCGTAAAATAAAAGTGGGTGTTGTTAAAATACATTTTTCTTTTATGACGTATATATATATACTAAATATTAATCCAATAGCCTACGAAAGTAATCTATACATTTATTAACGTCATTATACTTATAAAACATTTTTAATTTTGACATTGAAACTTTAAAAAAAATTTAATTTTTTAAACAAATTTACAAAAAAAGTACATTTAAAAATATTGTTAAAAACTTAAAAGCAAAATGAAAGAAAAAAAAAACGATACAAAAAAAAATAAAGATTTTTTTTTTTTAATGGAAAACTTTATATAAACAGTTTTATATAAAAAAAAAAAAAAAAAAAAAGAAAATGTTTTGGTGGTTTATAAATGGAAAATATGAAAAATATGTAAAGTAGAAAATTCTGTTAAAAAATTAAATCAAATTTTTCTGATTGTATTTAAAAGTTAAAAATGTTTATAAAATTAAAATTGAAAAAAAAAAAAAATTTAAACAATTTATGATAAGTCGGAAATGCCAATCATAATTCAAATTATTGATTGTTTGTTGTTATTTTATTTTTTTTTTTATTTTTTTCGCACTTTTAATTTTATGCGAAAAAAAAAATAAAATAAAATTTGATTGATGGAATTCAATTATAATCTTTTATTATAATAAATTAATGAATCGATTAATGAGAATATTGCAAACTTAATAGCAAAAAAAAATATCACAGTTGAAAAAAAGCTATAAGAATAATAAAAAGAATTGTTTCAATTATATTTATTTTACATCACTTAATCACAGTGTATTTTTTGTTTTACGTATATGTATGTGAGTTAAGAAAAAATGAATTAAACAAGTGTAATTCTTTTATGTTTTTTTATATTTTTTTTTCTTTAATGTTTTTTTTGTTAATAGATTATTTGTTGCGAAAATTTGAGAAATATGCTTGTTAGTTTTAATTTGTCCGTCCGCTAGTTTTGTGTGATTATAAAACTTTTACACCGTTTTTTGAAATGGAATTTTAACGATAGATCTCTTTAAAAAATTAATGTTGTTGAACAACTTGTTTATGTTTAGGTTCACCCATTTATGAGCTATATCACTCAAAAGTTTATAGCTCCCCGTTTTCATATTTTTATATATCAGATTTTTCTTAATAGTTTTACAATCTATAAAGACGTTAAACAATAGGATATTTTTTTAAGCTTTGTAAATCAATATTAAAATAAAAGAATTTTTTGAAATTTAGTGTTTTATAGAATTGAATATCTTATAGAATTGAAAGTTATCTCAGAAAATGCTTTTATACCTTCCCGCTATTAGATGTTTAAGAGCTATTAGAGGTTATAACTTGACAAATTACTATATGTTTAGACACGTGTACAAAATTATATAAAGTCAAACTTGAAAATTTAAGTATCAACATTAAATTTTTACATGTGTTTTCCTTAATTTTATACGGTTTCCTTCAAATTAAAGAAAGTGTCTCTTTGTTTTTCATAATTATTTCTTATATATAAAATTCTTAAAATTTAAAATTAAAAACTTTAGTGTAAGTTACAATATTCTAAACTATTTTTATTGTTCTTTGGAAAATATACGTTTGGTTTTACATTCGTCCTTATTTAAATTTACATTAACATACTTTAAAGTCGAACAAAGTTGAACATAAAAAGGGTTAAAATTAAAATTTTTGCCCCAAAAATATTTGGCAAAGGTGTTGAATTTTCTCATTAATTTTCATCATTTAAAAATTTTCGACAAAGGGACAAAAAGTGGTACAAATATTCATTTTTACACGATCTAAATTATAAAAGTGACAAACGAAAGAGTCTTCAAAATTGATTCTTGAACATCTCATATGTGGAATATATTGCTCAAATCTGTATTCCTAGTTAAAAAGATCGATTTACATAATATTGAAAAGTTCAAAAGAAAATTAAACATAAACTCCAGTCAAAATCTTATTCATATTTGACTATGTCCAATTCTTCATAATTGTTCCCATCTTCTATAACTCCTCCTATAGTCTGAATAGTTTTATATATAAATATAAAACTTTTATCTATTTATATTGAATAAAAATAGATTTAAAAAACTGAGCAGTTTTTCTATAGCTAATGTAATATGATAAAATAAATATTACAATCAGAATTAATTACTGTTTACATAAATAAAGTGAGAAAAATTTACTAGTTTGCACATTTTAGGATACTATAAATAAAATATCAGCTGTCTCCACCACAGGACCGACCGCTACTACACAAAAATTACAATGCCAAAATTTATAGATTTTTTACATAATAATTTATATCAAAGCAAAATAACTTTTAATAATTTAACAACATTTTGTTTTATTCAATAACAATAGATAATATAATAGATAATAATGAAATCGTAAAAATATATGTGCATTCATTCATACATCCATTTCCATTATTATGTAATGTAGGTACATGTTCATGATTTTTTTTTCATTCAAAAATATTAAAAGTAAAAAATAATAAAAACTGTAAACAAATACAAAACAAACATAAAATTAATATTGAATTTGCTAACAAAAATTTTACCGTTTTAATTTTATGTCACCAACAAAAAAATTTTAAACGAATATATAAATTTTTAGAGATACAAAAAAAAAAACAAAAAAACATTGTTCATATAAATTCATATGGAGTGGTTATGTATGAAATTTGGACTTGAGAAAAAAAATTAAATAAAAGTTAAAGTTAGTCGGATCAAAAAATATTCTATGTAGATGTAGTAAGTTGTTGCTCTTTACTTGTGTAACAACTTTTTCTTAATAATTTTCCTCATAAAATTTTGCTGTTACGAAATATTCGTAAAAAACTTAAAAAATACACTAGTAAACTACCATTTTACCATTTGCAGTTGTCCGATTTGCTCCAAAAGCTTATCAATCCGAGATATTTACGACCAAACCTTAAATATGAAATTGCAAAAAAAATTTCGCTCAGTCGTTTTAGCTGTACACGTGTCCACAGACATACCTACACACATACACACACAGACGGATATCATGTTAACAATTTTTTTTTCAGCCTTCTCCACACCGGAGTAGTGCATATTTGCCGAAATCTCGGGTATAAATTTTTAATATGAAAACAATACCTACCTTATACATAATTGTATGTGGTCGGTAAAAATAATTCATTTTTTATGAGAATGTTACAAGATTTTTTGAATCGAATCATTAAAATAACTATAATTCTATAAATATATGAAAAATTTTCCAAAATATAAAATTTATGTTAAAATTACTCTGCTAACTAAAAATTTTTGTATTTTTTTTGTTGTTTTTCAATTCTATGAAAACAAATCCTTATACCATTTTCGATTTCACCACTCTTATGAATACACTATATATTAAAAAAGTTTAATTAAAAATAAACGATCTAAAAATAGATATATATATATTCGAATAAATTTTAATTGAATACTAAAATCATTGAATATAAATTTTTGATGAATCAAGATATTTTATTAAAAATATCCTTGAATAATCCTTTGATTTTTAATTAGTTTAAAAACATTTTGATTAAACTGAAATAATTATTTTTTTGTTTTTGAATAATAAAAATCATAAAAATATAATGATTGTAAATTTAAATATATACATTATATTTTTATATAATACACATATATTTAAATTAATATACAATATATTTGATATTATTTAAATTGTTTGGATTGAATATCAATTTAAACTTAAAAAAAAAGGACATATTTATTTTTAGATTATCATGCATTTTAAGTATATATTTGGTTTGTTGTTTGTATAGTAAAAAAGTTAATGTTTGGAAAACCCAAATAAAGGTCAGAACACTTAAGAAAAGTATTTTTTTTTTTTTGGATAGGAAATGTCAAACATTAATCAGCTCGCAAATAACTTAACTTAATGTTTTATATGAAGCATACGTTTTTGATTTAAAACGGAAATATTATTGTATAAAAATTTTTTATGATTTTCCTAAATGTATACATGTAGGTATACATAAAGAAAATTTAGTGACCATATGTATATATTTGTAATTGTATATACATATATAAACTCGCCTGATTAAAAAAATCAGTACGGAATCTTATCAGTACGGGAATTTGATTATTAGGAAGCGAAAACAGAACGATGCAAGTGTATTTTTAAGAATCCTTTTTTATACAATAATTAAATAAGACAAAATAATGACTTTCTTCGGTTATTGTGATCAAATTTTTAATTTTCTATTCTTCTTTCGTTGTTTTGGCAATTTTTTTTATAACTCTTTTTATTATGAACGGTGGAAATAGCTGTAAAATGCCATCACAAAATTACACAAGTTAATTTGTCTACTTATATGTATATATTTTTTTTTGGTTGCCTTTTCCACTCCTATAATTATCATAGAATATTCATTAAATCTTTTATTATTGATATTTGACTATAAGCTTCAATTTCTGGAATCATTAGTAGGCTACTAGGCCATTGATTACTCGAATATAGCTATTGAAAGCAAATAAATATTTTTATTTGTGCGACATCTGTTATCTTATACAAGAATTATTTTATTTTTTTTTATTATATATTTTGATGTTATTTTATTTCATTCTTTTTCACATTTTTAGAATTTGGCGTAGCATTTTAACACCATTTAAAAATTTTGTAAAAAGATAGTGTGATTTATTGTCATTTATTGTTCCCCATTTAATAAAATATTTTGTAAAAGTTGAAATGGTTACTTTATATTATGACTTTCTAAAAAAAAATAAGTCCCTTTGCTTTTCCTTTTGATAATTTGAGAAAAACTAATTTGTGAAACTTTAAATAATATTGTGTAGGCAGTAATTTTTGCATATCAGTTAATTTAGATTTCATGAGAAAACCCAGTAATTGTTAGCACTTACGAGATTTGTTGTTTGCGTTTATTAGTTATTTCCGGCTTTCCTCCTTTTAAATTTAATTTTTTGCTTTTTTTTTGTTTGTTTGTCCAATTTTCAAAATAAGAATTTCTGTTTTTTTTTTTTTTTTTTTTATAATAATTACACTTATTAGACGTGTTCATTTTGTTTTATGGTAATAAAAGTTCTTTGTTCATTTTGTAGTATACAAATTTATACAAATGAATGGGTACAATATAATTAGATTTAAATATGAATTTTTATATTTTCAC
The DNA here is from genome assembly GCA_947095535.1 of Poecilobothrus nobilitatus. Lineage (NCBI taxonomy): Eukaryota > Metazoa > Arthropoda > Insecta > Diptera > Dolichopodidae > Poecilobothrus > Poecilobothrus nobilitatus. The sequence continues at coordinate 260,278,595 of OX352774.1, read as the reverse complement.
GCTCATCGAACAGCACATTTTACTATAAAAACTTGGGTGGTATTTATTTAGGTTTACTAAATAAAAATGTCAAATACAGTTGTATACAAAAATATAACTGCGACTGCGATTTACATATTTTAATTTTTCTAGATTTAAATGGTGAACAAAAAATTGTAAAATTATATTTTCCCATTTTGATTAGTGTTATGATTATGTATTCTTAAATTTTAAGGATTTTTTATCAAGCTTTTCAATTTTCTATAGAATTATGATATTTTTTATAGTTTTTTTGTGGAATAATTTTTTGTAATAGAAATTTATTTCAGACATATTCAATACAAAATCTATTTATTTTTAATTTTATATATTACTTTTGAAATAAAGAATTACCCCTCATTTGTTTTAAAAAAGGATCAAATCATTATAAAAAATGTTTCTATATATAATAAAAAATGTTTTGTGAAAAAAATCTTCTAATTCATTAGAAGTCTGTTAAGTGTCTTAAAAAATATATGGAAACGTGAAACAAATAATTTAAATAGAAAAAAAAAAAAACCATTGATACTGTTGCTACTGCTATATACTGTTCACAGCTGTATGTCCGTTTTTCTTCAAAGAAAATAAGTAAAAAAGAAAATGAAAAAAATGTAAATAAGGAGAGGGTAAATAACTCGTAGCACGTTTTTTGGCACATTGTAATGGATTTATTTATGTGTTAAAGTAAATTTTGGTTTTTTGTTTTGCATTTTATTTTATTATTATTTATTTGAAAACAAAAATAAATTGTTATTAACACGCTCAAATCTCGTTAGCCAATTTATTAATTTATTTTTTTTGTTGCCTTTTTTTTGTTTTCTAATGATTCTTTTTTTAATTTCTGCTGTGTACTGAAATTTCCTTTTCCTCCATTTAAAAAATGAAAACAAATTTTTAATGATGATTTTAGAATGTTTTGTTACAGTAAACAAAAATATGTTTACTTGGTAATTTAGAGTGCGAATTAAATAAAATTTCATTTTTTTTTTTGTTTTTGAGCTAATTATAACAATAATAATGTTGTGGTAAATTTTTTATACTTATGTTGCAACTAAAACAGTAAAAGTAACAGCATAAGAAGAGCATATAAAAATATTGAAGAATAAAATAATATTGTAACTAAAATTGCATATAAATTTGATATGAATTTAAGATGTTGTTTAAAATAAATTTTAACTGTTTTTTATCATCATTTTTCCACTGTTTTAGATCAAATAATTTAATAATTAATTAATTACATCAAGTTTTGGTTTTTACTTGCTAAAAGTTAAGAGAAATGAATTAATTAATTAGTTTTGTGATCCTTGTTTTCTTTTTTTTTTGTATATGTATTTCTGCAATATGTAGAAATTCAAATGAAAATATTTAACTTTAGTGAATCAGTAATCGTATAATGTTAATCAATTTTTATAATTTAATATAGGATTGAGGAAATTGAGTTTGCTATTTAAGCTTTTTTTCAACTTTTCCCTTTTTTATTTTGAGTTTTCTTAACATAGTTTTACTTTTCCATTGCTTTGCTTATGGTTTCTCTTTAAAAAATGAAAAAATCACTAAAATCAATTATGTTTAATAACACTTATCTTGTAGAAAGCAATTGTTAAAATAACTTCAAACCGTTGACTTTAATGCTGGTATTTAAGTTTAAAATATTTAATTTGTAAAACAAAAAATTTATTTTTAATATTTTAAAATTCCATAAAATTTAAATTTTTTTAAATTGAATTGAAGTTTTTAGGGTCTACAACAACTATTAAAAACCATCAAGAAGAAAAAAAAAAATCTTTTGATGAGCTTGAATAATCACAAGAAGATTATCATTTTAGTAAAAATTATAATAAGCTATCAAAATTAATGAAAAAAGAGACAGGTTTGTTATGTATTAAAAAAATATTTTTTTGAAAAGCACTTAATACAACAAATACGAAAACGACCACAAACAAGAATAAAAAAATGTTTGCATAAAAATGAGCAGATTTATACAAATGAAGGATTTTTTAAACCATGAAAATGAGAGAATTCAATTATGATATCTTGCTGTGAGAAGTTAAGACAATATAATAAAAAAAAAAACCAAAACACAGCATAAATGACTTAATCAAGGCTAAATTTTACTCATTACAATATAATAATATTATGTACACATTGCATACATTAAGGCGTAATGTAAATTATTATTTTTTTTTAAGTTTTGTTCATTTCATCTTATCCTAAGGCATAAATTTATGTTAGGTAATTGCTTTTTTTTTGCCTCCTGTTATATATATATATATATATATATGAAGATGTATATATCTGTTATTACTATTATATACCTATATATATATGCATATATACTTTACTTATGTAAACATTTTTTCACTTTTCAACAAAATGAGGATATTGTGTCCTTTAATGGAAAATAAAAATGAGAACAAGCAATTTCCATAAAAACAAAAAAAAACTAAAAAAAGGATCTGGCGTCATACGTATTCTGTATGTTGGGTGAAATCCAAAAAGAAAAATTTCTTCATAATAAATGATTTTAATGGTGAAGGTTGAATTTGGAAAAATATTTCTCAAATAAACAATAAAATTTTCTTAGTAAAGAAAATTTTATCATCTCTCTAAACATTAAATGTCAAACATTCAGGAACTGCTAAAAGATAATTTTATCTTTTGTCCTTTATTCAGTGAAATTAATATTATATTATATTTTTTTTTCACTTTAGAATTATTTTAAGAATGTTATAATTTAGAAAGACAAGAAATATAAAGAATCTTTGAAAAAGAAATGATTTATATCTAAAAAATTGAATTTACGACATAAAATTATTTTTAAACACTTCTTTTTTAAAAAATTAATTTTACTTAAATAAAAATCGTATTTTATAATAGAAATATTACGTTAAATGCATTATTATCTAGAATAGATTGAAGCAAGATATAAAGGTTTAAAAATAGAATGAATACTGTATGATTTAATGATTAATAAACAATTTGATATGAGACTTTTAAAGTGGAAATTTTCAAATTGAAATTTCTGTGTGTAATTTTGTAAGTATTTTGTTATGAATAATAATAAATTTTCATAGAAATAAAACATGCATATAATTTGAAAAATAAGGAGAGAAATACTGAAAAATTCTCCATTTTCCTTTTGTTTCTGAAAATTGCATACTTTTAGGAAATAAGGAATCATAAATATGTCTCATAAATAACAAAAAGTGGAGATGGATGTGAAGTGCATACAAAATATACAATTCTATGAAACAATTGCATAATAATTAAAACTTGTAATTGGAAAACAGTAGCTAAAATGTAATCAACCAAAAAAAAATTAATAATTATAAAAGTTTTAAGTTTGGCGTGGGATTAAGATTACATCATAAACATTGCAAAGCAATTTCCAAATATTAATTTATAAAAATATTTCATTTTACTAAACATTGATAAACGCATTTTATATAAAAACAAAAAACAACAAAATCATTTATTTTATATAAAATCATTTATAGAATAACTTGAGCTTTCATAGATCATTTATTAATTTTGAAAAAAAAATTTTATTTTAAATTTTTATCACGTACTATATCAGATGTCATATATTTTGAGGTGAAAAATTTTTCCCAATAGACGAAACACATATTTATGTTATGATACTATAATTCATAATGTCCTATATGTTTGTTTTAATGTAAATATTCTAAATCAATTTATGTGTCACTAAATAATGATTCATATTTTTCTTTATCACGGTTTTATTTGGCCTGTTCGTAAAGTATTCATGTTTTAAAATCAATTTGAATTGTATTATTTGGATAAAATTCTGATTCAATCGATTTTTGAAATAATTTCTTAACATAAAAATGCAATGCATAAAATTCAATTAGTATTAGAATGTTTAAACCTCTAACCGCAGGATAAATTGGCTCTAGAAATATTCGATCCAAAATGATGGAAATAATAATGAATGGAGCACTAATCCAACAAGTAATGGGAAACTATTACATATTCAATCTTCAAAATAGCATATTAACATGTATTTTAGTAACTTAACATTTTATATAATGCGTCATTCTATTTTAAACAACAGTTTGGAAAATTAACAAATGTTTTTAGTTTAATTTGCCATAATTATAAGGAAAAACTAATCTTTAGAGTTGACTGGTTATGATTTTTTGAATAATCGTAATATAAATTAAAATTTATCCTAGTCTACATTTCATTGGCTGTTATTAAAAATAAAAAAATTGATTAATGCATTACACCTCTCATACCTGTAGAATAAAATTTGTTTTTTTCTTAAATTATTGTCTTTAGGACGCTGTCACTTCATGTCGATCAAAAAACAGACTTACAATCCGATATTATTTTCAAGAAACAAAACTATTCTGTATTTAAGATTAAATCGCTTATATTAATCACTTAAATCAATACATTTAACTAAGTTTTTCTATATCTTTTTGATTTCAACTGATTTTCATTTTTTTTTATATATAATCACAAACTTAAAACTGAAAAGATTTCCTTTGCGGCTTATGTTTTTTTTTTTTTAATTCATTACATTTTTAATTAATTGCCTATGGTAAATGTATTCTGACCTCGAATTTTTGATTTTTTGATGTCGGAGTAACAGAAAAAATTCAAAATTATATATTCAAAGCTTATAAGTGCTTAGGGATTGAAATAATACGTGCATGGGAAATAATTATAATGAAGCATAGTATGAGTTGAGCAATATTATTAAATTTTCAATATCCTTTTTAAATTTTGATCGCCATTAAGGATATTATTTTATTTTTACTAGGCAAAATAAAAATTTAATAATCTATTTAATTCAACTTAAACTATAATTCTTTTTAATTTCTATAATTATATTTATTTCATTTAACGACTCATTATGATTTATTTAACCCTTATGTTAAACCCTTGGTAACCCAAATGTAACAATTTAAAGTTTAAACAGCAATATTTCTCACACTTTTTGAAGTGCAGATCTGTAACTTCGTGACATCTTCAATTAAAGTGTTATGAATCAAAGACATACTAAAAATATATATATAATTAGGATTTGAGGGACTTAAACGATATCAACTACGTTACTTTGCTTTGCTAAATATTGCTTTGATTGCAATGCTTCTCAAAATTAAATTTTTCTTTTATTTTGTATTCTTTTTATTCTTTTCTTATTTAAATTAAATTATGAAATATTTTGTTAAAGTTAAGTTATGAATTAAAGTTATAAAAAAACAAAAACATTTTATTTTTTACATATTATTTCTTATAGAAAATGTATGAAAAACATGATTGGTACAAATGTACCAAGAGTTTGATTAAAGTAGGGTTCAACAAGGGTTTGACATAAGGGTTAAAGAAAAAGTAAAACAAAATTTTTTTCGTAGAAATTTTCCAAACAAAAGCATAAAAAATAATAAATACTTTTTTTTTTAAACTCGAATGGTTTTGTTATTTTTTAAAATACGAAGAATCCTTTGAATTTGAAAATAGATTTTTACTAATTAATTTTTTATATTTAGTAGAAAAAACGAAACCCCAAAAAATATGTACAAAATAATATGTATAAAAAAAACGTAAATACTTGGGTTTTAAAACCTACTTTTTTTTTCCGTATCTAATTTCATTAATAAGTAATGAAATGTTACCCAAACCAAAAAAAATAATCTTATTTTTTATTTATCATTGTTTACTTTTAGGATTAAATCTATATGGGTGAGTTTATTTTGATTTTGGCCATTTTGTGAAAAATTGTGGAAAACAGAGATGAAAATGTACCAATTATTAATAATTGATTATTAATAATAAATTGGTTCTAATAGAATTTAATTAAAATTTTAGTTTTTTTCTATTTCTTTACGCCGTAAAATAGAAATAAAGCCATTCACTTGAAGAAAAAAAATTAACTAAAGGTAGAAAAAATGTAGAAGAATCAGTTAAAGTGTTTAAACTTTTATTTAATCATAAAATTTGTACTGTGGTTTTTTGTAAGGAAAATTCTATACTAATTCATTTAATTCGTTTTGTCAGAGACTAAAGGAATTTTTAAATTCAAATTCAATTCACTTTTCATTATTCTAACGAGTTGACATTTGTTTATATTTACAATAACTTTAACGTAATTAACTAATCATACTATAAGTTATGAAAAAATGAAAATTGTCACATTTTTCCCTTTTCAGGCGTGACTGAAAATGTCATAAAGGGGAATTATTCTTACGACGTGTGTGGGATTCGAACCCCGGTCTTTACAACATATTTTATTCGCTCTTACCCATTAGGCCAACGATACCCCTCTTAAAAATTTATAGAAATATTTAAAATATTGATATTAAAATTAATTAATAATTTTTTATAACCTTTGGAGATTTTTTATGGTTGAGAGTTTCTTTTGAGGAGAGCGGTACGAAATCTGATTTTTTTTCAATCTTGTTTTTTTTTTAATCTTGTTTTTTAATTTTCTTATTGTTTTTTAATCTTGCTTTTCAAAACCTATTTTCTTTTAAATCTTGTTTTCTTAAAAATTTTACAAAATTTTGTTTTTTATATATATAAGTTAGTTCCAATGAGAGCAGTGTGCTTTTTCGGAACGTTTTTGTATAAAAAAAGAAATTAAGAAGAGCGGGAAGTGGCGGTTTAAGGGCGGCAGCCTCTACTATTTCAAATTCTTTCTTGTTGAAATACGTATGTAAAAAAATGTATTAAGAAAGATTTTTGAAAGATTTGGTTGGTTGGAAATAAATTTAAAAGATTAAATTGGTTGCAATAAAATTAAAACAAAAACAAAATTTTAAAAGAACAAGATTTTGTAGGTAATCCTTATTTGTGTTAGAGGGTTTTGTTGGTATAAAAATTGAATTATTTTAATATGAATATCCATGTTGTTTAACGTCGGGTTTGAAAACAAATTATGAACTCCATTCATTCATGATGGCTTCTAAAAACAGAAAAATATGAATTAGTTTAGTTTAATTATTGCAAGAAATAAAATACATATATGTTATTTATATCAAAACAATATAATTCTACTTATCTTTTTTGCTGTTAAAACTTTTAGTTTATTTTGTACAAAACTAATTGAATAATTAAACTTAAAAGTACATAATTTCTCCAAGTTCTTATCATTCTACGAGTTAAAATTTACAGGTATATAAATTTAATGAAATAAAACAAACCTTTACCTATACATCTATTACCTATTATATATTTAAAAAAAAATCATAAAAGCAATATATAAAAAAAAAAAATTTTCATAATTAAAAATTCATGTTAAATGTATGACGAAAGAATAAAATGAAAATTAAAAATGTGTAAAAGTTAATGCTTTATTAAATGCATTCAAAAATATAAAATAATTTTCTTTTCCAGATTACATAATAATTAATACTTGATATTTACTGCAAAAAATTTATTTTAATTTATGAAATATAAATGGGTAATTAATATGTATATGTATTAATATACATATAATATACATATATTTAAACTATATTAATACTATATGTATTAATATAGTTTAAAAGTTCTTGAAATATAAAAATAAATTTCAGTTTATTCGTAATTTACTATATAGTTTATGTTATACCAATTAATAATTATGACGTAAATCGAGATATAATACGAAGAATACTATAGTTTACTTGCATTTAATTTAACTGAGTTCAGTTGTTGCCGAATTGACGTCGTCAACTCAAAACTTGAAGATATGGTACTACAAATAACTAACATTAATATATTACATAATCAATAAAAGAAATGTTTCTGGAATTAACGACGATCGTTGAGTATGAAAAGGGCGGCAAAAAGAATGTGATCAGAATATTCTGATTATAAAATGCTATTTTTTTTTATTCATCTTCTAACATTCATCTTAACATTCATTCAATTTAAACGTATAGGCAAAACTTTAAAAACTTTAATTTTGCCTATGGCTAGAAAATAATTGACAAAGGTGATTTTACAAAACTATCTAAAGTTTTATTTAGAAAATTAGGATTGTCGTAGTAAAAAATTTTAAACTATATAATAAATATATCATTAAGTAAAAAAAAAAAAACTAACAGGAAAAATTAAGCAGAGGCCAACCTTTTATTTGGGTATTGTTTTAATCAACATTTGATTATTTTTAACACACAGTCTAAAAATTGACGCGATTTTATCTTTATTTTTTTTATAAATTATTATTAAACTAAAGAATATACAAATATATACTTACATACTGATATACCTATTTATAATATTTATTCATGTTTATAACTGTCATTAATTATCTTGTTTTGCATGTATACAGTTAATAAAAATTGAAAAAGGATACAGAATAATTTTCAATTAACTTTGTACACTTAAAGTTAACTTATAATAAAAAAAAATTTATATTGTAGTTTTTCTTGATTTAGAACAGTTTTCCATCTGTTTTTCATAACTATTTTCTTTGGTTGGTTTCGTTTTATTTTTTTTTTTTTTTCATATTTTCATTTTTTTTTTGTAACTTTCGACAGGAATTTTATTGATTTTTTTATTTTTCTATTTTATTTCTGTTGTTTTTTTTTTTTTACCCTATTTTTTTTTAATTTTCAAAACTTTTATTTTGTATGACATTTGAGACATCTTCAATTAGGGTAAAAAAAAAAAAAAATTAAAAATAAAAAAAAGAAATAAAAAATTATAAATAGAAAAATTAAAAAGTTTTATGTGAAAATTATGGGAGAATTTAGCAAAAAAAAAAAAAAAAAAGAGTAAAATATTAACAACTATAATTAATATTAAATCAACTGAATTTCTTATTTTATTAAATGAGTTTTTAATTAGTTTGAAGTTCAGTTACTTTAGATATGAATAAAAAGTGAATCAGTTGTTTTGATTCATCCTTTATTTTTTGTTCGTCCATTATTTTTATAGATTTAAAATTCAGTTTGGTTCAGTTCAGTCTTTTAGTTTGGTTTACTAAGGACCATATCTTTCAAATTAATTACATGTAAATTCTGAATAATCCCTTTTTTACGATATTATATACCAGCTTATCTTGGGTTGTCCTTTGTATCAATTGCATACTATACAATAAGTTCTTATATAGATTTCACGATTTTCCATATTCTTTCTAAATACCTTATTAATTTTCTCTTTTCGGCTTTGATAAAACTTATGATGCCATGTCTTTTAATAGTATTATGTAGTTGTCGATAGTTTCTTAGTATTTAGCTTTTTTTAACTGTTTCATTTCAAATTAGACCAAAAATTTTTAAGGAAAATTTTTCTTTAAAATCTTATAGTTGCTAAAATTTGGAAACCATAAATATAACAATAACTCATTATGTTCTATTCAATTGACAGCTCCTACTCTTTTAATTTTCAATAATTTATTATAAACTCTTATAGTTTTTACACCTTTCTTTTGTTTTCTGTTTTTATTTTTATTTTATTATAAATAAAATTTTATAATCATATTGAAACATGTAAAATTGAGTAAAACAAGTACAAAAGAAATCTTATACTGAATATAGTTTTTGATTGTAGTGTTAAAATAAAAATCAAAGAAAATGAATTTTTAGTTTCGTATAAACTTGGAAATCGAAATGACTAAAATTATAACATATAATTTTAAAACGTTTGTTATATTATACTGTATCATAAAAACGTCAACACTTTTTCAAATTCTATATATTAGTAAACCAAAAAAATATTGTATAGCAGCTCTGAAAATAAAGTCAATTAACAAAAATTTCGGGACTTTATTTTACAAATGAGGAGGCTGAACTCAATATGTGAGTTGTGACAGTTAGTTATAAGTTAGTGACAGTTTGACTAATATGTCACATGACATATTTAGTCAAATGTCACAAGTTATTCAACAAAAAATAATTTCTTCATATTTTATTCGGGTGAAATGAGACGTTAAGTGCCAAGTGCATTTTTGTACTTCTACATTAGGAAATCATTTCTAAATCAATTTGTACCAAATAAAAAATAACAACCTTAAGACCAATTGGAAAAATTAGCATCTTAAAGGGTTAAAACTTTTTAAGTATAAATCTAAGAATGCGTATAATGAATACATACGGGAATGAAAGAAAAAAATGGTTCAAAGAATGTAGTTTTTCAAAGAACAAAGAATGTAGTTGTAGAATTACAGTAGTTTTTCTGAAATGCTATATATTTTATATATTTTTATGTATACATATATGTAATATAGATATATATTTTGTTAAATCATAGTTAAAAAAAATAATATAAATTATATCTTCGATGATAATTAATTATTGAAATAGGCAACCCAAAAAAAAAAAAGAAAACAAAAAAAAAGAAATAAACTGAACTTTGAAAGTAATTATTTTTTTAGTTTAACAAATCACAAACAAATTATTCTTATATATATATATATTGTATTTTTATGTATACACACATACATATATGTATTACATATTTTGTATAAAAATGGTAAAATAAATATATAGGTTTAAGAATATATAAAATGGATGAATCTTGAGGAAAATAAAATATTTATAGAAATGATTTCATGTTATTTAGTTATTATTATATAACAATTATTTTGTTTTATTTTATTTTGATGTCATTTCTGTAAAAGAAAAAAAAAAAGAAGAAAATCATGTTATACGAATTAAATTGTTTGTCTTTCTATAATTTGTTAACATTTTTTTTTTTTGCATTACATTAGTATTAGTAGTATTAAAACGGTTTTCAATATTATTCAAAAAATAAAAAAAAATATATTTGTATGTAATAAAAATCATTGTCAGGAAGCGATCGTTGTACATATACAAATTTTGGGATAAATTTTGGATGAAAATTAAATGGATATAAGTGAAACTTTTCTATAATTAAGATAATCTCATTGGGATCGAAAAGAAAAACAGTTTGATAAACAGAAAAAAACAATATATGTATATAGAAATGTAATAAGAGTATGGTTCAATATTGCCGAAGTGAGAGATATGGTTGTTCAATAATTGTAGTGTTTCAATTAGAAATTTTCTATATATATGCATATGTTATTATACAGAGTGTTTCCGACTCGATAGTTTTTCTTGTAATATATGAAAATGATTTAAATAAATGATTTAAATTTAAAAATCTGCTTTAATAAGCTTTAAAATTATATACTCAGTTTTTTTTGTGTCTTATCTGGTTCCAATTTTATCGAAATAAAACTAAATTATGATTGAAAAATAAGGCTTCATAACTGTTAGGGCATCATAACTTCTGAGACAGTGAAAATAGGCACTGATCCCTTCCGTTTTTAATTTTTTGTTCGTTTCGACATGCCCGATTAACCATTTCAAGAAACACCATCGAGTCGAAAACACCCTGTATATAATATAATAAATAATCATATATCATATCAAATCATATGGTAGTCAATACAATGAAATTGTGTTGGATGGTTAGTATGCATTATAATGTTAAAAGTTACTATTTAAACAATTACAATTAAATGTTAAGTTTTAGCAGATCTACCATACCATCTATAGATACTTCTAAAAAACTGACGAACTAAAAAAATTTTTTAAAAAAAACTCATATATATTAAAACTTTAATATATGCTATATGCAACTTTAATTTAACCCTTTAACTCATGAAATTTTATTTTTTAGAAAAATCAATTTATTATGCTACATTTTAATGTAATGGAATGGAATACACATTAAAAGAAATGATTCTTTTTGGAAATTTCAAATGATTGATTGAACCTTTTTATATGTATGTATTTGAAAAAGTATGCAGAAGTATTATAAAAGAGTACTATAATTTCTGTTCATTCTATAGTAAAAAATTATGGTAAGATAAAATATTCTCAAAGAGTATGTATCTATAGGTATATATTTCAAAAATTAACAATTATTTAAAATTTAAAAGAAAAAAAAAAACGAAAAATTGATTTTTAAATATGTACTTATTTTATTCACCATATTGAGAATTTTACATTTTGAAAAATTAACCTAATTTTGAAATTAATTACAAAACATTCAAATATAAATTTATTTTCTTTCTTTATTAATTATTCAATTAATTTGAATGGGTGTGTGCAGTTGAAATTTATATACATATATATTATATTGTAAAAATTTATAAGTTTGAAAAGGATTCCATTTCTGTTTTTTTTTTTTTCATAAATTGTATATAATTACAATGAAAAATGATTATAATCATTAATATTTAATATGATATATTGTATAGGAAAGTGTTTATATGATTTAAAAAAAATTTGGTTACACAATTATTAATATTATTATATATATATGTAGTTTAAAATTGAAATTGTATTATTGCCTCTTAAAGGAAACATTTTTTATAGATCGTAAAAATATTCATATATATAAAAACTGGATATGTTTAAAGAAAATTTTTAAAACAAGTTAAAGAAATAAATTTAAAAAGAAAAAAATTTTTTCTGAAAGAAAATGAAACAAATTCATTGAAAATAATTGAGTTTTGGTTAAGATAATAAAAAATGATAAAAAAAATTATAAGAATATAATAAAAAAAATATAAAGAAAAAATTATATATTGAATTAATGATCTGTTTTATTATTTTTTAAACTTTTTATTATATAAATTGTATATAATATGTACTATAAAAAAAAAAAAAAAAATACATAATTTATGGTAAAATACTTTACAATAAAACAACAAGTGTATATGTACATTTGAAAAAGACTTTTAATAAAAAAAAAAAAACTTTTAATTCATTTATTTCGTTTTATTTGAAACGTTTAAAAATGCGGAAATTGTAAAAGTTTGTAATTTGATAATAGGCTATTCTAAAATTTAATTTAAAAATTCTGAAATTTTTTCTTTAATATTATTTAATTTTGGTTAAAATTTTTTTTTTTTATTTAGATTCACTTTATTGACTATCAATGGAAGTGAATTTTGTGTTATATGTATTATAAAACTGGAGCTTTGGTTTTTGAAGCAATATCTGCTATACTTAAAATAGATATAGGAAGACAGGGAGGAGTAATAAATACTACAACAATTTGTTAAAGTTATTGTTAAGTATTAAAAATTTTAAATTATAATTATATTTAAAAAAACAAAATAGTAATCATTAATGGGTAATCTGTAAATGGATTCGTTTTATTAACGATAATAAAAATTAATGAAATATTAGTAAATTTTTTTTGATTGGAAATTTCTCTGACTTGTATACAAGTATTAAAATAAAGTTACGTTGATTAAGGGTCCTTATGACAAGTACTTCTTTTTAAGACATTTTATCCAAAATTTTTATAAATTATTATATTTTATTACTTTTTCAAATTAACTGTATAATTATAGTTATATATATGTATATATATATATATAAAACAAAACTAAAGTATCTACATATATATATTAATTTATTGTTAAAAATAAAAATGATAAAAGTTAAAGAAAAATTAATATTAATTATCATTAATTATTTCTATACTGATTTATCATTTTATTATTTAAGTATCTTTTAAATTCAAAAAAAAAAAAAAAAAAACAAAAATAGTAGAATTTTCACAAAATATTCTGTTCTTTTTCAACAAAATTAAAAAGAAAAAAACAGCCTTGTAGCATCCTTTGCCAAACTTCATAAATAAAGTTTTTTAATTGCTTAAAGTTTGTTTTTTTTTTTTTTTTTTTTTTATTATATACCTAATAGATGAAAGTATAAATTATGAGATCATATAACAAAAAGTTAAAGTAAAAGAATGAAAAAAAAAAATTTTACTTTTTACATAAATTTTATTAAATTTATTTAAATAAAATTATATTTAGAAAACTCTTATAAGAAGAGTTTTTTTTTTTTTTTTTTTTATGCTTCAATGGCTTCATTAAATTTCTCCTAAATACATTTTTTTTTTTTTATTTTAAATGTTACTAAAATTAGGTTAGATAAAATATAATTAGATAAAAGTTAATTAATAAAATAAAAGAAAAAAGTTTTAACTGAAATTTTAATTTAATGGGGGGCGAGAGGGAAAACAATAAAAAAAAATTAATTATAAAAAGGATTGTGTCAGAAATTCAGTATTTCCTATTTAGTAGAAAATTAAGATTAATAGACTTAAAATTTTGAATTATAATTAAACAGTCATCAAGATTTTTTTTTAAGTATATATACCAACTTATATAAATTTGAAAATTCGAATTTTGATTTAACTTGTCAATTTACAATAATATAAAACGCTAAATAATTTTAAGCCAAAAATCTATATTTTTAATTCATTAATCATTAATTTCATTAATCAAAAAAAAGATAAAAAATATAATTTATTATCATAAGATCTATATGTATGTATAGCTAAAAAAATATCTCTTTAAATATTTTCGTTTTTTTTTCTTTTTGCTATTCCTATAGAACATCTACGAACTAGGTAGGTAGGTAGGGACTGTAAATGCACACTTAGGCCTTTATAGGCCCCTTGTGATAGCCTCGATCTGTTATTCTAATTGAAACCACTGGAGGCTTCTTACTTCATCCACTAAAACACTATTATTTATAAAAGAAATTGAAGCTTTTTTAGAATCCTTAATTTCAATAAGCGGTTGTTATTCGGATCTATAGCTAGGTTTTATCTTTTTAAGGTTATTTAAGTAAAATAAATTTTTAAGTAATTAACACTTTAAAATATTAACTACATAAACTACTAAAATATTCTATGTTTAATAATTCAAAAATATATTATGTTCTTTTATTTACTTATTATATAAATGTAATTGGTATATCACAGAAAAACTTCCCGAAATCTAGATTAAAAATTAATATGTACATCATTAAAAAAAAACCTTAACATTTTATTTTTTTAAACATCTCAAACCTATTTTCTACGTGCTTTAATTCAAAACCAATTGAAGAATATAAAGCAAATTCATTTGATAGATTTTCTAAATTCAATAAAAAAAAAATATCTAACGAAAAACATCTCATCTCAAAATATGAAAACATCTCAAATGCATTTTCAGATTGATTTTAATTCTTTCAAAAACAAAAACATGACCAAATAGACTTAAAACTTTTGACTGCTATATACAAGAGAAAATCAAAACCCATATGCTAAGCATAGAATTTAAACATTACTTAACTTTAATATTACTTACTTTTATTAAAAATCCATTAAAAAAATTAAAGGAAACTATGCCGTAAGTCAATGTCACTTAGGATGTCGACATTTTAAAGAATTATTTTATAAATTGTTTAATTTTTTATTGAAGTCTGGAATCACAATTTTTATTTATCAAAAAGGACTAATGTAAAAGTTTTTAACAATATTTTTATAAAGCAGTTATTATTAAGTTTGAAATTAATTATGATTAAAAATAAATATATGGTATTTTTTAATTGAAAATTTATCTAACAGAAATTTAAATATAATTCAATGTGCATGACCAAAGGTGTTAAAAGATAACAAGAAAGAAATACTCGTATATACAGATATAAATTGAACCTTTCTTTAATCCCCTTTTAAATTCTACGATCTATAATTAAAAAAGTCAAATAGCGCGAAAAATAATTTTTCTTTCTGCATATATTCATTTTTTATCTTAACATTTTAATTTAACCCATTTTGTGTACCTCTTTTTAATTTTAAATTGATTTTTTAATTGTTCTTTAAAAACACATTTTTTTTTTTAACTTTTGTTAAAAGAAAAACAAACAAAAAAAAAAAACCACTCATTTTTTTTGTATTGTAAAATTAAAAAATGACCTAGTTTTTTCTTTTTAAAAGAAAAACTTTTTTAAAATTTTCTTCACTTTTCTTTTCTTTACTAATATTTAACATCCAAATCAATAGATGCTGTTTTTTTTTTTTTTGAAATGGAGGAGGGCATCATGCAACTTATGATTTTGATTTTATGCTTTTTTATTTTTTTTTTTGTTCTTTTATTTCACTTCTTAATGGATTTCCTCTTGAGTTACGAAAAAAGAAAAATTAAAATAAAGTTTTTTAAAATCCATTGTATTTAAAATGTTTTTTTTTTTTTATTTTATTCTTTATTTTTGTTCCCAAATAAAAATTTCTAATATTTTATTCTTTTGAATTAATGTTCTATTTTTCAACATTTAAACAATAAATAAACTAAAAAAAAAAAGAATTTTTTTTATACGATGAATTAATGGAAAAATCTTATGTTTATTGAAAATTACTATAGGCCATAAAAAAAGGTCATCTATATAGTAATGTGTACTAGATTTTTTGCTATGGAATATGAAACCAACTAGTTTTGTATTACTGCATCCTTTACTTAAGAGAATCTCTTTAACAGATTTAAAATAATTAAAACAATTTGATTTGGGTTATTAACAAAAATTGCCACTTTTTATAGGGAATTTTGTTTTAAATAAACATTTCTTTAAATTAAAATGCATTATAGAATATAGAGAAACAATTTTAAGGTACCTAAATCGGTTTCGCTTTTATGTTATACTTTCTTAAAAATTTATACCTATCTAAACTTTTGTATACAAACTTCATATGTTTATAGACTTTTTACAATATATTAAATATTATTGATAAAAAAAAATGAATGGAATAAAACGATATTTTAAGATTTTAGTCATATCTGAGCCGTTTAACACTCATATTTTAGTCATATCATATAATACATATATGAGCTGTTAAATGAAAATGGAATATCATCTCAACTTATGTTTATTTTAATTTTTTTTTTTTTTTTTTAATGCATTTCTCTGCCACATAAACGTGGACAGGAAATTACACAGTCTTTCCTGTTGAGGCGTGACTGTAAATGGCGTAAGGGGGAATAACTTTTACGACGTATGTGAGATTCGAACCCATACTCTCTCGGTGTTTATAGCGTATTATATACGCTCTTTTTTACCCACTAGACCACCGAAGCCCCTCTTTATTTTAATTTGTATTAAAAATTTTTTCTTTATTGTATTTTTTTGTTAAGAATAAAAAATTGAAATAATAAAAATAATAAAAAGAACATTTTTTAATTTTGTTCATTTATTGTACTTATATCTTAACGTAATCGTTATAAACTAAAATTTTGTATTCTCAAGTTGAAATTTAAATGGAAAAACTAAAATGAATTTAATAGAATCTGTTAAGTTCCTTCCTTGCTTTTTGTTTTTTAATTGTTATTATACATATAATGCCTATATAAATGTCTAAATGGATCATTATTATAAATATCTTAGAAGAATTTTCAGCTATTATATTAAGTCTAGGATAATTATTTGAAGGATATTATTATCCGCTTAAGGATAATAATTTAAAATACGAAGTTCTATTGGTGAAATTGTTGTTTAGGAAACACTGAAAACATAACTGCATAATCTGAAAATGTAACTTAAATTTCAGACTTTTAAAAATTTTTTTTATCAAAAGACATTTAAAGTTCAAATCAACATCTCTCAAAAATTTTCTATTTAAAAATAAAAATTTAATAAAATAAAACAGTAAAGAATATTAAAAGAATCTATGGCTATTCTTCTAAATATTTTTATGGTAAATATATTATGTTAATAATATTTATGGTAAAATCTAGTAAAACCATATTACAAAATAATTCTATTAAAATTATTCTTTTTCTGTTTTTATTTTTTTTATTTTTTAATAGCTATATTTACTATAGATATAATTTTAATTGATATGAAATTTTAATAGCTAAATTACTTGAAAATTACAAGTTTCACATTTAAAAATATTTATACTGAATACTTTAAAAATTTCAATTTTTAAATCTTGATAAAAAAAAAAATAAATATATAGATACAAAAATGAGTCAACAACATTAAAAAAAAAAAAAAAAATTTGCAAGTAATATGAATTGGTATGTCTAGCACGATTTTATGAAAATTTTACTTATAATCATTAAAAAGAGAATTTTCTTCTTTGAATCACAGAGAAAAAAAAAATCATTTTATTTGTTTTTCATTCATGAAACGTGATTTAAATATTTTTCTTAATATTAAAATTGACTCACTAGAAAATATTTTTATAAAACAATTAATAAATATATAACTTAAAGTAAAATCTTAAAAAAATATAAGAATATAAAATAAATCAGAAATTAGTAACATTAAGTTTAGTAATAAATTTTGACTTTTGTGTATGGTTGAGCACACAGAACATAATGATGGTATTTTGTTTGCTTATTTCCTATTCGGGAGCAAATGGCCTAAGTTAATCTACTCAATTGAAGTTTGTTTGTTTGAATGGATTAAAATCATCTTTGCAAATAAAACCTTCACTGAACATTTTTTTTTATTTTTTTTTTTTTGCCCGAGAAACTCTTTTGCCAAGTAGTATAAATTTGTTTGTTGCACCCTTAAATTTATCCGCAAATTAAGAATATGGAGTATATGTATTAGAAAATTTTAGGTATAGATTTATTATAGCCGTATGAACTATGTTCAAGGGTATAATAAATTTGCCATTACGTTTGTGACACCTTAAAGGAGTCGAGCTGTATAGTATAGTGTGTATAGTGTATAGTGTCAAAGGTATAAATCGAATTCTGAGTCGATTAAGCCATGTACGTCCGTCCGTTCGCACGATAACTCAAAAAATAAAGGAGCTAGGAGGCTAACATTTTTTTTAAGTCACTTTTGCAAAATTGTTAGTTTTGTTATTTAAATCCAACATTTTCGGTCGCCGGGTTCGAGTTGTTGCCATAAAACTTCCTTCTTTATATGGAAGTAACTCAGTATCTATTCAAGCTAGGTATCTGAAATTTTGCAAATGATGATCAAGTTTTATGGCAACAACTTCTGTAAAATTTGGTTGTGCTTGTGCAATAGATTCGGGTAGCTGTCATAAATATATCTCTGCCACAAATTACATAAATATATCTCTGTAGTTAAAGTCGGTATTAAAACATCTGAAAGTTTTTAAAAGATGGTCAAGTTTTATAGAAACAGGGTATATTACATTCATACGGATATCTCAGAGTTGACACAGTCTACTCTACTGCACTGTTCCTCGTTTTTTATTAAATCTCTATTCTATTAAAAACAAAATATCAAAATATATCATACAAAAATATTGACTTAAAAATTGTTATTTTTAGTTCTTACCATCAAATTTATATGAAACCTTACATGTGAAGATAACTGTTTTTTGTGAAGATTGGTGTTTAATATTTAAAATTTAAAAAAAAAAATTTAATGGCGAAAAAGCTTTGTAAAAAGTTCACCTTTAGATGTAGTTATACAAAAATATTTAAAATTTATAGCATTAAATTTACTTCTTAAAATCAAAGAATTTCATTCTTCTCTTAAATCTTAGATTTCCATGTAAATATCCTCCATAATCCTAATTATCCCAAGTTAATCCTTTACGCATCCTCATCCTTTTCCACAAAAACCAAACTGTACATTATATCACTATGTATTAAAGGACCCATCCTAAAGTTTTGTTTCAAAGGGGGTGATTTGGGTTGGTTAAAGTCCAACACTAACCAAAGGAACCTCATCCACCGTCCCTCGTAAAAAAAAATATCTTTCATATTAATATAGTAATTCTTTTAATTACAACGTAAACATTTTGACAATTTTCTTTTTTAATAAAAAATATAAATAAAAAAAAATTTTCTTCCTTTCTACAAAAGCAAAATTGTAAAAACTTAAGCTTAAAATTTCCAATTTCACTCAATTATACTTTAATTAGCGCCCTAATCATGTTAAAAGTAATTTTTTTTTAATTGTACAAATAACTTTCAAAAGGGGTTAAAAGTTTAAATCCTCTTATAATATTTTTTTTCTGATTTTTTATTTTTTTAATATTATTATTATTATTAAAAGTATATTTATCGACCTATTTATAAAAATGAATCTAGAAGGGGATAAAAAAAACAAACAAAAAAAAAAACGGTAGAGAAAAAATATTATTTTAAATGTGCAACAAAGAAAGTAAAAAAAAGAAAATCTCTTCTATTCTACTTTAAAGCAAATATAAAAAATTTTGTTTTGTTTTATTTTTTGTTCTATTGAAATACAAAGAGTAAATAATATAAGCGAGATCCAAAAAAAAAAAACAGTGTAATTCAATTCATTCATAATAATATTAGGTCGTCAAATTACATTAGCTAGTTACAGTTACTATCTAAAATTATTTAAAATTTTAAAAATATTTTTGGTTCCGAAAAGAGTGATTAGATTAAAAAAAGTCTTTTCTATAGAAACTATTATTTAATCAAAAAACATATACGCACATAATATCTCTACAGTTATTTGAAAATGGTGAAATTAATTTAAACTCCGTATTGTTGTTACACGCTTTCGGCTTAAACTTTCACTAACTAATTGCCTTATATTAAAATAATTAATATTCATTTTTTATAACAAAGTATAATGTTGATAAAAAAAATATTATTAACATAATATGTTTATAGACATTTGATATTAACATTAACTAATTTCAGTTTATTCTTATAACTCACTTACACAAAAGCAATGAATTCAAACATGATTAAAAACTTCAAAAATATTTATAAATTTTAATGCAAATAAAAAAAAACTTTTAATTTTAAGAAATAGACAAAGACAAACTCACTCAAGATAACTCAAAAGGAAATTTTGAGGATTTGATTTAATTAAATAAATAAAGGTATAAAATTTTAAAAATTGTAAAGAAAATTTTCAGAAACAAAAAAACGTCACATGTAAATATTTTCATTGATTTCGTATTTTCTTTGTAACATACACAATATGTACAAAATGTTCAAACATACATATACTATTGTGAGTGAGTATAAATGTGGGCTTATGAAAAATCTATATTCAATAATTTTATTTTGCAAAACATGTACACATAAATGTATGTATATGTATGTTTAATACTATATAGTACATATATGATATATGTATGTATATATGACAAATATTTGCAATTTTCATATATAAATAAAAGTATATAAATGTTTGTACATATTTTATGATTTAATTTTTTTTGATGGGTGAATGTGGGGTGAATGTAAGTAAATAAAAAAAAAGAAAAACAAAAAAAAAAAAAGAAGGAAATATAATTCGATTGTGTAAAATAAGCTTCTGTCAAACTGTGAAATATTTTTTGATATTCCTTTTTTTTTTTGTTTTTGTTTTGAAATTTTTTGTTTTGTAATTTAGGCTGGGTACTGTGCATTACACAATACACTTAAGAACGCTTTAAAAGTGACTGTGAGAAGCCAAGTGGGGTAATCCTATGACTTTGGTAAACAAAAGAATTAAAAACAATAAAAAGTAAAAGCTTTGAACCAATATACATATATATATTTATATACTTAATGTAAGCAATATGAAATGTACATATGTATATATAATATGTATTCAATTTATATATACCTGTCAGTTGTTTTAATAGAATTTTTTTTTTTTTTATTTTGAAATATTTATTATTATAATTGTTATGAAAATATATGTATAAATATATATAGATGAAAATATATACACATACATATATGCTTATATAATATATATATATATATACATATATGTAAAGTTAATTTGAGATTGTTTAAATGTGTAAGTTAAGTAAAAGAAAAATATTGAATAAATACTAATGTTGATAGTGTAAATAAAAGAAAACCAATATATATATAATATAATATATATATATGTACAAGTATATCTTTTAAGTTTACTGAATATTTATTTATTACTTTTTTCTAAATTTTTTAAAGTAGCGAAAATATGTACATCTATTTTTTTGCTCTAGAGATTTGATGATTTTCTTTTAAAATTTATAATACATAATGTACATACTACATAATATAGCCCATACATACATATGTATCTATACAAAAATATTAAGGGCTTTCATTGTTTAGTGGTTCCTTTAAAAATGTTTTGTTTAATTGAAAAATTTCAATTTAAATTAATTTCTTTTTATAAATATTTAGTATATTATGTATGTATGTATATGTATTTTTAGTTAAATAAACGTCGAGACAGTTTCATTTCGAATAAATTAATTTAGTATTAAAATAATTATTATTATTAAAAAAACAAAACATATCTTGTAACATAAAACATTTATTCGAAATTTTCAAAACATTTCGATTTTTGATAAACTAAAGTTAATTAATTATGAAACATTAAAGATGATAATTCTATGCTTACAGTATTTTTCCAAATACCGTTGTATATTTTGACAGCTGATATTAATTACATTTAACATTATTTCTTTTTCAATTTAATCATACATTTGTTTATCACCTCATCAAGTACCTAATTTATACAAAAATTAGGTACTTGATGAGGTGATAAACAAATGAGTAAGTAAAGCATATTTGAATATTTTTACATTAAAATTCAATAAAATTAAATTTTTGTTTATTTTTGTTTTTTAGTACTTTAGAAAAAAAAAAAAAATTGACACTTACGCATACTTTATAGATAGCAACTTTCAAAGTACTGCTTAAACTTTTATTTATTTTTTTTTACTTCCTTCTTTTGAATACTTTGACAAAACAAACAACGTAAAAAAATCATTAAGTCATCAGTTTAAATAAATAAAAGTACTTTTACAATCGATGATTATAAAAAACAAAACTGATTGACTTTCAGAAAATTAAAACTGTTATAGAAATATATTTAAATTGAATCATAGTTGTTAATAAATAACAAGTATAAAATTTTTGATAATATAATAGTTGTTTAGTTGATAGAAAAACATTTCAGATTTTTACATTTTTAAATATATTTTAAATTATAGGATAAAACGCAATCTAAAAATTATCATGCTATCCAAACTCTATGAAAAGATTCCTTTATACAACATATTGTATAGGTTTAAGTAATGAACGGGGAGATAAATTGCAGAAAAATAGAATAAGAGAGAAGAATGGAAGAGTAAATTCAAGATAAACCTGTAAAGGTTTTTTTTTTTTAAAGATCCAAATTAAAGAATTAGCCATATCTATCAGAGGCGAACAAATTGGATGGAAACATATATTCCATGATTTTAGCTGTTCTCACAACAAATGAATTTCATAACCAGTTTTGAACCAGCTAGGAATTTCCCCAATGTAAAAATGGATACTTGACAACTCTCTATAGTGTTGCGTTAAAATTGTTTTAAGGGAGGCATTATTGATTTTAGTTCAATAGAACAAAATATACCAACAAGATCTCTGTAAAATATAGATAATACTCCAATATTTCGACGAGTATTATTATTTATTATGTAACATTATTTGTTTTTTTTTTATTGTTTAACTTTTGAAGTTTTTTTTTTTATAAATTAATAGAAAGATTAGTAAATAATTAAATATTTCTCAATTATTGAAGGTTTTTCAATTTCCTCAATGATATGAAAAATGGAAAACGAAAAATTTAATAAAATTTCAAGTTAAAAAAATATTCGAATAACTAATCCAATCATTTAAATTAAAAATAAAAAAAATAATATATGGATATGTAATGAAGAAATTGTATAGTCTTTATGTTTTAAGTATTACACAAATCATGGCGATAAAAATCTAGATTGCCACTTATTTAAAAAAAAAAAAAACAAAAATACAATTTATATACATATATATATATGTATGTACTACATGTTATAGTATTTTCTTTTACTATTTTTATTTAGCAAATATTTCGTCACAAAGGAAAAAGAAAAGAAAATAATATGTATTTAACTTTTTTATTTTCATAATTTGTCCTTTTATTTATTGTTTGTTTTTGTTTTGTTTTTCATTCTTTTTTTATTTTCATTCAATTGTCGTGAGAGCTTTTGACATTTGCTTTGATCATATTTTTGGATTTTTTTATTACTTTCATTATTATGATTCTTCTTTTCAGTTTTTTTTTTTTAATAATTTGTACTTTATATGCGTATATTTTCTATTATAATAAATTTAAAGTATTTACGAAAAAAAAAAAAATTAAATTTTAAATACAAAACTTTAATATATAAATAATATTTATTTTTAGTTGAAAGCTCTTACTATAGAGTACATTTGATCGGTGAAATTTTGTATATTAAGAATAAAACTGCTGCTATAATGAAATTATATAAATTTTCAATATAGCCTAAATTTATGCAATTTTTTTTTTTTTAGTTTGAAACTTAAATTATATTTATTATATTTGCATCGCGTTGTATCACTGAGACCAGGAGTGTACCCTTACTACCACAATATTTGCGCAATCCTAATGAAGAAAAATCGTAAATTTGAAAGAAAGTACATAAGAATTTGTATTAATAAACGTAGAAAGCCATAGATATTGAATACAAAACATTAAAAAGACTTTAGTCACCGGCTTTATTGAGTATCTGATCATTTTTAAATTGTTATATTCAAAAACAAAAAAAAAAAAATAGTTATATTCAAAACCAAAATTATGTCATTATATTATTCCAATATAATAAACGGGTTACATGTAAAATAAAAGAATATAACACGACAAGCAACATCAAAGGAGATAATATGACAAAGCATTAAATTCAGATTATTGGTCGGAGGATACTTTGTAAGCTTCTTAAGATTAATTTAGTTAATTAAAAGATAAAGCTAAGTTAGTTAAGTTAGATTAGAGTTGCATAAATCAACAAATTTAACATTGATTTCTGACTGAACTTTTTTTACATTAATTGTTAAATTAAGAGAAATATTGTGCTGGTAATTTATTATTTATTAAAATATTTTCATTGATAAGATACATAATTTAAAAAATCAAATATCTCTAAATGCCATTTCTTGTAGGTTAAAATAAAATAAAATAATCTAATACAATAACAATAACAATAACAAAATAAAAATTGAATAAAAAATAAAAAAAAGGCGTATCATTAAACGAATGTGGTTTTAAATCCCTACACACATATGCAAAAATTTTTGATAAAAAAAAAAATCTTGATTCTTCTTAAAATCAGATTAATAATGTTAATAAAATAAATAATATTAACATATATAATATATAAATCAAAAAATCTTTATCCTATGTGATTAATATTAAGTAAATCATTGAAAAAATAAAAATACTCCCTAAAAAAATGTGAAAAATTCATTAACCTTTGCTTTACAACATGTTAGGATTGTTTCATCTTTTCAACATAACCAGACTCATTAGTAGCCATTTGTTATGTTTAAATTGCTTAGATAACTAATATTTAAATTTTAGATTTATTCTAATAGTTAAATGAATTTCTACAGATATCATCTACCAGTTATTAGGACAAATCAAAAAAGTTTTTGGCGTAAGATCTGTTTTAAAAAATTATTAAAAAAAAAATTTTCTCCTTTGTTTATTATTTAAAATTTAAGAATCTTAAAAAAAAATCTTAAAAAACGGAAATAAATTTCAACACTTTCTATATAAATTTAAAATTTGAAGAGAGAAATGTTATGAAATGGTTCCTGACACCAATTCAATTAATAATAGCGAAAATATATTTATGTTAATAATTTAGTGGTGCAGTGATATGAAACAGTAAAATAAGATTAGAATCCATAGAATATGAAAAACAAAATTTCCGATATGTACAACAAAAAAAGGTATCTAATAATAAAATTTTTAAAAAGAAAATGTAACAATGTTATAAATATATAGAGGAAAATTAATTTTCGTATAGAAAATCATTTTTTATTTTTTATTTTATACTGTATTCAAGGTATTAAAACATTATACTTAATGTTACAAAAAAAAAAAATAAAAATAAAAATAAAAAAAAATAACCTAAAGTTTATGATATTCCAAAAACTTTTTGAAAATTTTTTAACATAAATTGTTTAAAAAGTTTTTTTTTTTTTGTTTTTTAACAATACAACAAAAAAATAAACCAGAAACAATTTTTTTTAACACATATATACCGATATTATTTATTGCTCTCGAAGGAAATTAGATACATTAATATATGCCCTAATATTGTTGTTTTTTTTTCTCGTTTATTGTCGTTTAACATACAGGAAAAAATTCCCTTTTCTTTATCGCCTTAAATTAAACTTTGTATTAACTTGATATTTTTAAATATAATGAAATTAAATATGTCTCATATGTTAGTAGAATTTTTATACATTTTTGTTTTTAATATTAAAATATTTATAATATGACCAAAAAATTCAAAAAAAAACAAATTAAAAAATGCGTGGCATTTAAGTTTTAATATAAATATGTTCTCTGATTAAATTTTAAGTGAATGCAAAAACAAATAAAGGAACCAAAAACTGTAAAAGTATAATTTTTTAATTGGAAAACTTTAAAGATACGACATTGTAAATAAATTCCCATGAAAGAAGGGGGACATCAATATTAAATCAGATATTAGCCCAGAATATTGTATCATAATTACCCATACATTAATATTTTAATAATAAAATGTCACTGTTTTAGGCTTAAATTTTTTTAATATTTTATAACATACTCGTATAATATATCCAAGACATAATTTTTTCATTACATTCAAATAATATTCAAACTTTTAAAATGTATTTATTCAAAAGAATATTGAAATTAAACTGGTTACACCATGAAGCAATCAAAGATATTAATAAAATTATACATATGTATACTGAAACAAGGGATAATTACAAACGTTAGGGTGTTTCCAAAACTCTTTTATTTCATAATTATAAACTTTAAAGTAAAAGGACAATATAAACTTAAGAGGGATGTTAAAAATCAAATAAGTATTTTCGGCATTGACAAATACATATCACAATTGGAACTAGTCATTTTTCAGTCGTAGAATTACTAAATTTTTAACATTTGGTATATAATTCCACTAGGAAACAATTTCAATCGGGAAATTCCTCTATAGAGAATCAATTCCACTCAAGAAAATTAAATTTTTATTTTGTCAAAAGTAAATAGGACCTCAAATATCGGAAAAGGTAAATAATCTTAAAAATAAAAAGTTAAATCCGCACTAATGGAATTGTTTCCTAGTGAAATTGTCCGAATAGAACTGATCCTTATAGTGAAATTATACAAAAATGAATAGTCGAATTTGAATTGTGCGAATAATAGAATTTTGTCTACAGTGGAATCAGCCGATTACAGTTTATTGTTACTTTTATAATTTATAAACTTTATTTATCTGTCTAATTTATTTTATACATGTTGCATTAGATAAAGCTACATTACTTTAGAATTACTAAAAATTTTCCTTTCTATATGAAAAGTATTTGCCACTTACGCAAGACTTAAACTTTTACTTCATGGTAATTCATTTTAAATTACTCGTCCCTCAGTTAATGGTTACTTAAATTTAGATAACTAATTAATAACTTTATATTCATTTTATATTAATAGAACATAGTGTTATCCAGCCAACGGTGTAGTTGTGTAGACAACGGCCTTTCATACGAAAGATCTTGGGTTCAAACCCCGGCTGGGTCATATAGATTAATAAAATATAATAGACATTTTTCTTATAATATATAATTAGTAGAAAATAATGAAATGAAAAAAATAATTATACATTTCCTATAAATTATAATTATGTAATATCATATTGTAATAGCTATATAGCTATATATTATATAATAAAATAATAAGTAAACCATAATTCTTGTATAAGATAATAGATGGCGTAGAAATAAAAAGAAACGTCTCATAGTCTTGTACAATAGCCACAGCCGAGTAATCAACGGCTTAGTGAAATTAATGATTCCAGAAACTGAAACTTAGTCAAATATGAAATAATAAATGAATTAGTGGATGCCCTATGCTCCTTGTAGGAGTGACAAGGAAAAACAAAAGGAACATATTATTAATAATTGTTAACTAATGCCAACTTATTAACAGACCAACTCCAATATTTAGTAGTAGGTAGCAACATTTAAAAAAGGGCAAAAGGCAATTTATATGAATAATGATTTATATAAGTTATAACCCACACAGTCTTTTTTTTACTAATCTATGTGTGTATGTATGTTTGTTAAAGTTTTTAGTCACATCGTTATTTAATAATCACCAAGGGATTAGTATATATACAATTATGTACATTTTTTTATATAATTGTTAAAGGATAATGTTATATATATGAATTTCCAAAGAATTAAAACAATTTCAGCATCAGAAGGTTGTATTGAATTATTTAACAATTATACGCAATTCACAATAAATTATTTATCAAATATTATACCAAAATGTTTGTTAAATTGTATATGTATACATAATAGTATATGTACACTTATAATATGTATATTATGTCATGTTAAATGTTTCTTTCTGGTTTCGTCTTGTGGGAGTAATTTTAATTTATTATATATATTTTACAGGATATCATTATTTATTTTAATGTTCTCTATTAAAGTTTATAATTAGTTTTTATTCAAACTTTAACATTTTAAATCTTTAAAATTTTATAAAAAAAAAAAAATCCATATTAGAATTATGTTCATTATTTTAGACAAAATGATGTCAATTTAATTTAATAATTTTTGTTTTTTTTTTTTTGTAAAAATATTGAGAATATGCAATTTATAATACAATTGAAATGAATAAATGTAGTTTTGTATATGTAAAAATATGGGATCCTTTTTTATTTTGAAACAATATTACAATTAAAATCATAACTATTTATTTAAAATTTTATTTTAGAATCGATTCATATTTATATCAAAATTATACTCGTATAAATATATATTTTATAACATATATTTAATGAAAAAAAAACACTAAAACTATACGTTATTCCGATATGATGAGATAAAAGATAAACATCTCTTTTAAGTCTTGCATACCCAATTGAAAAAGAGTGATATAAAATTTAAAAATTCATTTTTATTAAAACTATTAAAAAATTATTTTTGAAAAACTGTAAACAATTTTTATAAATCCAACTTAAAAATTATTAAAGTTAAAAAAATACGGCAATTTCTGTTATAGGCTGGTTTTTTTTTTTTTTTGAAACTTCCTGTTAACAAAAATTTATCAATCCCACGCTATAAATAATAACCATTGGGGATTTGAAATTTTTTTTTCAACTTTTCAAAATGATGTTTTCTTTTTATTTAAAAGTAAATTTTAATTTCAAAAAAAAATTTTAAAAATTGCTTATTAGTTTTAATCTGTCCGTTCGCAAATCTATCTCTTTACAAAACATTTGCACCATTAAATCTTGAGTAAACAAATTTTAACTGTGAATAATTCTTTTAAAAAAATTAATATTGTGGATTAATTTTTTTATGTATAGCTGTACCCATTATGGAGCTATAGCCTTTCAAAGTTTAAAAACGCTCTATTTTTAAATGTGTATATCTCAGATTCTGCTTAACATATTTTTATGTCAATAAATAAAATTTTGCAAGATTTTGCTTTTTTCATAACTTCGGAGCACTTTTATATAAAATCTTTAAATTATGCGTATGTTACATCGAAACATTTTTTTATAACTCTTCCTATTTAAGACCTATTAGATAGAAGTGAAAATTGTAAATTAATTATTTTTAAACATCTGTAACTTAGGCATCTGTACAAAATTTTTCAAAGTAAAACACCAACATTAAATTTCAATTTCAATTTTACATGTACATTTTTACATTTACATGTACATGTACATTTTACATGTCATTTTACAATAACTTTTTTTTAATTATATAGGGTTTCTTTAGAATGGAAAAAAGTGTCTCTTGATTTTTCATAATTTTTTCTTACATTATAAAAGTCTAACCCTTAATATATTTAACCCTTTTAGTATATACCTGCTCTTATAAGGTTTTTTTAATGCAATTACAATTCTTAGACTCAAACTAAAAATGAAATGTTTCAACAATAAATATTTGATAGTTTAAGAAACTCTTGTAAATTAATATAATATGTACTTGTATACTATTTACTATTCTTTAGTAAAATCTAGTATCGGTTGTCAAAGTGTTAACGTTATTTTTTTTATTTATTTATTACTATATTCTCTAAAACTTCAATTATAAAACTTAGCAACTATATATATGTATGTAATAACAGACTTAACTATTACTTAATACTAAAAGAAATTTTATGTTTCTTTGGTCAAAATTCATATTATGTATTTATATGTCACGTGTCACATCATTTATTAAATAACAATAATATAATTTAATTACATTAATAAAATTGATTTACTGTATAAATCTTATATATAGGTACCTAAATAAAACGACTCAATAAAATAAAAGAGGTTTTGTTTTGTTTTTTTTCTTCTTTTATATTTGAATTTAAATTTTGAAATAAATTTACTTTTAAAAAAAAAACCAACATCGAAACACAATTTTCTCTATAAATAATTCAATAAATTATAAAAATAAAAATAAAATAACATCATCCTCTTACACTACAGATGACGAAATAATTTTCACATCGTAAAAAAAAAAACTTAAATATAAAACTTTCATATAATGACAATTTAACATTGTCTTAAAGAAAACCTAAAACAAAAAAAAAAAACAATAAAAAAGCAAACATTTTTGAATTAACAGTCGTATACTAAAAAAAAAAAAATTATTTTTTTTTTTTATAAAAATATTTTCGAGGTAAGAAGAAAATGACAAAAATTTCAAAATACAACTTTTTAGAATGAAACGATGATGAAGATTTAATAAGTGTGAGGAAATAATGGAAGGTAATGGGACAGAATACTTGAAATTCCAATAATTTCCATATTTTTATGTGTTTATAAAACAACACTAAAACAACAAAAAAAAATAAAATAAAACAAGAATATAATAAACATAAAAAAAAAAACAACAAGAGTGAAAATTTTCACGAAAACAGAGAAAAATATGCGTGGGATTTTCTTTTAAATATTTTTTTTTTTTTCTGTATTGTACACGTCATAAAGTAGAAAGAAAATGTTGTTCTTGTATATTCCAGATTGTGCTGACTGCTGATGCTTTCATTTTGACATCATCATTATTAGATATAGACAATTGGCATGAAATTGGTATTTATTTCAAAAATAAACAAAACAAAATAAAAAAATAAAAAAAAACTAGAAGAAATTGTTGCTTAATACGAGTTTTTTTTTTTTTGGTGTGAGTAAAAAACAAAAACAAAAAATATTATGAAAAAATTTAACGTTTTTGACATTAAAATTACAAAATACAATATTTTATTTATATTTTCTTTCATTTTTTATTTATTTATATTTTTGTTTTTGTTTTTTTTTTTTTTTTTTGACAGCATTAATATTTTCTTAAGAAATTTAAACGTAAATTTTAAAAACACTTTGAACGAAAATTGTAAAGAAATTTAAATGAAATTTGAAAAAGTAAAAGGAAGAAATTTTGTTAAAATATTTTTATTATATTAAATTATACCTACTCACAGCGCAAAATATATGTTTAAAATAATTTTATAACACCCTTTGATATTTTTACTTTATAGATTTTAAATTTTGAGAATATTTATGATGAAATTATTTGATTTAGATTAATCGAACCGTAAAATTACTTAAATTAAATTAGATTAATAATAAATCATAGTTTTGTCGTGAAATACTGTATAAATATCATAGAAAAACATTTGATAAATAAATCCATCTTACAAGAGTTCAACAAGACTTATAAATATTCTAATGATTTGCAAAATAAATAAATACAATCAGTCAGAATAAAAAAAAAAGATATTTTAAACCTTATTATAAATAATAAAAAAAAACCTTAAAACTTCTAAATGTTTTAAAACAAAATGTTTGGAAATTTTCCTACAAAAAAAAACTTTAAAATATAAAGTTTTGGTTCATATGTGCATTTATAATACAATATTTAATATAATACAATAGTATTATACCTAGTACATACATACATGTATAACCTAATTGTTGTTTTCTTTATTAAATATACAGTGTGGCTTGAAATTAACAAGAGAATATATTTTTTTAAAATATTTCTTTAAAAGACACTTTAATTTAGGAAATGAATAAAAAACTATTTAAAATGTTTTTAGTTTTGGTTCTTTTTGCTTTTAAAAATTTAAACATAAAATAATAAAATTAATTATTTGTGTTATCATTATCATTTAAATTGTTTTTTAGTGTTTTAATTTTATACTACACTGTATATTAAATTTTGTTGTATACTGTATAAATATATGTATCATATCTAAAGATTCATTTGTAATAATTAGATATTAAATATTTAAGAGTTCAGGTAAAGAAAATTAATATATAAATATATACATATTTGTTATATATATATATATAGATATTATTATATATATACATTTTACAGGAATTCACAGTAAACAGATTAATTTTTAAACATTTTATTTCAATTTACAATTCTTCTGACACAACGGTAAATAAAATTAAATTAACGGTAAATATTCTTTTAACATAATTAAATTATATTTCTTTATAAAATTGTATATATATTTATATATATATATAAATTATATTTGTACATAATATTATTTATATAATATTTTAGTGAAATTATTTGAACAGATTCATATTAAAAGTACAATGTCTATATTATTCCTTCCTTTTCTTTTTTTTTTTTTACAATTCTGCTATATTTTTGATAATGTTTTCATTTTACGTTTAGCTTTAGAAATAAATATTATTTCAGTAATTTTCTAAAATTTATTAATTATTTTTTATTCATTTATTACGTTTTTTTTTTTTGATTTTTTGAAACTGATAATTTAATTTTACTGACAGAATAAATATTTATAATAAATTTTTTAAAATCAAATTTAAACGTCAAATTTGAAGAGGGCGAACTTTAAAAAAAAAATTTTGAAACATATCTTAAAATCGTGTTAACACGACTATATGCCATATTGTTTAACCATTTGCAATTTGTCTCTATTATCTATTTATGTATACTATAATTATCAGTAAAAATTTACACACGTTCCAAACTGACGTCAATATATAATATTGACATCTAATTTTTTAATGTTTCACCTATATCCCTCTCATTCCCACTTTCTTTCTATAATCTTACAAATTTGATATAAGCTGACAACAGATTTTATCAACAAAAAATACACACACTCTCATATTATAGTGGTTTATTGTGGTTAATTTCGTTAAAGAATTTTTGTTATATTTCAACTACTCTTTCAAAAATACAGGATACAGTCTCTTCTAACTAATAATATAATGGGATTCAGAAAAATCTTTAAAGGCATCCATTAAATTTTAAAAGAACATATTTAATTTAAACTTAGTTTAAAAATAAAAGATTTAAAACTTATGAAAAAAAATATCCTTGAAATTGAGAAAAATGAAAATATTCTAAATAATGTGAATAAAATAAAACTTTTTTGTTTTTTTTTTTTATTTTGTGACACATGCTTTAGAAAAAAAAGAAAAACAAAAAGTTTCATTTTAATGGTATTTAAAAAAAAAAATTAATAAATAATTTTTCATAAGGCACGAGCATCATTTGCTATAAAAAAAAAAAACCTATAATCTTTATTATCCTTTTTAGAAAAAAAAAAAAAGAAACGATTTATAATAAATAGAACTAACCTATATTATCCTTATATTATATTTTTTATTAAAAAAAAAAATTACCTTCTGTTCTTAAAACTGTAAAATATAAATTAAAAAAAAAAAAAAAAAATCTTAAATAAAAGGGATGTATAGAATGAAAATCGGCTTCGAAGAAATTAAAAAATAATATTAGAAAATTTTCAATTATAAAATTTTGATTGCAGATGGCACTTGGCACGATATGAATTTTTCTTATTTATACATTGTACACCATATATTATTTTATTTTTACTATTTTCTTCTTTTATTCGTTGTAATTACATTCATTTTTTTTTTTTAAGGAAAATAAAAAGAAAATATTTACTTTTTTATTTTTTTTTTGAAACTATTTTTAGATTTTTATAATTAAAGTTTTCTCATATTTGTACATAAAAATTATCACTTTTGTAAAAATTTTGTTTTACTTTTTTTTTTTTTTTACTTTTAAACTTAAATAAAAGCTATATTGAAAGAATGTATGCTTAAAAAAATGAAAGAACCTTTGTCAATATACTTTGTAACTGTTATTGACCAGAACAAAAGTTTCCTTCAAACCCTTATCCAAAAAAAAAAAAAAACTCAAATTTAAGTTTTTATAACAATGGAATAAAAATAATTTATTTTTTTTTTTATTTTTGTGTACTAGAATATTACAATACAGTACTGTACAAAATTCGAACTTTTTCTTCGAATAATTCGATTATATTGAGTTATATTAATTCTTTCAACAATTTTTGTTAAATAAATAGTTTTTGAATGTTCATTCATACGAGATAAAAAATTTAATTGCTCCACTCAAAACATTCTAAAGAGAAATAGGGAGAGCTTTTGTTGCCCACCTCTACATGTAGTTCAAATTCCCCGATGGCATAATTGGGCTTATGGATATTTGTTTTTTTGGTACAAACATCGCAAATGTGAAACCATCTAACACTTCATGTGCTCGCTAGAATTGGCGGTAATTATATTTATATACAAAATGAAAAGATTCAAGGTGAACATTAATAATTTTGTTCAAAATATGCCTGTCAATTTAAAATTAAATTTCATTTTCTAACTTAAAACTTTTTTTGACCAGTTAATACATGTGTACTAAAGACCTAATTTATAACCTATTGTTTGATCAAAAAAGGAGAATGATGCATAGGTAGATTAAAGTCCCACATAATACTAGGGGACTAGTACTTGTTCCACTCCTCTATAGTGTTATCGATGATTCCCACTTATCCTCAAAAAAAAAAAAAAATTTAGATCAGTTAAAAATACTGTCCAAGACTGGAATTTTTGGTTTTTATATGCAATCTTTTGATGGTTTATTTTTTTATCGCATCAGTTACTTGTTACTATATTAATCGTTTGTTTCTAAATCTTCTATACAATTATTTGTGTTAAAAAGTTTATCTTATAAAATTTTGAGGTGAAAATTAGAAATAAGAAACAAAGGCAACAAATGCAGATTTCCAATATTATATTATAAAAAACAAGACAGGAGTTTAAATAAAGATCATTTCAGAATAAAGAAGAACGATTTCATATAATGAGAAGAAAGAAAACATTAAGTAAAATCTGAACAAAAAAAATTGACTTCTAGGATTGAATTTGAAAACCATCTAATACGAATGAGTATAATATTAGTTTTACACAATACTTTAAATTTTATGTTTGTATTTACGTTTGTGCATATGTTCAATAATATATATATATATATATAAATAAAAATAATTCCAGAGGGTGTTACAAAGCCAAATTATAATGCTATTTTGAATCTTTTCTTTTGGTTAAATTTTTTGTTCACCTACATGGATTTAAAAATATAAAAGAAAACATAACATTGACCCTTAAGGTAATAATAATTTTTTTTTTTTTCTTTTTTTATTGTATATAAACAATGTATATTATATCATATAAAAAACAATATGTATATAAGAAAACAAAAAAAAAAAAATCTGAAAACTTGGCAAAAATAAAACAGTAAAAGTATAGAAAAATTAGCTGGTTACACTCTAAGATATTTTACCGTTAAAAAAAAAAACAATCTTAATGTTATATCATTGATGCAAATTTGTTTTCATAATGCGGTACGTTAAGTCTATAGAAAGGAACCTATTTATATATTCTTATTATGTATATCTAATAAAAAAAAAGGATTATTAGTATGTATATAATACTTTTATTATTTATACAATATATGCGACAGATTGAAAACATTATAAAAAAGCAAAGATGGCATCCAGATAGATTTTTTTAGGGTATAGTAGAAAATGCAGTCACTCATATAACACGCCATTACTTGATGCGGTGGATAAACAAACTTGATGAAATCTCTTTTTATCGTGAAGCATATAAAATTGGGGTTTCACTTCTTTTAATTATTAAAAAAAAAAAACAGATTTAAATTTGGAGAAGTTTATGTTATGGAAGATATAAACTTCTGACTGAATTTTTGTTACTAAATATATAAAAGACTAAAGAAAAAACATAATACATATAAATCTCAATTAAATTCTTTCTTAAAGTTAAGACGTTAATATTGCGTTTTATTTTCAAATCCTTGACATGGATCTAAGAAGCTTTCAAAACATTTTCCGTCAGATCAATATACCATCGTGTCATAAATCTAAAGAAACTTCACTTTAATTTTTTTTTTAAATATCAGGAATACGTTTGAAATTGCACTACAGACCGAGAGTCTATAGTGATTACTGACGTTACCAATACAAAAGAAAACAATATATTCTGTTTTATTCTGGAACCAAAACTCTTAGAAAACCATAGTAAAAATATAGTTGTTTTTGTATTGTTCTGAGCCAGTTTTAATTAACAACGTAATTCGACATTTTCATATTTTGACTTATAAACGAAAAATTTAATTTTTAATAATAAAAATCAAAGTTTTCCCCATACATATACATATAATGAGAAAATGTATAAAAACAAAATACAAATAGAGTATTTTTAATGAAACATTCAAAATTAAACCTTGTAGAAATAATAAAAACAAAAAAAAAAAAATAAATAAAACAAGTTGGGAAAAAAAAAAAATCCTTTTGAAAGTGAATCTCTTTTTTGTTTATACACAAATGCAAATATATTATGTTATGTTTTGATATTATCCTTTTATTTTTCATTTAGTTCTGTTTTTCTTTTGTTTTTTTTTTTCTTTTATACGTTTTCACTTCATTTGACTTGAAAACAAAGACACAAAAGTTACAGAACGACCGTATAAAAAGCATAAATACAAAACAAAAATAAAAACAAAATGTTTTTATATATTATCTTTAACTATTTCTGCTGAATAAAAAAAAAAAATAAAAGTTTCCTTTTGCTAGATCGAATGAATGTATCCGGCAATAAAAAACCTAATTTTACGTGATATTAACCGGTCTTTGTTTAAAATGTTCTAAATAGAAAACACATCTACCTAAAGTACATACAAATGAACGATATATGTATATATATATATAAATATATTAGACATACATATATACAAATAAGTTTATTTACATGTTTTCTTCA
This sequence comes from Poecilobothrus nobilitatus, assembly GCA_947095535.1. Taxonomy (NCBI): domain Eukaryota; kingdom Metazoa; phylum Arthropoda; class Insecta; order Diptera; family Dolichopodidae; genus Poecilobothrus; species Poecilobothrus nobilitatus. The sequence continues at coordinate 260,241,695 of OX352774.1, read as the reverse complement.
CTTTGAATGAGATTTTAAGATATTAAAGGTGATGAGATACCAAAAGCGTTCTTATATTTTACCCTTAAAATTTATAATAAAAATTTTTTTAAAAATTACAATTTTTTTTTAGTATTTAAAATTAATTTCATAGCATACGATAATTATTTTAATACTTATTTATTTTTATTATGATTTGACTCATGGTTAATTTCGTATTTGTTGAGTTTAAAGTAATGAAAAGATTTTGATTTTTTAGTTAATTCATTATTATGGTAAGCAAATTCATTTGCAAATGCCTATAGAATCATTTATATAATAAATAAACCGACTTTCATTTTAATCCTTAATTTTACCACTTTCTAATATATCCTGTTAAAAAATATAATATTATGATGAGGCTTCTAAAAAATGTTATATGCCTTAATTTTAACCATTTTAATCAAATTGACAGGATCAAAAATTTTTTTTGCCGAATTTGTGTGATTTATATGAAATGACTGCTCTTAATATAGTATTCAATATGTCGTAAGAAAACAAATTCATTAAAATATTAAAATTGAACAATTAATACCTAATCTATTAATAAAATAGAATGAATAATGACAGATATATAGATAATATAGAACGCTGGAAGTTGTATCACAAAGATATAGAAAACAACTAACAGAAAAATAACGAACTAATAGAAAAATCAGTAATAACCTAAAGTACAATGAAAGATACTAGTTGCCTCATTTAAACGAATTGACAATAAACAAGTGAAATTTCGTTAGGCATATAAAATTTCATATAAAAAAAATAAAAAAAGAAGAAAATATTAAATACCACTTAGCAAAGTACAAAATTCAATTTAGATCTTCAAACCCAAGTGAAGCCAGTGTAATTGAGAAAATCTTTTTACATAATACATAATACATACAATTTAAACTTTAATTTTCTTTTCCAATTACCTAATTGGATTATTATTTATGAATTAAGAATCCATTAATTTTAAATATTTTTAAAAATGTACCGAAAACGTTTTAAATGATAATTAGCAATTTTAGATAAAAGAATTTTTTTTACCTTTCTTTTCACTTAAACTATAAAGTATATATTTGGCTAAGATGGAGTACAACTCCCATATATGGGCGCTGGTAACTCTCTATTTTTATTAGCTTTCCTGAATAAAATCCAAAATCACACTTTACGCCTAACTGGCGATTCTTTACTAATTACGTCAATCTTTAGTAACATACGTCAAAATATAGGAGTATTATCTCTCTTTTATAAATATTTTGTAGATGATGACACTTGTTCTACTTAACTTAAATCAATAATGTCTTTCATTAAATAATTCCAACGTAAGGTGTTATATGCTACTGCATATTGTAATTGTGGATATTTTCGTCACTAATAAGTAACATAATGATAATAATACGCGGATTTATTGTTTCTTTAGAGTCCCATTTCTAAATTCAAAATTTCGCAATCTTTTTCCTATTCTTACTCCTTAGTCAATGTACTGCATTAGCGGTAAAGGTTTTCATCCCATTATATTGACTAAAGGGGGAGGTGGGTTTAGTCAGCAAAAATCTACCACATTATTAAGGGAATGATGTTTTTGTAAAGTTCCCAACTAATCTTAAGAAAAAAAACTAGGTAAACCAAAACTGATCATTTCTACATTGTGAAGACTCCTAAAGTCGTTTAAAACTGGTTACAGAAATTCATTTATTTTTAGAACCACTGAAAACATGATCCACTGTTTAAAATCAATATCTTGCCGGCTGCTAGATATGTTCCATTATATAATTTGCAATTTTTCAAAAAGAACCTACACAGATTCGCTTCCATTTTACTCTCCAACTCTCACTTCTTATCCTGTTTTCCTCCAATCTCTCTTTTCCTAATCCTATAATAACTTTGTGTAAAGGCATCCTAGTATGAAAAAAAAAACTTAACAAAATTAAAAAAAAAAATAATTCTAGTTCATGTTAATAATTTGTTTTAAAAATAACAAATTTACTTTTAACTAATCTTATTCTATGAAAAACATATCTAAGGAATTATTTAACTTAATTTTACAATGTTTTAGGTAACCACAAAATCATTAAATTTATATGTTGCAAAAGATTATTAGAACTATTTAAAAATTTAAATATTTAATTTTTCATTTTTGCAAACTATAAAACTTAATCCAAAAAACAAAAACCTATATCCGTATTTTCCCACCCTAATTATTTTGATTATTTTCTCTTTTTCAAAAGGTATTTCTAAAAGAAGAGAAAAATTAAAAAATGAATTTTTAATTTTTCATTCGTATAATTACTAATTTTTATATAAGTATCTTTTAACCGCAATAGTTTTTTATTAATTTTCTATCTGCCTTCGGTTCTGAAATTTGTGGATCATATTACACATCTTGTAAAACCATAAGTTATTCACATGCACAACTTGTGAAGGATTCGAATACCTTCAGTTAATTCTGTATGTACTAAATGACTCGGTCTCACAGAGATCTCAGATAAAAATTATTATTTTTTATTTTATTATAACATATTATCACATAATATGATAATGAAGTATACTTAAACGGTTGACTACTAAAGGCTATTATAGGTTGAATTTTATTTTATATTATTATGTATTTTGTTTATGTTTTAAATTAGATTATATTATATTTATTCTATATTTGGTAAGTTTTATACCTGCACTCCATCGGTTAAAAAACCACTCGACCACCGAGGTTCCAAAAATATTTATTTATTTATTTATAAACATAAATGTAATGCAATATTTACAAACATAAATGTAATGCAATATTATTGAACCATCGGCTACTTTAGGCCATTATAGGTATTTATACTATTATTAAATTATATACTAATATTATTTATTTTGTTTATATTATATACTATATATTTACATTATATTTGGTCGTAAGGGGGGTATGTAAAGAAAAAACACTTACGACCTGTGCAGGGATTGAACCCACACTCCTTCGGTTAGTATGCCACACGCCTACCCACTAGGCTACCGTAGCCCCTCTTCCCAAGATAAAAATGTAAAAGTATAAAAAAAAAATACATTGCATACTTTTAGGAAATCATAAACAAAATTTTTTTTCATTTATAAAATAAGAAGATTAGCATTAAATTTTAGAATAAATTTTTTAATTTAATATATTATATTATTTATTGATTATTTATAGAAATTTTTATTAGATTTAATTTTTTAAAAAATCTTAAGTATATAGTAATTTTTGATCCAAAACAACTGCATCCAAAAAACTTAAATTTAGTCAGATATATAAAAATACTATTATAGAAAATAACTTAATTTATATTCTTCGATGTTAATCCTGTAAATTTTAAAATCTGTTCTTTTTTGTTTGCTTCTTTATTTTCCTAAAAAGTAATTAAAAAAGTTTTTGATGTTTTTTTTTTTGTTTTTTTGTGGTTCTTTCAAGTTAAATTATCTTACACTGAAGCTAATAAAATATGTCACTAAACTTTCCACAAACAAAAAGACTTAATTGACCATATAATAATATCTATTTATATTATACAGGATAAAAAAAAAAGTATAAGAGAAAAAAAAAATAAAAATTTTTTTTTTTTTTTAATTATTTTAATTTCAATTCCGACCCCAAACTCAACTCAACAGTAAAGTCTATAAAACTTACAACGACAATTCAAAACTTGTAAAATAAATTTAAAAACAAAAAAATAAGAGGATGAAAAACTAAAAAACAAAAAAAATATTAAAATAGGTCATTTTTTGCTATTCTTTTTTTTTTCTTTATATTAGAAAAAAAACTGATTCTACTCTAAACTTTTTGTTATTTCTATTTTTTTTATCGTATTTGTGGTATGGAATTATCCTCTTGTAAAATTTCATTTTTATTTACAAAAAATTAAAAAAAAAAAAAAAAACAAAGTTTTTCAGTAAAAGTGACTTGTTACGATATTATTTATATGAATAATATACAGATTTAGATATGTTTTTATGTTGGGATGTTTGTGACGATAATAAATGTCAGTTCTTAAGATATTATTTAAATATTTAAAATAAAAAAAATAAATTGACTTAGATACTTCTAAGAATTCAATAGAGAATGTATTTTATGTATCTTTCAAATTATTTTCATCTTTTATTAAATCCTAATATAAAATTTGAACTTATAGTTTGGAATGGTTTTTAATTATTCAGAAATAATTCAACTATTGATGTTGTGAATTTTATTTCGTAGATTTACAGCTTTAAATTTCTCGCAATAAAAAATTGTTTGGTTTCATTTCTTACTATCCACACAAATTTGAAATAACAAATAATTTTCAACAATAAGTGCACCATCTATTGTCTGGTACAATAATTATTGTATTAATTTATTTTTGTAATTAACATTGAATATTTATTAATATATATAAGTATTTGATTATAAATTAATGAAATATTTACTACATAATTTTTATATGATCTCATGACTGAACCAGAACCTGAGTTGTACTTCCGAAGTTCTATAAAGAATCTGGATTTGATTTCTATAAAATTTTATGAAACGGAACTTTAAAATGGAAAGATTATTCTCCTGAAAGAGTATAGTATAGATTAAAAAAAGTTCGTGAGATGCTCACTAATTTTAGAAAGGAACAATGAAAACAAACGAAAGTAAAAAGGCTAAAATATAGCATAATTTTTTATCCTTAAGGTTGGGAATCTTCCAAAGACACCAAGAATTCCCGACTTCCTCATTGGTAGCGACTGATTCGTACTGACTTAACCCAATTCCACTTGTAGCCAATATAATGAGATGAAACCCCTAACTGCTAACGAAGTAGATTGGCTAAAGAATAGGAATAGGATAAGGATGAGGAAACATTAAAGTGGAAGTGGAACTGTAAGGGAAATAAATCTGTCTATTATTATTACTATTTTGCTATCAGTGAATATAGACATTAGCAGTTATAACATGCAGTATTATATAACACCTATTATTACGATAATGCATATCTCTTAGTAGGGCAATAAATAAAATCACTACTTATTTTTTACAGGTGCTGACCGGGATTTGAATCCAAGGCCCTCCGATTGGAAGGCTGGCGATTTATTATTATCTGGCAAAAAATTAATTTTTTTTTTTTTTGTGAAACATTATTTGGACCGTTTTTAAACTCGGTAGCTCAAGCATAATTTTTATGCTTATCCTTCTGGTCACTTACACTGTATTTTTGCCCAGACATTTTGTGACTTATGTCTCTCATAATATATAGAAATTAATATGCAGATCAAAAATAGAATATTTATTTATTTTAATAATATGTTTAAAAAAAATTTTAAAAGAATTTGTTTTAAATTAGTTAAGAAGATTAAAATCCAACCATTCTCAAAAACTTTATTGATTTTCTTAAACTAAATTTCTTTTTTTTTTTTATTTAATTACAAATTCTTTTGACGATTTTTTTTTCTAATATACAGGATGTTTTATAATTGGTAGATAATAAAGTAATTTATATCAGGACTAAACTAAAATAGAACTAAAATATTCTATGAATGGAAGAAGTCCATTTTTTTTTTTTAAATTTTTGACTTTTTAACTGGAATACATATACATTGTAAATCTTAGTCTAAGGTTTTTATTATAGTAATAGTAAAATTTATAATACACATACATAAGGTAAGAGCGTATAAAATACGCTGTAAGCACCGAAGGAGTGCGGTGCTCAAATTGTACACACGTCGTAAGAGTTATTTCCCCTTACGATATTTACAGCCACGCCTGAAAAGGAAAGGCTGTGCAATTTCCTTTCACATTTATGTGGCAGAGTCCAGAGAAATGCACTAAAAAAAAAACAAATCTATTGAAGGACAACCTGTATTTCATATATTAAGGGACATCCTGCATATATTTCTACTTTTAAAAAGGACAAATGAATATTTCTAAATTTATTTAATAAAAGGAATAAATAATTTTATACGTACATGTATATATAAATATGTTAATGTATTGGTAAATTTTAAATATTTAATTTATTATAATATCGTATGTTTTGTAAATGTTAAAAGGTTTCAGTTTATTTTGTTGTTGTTGTCTATTTTTAAAATGTTAATTTATTTAAACGTAATTATTTGTTGCTGAACAGTTTTAATAGGACCGACCTTTGATCTTCAATATTATATTCAAAATTTCTTTGAATTTTTTTTTTTTTTTTTGTTCATTTGTTTATTTTTTTCTGGTTCTGTCATTATTTGTCTTGGGTTTGAAATCGACAAGTAATTGAATATATGTTCCATTGATTGTTTCGATATACATACGTTAAGAACTTAGTTCGATACTTTAATAGAATTAAAAATCGGATAAGCATCTCAGAAAAACCGATTATTATATTAACGAGGAAGAATACAGTTGACTTTGTCAACTCTTAGATACCCGTACGAACCGTTAGTATGTTCACAGCCTGTCACTCTGCTTACAATATTATTTTTTTAATATTTTAGTATTTTAAAATAATTTGGGTGAATTTTATAATTTCTAGAACTATGGGTTGTACATATATTCAAACTATATGTTTATATGTACATTCTTCAAAAGCAGATTCTAACCTTCCACATAACGATTATCAATCCAAAACTTTTTCAAATATTCTATAGTACCATTTAATACTAAGCGGTAAATGTATATTAAATTTACTAAGTACAAAACAGTAAATATAATTTTAAATATTATATTATATTATATTTAAATATTCCATTGACAGAATAATTTCTTATAAGTACAATAAAATACATATGTGTATTTAAATACGGCGCTATATAATATACATATATACTCTTATCATTCATTCACTAGTGACATATACGATATGTAAATAAACATTATATTATATAAGTATGTATGTATATCAATATCATATAAATAAAAATTCTTCAAGCAACCGTTATGTTGTATATTTATTTACATTTTTATGTACTGCGCATTATATCCTCAACAATTTCAAATTATCGAGTAAAACAAAATGGAAAAAATTCGTTTTAAAGAAATTTGTTAGAAAATTTGAAAAAATCAAGTAACACTTTCGTCAATTATAAAGTAACCCTATATTATTAAAAAAAGTTGTTAACAAAAATAAAAATATAATGTTGGAGCTTTAATTTTTGTGTATTACTTCAAAAAAATTTTAACAGGTATTCAAGTTACAGGTGTTTAAAAATAGGAAATTTTCAGTTTTTGACCCCTTACAGCTCCTAAACGGGGGGTGATACAAAAAAAAATTCTGAAATGACTCATACTAATTTTCAAAGATCTAACTTCTGTCAAAATTTCAAGTTTCCAACTTTAACCGTTTAGAAGATGGAAGGGTTAAAGAATTTTGCAAAATTTGAGTTTCGCATAACGGTAAATTAAGACACCGTATGCCAAAAATATATATTTATTGTATATATACTTTTAAAGCTAATGAAAGTAGTAATCATTTGGCGTTTTCAAAATGAAGATATACCTTATACAACTTGTGCTATAACAATTTAAATATAGAGCTTTTTTGAACCTTTGGGGAGCTGTAGCTCCGTAACGGGTGGGGCTACAAAAAAAAGTTATTAAAAATAAAATTAATATTTTTGTGAGATCTATCAGTAGTTAAAATTTCATAGCTCTATTGCAAAAAAAATGTGGAGATCTAAAAGTTAGGTGTTCGAGAGCTACCCTAAGGCTTGCTCCAAACTCAACCAAAAAAAATAGGGAACCTACAAATTACTCCAAAAATATTTTGTGTAAATTTCAAGATTCTAGCTTTCTTAGTTTTTGAGTTAGCGTGCTGACGGACGGACGGACGGACGGACGGACGGACGGACGGACATGGCTCAAAAGTCTTAGAATTTTTTTCTGATCCGATCCATACCTTTGAAGGTATATCTAGCTCGCTTATTTCGAGGTGTTACAAACGGAGGAGTAATTTTATTATACCCGATCCTATCGTACGGGTATAAAAATACTGTTATTGTATTAAAAGCTCAATGTTTATAAAAGATTTAAAGAATTATATAAAAAAAATTTATTACTAAAAACTATTGAATTTTTTATGAATAAAATTATACTTAAAAAAAGGCTTTTCAATAGAACATTTTTCGAATAATGGAATGTTCATCAGTCCGTCTATTAATTTATTGAAAAAGTAATTTTTGTGATAGAATTCTTTTATATACAATGTAATTTTAGCAGTTACGTAGTTTAAACTGTGTAATTTCTATTAAAAAAAAAAAGCTGCTAACCTAAGAGTAGCCAAAAACGAGGGCGGGGCTGTTCGCAAAATACTATTTTCTTGCAAAAAATAAAAAGTCCCTCTTGGAAGAGAGTAATTTGATTTAGGAATGTACATCCAAAGATTCTAAAATACTCTACCAAATTTTCAAGTTTAAAGAGTGTATCTTAAAATCTCTTAGTAGGGCAAGGACCGACTGAAGTTTACAGCCTCAAATTATTTTGGCATCAATTATTTCGCCAGAGTATAACATTTATACCAAATTTCATTAAAATTCCATAACAATTATACTATGCTATAATGCTCTAAAACATATCAAATAATATTCGTATTCGGATATTTTAAAACGAACCCACATATTTTATTCGAGCATTATGAGGGAGTTCCACTAAAGTTTCAAATCTCAGTGTTTTTTGCAGAGATTCTAATCACAACACTAACCTCTTTACCAAATTTAATTCTAATCGGATAAGAATTACATGAGTTACGCTGATAACAAGTTTTTGCAGACGTGGACGCAGAATTTTAGGATAGTTGATACGAAATTTTAGTGATTTTGTGATCTGCAAGAAACAAAAACTCAATCGTTATATTTTTAGATAATTAAACATCGTTTTCTATATTAAGAGTTAGGATAGTTTTTAAAATGTCTAAAACATAAAATGTGAAGTTAAAACAAAAATGGTGATTCAAATGACATTCGCCTTTTTTTGTATAATAATATGACAATGCATGTTCTCAATATCAATGTAAATAATTTTAAAATAAATTAAAAATACACTAATTAGACTAATTTTTTGTTGTCATTTTACTCAGCTATAGCTACGGCTCATACTACTCAGCCAAAATACAGAAATAATTAAAAATAAAAAAAATTTAAGACATATTTTAGTGCAGTTCCTTGTCCTTCTGCATTTTGGTGTACATTTAAATAAAAAATAATAAAAAAAAACCGAAAAAACTAAAAAATATTATGATTTTTAAAATGTCTACCATAAATATAAACAAATAATAAAAATAAAATAAAACAAAACAAATAACTAGTGGAATAGACTGACATAATAATTTTCTTCAACTCTTACTACCAGTTTTATTTTCGTTTTCATTTTTATTTTCGTTTATATTTTTATTATTTTAATACCGGAAATGAAATTTTTGTTAAGATTTTTATCAAAAGAAAAAAAAAGGAAAAAAAACCACATCCCTTCTTTAATCTATCAACTTAAAAAAATAATAAAAATTTTTTTCCAAGTATTTAAGTTTGCCTCGGAATGTCATTTTGGATGTAAAGTTAAAGCTTGAGGAAATACTTTTTTTTTAAGTTCATTTTATTGAAGAAATTTTATTTTTTATTTGTTGAAAGGAAAAAAAAAAAATTAAGATGGAGTTGAAGAAAAAATAATAGAACGTCAAAGCATTGAATTAAAAATTTAATTTTATACATATATGTTAAGAGTTAGGATAGTTTTTAACATATCTAAAACTTAAAAAATGAAATTAAAACAAAAATGCTGATTCAAATGACATTCTAAACTTCGTCATAAAATAAAATTACTTTATTAAGTTTGACATTTACATTAAAGAGTGCAATTTGCTTTTAAAATATTTTCATTATTATCAGTGTTTTTATTTTTCGTATATAATATGATAAGAAAAAATACAAATGACTTTCAATTTTTGTCCTACTCTATCCTTATCCTTTCCTTGCAGCTTTCCGAAAACTTATACTAAAAATTGCAAAAAACTTAATAAAAAAAAAGTTTGATGCATTTTTAAACGGCATTTACTAGTATAGTGATATATTATATTCGGAATCGTGATGTCTTAAAGTACCGTTATGTGATAACGGTATATCAAAACTCGACATATCCTAATCGGAAGCATCTTCAAAATTTGTTTTTCTTTACAATTTCACTAATCGTTGTAACTGAATAAATAATTGACATAAAAATAATAAATAATTGACATTATTTTGACACATAAGTATATGTATGTAAGTTTTTACTTTTACAGTTATATTTGGCATGCCAGTTAGTGATTTGTCTTCTCATTGACAGTTATTTTTAAATTTTGTTTTGTTTTAAGAACATGTTTTAAGAAAAAAATTTTATTCGTCATTTTGATGATTCGGTAGCCTCCACTATTTTCAAAGCTTTGTAGTTCAGATATGTATGTAAGAAAAAATAATTAGGAGAGATTTTAGAGTGTGTTTCAAAAACCGGAATTTAATAATATTTTTAGGTGAAGTTTGAGGGTGACAGTTTCCACTATTTTAAATACCTTGTTGTTGTAATATATATGTAAAATAAATATTTATTTATTTATTTTCGTACTTCTCGTAAACACATAATGTACGAAACCTTTCTATTTTGGGTATGATTATATTTACAGCTTATAACAATAATTAGTTTTAATTCTTTAACGAAAAATAATTCATTTAGCAAAGTAAAAAATTTTTAAACATAAAAGATAATTCATTGAATAAAAATTATTTTATAAAACTGAAAAGGTAATAAATGAGCTTCAAATTCATGTTCGTTGTCCAATGCGGGTAGGTTCGCAATGGAGTTATCTTTCTCTGACAGCCTGGGTCAGCGCCCACCACGACTCCATTATTAGTTTATTCAGTAACACTGAGTAATGCGACAGAGCGACCCAGGCTCGCTTTTCATTTGGATGTTTCTTTATTGCCGCTGTGTGCTTCTTCTATGGTGTCTAACTTTGTTTTGGTTTAGTGTATTATTTTATTGGTTTGTTTATTTTATTTATTTAATTAATTCAATCCCATTTCATGGAATATTGAACAAAAAACCCAACTGTTAAAAATAGTCGGAGATAGATGATTTGGATTTTGAGGTAATTAGATTTTGTCGTGCTTCGATTTTGTGATATTTGGATTTCGTGTTTTTTTTTTTTTAATGTCAAACGCAAGTCGATTTTTGTAAAATTTTCTAAAACAACATACACACATATATATATTTTCATACATACATTATAGTCGAATTAAAGGTATGTACTTTAATATAAAATAAAGTACATATTATATAAAAGCTATAATTCAAAAAAGTTCTAACGCACTTTAATTGACTTTTTTTTCGTTTTTTTTTTTTTTATTACCGAAATTTTCATCAAAAATTATAAGCGTTTTTCTTTTTTGCTTCAGATCCGATTGTGATTGGTGAGAAGAAATTTAATTCCTAATAAAATATTAAAACTTAGTATATGTAATATAAAGTATTTAAGTTATAAATTTGGTAAATTAAGCCAGGAAGCCAAAAAAATCCAAAATATTATTCCAATGCCGATTTAACGCTTTATATATATTAAATTAAACAATCTCCCTGTATATCTGAATATGCAAAAAAGTGGTCAAATGAAATGTACAGGAAATGTCAGTTTATTTGTTTTAAAGTTTCGTATTAAGATGAGAAAAAATAAGATTTGTCAATACGTATGGATTTTGTAAAAAATATTATAATATAAATTGACTTTTCTCTTGTTAAATCTATTTTAATAATGGATATATATATAAAATTATTATGCACATACTATATGCATATATATAGATATATATATTTATATAAATATTATGTATATATAAATATTATAAAATTTTTACATTTTTTCGTATATACAACATAATTTTTTATCTTCTTTTATTTCTGGAAATTTTCATAGGTATATATTCTTGTAAATAAAATATATATATATGTTTGTAAAAGTATTTATGTACCTATACAAAATATGTACATATATATAATATATACCATATATTATATTATTATGTAGGTATAATATAAAATGAAAGTAAATTATATGCATTTAAAATATGAAAAATTTTTTATTTTTTTTTTTTTGTTTATTGTTGTATATATACATTATTTATCTATATATATATATATATCTACCATATATGTAAAATTATTTATATAATAATAACTAATTTAAGAATAGAATTTATATATATATATATATACCTAACAATATAAAAAATATTATAATATATACCTATATTTATATAAAAAAAAAATATATATATATTAAAAATAAAAAAAATAAAAAATTACTTTATAATTTTTGCCATGAATATTTTAGTGTTGATTTAAATTTATCCATCCGAAAAAAAAAACAAAAAACCCACTCCAAAACAAATTAAATAAAAAACATATAATTGTTGTTTTCCTTGTAAAGGAACTGGGATTACACAGGATATTATTTATTTTTGACTTTTTTATTGTTTTTTGTTTTTATTTTTTTGTTTCTCTTTTCGTTTTTTTTTTTTTTTTTTGTTTTCTTCTATATTGTGTAGTTTTCCTTATTGATAAAACAGTGATTAAAAAAAAAAACAAAAAAGAAAAAAAAAACACAAACAAAATAAAAGTTTTTTGTTTGTACTTTTGTACGCTTCCTGTTTAATTTAATTTATAAATGTTGATTTATGTTGAATTATAGTTTTTCACTTTATATATATATTTTTTTTTTTTTGATTTCTGTTATATTAAAATTTTTGCTCTTGAATTAAAAAATTTTCTTTTATAAAAGAATTTTTTTTTTTTTATTTTGATTTTGAATTTCACGGGCAAAAATCTTGTGTTAATGCGATGATTTTCAATATTATATTAAACTTTTGTATTTAAAGTTATTCACATAAAATTTAATTTAATTTTTAATGAAAAAAACAAGAAAAAAACAAAAACACAATTTTAATATAAAAATTTAAATACCAAAAATAATAAAAAAAAAAAAAAAAACAAATGAGAAAATTTAATATAATAAAATTATTAATAACAATGGAAACATCCGCGCCGAAATACCGCGGATATTATATCGTTTTATTTGTTTTTTTTTTTTTTTTTTTTTTTTATTATTATATTTAAATTTTTACTTTTTTTTTTCAATTACTTTTATTTATTTTTTATTTTTTGAATTTGCAAATTGATTCCAAAAATAAAACTTTATTGTAAAAAGATGGAAAAATTAATATATATATATATATATATATATATATTTAGAAACAATAAAAAAAAAAAAATAAAAGACACACACACAAATATTGATTTGGCAATAAGAAAAATATTTTTCTTTTATTTCATTTAATTTTTTTTATTTTATTTTTTTCAGATCACAAAATAGAATTTTATTAAAACATATATATATATATGTATATATATATATATAAATATGTATATTTATTTGAGATAGAACAAAAAGAAGAAAACACCGATTTCGTTTTTTTTTTATTATTACTTATTTAAAAAAAAAAAAAAAAAAACAAAAAAATCAAAATTACACCATGAAAAATATATTTTTTTTTTTTCTTTCTTGTATTCCTTTTTTTTTTTTGTTTTTTGTTTTGTATTTAACAAAATATATGAGATTAGAAAAATATCTATAGAATGTATTAATATGTATATATTTAATATTTTTGGTTTTTTTTTTTTTTTTGTTGAAGAAGAAGAAAAATAAAATTATTTTTTTCCGATTATAAAAATTAAATTACAATATTTTGTTGTCGTCCGAATACGATGTGAACCAGCAGCTCACTAACTTCATTAAAAATTTTCCTCATCGTCGTTGTTGTTCATGGAAAAAACAAAAAAAAAAAATCTCTTTTTTTTCATTTTCTTTTTTTTTGTATTTTTTTTTTTTTTGATTTTTCTCCGAAAAGAAAAATACAAACACACACACGCATATAATATTATATCGCATTTTATTATAGGACAAGAAAAAAAAAAAATTATCAGTTAAATTTTGTTTGTTTATTATAAAGCTTTTCGTTAAATTTTTGTTGCTCTTGTTGAAGTTTTGTAGCTTTTTGTTTTTTGATTTTTTTTTTTTTTTGAAATAATATATGATGTTTTAAATAACTTCAAAATATTTTCTTTATTAATTTATAAATTTTTAAATTTAAAATTTGAATCTTTTGTTGTTTTGTTATCAGCGTTTAATTTTTTTTAGAATCCTTAAAATGATGAACTTATTTTACTATACCCACTTAAGTGTAACAATAAATATGGAAAAAGTGAAAATATATCAGATATTGTTATATTATCTCTAATATAAAAGGAAATAGATTCACTATAGATTCACTATCTGACGTAAAGACAAATAAATTGACTATAGGCAATCGTTAGCCTTTAAAAAAAGCATATTGGGCATAATAAAAACTGAAATCATTTTAAAAACTTATAAAATAAAATTAAAAAATGTTTCGTTCAACCTTATTCAAAAATAATTAATTAAGTTAATTATTAGAATAGAAAATTTTAAGAATATTTTAAATGTCAAAGTTAAGACTAAAAATTAAAACAAAAAAACCGTTTCTGTTAGAGGGCCAGTGTGGCCTAGCGGGTACGAGCGTATAAAATCTTGTAAAAACCGAAGGAGTGTGGGTTCGAAGTGGGTTCGTGTCCCACACACGTCGTAAGAGTAATTCACCCTTACAACATGCACAGCCACGCCTGAACAGGAGAGACTGTGTAATTTCCTTGTTACATTTATGTGGCAGGGAAATGCACCAAAAAAACAAAAAAACCTTTCTGTTAAATTATCCTATTGTTCAAAGTGCAAAGAACTATTTAAAAATATATAACAACTTAAAATTTCCATATTTTTTGTACTTTATATCAGTATGTATATGTATATACTCATACTATATAAAGATATAGGATATAGGATAAATCCATTTATAGTATCTAATACAAACAACAAAAATGTAAATTTTTTCTCCTCATTTGGACTAATATTGACCTGGTAGTTTTATTGTTAAGGTATTAAAACTTTTTCTTTTTTTTTTTCCTTTTACAAATTTTAATGTTTCTTCTTATCTTTAAAATTCTTCGTCCTGTTGTAATCACAATCTTTTTTTTTTTTATGTATACGCAAAATATGCAAACTTTTTGTAACAAATTGTGTAGGTTTATGTTATATCCTTTTAATAAAGTTAAAATCTTTTGTAACATTTTTGATATTTTATATGTAATTTCTAAATGTTGCAGGTCATATTAACCGTATTCAGATCATCTGTTGAAAAAAATGTATAATTTAAAATGTCCTAATTCCTTTTTTTTTGTTTTATTTAGGTTGGGTGTCAATGATTTTGTAATAATATGAGAATAAATTGATTTTACTTACATATGTTCAATCGGTTAATTAAAAGAATGTAAACTGCATTTATTAAAAGTTTTATAGATGTTTTGTATTTTGTTTTTTTTTTGTGGATATGAATTTTTTTATCATTTTTATTGAAAGTATACTAAATTTCTTAAATATTTTTCTCTTGTTCTTGTTAAAAAAAAACCAATGTTCAAAAAACCAACAAAAATTCTAATAAGATTGGATTGACGAAGTTCAGGAATTAATGGACTATGAGGGTATGAGGAAAATAATTAATGCACCGTTATGGTATTAATTGGAATATCATAAATAAACTTGAAAATTTAGAATATACGGACAATATATTGCTAATAATTCATACATATCAGAACATGAAAGAGAAATGAAGAAGAGCAAATAAATATGTAAATGAAGTTGGCTGCAAATAAATATCGACAAATCGCAAATAGTTATGAGATATAATACAAGAAATAGGAGAAACTTCAAAAATAGATAATACATTAATGGAAGATGTAAAAAGTTTAGAATATCTAGATAGCATCATAGATAGAGATGAAGGAACCGCAAAGGACATAGATAGCAAACTAAACGAAGCATGAATAGTATATTTGGTAGACTTTAAAATATCTGGAAATTCTCTCAGATTTCAAGAGACACAAAACTGAGAATTTTAAGACGTGCATTAAATGAATCTTAGCACATAATTAGAAGACTAGAAAATACAATTGCCAAGGAAGCTGGTAGTCTTAAGATAAACTGGTAGAAAAGCTTAGTGGATGCCCTATGCTTTCTAAGAAAAATATATTAATTATATTACATTCAAATTTTAAAGGATTGTATAATAATTAAAGGTAATTGACTCAGATGACAGATGATTCGATAATTGATATTGAAAATTAAGGTGATAGATTTTTCGGTTCCAAAAAAAAAACCAAAATAAAAGAAACATGCAAGACTTTGTATAATATTATCTAAAGAGCAATTAATTTTAATTTAACATGTTGCGTTCCACGTTTATTACCGGTGAACATAACTTAAATCTTTGATAATCTTATCCTCCCCCGTGAATATAAAACTTGCGTTAAGTCCCAACATCACCAGTAAACATTGCTAAATGTTCTAAAATCCCAAATCAATTTAATTTTTTTTTCACCTTAATAAATTTTCACCGGTGATACATATGGAACTTAACGGAACTTTATTTTTGTGTTCACCGGTGAAAATGGGATTTTGAAACATTTCAGTGATGTTCATCGGTGATACACGAACGCAATTTTTTCTTATGTTCACGGATGAGCTTGGGACTCAACGTGTTAAAATTATATATCACAGAATAAATATTAAAAATATAACGGTAATTAATATAATTCTTCATTTAATTAAACTGGGTGTTAATTGCTTATAGGTATGTGTGTAGTAATAGAGTTAAAAATTTTTTTAATAAATTTTTGTTTTAATAACCTTTGTAATGATTGTAAGCCAAGCATGTATTATATATCTGTCGTTTCTAAAGATCCTTATTGTTTGGGCGAAAAATAAAATAATTTTAATTTCGATTAAAAATTTTTTAAAATTTATTTTAAGAAGAATTAAACAATAATATTTTTAGATAATTGTTACGTAAAATTTAATTTTTTTTTTTTTATTAAAAGGAAAAAATAAAAACAAAAAACATTTTTATAAATATTTTGACGTTAGCTATTTGAAAATTTATTGCTTTTTATTATTATGTACGTAAATATTTACTTCAATTGGAGAATATTTTAAATATTTTTAAAATAATCTGAAATAATAAAAATTTTTTTTTTTTTTTGTTTTTGTTGTTTTTTGTTAGAACATTCCAATCCTAATTAAATCTTTTGAATAGCGAAATTTCACATAACATATTTTTTTATTTTTTGCTATTGAGGAATAGAGTTAATCCTGAAAATATGCAATATTGTTTTTAAAATATGCATTTGATAACAATTTTAATATGGGGCCTCGATGGCCTAGTGGTTAAGCACGTGGCTAATTAACCGAGGGAATATGGGTTCAAGTGTTTTTAATTGAAAACAAATCACCGTTGCTACCAAATGTAGTGTAAATATAAAATATATAATATAAATAATATTAGTGTATAGTGTTGGACTTTCTTCTTAATCTGTACACATAACTTTTATTATAGGGATTAAAATCTAAAAAATCGAGAGTTAAAAAATATGTAAATTTGGTGCTAAATTTATTTTTATTTTTAAGTTTTCTGTGCTCATATCTTTATAAAATACGAAAATTCATCATATTAGTTAGT
Source organism: Poecilobothrus nobilitatus (assembly GCA_947095535.1). Taxonomy (NCBI): domain Eukaryota; kingdom Metazoa; phylum Arthropoda; class Insecta; order Diptera; family Dolichopodidae; genus Poecilobothrus; species Poecilobothrus nobilitatus. Next base: position 260,224,067 of record OX352774.1, on the reverse strand, counting down.
TTACATTATTGATTTGAATAAAATTAAAATTATTTTTCCTTTGCCACCCTTGATTCAAATCCTACTAAACTTTTATATATACAATGCTATGAAAAGAGAATTTAATATGTCAAAATGAACGTTTATTACAACTTACATTATACAAATGGAAAAAGTAATATTTTATGATTTTATAAAAGTTGGTAATCATCTCCTATTTTATTTGACAAAGAATACTTAAAGTTTTTAAAATTCCCTACATCTAATGTTCCACTTTTATTTGTTTATAGTAACACCATTTAATCCTGTTGCACCATTGTTTTATTCAATTGATTAAGGTAATCATATTAAAATTATTTTGCTTTCCATTGTTTTTTTCAGCATTAGTTTCACTGGTCGTATTGTTAATTTTGTCCTTTTTTTTATTACTGCTATTACTATTCTTATGATTATAATGAAAACGTCTTATTCGATAACGTTGTTATCCACGATTACATTTTCTTAATCAGTATCCTAATTGCCACTTTCATTACTTCTTCACCATTTTGATTATTCTCCCCGGTATTAATACCATCTGTTTGATTAATTTTTTTTTCTTTTATTCCTTAATCTGCTATTGACTAATGAGGTATCCCCAGTTGAGCGTTCACAAACTTTTTCCATAAGTCATAATCTTAGCGACCTTATCGAAGTTAACATGGTTGTGTTTCAAAGTATTCTTAAGTTTCCAAATACGTCGCGTGCCCTGGAGATTCTATTCAAAAAACTGTTTTGCCAGATTTTCGTTAAGCTTCCTTAGGGTGCGACTGATCATCGCAATTTTCTTCGTGCGATCTAGAAGTCAACCATATTTTCACTTGTTCTTCATCATAGTTCCTTATTTGTAATTCTTTTCCGTCATTATGCCATTATGATCCGGTGAAGGTAGCAATTGATGTATTTTTTGTTATGTAATTTGTCAGCTTACATTTTTCACAGACATACAAGAAAACGGATTTGATGTTTAAATTTGTAATTGAAATTACTAGCACTTCCGAAATCCTATTGTTTTTGACCGCTGTTATCCTCACCGATATCTTTTTGGCGTTTACCAGATAATGTTCTGAATTTGTTTTTAGGAAATGTAAACATTGCTAACCATCAGTAAATTGACCGATTTGTTTACTGGTTGATTAGTTGATCCAGTAACATTATCTTATTCATTACCTTTTTCACCCATGATGACATCAATTTTAAATTCGCCCACTTGAATATATGTGATAAGTGATTACCTGAGATTACCTGCAATTCTCTTTATTATTTTTAAAATAAAAAATCAGATTTAAATCGATATTTTTTTTTTGTCGTTATTTGCCATTCTTTTTTTTTTATTTTCGTTTATCCATTTTTCAAATAAATAGAAAATTGTTTAAAAAAAAAAATTTTTTTATTATGAAAGTTTTTTGTTTCAATAATTAAAATTGTGTTTAGTTTGAATTTTTGTTGAATAAACAAAAAATAAAAAAAATGTTATCGAGTTAAATAATAAAACATTCATATATGGAGCATGGAAACTTAATCATTTAATAAATTTTCTTTTTTTTTTTATTTAAGTGAAAAGAAAACCAATTATTTTTCTGCAAATAAATAAAAAAATGAATTAATTAAAATAAAATGAAATTTAAAAATAATGTATATGAAAAATATGAATATATAATTTATTTAAATGATTCCACACGGTTGAAGATTATAAATAGTTCAATAATAATAGTTAATTTATGCAAAGAAAATCAGACGTCCCATCAGAAAATTAATTTTTTTTCTTTCTAATATAAAGAACACAGATTTTCTCCTCTTGGGAGCACTAGAAATATTCATAGAATTCGGTTCACAGTTATTGTTGCGGGTATATCCAAGGATATGTTAATTTTATTCAACTCCAAAAGAATTATTTGTCGTCAGGTGTTGTTTGACCAACCATGTTTTCTATATAGTACCTTACAGATTCCATTCAAAGGCGATTCCCGCTATATTTTCAGGTTGTTTTCTAAGTGCTTTGCCTATTCATTTCCATTTTCATTGCATTATTTGTTTCATACCTGCTTCTTCATTTGTTATTTTTCACAGAGCCAGACCATTTGTTTTTGGTTTCCGACCCCTGTGTATAATTCTTAGGCACTTATTAATAAATACCTGCAATTTGTTATCGATTCAATTTCACGTTTGCCAAGTTTCGCTACTTTTATTATAGTATAAGTAAATCATAAACAGGATCGGACTATTCTTTTCTTTATAAGTTTCCTGTTTCGGAATATTTATGAGTTGCTCCAAACCGGATGCAATCTTCCAAAAACTGTCCTGCTTTTCTTTAATCTGTTCTGCAGATCCCCTTCGAGTCCTTCGGTGATTGATAATATACTGCCGATAGTAACAGAGTCTTTTAGAAATTGGATTTGCTTACTTTTATAATTTTAACATCTGTTGAATTGTTATTAAATCTCGTAGTTATCGTTTTTTTGTTGTTGATTTCAAGTTCAAAACGAGGATATGGAGATGGTATATTTTGCTCTGCATATTTCCGATCGATCTTGTGCGAGAAAGATCTTTGCAGACGATAATTTAATATTCAAGTTTAAAAAATCGTTTTGTCATTATCATATGGGGTTACAACAGGTTGCAACCCAAAATAGAATTAGTCTTTTCCAAGATTGCCTTCATCTATTACCAATAGCTATATATTATTTAGTTTACATATTTTTATGTCATTGAATCATTAAATTTTTTTTTTTTTTTAATTTTAAATTTTTTGGATTAAAAGAAAATTAATTCCACAAATTCTAGTAAAGTACATTTGTAAATACAAATTGAAGAAAAAAAATAAACAAAATTGATTGTGTAATTCAAGTGGGACATTGAATCAAAAAAAAATTGAATATTTATTGTAATTCAAAAGACCTTTGACATTGTTAAGTTGTGTGGCAATTTTTAAAATGACCTAAAATAATATTATAACAAAAATTTGGTATACATACAATAAAAAAGTAACTTCTATGCATTTTCGATTTAAACCTTTCTATTGGAAATTGTTTTTGTTTTATTTTTAATTTTATGAATTCTATTTATTATGTAAATTTAAAAACAGTTGAATTTCGAATAAATTGAACAATCAAAAAAAAAAAATGTTTTAAAAAGTAAATGGAATTAAAGATTTACAAATCCGCAGTCGAGTTATTTATAATTATCGCATTAACAACTATTTTTCTGTATAGTATTTATACAATAATTTTTATCTGACCAATAACACAGTTCGTAAATCGCTAATCTTTTAGACCAAAGGTCTAGACTCTAGAGTTTCAACTCAGATTAGATCAAAATATTATAAAAAATATAATAATATAATTTAAACAAAATAAATAATATAATATTTACTCATATTCTCTAAAACACTTCACTGAGGCAATAAAAAATGTATCACGCCACGTCTATAGTTAAAAATGTATTTCTGGAAAACGCACGATGAAAATTTTTGTTATGTTTGTAATACCTTCAATTTGAGTGCTATCAAATAAAAATTTTGTAATATTTAAATGTAAAGAAAAATGCATGTAGGTAATAAATTTGGAAAACTTATAATAAATTTAAATTTGAAAAGAACTTTGAAAAGAATAATATTTGTTACAAAAAAGTATTCGAACTTAAATAACATAACAACATAAATATGTACAAATATCCTGATTAAAAAAAAAAAAAATAACAAAATAAATTAAAGAAAATGTATGGAATATCCTTTATTAACTTTAACACCAGCCCAAACTGCTTTATATTTGTGATTTTTATACTAAAATTATAAAACATGAAATGTAAAACCTAATTCCAAATTGTTAATGTTTACTTACTTATCTTTTTTTACTCTACCAATAACAAAAAAAACAATGATTTCAAAAAATAACTTAAAAACAATTTAAATAACTGTGAATGGCAGAGCTGATACGTACCAGTATGATTGATTTATTTTCGCGAAATAGAAAATGGCTATTTTTCTTCGTAGGAAAAGTCTTTCAGAAACACCATATATGATACTTTTGACATTTGACGTTACGTCAAATTAAAAACATCACTTTAGCTACTTGCAAAATAACAAAGCATTGTATTAGTGATACTCTTAGTATGATAAGTCTTAAAGAATATGGGTGTATAATTTTATACTTGTATCGTAACAGTAACTGAAAATAAAAGATTCCTTAAATTTCTTATCTTATTGTATGTGGGAACGAAACTACAATAAATAAATAAATAAATAATTACAAACGTATTCTTAAAAATTTTCTTTGTGTCAAGCAAGAACGACTAGTAAAAAACACACTGAAGAATGTCATTTTCTATCATTTTTATTACATGGCCAGTTCATTTTAAGCATATAGAACTTTTGTAAATTTAAAAATGTATTTACTATGGATTATAGTTTTTATTTACATAACCAACTCAAGTATATATGTAAATTAATTTATTCTATAGTAATACGCGGCCATAAAAGGACAAGTATTAATAGTGGATTCATGATCGTTTTTAAATTGTGAACTGTGTAATAAAACACTTTTTATTCTAATTTTATTTTGTCTTTAATATAATCTTTAATAATTTTTTTTTTTTTTCATATTTAAACTTCATAAAGTGCCTCAATAATCTATAAATATGATTTGGTTTTATTAAACGTTGGTCGAAAGGGTTCAATGGTCCATATACATATTAAAATCTCTTTATATTTGCTTGATAAAGAGCGAATCTTGAATATTCTTTTCTATATTTAATATTATTTTCTCTTTGACGTCTAGTTTGAACCTCTTATCTATTAAATTTAATTACCTGGTATTACCATTTTATGAACGCAGATTAAATTTAATATATATGAAAATTTTAAAGAAGATTCGAATAGTTGGTGCTATAAGTTTTCTAATTGGTAATGTAACTCTAGTCTAACACTGCTTTATTTTATTCATCAGTTTATTCATCACTATATGGTAAACATGAAGCGATTAACAGAATGATGTCTCTATGTTATAAATATAAATCTCGTATTATCTTTTAAAAAAAAAAATTATCTTTTTTTGTATAATTAATTCTTCCAAAAAGAAGAAAGCAAAAAAAAACCAAAATTTAATCAGTTTTTCTTTACATCCTTGAAATAAAATCAATTTTTAACATTATACATACATTTTTAACATACATACTAAACTGGAAAAAAATATATCAAAACATTGGTCTAAAAGTATCCTAACGTTATGCAATAAATTTTATTGAAATGTTTTTTTTTATAAGTAGTAAATATAATTAAACTGAAATGGAACCTCGGTGGCCAAATGGTTAGGCATATGGGGTATTAATCGAGGAAATGTCGTTTTTAAATATTGCAGTGGTATGGCATAGTAATATTGCATTATCCTATATGATTTATAATATTAATAGAAATAAATAAATAATAATTAAACTTTTGTAAATCTGTAAATTCTATAAAATCCAATCCAACAAAAAACTAGATTTCCATTTTTATTTATATTTTATGAATCAAAATATGATTTTTGGACTAGTCACAATGAATGAATTAAACAAACAAAATCAAGATTAATTTTTTTCTTTTCTCTTTGTAAGAAATTGTAAAATTATGACGATTATTACTTTAAAAACATTGTCTTTATTAATTCTTTTATTATAAATTTCCTTGTTTTTTTATTTAACATTTTTAATATTATAATTTATCTGCAATTTCCTTTAATACGACTTGCAATCAATTTTATTTAATTTTTTATAACACTTTTTTTCCTTCTTTGTTTTTGTATTATAATGGTCTTTAAGGACAGTTAAACATCAAATGGCTATTTAATTTGAATTTTAATTCAGAACAGGAAAAAGAAGAGAAGACAAAAAAAAAAAAAGGAAAAAAAAAGAATAAAAAATTTCTTGACAAAAAAAATAAAAAATTGAATAAATTTTCACTGAAGTTCTATGAACCTCAACATCCTTTTAAAAACATTTGGTATCCTTTCCACCTTTATTAAAATTTTAAAAAAACATCCTTTTTATATGTATACATACGATAACTATTTTAGAATATGAAAATTTAATTCTATTGGTGGCGCACGTGAATGAAAAATAGATACATATCATGTGATAATGATTATAAATGTGTAAGCTTTTTCTGTATATTATTCAATGAATAGTCGCTATGGAACAATTATTTATAAATAACAAGAAATTTTTAACAAATAAATAAAAAAGTTATATACCTTTAACTTTAGGACTTTAATATTAAACTCAAATAAAACAGAAAGTGTGAACAATGCCGTTGATTTAATTTTCATATAGAAAGAATTGAATGAAGAATGCTTTACACAATAAGAAAATTTAAATATCAATCTCGAGCAACCATTATCTAAAGACTAATACTAATGCAATGAAACTCAACATTTTGTCTTTGATGATCACAACAACGAAATAATAAAACAAAATTCTGTTTACCTAAAAAAATATTTAAAAAAATCCAAATGATAAATTAATCCTACAAGGCACCATTCTTAATGACGAAAATAAATAGATTGACGTAAGTAAGCAAACGTAAGAAATAAAAGGCAAGAAACTGTTTCGTTCTTACCTTAGTAAAACATGCCTGGTTCTTTATGTAATGATCTTAATCTATTTATCTAAATAGCAATTCCAGATTTACGTTAACGGGAATTGAAAACTAGGTCTCATTCAGCAATAGAAAATTCTCAACATGGATTGAATTGTATTCAGAATAAATACCGATTACAATGTGACTATATATAGTAGCACCCTTCAGCTTACAACCGTTTAGTGTAAACCATATACTATATATGATATGTATTGTATCTTCTTTTCAAGTAAGTTTTTAAGTAAGTCTTTAAGAAAACAAATGGTCGTGAAAACTGAAAAATTGTTGATGGGTTTGACGTAACCAACAATTGCCATATTAAATAATAAAATACCTGAATTATAATTAAATAAAAAATTCGTGCATTTGTTTTTTTTCTTTCAGGATGTGAATTAAAGATCAGATAATCTACCACTGAACTAAAAAAGATGAAAAAGAATAAAAAGAAGAGATAAGGAGGAACTTACTCCTTAGTCCTTATATTTAATTCATTTAATATTCACTTTAATGAACTTTGCAAATTATAAAATGAAAAAAAAACTTGTTACTTTTTCTATTTCTAAAATACATTTTTACATATTATTTTTAAACATTATAAACAAAAAAATAAATTCATTCTGTTTTTATTAGATTTTTCGAAAACAAAACTACTACAGATAAATACATAAGCGCAGGAAGAAATGATAAAAGCTTTTTTATAATTAAACAAAAAAAATGTATGTCCTTTTTTTTCAAAGTTTCGTTAAAAATAAAACTTTCAAAATTTACTTAGCTTATTTTTTTTGCTCTCTTTCTCTCCCTCTCTCCTTTTCTCTCATTTCATTATCTCTCCTTTTTTTCTTTTATTTACTATGTTTAATCCTTATCCTTATCCTTAATATACAAAAACATAAAAAAAAACATACATATCCTTCTTTTTTAAAAGAAATTTTTGATGACGATAAATATCCTTTATTTTTTGTTTATTAATGAAAGCACTATTACAAATTACAATATTATGTAGGGGAATGAGGAGAATTAAACACAATGAAAAAATAAAAATAAGGAGAAAAAAAGTTTTGACGTAAACCTTTAAAAGAATGAAAAACTATACGTATGTAAAGGAAAAGAAAACGACAATTTTTATGTACTCGTTGCTATATACACTTTTAAATTGGGTCCAATATAATATAACTAAAGGTAGTTTTTAGTTAGCAGATATACATATATTTATATATATATATAAATTTACATACATACATTTGATTTTAGGTACATACAAAAAATGGACACATTTTTTTTAATATTTTTTGAAACAAATACATTTTGGACCTACATTCGAAAAGATAGAGAGATACTGAGAGAGAGAGAGAGATATTTTCGCGTTTTTAACAAACATTTCATACTTTTATCACGTTCTTGAGGATGCTTTAATTTGAAATAACATAAGATTTATATTTGACCTGTTTTTATTTTTGTTGCTTTTAAATTTTTAAATGCATTTTTATTATACACAACAAGAATATACATACACATACGTGGTGAATATATATATATTTTTTTTCAATTTTATTTTTGCAAAAATTTACGATATTGCGTAAATTAGGTAAAGATTTTCTTTAATATGTATATAAGTACATAAAAATTCAACAAAACAAAAAAAAAAAAAAATAACAAAAGTTCAAAGTAGGATAAAAAGGATTATAAAGGATAAATAAAAACGAAAAAACGCAAACATTAAATTGTTATCTTATATATTACATATTATATCTATATGTATTATATATCGTATTGTATTTTACATGGCCGCACACATAATCGAGTACATTTTAAGAATAGTTTATATTTTATTGTACCATAATTATGTTGTAAACAACAAAAAATTAACAATTCCATAAAATTTCAAAAACAAAACATTTGAGAAAATTATAAGAATTGTTCTTAAATGATAATATAACATAGCAGTTATCAGTATATAATATATATGTAAAGTTTACTTATATAAAGAATCAAACTACAATCAATAACGAAGCGTTTTTTTAAAGCAGAAAAAATATTGTTACAAATTTAAAATACAAATTTTATATGTAAAGGAAGAAACGAACGAACAAAATTTAAGTAAAGGATTATATGATTTCTATCATTGTTTAATTTTAAGTATCAAAAGAAAACATTTTAATTCTCTTCATTGAATTTTTGTTTTTGAACACTTAAAACAAACAATTGATCATTACCTCCATAAATCATAATATATTGCCATCAATATTTGGCCTATCATTTGACCCCTAAAACTTTAGAGATTAACTTATATATGCACGATTTATTAAGGTTTAAGAAGAACAATAACATCTTTCATCAAAATTTTCCTTCAAATTCCATTCCTAAATAAGATTTTCACAAGAATCTTTCCCACATCCTTTTTTTTAAAACTAAACATTACATTTGTATTAAAGGTCTATTCTAAAAACTGGTTTTGATTGGTTCAAGTTCAGAACTATCCGAAGAAACCACATGCCAATTTTCACCGAACCCTTGTCAAAAACATTTAAAATACAGAAATTTTAAACAAAATGTTAAAAAAAAAAAACAACTTTTTAAAATTTTTGATAATTATTTAAATATTGATATAAATTTAAACTTTATCAGTTCCCACTTCAATGTAAGTTTCTTTCTTTTTATTATCATAGCGACTTTTTTTTATTGTACATTTTTTGTCACCAATTAATAAATATAAACAAATAGAGTTGGCAATACTCAGTCATTAGTTAAGTAGGATATAAAATTAAAATTCATTCTTTTCAGTTTTATGTAGGAATATGTAATGCAATAAACTTATTAATAAATAAAACATTTAAAAAAAAAAAGAAGTTCCCACCCCATATTTGTAATTTTGAAAAATTTACCGTTTTTTTTTATCAACTTACGTAAAATACTTAAAATTTGCCTTAACTCTCTTCGATTATTAAATACAAGTATACAGAAAATATGTATCATAATCTGACATAGACATGAATGCTATATAAAAAAATTAAGAAACGAAATTTTTATAATCAGTTTTTAACATCAAAATTTGAACAACTTTATTTTTTTTGCTCATCTAAAATTTATGCCTCGTCCCTGTCGGCAATCTATATACTAAGTTGAATAACATACAAAATTACATTAACGGTAAAATTGACCTAGATTTTTAATAAATTATTTTCATTATAGGTATACTACACAGTATGTATCAATGAATATACATACATACAGTGTATGTACATAATATATATACTTTACAAATGAGAACAACTGATGAATTCAAGATGATTTTTTCCCCGTTTTAGTTTAACAATATATTAAAAGTGAGAATGCATGTGCAAAATGTAGAAAAGCATGTACATATGTATATACATATATATATTGTATTATGAAAGAAGGACAAAATATAAAAATAATAATTTGTTTTATTTTTTTTTTTAACTTATTTCAATTTGAACTGTTAAACGGGGGGGTTACCAGTAATAAAATAATAGTCAAAAAAAATAAAGTTTAGAGAAAGAAAATAAAATTAGGTCAGTTACTGAATTTTGTCTTCCTTCCATTTTGTTGACATGTTTTTTTTTTTTTTTCCTATTGAAATGTAAATAAATATAATCAAATTGTGGTGAATAAGTTGAATTATTTAAATTTAAAGTTGAGTATAATTTATAACAAATTATATAGGTATAAATACTATATGAAAATTTCAAAAAAAAAAAAAAATTTTTTTTTAAGACCTTGATTTTAATGATATTTATATGTAAGGTATTTTTTTTTTCTTAAAAAACCGTTTTTAGTAAATAAATGCATAATTTTTAATATACATACAATTTAAATATTTGCATTAAATTTATATTTTTGATTTGATTTGATTGCTTTTAGTTTGATTCTGATAGAAATAAAAAATTAATGCTTAATTAATTTGTCACAATAAAGAGTAAAGAAAATTCACGATAAAGGGTTTTTTGTTTCTTTTATCTTTTCGAAAGAATTTTTAATTAAATTCCCACTCCCCAATACAAAGTTCCCGCATCCTTGTCCTATGCTTTCTTATACTTTTCGTTAACCAATATGTTGTGTAGGAATTTAAAAATTTCATCCCATTACATTGGATAAAATAGGTGGTGAATTTAGTCAGTAAGAATCTGACACTACCATGATGGCACTGTGCTTGCGTTTCGAAGATTCTTACCACCCTTAGGAAAAAAATGGATTTTACATCCTCATTCTTAATCGATACTTCGGCATGATGCAATGTTTTTGCCAATGTTGGATGTTGACCCTTTTATTTGGTTGTGTTTTTAATTTGTGTTGGTGCTTAATGTTGCTTGCTGCCTTTTATCTTTTTACTTACCTTTTATCAATTTGTAGATATTTGTAAAAATAATCATAAAGGAATCTGTTTTTTTGGTACATTAACAAGACATCTTAAAATTTCATTTTGAATTCTGTGCATTATCTCAATATTTAATTTAATTATTTAACTCCAGTTCAGTTGTGTTAATTAAAACTGCTAAATCTTTAAATCGGTGAAAAAATAGATTTTTGAGGTCTATAATAAGCCATTATGAATACATTTATATTCCCAATTATTTGATAATACACACATATATGTATGTAAATTATTTATTTTATGTATGTAAACATTATGTAATAAGTACATACTTAATAATTTGAATAAGAAGTTTTTTTTATTGGAATTATATTTAAATTATATTTTATATTTATTTGGAATTATTTTAAAAGTAATTTCATGTTCTAGTATTATTTCAAAGGACCTTTTATAGGAGCCATTGATCAAAAAAGTAATGAAGTAGAATTTTTTAATTTAATTCTTTTTTACACATTTAGAAAGTTTTTTTTATTTTATTAAAATATTTGGCACTTGATCAAAGAGAAATAACATTGGATTTCTTGTTAAATAAAACTAGCCAAACACATATCCTTTGAGAATATCCTTTTTTTTTTTGTTTAAATATAAAAATGTGTCCAAACTATAAAATTATTTTATGTATTTTTAAATGGATTTTAGGTGTAATGCAGTAAGTATTATTGTTGAAGGTTAATCATCATGTATTTTATAAAGTAAACTTTATTTAACTATCAAATCTAAATTTCAGTTCTTTCCAAATCCTACACGAACATGATAAAAATTTGTTTTTTAAATAATTTGTAAATTCAATCTATTATAGTTACATACTTTAAATAATTTTTTTTTCATAAAATTATAACTTTTTTAGTTAAAATTAATTGGCAAATTTCTACTATTTGTAATTAAAATGAGTTAATGTGAAATGAATGCTAAGGTTGATATTCCAGGATTTAAAACGTGTTAACTGGAAAATAAACTTATTGCAAATTCTTACAAATTTGACTTTTTTTCCTAAATGTTTAGCCCTTTGCTTAATAATTTGCTCACTAAAAACATTCAACCTTCACAAAAATCATTTTCTATTGTTATGTGATAGAAATCCGTACGCTAGGAATACAATTATAGTAGAAAGTTGGTGTATTGTCAGTACGATAATAAAGTATTTCAAAGCAACTTTCCCTATTTCCGGTAATGTGGTTTACGCTGCAACTCTCAAAAAAATGCAACTCTCATTGAATATTGGGTTATGCAGTTGACAAGCGTCATTATTTCGGTTATGCAAAAAAAGTCGAAATGCCAGCCAAATTTGTGAATACAAAGCAGAGTAAAAATTTATAATTAGTTGTTGATTTTTGGTTTAAATGAACAGTACAAAAGGAAAAATCTAAATATGTATAGTTTTGTTGAAATGGATTCTGATTCTGAAAAAGAAATGTAACAGTATTTTTTTCTTGTAAAATTTGAATTATATTTTAAAATTTTAAACATAAAAAAGTAATTGAAATAAAATATAAGTAATTGTTGTTTTTAAATTTAAAAAGTTTTTCTTATCCGTATTTATATATAATTTCCACAAATTAATATTTTATAGCTTTTAAAACATGTATGTACATATATTAATATTTTATCTAAGTTTTTTTAATTTTTCCTCACTTATAATTCCAAAACAAATATAAAAATTATACTAAAACCACACTAAACAAAAATACATATGTATTTTGTTTTTGTTCGGTAATGTCGCTTGACGTCGCATCTAAAATTTTCAAAAGTCTATTTGAAAATTGTTAAATTGAATCAAAAATCATTTTACTGATCAACATTTTACATTACCGAAAGCAGTGTTTCAATATTATTTATATAAAAATTAGCATAGGTATAAGGGATACTCTAGATTTGAGATAGATAGATTTAAGGATACTCTAAAAATTTTCGTTTTTTTTTTTTTGTTTTGTTAATGATGAAGCTGTATTGCCACTAAAATTATTTTGAAAACCTGATAAAAAAAAATAAAAATAATCCTAGTAAAAAAATAAAATTTCTAAAACCAAAAATTACTTAAAACCTGAAATTTCACTACAAAAGTAAATTGAATGCTTTAAAAAGAAACACCTTTAAAATAAATAGAAGAGTTAAAAGAAAAACAATTTTTGTTTCATATATATTATGTTATATATAAGTTTTATTTATTAATAGTATAAGTTTTAATATTATTATTATTTTTTTTATTTGTTTGTTTTCTTTTTTAATTTTATAAATTTATTATTATTTATTTATTTACAGTATATATTTAATTTTTATTTAACAAAAAAACAAAAAAAAAAATTTTTTTTTGTTAAGTTCCTAAAATTTTTCTTTTCTTTTTTAATTAAACTTAATATTAACATTTTAAAAAATATTAACATACATAATAATATTTTATATATAGCACATTGTAAATGGCAATTAAAAATAAAATAAAAATTTAATTTCAATATTTAAAAATAAAATATTGAAAATAGAAAAAAAAAAACCAAATAAATAAAAAAAAAAAAAAAAAAGAAATATTTAATTTATATTTCAATATAAAAAATTGTTTGAAAGCTAAATTTCTTGTCTCAAAAGTTGTATGATAAAGAAAAGGGTTTTTTTTTTTCAAAATATTTTAATTGTAAATTATTATAGGCACTTTTCAATGGACAATTTTCGTGTTTTTTATGTTAAAGTTTTGTAACATTAATAAAAGTATAATTTTTCTTTTGTTTTGTCAGTAACTTTGGCAAGATGATAGGCGCGCATAAAGGCACTTCAACTTCAAAATTGTTTAATTATTATTATTTTTTGTAATTGTTTCTATCTAAAATTTAATATATTTTTGAATAAAATATGAATTATTCCACTTTAATAGAAAATAGATGTATTGTTTTGAATTTTTGAGTATTTTTTTTTTTTTTTTGTAGTGAATTAAAAAAGATCTTTGTTAGTTTCCACGTATTTGTCACTTCAAAATCTTTTAAATTCGATTCTTGGTATTTTCAAAAATTATTTTTAATTTAAAATTACAGATTTTTTTTTAAAGGTTGGAAGTATTTAGTGGAAAGTAAGCAAAAAAAACAAATGTTTGTTAATTTTATAAAATTGAAATTGAAAAATTACAATACTGTTGCATTATAATACAAACATTAAAATACAATAACTTTAATTGTAAAACTTTTATATTTGAAGCTTTAACATGGACGGAAATGCACTAATCAAAATTTTTAACTGCAACTAGATATATTAAGTATATCATAATAAAATTACTTTCCTAATTAAAAATAAATCTTTGTATGTTTATTATTAAATCTGAAATTTGTAGTATTTGAAGCAAATATTTTATGAAACCAATTTCAAATCTTTAAATGTAATAATATTTCGGAACATTCAGAATGTCATTTTATGAGGCTGGTTAAAGCTTCATTCAATTAAAATGTTATTAAAATTATTATTTTGTAAAATATATAATTTTTAAATACAAAATTTTTTTGTTTTAAGGCACAACAAAAATAAAGGTTACTTTTTTTTTAGCTTTAAATTAAATTATGAAAAAAAAAACATATTACGTTAATTTAAAAAGTGCATTTTTAATATAATGTATATATATATATACGTATATATAATTTTTAATTATTTTGAACGAAAATAGCTTTTAAATTTTACGACTTTTTCAATTACAAACAATAAAATTTTCGTACTACTTGAAGATTTTGTATAGAAACTTTCAGTTACTAGAAAATTAAAAAAAAAAATTAAGAGAATCAGATTTTTATAAGATGAAATTATATTAAGAAAAAGTTTCTAATTTAGCTGGTAATAAAATAAATGTAAGCAATTTTTTTATAATAAATTCAAATCAAATAAATTCCCTTTTTAATTAAAATTTAAAAAAAAAAAATCATTTTTAAAAATGGAAGCAACTTTTTTGATCATATTTTCAGATGATAAAACATTGAAATATTTGTTTTATTTATTTATAGTTTCTTTGCTTATTTTTGATCATTAAAATTGTTTAAGCAGAAAAAATTAATAATAAAAAGAAAGTAAAAAAGAAAAATGTACATTGCAAAACTATAATACATTATAAAAAAAAAAAAAATCAACTATAATATGTAATTATATTACTACTTTCCTACAAAAACTTTGTACAAAATTAATAAATTAAATTTTTTTTTTTTTTTTTGTGTTTGTTTTCGTTTTCTTTAATTTTCTTTTTTTTTTTTTCATTATTATTAAATATTTAATTGGAACATTATTTGAATTTGTTATATATATTGTATTTTAACTAGAAAAAAAAAAGTACAAATGAAAATATATATATGTACTTTTGAACAGTTTTCCTTTAAAAAAGAAAAACAAAAATTTAATGTTAGTATAACATATATTCAGTCCTTTGTTAAATTTTAATTACATATTTATTTTTGCTCTTTTTTTTTTTTTTTGTTTTTTTTTTATTGTAGACTGTCGAATCCCTGATTAGCAAAAAAAAAAAAATCAGTTGATTCAAAAACTTCAAACATTTTAATATCCTTAAAAATTTAATCAGGGATTTTTTTTTCTGTTAATTAAAATTTAATATTAGAACATTTGTTTTTTCTTTTTTTTTTTTTTTTTTGTTGTATTATAAATAAATAAAGTTAAGATTTTATTTTATTAATTTAATTAAAATATTTATATTTATATTTTGTTTTTATTTTTATTTTTTTTTCAGTAATTCTGGGTTTTCTTATATTATATTATTATATTTTAATATTATATTTAATTTTATATTACTCTTATAATAATTAGTTTCCATTGTTTTAAATTAAATTATATATTTTTTTTTTGTTTTTTTGTAATTTAATATTATTCAATGGGAATTTTTGTTTATCTTATTTATATAATATAATACATAAATAAAATATATGTATATATGTAAAAATGTTAAATATTGATGAGGTTAAATTAAATCGTAGACTATTTTAATTGTACAGTAAATCATTTCTGAGTAAATTTTTTTTTTTTTTTTTTTTTGTAATTATTTCATTAGACCAAAACACAAAAATATTAAAGTGTTTTGAATCCTAGAATTGATACTTTTATTGATATCGTATGTACATAATATATTTAGGTTAGGTATATTATTCTTGTAGATTTTTACTCTGTGAACGAACATATATTATTCGTTTCGACACTAAAAATACACTCACTACATAATACTAAAATAATATAAAAAAAAATAATAAAAGTATTTTTAAGTTTTAATTTTTATAAAAAATAACAAATAACAAATGCAATAAATAAAAAATATCTATCTATGAGACAATTAATTTAATTATTGTTTTAAATATGGAATAATTACGGATACAAATAAATGGAATCCAATTTATTGTTTAAATTCTCTAAAAAAAAATATTTTGTACTAACTGTATAATTAATATAGTCTGTGATTAAAATAACCATAATAATAATATTATTTAAATAATAATATCTATGATAATTTTTTTTTTTTTTAGTTTTTCTTTTTTTTTTTTTTTTTAAGTTTACTTAAAATGTACAGAGTTAAATGTTTTATTTATTATTCAATTAATAAAATCCTTATTTTATATAACTTAAACTCAAACGAATATATAATATTTATATATGTATACATATCTTAATAAATATTGTTTTTATTTTTTTTTTTTATTTATTTTGTTTTAATTATTTTTTAATGGATTAAAGATACTACACAATTTTTATTGTACATTCTGTATCTAGTCTACTTAATGTCTTCTTAACTCGTAATGCTGTCAGCCTTACAGTTGGATTTGGATGCCAACATTCTTGCATAATTTTTGATAAAGATTGTAATACTTCATCATCATGCCAACGTGTTGGTATTTCTGGTCTAATACCTTTAACATTGACTACAGCATGCATATCATCAAATGTTGGATCTGATGAAACACAATCATAATATGGTAAAGCATAATCTTCACATGTTGTTGTTTTTGTTCCAATAATCGGTGTATAACATCTTCGGCACATTTCCCAAAATACTAAACTTACAGCATACATATCAGCCATTTTGAATGCTTCAAATTGTAATGGATTCAATTTTTGATTTAAAACTTCTGGTGCCATATAACGTCTGGTACCAACACGTGTATTTTGAGCTATATGAATTTCATCAAGTTCACTTATATATTTAACAGCTAAACCAAAATCAGCTATAGCACATTGTCCATTTCGTTTAACAAGAATATTTTTACTTTTAATATCCCTGTGTGCAATTGCAGGTTTACCTTAAAATAATAATAAAAAAAAACAGATGAAAATTATAGTTTTAAATATTTTATTTTTATTATATTTACCAGGTGTACCGAAAATTTCTGTATGTAAATGTGAAAGTCCTGATGCCAAAGAATATGCCAATAATTGTAATTTCTGTACTGTTAAAACATTTGTTTGCAAATAATCATGTAAGCTTCCTAATTCATGATAATCAGTTATTAATAACATTTGAGTCCATGAACCAGTTCCTTTAATATCAGCAGCAATAAAACCCAAAATATTATCATGTCGCATTAAAACAGTTTGATAAATTTCAGTTTCTCTAAACCATGAAGCTTCTTCAGTTGTAAAGAAAATTTTTACAGCAACTTTTTCATCACGCCATTTAGCTAACCATACTTCACCATAACGACCTTTACCAACAGAACGTACCATTTGAATTTGTTTAGCAATTGTTCTTTGTACCAATAATGGTAAACCAGAACCAGAACCAGAAGTTTGTTCAACTAATTCAGCTAATGGTGATAATTGACTACCACACATTGAATCCATCAGTCTTGGTTGTTTTTTATTTTTCTCACGACGTCTAAATGTTAAATAAATAACAACTGTAACAACTAAAAATGCTGATATAGATATAATAATAGATGTTACTAATGCAAAATAATGCACAGATGGTTGATTAATATTATCAGATTGTTCCATTGAATTATCATCATCAAATGTTACCGATTTTTTTGGTAAAACCGGTAATTTGTCTTTATTGCAAAAATCTGTTTGACAGCAATGAATATTTTTTCCATGTAAATGTGGCACTTGTGCAACTTTACACTAAAATTAAAATAAACATTTTTATTAAATTTGTTTAGTAAAAATAAATAATTAAAAATCTTAATTTCTAATTAAATTTACAAAATTAAAAATAAAAACAAAAAAAAAATCTCCTTTTTGCTACAAAAACTCCTTTTCGTTCTTTTTCATAACAAAAAAAAGCTTGAAGGATTTTAAAGTTAGTTAGTTGTTGCAAATTTGTCTAGAGGGATTATGGATTCAATTTTTTACGGGAACTCAACGAAATCACCAAAAAAAGGGCTCGAAATGATAAAAATTCAGAAAATAAATCGCCAATTTCAAAAACGAATGCTATGTCCTTTTACATTCAAAAATTTCCTCCACTATTTTAAATTCTTGGTTGTTTGGAATTCTTGATTCTGGGGGGACTTATGAGTTAGTTAAAAATTTAATATGTAGAATAATAAAGAAGATTTTTAAAAATGAAGATTTTGAAAAAAGGAAATTTTAAACAAGAACTTTGCAGTAAAGCAAATTTTGAAAAACGATTTTTTACAATGAAATTTTTTAGCAGACTCATGTAAGTACATATGTATTTTTAAAATGATAATAATGCTATATTATTTAACCAACCTGATTCAATTGAAATAGACCACCACTTTCATCTGGTGATATACATCCAAATGTTCTTTCTTCTTCATATCTTCCAGTTTCATCATCATAAAATTCATCAACTGAACTAAAACAAAAACCACCAGGTTTTGTTTCACATGTATCATTTGTATGACTTGGACAACTTCCATCACAATAGCATGTTAGAACACGTCCTAAAACAAAAACAAAAAAAAAAAAATTATAAATAAGAATTTTTTATAAATTTTATAATATTTTTTTTTTTAATTAATTTTTAAAATAACTGCAACAAATTGCAACAATGTAAATATTTTCTATTTTATTTAAAATTTTATCGCATTGAAGCACAATAGAAATATTTTCTTAAAGAAAAATATAAATATTTGTTGCCAAATAATAAAATCTTACAATATAAAAGCATAATCAGGCATAATATTTATAACAAAATAGCTAAGTAAAGAATGCTTGCAAGTTAATTGATAAAAATATACATTTAATATGATTAAAAATCAAAACCAACGGAAATCGAGGTTTGGTATAAGATTTACATAGGTATATGATTTTTTTTGTTTTAGTACTGCATATTATTGCACTTAATTTAATTTTTTTTTATTTTTGTTTTTTATGTAGAAACAAAAAAAAAACAATTTAAAATCTCATTAAAATAAAACTAGTCTTGTTTAATGTTTAGTTGAAAAAAAAAAAAAAACAGAATTAAAAAAAATACACCTTAAATTTCATAATATCATAATTTTATATACATACATGCATATCCATACACATATTGTACGTATACTACATACATATAATATATATAAAAATTTGACATTACGTCAATAACTGACATTAAAATTAATTAGATAATTTTTTAATTATGATATACATATTTGTATGTATGTCAGTATATACATATGTACATATATTTTCTGTAATAATCATCCTACTTGCAAAATTAACAAAAACAAAACGTAAAGCAAAATGCTCTAATGGATGATTAAATAACATTAAATAAAATAAATGTTTTTCAGATTCTGCTCAATATTTTTACTTTTATTTTATTTTTTTTTTTTAATTACAATTTTAAAGAAATAATTTAAAAAAAAAAAACAATAAAAACAAATTTGTAAAATTTAAAGTATGTTCTACTTATGATTTATTCGAAAAATCGAAAATCGATTTATTCTCTTTCTACTCGAAAAATGATGTATTATCAAATAAAAAAAATACCATCATTTTTTTCTTATAGGCTAATTATTTTCTTAAGACATTTTTAGGATATCTACTTATTATATACCTGAATAAACATTTAGATTCATCAAATAGAAAAACTGTTTTAAAATAATAAAAGGCAGAGTATATTAACATTTGAAAATGCAGTTATAAAATAAGCTTTTTAAGCCTTTCAATTCCTTGATCCATAAGTACCGCACCTAAATTGCGAGGTACGGCATACATACGTTGGTATATTGATACGCTATGGTATACCGAAAAAAAACGTCACGACTGTCATTGAAAAAAAAAAAAAGAAATAAGTATATATATATAAATTATAAAATAAATACAAAAATATAACACCAAAAAAAAAATACGTTGTGTCAAAATTGAAAATTCGAATTCTTAACGTAAGTAAGTACGTTAAGTACGTAAGTCAGAATTGAAGTTTAAAACTTTTTTTTAAGTCAATGAAAATTGACTTGCAAAACAAAACCAATTTTGATTTTTTTTTTTTTTTGGTTGTTTTTCAATAATAGCATTTTATTAATTAGCCACCATGTTATATACTAAAGTAATTTTTTTAAATTAAGTCTTAGAAAAAATACGATTGGATGACATGATATTAATAGAAATCTTGTAAATAGCGTACACAATCAATATTAGATAATAAAATCATCCACGCTTGTTTTTTTGGTTGACGCAGGCGGGCGGACTTTTTTGATATGAATACAGTAAATGCGTAAAATGTAAATTAAGTATCTACAAGATTTTTAAAACATTTTACTTTTCTTTCTCAGTAAACAGTAATAGTGGTAATATTATTATGAAAAATATTGGTAGGTATTTCTCGGATTAAAAACAAATCACCTTTAAAATTAGCTTTAGTTAATTATTGAAATTATTAAATTTAAAATTTAATAAGAATTATAAATATATGTATAAATGAATCAATTATTATAGGTATATAAAAACGTTATTATATTATTAATATAAACTTAAGATTTTATTAAAGGAAAAGAAATTCATTTTATTGGTGTTTTTTTTTAACTGTTCATCTTTTTTATATGCATTTTTTGTTTTTTTTTTATAATTAATTATGAAATTTATTACAGTATACTTATAAATATTTTTTGTTTTTTTTTTTTTTACTTTACACAGGAAATTGGGATTGCCCAAAGTGATAAATAAAAATATGATTTGTTTTGCTTTGTTTCGCTGCTTTTTTTCTATATTTTTTGTTTTTTTTTTGTACTATTTCCGCTAGAGATCGTGGTACACCCACATAACGTCATAACTAATACGAAATACAATTATGTAAAGTAAAAAAAGAGAAGTAAAAAAAAAATTTTTGTTAGGTACAAAAACTATAAATCTATAAAACACTATTTAAAAAAAAAAAAAAAGAAAAAAGAATACCTATCTATGAACATATATATATTAATATATGTATATACGTATATATATATATATATGTACACAATCAAAAACACCTTTGCAGTGTCATACATTTATTTATTTATTTTTTTGACTAAGAGAAGAAATCTAATGGAAGCTGCTGTCTAGCGCAATTTATGTATATGCAAAACTATGTGTACTACGATTGCATATAAAAGAAAAAAAAGAAAAAAAATCGATTATTAAAAAAAGAGGAATTTTGAAATTCCTTTATATGTATGTACGTATATATGTAGAAAAATAAGGCTTAAAAAATAAAATAAAATTTAATTAAAAAAAAAAAAATGTTTTAATTCACAGCATCTCATATAGATGATATTGTGGGTTGCGGAAGTCGCGGATTAACAAACATATATGTATGAATTTAAAAAGAATTATACAAAAAAAAAAAAAAAACATCTTAAAATCATTTAAAAAATTATAGATTAGATCTTCTATTCAAAAAATCAATTTACCTTTTTGAATTTTTTTAATTAATAAATTATATTAATAGTGTCTAAAAATTCATATTTTATTATTTTAATTTTATGTTGTTTGAAACTTGAAAAGTAACGGATTAGTGCTTTTATTATTTATGTCTATCGCTGGACTACTAAACAAACCTATAAGTTGAAGCACTTATATTTTTGATTAAATTATTGAATGGACTAACGCCGATTTCGAAATTTGTGTGTGTGAGTTGTTTTTTTTTTTTTAAATGTTAAAGTAGAATAAGGAATGCTACTCTACTAGCTACCAAAATTTTCTAATAGGTACATATTTAAAAATTATTCAAATTTTTTCATTAAAATGATAGAAGAGAAATTACAATTTTAGTTTAGTTTCCCTATAGTAACCCCAAAATATTTATCTCCTATAAGAAGGTATTATTGTTCTTTAGTCAACATTTTTAAATTAAATTAAAGAAATTATTTACGACTTTATTTTTATAAATCTTAGGTTAGCTACGACTTTTCGTAATTTTATATAATTTTTTTTTTTTTTTTTAGTAAAATATAATAATTAAAATGATTATGGGACATTGGAGATGTGTAGAATATATTTTACAATATTAATTTTTTGTTTCTTTTTTTTTTATCTTTAATATAAAATATAACTACATATTTATTTAGATTTAAAGTATAATAATATACAGTTATAAATTTAATTTTATTCCTCCATAAAAAATGTAAAGATTGTTTGATGAGAAAAAGCTTTTAAAATTATTTTCGTTTTCCTTATCTCTATCTTTTCAATGATTTTATGAATTGGAAAATAATAAAAAAAAAAAATAAATAAAAACATTATGTATATTAAAAAAAAAAAACAAGTAAAAAAAAAAAAAAAAATTAAATCCTAATACAAATATGTACATACATATTTCATTTTATCTAACAGATACATATGTATGTATAGTTTAGAAAGATGGTGAGATTCTTTACAAGAAAAATATCTTAAAATTGAATTATTTTTACCATGAATTACTTAACTATGGTTATTATAAGCTACTGTTTATAATTCAGCGCCATAGTAATCCAATAAAAAAACCTCAATGATTTTTTTTTTTTTAAATATTCTAATGGGATAAAATTCGTATCCAATATTCGACGGTAGAAAAATTATTTAAAAATTTAAAGGTATACTGTTTTAATCATTATATGCTAAAGGGTTAAATCAACTCAAGTATCTAGATAAAAAATAATAAAATATATGAATTAAAAAGTAGCACTGTACCAAAAAAAAAATATATAAAAAGATCAACAGACAAATAGACTGCAGAATATAAATATTTTTTTTCCAAAATAGAGAAGAGAAAAATAACATGAGCTAAAAATGGATTTTCTTCTTTATGTATATTATGTGGCTCTTTATATTATATTGCCGTCTACCATGTCTTGTTTTTACCTTTTCAGAAAAAAAAAAATAGTGTAGGTGCGTAACATAAATTTTATTTCAAAAAAAAAAAAAAAAAAAAAAAAAAAAGATTTACGGTTACATTATGTACCGAAATAATTTGTTGTACCTATTTCAAAATTTTGCATTTTTTTTGTTTTTTAGAAATAAAATTTTAATTCAATATGTTTTTTTTTTTTTTTTTGTTTTATTATTTTCCATTATTTGGTCAATAATAAAAATATTGTACTTAAAAATTTTATTTGTACTTAATATTATTAGTTGTTTTAAAAAATTTATTATTGCAAAATCGCAATATTGACAAATCACAAAATGCTGAAAATGAAAGATTGAAATACATAATTCAAAATAGAAAAGCTGCTAAATAAAATTTCAATCAGCAAAAATTCCGCATTCATCCAAAAAAACTCATAATCGTAAAAAGAGTGTTATAAACATAAAAATTTCATTTCTACAACTACTGCTTCAATTAAACAAATTTAACCCATTAGTGAACAAATGTTAAGCCGTGTTTACTTTTAGGTACATTTCTTGCGATTTGTCAAATATACTTCTCTAAGTCGCTATACTTTACCACATACAAATATTAATACATTTGATCTATCACATACGGTAGAACATACATTTTGTATATTCAGTAAAAATGTATTACCTGATACAAATCACAGATGATTTTCCGAAATTTTTATATAAATAGTTACTAGGTACTTCTTTATATTTTAGAAAATTTTTGAAATATTTCAAGATTTTTAAATTTTAAGATAACTGTTTATTAATAAATTTTAAATATTAATTGATTTTTATATTAAATACGAATTTTATAGTTTCAAAATGTCTATTTGAAATGTCAGATGTTTGTTGGAGAGGCTCTAAATTCTGTTTTTTTCTTTACTATTATTGTAGCTCACCAACATATTGCGATCCTAGCCAAACATACATATATTGATATACAATCTCGTTTTTTGAAAACTTCTCTAACCCATCATCGTCGGTTTCATCTCTATTTTTTTATTTTATTTAAAATTATTATCCAAGTACTTAGAAGATCACATGTCTTATAAAAATTATAATTAATATCATATTGTAATACATATTATATAATAAAATAATAATAAAATATAATTCTTGTATAAGATAATAGATGGCGTAGAACTAAAGAAACGTCTAGTCTTGTACTACAGTCAAGTAATCAACGGCTTGTGGATGCTATATGCTTCTTATAGGAGAGAAAAAAAAAACTTATAAGATATTCTTCATCGGTACTCCTTTTGTATATTAAAAGTTTATTGACAAATGTGAACAGAAGTCAACTATTTTGTGAAAATTGACAAGTATAACGATTTCTCTATATACAAAAACTTTTATACAATTTAATATACAAATCGCGATAGAAGTGCCAAAACTTGTATCATAGTGTAAACGAAGCTTTAATAAAATCTTACAAAATCGAATACTAATGGTCACCTTTCCACAAAAAATTTTTACAAAATATTTATTTTTGATTGAATATAGGATATAATCGATTTAATAAATATTCTAGCTGCAAATGTATTATGGTAAAAAATATTAACTGTTAACTGTACTACTGTTAACTATACTACAAAATATTTTTATTATATAAAAAATACATATGGTCACTCTATAACATTTTCTTTGTATACATATATATTTAAATACATATTTTAAAAATTTTAATACATATTTATTTTCTTTTATAATTTTTTATTATTTAAACGTCATTACTATTTTTATGAGATTTTTATTATTGTTTTTCTTATGCAATGAAACGATATTTAGAAAGTTTATGTGAATGATTTTTGATTATTTTTGACGCTTTTTTATTCTTTGGATTTTTGTTTTTTTTTTTTCGAAAATTTTAATAAAAGCGTTATACAAAAAACAAAAAAAAAATTAAATTATAAATTTATTAAAATTAAAAAATATATATACGTATTCGACTAGACGTTTTATGTTAAATTAAAAATAAAATAAATAAATAAAAATAATTAATATATGATTATGTATATAGTATCTATATATATATTTTACATATGTATTTATAATATGGATTTAGGTATATAATTTTGTAAATTTTAAAATTCAAAAAGTCAAGTATGTTTTTTTCTCAAGAACATTTTAATGAATATTTATAGATTTTTATCTTTACGAACAATGAAAACTCGAAAAAAAAAATTTATTTTATATTTATTTAATATACAATAATAAAAATGTTAATTAATTACTTTTTTTTTTTTTTTTAAGTTATAATCCAAAAATTCAAAAATCAATGAAGATAAATTTTACATAGATTACAAAAATAAAAGTGTTTCATTCGAGTCTTTAATTTATACAGAAAAATTAATTGTTTATTTGAATATGACTACTGGTGTTAAGGTTAATATCAACTTTTTATTTTTTAAAGACAGTATACTCTATTTCAATCTAATGCAGAAATATTTTAATTTATTTCAAAATTAATAACTAAATCGGAAACACAATCTGCCAAATTCTTTCTTGCACTTATGCGTTTTGTGCATTTATGCGTAAGTGCACACAGTTGTACTAATCTGTAAGTGAACATTTTTGCACTAATCTGTAACTGCACATATTTGAACTAATATACAATAGTTTCCTATATTTGCAATATAATAAATAATATCAAAGAATAAGTCCCCCGTCCGGTAAACAAAATATTTAAATTTCCCAAAAAACAAAAAGAAAATAATTTTGATTTGTGGATATTACATAAATTATATTTTATCTTTACATAATTATTTATTTATTAATATTAAATATGTAATCAATGAAACAAAAACTTAACTTGTTTTTAAAAAACCTTTCTGTCTTTTCATAAACTCATATATGATAAATTTCAAAAATAACATCCAGAAAAAATATCAAAACTTCAATTTATCAACCAGCAGAAACATCAAAACTTCAATTTATGTATCAGATATTTAAAACAGGGTTGTAATTTTTTTTTTTCATAAATCATTTTATGTACTAAAATTGGTTGTAAAATAAATTTTGTTAACCAAAAATTGTAAAATTTCATTTATACCTTTTTAAAATCAACGAAAAAAATTATTTTGAGATTTGAAAATATTATGCACTTATGAGAATTTGCATTTATCCAATTTTTGCATTTATACATATACATATTATATTTATTAGACGTTTTGCACTTATCCATTTTGAAATTGATACCTATTATTTTACAAGCCGAAATTCATATTTGAAGCAAATATTTTTTGAATTAAAACCTTTTTTATACCCTACACATTAAGTATAGGGTATATTAACTTTGGTATGGTGTTTGTAACCATCAAAAGGAAGCGAGTTAGGTATAGACATGTATATATATTCTGAATCAGGATCACCGCCTGAGTCGATTTAGCGATATCCGTCCGTCCGTCCGTCCGTACGCACGATAACTCAAAAAATAATGATGCTATCTTGATGAAATTTATACCGTAGGTTAACAATGACTAAGGTAAGGCGGGGATTGTAAATGGGCGAAATCGGACCATGCGTTCGAGTACTTCCCATACAACTCCGAAAACCTAATACGCATATTTTCAAAATTAATAAAGATCGAAACTTAAAATTTTGTACGAGGGTGTGTTTTTCTGAATCGCTGATATCCCAAAAATTTGAGATGAATTGGAATGGTTGTTCGGGTACCTCCCATACTACTCCCAAAACCGAACATGCATATCTTCGAAATTAATAAAGATAGGAACTTCAAATTTGATACGAGGGTGCTGTTTCCTAAATCCCTGATTTGCCTAAAATTTGAGATGAATTGGAGTGGTCGTTCGGGTACTTCCCATACAACTCCCAAAACCGAACAAGCATATCTTCGAAATTAATAAAGACAGAAACTTCAAATTTGGTACTAGGGTGTTGTTTCCTAAATCCCTGATTTGTCCAAAATTTAAGATGAATTAGAATGGTTGTTCGGGTATCTGCCACACAACTCCTAAGACCAAACAAGCATATTTTCGAATTTAATAAAGATAGAAACCTGAAATTTTGTACAAAGGTTGTAACAGCATTTATTTTTTTTAGCTTGTATTAAATACTTAACTAAAATAACTTATGGATTTTTAATTTAATTTGAATTTTTTAGGTGTAGGGTATAAATAAGTCGTTTGCATCGACTTACTGTTATTTTTACTTGTTTTTTTTTTAAATAATCCAAAAAAATAGAGACGACTAATATGAGACATTACCGAATCAAAAGAATTGTCGCGTAAGTAAAAATCTTATTTAATCAATAAATAAATATTAAATATACTATAGAGTATAGGTACATTAAAATAATACAACTTGGCAACTCTTTTCAATTATTTGGAAACAATAAAAGACAAATTTAAATATTAGAATAGAAAAATCGAAACTAGAATTACATAGAATAACTTGTTCCTTATTATAATATTCTTAAAAATAAAAATGTAATGTCACGTTTTTATTTTTTTTTATAGCCTTTAAAGAAAAAAAAAATATTAATTCTGAAATTCTTTGAAAAATTAAGCTTTTTTTTATTTTATTTTATATAGTTAAGTTTTCCTAGAAACAATTAGACAAAGTATATCTATATGTGCTGCGTATTTTATACATACTTATATTTAAGTATAACCTATAAATAAAATAAGATATTGAATTATTATATATTGAATATCTATTAAAAAATTTGCAACATTATGAAAGCTAACCAGTACATATGAACTTATTTTTATAACAATACCAGACAAAATGACTGTTCTTTGAAAATCTGTTTATTATATGTTTATTTTTTTATAATCACTATATTTATATATGGTACATGTATATTCACGTAAAACTAAATAATAGAATTTTTTTATTAACTCCAACTGGTTGATATTTTTACTTTTAAATGTGGAAAATTTTCGTTTGAGAATTAATTTCTTATTACGCGAAGTGATAATTTTTACTTGTCATTAAAAAAAAAAAAAAAAAATGGTGTTGAAAAATATTTTTAATTCGGTTATTATTAAAAATTATTGAAAATGTTATGTTCATATAACAGCATTCAGATTCAATTATATTTTAGTGATAGTGACTTTAAAGAGAAAAATCTGTTTCACAAATCAAAATAGAATTTTTAACAAATACAAAATTCTAATCTATTTCAATTTTAAGAAATAATTCAAAGTCTATTTAATTTGTACCTATTTTTAGTTTTGTTAAATGTCTTTAAGAGACTGATTTCTTTGTATCTTTCTTTTGATTCAATTTCTGACAGTTTTTTTTTCTTATGACGCTACAATTTTGTGTGTGCTTTGGTTTTCTTTACAACATTTCTCTACACGCATCACGATCTCGAACAAATGTTTTCTAATTTTTAATCTGCAGTATATATAAGAACATCATCATTCTCAATATTATTTAGCCATCTCATATACGTGACGTTAACTCTGGTTCTTCTTAAATCAAATCTTATATTGAAAAAATTCGGTTGTACTCGGATTTCATTCATTTTGAATCATGAAATATTGCCAAATCTATGACAATATCTTCGTAATTAGTTAATTTATCTATAGATCTATAGATAAAAGAAATATATGCTTCTAATATATTCTCCGTTTTCTAGCCTTTTGGCACTAAAATTTTCGAAAATTTTTAGTTTTGTTTTCGTTTGCTATACAGTTACCATCTATAATTCGAATTCGTATATAACAACTGGTCGGATTATAGTTTTATATATTATGACCTTTGGCTGCCTTCATAATATTCATTTTAGATTGTAACAACTTTTTATTTGCAAAGTAAATTCGATTACCAGCAAGCTTCGGACAATTGCAAAACATAAAATTGTGTTAACTCAATTTAATTGAATGTGGAACAGAAAAGTGAAACGCATAATAAGCACATTTTAATCTTGTTAGAATTTAAGAATTTTAAAAATTAAAAATAGGTTATAGCATATTTCTTAACCCTAATTATGCCCTATTTCAACTGAACTATTTAAATAACACAATATAAATATTTAACATTAAAACAAATTGAATGCGTACGTATAGATGTTTTCTACAAAATGTAAAAGTATATAAGCTTGTTTTTTTTTTTTATTACTTAATTAAAAATTGTAGAATATAACATGTATATTATAATATCATCTGATATTTTCTTATTCTTATAAAAGAGATATAGTTAACATAGGCTTCCTATAACATTAAAAATTAATTGCTCTAATTAAGGTAACAATGTATACATCATATCACTTAATAAAATATTTTGCGTGTTACCTTTTTGTTTTTATTTCTTTATATGTTGTTTGTTTTATTAAATTTTCTATTTTTTTTCTTTTTCTTTTTTATTAACAAATATACACATACATTTTATGTACATACCAAGATAACATATTATTATTGTACATATATATACAATTTTTAAAACAAAGATTATTTTATGATATTAATCAACTAAATTCACCTTAAAACCAATTAATCAATCAATAACTAAATAAATAAACAAACATATACACACACCTGTCTACATATAATAAGAAAAATTATGATAGGTGTATAAAATGATTTTATTATTTTTAATTTATTTAATAGGTAATGAAAGAAAAACAAAAAAAAATTTGCCATAATTATTGAGTTTTTTTTTTTTTTTTTATGAAAAAAAAAAAAACTAATAATAAAAAAAAAATTTAATTTTAAATAAAACAAGAACAATAATTAATAATCAAAAAGAAAATTAATTATTATCTTTTAAGAATTGATAAAATTAATAATAAATAATAATAAAAATAATAATAAAAAAAAAAAAAAAAACAACTTTTGTTTTATGTATATAGAAGGTGAACAACATATTTTTATAATTGATATCAAAGTTTTTATTTTTCGTCGCTTGAAAAATTAAAATTTCCACATAAAAAATATTCGTTATCTAAACTATAGGTACATTTATATATATACAAACATATGTATCTAAAGTATAAAACAATTTGTTTTTTTTTTTTTACACGCGTTTTTTTTTTTTTAAATTAAAGTTACCTAATTTTTTCAAATATTCAATATTTTTAAGTAATTATAGAGGACAATAAATTAATGTCTATCATAGATAAGATACTTACATATTATGCAATATGTTTCTTCAGGAAATAAAAAATTAAATTATAAAACAATAACTTTTAGACACCTCATCCTTTTATCAGTTTTCCATAATACTTTAAAAAAGAAAACTTTTATTCGTCATTCGTCAGCAGAAACTGACTAAATATCATCGTCATTCGTCAGCAGAAACTGACTAAATATGAATAATTAATTAAAGTAAAAATATTTTGTTTAACCCTAATTGCGGATTAAAATATTACCTATTTTTTTTTATTGCATTTCTCTGCCACATAAATGTGGACAGGAAATTACACAGCCTTTCCTGTTCAGACGTGGTTGTAAATGTCGTAAGGGGGAATAACTTTTACGACGTGTATGGGATTCGAACCCACACTCCCTCGGTGTTTACAACGTATTTTATACGCTCTTATATTACCGAGGCCCCTATATTACCTATTGTGGAACTATTAAGAAAATCGTGTTTATTTTTTGTAAATTTTCAGTGAGCAAAATTTTTGTTATTTAAAATGCCATTTTTGTTTTTTTTTTTTTTTGTTAAGGAGATTGATGATAATCATCGAACGACTCTAAAGGGAAGTGGTATGAACAAGATTCCTCTATAAATGTGAGGGACTTTAATCAGCTAAACACCATCTCCCTTTTTAATCAAGCAATAGTTTAAGAGATTTTTTAGTACTTCTGTACGGTTTGAGCAAAAGAAGATTCTCCTTTGCAGTAATAGGTTTAAGGCTTTATATAGGAATGTAATGAACAAATATGTTGAGATTAGAATTTTTATTTGAGTGGAGCCATTAGAATTTCTATTGCTTCAGAAGAAGAACCCACTCTACCCTAATATATATTTGTAAAACAGAATAAAAACAATCTACTAAAAGTTAGCAGTTCAGTGGAGAGACCGTTAATATAAATGAAAATGATTGTAATCCCGTTATAAGTTAAAATGGCGATTTCATATTCCTATAATATCAAATTAACTTTAGGGTAGCTTAAAATTATATGGAGGAATAAAATAAAAGTTATATTTTAATCTAATCTAACCTTAGATATCATTTGGATTAATTATTATTTATAACATAAAACATGATGAAAATTTATTAGTTGTATCATTTTTTGAAGAACAAGAATTTATTACAAGGAAATTCTCTTATTTATTATTAAAAATTAAGTAACCGCTGGTAACCCTATATAATTTCATTCAGAAATATTATACATAGATTTTTTCTTTTCAATAATTAAAAATAAATAATAATATGCTAAAATTAATTTTATAGGTATAATAATTAAAAATAATAAATTATAATCAAAAATCGTGAAGTTTACAAACAAAATAAAAGAAACATCAAATCAATTTTTTAAAAAAAAAAAAAATAAAAATACAAAAATTGAAAATTATCATCATTATTTTACATTTTTTTTTTTATTTCGAATTAAAATAAAAACAAAATTACCTTTAATTCATTTTTATTAGAATTTAATTAAATTCTAGGGTAATTGTTACTTCAGTATAGGATTATTTATTAATTATTACATATGTAATATCTAATTAAATTAATTAGATTTTAATAAGGGTTAATTTAAATTAAAAAACAAAAAAAGAGATTTAAGTGAAAGGTGAAAAAGATTTACGGCCAGTCATACGGTTTACGGTATGAGGTCAAATCTTTACCTAACTTTACTTAACTTTACTTTCTTAGAGGCAGGCAGTAGGGCGGCCAGAAGTATTATAAGTGGAGGCAGAATTCACAACAGGGGGAGCACAATAGATCTATATATAAAAATGCTCCAGTGTCATTTATACCTTTTTAATAACTCTATAATCTAATCTTCGGTCTGAGGTTTTGTCCTTTCCCAATTTTTATTTATTTATTTATATACAGTTACCGCGGTACATAAATGTGCCAGGTAGCTATAACCCCTGTTTCATGGTAGGAATGTGGGGTGTACGAGATACTATATGATATTTAAGTATTTATATATTGCGATATATGATTTTTTTTTTTTTATTATAATTATTGTACCCAGCCGGGAATCGAACCCGAGACCTCTCATTCCTTTATGAATGAAAAGCGATGCGTGAAATATGTTCTTATTTTATATACTATATTAATAATTTCAACATGTTTTCGAAATAAATTTATCAGTAAAATATGAATGAAAGATATTTGATTTAATTGTTTTATTATATTGATATTACGATGATAACAATTTTCTGAATTATATTTTTAAATTTCGAAGAAATTTGTTACCTAATCTTTTGACCAATAAAATACGAGTACCTAAGTCCTACCTATAACATTATTATTATTAGTTTATTTTTTTTAAGTTGATAAGTAATTATAGAAAATAATGGCGTGTTAAAAGATTAAATACAATTGTATTACAATTATAAAGAAATAACTTAGTAAAAATAAAAAAATGTTACTAGGTAATTTCTTTATAATTTCTTAAAACTATATAATTATATTAGAACACTATCAAAATGTAGATAATATTCATCTTAACACTTCTTTAATCGCTTCAAATCTGAAAAAATTCCAACAGAATTAAACTATTGTTTTAAGGGGTGTAAGTAACACTACGATATTTTAATGCAGCGATCTACGATTATGTTTCTCTAGCAAGACTTTAAAAAGAAGATTAAAACTATAGTCTACTAAGACAATCTTAAGGAACAAAGAATCGACCGAAGAAATGATTTCAATTATAAAAAAATCCAAGTTTTATTACGATTTCTGTTAGAATTTTTAGATTTTTGTTAAGAGCCCTTTCTAAACAAATTTTAGTACACTTTTAATTACTTTACCCCTTTACCCTGTTACTTTAATTACTCATTCAAACAGTTTTACATTCTTAAGTTTTAATTTCAATTTTAAATGACTTGTAAAAAAAAATAGAGCGAGCACAAAAATTTATATACTTTATTTTATTTTTCTGTTTTTTTTTATAAAAAGCTTTGAACAATTACCCTCTATAATAAATATTTTTTAAAAATAATTTTCCAAAGCATAAATAGGAACCAAACCCAATTGTTAGCTTACAAATAACTTTAATAAAACATATGAAAACATAAAATAAAAAATTAATAAAAACCTATAAATAATAAACTATAAATCAAATATCAAAGTTTGATATGCAAAATGTTTGCATTAGAAATGCATACATACATATATACAATAAATAAATAGGTATGTTACTTTGTAAATAACCATGATAAAAAAAAAATCAAAACATGTTGCAAAACAAAACAAAAATAATGCCACACAACATATAACATACTTTTTACAACATAGATAATATTATTACATATAGGTATATAATATAACAGTTATTTTGCTAACTGCGCAATTATAATTATTGTTCCTGGAACTTTTAATACTTATATATTTATGATTACCTTCAATCTTTATAAAAATTATAACAAAATAAAAAACAACAATAAAAATAGTAAAGAAAAACACTAAAGTAAATTGACAAATTCTTTAATTTATTTTTTAACACTAGTTTGTCGTAGCGGTCAAAATAACCCAATATAATTTTTATGTTCTTTTACAACAAACGAGTGCGTAAATTATACAATATAATAATTAAGAAATTTGTCATATGTCATAAGATATTGATTTTTAGTAATTTTTTCTTAGAGTTTGCTGCTTCTAGATTGATTAAACTTAAATAGAACTAATATATATATATTAAATAGAACTAATATATATATATATATATATATATATATATTGTGCCATTCTATAGAATAAAAAGAATGGTATGGCGATTCATTCCAACATTCAAAATAGTTTATTTACTCAATAATATTTTCAAATAAAAATTTTGAATTTTAAATTATTAGGGATTAGCATTTTATGCTTTATTTATTTACTTTAATACGTTTTACAAATCTCCTAGTGTTATGCAATAATATTAAATATATCGCCTACTAATCTTATTATAGGCTATGTATATAATAATATGTAGTAATATTATTTATTTTGTTTATATTATACATATATTAAATATTTATATTATATATTTGATTGCAAAGTGAATTTGTTAAGAAAAAATACTTCCTTTAAATGAAAAATTCTTTTGACCCTGTGTAAGTTTTAAACTCGAACTCTTTGAATTTGCTTAATACAACATTTGTATCATTTGCTTAATCTACCCACCTTAACCCACCGAAAACGCTATTTTATACTTTACAAAAAAAAAATATGTTAAAGATAAGATTTTATTTATTTATTTATATTAATATTACATACATAAATGTAATGCAATATTATTGAACCATCGGTTACTAAGGCCATTATAAGTTTTTATACTATTATTAAATTATATACTAATATTATTTATTTTGTTTATATAATATACTATATATTTACATTATATTTGGTCATAAGGGGGGTATGGAAAGAAAAAAAAAACACTTACGACCTGTGCAGGGATCGAACCCACGCTCCTTCGGTTAATACGCCACACGCCTACCCAGTAGGCTACCGAAGCCCCAAATAGACAAGATATTAAAATAAAAAAATATATATATTTCAAATATTGCATACTTATAGGTTTTTTTTTTCAATTCTATTTTTTAATATTTACACCAACAAACGGAAAGATGACTAAAGTAAATTTGTTTCGGATTTTTTTTATGTAATCCCATATGTATATGAAATTTTATTTCCTAATTTATTTATGTCATCCCATTTTTTTTTTTACATATTTTTTATTTACTTACTTAAAATTAAATTTATGTTATCATAGCTTTAAATATTCTATGATTTTATTTAAGTGTTTTTTTTTTTTTTTTTATTAAATTATTACGTTTCTTATGTTTTTTTTTTCATTTTGGATTTGCACAATATATTTTAAACGAATACGAAATAACCATATCGGTATAATTAAGAATAACCTGTATTTTTATTTGAACTGTTATTATTATTATTATTGATAAATATAGATTATTTTTTGTTTTATTTATAGGATTGGTAAATATATTATCGATAAATAAGAGTATTGATATATATATATTTATATAATATGTACATAAAAAAAATATTATTTGTTTGGGTACTTATATATAACTTATTATATGGATACTTTATAGTATATATAATTATTATTTTTTTTTTTTTTTTTTTAAAGAATATGATAAGAAATTCTACAAAAAAAAAAAACAAAGTTAACAAATAAAAGTATTTATCAA
Organism: Poecilobothrus nobilitatus; assembly: GCA_947095535.1. NCBI lineage: Eukaryota > Metazoa > Arthropoda > Insecta > Diptera > Dolichopodidae > Poecilobothrus > Poecilobothrus nobilitatus. Next base: position 260,188,512 of record OX352774.1, on the reverse strand, counting down.
TATTTTTATCTTTATTTATGATCAGATATAATATGAGTATGTTTTTGTTTATTTATATCAATTTAAATTTTAAGATATAGGTATATAATAATAATAAAAAAAAAAAAAAAAAGGAGGAGGAGGTCATCCATTCAATAATGAATGATAGTGTCATGGTGACACATTCACATTCACATTTTCTTTTTTTTCTTTTTGTAAACATTCGCAAACAATTACATATCTACATACAAGAAACAAAAAAAAGCAAAAAAAAACAAAAAAAAAAAGGTTAAATAAGTAATTGAAATTTAAAAAGTAAATATTTTTCTTTTTTAAAAAGAAAAAATATTGACACAAAGAGAAAAACAAAAAGAAATGACATTTTGATTATCATATCATTAATTCAACTAACGACTTCTTTAAAACTTATATTATATTCCAGTATATTAAAACATAGGTAGAAAAAAATGATTTGAAACACAAATATTTTCCCACACTGCCATGTTGCTATTCTCAAATAAATCTTTTTTACAAAAATCGCCTTAAAGCTAATTTTCATGAAGAAAAATATCGGCGATATTTGTAAGAGCCTAGACAGAAGATACAAAAACACTACTTGTCTAAAACACTCATACAGACATTGAAAAAACACAAAAATATCGGACGAATTAATAATAAAATTGTTCTCAAACATTCAGAAAATATCGAAGATATGCGATAATATGGGATGAAATTTAGCTTGCTCTCCGATATTTTTATTAACACATACCTAAAAAATGTGTATGCTACACAAAAAAAAGGTACTAAAGGTAAAGGTACACAATACTAACATTCTTATGGATACATGACATTTGAATTGATTATTTTTCTCCGTCTTGTCGGTAGTATTAAGTATAGTTTATTCTTTCTAAATATCCGATATCGGATGAAATTTTTTCCATGAGAATTAGACTTTATTCTTTTAAATTTATAACATTTTTATTAATTTAATCAATTTTTCTAGTTTAAATAATTTTAATTTTAATAAACTGAGAAATTCTTAAATACCACATATTATATAATTAATATTAAAAAAAAAAAAAGGTGCCTATGTTGAAATGCTGTTTTTTTTTTTCTTTTATTTTTATGTTATTTTGTAATTAATGTAATAAAATTTGTTTTCAACTTAAAATAAAATTTTCATCGGCTACTTTTTAATTTCAAAAAGAAAAAAAAAAAAAATATAAACAATAATTGGTTTCAAATTAATAAAAATTTTGTAGGCCCCTAAATTATATATCTATACCTAATAGTATATTTGTATGTTAAGAATTTTTAGCGGTTGTCGATTATATTCAAAATTAAATGCATAAAAAATAAGTATAAACATTGCGTTAATGCAATACGTAATAAAGAAATTATGTGAAAGGAATTTATAAAAAAAAAAATTTTTTTTTTTGTTTTTGGAAATCCCTTGCCTTTTTTATTTGTTTTTTTTTTTTTCTTTTTGAAAGAGTTTTTTAGTCCACTTGAGATTCCACCATTAAAAATTTTCATATGAAAATTTATAAAATTTAAAAAAAAAAAAAAAAAAAAAAAAAACCAACTTATAGAATAAAAAAATTACATACACTTTTTTTTGAGGTTTTTTTAATATTCAAAATTTTAGGTCATAAAAATTCATAATTCTTTTTTATTTTGTTTTTTTTTTTTTTTTGAAAATGAATTGTATAGATTTTTTTTTTGAATAGAGTTTTTTTATGTATATGTCTAAAAATAGTAAACGTTTTAAAAATTTCAACTTAACAGAAATAACAGATGTTTTGAATTTTACATGATTACCATATAATATTTTAAAAATGAATATATAATAATAATTGAGTAATAAAAATAATTTTTAAAAATAATTTTTAGTATTTTTTTTTTCCTCCCTTTAAATTTTTACAAAAATCTTTATTATATTTTTCGAAATTAGTTTCGATTTTTTAAAAATCCATTTTAATCATGTTTTTATTTACTTAATAAAAAAAGTATATATATAAGATTTATATGTATTTTAAAATGATCTTTATTAAATATTTTATTTTAGTACTATTTATAAGATTCTTTATTTTATTTCTCAAAATAAAACATTTAAACGTCAACAATTTATCATCGATTATAATATGTTGATGACATTTACATTTGACTTAGCGTCATTTTAGCCATATAATTAAGTATAACGTATAGAATTGAAATAATATTTTTTAACAATGAATGATTTTGGTTTAAATCATTTAAATTGATTTTATATCCCCCGTTTTAAGTAGAATTTTCTTTTATTTATATATTTACTACAATTGATTTTATATACATTAATGTACGTATTTATTTTTACTATTTTACATATATAAAGTGCATATTGTATAAACGTTACAAACTACAAAAAACAAATATCAATGGCAATAGAGTCGAATTAACCATTATATCTTATTTCTAATAAAAAATTTTCAAAAAATAATGTCAAAAGCAAAAAAACGGCCGCTTCCACTTAATTACCAAAAACAATGGAAATAAAATGGAATTTGCAATTCTATTTCATTTCCAAAAACAAAGGTTCAAAAAATAAAATAAATTAATTAAAGTCAAAAAAATAAAGTTTGAAAACATTTAATTATATTTTTTATTACATGTACAAACATTAATATCACAATAATATGACATAACTTCTACAGCCATAAGATCCATGAAAGTGGTTCTGAATTTATATGCGAACAAACAAAAACAAAAACATTTTCTTCTTTATATAAGAGAAGATATGTACATGCCAGATTCGAAATTAGGAAGGATTTCATAAATGGTTATAACTTATTTCATAAATGGTTTGACCCCTTTTCCGGAATTTGTATATAACTCTAATTTAGCATGATTCGGTGGCATAAGCTTAGATCACTTATTTCATTTCATGAAATAAGGTAGAATTACTAATTCGATTTTATTTCTATGGTTTTTTGGTAAAATCGATTCGACTTTATTTCACCCCTCCGATTTTTAACATATAATACACATTTTTGTTTTGATGTAGTAAAAATATCGGATGTAATACTCTTTTCACTACAAATTTGTCCTTTTTAACATTTTGACGAAATTGTTTTGAAAATTTGGACGCAATTGCTTTTGATATAATGTTAAAAACAATAAATTTGAAGTGAAAAAAATATAATTATAACAAAAAGTATTCAGAGAGCATCTTTTAGCCAGTATTTATGGTTAATCTTTTGATATTTCTCCCGATATTTATATGGATGATTCTCCTTATATTTTATCTTTTTTCTTTATCCCACAAATAGTATTTTTGTATCTTCGGCCCATATATGATCTAACAACATCGCCGATATATGGATGTAATGAAAATTAGCCTTTAATATGTTGTTTTAATTAATTTCAAAAAAATTACTTAAAAAGGTGGATATTATATAAGTTTTAAATATTTGAATAAAGTAAATATTGTAAAATTAAAATAAATTATATAAGACAAAAATTGGAAATTAAAAGAAAAATTTATTATTTGTTACAAGGCATTCCTTTGAGCAATATTTAGTGCAAAAATAACATAAACAAGCAAAAAATTAAAAATCGAAGAAATAAAACAGAAAAACAACAACAAAATAAAATAACAAAAAAAGAAAAAATTTAGAAACAATCAAAGTAATTTAATTTAATTTTCTTTACAGGCTTTCTTTTTTCTTTTTCTTTCTATTATAATATAATTGTTTTTTTTTTTTTTTTTTGTTTTCGATATTATCATTTTATGTGGAACTTTCATAGAATACAAAAATATTATTCTATGTTTATTCTATGTTATAAAAAATTCTTGCATTTTTTTTTTTTTTTTTTTTATTATTCTTTAACTTCGATTATGCTGTGATTAAAAAAAGAAAAAAAAAAAAAAACAAACAAACATTTACTAAATATTTTATAAAAAAAAAAAAAAAAAAAAGCAGAACAATATTAAAGATTCAAAACAACAACAAATCAACTTTTTTTTTTTTTTTTTTTTATATATAAAAGGAAAAATAATAAAAGAAATGAATATTTTATACTGTTTTTATTCTTTTTCAATATTTTTTTTTTTTTTTGTTTTTTATTTACCATGTGCTCTCTTTCTCTGTGATCTCGGCGCCATGTCTGAATATGTTTATTATTTGTCCGGTGTTTAGTTTGTTAAAAAAATAAGAAAAAAAAAAAATTGAATTTTTGATTTTTGTATTAAAAACAAAAACTTCTTTTTTCTTTAATCGTTGATTTTTTTTTTGTTTTTATAATAATTTGTTTTTTATTTTCTCCAAAACAAAAAAAAAAAATAGTTTATACTTTTTTAATTATTCTTGTTCATTTTTTTATTTTTATTTTTTTTGTTGTTTTAAATATGCATTTAAAATGTACTTTTATTTGAAAGCTTATTTTAAAATATTTATTATATATAATATATATGTATGTATGTAAGTATATAATATTATTAATTCACTTCACAATATTAATTTTTCACTATTGTCATTATGATTATGTATATATTATGTTTATTATTTACTTATTTTATATAATAAATAGATAGATATTTAGTTTTTAAATAATTTTCGTTGTGTCTTTGAATGAAAAAAAAATCATTTTTAATTCATAATTGAAATTAAGTTTAGTTTGTTTTCCATTTTTTTTTTTTTTTGTTTCACTTGTATTAATAGAGAATCTTTTCCTTTTATGATGTTGAATACTTATTCCACTATTAAAAATAAATATTTATATATATTATTTATTTAATATATGTATATTTCATTTTAAAATTTCAAAAAATTTTCTTTTAATTTATAAAACAAAAAAAAAAATTAAAATCCTTTAAAATATATAATCAAAAATAGAACAAAAAAAATTCTTAACTTATATAATAGGTGTGTTAAATCTTAAATTAAAATGGTCGCTTTGGTCGTTCACAACGATGAACTAAATAAAGTCTTAGTATGAAAATCAAAAAAAAAAAGTTGTTTTAACATAACACAAACAAAATCATAATACACATTATTCCTATTTTGTTCCATTTTTCGGTATTTTGACATTTAACCTCAAAAATTCTTACTTTATCAATAATTTCTTAAAAGAGGTTCTGTTTTACAAAATACATATAGTTTAAAATGATTACAACACACAAGATTTAGGCAGCGGACTATATAGAAACTTTATAGATTCAAGAACTAGTGTATAACGAATCATCTATCAAGACTGTATAAAGTAGAAGTTTTCGATTAAGATGTCGAGATATGCAAGAAATAATTTTTAATAAAAATTATTACATGTTGAGAAAATATTTAAGAATGACTGCTATATACATACATATGTATATACAATATTTATAATATAGCACAAATAAAATATTAGCCTTGTAAAAGAAAAAAACAAAAAAAAAAAAAACTAACGATTTCCGTTGCAGAATCTTTAATGTAAAAAGATAAAGAAAGAAATTTTTATTTTTGATTCAAGAGATTTTTCTTTTTTTATTTTATTTTTAATACATTTCAGTGTGAAAAATATACTTTCAAAATACTAAATTTTTTTTTTTTTTTTTTTATTTATTTTACATATTATATTAATGAATTTATTAATAAAACAAACATATATGTATATATATATATTTATATGAATGTATAAGAATATAAATTTAATTATATAAAAAATACACATCATAACATATTTTGATTTAAACAAAAAGCAGAAAAACTAAAAAAAAAAAAAAAAAAAAAACAATTTTTATACAAAATTTATCTTTAAATACACAAGACTGTATGGCTCATTTATATGATTAGATGACGATGTCTAGTCGCGTGATTTATTGTTTTATGTAACATTTTATTTTTTTTTTTTATTTGCTTTTTTCATATAAGTACATACCTATATAAAAATATTATATTTTATAATATATGTTTAAATATATTAAAATAAGAATATCATAATTTAAAACTTATGAATATACTTTTTATTTTAGATATAAAAAAAATTAAATAATACATTAAATATAAGATTCATATATAGTTTCAGTAGGTATTAAAATAAAAAGTTTTAATATTCTAATTATTACAGTTTGTATCTAAATTTCTAAAATTTAATTTTCAGGATGTAAATTTTAAGGAATTCTATAAATATTTTGTAAACTATAATAGACAAGCTACATGCAAGAGCCTCCTCCCACATGCAAGAAGCTTTATTGCAACAGTCACCCAAAAAGAAAAAAAAAAAAGGGAAATTAAACTGAAGACTTTAAAAACCCTAATTATAACGAAAAAAAATTTTAATTAAAATAGAAAATATTTAGAAAACAAAAGTAAAAACTTTATAGAAAAAAAAAAATTATTTGAATCTTGATAAAATTTAAATTACATATAGGTAAATACGTAAAATAAAAAAAAACTATACATATAGATAACGTAAAATATATCTAACTCTATATATATATATTAATTATTTAGTAGAATTGATTAATCTTATCGTAGTTTAAAAAAAAAAATTAATGTTTTTTTTTTCTTTTTTTAATAAACGTATATTTAAAATTCAACCTTGTTATATTATATCATCTTTAAAAACAAAAATATATATATACATATGTATATATGTTAAATTTAGTATTTTTTGTTTGTTTGTAAATATATTTCTTATGTTACCTGTACGGAAAAATAATTCTAATACAAAAACAATATGAACACAAGCATAAAATAATTTTTAAAAACTTAAGATGATTATTAAATTTTTTTTTTTTTTTAATTTTAAGCACAAAACAAAAAAGTGTGTAATTTATTTATGTGTTCGTTTTTGTCGATTTTTTTTTTTTTTCTATTTTTGTTGTTTCTTTAATTGCTTTTTGGCGTTACTAATATTTTAAAAATATTAAAATGTGAAGATTTATTATTAAATAAAAAAAAAAAAAAAACCTTTGGACAAAATATCTTTTGAACAGCAAAAAAAAAAATATTTTTTGTGAAGGACAATTAATTATGAATTGCTAAAATTTCTAAAATTTATTATAAGATCTATTCTGACATTATATTTTAAGGATCTAAAAAAAAAAAACAAAACATACAAATCATTTATTTATGTTTTAAAAATAAGAATTTCAAGAACAACCCTAATATGTATCTTATAAAATCAATACATAAAAATTGCTATGTATTTTGCGAATAACACTTCAATTTGTCCGTAACAGTAATTATGTGGTATTTTACAGAAGAGAAAAAAAAAAAAAGATTTAGTTCTTAAATTTAAAATCATTTTCATTACATTTCAATATTCTTAAGATATTTTTAAAAACGATTTTTTTCTTTTTTGTTTTTTAATGCAATAAAACACATTTTGAACCTTTTTTAAGAAAATAAATTTTCACTTTTCTTTTTTTTCCGAATATTTTTCATATTAATTTACATTTTTAACATATTTTTATTAATATAATATTATTTTTATTATATTTTATTTAATTTTATTATTATGGACTTTTCATTTCATAAATCACATTTGAAAAAAAAAAAAAAAAAAAATAGAAAACAGTAAATAGAAAATAAAGGAAAAACAAAACAAAAAAACAGACAGACTGATTATGTCAAATATAATATTCATATATTTATATTTAGATATAAAAGAAATTAAAAAAAAAGCAAAAAAAAGAAAAAAGTCTACCTAAAAATAAAAATGTTTTCCTTTGATTTAAAAAAAAAAAAAAAAAATTTAAACACATTTTTACTTGAAAAATATAAAATTTTTCGTTTTAAAAAAAAAAAAAAACATTTGAATGTTTTTTTTTATATCCAACATTTTATTTTTGGTTTATTTTTCTTTTAATTGACATATAATATATATATGCATATACATATATAAGTATAACCGCAATTGGCATCAGAAGAAGCAACAGTCAGTCACTTGCAGACGTCAAACAAAATATAGACGTATCCATAGATATACATATTGTATACTCATATATGTATGCATATAAATTATATCTTATATACTTATAAATATATATATTATATATACATATATTATATAAAAGAATAAATGTATATAAAAATATAAAATGTTTTTTTTTTTTATAAAAGAATTTTTATTGCTTTTTGTTTTTTTATAATTTGAAATATGAAAAATAAAACAACAACAACAAATCACATTTTCTTCTCAGATTCTGGTGATCTTTAAAAGAAAAAAATTTTTTTCTGTCATTGCACCACCGTATTTATTTTTGGTGACAAATAAGCAAAAAATATAAAACAAGAAAAACAAAATATCATAAAATTAGGGAGAATAGTCACCAAACAGTCTAAATTTTTGAATATAAATCTTATGGATGTGTGTGTCTGTATGTGTGTGAAAAATATAAAAAAAAAAGTCGCGTAAACATATGTATACATATTTTTAAAATAAATTTTTAATTAATATTTTACTTGTAGTATTTTTTTTTGTGTATGAAAAAAAATAAATTATATTTTGTTATTTTTTTTTTTTTGATAATGTAAAATTTATTATTTCAAAGGATTTTAATTTTCTTTTATTTTTTAAAAAATAATTACCGCACTGTGTTTTTTTAATTAATTATAAATTGTAAATAGTATTTTTTTTTTTTAATTAAAAATGTATTTACCTATTTTTATTTATCACTATAATAATTCACTTTTAACAAAATTAAACTTTAAGGATTCATTTTAAGTTAAAATAACAAAAAAAAAAAAAAACAGAAAATTATTATTTAATATTATTTTGATATTTGAACATATTTTCTTCCTTTTATATCTTTTTATTTCTGTTTCCTTTAATTTTCAATTTTGTTTTATAACAATTTCTAAATAGGATATTATGTGAACATCACCACGCGATTTTGATTTTTTTTATTTATTTTTTTTTAATATTCTAATAAAATACCAAATAGTACGTCATAACACGTTAAAATCTAATTTCTAACTGATCGAACGAAAATTTTAAAAAGAGACTATCAGAATAATATCTTTAAAATAAATAAATAATAAAATAAAAATAAAATACAAAACAAATAAATATGTATATATTACCTATATATAAAAAAAAAAAAAAAAAAATAACTAAAAAAAAGATAAAAACGTCAACCTAAACCAAACATAAACAACAACAAGTTCATAATAAACAATATAGTAAAGTAACGTAACAAACAAGAGAAGAGAGAGAGAAGTAACGTAACAAACAAGAGAAGATATATTTGATATTTATTTAAAGATTTTGAGAAGATATTTATAAGATAAAAATAAAAAAAAAGAACAAAAAGTGAGAGAACAACAATTATTATATATATGTGTATAGAAGGAAATGTGTGTTTTTGGACTGAACTGTAGTTATTACTATATTATTAACTATAATACTAGTGTAGTGAATGAGCGATAATGTGACCTGTGAGGTGAGGTGTATTCCTATATATATATATAACCGTTTTATTAAAAATCTGGTAAACCTGTTGAACATACAAAAAAAGAAAAATAAAAAAAAAAAAGTTGGTTAAGTACATCTGTTTATGTTTAACACAGACTTTTTAGTTTTTTTTTTTTGTTATATTAATAAGGAGAATGATATTAGAGTGAGTTTTTCCTTTATTCTTTTTTACAATATAAATATGGAGTGATAGATGATATCAGCAGTATTGTAAAAATAAAAAATAAAAAAAAAAGAAAGAAAAAATTAAAGCAGCATAAAAACAATATTACAAAATTTGAAAAGAAAAATCAAAATAATACTGTTCAATATTAATGTGTATGTATGTATTATATATGTATGTTTGTATTTTAATTTAATTTTTTAATGAAAAAAAAATAAAAATAAAAGTTTTGTTGATTTAATGTTTATGTAGTATTTTAACTACACTATATTTTCTTTTGCCTAAAAATCCCTTTTTTTCCCTTCACATCTTTTGATTAGTATTCTACTGTAATTTAAAAGAATGAAATTATAAATAACATTTATTACCTACCTATAATTTTATGGTTTTTGGATTAATTTATTTAAGCAAATTAAAAGTTACAAATTTGAAAACAACGTAAATCGAGGTTGAAATTTATTTAAAATGATTGAAAGAATCATTGAAAGAATAAATGAATGTATGTGAATTTTATCTCTCTAAACATCACTTTAATTTTGACCCAAACAATAGAGTACAATTTCTTTAGTACCAATGTACATTTTAGACAACGTAATCTATTTTTTTTATTGATGAATTGAAATAAGTTTTTTTTTTATTGATGAACTCTGAGATTGTATCTGAGGCTAACTGCCTAGTTTTACTTTTTATTATTAGAAAAATGCATATTTATACTATTTTTTTAATGCATTCCTCTGCCACATAAGTGTGGAGGGGAAATTACACAAACTCTCCTGTTCAGGCGTGGCTGTGCATACCGTAAGGAGGAATAACTCTTACGACGTGTGTGGGATTCAAACCCATACTACCTCGGTGTTTACAGCGTATTTTATACGCTCTTACTCACTAGGCCACTGACGCCCCTTTATACTTTTTACGCATCAATAATCAGTAACTAGAACCTAGATCAGTAGTGCACCCATAAACGTTTAACAGAAGAGATAAAGAATACTTGCGGCTCCCTTTTATTTGAATTTGCATTTTCTTACTTAATAAGTCATTTGCTTAGCTATCCATCCGGTGCTTCAGTGACCCCAATGGATACTTATGGTTAAAGTATAAAAATTCAAAATCATTTTTGATGGTAAGAATATCATTGCTTTATCTCAAATAATTGTATTAAAGTTTTTATCAATAAAATTTTAAAAATGATTTTCTTTAGGATCGCTTACACTACTACTGGTGTAGAATGTAGATATTAATTTACAGTGATTTAAAATTGATGGCAGCACTGATTCAAAAAAAAAATTATCATTTAATCATTTGTAAAAAAAAAAAAATATGAGAGAGAATTACACATTATCAAAGAACAAGAGAATTAAGGTCATCTCATCACTAATTCAGGACATACAAACACAGAGTACTCTTGGAAAGATGAACATTTCTTTGTGAAGAGAAAGAGAGTAATAATAAGAGGAAAAAAAGTAAGTTTAAACTTTATAGTAAATATTGTACAGGAAGGTTTTTTAACCGGCATTGATAAAAAAAAAAACAACCAAACTAAAATTTAAACAAAAAACGTATTTTTTGTATAGTAGAATAAAAGTATACTTACAAGCGAAACTAATCAAAAATTTATTACACAAAAAAAACATCATAGAAAAGTTTCTGTCTTTAAACAAAGAAAATAAAGCTTGGAAACTTGATTAAAATGCAAATTAAGTTACAAAAGACTCTGATAAATTTAAATTATGATTAGAAAAGGTTCGAGTAACTCGTTATTTAAAAATCTTTTATATAAAAAGATGGGATAACAAGCAAATCAAACAATTTAAAGTTCATTAAGTACCTGAAATAAATAAGTATTAGCAATTTAGGTCTTTAAGATTTAAATTTTAAACCTTTTAAAATAATAATTTTTTATTTTATTCTTATAAAAATTATATTTTCTTTCAAATTTAGGATCTAATTTTCAGTGTAATATAATAAAATTGATTGTATAACAGGTAATAAATTTTAAGGTATTTTAAAAATAATACTCTATCATAAATTAATTTCAAAACTTTAACATATTTATTTAAATAGAATGGCACCATATTTAATTTAAACCATATTATTAAGATGCATTTGTTCTTATCTATACCCATAAAACAAATGAACCTGTCTTAATTCTTAATTATATAATTATTAAAGAATGACACTTTCGCAAAAATAAACGTTTACCTAAGATATATATGAATCTAAAAACTACTATATCTATACCTTAAAATACCTAAAATTGAACTGTACCAATACAAAAAAAAGAATAAAAAAATTAAATTTACAGGTACGAAATATTACATGGTGCAAAGAAAAAAAACAACAAAATAGCAGATAAATACTCTTTGAATCCGGAAATAGTTTATAAATAAACAGGATGTTTTTAATGAAAACTTAATCATTTCTAAGAAATGAGAAATTTAGCTTCAAATTAATATTCTATACTGTTTAATTAACATTTTAATAAAATTACTGTCCGTAGAAAGATAAAAACAAATAATAGTTGATTAATTTTCACCTGAAAAGTTTTTAAGCAATTTACATTTTTAAACATAGAAAAATTCCATATTTCCTATAGCTAAATTTATTCACGTTATATCTTTTTTTGCGAGTGTAGATGACAATCATCGAAAGATGCTATAGACGACGTGAAAACGAGCACGAGTCCTCTATGAGTATGTGGGACTTTAACCCACTAAACACCACCCCTCCTTTTTTGACCAAACAATAGGTTATACGAACTTTAGTACTCATGTACTGCTTGGTCAGAGGAAGTTTAGTTATGGAATAAAATATAAAGCTTATTGTTAACATTTTATAACAATAGGTATATTTGTAATGAAAAGGTATAAAATGTGTTACATGAAAAGATCTGAAAAGATCTTATGAAAATATTGTAACAATAGTGACACTGCTGTACTATTATGTTTATAAATAAAGAAATTTGACTATTAGATTAAAAGATACTTAACAGTTTTATTTATAGAAGGATATTTATTATGCTAAATGAATTCCATTGAACTAATTTGTCGTAATAAAAAAGTGATGAATGCCGAATAAAATCTCAATATGAAAATTTTGTTAATATTATTTGACGATGAAGTAAAATTATCGGAAAACAAAAAGCTTACAACAACCGAATAGATAAGGCACAATTAATTATAAAAAAAATCTCCAGATTAATAAAACGAGAAAAAATTTTAAGCGATTGCGGATAATATAAAAAATACTAGATAGTGACAAATATGCATTTGATCCGAGAACTGTAACTACTATAATAACAACAGATATAACTATATATGTATGTAATTGTAATTTTTTTTACACGCTATAATTAAGCACTATAGGAGTTACTAATGTAGGTTTTGCTAAATGAGGGAATGCAAGAGGGAAAACGAGAAGAAAATTATGGATGTACAATAAGAAAGAGTTGGAGGGTAAAAAATTTTCTTTTTGAATTGCTACAAACTTACAAATATTGTAAAATGAAGCATTATTAACAGAGAGAAATTTATTTGATAGAAGGATGATCTTAACAAATGAGTTTACATAACGAGGTTTGACCTTGGAATTTCCACAGTGTAGAAATGATACTTGGTGGGAATTATTTTAGAGGAGTCATAATTAATTTTAGTTCAATATAACAAATATCATATTTTGTATATTTTCCAGTAACATTACAAGGCATAATATTTTAAAAAATTATAATTATACGAAAACTAAAAAAATATACGTATATATATATATATATACATATGTATGTATGTTTAAGTATATTGATGGAAAGCAACGATCTTTTCTCTTTGAGTTTTATATAATATTAACAAATAATAAATTTAAAAAAAATATATATATATATAGGTATATATGGATATACATACATATATTATTTTTACAAATTTGAATTAACTATAAACTACACATATTTTAATACTCTTTCTTTGTGTCAGATTTTATATTCAATATAATTATGTATATATGAATGTACAATAAGACAACAGTATTGTATTCAGTTTTTTCATTTATTCTATTCTTGTCTTCTTTTTTTGTTTCGTTTATTATTATTTTATTTTTATTTTACGGACCATTGCTTTTGTATTCCTTTAATTTCTTTTCTTGAATTTGTATCTTCAGACTAAATCTAATAAATTTCAGTTTTACTGTTGTTATTTTTCAGAATTTTCTTATTTTTTTTTTTTTTTTTTTTGTGAAACCATGAAAAATAAAAATTGATTGTCGTTGTTGTTGTTTTTACTTTTTAAAAAAAAGAAGGTAAGATAAATCTAAAGAATATAAAAACAAAAAAGAATATTATATTAAAAAGTATGAAAAAAATGGTATGGTGTAAAGGTAAAAAACTCTTAAAAATGAATACAGCAACAATAAAAATGATCAGATGAATAGAGAAAAAAAAAAAAAATATCTGAAAAATTGTATTGTGGTTAGTTATAAATGATCAGTACTTTTAATGATCTTCCAGTTTTTCTTTCTTTTATTTATTTATTTATTTTTTTTTTGTTTTTTGATTCTCCTTTTTTTATTTCATTTTTTTTTTTTTTTTTATAGTTCTTAAACACATTTTGTGTTTAAAATTCAAAAGAAATCGCACCTTACCACACTTTAAACGGCTTTGGTGATAACAGAACCCGCGTTTAAATTTTTTTGATTTTTGTATTTCTTTTGTATTTTTTTTTCTTTTGGGAATTACGTATAGGAGTGTATGCATATATGTACATCTGTGTTTGTATGATTGATTTTGTTTTTATATTAGAAAAAAAAAACAATATCTTTGAAAAAATTTACATAAACGTATTAACTTTTTCTAAAAATCATCAATATTTATCTTGATATTGATAAATATAAAATTTTCTATTTCGAAATTGATTCGATCCATATAGGATTTAATAGCTATTAGTTTTCTTTATATTAAAACAATTTAACTTGTACAATGAAAATTTAGAATATCTTATACTAAAATAATTTAATTCTATTTTAGTTGTTTTGTATGTTTTCTTTAAAAGAATAAAATTGAAACAGGTAAAGCGACATCTTTTATAAATATTAATTATCAAACTGAAATATTTTAAAACTTACTATGGGTACTAAACAACTTAAATCAAAAATTTAACATTAACATATGGTTTAAAATGAGTTTCTAAATGTACAACTTTGAAAGATTTCAAGCCTATACTTTTGTATTCAAAGATGATGAGATTCGGAGAACTGGGGAATATTTTGAAAATCTAAACACTCATAAATCACGTGATAATTTTACAAATTTAAATCTAAAAATTTATTGATGGTTAAAATATTATTTTTAAATAATATAATAATTTAATTAACTTTTAATTAAATTCAATTCATAAATTTATTAAGAAAAATCTTATACAATTCTATGAAAAAAGGTACATAAAGGTTAAATACCAATAATAAAAAAAACCCCAAATAAAAAAGAAAAAAAAAGTTTTTTTAATTCTAAATTTTATTAATCATCAAAAATTTTCAGTTTTACAAATTTATCTGTAAAAAAAAACAAAATCATAAAGAGAATTAAAACATTTTTTTATTTTTACGAATGTAATTTCCATATAACACGTTTAAAAATTTAGTACTACATCTATTAATAAATATATGAATGTATATTTAGATTTATTTTATGTACATACATACATATATATTACATACTATGTATATCCCAAACATGTAAAAAAATCTATAAGAATAAGATAAAATATAACAAAAAAAAAAAAAAATAAAACATTAATAAATCAAAAAATCAGAATACTCCTGGAAAATACTCTTGTGATACAAATGATATAAAAAAGTTGCATGCAACTTAAAAACAATGGTATAAAAAAAAAACAAAACAAAAAAAAAAACAAATTATATTAAAGAATTAAAGTGTAAACATAACACTCTGAGTACAAGAGAAAATTGAAAGGAAACAGAGAAATATGAGAGAAATTTAAGAAAATTAAAAAGATCACAATTCACATGGTTTTCTATATCCATACATACATATGTACTATATGTAGGAATAAAAAGTCAAAAAAATGAGAAAAGGAAAATTTTATCGTGAAACCAAAATATCGTAGTCATTCATATTATAACATTTCTCTCAAGTGCATATTATTTAAATTGATTGTTATTATTTTAATTTATTTCTAAAGAAAATTTTACACATATACACATACAAAAACTACAATATACTTATTTATATTATTTTATCTTAAATGAAAAAAAAAATCATTAAAATACAGTATGTAGCAAAATTTTTTACACAATTTGAAGTACATATCATAAAATTTTAACAAGTGAAACATAAAAATTGACTGCTATTAATAATTTTTTTTTTTTTTTTTGCTAAAAATTGTTTCGTTCAGAATATGAGCTTTATATTTACAATAAAAATCATAGAAAAATATATGAAAAACTTTCGATTTACGTTGTTTTTCCAACTATGAAAATATTTAGAAATAAAAATTGGAGTGATATTAATAATAATTTTTTTGTTTTATTTTGCTAAAAATTCTTTCGTTCAGAATATGAAGTTTATTTACAATAAAAAATCATAGAAAAATATATGACAAACTTTCGATTTACGTTATTTTTCCAACTATGTAAATGTTTATTTGTTGTTGTTTGTTTTTTACTGTCAATTGCAAAAATTAAGGTTGGAGTTTATACTATAGGAACAATATGTAGTATTCTACAAAATAAATTTTATAGTTCATAATTCATATCTTATAATAAAAAATCAGGGTTATATATCAGGGTTACATTTTGTGTACTTCAAATTGTCAAATAGTTACAAAAAAATAAAAACAACAGAAAAATTTGTTAGTTAAACAGCAAAAAAAAGAAAAATAGTTAACTAAAAAATTATGGAGAATTATAGAATTTGTCTTTTAGAAATAGTTATAGATGCAACATTTTGATCCTTACTGTATTTTATTTATAACATCATACACAAATATGTAATTCGAATTAAAATTGATTACCAAGAGTTGATTATTTTTATTAAATTTGTGAACGGGCACTGAGTTTTGATTTTATATTATTACGTATACAGAAAGATGTACAATATTAAAATAAATATATGTATATAAATTTATTTATATGTGTACATGCATATATATTATAATGTATACAAAAATAATATAAAAATCGAATATATCATTAATCAAGAGTTTATTGTATATATAAAAAAAAAAAAAATGTATAATAAAAACAATAATAAAAAAAAAAAAAAATACAAGAAAAAAAACTGATTGAATTGATATATTTTGATTAATTGGTCGTAAAAGATTTGTGGGGTTGTTGGATTGGTTCGATTGGATTCACCTAACAAAATAAAAAAAAAAAAAACAAAATAAAATACTATAAGAAAACAAAACAACAGTAGGTGAAAAATAAAAAAAAAAAAAAATAAAAAATTGATTTCCTCCTCTAGAGAAAATAAGACAAGATGTTTAAAAATTGATCACAGTGAGTAGGCGACATATAAAATATCTGATTATTTCATTTTTTTTCATGGCAAAGGTTTAAACCTATATGATATTGATAACAATTTTTCTTTTTTTTTTTTTAAATGTATTTATACGTACATTTTGGAAATGCAGGAAAACATATTTTTAAAAATTTAACTGATGATAGTTATTTGAAAGTGAACTTCTTCAAATAATAAAAATTTAAAAAAATAAATTGTTGTATTATTTTGAAGGTCCTTCTTAATAAAAAGGAGAAAAATCTAATGAAATAGTTTGGATCTGCAATATTTGTTCTATAATAAACATTGAATAATAATTACATCATTTTATCTATCAGCAAACAAAATGAATTTAAATTTTCAGTAGTTTCGCAAGTTCCCTGTTTTTTTTTCTAAAAAAATAAATTATAGCCAAAAAAATTTTTTGTTGAAAAGAAATCAATAAAATGTCGGATTTAAATAATAAAACGGAAATTCTTTTTTTTTTTTTTCAAATTTAATAAAAAGGTTAATAAAAAGAAAGAAGAAAACTTTTTAAGGGCTTTTCTTACTGCCCTCCGAACATAAATAGTCATAACTCATAACAAATTTTATTCCGAAAAATTGTGAATCGAAGTTAGTGAATTTGTATCAAAATTGTACATACTAAGTTTATCGCACTTAATTACGTATACATATATCAAGTTTATAGACTCATTAGACCTTCGAAAAGTTCTCCACTTATTTCGAAAGCTGAAAGACATGTTTAATAAATAGCAAAATTGATTTAGAATTACGTTTAGTACAAATTTTGATCATAGTTTTTTAGTTTATTTTAAATTTGTATTTCTTTCTTTTTTTTCTTATTATAGATATAAATTTTATACATAAGTAAGCAGCTATTTGCATAGAAATTACATAATTATATTCTAAAATATTTTTAATGAATTAAAAATTTTTACTACAAACAAAATACATACAGATTGTAAAAAATGTAAAAGGTGATCAAATAAAATTAAAAATATAAACAAAAATAAAAAATAAAAGTAGGAAAAAAAAAAAGTTTTTGTCTCACACTTTAGCAATTCTTTCAAATAATTAAAATGAAATTTTTTTTTTTTGTTTTATTATTTACTTTTTTATTTTATTTTGTCTTAGACATCTAGTCTTAAATAAGATTTTTGTTTTGGCAACATAAGAATAACGTTCATAAAACAAAAAAAAAAAAAAACTTAATTAACAACAAAAATGTAATTTAACCCTTAAACTTAAAATCGGGTTTAATAGAACAAGAACATCAAAAGTTCAATCGTAAATGGATTTAATTAAACACAGAAATACTACACATGGTAGTTGTAATTTCCGAACTGCTAATGCTAATCTGAATATTGAAACTGTTTAACAAGGGCAGTAGAACTGATAAAAAAAAAAAAAAATAAGTTAAAAAATTAAAAAATGTTAATCCCTTAAGGCAATAACAGCATTAAAGTAATGGCCATTATTCATCCTCAGCCGGATGAAATACTAAGCAAAACATTGATTCTCCCAATGTTCAATTTTTTTTTTTCAATTATGTTCAGTTAATCAATTAGATACATTTTATAGCAGAAAAGTGTTTTTTTTTACCACTCTGTCAACGCGCGACCGAATTTCTAATTCTGTTTTCATTTAATTTACATTGTTGGAAGTTGACAAATGGATATATAACAGACTTATTCTATCATCAGCTGATTTTGACATATTCATGGAATTTGTGAGTAAAAATAATTTTACAGTAAATATAAACAGAATAATGATAAATTCCGGTTAATATAAATTCCTATATATGTCTAATTTCCCTCACCTTCATTAAAGTTGGTATCGAAGCTATTAAATATTTATATGTTTTATTTTAAACGAAAAAATATACGAAATGCTAAATGTACCTTATATTGTTTATGATTATGTTAAAAAAATTAAATTCTAAATTTTTTTACTTAAAACTGTTGTGAGTTATCAGTTGTCACAATAATAAAATAAACATCATCTGTCAAATTAGAAAATTTTACGTTAAAGTTAAAATTTTAACGCTATATATATTTTATATTGATTATTCTATAATATGTTCTAATATTTTAATTAGCATTTTTTCGTCCTCGCAAATTTTATTTTGTTTAGGAGTTCTTCTTTCAACTTTCATCCTGTCATGTTTGAAGTAAAATTTTCAAAGTAAGACGTTTAACTCAAAATGAAATAACAGGAACTTGATAGCAAAAAACAAAAAAAAAAATTACGTCAAAAGCTTTATTATATTTATTTTTTTACCCCTAAGTATCATATTTTAGGGTTAATAATACATAATATATAATTCTAACTAATTAAATTACGTGGTATTATAAAATTAACAAAAATACACACAAAAAAAAAAAAAAAATTAAAATATATAAAACAAAAACGTAAAAAGTTCAGACAAATTTTGTTGTCACAACAAAAAAAATTTTAAAAAAAAAAATAATCTGAAAATAAGTTTAAAAATTTTTAAACAGCAAACAATGAAACTGTTTGAACAAAAATAGTATATTTATATGTATACATTTAGTAAACATATATAAAAACATAATACATAAAAGACAACATAAATAATAAATCACTTAAGCATTCAAACATTTTTAATATAATATAATAGCAAAATTTTATAGGTATCGCCAATTTGTTGAATTTCTAGACTGCCTGTCAAGTCAGATTAAATGAACAATAAAAATAAAAATAAAATTAAAAAAAAATAATAATAAAAGTGGCAGAAAATTAAAAAAAGAAAAAAAAAAAAAATTAAATGGATAAAAATAGAAAATTAAAAACTATTTTTGTCCCTCAACACACAACAACAAAAAACAAATTTAAATCAGAGAAAAATTTGTTGCATTCAGTCAGACCTAATAATTTTTTTTTTTCAGATAAATTTACTTTGAAAAACATTTTTTTTTGTTTTTATTTTTCTGTGTTTAAATATTTTATAGAGAATTTAAAATAAATCATTTTTTCCTTTTTTTTTTTTGTATTTTTAATTTTTGTTCATTTTTATTTAAATTTTTTATCAGATTTCAATTACGCAATCAATGACAGTTGAATGCACTTACAATTATACTATTTTAAAATACAAATATATTATATATGTATTATGTACCTATAAAAAAAAAAAAAATTAATACAATCATATAATATGATAAATATAATTTTGTTATAGATTTGTTTCAATTTTGTAATATTTAAATTTGATGAAATAAAAGATTAGAAAAGAAAAAAAAAAAATTTTTTTTTATACCAATAGATAAAAAGAGTGCATTTTAGATATTGTGGGCGGTTTTGAATATTTGCCATGAATTTAATTGAAATAAAATAAAAAATTAAAAACAAAAAGAAAAGAAAAAACAAAATAAATAACAAATAGTATAAAATCAAAATTAAAAAAAAAAAAAAAAAAAAAAAAACAATTTTAGACATCAATTAAATGTGCAAAACAGAAAGTAGTGGGATTTCAATTGAAGATTCTTTAATTATGAATTAAATATTATTTTCAATATATAATTAACCCATATAGGTACATACATAACGATATTAAATTATACATATAGAATTAAAGTGATTTTAACAAACCAATATGTAGAGGGCTTAAAATAATATGAAAATTCTTATTATCATCTTTTAAAAACGTTTTTTTAGTTTTGAAAAGAACAGCGATTTTTAAAATCCATATATAAATAAGAACGTATGTCGAACGACCGATACCCGAAAGATGAAGAGCGCACTCTTTATGAATATATTTATATACCAAATAAAGATTATTACAAAAAAAAAAAAAAACTTATGTCGAAAAAGAACTTTCAGATTCGTATTTAATTTAATATTTTCTATATTCGGGTAGTCCTATAACGACTAGTCTTAGTTCTTAAATTCTATAGTAAGAATTTAATATAAGGGTTTAAAATCATCTAATTCCATTTTATCCATAAATAAACTCACAAAAAAAACGAAAATAAAATTAGGGTTAAAACATTTTATATTTAAATCAATATGATTGATGTATAGAAAATGAAATAAATTGATCTTAAATTTATTGGAGGTCTTTTGTTTTTTTTTTTTTTTTATACAATTTTTTACGTACATAATATTTAATTTATAATAACTCAATTAAAATGATTTATAAAACAACTTAACTCCGTTTTAAATTTAACTCAATGATAAAAGTATCATACTTTTTTTTCTGTGGATCAGCAAATAAAACCATATACATGCAAAATAAACAAATACAGTATATTCAGTTTTGCTAAGCCACGAACTTTTGTTTTTGTAGTAAATTTAGAATTAACAGACTAATAACTAAAGATTATCTATTACAATTAGATGAACCATTCTTACCACGTGACCAAAATTTTCTTTGCTACTCGAAAAAAAAAAAAAAATAACAAAATTGAAAGAAATATATAGTAAAAAGGTTTTTTTAAATGTGAAAAGAAGACAAACAAGGTAGAATGTAAACCAACGGTTTTTAAAAGCGCACATTTCCAAAACTCAATACAAATTGTTTAGAAGTGTGACTTACACAAAAATTTGAAAATTTCATGTAATAAGAAAAAACTTGAAAATAAGACATTTTTGAGATTTTGAGGGGCCGTAAGTCCGGAATCCTATATAACTAAGAAAAGCTGTTAACACAAGTAAAAATATATTATTGAAGCTTTAATTTTTATGTCTTGCCGAAGAAAAGTTTTTACAGGTGCCTAAGTTACAGGTGTCTAAAAATAGCAAATTTTCAATTTTTGAGGCGTAATAACTCTTAAAGAGGGGGCGTTACCAAAAAATTTTCTGAGGAAACTTATACTAATTCTAAACGTTCTTTCTTGTCTCAAAATTTCAGGTTCCTATCTAAAGGGGTGCCGGAGTTATGAAAAAAGAAATTTCATGCAAAATGTGGTTTTCACATAACGGTAAATTTAAATCGTAAATTACATAATATTACATAATTTTGATATTGTTTTATATAGATAATAAAATTTTCGATCTTCTGCCGGTTTTAGATTGCAAAACTATTACGCAGAGCCCGAGATATATACATCTGAAAATGGGGCTTTTTTACAATTTTGAAGAGCTGCAACTTTGGAACCCTTTACAATTAAAATAAACCTTTCACACACGTAAAAATATATTATTGTAGCTTTAATTTTTACATCTTGCAGAAGTAAAATGTGTGCAGGTTCCTAAGTTACAGGTGTTTAAAAATAGCAAATTTTCAATTTTTAAGCCCTAATAGCTCATAAACAGGGGGTGGTCCGAAAAAATTTTCTGAGGAAACTTATACTAATTCTAAAAGTTCTTTCTTGCCTCAAAATTTCAAGCTTGTATCTAGAAGCGTGCCGGAGTTATGAAAGTAGAAAAATCATGCAAAATTTGGTTTTCACATAACGGTAAATTTAAATACTAAATTTAAAAAAATTGTATAATTTTGATATTAATTTACAAAGATAAAAGAAATACCTGTCGAATGACGTTTTCAGATTGAAAAAATCTTAAGCAGAACATAAGATATATGCATTTAAAAATAGGGCTTTTTCAAAGTTTGAGGGGGTGTAGCTCCGTAATGGGGGGGGCTACATGAAAAAGTTGTTCCACAAAATTATTTTTTTTATAAGACCTACCTATGGTTAAAATTTTTTTTCTCTATCTTTAACGGTGTAGAAGTTTTGTAAACAGACGACGGACGGACGGACGGACGGACGGACGGACGGACGGACGGACGGACAGAGTGAAACTAATAAGCACATTTTTTCAAAATTTTTTTGGAAATGTGCTAAAAACTGATATAAAACGATTTGGCATATGAAATATTACTATACAGCAAAGTGTTTCGAAATTGCAGAACGCAAAATAAATTTAAATAAATATTGCAGTTTTAAGATTTGAAAAAAATTATTTTTGTTGTTTTAGAATATTTAATCCAAAATTTTGAAAATCGATTTACTGAAACAAATAATTTGAAGCTGTAAAGAAAAGTATAAGATCAAAATAGAATTTTAAAATATATTTATTTTTTACAAATGTTGAACACTGAACATTTTATATCTTTCTTTTGCTGTACTAATTTCACTAAAATAAAATGTTCAATAAATTTATTTTCTAAACTATCTAAATATTATCTACATAAAATTTTCAGTGCTCCTGATTTAAATACATTTTTCATATTCAAATTTCAATAAACAATTTTTCAAAAAACACTTTCGATTATTACTTTTTGCCACTATGTACTTAAATGAATGAAATAAAACAAATTTGCGCTTTTAAAAATAGTGATTCAATTTTAAATATTCCCATTCTTTGTATTTAACAATACATAAACATAAAAACAAAGTTGCGCCTTTAAAAAAGCATTGTAAGTATACTATCTAAACAATATCTCGCTCATTTTCTCTCTTACAGTAATTTCAATAACAGAATGGTTTTGAAAAGAAGTAACATATATTTTACCTTTTACCTATTTACTTATAGGTGTTTTTTTTTTTTAATGCATTTAATTATAATGCATAATTTTAATTTTAATGCATTTTTTTTAATGCACATAAATGTGGACAGGATTTTACACAGCCTTTCGTGTTCAGGCGTGGCTATAAATGTCGTAAGAGAGAATAACTCTTCTGACGTGTGTGGGATTCCCACAGTCCCTCGGTGTTTACAGCATATTTTATACGCTCTTACCCACTAGACCATCAAGGCCGCAGGTTTTTTTTTGTTTAGGTAATTGTAAAAAATGCATTAAGATGTGTAAATTAAAGTTCCAAACAAACTTACTTTATGATAAGGCAAAGGATTTTCTTTTTTTTTTTTTCGAAAATACAAATATGAATATGATGCAAAAAAAAAAAAATTAAAATAGTGGGCATTATAAGTAAGTATTGTGTATCGCCCTGTTTATACTTGTCAACAGTTGTTGTGAAAGCTGCTTAAAAGTATTTAACGTTTACACTATATTGTCATTTGCTGTTGCAACTTTTGCAACGCAGAATGGACACAGTTAATATTATCACTTCAATTTTTTTTCTTGAAAGGTAACCATCGGATTATTTATATTTTTTTAAGCGCGGACTTCAAAGATTCAAATAAAATTTTTTGATCTGATAAAACTTTTTATTACTGTTTTACATGGTAAGTTGCAACTGGTAAAGCAGCTAAATTTTGGCTAACAAAAGTATTAAAAACTCTATCGGGTGGTTAACTACGTTTTCGTCGTTTTTTTTTGTTTTAAACCTTTTTTGTAAAAGAAGTAAGAAAGTGAAAAAGAAAAAGAAGAAGTTTCAATTGATGATAGCAACACAGTGTGAACAGAGGGGATGAATGTTATTGAAAACTATGATTTATTTGTCATTCAAATCAAAAAAAATATACACTTAAAATATCGGACTAAATATAACTTAAGTACTAATTTAATAGATTCAAAAAAGATTATTTTTAATTATATTTCTGACATTTAGTATGGTAATGATAATATGATAATGGTAATTAATGACAAAAAATCTTATCTAAATTTATTGGTTATTGAACTATTGGCACTTTGTTAAGGTTTTAATTTGCGCCAAATACTGAACGAGCCTTAATATTTTTTTCTCCTAGCAAGAGGATGTTCTTCTTTTTATTAATAAGAATTTTTATTTAAATCTACAAAAAAAAAAATCTTTTTTCACAAATGTAACAATAATTCCAGATACATTATTACACACAATTAAATATTAAAAGGAATTAAATAGCAAGGAATTTCCTTTGAAGATACTATTTTTAACAGATTAATATTTTAAAAAGTATGTATATCCATTCAAATTTTACTTTTAAGAAAAAATAAACAATTGTAAACGTGTAACAATATAAAGATTTTGTATTGTTATCAAACTTTAAAGATTCTTTTTTTTTTTTTTTTTTTTTTTTAAATAAATTCATTTTAAACAATTAAAGCAATCATTTAAATACTACACAAAAAAAAAAACAAAATAAATTTAATTTGAGAATATCCCTTTCTAATAATATTGTATTCATTTTATTTAAAATTTTTTACATTTCTTTTAAAATAAAAAAAAAAAAAAAATCTATAGATTTTCTAAAAAAGACTAAAATCACAGACTTTCAGACGCATTAAAATAGAAATTCCAGGAAAAAAAAGTAAAAAAAAGGAACGTTGTAACAAAATTTATTTCTTAAAATAAAAAATAAAGTGTTTAATTTTCTTTTTTTATTTTTTTTTTTTATTCTTTACAAAATTTAATGTATGAGTTTGTAAGATGAGGTTTATTTTTAAAAATAATCTTTTAGTTACAGATGGACACATGTTTTATTCTTTTATTATATTCCCTGTTCCCTAAATAAAAGAAAAAAAAAACAATACATTTTTCATTTGTATTGATATGTGATATTATGTTTTTGTATATGTATTAAAGATTATCCCGAAAATTTTCTCAAGAGGACATATGCTTTTACTAGTGCATCTCAAAAATATCAAGTGGTTCGGTCATTATACAATCCAAAAAAGGGAAAACAAAAAAAAGCAAATAAAATAAAGGTTCAAAAATTTTTTTAATAGAATTTAATTTACAGAAATTCGTACTATTGTTTTTAAGAAAAAAAAAAACAAAGTTCCAATTTTTTTTTTTTTTTTTTCAAATAAGATTTATTGTATATTTTATAGAAAAATTACAAAGAAATCGTTTACACCCTGATTTCATTTGATTTCATCTTTGTATTTTGGTTCACTACTAAATTTTTTTTTTTTGGTATATTACAAATTGTATTGTAATACAATAAGAGTTCAAAAAAAAAAGAAAATAAACAAGAATAAATGAAAATTATATTAAATATCTTTAAGATAGTCGTACTACGCAAATTAAAATCACAAAATAAAAAATGAAAATAAATAAAAATCAAATTACACCTTTATTTCATCCTACTTACAAAATGTACTTTAAGTTTAAATAATTTGTCTGACAAATTTTGTTTTTAGCATATTTTTCAAAAAAAATGTACACACTCTGTCCGTTCGGCCGTTCGTTTTTTTCCTTTTTTGTTTGTTTATAAAACTTCTAATTACACTGTTAAAGATAGGACAATGAAATTTTAATCCTGAAAACAATGGATAAGTGTCAATAATAAAAATTATTGTAGTGGAACAACTTTTTTATGTAGCTTATACTCATTGCAGAGACCCAGTATTCAAATTTGGGACAAGAAATATTTTCGAGAGTTAGCATACATGGCACCTTCCCTTATTTAAGAGCTATTAGGGATCTTAGAATATTTAAGAGGTATAAGTAACATTTTGATGTAGATCTAATGGATCCTCCCAATTACTACGTGATGTTGATTTTGCCTAATCTTATAATAGTTCTGTCAGTTCTACTGCACCTAAGAGACTAAAGATCTATAGAGGATATATTCCTGGGAGTTCTTATTCGGTAAAACAATATCCTCACATATCTATGACACATATCTTGCTCGGAGTAAATCACCGCAGTTTTTGAGTATAATGCCTGGAAATTCTTCTTTTTCTTTGCAGATTGAGCAAATACCGTCATTTTCTATTCCAATTTTCTTGAAGTGCCTCTTTAGCTGACAACTTCCCGAAGTTTCCTAGAATTTTTAGTTTATTTTTACTGAATTCTATTACTTTTTCATATCTCTTTTGGGTATAGTTTCATAAAAATTACTTAAATTGTCTGTCCTAGAATTTTTCACTCCATAGCTTGTACACCTACAGTTTTCCTCTGTTATTTTTTATATTTCTTTTATTTTGTGTTTGCTAATGCAACAAAAAGGATCGAGACCCGCAAACACAGTTGCTGCTTTTTCTCTTGATAATTGACAGTTACTTTATTCGTTCTTCCTAAACAATTTAGTATCACTATAAGCACTCCCAAACTCATTAAACTATAAAATTCTAAGAAATATTACCAATTTTGGTGCACGTCATAGTATTCTAAATTATTTTTATTGTTTTGTGAAAAATGTGCGCCTATTCGAATCTTCGGTTTTACATACTGCATTGTTTTTTTTTATTCGTTGTCAATAAAATTCCATTTCATTCTTTTTAATTTAAAATTAAAATAAAAAAAAAAATATTTAAATGAAATTAAAATTTGTAATTTTGCAAAATTTTTGTTTTTATATACATGGAGAATTTAGCTATTGCAGGGCTTATAATCTGTAAGTTAAATTGTAGAGAATTTTTTTAACGGTGTATGTTCTATTGGAATGGGAACGCTATGTGAAATCATCTACTTAACTGCGTGATTGGTGGCAAAATTACTCAATAGCAATTAGAAAAGGAAACTTTTAAACATTTCTGTACTACATAATTTATTTTATTTTCATGAAATTGTCATGTTTACAGTTTCGGACAAAATAATACGAAAATGAAATATAATTTTAAAATATCTTACCAGACAGTACAGTTAAATATTCATGCAAAAATTTCTTACTTACTGATATACGATAGTTGAAAAGAAAACTTACCTATAATTAAAAAAAAAAAAAATTTAATTATTACAAATTTTAAAAGAATGTTAAGTTATGATTTTTTAGATTTATACTAAAGTATATTTTTGTAAAATAATTGCTTTTTAAATTTTCCTTCAATTAACTATTAATACATCAAAATGGACGACTAATAAACTAATAATTCTTATAGCATTAAATATAAATAAAAGTAATATTCAAAAATTTTATTTTGTTATATCATAAAAAATTCGACTGTTTGCCGAATGTGTTAAAAATATTTAAAAAATTTTTAAAATATCTTCTTCTTGGTTGTATAATATCAGCAGACCGTCCGCCTTTTACGAAATTTTTACACTGTTTCAGATAAAGCAATCACATTTTTACCATAGATAGATGTCATTAACCGTCTTTATATAAACCACACTTATTATGGTGCTACATTATTTCTAAGCTGAAAAAATACTGTAAAATTTAACCAATATTTTTCGATTATTGAAACTACTCGACATTCGTATTTACACCAAACGTTTAAAATTTGAAAAATGCAGTTTTGAGATTAAGTCAAATTCTTTTGAAACAAATTTTGTATTTTTCAACGTTTAAGAGGACTAAGAGAATAGAATATTTTAATATTTTCTATTATTATATAGGCTTACAAAAATTGACATCTGTTAAAAGTTTTTTTAAAGGTAAGATACAAGAAGTAAACATTAAGTAAACATTATGCAGTGATATTAATGTCACTTAATGTCACTTATGTCACCGGCTTTTTTTATGCAGTTATATTATATTTTTTTAACGTTGAAAAAAGTATCTCTTATTTTTTTACAAGTTTTGTTATCGATAGGAAAAATTACAAAATTTTGTTGCAAAAGATTGCAATTCTAGAAGTCTTTATTTTCTGTTTTATATACTGCCTCGTTAGAAGGAGTTTTGTCATTTTAAATGGCATCTATACCTTAATTTTTTTTTTTTAGTGTTAATTTACACTAATTTTGTTCATTATTAGTTCTGTTCAAAGAAAATAGAAGAAGTCTATAAGATAAAGGCCTATATATTCAATATTTTCTGCTTTTTTTTTTTTTAAATCATCTCAACTATATACTAACAATTTTTAATATGATTATGTAGGTGTGTAGAAAATATTAAAACAAAACAAATATTCTATTATTAACCATAGTTGAAATTAACTTGAATTAAATAAACAATATAAACTTTTAACGATGTGATACAGGATATGACAACCTCTTTAAGAAATAACTAATTTTGTATTTAAGTTGTTATTTTGAAATCTATATAAGATACAATTTCAATATTTATAAAACTAAACTCTCAAAATCATGTATATTAATAATTATCATCACTAATACACGTACACCAGTTGTTTAGTTTTTAAACTTTTATTTAAAAATAAAATAAATTTTATCAATAAATTTTTAGACAAAAGTTTTATTTATAAAAAAAAAAAAAAAAAATTACAAAAAACTTAAATTTGTATTTTTTATTTATTTACATTTGTTTTAATTTGAAATTATTCAAAACCAAAAAAAAAAAAAAACTAAAAATAAAACTAAATCACCTACATTCAATTGTGTCGCATTATTAATTTAGGTATTAAAGGTGAAAAAACTTGTAAAATTTAGAACAAAGATTAAAATCAAAATAAACAATTCTAATACTTTTTTTTTTTTTCTTATATATAAAACCAGTATATAATTACAAAAAAATTTATTCTTTAGGTGATATATCTAAGTATATTATATATTGTATATGTATTATGTATTCTTTTTGGACTTTACTTAAATTTATTGATAATTTTGTCCATAATTCAACAAAAAATAAAGTTAAGAAGCACTTTCAGGATAAAATCTACATAATATAAAAATTTTAATATTAATTTGTATATAAGCACAGTTATGAACATATAATTAGATACAAGAATAGTCGGGGGTCATAATAGTGTAACAATTTAAATAAAAGCTTAGCTGAATATGCAATTATATACAATTATATAAACACTAACACAAAACCATTTAATTTTAAGTTATTCAATTTCATTTGTAATAAAATCTTTTAGGGTCAAAAATTCAAATTAATCAAATTCATTGATAATTTTGAAAAAAAAAAACTTAAAATAAGCTTTAAATACTGACTCCTCACATCTATATGTGTAAATAGTTAGCAAGAAATATAAAAATTAAATTTTAATACTACATTATAGAACATTCAACTTTTAGAACTTTATAGGCCGTAGTTATTAAATGACTGACGTTTCCCTTTATACGAATGCAGTCCTTTATTAGAAGATATCAAATTAACTTTTCAAGGAATTGAATTTCTCATATATAATATATTATATACTTTTTAAAAAAGTTAAGATTTTCTTATTTATTTATTTATATTAATATTACAAATCATATAGGATGTTGCAATATTACAAAACCATGGGCTACTAAAGGTCATTATAGGTCGAATACTATTATTAAATTATACACCAATATTATTTATTTTGTTTATATTATAGATATATATTTTATATTTACACCATATTTGGTAGCAAGGGTGATGTTTTTTCAATTAATCCCTAATTCAATTCAATTAACTATCTACCTATGCAGGACTACACTACACCACTACACCACCGACGCCCCTAAGCTTTTCTATAAAAAAATATTAAATGTTTTTTCTTTATATTATTATAAAATATTAGAACCTAATTACTTTTTATATTCATATTATGAACCAAAATAAAAAATCTAACTAATAACTTTACACATTCTTTAACTCAAAAAAAAATCTGGGGTTCCAATCATGTTGAGCTCATATTCAAATAAATAATATGTTTGAAATGCATAAAGTGCAAACAGAAATCAATGAAAAATTGAGATATTGTATATGCGGTGAAAGGAAATTTTAAATAAGATTTTTGGAACGAATTTCAATTATTATTATAATTGTTACCAAATATATGACCGCAATTGTATAATAAATAATCCAATTAAAATTTAAAAAAATATATATATATACATATTTAATTTAAAAACAAAAAATATGTAAATTTATATTAATTTTTTGTATAAAATTATTATTATTTTTTTTTTTTTATCATAATTAAAAAGGTTCGCGGTTATTTTTTGATTTGGCCGCGAAAAAAACAAAATTAAAACCAAGGAATATACGAATTATTCAAATATATATACCTACATATGTATATATAATTAAAAACTACAATATATATTTTATACTATTATTTATTGTTATATACCTTATATTCACCTATATACATACGTACAAATATATATATACTGTGGTTAAATGACAATATTATAAATTTAATTAATCCAGACGACCGGTTCTTTGATTGTCATTAACAGTTGGATATAATACCTAATAAAAATTAAATGACGACTTTTTTTTTTTTATTAATTTGAAATTTTCTTCTAATTTTATATATAGTTTTTAATATTTTTTTTTCTTTTTTTTATTTTTTATTATATTCTTCACTTTTTTCTTTATATTTATTATATATTCAGTATAATAATAATCTCGTAAAATTAAGAATATTGTTTCGTTAAATTTTTTTTATTAGTGATATTTTGAAGATTATTTGTTTTCTTTTTTTTCTTTCGATATATGGGATTCACTTTTTATATTTTCTATTGATGTTATTTAACACTTGAACAGCGTAAAAAATAAAAATTGACGTGCTAATCGTTTTATGGCTGGTTTCGTTTATTAGGTGTAGTGTTTGGAGAGTAAAATAATCTGGTTTTTTCTTTTGAAATACTTTTTAAAAAATTCTCTTCTCTTAGTCGAAAATGCACGGAAAAAGAAAATAGGTTTTATCTAAAACTTAGCTACAACTCTAGCTCAATTGGTTCTACTATACGTTTTTAAGGTACACTACAGGCCAGAGTCAAGTGATTATTTATTTATTTATATCCAGGTACCGTGGTACATAAATGTGCCAGGTATAGCTATAACCCTTGCTTCCTGGTAGGAATGTGGGGTGTACGAGATATTATGATATATAAAGTAATTATATATTGCGATATAAAGTGATTATTGACGCGTTAGCTCAATCTTCATCAAAAAAAATAATAATAAATAAAAAATTCTCAAAGTTTCAAGACTTCAAAGGTACCTTTTGGTATAGCTGATGATCAATTGATAGTAAGTATTGTTATACAAGTTTTTAGTACCGTTGTACTAAATTTGTTGTGATTTGTGTTAAAACTAATGAAAGCCTTATAAATGCAACATTTTCGAACACCTGGTCTTATAAGAGTTAGAAAATAAAATCAAATAAAATTAATTTGATTTTCTGAGAATAATGAATAAAATATAAAACTTCAAAATAAATAAATATTATTTGTATAAATTAAATTTAAGCTTCTTAATACACGCTTATAGGTGGAATTATCTCTGTTTTCTTTGTGGGATATTTTTATTTTAATTTCTTTTTTTTTTTCAACTTTTTTGAATATTTAAAGTTCGTTTGGATTGGATGAAATATGAATTTAAAATTAGTAATGCAATGTTTTCTCTTCCTTTATTATTTTTTGATTTAGTTTATTTTTTTTTTTGTTTTTTGACTTTTATAACTTTTTTTTATTATTTAAATATATTTATAAAAACAGGAAAAATTAATTTATTTATTTAATTTAAAAAAAAAATAAAAAAATATAAACAAGTTTATAATATAGTATGAATATTAAAATGTATTAAAAAAAAAAAAGAGTAACATCATATTTTTTTTCAGTAAAATTTATTTAATGAAAAAAAAAACTTATATCATATATCGCACAATATTATAATAATCTGTTATAGAATATACTCTTGCCATTTTTATTTCAAAAGCTACTACTTATATTGTGTTAAGACCTGCTCTTCTTTATAAATTAATCGATACCACTGTTTACTGAAATTGTATTTCAACCTTTATCTTATAGTTCAATGATGGTTCAGATAAAATCTATTTAAATAAGATGTAATTGTCAGTATCTGCAGCCAGAAATAAGTATTTATATATCCTATAATTAATATAATAACGTAATATGTGTATAATCAAATCAAATAATTCTTGTATAAGATAATAGATGGCGCACAAATCAATATATTTGTATTTCATATACTGTTGTAATGTTGTACAATAGTTAGCTGTAGCTTACTAGTAAGCTTAGTGAAAATAATGATTGTATAGAAACTGATTTTGTCAAATGTTGAATAATGATTTAATATAGATATACTCTATGCTGCCTCTAAGTAGTAGAAAGGATAATTGTCAGTATTGTCAATAGAAAAAATAAATTCCGAAAATAAGTTGGTTCCACTAGTAAATTATTATTTTAAATGTAAATTGTGTAAATTTAAAAACTTTTTTTACACACTACCTTTTACACAAAGAAATAACTTTTTTTTTACAACAGGAAAGGATTTATTTATACAAAATTATTATATGTTTAGTTAATGAAAAGAGCTATTGGAGGGAAATAGGATAATAAATAATAAGAAAAAGTTGGAAGTTAATTAAAAGTGTAAACCTGTTCTTTTTGTTGCAAATTATATAATAAAACATATATATATTAGATTGGATGAAACTAAGTTCTACATTTTATTTAACTCTCACAATAAATGAATTTCCATAAGAAGTTTTGAACAACCTTGGAATTTGCAGGAAGAAAAATGTTGGAGAGTAAAGGTCCTCTAAGTTTAATACATGCATTATATATATATCAAAAATGTATTTTATCATAATAAGATATTAA
This sequence comes from Poecilobothrus nobilitatus, assembly GCA_947095535.1. Lineage (NCBI taxonomy): Eukaryota > Metazoa > Arthropoda > Insecta > Diptera > Dolichopodidae > Poecilobothrus > Poecilobothrus nobilitatus. The sequence goes on along the minus strand of OX352774.1, from coordinate 260,155,169 downwards.
AAATGAATTGCCGATGGACAAAATTTATTTAACAGTATAATAACAATAGTGTCAAGATCTAAGAACAGACGAATAAAATTAACTTATCATTCACGATATGATTTTCATTTACTTAACATTCAAAAGTTATATAAAAATTACTTTAAATATAGTCCTAGAGTATACTTTACTTTAGTTACATTTTCCGATCTTATAACATTATACTTGTGTTTAGAAATTTTTAGGGCTTTCGTTTAAGCTTTTTCAGTGGTCCGTAGTTCGAGAAATGTAGATGATACGGCGGCTCTTTAAGTAAGTTGCCTCCATAAATTTTTTTAATAAAAATTTTAAAGCTCTTAATGTTCATATAGCTTAATCAAATCCATATAGCGGTTTCATCACGTGATCTAAGTTATCTCTCAGTAAAGTTTGAAAAGGATCCAACAATGTACCTAAAGTAAAGTATACCCTAATCCTATAATACAACAGAATTATTTTCATTTTACACCAAATTAGAGGATGTATTACGTTCTAAAGAGAATTGAACAAAAAAGAAAGTGAATTTAGTTTTAAAAAAAATAAAATAATTTATACTTTGAAAAATAAAAAATATTTATATGGTAGAATGAATTTCAGACCATTTATGAAAATGATTATAAATTTAGATAAAAATCAAAGTATTTTATACCATTTCTATATATTATACTCGTTTCTTCTGACACGATATAATAATATATCATATGTATAATATATGTATATATTATAGTTTTTATCCATATATATAATATATATATATATATATGGATAAAAACTTTATTACCTTAATTATTTAATTTTGTTTAAACTTGAATTAAGTTTTAAAAATAATTAATTTAATTTCCAAATGTATTTAAAAAAAAAAGCAAATTAATCTTCAAAAAGAAGTGTTTTACAATGGTATATAGTTAGATATATACAAATAAAAATTAAAATATAATGAGAATAATAAAAATAGTTTAATTATACATTAATATATAGCCTGAGGTAAAAATCATATTATATTTTTAAATTAAACATTAAATTTTTTTCTTTTTTTTTATCAAAAACAAAAATAACTCATAAGTATTTACCTTTTTAACCTTAAGCGGCATTAACTGTCATTAAAGATAATTTATATTTTCTATTTATATAAATATTTTATATTATATATTCTGTATATTATAATATATTATATTATATTACATATATATATGTGTTTATAAGAGTATAAGCCAATATAAAATGGTTTTTATTTACCAACATGCCGAAATCTACATATACTTAAAGTAAAATGGACTTAAGAAACTTTTTTTTGTTGTTGTTTATAAATAAAAACGTCCGATGTTTAGCACATTTTTCAAGAAAAAAAAATTAAATAATTTGATTATTATTTTTAATTTGGCCATTCGTTCAATCTGTTATTTTAGGACACTAACTGAAAAGCTCAAACATTATATTTTTATACATAATGTGTAAATGAGTTGTCGTAATACTCTTAATGGCATATATATAGAATTTCCTTTAAATCAATGAAATTAAATCTTAATTTTTCATAGTTTTCCTCACAAATAACAAATTTTAAAAATTATATAAAAATAGTCAGATAATAGTCTATACTCTATAATACGCTTTATTATATAACATCATCGTTTTATATGCTTTTAAAAACTCTTAGTTTTACATACTGTCATGTTTTCATATCTAAGTATATATGTACTTCTGTTTATATGTTATCATTTTAATATAAATTTTTATGACTTCATTTCTTGATAAAACTTAAAAAAGTATTGCAACACTTACAAAACTTTTAAAATAATTAATTGACATTGAAGAACAAATTAATTATAATGTATAACATTTTAATTTAAAATTTATTAACGATTTTTAAAACTTTTTATTAACCATAAAAATGACTTAATATGCAATTTGACAAAAAATTTACATAGACAGACAGATGTTTACACTTAAATTGACAAAAAGTAACAATAAAATTGACAACTTGTCACTTAGAGTAAATGTAAATGTAGAGTAAATTTTAGATATCCTTTAAGATTTCATTCAAATGTTTAGAAACATGAAAATATTGATTGATTAAAGTGGCGAACTCAATTTTTTATAGCTAGGCTTTAACAAGAACTGAAACAGAGACATCAACTTTTTATTATGGGAATGCATAGATGAAAATTTATGTGAAACTTGACGACAAAATGTTATGGAATTTAGAAATCATACATGTTTCTGCTATGTTAGTAAATGTTTACTATGTTATTCGTTGAAGTGGCCTAATGATTGTAGAATCCGTTGAAGTAGCCTAATTAATAGAATGAAAGATGATCTTTTTTATAAACATGAAAGAAAATATTTAAACACACTTTTTCTTAAAAGAATTTTTCCAAGTCAAGGTTTTCTGAAATTCTTGTACATACAGGTTTCATTGAAAGTTATTCAATTTCTTTTTCTAATATATAAATTGAAATCAAAATATTGATTACACTGTAACAATTTAGCTACTATAAAAACGGTACAACAACAATACCTTACTTTTAATTTTAATTTTTAGATTAGATAAGTAAGACATTTTTTTTTATGTTTCTAGGAAAAAAAAAATTAAATGATTATTAAAATTTTAAGATAAGATTAAATTATATACGATGATAATTTACTTATGATAAAGTTAAAATTAGCAAAAAAAAAAAACAAAAAAAAAACATTTTTTTTTTAAGTGCTGCCACTACGTCTACAAATAAAATCACACACAAATGCCACTTAGTCTATAAGTGTTAAAAAAAAATAAATAATATCTAAATATAATAAAAGACAAGTTGCTGCTGCTGAGTAGCGTGCCCTACTGTTATGTTAAATGTTAATTTAACAAATGTTATACTATGAAAAGAAAGAAACGTACATCTGATATTTACCCATATAAAAGATAGAAAACAATAAATATTATAATGTTATGCTATGAAATGAAAGAAAAAACAAGGCAGTGTATAAATCAAAGTTTTTAGAGGGTCGTATTTTTAAGTAGAACATTATAAAATTGCAATAATATTTTTATTTAAATTTTGCTAAGTAACATTTTCTTAATTTTTTAAAAATTTTGCCATAATTTAGTACAATTTTAGAATCAGAAGTTTAGCCCATAATATAGATATATGAATAAAAATATGGGTATACATATATTAGATTTATTATAGATTTATTATTTTTTATATAGGCAACAGTTATTTATATGAATGAATGGACGGTAAACATAAACGAACAAAAAAAAAATTCAGAATGTTCTATAGGTTATAATTTATATTTTTTAAATAGACTGATGTATAAATTTAATACTTAAAAAAAAGAACAGAAAACAAAAAAAAAAAGTAAAATGTAATACTGCGAAGAAAAATAAAAACGAATAGAAAAAAAAGAGAACAAAAATGTTACTTTGATTGTTTTTAAATACTTTTAAAGAAAAAAAGAACTATTAAAATGTTATGATTTTAAAAGAAAAAAACATACGTCTGATATTTACGTACCTACATAACAGATAGAAAAAGGAAAAAAAAAAATGTTATGCTATGAAAAGAACGAAAAGTCCATCTGATATTGAGGTACATAACAGATAGAAAAAAAGAAATATCAAAATGTTATGCTATGAAAAGAAAGAAAAAACAAGGCAGTGTATAAATCAAAGTTTTTAAAGGTTCGGATTTTTAAGTAGAACATTATAAAATTGCAATAATATTTTTATTTAAATTTTGCTAAGTAACATTTTCTTAATTTTTTAAAAATTTTGCCATAATATAGTACAATTTTAGAATCAGAAGTTTAGCCCATAATATAGAGATATATGAATAAAAATATGGGTATACATATATTAGATTTATTATAGATTTATTAATTTTTATATAGGCAACAGTTATTTATATGAATGAATGGACGGTAAACATAAACGAACAAAAAAAAAATTCAGAATGTTCTATAGGTTATAATTTATATTTTTTAAATAGACTGATGTATAAATTTAATACTTAAAAAAAATAACAGAAAACAAAAAAAAAAAAGTAAAATGTAATACTGCGAAGAAAAATAAAAACGAATAGAAAAAAAAGAGAACAAAAATGTTACTTTGATTGTTTTTAAATATTTTTAAAGAAAAAAAGAACTATTAAAATGTTATGATTTTAAAAGAAAAAAAACATACGTCTGATATTTACGTACCTACATAACAGATAGAAAAAGGAAAAAAAAAAATGTTATGCTATGAAAAGAACGAAAAGTCCATCTGATATTGAGGTACATAACAGATAGAAAAAAAGAAATATCAAAATGTTATGCTATGAAAAGAAAGAAAAAACAAGGCAGTGTATAAATCAAAGTTTTTAAAGGTTCGGATTTTTAAGTAGAACATTATAAAATTGCAATAATATTTTTATTTAAATTTTGCTAAGTAACATTTTCTTAATTTTTTAAAAATTTTGCCATAATATAGTACAATTTTAGAATCAGAAGTTTAGCCCATAATATAGATATATGAATAAAAATATGGGTATACATATATTAGATTTATTATAGATTTATTATTTTTTATATAGGCAACAGTTATTTATATGAATGAATGGACGGTAAACATAAACGAACAAAAAAAAAATTCAGAATGTTCTATAGGTTATAATTTATATTTTTTAAATAGACTGATGTATAAATTTAATACTTAAAAAAAAGAACAGAAAACAAAAAAAAAAAGTAAAATGTAATACTGCGAAGAAAAATAAAAACGAATAGAAAAAAAAGAGAACAAAAATGTTACTTTGATTGTTTTTAAATATTTTTAAAGAAAAAAAGAACTATTAAAATGTTATGATTTTAAAAGAAAAAAAACATACGTCTGATATTTACGTACCTACATAACAGATAGAAAAAGGAAAAAAAAAAATGTTATGCTATGAAAAGAACGAAAAGTCCATCTGATATTGAGGTACATAACAGATAGAAAAAAAGAAATATCAAAATGTTATGCTATGAAAAGAAAGAAAAAACAAGGCAGTGTATAAATCAAAGTTTTTAAAGGTTCGGATTTTTAAGTAGAACATTATAAAATTGCAATAATATTTTTATTTAAATTTTGCTAAGTAACATTTTCTTAATTTTTTAAAAATTTTGCCATAATATAGTACAATTTTAGAATCAGAAGTTTAGCCCATAATATAGATATATGAATAAAAATATGGGTATACATATATTAGATTTATTATTTTTTATATAGGCAACAGTTATTAATATGAATGAATGGACGGTAAACATAAACGAACAAAAAAAAATTCAAAATGTTCTATAGGTTATAATTTATATTTTTTAAATAGACTGTATGTATAAATTTAATATTTAAAAAAAATAAAAGAAATACTTAGCGTACGTAAATAACAGAAAACAAAAAAAAATAAATGTAATACTGCGAAGAAAAATAAAAACGAATAGAAAAAAAAGAGAACAAAAAATGTTACTTTGACTGTTTTTAAATATTTTTAAAGAAAAAAAGAACTATAAAATGTTATGATTTTAAATGAAAAAACATACCTCTGATATTTACGTACATAACAGATAGAAAAAGAAATATTAAATGCTATGCTATGAAAAGAAAGAAACGTACATCTGATATTTAGGTACATAACAGATAGAAAAAAAGAATTAAAATGTTATGCTATAAAAAGAATGAAAAAACAAGACAGTGCATAAATCAAAGTTTTTAAAGAGTTGCATTTTTAAGTAGAAATTATAAAAAAATAAAGCGGTGCGTAAAACCAAAGCTTTTAAAGGAGCGCAATTTAAATTATAAAATCACAATTTTCAATTAAATTTTGAATGTGTAACATTTTCTTAATTTTATGCTTCTTTTATGATTTTTATTTTCTAAAACTTCAACATTATATGCACAGCCAATTTTTATTGTTTTACATAAAAGGTGCGTAAAACTTACGGTGTGAAGATTTTGTAGAGAAAGCGATAGATAAAGAGACAGAATATTATTACGGATAGAGTAAAAATTTGTTTGAAAAATATAACAAAGAAAGTTTTGAAGCATTTGCTATGGCAACCATAGAAAAATATAACAAGTGTACTATATATTATAATTAGGCAAATGCATCAGATCAGTGTAGTTTAGTTTCAAAATTATAAAGTTTGATACTGTATTTTTTCGAAGCGAAAATTTTTGATACTATTGGCAAAAATTTATTTACCATTGGTTTTTAATCCAACCTTTGGTTTTTTAATCCAAAGCTTGACAAAGAAATTTACAAGAGATGAGATTTATTAAATAATCATTTTTATTACATTTTTGAAAGAAACTACTTCACAGCATCATTGAGGTTTTTCATTATTTAAAACACTTTAGCAATAAATTTTACATTTATCAATATCTAAATATAATACATATAAGTATTTGAATAAATTTACTAAAATTAAATTGTTCATAAAACTGAGGAAACTTTCACAAAAGCTTTATTTTTCTACTTATACCCGTCGTATGACGGGCTTTTTTACTAGTAATGATAATAACACACAAATACAGTTATAAATTTAAAAAAAAATGTAACTAAAAACAAATTAAAAAAAATTTTTTTTTTTAAATATAATTTTTCTAAATTTATCAAATATAAAATTTTAGTTTATATTACACCTGTCTCAGTCCGTCAAGAAAAAGATGGAAGTATATTATTAGTTTCTTTTTATCTAAGTATTGGATCAATTCTCTGATATGAATCTGAAAAGCTTTCAAAGTTTGTTCCATCAGAATGGTATCATTGTGACATCAATTAAGAAAAACTCAACACCAACTCGGGCCGAATAGGAATAGGAGACTACGCCTTAAAGGTGCATAAGACATCTTCTAGAGACTAATGATTACTGACGCGTAAGCTCGCAGCGTTCATTTTTAAAAAAAAGAATAATTGATATTATGTCTTAAATTTTAATACCAGCTTTAAAACTAATTTTAATTAAATACATGGCTCTCGGAAGTAACTTCGCAAGAAATAATCCTAAAACAAAATAAAATAACACCCCAAAAGTTTGTTTGGGAAATAATCTCCCATATATATATACAAAGTGCAGTGAAGTAGTCCCCCAAAAATTGATGGATTGTATCATTATTTTGGTGCTTTAGTTTTCTATTCTATTAAATTTTTTTTATACGATGTTCTAAATGTTTTACCAAATTAATTATTTTGTCATTTGGTTAAATTACTGAAGCTATTTTAGCGAATGGGGTAGGAGCTTCGCAAATTTTATCTTCAATGGTAAATATTTGTTCCATAGTGTTTGAAAATTCTCGATGGCAATTAAACAAGTTTGAACATGTGCGGGCAATTTATATAGCCATTACTTTAACATTTTGTTATTTTTATAACATATACATATTTAAACATCAACTCCCAAATCCCCGCTGAACAAATTTAGCTACAGCTCCCAAATCTCAACTAAACAAATTATTGAAACCCTGACTTTGCATCCAACTTTAAAATCCGTGCTAATTCAAAATATCACATAGCCATTAGCCATATATTTATACACATATACGTAAACAATATATACATATATGTATAACACAAATTTTGAAATTCGCCATTTTGAATTTCGGGAGATTTTGATTTTGGAATTTTGATTTTCAAAACTTTGTTGTTCGGGCAAATGAAATAATCTCCTATTTTGTTGGGTGTTATTTCATTTTTTTTTTGGGATTATTTCTTGCGGGGCTATTTTCGGTAGACTAAAAACACACATGTTGTTCACCAATGCCACTCTACACATATTTTTGAAGGTATAGTTTTAATTACACTTTTTCATCCCTTTAAAAAACTATTTTCGTAATTTTTGATTTTCAAAGTCTACAATTCTTGCAGCTCTTGCAAAACTTTTAATTATTTTTAAAGTTTTCTAAGTATATTTAATTATTATTGTGACTATTGTTGGAATTTATATTAGAAAAATAATTCTAATATTAAAATTATGTAATCTTTTTTCTCAACAGTTTTTTTTTTTTTACAGTTTTTAATTTTTTCTTTTTTTTTTTTATTATAGCTGAATCATGTAATGTAAGTGAATTCTATAATAATTATTTCCTTTTAAACTTTTTTGTTTAATTTTTTATTTTATGTCGCAAATCAAGGCAAAAAAAAATTTAAAAGTCACGTGCGTCTAACATATTTTAAAAATTTATTTGAAAATTAATGAAGTTAAGCTATGAAGTCATTTTTTCCTTTTTCTATTGACTAAAATTTTTTTTTGTGTTCAAATTATTTAATGTATGTTTGTATGTGTATACATATATGTTTTAACTTATTTTAGACAATAAGATTTTAATTGTGGGAATTTTCATGTTTCATTTTTAAACTTAAATATAGCTGTGACATATAAATATATGCGAAAGCTATAAAATTTACATATAAAGATAACATTTTGTCAGTTTATCAGTTTTTTTTTTTTTTTGTCTTATTCCTTTTTAAACGTTTCCTTGTAAATTAATCGCCCAAAAATTAAAAGTTTTATTTAGTTTGACATATATATATATATACAATTTGGTTGAATAAATGGGTATGCATGCAGTGGTTTTCACATACCCATTTTTAATGTTTATTTTGTAAATTATGTATATAGGTACCTTCTTTTTTACCTTAATACCTAAATAAGTTAAATAATTATAATCGATTCATTAATTAGAAAAAATTTACGAAACTTTTGTATTGAAACTTAAAAATTATTTGATTAGCTTCTTTATAGAAAAGTTATTGACACTAAAATAAAATTTGACAAAGTAAAGATTCTTCCTCACTTAAAGTAAAATATCTTCATTTAAAATAAAAAATTCTTCACTTTAAGTAAAAAATGTCTTCATTTAAAGAAAAAAAAAGGTCCGTTAAAGTAAAAAATGTTCCGTTAAAGTCAAAATATTTTCACTTATAGTAAAAAATCTTCATTTAATGTAAAAATTTCTTCACTTTAAGTAAAAAAAGTCATCACTTAAAGTAAAAATGTCTTCATTTAAAGTAAAACATTTTCAGTTAAAAAAACAAATATCTTTACTTAAAGTAAAATATCTTTATTTAAAGTATTTTTTCCCTTTAAGTAAAAAGTTTTCACTTAAAGTAAAAATGCCTTTAAAGCATTTAAAGTAAAAAGGTATAAACATAATTAGAATAATTATTTTATTTTTAAAAACGCTCCATTTTATTTTCATAAACAGTTTTCTATCTGTTTCACGAATATTTTGATATCAATATTATAGCCAAACTTTTAAAACTATTTTCATAACCCTATAAAAACAAATCACAAATAATGAAAAGAAAAATTAAAATTTTATTTTTTAATATGTAATGATACAAGGTGTCCGTCCGATTATGGAAATTTGCAAAAAAGAAAAAAATATGTGGCAGAGTAATATTCGAAACGGTTTTTGAGATGAAGAAATTCAAATTTTCAAATGAAGTTTTCAAAAAATAATTCAATGCTTTTTCCCTAAATTCTCTATCGTTCCTTTAAGATCTTTTACAGCTGAACATCCTGTACACTCAATTCATTATAGATTGGAAAAATTTTATTTTCTATTTTCCTATCATTTATTTAATTTCTTCAATACAATAATTTGTGTTTACTATAAATCTTCTTCATAAATAACAATAAAAAGTTCACTTTATTGTTTTAAAAAATTTTTGATTGACGAATGTAAAATTTAAACACAAATCAAAAATAGCAAATGAAAATAATTTTTTTAAAAGGGAATATTCAAAGAACAATATATTTATATATCAAAAAAAAAAAAAACAATTCCACAACCACAAATAAATAAATCCCATATCACCATATCCTCAAGTGTTTAAATCAAACAAATTTAGAAAAATATAAAAAATTAAAGAATGTATTACATAATCAAATTTCAATGACGAAACATTTTATAGAAATTATTATTTAGTAATACTTAGATTTCTATGTAGTACTGTATAGTCTGTACTAAAACTTATATTATATAAGTACTTTGAATACAATCCAAATTTTTAATTCTAAATATTATTAAAAAAAAATCTCTTGAAATCGTCTCAAAAATTCTTAACAAACATGTCAAATTTAAAATAATTGCGTTTAATAAAAGTATTAATTAAGTATTTGTATAACATTGATTAAAAGTAAATTAATTTTTTCTGTTCAATTTTGTTAACAATTAAAATCGTTTCCAAAAATATAATTTTACACATATAATGAATAACCAACTTTTGGGAACAGTTGTACAGCGTTTTCCAATTTGAGTGATATGATTTCTTTTCAAAAAAAAAAAACACACTAATTATTAAGGAAATTCAAATGTTTTTTATTTAATGTGAAGTACAATCGATAAATTAAGTTCTGAATAAAGCATCATGCAAATGGCCTTCACGACTTCTTTTGTAGAAACGAATTCGATGAACCCAATTTTCGAGCACTTTCTCCACTAAATCAATTCGTATGTCATGAATAGCACGTTCAATATTTACTTCTAAAGCTTGAAGATAGTCTGGTTTATTGCTAAAGACCAATAACTTCAAATAACCCCACAAGAAATAGTCTAATGGTGTTAAATAATAACTTCTTGGAGGCCATTCAATATCACAATTTCTTGAAATAATCGAATCTCCAAACTTTTCTCGCAATAATTCGGTTGTCGCACGTGCTGTGTGGCACGTAGCCCCGTCTTGTTGGAACCAGATGTTGTCAAGATCAACTTCTTCCAATTTCGGCCATAAAAAGTTGGTTATCATCGATCTATACCGCTCTCCATTGACAGTAACGGTGTTACCAGCTTTATTTCGAAAGAAGTACGGACCGATAATTCCACCACAGCAAAAACCACACCAAACTGTCAATTTAGGTGAATGTAATATGGTTGTTCATGAATAATTTGTGGATTTTCTTCACACCAGAATCGACAGTTTTGTTTATTTACCTCACCACTCAGATGAAAGTAAGCCTCCTCGGAGAAGATGATTTACTTAAAAAAAGTTGTTCCAAGACAAAATCAGCAAATTCACGACGTTTACGGTGGTCCATGATGAAATTGTAAACATTAATGAATACAATGAAAAAAAAATGACAGATCATAACGTACTACAAATGGCCGAACGTCACTTAGAAATCATATCACTCAAATTGGAAAACCCGTTATAACAGTAATTCTGAAATTTTTGTTTTATATGTACATAGTTGAAGTTATTTTTTGGATTAAGCGAATAGAACCAAATGAAATATTAATATAATTTATTTTTTATCATTTAAGAAAATTAACTTAAAAATAATTATTTACTTAAAATAATAAAATTAATCCATGTAACATGTTGTATAATATATCAGCAGTATATTGTATGGTTTCATGTATCAAAAGGCATGTAAAGATAGCATTAAACTTATCTGTTACGGAATACCTGTTTGTTTTCTTTACTTTTAATCACTATTTTTTTATTTCTGTTTACATACATTTATTCATACATATATTATGCATATATGTATCTATAAGAATATAAAAATTTGTATGATATGTGATCTGGGAAACACGTGTGCTCAGCTTGATATTTAAATAATATTATATGTTGTTTGCGTTTTCTTTATCATTATCCAAAATCCTAGTGAATTTTTTCTTTAAAAATAGTTTTCCCAAAAAAAAAAAACCATTCCAGAAAATGAAATAAGAAGAACTGCTGATGCTGGTACATTACTGCAGAAATGCATTTTTCAAAATTAAATATCATTCAAATTTAAAACTTGAAATGGAAATTAAATGCAAATAACATTGAATTTAAAAAAGGCATACAGTATCTAAATGCTGCATTCAATATGGTACTTATGTACATCTATATTATAATGTGAATCCATATTGAAATCAACAAACACAACCACTTATGCTTTTGTACTCGTCTTTCGTCTTGTTATTTCTTAAATATTCTTTAATTTTCGAATTAGCTTAATCTTATAAATACAGCCAATGATTTTTACTTCTTGTTGTTGATACTTTAATATGACTCGTTTATAAATCTATAAAATCGTATATGTAAGTGTATACTAAATTTGTGGATACGATTTATAATAGATAGTGAAATTAAATTAATTTTAAGTTTTAAATGAAAAATGAATTTTTATGTATGAACAGAAAATTGATGTGATTTTTTTTTTAATCATAGTTAGTGGAGCAAAAAGTGATTAAATAAATCTGCGGCTCTGCGTTGTTACAACTATCTATACATTTTATATTTTTATACAACTATATGGTTTACTTTAGAATTTAAATAAAATCTAATTATTTAAATTATTATTTTGGTTGATAAAAACTTATTTCACTTATAAAAAAGTTGCTATTCTTATAAAATCAGCCTTTTCTTGAATTGGACTACCTTTTGGACTACTTATTTATATTTTTTGTTTGTTTTGGCATTTAAAAGAGTGAAGCAATGAATTGCACATTCTTTACATTTTTTGACTAAGTAGTTGATTTTTCCTTTTAACTAACGCGATAAGATTGTTTTTTTCTTTTTTAACCAGCAGCTGCTACAATTTTTATAAGAAAATATAGATTGAGTTCTATGGTTTAAATCCTAGTTATTTATATGAAATATATCATATGAAGATAGGTATTCACATTTTAAGTTTTAGGTAAAGAAGTGTAAAGATTCAAATTTAGCTGCTAAATTTTAATTATTTCTGGAATAAACACCTAAAAAAATAAAGATTAAAACCTCATCAATAACGAATAAAATCTCATATATAATTGTTAATAAAAAACTTAAAATAGCTATATGATGCTATGAAGGTTTGTGATGCTAGCCTATAGCTAGAATGATGCAATGAAGATTTGTGGAAGGTTTTGTAGAAAAGAAGCAAAATTTTATGAAGAGATAGAAAAAAAGAAATTTTTTGGATTATTCTTTACTATACTCAGTTGTATTTTAAAATATCGATCATTTTCTCCCGCAAATTAGAGAGTATATGAAAGATGTTCTGAGTTCTGAGGATTCTGAGGGTTCAATTTCAAACAGGACCTATACTACATATTTATGAAAATGAATTGTTGCACAAGTATTACGCAGAAGAGTGAATAAAAATTTTGTTTAATACTTTTAATATCCTGATAGGAGGGAATCCTTCAAATTTTTTTTCCTAAATATCGAGTTTTATACAAGTTAACTTAATTGAAGCATGCAACCCTACAAAAACAATTTTCCAAAAATTTCCATTATCTTTTTTATTTACGTATAAATTCTAACTATTTTTAACATAAATAAAGAGTTTTCTTAACATTTTTTTTAATCTTTTTATTTAGTCATAAGTTCTGATACAATGCGCCATCGTGGTGAAAATTTATTTTTCGTGTCTAATCTTTTCATCTGAGATTTATCTATTTTTGTTTTCGTTATTAAATAAATATGAAAAAGAAAATGTACTCGACTTTATGATATGAAGACAGGTCGAGTCGAGTCAAATCAAAATTTTATTTTTTGTTATTTTATTTAAAAAAAAAAAAAAAAAAAAATGTAATTACATTTTTATTAAAAATTTTTTTCAAAATAATTTTTAAATTTAAAGAAATTATAAAGAAAAAAAATAAAGTAAATTAAATGATTGAATTAAAATAATTTTCACTATAGACTTTTTTTTTTTCAGGATGAAAATGAAAAGTAAAGAAAATAAATTTTGTGATGTAAAAATTAAAATAGAATGATAAAAGAAAAGCAAATATTGTTTTAATTAGTTTGTATTATTAGATACACTAGAAAAAAAAGCTACTGCAGCTATACATAAGATCAATAAACTTTATTTATTTTTTGAATAATTTGAAATCAAAATGAATGTAAAAAACAAAACCATGCATGCCACATAAAATAACAAAAAAAGAAAATTACAAATAGTTACCAAATAGTTTTACAAATTGTCAACAAACAAACATAGCGTTTTATTCTTCAGATACCAAAGATCAGATTCTTTGTCCACTGAGATTCTTTCAGATTTTTGTCCACTAATATAGCGAGAAAAATATTAATGCACTCAACAGTGAACCAATTTAGCCACAATTATCAAAAAATATTTTCATAGTTTCGAGATTATGTTTAAGTTTACATCAGTTGTTGTTGCTAAATTTTAAATATCTCCAGCTGTTCAAAGAAATTCTCTTAAAAATTCGAACTTATACAATAGTCCAACAATCCCAAATATGTTGGTTTCATTTGTCGACCATATATGCTCTAATTTTTATAATTAGACAAAAAGTTTCAGTTTAAAACAAAAAAAAAAACAATCATTCAAAAAATCTTATTTTCTAGCTCCAACAACCCATTCAGAAGTTATATCTTATCTATAAAGGCATTCTATGAAATGTGATGAGAAAAATGACACTTCATTAGAAATTTTTTTGCAGTTATATCAAAAAAAAGAATACTTTAGACTGAAAATTTCAAAAACCCGTTATTTAAAAAATATTTTGTTTATTGCAAACCAATGTCTATTAAAAGATTAAAATTGAAAAAGAACTTATTTCAGTCCTACATTCCAACAAGAGTTAAAAGAACAAAATTTAAAATGTACATTGTATTAAGAATTAAAAGATAAAATAAAATCTGCATTTCTGTTTCATTCATTTTTTTATTTTGTATTTTTTTTTTTATTTTTGTTAAATTTTAAATCTAGATCAATAAATAAAATAAAATGATCAAAAAAACAAAAAGAATAAATAAAAATAAAATTAAAACAAATAATTTGAATATATTGGCTAAATTTATAGAATAAATATTAATTTATTCAATTTTTATTTTATTTTCAGTTTTTATATTTTTCTTTATTGAAAATTAAAGACCTACACTAAATCAATCTAATAAAATGAATAAAAAATAAAAAAAAAAAAAAAAAAAAAGCCGAAGACAAATAAAATAGAAAGATAATTTAAAATAATTTAATGAAACGTAGGTGGTCCTCAATAATTATTGAGAAAAATAAAAAAAAAAAAAAATCAATAAATTAATTTAGATTCTGTAAAAAAAAAACAAAAAAAAGAAGACTTGCCTATTTGTTGTCTGTTTTAATTATTATTCAATTTTATTGATTTAATTAGACTTCCTATAAGGATATTTTTTATATCAAATATTAAATTAATTATTGTTAATATTGTCCCTATATTTATAAATTAAATAATATCGAAAAAAAATAAATTTTAGATATACATATGTACGAATATTCATATAGCAATCCGTTTTATGTTTTAGCCGAATCTGACGCTATTTTTTCATAATCTTAAATGTATCTCTAACTTCTCTCTTTATTGTCTTAGAATGTGTTAATATTAAAGCTGCGATAACTGCAACGATATACTAAAGTTATTATAACATGTTGCGTCCATAAACATAAGTTTTAGCATTCTGAAATTATTTTGCCATTAAATTTTTATGTTAATACGAAATTCGCTTAGAAATTGTAAAAAAAAAAAAAAAAACTTTGAAAGATTCCCCCCTATCCCCCTAAGTCCTGTTTGAATCTGAAATCCAGAACATCTTTGCAAAAAAAAAAATGATCGAATTAGATATTTTAAAACGATCGAGCGACAAGCTGAAGTCGCTGCCTTACAACTATTTTTTTTTGTAAATTTATATTTTACAGGAGGGGCGTCGGTGGCGTATTGGGTAAGAGCGCATTCAATACGCTGTAAGCACCGAGGGAGTGTTGGTTCGAATCCCACACACGTTGTAAGAATTATTCTCCCTTACGATATTTACAGCCACGCCTGAACAGGAAAAGATGTGTAATTTCCTGTCCACATTTATGTGACAGAGAAATGCATTAAAAAAAAACATCCTACGGGTATACAAATTTTATCATCCATTAAAATCTAAAAAATTTGGAAATTAGTTTTGATCAAATTTGATATAATGTGACCGATTCTTCACCGATTTTATCAGTACAATTTTAAAAGTTTGTTTTATTATATTGCACACTTTACATATATGAATATGATGTACGTAGTAATGATTTTTAGCGATTCAACATTAGATTAACTCTATGTATAAAAACTATGTAAAGTTAAAAAAGTTGCAAAATATAATCATGTTCCACGTGGTCCACATTTTAGACATAGAATAACAAATTGGTTGTACTATAGTTACAATATTTATAACTTTATCAGTTTATTTATGATGATATTTTTGAGATTTTCAAAAATTGACAGAAATATTGATGAAAGTTTACTAAAAAATTGAAAATTGTATAAATTTTTTATGTTTCATTTAATTTTTTTGATAAGATTAATTGTTGGATAAAATTTTAAGCAAACATTGATAAAAATATTGATGAACCCTGCTAAATTAAAATTACACGAATTTTTAAGATTTTGTATTCAAATCACAGAGAAGTACTTGCAATTGGAAATCATTTATTATGATAATGATGATGATTTTAATGCAATTCCAGTAATAACTCAATTTATTATAATACAAGTAATTCTGATACACAAACTTTTTTTATGCGAATTTGATTTAACGTGATTCAAAAAGAAGATTACGTTATTTCTTCTATGTCTGCGGTTTGATTTGATATAACTCATAACATAACTATTTTTATGAAACTTTTTGTTATATTTTTTGGATTTTAATTAGTAAAGGATTTTTATTTAAAGCCTGAAAATGTGTAATTAATATAAATAAATATATGCATGCAATAAACAATTCAAATAAAAAATGTGTAACCGACTTAAAGACTATAAATTTGGATACTATTTTAATTGATTTTTCAAATGTTGAACCAACCCTTTTCTTTTTTTTTTATATGGAAAAAGATGCATTTTTTACGCAATTTTTTAAGCAATGTTTATTTTATATCGGGCTTATGATTGAAAACGTACGGAAAACGAAAATGCTATCGAAATATCAAATTCACTATTATCGTAGGATTGAAAACGTAGAAAACGTTTTTTTCGAAGTTATGTATTTGTATGATTGAAAATGTACGACGTTAGGTTGTTGTGTAGAAAGTGTGGATATGTTCGCGTTTTAAAAAAATTTAAAAGACATAATGTAAGTTTTTCATTTACTAAACTATTTTAAGTAAGCAAAATAAAAAATTTAAGTTTTTTAATTTAACTTTTGTAATGTTTTAACCTTTTGTGATTAGGAGAAAAACAACCAAATAGGACAAATACGCTGAAATGGTACGAAGAGTCAAAGAAAATAATTTGGTAGGAAATTTAACTTCAAACCTTTCAAGTGAAACTTCGTTTTGGAAGAAACTATACTCACTTTTAAAATCAATTGCAATTGAAAAAAACTGTTTATTATAAATTCTAAATTTTGAAATTTTATAAAAAAAACTTATTTTTGTTTTTCTACTTTATACATTCACGTTTATATTCATGTTTATTACAAATGTCAAATATCGTATATCAAAAATCGTTTAAATCTATCGTCTATCATTTTTCTTGGTATTACGAAGTATTACAAAACGATATACGATAAACTTAAATCTAACGAAAAAGCTTTTTTAAGTATGACATAAAATAACATGAAAAACATTCGGAAATTTCAAAAGTTAATTTTATTTCAAATTTATTTAAAAGGTTTAGACAGTTTTGTTTTTAAAAAAAATTATAAAATGCTATCTGCTGAGTTTTTTTTTTTATTTTTCAAATAATTTTACGTTTCTTTACTTTTTCTTTAAATACTTACATTTTTCTAATAAAAAATTTTTTAAATCGTTACCTATCGTAAGTAAATTCCTAATTGATAAAAAAAACACAAAGAAAACGATACATTTTGACATCTGTAATAGTAAATTTTAAAAAACTCATACAAACTTAAAAACTTTTTTGATAAACGCTAAAGCTTTCTTTTTAAATACGTTAAACGATAAATAACGACATACGTAATAGATATGAGAATTTTTATTGTTAAATATCGTATATCGGAAAAATTTTGACAATTGTGATGATTATAATAAAAATAATTTTTTACAACTGTGAATTTAATCACGTGAATAATCTTTTTCTTTTAATAGTTCGTTTTGAATCATAAACCCCATTATATAACAAAACAAAAACAAAATTGAAATACTAAATCTTAATTTTTAGCTAATTTGTGAGTTCCTCAATGCTTGCTTCTTAAAAAAAAAGTCTTTAGGTCCCATTATCTCAGTAAAGGTTGGGAATTACTTTCAATTTAGGTATTTTTAGCTTGTTTTGAACTCCCCTATCACTGTTTGACGTTATACCTAAAAATACCCTGTATAAATAAATTTCTAGGTTATAATATAAATATATACTCCTATAGATACGCTTAAACTTTTCAATTTAAATTTAAGTTTTTAAATTTTCGAAAAAAAAAAATTATGTACTAATCTATTTTTATTATTTAAAATTCTAAGAAGAACCTTTTTTCTAAAATGAAAAGAATTATGTAATTCTTTTAAATTCAAAAGGAAAACAAATTAAAAGTCAAGGTTTAACAAAACAAAAACAAAAACAAAAAACCTACACCAGAAAGGAAATAAGTACAAAAGAACTTTAATTTTAATTTCCAAAAATCTTAAAATGTTATTTTTTTTTCCTAAATTAAAAAAAAAAGAAATAAATTAATTTCTTTTCAAATTATTTTATTATTAAGTATTTTCTTAACATATATATATATATATATAAACAGCATACCAATGTAGGTGTAAAAAATTTTAAAGGAACTTTGAGCCTTTCATTTAAATTTTTTTGTTCACTTTTTTGTACATATATTAACCCTTTTGAACTTTAAGTATTTTTTTTTTTTTTTTTTATAATTTGTAAAAGGAATCAAGAATTTGAAAAAGAATTTATTTTTCAAAAATATGTTACCGACATTTTTCTAATTTATTTCAGAATATTTCAATATAATTTGAGAATTTTTTTTATAGAAATTAAATTTTCAAAGGTTGGAAAGTTTTTCTTTAATTTCGAGTATCTAAAAAAAAAAAAAATTATATACGAAATTAAGCGAATTTAATTCGATTTAAACAGAATTTTTTTTAGTAATAGTTACATATTATAAGAGGGGTATATTATAAATTTTATAAGAGAAGTATATTCTAAAACTGATATATTTTAACATTTCGATTTATACATTAAAAGTTTATTAAAAGTTATTTCATTCTTGTTCAGTTCTATTAAAGTTCATAGTAGTTATAGAACTGAACTTTACCTAAACAACTTTCAAAAAAATCTCTTCAATTCACAGTTAACCTTTATAGCAAAAATGTATAAAAAGTTTTGTGAGTTCAAAAAATTAATCTAAAAAAGGTGATTTTATAATCAAACACATATTAATATTACTTTGATTTTATTGATTACAAATTTCCGTTCTTGCCTCCCCCTATTATGAAACCAATTTCAATGATTTTTTTTATTTAACTTGTGAATTGTAATATCTTGAACTAATTAAAAATAACCTTATAAGTTAGTTAAAATTTGCTGATCAAGAAGCTAATTTAGAGATAAAAATCGGAAACGACATTATGTTTGACGCTTTCGACGCAGATCAATTACCAGTTCAATTATTGCATGAAATCACTTTTTTTTTTTTTTTTTTGAATATTCGGCTGCATAAAAGTTTAAACAAATTTTTTGGCTTAATTTCTGCTTAAAAGCTTGACTGTTGTTGAAGATTTATTGCAATTTTGGAAGATTATTTCGTAAATCTTTTAAATTATAAATTTGATTTCTGTTATCTAGAGTAAGTATAAAATAAACTAATCTGAATGTTTGTGAAAAGAAGTAGATAACAAGTTAGAGGATATTTAAAATTTTCGAAATAGCTTTTATCCGACTTGTTGTATAATATGTACCTAAATTACAAAATTAAAAAAAAACAATTAAATAATATTTATAGATAAAATAGACATGAACCTAAATACCGACGAAACATATAAACCTTTTAACTATAGATAACTATCATTTCATATAACATTTCTGAAGCAAATAAATAGAAGCCCCATTCATGGGTTCTCTTAAATTTCAAGAAAGGGTTAAGAAAAACAAAAAATTTACTAAACTAAATTTTGATTTTAGATACTATAGCATTAGAATATAAAAAATAAATATATAGGCAACAAAAGAGAAAAAAAAAATGAAGTATTCCTTCAACAATACCGCAATTCTTTATTATTTTTCAGACATTAATTTGAAATTTAAGGTGTTATTTTTTTATTATTCTTATTGTTATTATTTTTGTTTTGTTATTTTATTCCTAAAAAGTCAACTCTTTAGAAGACAAAAAAAAAAATTGAATTAATCTAAAGATTTTTACACGTAGGTTTTTTGTTTTTTTTTTTTACTACATATGTACACAATAGATTGCAACCAATAACTTCAAAAAAAAAAACTATATATATATATGTAATGTATATATAGATATATATATATATTATATACATATCTTAAAAATCAAACTGACATTTTAAACGTTTTTACCATTGAAAATCACAAAAAAAAAAAAATAAATAAATTTATAATACATGCACATATATCTTTTGTCCAATTCGTCCGTTTCTCATTAAAGCCTTGATTTTTTTTTTTTTTTAAATAATTTTCTTATATGAATTTCTTTTTTTTTTTTTTGCTTTTTTTTTTGATTATTTCAGAATAAAATTTATTGGTTCCTATTGTACAAGTTTAACACTTGAATCCAATAAAAATCTTTAAGATCTTTTCAATTTCTTTAATACCTTAAAAAGAAACCTTTTAAATTTTTAACTTTGAAAATAAACAATTTTTTTTTTTTTTTTTTTGAAAAAAAGTGAAAAAAAAAATAATAAAAACCTGAAAATATTGAAAAGTATTAAAAAAAAAAAAAAAAACAATCACATTGAAGTGAATTGAATTGAATTCCCAATGAAGAAAAATTTAAAAACCAAAACACAAAAAAACAAAAACAAAATAATATCGAACCATTTTTCACACAACAAATCCCGGTTTCAATTCTTTGATTTTTTTTTTCTTGTTCCTTTAACCTGGCAAGCTTGGCTTAAAATACGTTTTATTGTATAGTACTTTTTTTTTTTTATTTTGCCACTTTTTATATTATGTTCATTATGGTGGATATTTTTTTTTTTTTAATACCTTTTCAAAAATAATAAAAAAGAGAGAGAAAAAAAAAAGGAATAATAAAAAATAATGATGGAAAAAATATAATAAAACTTTTAAAAAATTCAAAGAAAAACAAAAAACTTCAACCATCCACACATAATTTTTAATCGAATCGGAAGAATTTTTAAACATTTAAGATAAACCCCAATTCAAAAGTTTTAAAGATCTAACGGAGTATTTTATACTCCTATCTGTTTAACAATAAACGATAGATTTAAGAAATTGTTTAAAGAATTATCCTTTATAGGCCGAAGAATTAATTTCTTTATCTTATCTAATTATTTAATTTTATTTTAAAATAATTTGAAATCCTTTAATAATTAGTGTTGACGCATTCCATTTATTACTAAACTTTATAAAAATGAGATTATTTGTCTCTTTCTTCAGATGTGTAATAAAAGAAAAATCGAAACTCAAGTTAGATTGCTTTTCGTTTTATTTGAAGGAAGATGAAACTGGTGAACATATTTTTTATACCAATGAAATCTTAACTTGCCGAAATAACTTAGGCATCAAGTCACTATGTATGGAATTATAAAATAATTTGATGGTTCAAAACGAATAGTATACGATCCTTTAATTGATAAAGTAACTGAAGAATTAGGGTATCCATTACTTAGTTTTCCACATTCTTTACTTTTTTTTTTATCATTTTCCGTCGTAATTCCCCAACGAAAGCGAAGAAAAAGAAACTAAAGGGTTATGCAAAAAAAAAAAAAAAAAAAACGACATTACGAATAAATAAGCACTCAATTCAGAAATTCCGAACTCAAATTGAATGCTATTTTAAAACTTTTAAATGTTTGTTTCGAAAAAAAATAACATGTGAATGGCGGGAATAATATTTCAGAATGAAGTTGCTTTTACATTTCTCAAGTTTAACACATACTAGGAGACATGTTGCTGTACGTATTGCTAAAGTAAAAAAAATTTAAAATCAAACGAGGCAATTTTTAGTTGTAGAAACATGTATCCTCGTTTGTCGTATTATTAACGCTTCTGATTTTTGTCAGCTTTTATTAGAGCATTATTTCCAAAATTCAATATTGTTGTATATTTTGTAATAATACTAGTTAGTTAACTTAGAAAATAAGGAATAATCCACTTAGGATTTAATTTAACCTTAAGTGTCTGTGTCTTTCTTTCTCCCTTTTTAAAGGTTTTTTTTTTTTTTAAATCTATTTCTAAATATAGATTTTTATGTACAAAAAACGACAACACTTAATAGACAATAATATTATTTTAGACAATAAAATACATACAATAAATTTGTTTTGTTTTGTTTGCAATCTGCTGGATGTTTTTTTTAACCTTGAATCCTTAAGGCCGGTCCTTAATATTTTTTTTCTTTTTTACTTTGAAAAATATAAGTATAAAAAAATTTTTTGGAACAAAATAACATAAATTACACACATACAAGACAAATGCTTTTATACATATGTAAATACATATTTATTGTTATATGTATATATATATATATAGTGTCAATTTTAATATATTATATTCCTGTATGAATGTATATCTATATATATAAATGTTTATATATCAATACATAGACTATTGTTATATGGTGTCATTCTTAACACTTTTTCTTCAAAACGATTCATACTTGTTAAGTGTGACCATCCGTTAAAATGATCTAGCTGAGTTGTTGTTGTTGTTCGTTTCTTATTTAGGCAATACAAAATAAGTATGAAATTTTTTTTTTTTTTTTATTCTTTTGAATATTTTTTGATTTCTTGGTATTTTATTCATTCTTTTCATTTTTCTGTATCTCATCATCTGATTTTCTGATTTTTCTCTTTTTTCTTATTTTCATTTGTGGTGATTTCAAAAGATCAAAGATGAGAATTCTTTCTTTGAGTTCAATAAAAAAAAAAAAAAAAGTAAGAGAGGGTGAAAATGTGATATTTTTGTGTTCCTTTTTTGGAAATAATATGATTTTTTTTCTAATCTGACAGATTAAAATATTGAAGAGGAAGACAAGGAAAGTGAATAAGACTTGTTGTTCTTTTTCTTTTTTTTTTTTTTATATTTTGAAAGAAAATAAATTCTATACTCTCTGTCATAGCTTAAAAAATCTTAATTTATTTAAAATCAACGTCTTTTTAAACACACCAAAAAAAAAATTTAAATAAATAAAAAATAAATTCTAAAAAAAAATTCATATAATAAAATGTTAAAAAAAAAAATATATAAATAAAAGGAAAATAAATAATAAATATGTGTACAATAAAAAAAAATATAATGTCGAATTGACTAAAAATAGTTATATTTAAAGAATAATAGTAAATATAATTACAAAAGAAACGAAAAGAAAAGAAAATAAAAGTTAAAATGAAATTCATGTAGAAAAAAAATCTATACATAAAAGTTTAACAATTCCAAAACACGAGTGTTACTTATTATGTAAAAATTCAAAGAAACTTAAAAGCAAAAAAAAAGAAGAACAATAAAAAAGTTAAAGTATAAAAGATTTTAAAGTTTGCTTTATTTTATTATTTAATTTCTGAACAATCTGTTGAAAAATTTAACTTACACTTTTCTTCAATTATAAATAATATACTCAAGCCGTGTCCGAAACTATCGAACTTCACACTAAATACTATCTAATCGCACTAAATTAATTCTGAAAAATTTCCCATTCGAAAATAGTGCACTGAAATTGTCTGATAGCACTTGATTATCTGTTCATGTTTTAGTGTACTCACGGCTACACTAAATGTTGGCCCTAAAAGCGTAATACATGTAAGAAAAGAGTGTGAAATGTCTAGTGTCAAGTGCTAGTGTAGTAGATTCGGAAACGGCCTAAATCTTCTCTGCCTATGGTCAAAAAGTTACAAAATCAAATAAAGTGAATAAATTTCAATTCCTTAAACGACATATTAACATCGTCTTAAGGATCGATAGGGATCAATAGCCTTAATTAAAAAATATTTTCTTCATTTTATTTCCTATTTTTGAAATTTATATTTTTGTTTTGTTTTTGTATGCCTTATATCTTTATATCGAATAATCGATATTGAACAGTTATAAATTAATCATATTGACTCATTTTTATCTTTATTACATTTGTATTATACACATTTTTAATTTTATTTTCAAAATAAGTTTGAATTGCAGGGAAGTGATTGGGTTTTCAAACTCTAAATGAGAACACTCTTGACCACTTATTAATAAACTTAAATAATAAAAGGAGTGTATTTTTACTTTTCCTATTTTTAAGAAGTATATTCCATCCACTGCAGTAATGTTTGATATCAGAAAGTTAAAAACAAAAATTACTCTTATCGCTGCATTCGAAGACATGTGACATGACAAAAATGACATGTCATAAAAATGCTTGACAGGTTAACGAAATCAACCAATCATTTTTTAAAATTTTTGATATTGAATTTAATAAAAACTAAAGTTAAAGTTTTAAAGAAGCAGAAAAATATTCATTTAAATTCTGCACAGAATTTTAAATTTTATGCTACTCTGTAGTAGTAAAATTAATTTAAAGAAAAAAAGAAAAACGAAAATATAAATATTAGTTTATATTAGAATTTATTTTTTTTACACATTTTTAGTTATTATAGAACCTTGTAATGGTACACCAATAATGATCCGTCCGATAAAAGGTTCAATATTATATGATAGATTATTATTGCCATAAAAATATATACTCAGGTGAGATATTGTATATTTTATATACATATAGATGTATATTACATTTATATATGTTTAACTGATTATACCTTATTATATATATATGTACCTTTTATTTGTTTAGGAATAATAACTATATAATGAAATATTGAAAAGCATATTTAAAAATATAAGAATATTTTTGTTTAAAACTATTTAAATAAATATTTATTTTGTTTTATTTTTTTTTTTTTTCTGCTTTCTGTAAATATTTTCTCAGTTTACATGCATAGTTAAAGTGCATAAATGTTAAAAAAAAAAAAACAAAACAAAATAAAAGAATCAAATGAATGTTCTTTTATAAATATATGTATAATGTATATATATATATGTATATATATAAAAATAAATCTTTTCAATGCGAAAGAAACATAAAAAAAAAAAATAGAAAACTGAAGATTGTAATCAAATAAATTTGATATTTTTTTTTAAAATCCCTTTATTAATGCATCAGCATTTGAACATTTTTATGAATCGGTTTACACAAAAATTATTATGCGATAATGCAAACAAATAAACTTTATATATTAATTGAAAGTACCGGAAAATATAAATAAAAATTTTTAGTCAGCAGAAAAAAAACAACCTTTTATTTTTTTTTATATTCAGTTGGATCACAATCTTTAAAACTAATACCTATAGGTACTTTTAAATATTTTGATTTAAAGACCACGTGTTCAAATACCGTTTGAGGTTTTCCTTTGTTCAATAGCAACAAAAACAAACAAATTTTCTTCCAAACATATACTTAAGATTTAAGGATAAGATTAATTAACTTCGGAAATGTATAGGGATAACAAATAATATTCTATAGTTTATATTATGAAATATAAAAATTAGATCTATTTTATTATGTTTTTTATATATACTATAGTCAAGAAATGTACTAAAAAAAAAAAAATTGTATCTGTTATACACTGAAAGTAGATTGAAAGTAGATTATAAAATGTAGTTTACCAATGTCAATTTAAAGGTCATCTTTAAGAACGAAGAAGATTTTCCACTGAATTATTATTATATAAAAAAATAAGTTGTAAATATATACTCCAAATCGTCGGTCCAACTTGTTCACAATTTATATAAAAATGAAATGATAAAAAATTCAGAATCTTTGCTCCGTTATTTTTGAAATTATCGTGCGGACGGGTGAAAGAACGAACTCAGCACTCAGCTAAATCGGCTCCGAATTCATTCTATACATATACATTTATACGATTTATACCTATGCCTATAAAATCTCAAAACATAGTTCAATGCGTCAACAAAATATTACAAATAAAGAGTGAACAAAGTTTAGATCGCCAACATGATAGCGAACATTCGATAACTGATATGAACTGATATATCACTTAAAGGATAACATA
Source organism: Poecilobothrus nobilitatus (assembly GCA_947095535.1). Lineage (NCBI taxonomy): Eukaryota > Metazoa > Arthropoda > Insecta > Diptera > Dolichopodidae > Poecilobothrus > Poecilobothrus nobilitatus. Next base: position 260,128,976 of record OX352774.1, on the reverse strand, counting down.
TCTATCCCGTTTTCTATCTTCTTAAAATCTTCCCGTCTTCTTCTTTTTAAAATCTGTCATGATAACTAATTCTATAAAATTTTACTCTTTCAAACTATTAAATCTATTCTATTAAACCTCTTTCTTTTTCATAAGACGAAAGAATCTTAGACAGAATCTTAGATCGATTTAATATTTTTAAAAAAATATTTATAAAACTTGTATCCTAAAGTTAGTAAAACATTGACTAATATGAACAAAACAAAGCAAATGATTTTACTTCAAGTATTAGTAGCAAATGCTTCAAAATTTATGAATAAAATTAAGGTTTTGCTTCATACTCTGAAGTATAAGTATCATTTAATTTGAGCTTGAAGATTATTCTTTACTGAATGTAGCACATGCTTTATTTCATATGAATTAAATGAAGGTTACACTTTAAACTTTAAGCAAAATTTTCAACTGAAGTGAAGTTATGACAGAATTTATAACTTTTATTTCATCAATAAAAAAGATATAAAATCCGTCATGAAACATTAATCGAATCGCTGAGAGATTTTTACCATAGTTGACGTATGTTAGCCAGGATCTATCCATGATAGCAGACTATGGAAAAACTCCAAAATAAATACATTTATGCAAAAGAGAATTTTGGGCTCTCAAAAGCATTTACTTCATTATAAGAAGTTTCATTTAAAAGCTTCAAGTATTTTTATTCATACGAATTGAAGTGCGTTCCATACAATCATTTGTTCTTACTCAGAGCAGATGCTTTTATTACCCCACCATTAACTTCGAAACAAAATCTTCGTTTTTATTCATATCATTCATTAAGTAGTCAGTGTACCGATTTAGCGAAAAGTCATTAGTCGGTGTTCTTTACTAAGTTCAATTAAATTAATCTTTTAAGTATACTAATGTTGTTCTTATAATATATTTCATTTTTGTAATTAATATGTTATTTATTATTTTAAACCAACAAATTTTTAATTTTATTATAATTAAGACATTTTTTTATTACTGGGTCTTGTGTTGTTTTTTTTTTTTTTATAATTTTTTAGCCACAACAGTTTACATGTTGTAAAAAATAAAAGTAAAATTAATAGAAAAACCGCACAATTACTTGGTTAAGGTGGTTAAAGCGACAACAGATTTTTAATTTAATATTTAAACTATTATTGTGTTACTTTATTATATTAACTATATTTTCGATAGTTAAATTATATTATTCATGTAAATTAAAATATTGAATATAAATATTATAAGCAACATTTAAAGTCATTCACATTTCATGTTTTTTTTTTAAATAGCCGCCTTTTAAACTATTATCAAATAAAATTTTATTTAAAATATTATGAACACGTCTACATATGTACGATATACCATTAATACTGAATAATTTTTAATTTTAATTATTTCAGTAATGGATTCTATGAGTAGAAAAAATTTAATTATTTAAAATGTATTACTTCGAATCAGTGTTGAAGACAGTCTTTATTTGAACGCTTGATTTGTATTCACTGTTAGCAAAATAATAATAATAGGCGGATTCATTGCTTCCTTACAGTCCCACTCCCAATTCAATGTTTCCGTATCCATTTTCCTATCCTTTCCTATTCCTACTTCCTAGCCAATATACTGCGTTCGCAGGTAAGGGTTTCATCCCACTATATTGGCTAAAGGGGGAGGTGGATTTAGTCAGTAAGAATCTGACACTACCAAGGGGTAATTCTTAGTGTCTTTGGAAGATTCCCACCTCCCTTAGGGGAAAAAAAAAAACCTTATTACTTTATGGACCTTTAAAAACGGGAAGAAATAGAGTTTCTATTATATCAACTTTAAAATACCCACCATTAACTACTGTATTAGTTTTGTAATATTTAAAAAAAAAACATTTTATTAATCCTTTATTCAAATTGAAGTTATGCAAATTTGTTTCAAAAATTTGGACATGGCGTAACTATCACAAGTTTTGGTTTGAATAATTTCAACCCTTATTATTTCTGAAGATATATAAACCGGGTACAGAAATTTATAAAGCAGCTATGCCGAAGATATGACCATAATAATTTTAAACTTTGTACAATGATTTGTACTGTTACAAAAAACTTGACATAAGATGAATTTCAAAAAATATTTTGTATAAATTTCATGACACTTGTTTTTTGATTTGTCGTGCTGACATACACTCATAAATATATATCTACATACACACACATATTCTCTATATCTATCATAGATAGTTCTACTTGTTACAAATATGAGAGCATATTTAATATAAAATAAAAATTTAGCATTTCTTTTAAATTTTCTCCAAACATTTTTAACCTTGTTAAAACATTTCAAGCATATCAGAGCACAGGAAAAAATATTATATGAAACGCAACACAGGGTGGATGAATATAAGCACCACAAAAATCAATTGAATTTTTATTACAAAAAAATTATAAGTAGGAAGTCATACTTAAAAATGGTACACATATTAACAAAATCGTCATAATATCTACTTAACGCAAACCATTGAAAATTAACCAGTAGATAGTAAACGAAAAAAAAAATCTGATATAAATTCAGAAGAAATTTATGAAAGCAAAAATTGATTAAAAAATTAATGGCTGAATACTTATATGTGTATAAAATAAATCAAAAACTCTGATCTGATCTATGTTATATGTAATATCACTTTAGTAGGAGTTTGCTACATTATCTTTTACGTCAAAATCTAATGCGACAAAAAATAATTGCTTTCGAAAATCTTTTTTCCAAAATCTACTAAGACAAAATCTTGCATGTAATTCAGAATATCACATATTCTTATATATAAATATTCTGGAAAAAGCGGCAAACCTGCTTTTGAATCGAACTCTAAAATCTCTCCTAACTCAGAATCTCACATGTACATATATATAAATATTCTGGAAAAAGAGTATAACCCTGCTTTTAAATCCAATTCTAAAATCCCTTCTAATTCAATACAGGATTGCGACCGCTCCCCTTTAGTAGACTTAAAATAAGGTCATCATTGTGGTTTACTAGGGAAGGGCGGTAAAAATCAGTCAGATTGCAAAAACTTATTAAATCAGGTTAAGTTTCTTGCTCTACGAAAGTCATGTAATATCAAAATCTTGTATAATACCGAATGCTTTCGACTTTTCAAAAACTTTTCACTATAAAATAACAAGAAGTTTTTCAGTTTTATCAAAGGATTAATTATTATAAGTCTAAAAATGTTCTGTAATTTATTTTTAATTTCTAAAAATGATCATCTCAAATATCACAAAACTATACAATAATATTAAAAAAAAAAATCAATTTTTATATATATTTTATTGTTTCTGTGAACTTTACACTTGATAAGGCGTTGGCAATATATACTTTTAATTGAAATTGAACCTTCAATATAAATGTTTTTGTATAGATAAAAGTTTATCAGAAGAACCTTCATATTTTTTTTTTTGTTTTTGTTTTGCCCCAATATAAATAACATTAAATCAACTTTTATAACTTCATATTCGTTAAATCAAGCGTATTGTCTTGTAAAAAATTATTTCAAATTTTTTTTGTTGGTTCTTTAGCTCGAGTTTTTCTTTTTTTTTTAAAGGGCTTCGGTATTATATTTCAAAGTAATTTTCTTGGTTTTAATTTTTATGTACATACATTTACTTGTTTTTTTTTTTTTTGTAACTATTTTAAATATTTTCATTTCTTATCTGTTTTTCATTGTAAATCAATATATTGTCCATATAAAATACACCAAACACCATATTATTATGCTCAAATAATACAGAAAACATTAAAATTGTATTTTATATTAATTAAGATAATAATTAAATGCTCAATAGTCAATCTTTTTTTTGTTTTTTTTTTTTTTGTAATCTTTAGAATATTGATTATTAATCAATGGAATTGACAAGACATTATTAACCCCTTGAGAAAAAAAAAAAAAGAAAGAACCACTTTAAAAGGAATCAAAACAATTTAAAGCAAATTCATATATACATAAGTGTATTAAAAATGGGACACCTTCAATATCTTGAAAAATAAAATCTTGAAAGCGAAATTTTCGTTTTTTTTTTTCGGATAAAATTATATGAAAAAATAAATTTGTATAGAAAAAATAGCCGAGACTATCAACGACTAAGAGAAATAATGTTTCCAAAAACTGAAGATTAATGATTTAGTGGATGTTCTATGCTCCCTCTCAGAGTATAAAAAGAAGAATACATACATACATAGTTGAAACTCCGTTAAAGCCATCATTTTCAAAGGAATTTTTACTCCTTTCATATAAGACCCCCCCCCCCCCCCTCCATATAATTCTTTGTGTGATCCGATCACATATTTAAAGGAAGACCATTAAGAGACAGATACCCTGTATCTTACATAACACAAACAAAATTTGAAAAATTTGCTCTTTAGTTTCATTTTGTCTGTCTGTTGTTTAAAGAATTTCTACATCGTTTAATAATAAAATTTTTAACATAGACAAGTCTTTTTAAAAAAAAATTATGTTTTGAAACTACTTTTTTATGTAGTCACACAAAATTGCAGCCCCTTAATGCTGAAAACTACTTTCAAAGGCGTCCATCACAGTTCTGCTTAACAATTATTCAATCTAAAAACGATAGACGTCTCGATAAAACTTTTAGCTTTACGGTTTCCTTAAAATTGAAGAAAATGTCTCTTGACTTTCCATAATTTATTTAAATATATAAAATCCTATAAGGGAGAAATCATAATTCTAAACTTGTCTTTTGGAAAATGTGCGTCTTTAAAATTTTAAGGATTTAAAAATCTCACACTTTTCACAATTGTCCAAAGTTCTGTTTTGTTTTGGTATGATATCATTTAACCCTCTACCGTTAAGTTTTATATTTTATAGCCAACCGAGATAATTTAAATAATCGAATTATTTAATATTATTATTTATTTTTTTTTATTTATTGTAATAAAATAAAATCAAGTAGAAATTATGAAAGTTATTTTAAAAATTGTTTTATACTAAAAAAAATAAAACAGAAAAAAAATCATATCAAATTAAAAAATCATTTATGATTATACAAAAATGAAATCCTTCAAAGTGTGGTAAAAAAATTTTTTTTACATAATAAATAATTTTTTTTTTCCCCCCCAATTTTTCATTTTTTCTCATATTCTTGTCAAAAAGCAAAAAAAAAATAATAAAAACACTTTTAATATCTTAAAAGTGCAACAAATGATTCGTAATTATATATTAAACGATATCCAACATCCAAATTATGACGATGCCAAAACGACGACGAAGACGACGATGCCAAGACGACAATTATATAAGATTCAAAAAAAATACCAAAAAAAAAAAGTTACCAAACAGGTTTCTAATTAGAATTTTTGGTATTATAAAGAAACACCTTTTTGAACTACCTGAATTGATCTTATCAATTCATATTTTAACAATACATGGGTATAATAAAGAATTTTAAATATACATATGATCAAAGGGAACGAATGAAACACGAAATGGGAAGCGGGTGTTCTTAAGAAGGAATCATATCAAACTGCGTATTTGATTCACATCATTCATTTCTTTTTCTTTTTTTTTGTAGTATTTATCTGTTAGATGACCCTTTTTTTTTTTGGGTTTTCTTGAAAACGTGTTTTCGGAAATCATTGCACTGTAGTCCTGTATAATTATGGTCACATATTTTGATAATAAATGAAAACTGAGATGTCACGATTTTAATATTGACTTTAAATATAAAAAAACTTTAATTAAAATTCTAATTAAACTTACACACAATATTCCTTAAATAAAATGTAATCCAATTATTTGACTTACCTGTAAAAAAACAAAGAAAAAAAAAAACAAAATTAATTGTATTAAACTAATAAAATTTATAAGTATATAAAGTATTTTTATTTTGTTGTAAAGATTTTTTTTTTTTTTCTTTTAAAAAGTTATCAAAATGTCATAAATTTAATAAAACTATTGACACGAAATTCGTTAATATGATCGTGCTCCGTTTACAGTTAAATAAATATTCTAATATAAGAACAGTAGCAAACAGCACATACAAAATTTGATCGATCGAAGTATTTTTAACAGAACAACCAAATAATAAATCAGGGTAAAAATGTTCAATTTATTTTTCATATTTGTGTTGAGATACGATATGAATATAGGGGTGAAATAAAAAATAAAATTATAATATAATGCTTTGATATCATTGTCATTGTACCACAGAACCTATATATGCGACTCGTTCAATATATACGTTGTTATTATTTCTATACCTTACAAAATATAATACACAATAAAGCTTCAAAATCAATAGATACTACAATAAATTTGTAAAATACAAAAAAAAAAAAAAAAAACAATTTTTAACTTACTATTTTCGTTCGAAAAATTACACAAAATATGTAAATTATTGCTACTCAAAATTTTTTAAAAACGGCAACGCTGCTTTTATATAACTAAAAAAGATCAATCAAATTGGTATATAGTGGTTATTACACGATGTCAACACTATATAGATTTTGATTATTAGATGGTGTTGCATTTAACAGTTGCAATTTTTCTCAATTTGTTTACATATTAGTCTAAATCTCATTATGAAATCAGATCTGACGTAAGAAGTATAGCGTATTTTATATCGAGAAAAAAAAAATGCTCATTTCCACATAAATTTTTATTTGTGAAAATGCAGCATCTCAAGCAGATAATTTTTTATCAAAAATTTTATTTTTAACGGCAATACTAGTGCAGCAAAAATATTCCCACAACAAATAAATTCTAGCAAAGTGAAAGAAGATGCAACTGCTTCTAATATAGCGTTAATGTAGTTCTGTTGAATATTGTGATAAAAAAATTTCCCAAAAAACTTCTAAAGGCTTCTCAAACTTCTAGGACAAAAAACAAATTTTTTTTGTAGACTTTTTGTATTAAGCAGAATTTGTGAATTAAATGGATTTTTAGTGTTAACCACAAATACTTAATGAAATATTTAGGGATTTATACAAGAACAAAAATACTCCTACAAACAAAAAAATTTATTAAATTTTTGAAATTTTAATAAAAAATTAAGTAACATTTAATATTCAATCAGTATACCAATAAGACAGAAAATAAAATTTCTTGTAAAATAATTGCTTTGTTGAAACCTCTCTAATTGATTTAACATGTAAATTTTTTTTAGTTTGACTAATGAATTCCAATCATTTATAAATTTAAAAAAAATGATTATATTTTTTTTATTTTATTTTTCTTTTGAACATATATTGGTTAAAGTGTTTATGAAAAATAAAATACAACAAAATATTATCTACCATTTTACACCATTATAATTAAAATAGGATAAGAAATTTAAGATAAATATTAAAATATATATTAAGTTGTTAAAAAATATATAATATGATCATAATGATAATCTAGTAAACTTCAATTGTAAACAGTTCTACATTTGAGCTGTTTGCGTTGTATTAAACGTCTGAAAGCCTACACTTAATAAAATTTTCTTTGTAATAACTGGTAAAGCATATGAATCTCTCTCTGTATTTTAGATACTTTTTTTTTTTGTTTAAAAATAAATATGACAACAATCTTGGTGACAACAAAAAAAAAAAAAAACTAACGAATAAAAATGCCAAAAATATACCGTTACATATTCGTTGAAGCAGAGAAAAAAAAATGTTGACAACTTTAAATTCACACCTAAAACGGAAGTACACAATATTTTTACGCATGCATATTATAGTTGTATTCTTACACTTTTTTATGTTGTTTCGCATTCTTTCAAATCGTTGCCATATATACAAATAAATTAAATGTATTTTCGTATAACATATCTACCGTGTAAAAATAAGAAACGAGTACTCTAATTCATAACAAACACTTTTTTATAAATAGGGAGCTGGGTAAAAAAAATACATACTACATTTTTATGTTTCGATTACTTTTTTTTAAGTAATTCTGTTGTCAAGTTGTCAATTATGAAGGAATTAGTATTGTTGTTTTTTAGGATTCCGTATTAGCTATAGGTAAATAAAGTGGTGACCTTCGCGATACTGCGTGAAGGTCTTAATTAGCACTCGGTTGCACCATTTTGATTCCACTCATGTGACCTGTCTTTTGTTATCTGTTTTATATGCTACCCGAGGAATTCTGATACGAAATCAATTTTTTGATTTTGTGTTTGGAAAGGGTTCCGTATTACTATCATAAAAAATTGAAACTAAGAATATACATTATAAACTGGGAAATAACAATTTGAAACTATTTTTTTTTTATTACGTTATTATTTTAAAATTTTTTTTTTTTCTTTTTTTTTACAATATTTCACTCTTTTTTTCAATAGGAACTGAACGAGTATTCAAATGAATTATAAAGTTTTATTTATGTTTTTTTTTACTTTTATATTATTTAACGCATATTTTGTTTTTGCACATTTAATTTTTTTTTTTTTTTTATTTTTTTAAGAAATTCCAATTAAATACGAGTGCATAACAAAAGAATATACATGGTATGCCTTTTTCTTTGTTTTTTTTTTTTTTTTTTTTTTTTATAGATGGAGAAAATTTTTGAATGCATCACATAATTCTTACCTATATATGGAAACATTAATCTTCCATTTATGCATGAAACTAATGATTTTTACTTTTTTCATTTTTTTTCTAAGGCAATCCCCAAGTAACTTTTAAAAAGGGAAAAAAAAATAAAAGAAAAAGAAATAAATCTCAAGATTAAAAGTAGTCAGTCGGTTTCAAATAGATTGAAAAAATTAACAAGAAAAAAACAAAACAGAGTTAAAACATAAGAAAACACAAATCACAATCGTCTTTAATCACCTTTAACACTTTACGTGAAAAGATGTTTTAGTTCTTTATTGGACTTTCATGTTTTTCCTTATTATACCATAATACCATACAATTTCATATATACATATGTATTAAAAAAGCAAGGAGTGAAAATATACTTGTATGTATTATAAATGTATTTATATATATTCATTCTAGCATATATACATTACATATATATGTCATATAGGTATTACATTAAATTGTAATAAAACAACTGCCGAACAACGAATAGTTTTTATTTCATTTAGTTTTTTTTTTTTTTTCAATAATTATGCACTGTATGCAATTTTTCTTATATATTTACCGACCATATACTTGAACATAATGTATTACAACTTGCTTGCTTGATTGCTTTTCTCAAAAACTTAAAAAAAAACTTAATTTTAACAATATATACTTATAGATATTCTGATGCCATTCAAGAGAGTAATTCTTATTAGTGCGCAAAGAAACTTTAAAAAACAAAAACAAAATGTACAATCGAGTACAATTCGTTAAGGTGCTGGATTCGTTATGGATTATATATACGGAAAGTCTATTATCAATGTGGTAAATAGCTTTAAATGCTAGTTATAAGAAAAACTTAAAAAAAAAAATTTTTGAAAATATTATAATAAAAAGTGACTTTATAGTTAAAGGGTATCTTAAAAAAAATTGTTGTTTTTCTGAATTTAAGATTGAAAACAAAAGTCAAAAGATTTTGAATTTAAAATCAAAACAAAAAAAAAAAAAATTCTTATAAAATGTTTTCAAATCGAAAAAGTTTTAGTATTAAAAGGTTTAAAGTTTTAATATAACCATAACAATAATAAGATTTAGGTTTAATTTTTGAGAAAAAATTATTTTGAAGTTGAAATTTTTTTTTTTTTTTAATTCACAACTGAAATAAATCGTTGCCAACATAATATTTCGCTCCTATGATTTTGTCATGTTCCCGATGTCTATAAAATTTGGCGCTTTGAAATAATTTCCGAATCACTAACTCCCAAAACATAAAAGTAATAATTTCCATTATTTTTAGTTAAAAAACTTAATTTGGGAGATTAATTAATTTTTTTTTTGGGAGTTATTTAATTTTTAGAATTTGGGAATTAATTTATATGTACTAAATAGTAAACACCAAAATATTTCGAAAATATTTCAAGGGTTAATTGTTAATTTTTTTTTTTTTGGGAATTAGATTATTTTGCCGTGCATTTAATGTATTTCTTGAATTTAAGACACTTATTAGGTCGAAGCGCGTCACATGTCGCGGTCGCTTTTGTTGTTTGTTTTATTAACAGATTTTGTAATGTATTTCTTTCGAGCTTAATTCGCAGCGTCCTAAAAACCAAAATTCTAGAATTTAAAATTGTTTTACTTATGTAGGAATTACATTATATTTTTGAAAATTTCAATTTTTGAGGGTTGCCTCATTATTATTTTTGGAATTAACTTAAATTTTTTTTTTTTGATAGGTTAATATACATTTACATTGGGGGTTATTATTTGTTCATTTTTACAGTTCATATGAATTAATTCATATGAAAAAAAATCGAAAAAATCGAAAATATTTTTGAAAGTTAGTTCAAAATTAATATTGGGAGCTAGTTCATAACGGCAAAAAGTTAATATCTATTAAATATTTCTATGCTTTTTTTTTTTAAATTTAAAGTTGCTGTTTCAATTTAAATATAAAAAAAACTATCAAAATATATATACAGTCGGACCCGTTTAATTGTACACACTAAAAACGTAGTCATTTGATGAGCATATCCGGGTTTTGCATTAATGTGAGATCCGGATAATTGCACAAATTTGTGCACTTAGAAAAACCATTGATAAAATGACAAATATGTGCTTATATGAGTGTTTTTTAAAATTCATTTGTTGTGATTTTAAGAATGCAAAGCTATCAACAGTTCGTTTCTTAAAATTCAAAAACTAATGTTAAAAAAATTTGACAGTATACATATGTATTGTACATATAATATGTAATTTAAAAATATGTCAATGTCATATAATTCAACAGGTTTGTTCGTAAAAATTCAAAGGGTTTGTTCATAAAATAAATGTTTAAATGTGATTTTTTTTTTAATGAATGTGCATTTAACAGAGTTTCTTTCTATGGGTTATGGCTAATAAGTCAGAGATATTTTGTGCTTTAAAAAGATTTTTGCATTTAAATGAGTTGCAAATATCCGAGTAAAAATGTAAAAAAATAATGTTTAAATTTATGGTGCAAAATTTTTGCGCTCTTTTAAACGAGGGGTTATGCACTTAACCGGATTGTAATTTACACGGGTCCGACCACCTCTTTTTGATTTAAATGGATATGACTACCTCTTTTTGATTTAAATGGATTAGACTGATAAAAGTTCAACTTATTTCGAAATAAAATGATTGTGAAGATCAAGGACGAACGTTAATTTAATATAAGAAAGGTATATCTTATCTTCTATTGAGTATGATTTTTAATAAACAAAATTCACTAGAACCCTATAATATTGTGTTGAGAATGCAATATACTTATTTAAAATTAATCAGAAGTCAGAAGCTAAAGAAATGAAAGAATTAAATTCGAAAACTGGTAAAATGATGACAAAGATAAAAATAATCTTTGAAATAAAATAAATTAAATTTGTTTTAAATCCCATATATTTTTTTGTCCCCCCTAAAATAAAGCGCTCTTTACTCTTATAGTTTCCTTTTTTTGTTTTGTATTTTAATAGAAATATACAAAATGATCGATATTTTGCAAATCGTTATTTCACACTTGAAGGCATTTTTATATTTTTCTCGGTAATAATCAACTACTAAATAGAGAAGACGAAGAAATACAAAACTTAAAAAAAATAAAATAAAATGAAATTTAAAAAAGAAAAACAAGTTTTCAGGTCAGAAGTTTAACTCTTAACTTTCATATATGTATATGTATATGCATCATCAAATACCATATAGCAAACAAAGAAATAAAACGATTCAAAAGAGAAGAATTTCACTGAAATTGTGCAATTTTTTTTCTAAGTACCTATATAATATGTACCTTAGAAAAGTATTATATATGATTCTATTAGCACAAATATAAAAAAAAAAACAAAAAAATAAATAATTGCAATATGGTGTTTGTTGTGCATTATTCTCTTTAAAAAAGAAAAAACAAAATAACTAAATACCGAATGGCAGTAATAATAAGAATTACAACCATATCCAAGTAGGTTGGAAAAAAAAAATGTTGTAAAACTATGATTAAATACCATAATTACAAGTTATAGTTACTGATTTCAAACCATATTTTATTCTTAGCCATATAACACATAAAATTATAATAGATTTCTAATATCGTGGATTCTTTTTTTTCCTTTTGCTTTTTTATAAAAATAAAAAAAAAATTTATGAACAGCCTTTTTCCTTATTTAAAAAAAAAAACTGTTTTTTTTTTTTTATTTTTTATTTTTTACGATCAATAATGGTCAACACAAAGTTGATATGGTATTAAAATTGATCGCGAAAATGAAAAACCGGCAATTAAAAATATTTTTATTGACGTTTTATTTTTTTTTTTATCGTTAAAAAACTTTGAAGAAACATTTAAACGTTTCTGGTTTAACATTTTAAAACATTCATTTAAAAAAGAAATAAAATAATAGGATAAAATTTAAATCAAGGATTTTAAGCAGTTGCACTTTAATTTTTGATTTATGACAGTGTTAATTTTTAATTTTAGATTTGCTTCATTCTAAAGAACGTTTTTTTTTTTGTTTTTGTTTTATTATCGCTTTAAATATTTGACACTTCCATTTAATTCAATTGTGTTTGAAACGTGGATATGAAATCTGATTAGTAACCGATAATAACAAAAAAAAATCCAAAATGCATCAAATGAAGGATAACCGTTGTATAATCAATTAAAATACAGAATTTTAGCCATGAGTGAAATGGGGTTTTACTTCACCTTTTCGAAAATTATTTTCGATTTTATTTTTATTTTCTATAGATAAAAAATCTTATATTATTTTATTTGTATTTAAGATGTAAATACGATCATTAAGGAAACTATTATGGGTTCCGACAAGAGGCTATAATAATATCATACTTTTTTAGCATAGCAATTTAGCAAAATCAGATAAAAAATAAATTGGATTTATGTAACTTCTAAATGTGATATGTTCAATAACTGTAATTTATTTATAGTAAATTATTCCTTTAAGAAAATTAAATATTATTCTTATGAAGGGTTTCTTATTTTTTCTTTTTATTTGCATTTTTATGCTAAATGCATTCATGCATTTTTATGCTAAATTTATTTTTCTCTATTAAAAAAAAAAATAATGATTTCCGCATATGCAGCTGTTTTAAGACTTTATAAAGAAATTTAGAAAATGAAGCTTTCAATTAAAACCTACTGTCAGCTGTCATAATTGAGTATAGAAATTTTTTTTTATGCGCTAGCGAAGCTCTAGGAAACATTCCCTTATACAACGTTAATGTAGTTTTGAGTAAATGGGAGAGAATATGAGAGAGAAAACTGGGGTAAAATAAAGGATATTAGAAGGTAAATTCGCAACGAACTTGAGAAGATTCTTTTTGAATAAAAATCCTGCGTACGAAAGTGCAATTACTTTCAATATCTATTGTATACAGGTTCTTCAACATAAACACTCGTAATTCTAAAAACTGAAAAATTAAAAAAAAAAAAAAACATTTAAAACAGATTCTTGTGCCACAATGGGGTTAATGAATTAGTCACAACTAAATTGAATAAAATGACCTCTATTAGCATAGAAAAACTGTTCTACACAGCTTTAATTAAAACTAAATCGCTTAATATGTTATCGAACCGAAACAAAAATAATTCATACAGACTTTAATGTAATTAAAGTCTTTAAATATACTGTTGTTTATATAAGCCTGATGTATAAAAATATTAATTCCAGCAGATCAACCTAATGAAATAGTGAAACAACATCAAAAAAAAAAAATATTTTAATAACTCGATTTAAATTAATTCTATAATAATGCATATATGTACATACTTATATATAATTTCAGTATTTATCCTTATTAGGGACTTGTTAATGAAAATTATCACAAAAAAGGTAAAGATTATTTATAAAAAATTATATTTTTATTTATGGTTTATTTTATTCGAATTGTTATCCGATTAAAATTGCACAAAATATTATATACAAATAGTTAATTTTAATTTAAAGGACATTAACCTTAATATTTATCTTTTTTTGATTTATATTTTTTATTTAGTTGGTATATAATAGTTTAGTATGAATATTTCTATCTTCTTTCTTGACTTCTATATACATTTTCAAATTCAATTCAAATTCAGGTTTATAGAAATATCTATTTTATTTTAGTTATTTTAACTTAAACCAAATTTAAATTGTTGAAGAAAATAAAAAATTTTTTTTTTTAAAATACAAAGACTATTATTTTTTTATTTTAGATTGTTTTTTTTTTTGCATTGCATTACGATTTTCAAAGGGGGGTATTAACTATAACCTGTGAAGAAAACCAAGATGACAGTCAATGATATTGGTAAGTTTTTTGGTATTATATTGTATTATCGTGTTAGCAATATGGCATCAACTAACCATAATACACTTTGGATTTAATATTTATTTTTTTTTTTGTGTTATTTTTTTGCTATAATCCATATAGAGCTAGCATAGTGTTTATGATGTTAAAGGAAATAAATATTCCTTTTCAAAGTAGAGTTTTTTTTTTTTATTTTATTTTATTTTTGTTCCTTATAGGTTTGCAAAAAAAAAAAAACTTTATTTTAATCAGATAGACCATTTCGATGAAAATATATTGAATTGCATGCATGCTGTTTTTTACTAATGCTTTTTTGTTTTGTTTCTAGATCCAATGTATCATTTAATTTATATTTGAAATTATTTTCAGCATTTTGCTGTACTCTTAAGTTGATAAATTCATTTAATTAAATTATTAGGGATTATACATATGTATATGTACATCCGTTTGGGATCAATAATTATACTAGGAATTGTAATTTTTTAAGAATTTGTTTGCTTAAAATTAGCAAGACAAAAATAGAATCATTTAAAAATGTATAAGGTAAATTTTTATTCCAAGACACAAAGAGAACATTAAAGATAGTAAAAAATGTAATGTAAATTTTATGTAACAGAAAATATCTAAAATTTTGTAAAAGCTTTTGAATTTTGGAAATTATATCAAAAAATAAACAAATGCTATTAAAACATTTCAGTGGAAATACAAAATCGTCATATGGCGTTCTTCTAATTAAAATTTTTAAACAATTTGTGTATATATTACCATAAATTTGCACTATTAATGAACATTTTTTGTCGAAGCTGTATGCTTCCAAGTATTATTAAACATTATGTCAAAGATATTGTCAAATATTATGCTAATATAATATAAAAACCATACTGCAGTGCATTACTTTTGAAAAATTATTAAAACAAACTGGAAAATTTTAAAGAATAATTTAAAAATCATTTTTGGCAACTTTATCACAACTCTCAATTAGTAAATTAAATCTGGGCACATCTAAATCTAAAAAAGTGTTAAAAAAAGACTATACAAATATATACTTTTCACTTATCAAAATGAAACATTGGGATTGAATTTAATATTTGTTCGTGCCTCAAAATACTCATATCGCATATATAAGTTAAAAAAAATCTTGCAAAGAACCGATTAAGGAAACAAAAAGCCATAATAAAAGTAAAAACAAAAAAAAAAAAAAAAAAAAGTATAAATTTTTATGTGAAGAAACAGCTTGGAAAAAAGGTCTACTGAATCTAAAACGGAAAAATAAAAACTAAAAATGAAACAGACACATAAATAAAATTCGAAAACTAAAGGAAAATTGAACAAACGATGAAAAAAAAAAAAACAAAAGATTTTATTAAGAAAAATATTTTCTCTTTATACTTGGTATTTTGATATTTTTCGTTTTCAATGATTGTGATCTTATTGGATAAACATAAATAATTATACATACATACATATTACATATTTATGAATTTATTTTTCACATTTGGTACTTTGCACTCAAAGAGAAAAAGACAAAAAAAAAAAAAACCTAAGAAAAACTTAGAATTCAAAAGGTTATACAAAAAAAAAAAAAAAAAAACATAAGTTGCAACAGGATTGAAATTGATCAGAATATACTTATACCATTTCTATATTCCAATTCTCCAATTCGTTCATTATTTCCAATTTTCAATTCCCAATTTGAAAATGAAACGAATCATGATTTTTTTTTTTTTTTTTGTTATTATTCTTTGAGAGGTGGTTATAGGGATAAAAAAAAAACGAATGATGCCAACAAAACACAATACGTGTTAAATTTGCAATTATTTTTGTTTAAATTTTTCCTTTTATTTTTAT
The DNA here is from genome assembly GCA_947095535.1 of Poecilobothrus nobilitatus. Lineage (NCBI taxonomy): Eukaryota > Metazoa > Arthropoda > Insecta > Diptera > Dolichopodidae > Poecilobothrus > Poecilobothrus nobilitatus. The sequence continues at coordinate 260,112,779 of OX352774.1, read as the reverse complement.
TTTTAAGCAGATGTGCTAAAAGATTATATGAGAATTTATTGGTTATTATTATTTTCATAATACATATATACAATATATTTATGGTACTAAAAATAAAAGAAAACAGAATCAAAGAATAAAATAAAAATTTTCATATATGTATATATACATATATATATAAATAGAATATCCAATTTCAATCAAATATTTTGAATTGATTTTCTTTAAAAAAAAATAAAATAAAAACAATAAAAATACAAACAAAAACAAACTAAATTTTTCTTTTTAAAAAAATAAAATAAAATATATCCTATAGTTTAAACAAAAATTTCTTATCATAATATTTTAATCTTCGATATTTAATACTTTTTGTACTTTTTTTTTTTTTTTTTATAGATATTCAATATTTATTATATTTTTTTTTTTTTTTTTTTTTTTAATTAGATAAAAATTATTCAAGAAAACAAAAATTTTTTTAAAACAATTAAGTTCTAATTTAGTGTAAAAGAAAAATAAATTCTAAAATGTAAATGCATTTATGTAGTTTTATAAATAATAAAAGAAAAAAAAAAAAAAAAAACAAATGCATTTAAAAATATTAAAATATTTTTCAAAAGACAAAAGTAACATAAAAAGTAAATCGTTTTATGTTATTGTATGCTCTTACATTTAATTGTTAAAAATTCGTTCCCATTTAATCTTCAAAAAATTATTTTATATTGTTTACGTTGCTCTTTTGTATGCCCAACTACATCAGACTTTAAAGAAAAGACTAGATGATAGCATGCTGCAAAAAGACTTTAATTAAAAATTTCCAACAAATAATTAGCGTTCCCTTTACCAACTAATCCCAACTACACATTTCGTGTAAAAGGATCGCAAAGAGTTTATTGAGATTAAGTTGGGTTGTTGTTAGCCTTATATTATGTAAAATGCAGTGGTAGGGATTGGATTGTGGTGGTAAAGGATTTTTCATTATGAGTACGAAAATATTGGCGCATCAAATAAAAAGAACTATTTTCGAATTTGAAAGCAACTATATATGTATATGTAGTATGAAGTAACTCCGCATTCTTATACATTATACATATATGTATATTTATATTATCTGACTAATGGCGCAGTGGTTAAGTCGCCAACCTTTCAATCGAAGGGTCTTGGGTTCAAACCCCGGTCAGGTCATAAATAAAAAATATGTATAGTACTTTTATATCGTAATAATGTATATCGTATAATTAACAGTAGTAATAATAACATTAATAATATTGATAGTAATAGTAATAATATAATATTAGCTGCTAACAGTGGGGCTATCTTTGGTTATATATGCAAGTAAGGTGTTATATACTGCTGCACGTTGTAATCCACGGATGGCGCTGGCTTCTGTAGTAAAATAATAACAATAATAATAATAATAGTAATAGTAATAGTAGTAATAATAATAATAATAATAGTAATAATAACAATAATTATAACAATAATAATAGTAATAATAATAATAGCTGCTACAGTGGAGCCGTCGGTTATATCATGCAAGTAAGGTGTTATATACTACTGCACGTTGTAATCCACTGATGGCGCTGACTCTGTTAGTAAAATAATAACAATAATAATAATAAAAATAATAATAATAATAATAATAATAATAGCTACTACAGTGGACCTATCTTTGTTCATGCAAGTAAGGTGTTATTATACTGCTGCACGTTGTAATCCTCTGATGGCGCTGATTTTGTAGTAAAATAATAATAATATTAATAAGAATACTAATTACCAATAATAGTAACCGCTACAGTGACAGTGGGGGTTGCCTTCAATAATTACCTCATTGTAGTTACTATATAACTACTACTTACTACATGTTGTAACTGTTGTGACGGCTTTAGTCACTGTTAGCAAAATAGTAATAATAATAGGCGGATTCATTGTTTCCTTACAGTCCCCTCCCAATTCAATGTTTCCGTATCCATTTCCTATCCCTACTCCCTAGCCAATATGCTGCATTCGCAGGTAAGGGTTTTATCCCATTATGGCTAAAGGGGGAGGTGGGTTTAGTCAGTAAGAATTTGACACTACCAAGGAGGACATTCTTGGTGTCTTTGGAAGATTCCCACCTCCCTTAGGAAAAAAAAAATCATAATTACAATATTGATTTAAATATCAATAGAATCTTAATTAAACCAAAATAGTTCATGATTACAATAGGATATAATATTTGTAGTATATCAGAATACTCTACACCTATACATTTAAATATTATTTTAAATCAAAATTTATTAATTCGTATAATTAAATGAAATATTTTTAGAACGAAATAATGGTTTTTGAACGTCAATTATATGAAAAGACCACTATTATTAGAAATTTGAAAAATCAAAGGTAATATAAACGTTTTTTTTTTTTTTCAAAAAATCTGTGCAAAGCAATTACTCGGTCGGTTGATTTTTGACTTTGTTTATAAACAAATTTCTGAGCATTAAGTATGGCGTACTCATAGATATATTGTCCTACTAGATATGCAATGAAGAAAATATTTTCAGTCAATTTAGGGAAACAGCTAAGTGAACCGTGCTTATGTATGGTTTTAGTTTCTTCAGAAATAGTTTCTTAGCATTTTTTTTACTAATTTTATCACTTATTTTAATATTTTGCAAGTAATTAAAAATTTTAATAACCTTAATTATATTAAATTTTAATTTTTAAAAAAAATATATCAAATTTTTTTTTTTTTTTACATGCTATACCACTCTAGCAAAGTTTTCCTTTTTACAAAATTATTGTGGGTTTGAGCAAGAAGCAGAGAAGGAAAATATGAATCGGCGGGTAAATTGGAAACGAACCTGAATAGGTTCTTTTTGAAAAGTTGGAAATTGTATAATGGTCCATTTGTATCAGAGAAGAACACGTTGGATGGAAGCATGTTTCATTTTTTAGCGGTTCTCACAAAAAAATAGTTTCCATTACCAGTTTTAAAACGGCTAGAAATTTCCACGGTGTAGAAATGAGCACTTGAGGCTGCCCTAGTTTTGCGTTGGAATTGTTTAAGGGGAGGCATTATTGATTTCAATTCAATAAGACAAGTGTCGCCTACAAGATATCTATAAAAGAGAGATAAAGCTCCAATATTTCGACGTGAGTTAAGAGGAATAAAGGTTTCCTGAACAGTAGGGTCGCCAATGGTAATAGGGTAGGGCGTAAGTAATACAAAAACTTAAAATCTCTTAAATGGAACTGGTTATGAGAAATTGCTTTATATTATTTTCCTAAATATAATCAGCTAAGTGAACGAAATGTGTATACATATTATAAAATGCATATGAATTTTTTTGACTGAATATCTTAAGATAGGAAAACACGTAAGAAGAAAAGAAACGACTATATCTTCCTTCCCACTTATTAGTAACATATCTATAGTCGTATCCCTGACAAATTTATTAATAAAAATTTATTATAGATAAAAATCTTATTAAGGGAAAAAAATTTTACAAAAAAACATTTTCAGATGTAACGAAAATAAATTTTTGTATGTAAAATCTTAAATAAAACAAAAATTAATTGATTTTGTTCTAATAGAGTTTTATTTTTTAATATTAGTGTTATTTATAGTTATTTATAGATCACTATAGTGTAATCTGTAGTGTCTTGTACAACAGATTATGAAATACAAATATTTTTATTTGAGCTTCATCCATTTTTTTATACAAGAATTATTCATTTTATATTATACGATATTAATCATTACTAAATAAGCTTTTACGATATAAATTATTAATATTAAAATGATCTGCCCATAATTTGAATCTAAAACCTAGTAAGGCTGCCAACCTAACCACATTAACGCTATTAATAGGCTTTTAAAAAGGTCTTATGTTAACAAGTGAAAAGTTTACAACAAGAAATGGCAAGTTCCAACATTTAAAAGACCAAATTTAGAAGACCATTTCTTTACTTTCCACTACAAAGAATCAGTCTAAGAAATGAGTTTTAAAATAAGAGTTGAAATTTAATTTCATTTCACTTTTTATTAAATGCATAATATGTACATATATATTATATAAAATAAAAATAAAAATTATTTTGTTATTTTTTTTTAGTATGTATTATGTATCGAATTGTGATTATCTTATCTATATAGCTGAATTCGGAAACGTCATTTGCACATCAGATGTAAAAGCAACCGTGCATATATGCATAAACCGTCATTACTTTACTACAGGTTGTTTGCATTTAAAATTATACTGATTTATAAAAGTGATTTATTCATAAAACTTTGTCGTCATTCATATATTGATATTACAATATTACAATGTCCTTCAACTATTTTAAATTTTAAAGCTTATATTTTTGCTACTATATAAATTTTTTATGTAAAATAACTGAATAGTTATGGAATTTTTAAGTATAGAAAACATAAAAATTTTAAGATTTTACTTTTTATTATAAATGTTTAAAAAAAAATTAGCAAGTGGAAAATATTCGACAAGAAAAAAATTAATTTTTATCAGAATACCAAAATTCTTTTGTAAATTTTTCGCAACAGCAAAGAAAAAGAAATAAATTATATTTTTTTTGTACCTATACCTATAATTTTTGTTTTTTACAAATTTTATTTAGTTATTATTTAAAAAAGAAGAAAAATTATATTTTAATGAAACTTTTTCTCATATAATTTTAACGTATTGAAATTTTTCGATTGCAATGTCAAAACAACACATTTTTATTATATTTATTTTTTTTTGGTATTTAAGATACGTTAAGGTGTAATTTTGCATTTTTTTTTTTTAATCAAACTGATGAGGTGTTTATTTCGATATCATAAAAACCTCTTTAATAAAAATTACTAACTGAATTTTTTTTTTTTTTTATCAAAAATAATTTTTTTTTAGATATGTACATATATGTACATATATATACCCTAAATTAAATATATGTTTATATACATAATATTAAATAAAATTCGTCAATGTTAACATAATACGAATTTTGACACGACAGTTTTTTTTTTTTCTTTCCTTTTTTTTTTGTTTATTTTTTTTAATTCTTTTATTCCAGCCAGTCTTAAATAAAAAAAAAAACCAAAAAAAAAATTGAGACAAAATAAAATACCAATTCTGGAGCTTTTTCTTTAACAAACAATCAAGGTATATTTTATATGAAATTCATATATATATACATATGTATAATATATATATATATGTATCATATATATATACATATGTATAAAGAATATATTAAAAAGAGAAAAAAAAAAAAACAACGTAACACTTTTTAAGGAAAAAAAAAACGGAGGCGACAATATGACGCGTTATCTAAATTCAAATCGTTTTTGTTTTGGAACGATGACATCTACACATGTACTGTATCTCCTTTAGTCCTTCTTGAATTCAATTCATTCGATTTTATTCTTCCTCTTCTTTTTTCATATTTTGTTTTGTTTTTTTTTTTTGTTATTGTTTTTCTCTTTCTTTGATTTTTATTATTGTCTTTGAATGCGAAATAATGGAAGGTTCATTAAAAATTTTTTTAAATTTATATGTGTATATTATGTTCGTACATATATATATATATATATATACATATGTATATGTAAAACTTATTAAACATAATAATATTATACATTATTTATATATAATATGTTATGTACTTATATAGAATTAATAAAATTTAAACCTTTCATTGACTCGCGAACGCGATTTTATCACTTTAAAAATTAAAATAGTGTAGTAATGTCGTAACAAAAATACACTAAGAAAAAACAAAAAAAATACATACATTATGATTTTTAGAGTTAAATTTTCTTTTTAAAGTTACCTAATTATTTGAAATTTATAATTATTATTGTACTTATTTATATTTAATGTATGAATGAATGCAAGTATGCTATATTAAAACCCAAAAACTCGCTTTTAAATATATTATTCTAGAACTTGATTAACATAATCGTCCCAATTAACGACCCTAATCGATGTTTTGATAAAAATTTAAAAGTTAATTAATATCATATTGGGTATACTTTAAATTTTCAATATAAAAATAAATTAATTTACTCTTCAAATTACGCAGTCTATCCTGAAGTTCTTCTAATAATCTGTAGGATCATCAACTATATTAATAATTAAATATTAATATTATTATTAGACTGGCTCGATGTTCATAAGATAAACATGAGCTGGGTAATAAGAAAATCATAAACAAAAATTATCACTTGCCAAATTACATGTAATTTTCGTTCATGTAGAAATATTTTCAATCAAAAAGATTTTTTTTTTACGAAATCGATAGTAAATAGCTAACAATGTTTCAAAAAGTTAATTTCAATTTAAAACTATAAAATATCAACTCGTTTAAATATTATTTTATAACATTAATACCAAAAATTCTTATTTTATATACTTTTTAATTCAACACTATAGGGAATAACTGATCGAATATTATTAATTTTATGATTCTTAGTGTACTTGTTATTTAGTGTACATTGTAACTACAATGTCTTCAAAATAAAGAATAACAAAACCATATTTATATACATAATATGTATTACAGTACATGTATGTATATATAGGAATATATTATTATAAAAAAAACCACTATCTTAAACTTTCGTATAGAATTTGATATAACTGTCATCATTGCATGTGCTCAATGTAAGGTTGCCTTAACCTAACATCCAATATAACATACGTTAAGATATTTGAAGATTATACAACCATTGATCCCATTCATTACAAATAATATGTCTATGAAAATAATTACAGTGAAGGAAATAATTATTTTGACAGAATTTATATGTGATGTTAAATCAAATTCCAATTTTACTTTTTTTTTTGTGCCTAGAATATTTTCTTTAAATCAAGATTAATTTTATTGCGCAGGGTTTAAAGTGATTTTTACTGTATTAAAAAATGAATCCAGTTTTATACCAAATATTTAATGTAGTTTAAACGGAACACTAAATACTTAATAAAAGTAGGTCACTCTTTGGTTTCTACTATACGAATTTATTAGTTGTTTGATCTATTTTTTCATATTCTACGTTAGTATCGGTCTGTTTTTCTATATACTTTAATTCTTATAAAAACGGTCAAATTTTCCACGTGATTATTTCTATGAAAATTCAAACATTTCTTATACTATAAATTTTTTTCACATCATCCGCAACTTAATTGTAAAATACAACTAAAATTAAAGCACAGATATATACCTATGCCTTTAACAATATTATTTTTTGCATCATTCTTTTTTTATATCATTAGGACTAATAACAAAATATAAAATAGAACAAATTAAATTTCCCGTGACTGTATACTTATTCATATCTATCTTATGTATATATACATATGTAATATTACAGTCGTTCGATGAAATTTATTTTACCCGAAATTAAACCAAAGGCTATATAAAAGGGTTATAATTCTTTTTTATTATACCCTTTTTAAGATTCACAATCAAAACGATCCAGAATTGAGCATAAAAAAAAAACTCAAGAAAACAAAAAAATTCAAAAATAAAAAAAAAAAAACTTTGAAGCATGCACAATTGAAATAAATATATTTTAAGAAGATAAATAAAATTGTAAACGTCATTCTAATAACATTACTTAATTTTATACATTGTATATACGTCGACTCATAATATATTAAATAAAATGCAGTAAATTTATTATTAAATTTAAGAACCTCTGGTAGGCGAGTAGTTATGTACCTTTTCATCCCTGAGAACGTGTGTTCAAATCCTACATAGGATGCGCAAGCACTTTTAATCGGAACGTATAAAAGTAAATTTTAATAATTTCCGTGCACCCAAAATATGCATCTGGATAAATGCATTTAAATACAGTTGCAACTACTACTTTCCCAGTAGATCATAGAATAGACCATAAAAAAAAATGAACCAATTATCAAAATTCGAAAAGTTCATTTTCAAAATTTTGATCAACGTTGTTAATTTAAACTAAAAGTTCCAGTATTAGTTCTCAAAATAAAAAAGAACGACTTAAATCGAAAATGTACAGAACAAACAGTAAACCAAAAATGAACTGACAGTAAATACAAAAAATAGACATTAAATAATAAAATATTTTTTAGTTTATTTTTATTATATTTTGAATTTTGAAAAATAAAATAAAACCAATTTCTTCAAAAAGATCCAAAAAAAAAAAAGTCCAAGAAACGAAAGGATGGAAGAAAATGAAAATTACAATAAAAGAAAAATAATCGGACTACAATCAGATTGAAAGAGTTCAACTTGTAAACAAAACTTTTATATGAAATCTTTATATTTCATACCATTTACTTATATTTTGTTTTTCAATATTTTGTTGATCAGCATTTCAGCTTGCGATTCTAAAAAATTGGCACAAACATATTTTTACTATATACATAATATAAAACATCGGTACAAGCAAACTGATGGGAGGCGTGAAATAAATAAAACATAAAACAAAAAACAAAAAGAAAAACATTTTAGTTAAGTCTATACAATAAATTGTATATACGTTTTCTGTTTTATTTTCTTCAGAGTTTCTTAATATCTTAAAGACGTACTTTTTTATTCTTTTAATATTTTTTTTTTTTTGAAATCGACTTCCATGTCATCATTGAATTAAAATGCTAAGATACAAAAGGGTTTGGGAAGTAAAAATCAGTAAAGTTATAAAAAGAAGAAAGAAAAAATGAAAAATCTTGTTAAGGAACTAAAAAAAAAAAAGTATTTCAGTAGCATAAGCACGAGAATCCACTATAAGATAATTAAAATAAAAATAGAAACAAAACAACAACAAAAAAGAAAAGAGATTGAATTTATAAGACTTATAGTATAACGAATTATTTTGAAGATGAATTTTTAAAAACAATGGTTGCCCTCAGAATCGGATTTAATCAATGGACAATAGATTTTAGAACTAAGAAAACCTCTAATAAATTTAAATAAAGCTGAAATCGAAAATATCATTTTCGAATCAATTGCTCTTGTTTTCTTTTATTAAATTCGACATCATATCGAAACTTAGTCGTTACAACCCATTATTAGAATTTTATATATAATACATACATAAGATAGAGATTCTTTGTTTAGAATTTCTAAGAGTTTAGAATCTTTGTTTTTAATATGGAAGTTATTCATTACAACAGCACAAACGAAAGGAAAATGTAAAAATATCTCGCTTTGAAATAAATAAGTATAAATAAAATAATGTATTCAGTGAATACAATAATGAATGGGAGACCTCTGGCAGTTTTGGGTTTGGATAGGGTACACAGTTAGAAAGTCACGAAGCATATACGAAGCAAGAGGAATTACTATAGATTTAAATCAGTAAAACAGCCAAAAACAAAAATGTCTCAAAAAAAAATCTGGAGCCAATTATGAAACAGCTGATTTCAATTAATAACACATACAAGAAACAAACAGAGTTAGATGAAGATGACTAGCATAAGCCAAAAGAAAATCAATGAAAATAGCTTAAAAAGACACATAATTTTGTGTAATAGATGCAATCAAGTAAAAAAATCAAGCCAATTCAGGTAATAATATATAAAATGAAATGCTATATGTATTTAAGATTAACTTATTGTATATATTAAAAAAAAAAGTGATTTTAATCCTGAATTCATCTCTGTTATACAATTTATAAGATATACTTTATTCGTTTTCTTTACAATTCAAAAAAAAAAAAACATAAAAAATTAAAGAAAAGAAAAAATAGCACATCGTCCAACGCACAGAATCATATTTCGAATGTATTCGGTCACAGGTGTAAAAAAAAGAATAATAATAAAAAAAAATTTCTTTTTAAAAAGAAGCCGATTGCTAGTAACACTAATTGAGTATGACACCCAAACTTAAGAACATTTATGAAAAAAATAACAAAAAAAAAAGTTTTTTTTAAAAGAAAAGAATTAAAAAAAAATTTTTTTTTTTTTTCATTTTATGAGATTCAAAATGTAAAATTTTTTTTTTTTTTTATTCATTTAAATTAAATTTTATTTTCTCCTTTTATTTTAATTTTTATTTTATACAGGAATTTAATTAAAATAAAATAAAAAAAACTTTTAAAAAACGTATAAAATTTAATAAAATTTTTAAATTATACAAACCGTTAAATGAATTACCTAAAATATATCTATACTCACACATTTTGAGTAAATTTTTAACCTTATGGCTTCAAATTCGAAGTTATTGACATATCATTAAATCGAATAAAAAAAAATAACAAAATCCATCATTTTAATTGACTGGAGTTTAGTCTCCGAAATATTTTTTAATGTGACCCTTCATAATGTGATCTAAAAGATCCGAATTCCTCAAGTCAAATTTTCAAAAATACAAATCCAATATAAACATTTTTTTTTGGCTGACAAAACTAAGAATCATGAACGAAAGGTCGAACAACTATAAACTTATATAGGAAATGATAAGAAACCTGATAATAACAAAGGGGAATTCTTGGTGTATTTGGAAGACTTCCACCTCCATTAGGAAAAAAAATATTAACAAGAAAAAAAACCATTTTATGAATTTTTAATACCAATATACAAATAAATCACTGAGAAGGTTAGTGAGTTTAAGGGTTTTGGAACAAAATTTAGCTTTTCTAAAACAAAAGCCAAATGCCAAGAAGAATAATTTATTTTTGATCTTCTACCTAGTTTTGAATTTGAAAGGAACTAAAACTATAAATCACAAATACAATGGCTAAAAATCATATGCAGGTTGAATTTATTTAGGAACATATTACCGAAAGTTCCGAATTCCTCAATTAAACATTGCGTTACAGTATACGAACCAATTAAACCTCGCTTAATAAAAACTTTAGTTATCAAAGCAAAGTTTTCGTTATTTTGTTACTTTTTGAATAGTTTGTAATTTAAAGATAAATTTCAATTCATCAAAAAAGTTGATATTTAACCCATTTAATTATACTTTATTAATATTTAACAACTTAAAGTTGATATTTTACGACTACATTGTAACGATTATTTAAATTTTTGGTCTGTAACAGTATTCTTATACATATATATATTATTCACATTAGTTGAGTTATAACAGTTAGATGTGATAAGATATTCACTTAAGTTGTTGATCGGATCCGTTACACTTGCAGGGGTCCGCCCAGGGCGTTGTAACATTAATAATAATCAAAGAGCAGACGAACTAACAAGATAGGAGTGCTGAGTCGTGGTATGAAACAAAAATAGTATATATTATACTTTGAAAGTTGTGAGAAGGCACATTTCTACACATTTGCTATTCTATATCAATAGCGTAATCTAGAAGGGGTAACGGTAAGAATTATGATGTAATCCAGGGGTAACGGTAAGGGGTATGATGTAATCCAGTTTTAAAGAAAATAGAATTGAAAAATTCCTAATTTGTACGTGTGTAAGTATTACATTACACATTAGCAGTGCCAAAGCATCAATTTTGAATCAATGGTTTGGTTGTAAAGTCACCTTAATAAGAACATTAAAATATTTTATTAAAGACAGACCGTCAAAAAGTTTTTAATACTTAATTATAAAAAAAAAAAATCTACAATCATTTGAAAAGACGCAGCGTAAAAATTGTCAATTCGTTAGAGTTATGAGAAATTAAAGGGTTTTATGAGATTTAGTTATTTAAATTTTTTTTTCCCCCTTTTATGTTCTTTTTTAAAAATAACAAAAATTTAAATTTAAAGATTTTTTTAGTTTTTTTTTTTTTTTTAATTTAGGAAGATTTCAAATAAATAAAAATATGTATAGGTGCTCCAATGAATTCTAAAGACAAATTTTGGGTTTTCTTTTCTTTTTTTGTAATAAAAAAAAAAAAAGGTTCCAGTTCTATTTTAAAGCGAAAATAAAACAAAAAGAATAAACCTTTTTTTTTTTTTAATACTAAATTTAAATTTGATTATAAAAGAAAATCTAGCATTACATTTTATTAACTAATTCTTTTTTTTTTATATGTTATATATGAAACGAATGTAATTTTACAGACTAGTTTTACATGTGATTTGAATTTTAATAGATATTTAATGAAGTTTTTTTTTTTTAAATTTTTCAAAAAAAAAAAAAATTTAAGAAAATTATATTAAAAGTAAATAAAAAAAACTTACAAAGAAAAAAAAATTTTTTTGAACATAAAATTAAGTATTAAATATATCTACCTTGAATTTTCTTTTACCTTTTTGTATCACTATATGTATTTTAAGTTCTAATGTTACCATATATTTTCTAAATATACATTTAAAGAAAGCAGGAATAAAAAATTTGATAGGTACTTTAATTTCAAATCACATTCCTTAAAATTAAAGATTACATTTAAATTTTTCATAACTGATATCATATTCAAAGAAATATTGTTCTTTTCTACCAGGAATATGTAAAATCTATAGTACACCTAACTTAATATTGTAAGAGTTACTTGAACTTATGCTATTCTATTTCTTTTATTTTCATCTCTTTGTTAATGTTTCACGAACTTTAAGCAGCTTAGACCAAAAATTCTGAATTATAGATTGTCAGACAACATATGTATGTATATAGAAAAATAGAATATGGTGACGAATAAGATCATTAAAAGACCGAACTACATTGATCAAACCTTAAGGGGAGTTATTATCTTTTTAACTTGTAGAAAACGTTATTATAACGCTAAACGCTATTTAATTATATACAAAAAAAAAAAAACTTTTTTTTCTTTTTAAAATTTCCATATTGAAGCCAAAAATTTTTCAAATTTGATTCTTGGTAATTCTATAATGGAGTTACCTGAAATAAGGCCGAATGTAATGAAAATCAGACTAAAATCGCAAATTTTGATGTTTTATATCCATTTTAAATATGAAATAGATATTTTTTAAATAATTCTTCCAGAATATAGGGCCAAAAAGTACTAGTCATATACAAGTTCGCGAGCTACGTGCGTGAATGATTCAAGGATTAAAATTTTGGTCATCACTATAAATAATATATAAAAAATGGTACCGTCCGCTTTCAAACTTACATTTTTGCAACTAGATATTTCGCAAATTCCACTTGGGAAAATATCTATTTGACATAAGGACATAAGATTTGGTTAGTTGATTATATTTAATTTTTTAAAAAAAATTTTTTCAAATTGATTTTTTTTTAATACTGGCTTTATTTTAAATTAATAATTTAGACTTTATTTAACCCTTCCCCTAACCCTAAAGTAACATCTAAAGTAAAATAAAGTCAATTTGGCTTCATTCTGTCTTATTTCATCATTCTCCTGCATTAATAAAATAACTTATTATTATTTATTATAATTGATTACAATTAATTGGTACTGAATTAAAACTTATTGACAAAGCAATATTCTTTGTATGGACTTTTTAGAAAACTTGCCTTGAAAACTTAATTATCTCAAGAATCACAAGTTATAGATTCCAATAACAGAACAATATTTCGTTTTATTTTGTTGCAATCCTTACATTTCATATATTTTTCGTGAAATTTTGTAACAGTATAGTATTATACCATATTAAACCATATAAATATTACAATTATTTTATTATACCCGTACGATAAGTATCGGGTATATTAAAATTGCTCCTCCGTTTGTAACACCTCGAAATAAGCTATCTAGATATACCTTCAAAGGTATGGATCGGATCAGAATCAAATTCTGAGTCGATTAAGCTTTGTCCGTCAGCAAGTTAACTCAAAAATTAAGAAAGCTACAGTCTTGAAATTAACACAAAATATTCTTGAATATGTAGATTCTCTATTTTTTTTTTTTGATTAAGATCCGAACTTTGGGTAGCTCTCCTCTAATTTTTTGATCTCCACATTTTTCATATAAATTCTTCAAAAGTTCTGCATAATTTAAAGTAGAGCTATAAAATTTTAACTGCTGATAGATCTCATAAAAATATTAATTTTATGGGAGAACTTTTTCTGTAACCTCACCCGTTACGAAGCTACAGCCTCCCAAAGTTGGAAAACGCTCTATATATAAATTGTTATAACACAAGTTCTATAAGGTATATCTTCAATCTGATAGCTGCTGCAATACTAAACGATAGCTGCTTTTATGAGCTTTACTAATATATATATATATATATATATATATATATAATATATACTTATGTCCTACGATGTCTTAAATTACCGCTAAGCAAAACTGAATTATTGCAAAATCCTTTAACCCTTCTATCTTCTAAACGATTTATGTTAGAAACTTGAAATTTTGAGAGGAGTTAGATCTTTTTAATTTTCTTTCGCCCCCGTTTAAAAGCTGTAAGGGATCAAAAACTGAAAATTCTCTATTTTTAAACACCTGTAACTTGAACACCTGTTCAAATTTTTTTGAAGTAACAGCATAAAAATTAAAACTCCTCCATTATACTTTTATTTCTGTTAGTTACTTTTCTTAATAAATAGGGTTACTTTAAAATTGACAAAAGTGTGACTTGATTTTTTCAATTTTTCTAGCAAATTTCTTTAACGGTTTTTTTGAATTTTTTTTTACTCCATAATTTAAAATTTTTGAGGATGATGCGTAGTACAAAAAAAAATTAAATAAATAAAAAATATAACGGATGTTTGAAGAATTTATATTTATATGATATTGATATATATATTTATATATCATATTTATTTACCTATGTGTGTATGTATGTATGTATGGCGCATATACGTATTTTGTTGTATTTATAAGAAATTATTCTATGAATGAAATATTTTTAAAGAAATAATGCAATTTATATAATTTATATGGTATATATATTCGATATATAATAATATACATGAATAGATATGCATATTAACATAAATATACCTACATGGTATTTTGTAGTAAGTTTAGTTAATGTATATAAATGGTACTATAGTATATTTGAAAAAGTTTTGGATTGATAAAATTTAGTTGGAAGGTTAGAATCTGCTTTTGAAGTATGTGTAAACACATTGAATCTATGTTATAAACCATAGTTCTAAAAATAATAAAATTATCCACCCAAAATTATTTTAAAATACTTAAAAATTAAAAAAATAATATTATATGCAGAGTGACAGACTATGAATATACGAACCCGTTAGTACGGGTATCTAAGAGTTGACAAAGCCAACTGTATTCTTCCTCGTTTTATATTAAAAGAAAAACAGCCATTTTCTACCTATCAGAAAAATATTTATTAAATACCTATAAGAAAAATATTTAACAAGAACCTTGACTAATTTATATACATTTAAAATTTAATAAGTCATATTATGTACATATGGGAATAAAACAAATATGTAATGAACATTTAACCGATCTAATTAATTAATTGTACATAATATATTATTTATTAAATTTAATCATTTACTATATATACATAAATATACTTATATATAAAAATAAAATTAAACAATTTTAAAACCCTGTTTTTTTCTTATTGTATTAAACTTAGGA
The DNA here is from genome assembly GCA_947095535.1 of Poecilobothrus nobilitatus. NCBI lineage: Eukaryota > Metazoa > Arthropoda > Insecta > Diptera > Dolichopodidae > Poecilobothrus > Poecilobothrus nobilitatus. The sequence continues at coordinate 260,097,401 of OX352774.1, read as the reverse complement.
ATGGTATTTTTTTTTTGTTTTTTAGTTATTATTTATTTATTTTTAATGAGATATAAAATAATTTTTCTCACACCAATAATCAAAGAAAAATGAAAAAAAAAATTTTTTTAATATTTTTATATTTTGTTTTTTTTTTTTTTCATATCCAAAAGTTTTTGAATTCATATTTGAAACTTTAAAAACAATTTAAAACTCACTACATAGGCTTGTGACTTATAAATTGAATTTAAAAACCAAAAGAATATAATGAAAAATATCTTGAAAATATATATATATGGATATCTATATAATAATAGAAAATACCATTTTCAGATGTAGTTTAAATAACTTTTATTTTACCATTTTATATTAAGAAATCTAAAAATGATAGAAAGAAAAAAAAAAAAAACTTCTTTACTAAGATTTAACCATATAAGTAATTTTCCATCTTTGGACAAAGTTTTTTTTTTTTTTTTTAATATAAGAAAATTATTTTTTAAAAGTTGTTTAAAAAAAAAAAAAAAATGTTTTTAACTAGTTTTACATTTAAAAAAAAAAAAATATATATGTATTCAATTAAGAACAATCACTAAACAAAAATATGAGGTGATTACACGATAGAATTCTTTTTTTAAAAATGTTTTAGAAAAGTCTTAAACAAGTTGCAAAAAAATAGAAATACCTCAAAAAAAATATAAAATTAAAATTTAACTTTGTAAGGTAATATAATTTAAATTAATTTTTGAACATATTTGTTGAAAATCTTCTTTTACATATTTGGGCACAAAAAGAAAAAAAAATTATTATCTGTTATTATTTTAAATGACAAAAAATATTGTCAAAATGTATGGAATTTATTTCTAAATTTAAAAATTAATTTTCATTTAAAAAAATATAATTTCTTAATTTCATTAAACATGTGACACAAAACTTCCAACTGCAACTCCATATAATTTTTGTCATTATATTCAAAAACTAAAGAAAATCGTTTTACTTTATCTTACCTGAGAAATTCTTTTCTAAAAACATCATTTACAAGACAGTATCATTGCGATGTAATTCTGAAAGTATAGGATAAATAATGTCCCAAGGAATAATAATAATTATTGATCTGGATGATGTATCAGAATAAATTTTTTTATACTGAGGACATTGCAGTACTCAGTACTGAGGTACTGAAGAGTTGCAGAAGTAATCAGATTGTGCAAAAAAAAAAAAAAAGATATTAAATGTACCGTGACATCCAAATTGCATAAAAAAAAAGCGTTTGGATGCGCTACAAATACACATAAAGTTTTTTAATGCATTGTAAAACCGATGTTTCGCGTCTAAATGCAATATAAATGTAATACAATTTAGAACAACTTTTTCGTCGGTTAAATAACAATTCAAATTCACTATCAAATTGTCAAAGATAAATTAAAAGTGTCCAGAAAATTTTAGATGAAAAAATTTTAAACAAACGCACGTCGTAGGCGTTGTACGCAATTTCGATCATGATACTTTGTAAAAAGCTTTTGTTTTACAATTTGGATCATAATACTTTGCATCGAACGCTTTTTTTATGTAATTTGGATATCACGAGTACATATATTGAGTAGACATATGATCACATCTGATATATACTCTCAAATCTTTTGCGATTAGTATAACAAACTTCGTGCATGCATTAACTTAATTATATAAATGGTATATATATAAAAATTACATCACTCTTACATTTAATTAATAGATGATATAGGAACTCTACTAATTTTCACATGTTAGTATACATACATTATAAATATGTACTGAGGACATATTTTTAAAACGGTGTCAAAATATGCACGATATTGAGAAAATTGTTGTATGACAGTATATATACAAGCTTTATAATAAATAATAACTTAAAACATCATTAAAAAAATCAAAATTTAAAAAGATCGTTTGTTTAAGTTTATATACTTATATATTTATCCAAGAAAATCAATCAAAACAGATATTTTACGAATTTTATTTTAATGAAAAATGCTTATTACATAATTAAATTGACAGCATTCATATAATTATGGTTTATATAAAAATATTTGAAGATTTGCGACTTTTATGAAGTGAAAGAAAATTTTTCTGTGATCTAAAACAGGTAAAAACTGTATAGTTAAGTATTTGACGTGTTTTACAGTAATAATTATGTACTTTTGTGTCTATCATTAAATTTTATATTACCCACCACTGCTTAATTATTGTAATGTATATGTTAATTATTTAAAACAATTAATTTAAATTTATTTACATTTAAATAATATGGAAATTTACAGATTGCCTAAAATAAGCCAATTAGATTACACACACGATTAGTCGAGACTTTTAATTACTTCATAGCTGTGTTTTTTTTTTTATTGATCTCTGTGATTTGCGTGCTTTTATGATTTTACATAGAAATTGTCGATCAAGCTTTTTATTAAGAAGACAGTATAGCTGTTGTGAAATTTATGAATTTCCTTCTTTTGACAGATATCAAAGTGACATTTGACAGTCAACAATCAGAAAACTAATGAAAATTTGAAAATTTTTATATTTTGAATGTACAATAAATAATTTTAAAAAAATTAACAAATTATGGCCGAAGAAATTTTATTTTCATGGTTAACAAAAAGAGTATTAAAATATAGCATTTTTGTAGGAAATATATAGGCATTCTATACAAAATTCTACATTTTAATATTCTTTTTGTTAATCACGAAAATGAAATTTCTTACATTCAAACACAGTTTTTATTTTATTATTTGATAAAAATGTCAGAATAAAATTTTCATCAAGTTGATTTGTATATATAATCCACATCCAAAAGGAAAAATATCCAACCTTTATGGATATATTTATACCAAATAAAGATTATACCAAAAAAAAAAAATTCGCGCACCATAATCGCACGCTCATTTCATTTTAAAACCAATATTATTCTTTTTTTTAAACATACAAAGTGCAAAAGTGAATTTTCTTCAATTTTAACTTTTCTAAATAAAAAACAAACTTCCCTAAATCGAAAAATAAATCTGTTCCCCCGAAATGAGTACGTAACGTATCTCTAATCTTTACCAAATCAATCCATATAAGATGCTTCCGCATAATATATTTTAATTTTTCTAAATAATTTTACAATATTTTCATCATCCTAATAATTTTATACCAGTATATATACATAAAATTTAAAATAAAAATCCAATTCGAGGATTCATAGACATATGTTGAATTATAATAATACTATAATTTTAACCAATGATTTCTACAACAATTCTCAATTATTTCATTTCAACTAGATATAAATTTTAATAATTAACACTAATTATTCTATATATATATATATATTTTTCATATCTAATAATATTTTTAACAAGCCCATCCAATAAAACAATAATTTAAAATTTCGTAAATCATTTTAATAGCTACTTTATAAAAAGATAATTAAAGGTTCTATTTTATTAATTTTATATTGTACTTAATTTATATGGTTATATATATATATATATATGTACATACTATAATCTTTAAAGAAAAATTATAAAAAAAAAAAAAAATCCTTCAGATATCTTATTAGTTATTACTTATTACTTTGAAATTTTAAAAAAGTACAACCAAATCAGAATCATTCCTTCGAGCAACAAAATATTTTCACCAATTTTTATTTTTTATATCTTATATCTTTGAATCTACAAAATATATAGTTAACTTACGTACTTATACCCATAATGACAAGCAAATCTCTTTTCTTTTTTTTTTTGTTTTTGTTTTTTTTTCTCTTTAACTCGAATCGATCTAATAAGACAAGCTCGTATCATCAAAACAAAATGACTCTTAAGAAAAATTTTATATAACAAAAACAAAACACTTTATCATTCAGAATTCAGTCAAAAGTTTCGAACTCGTTTACTTATAAAAGGTAAAAATATGGTTTCTTTCTATAAAAATAAGAAAAGAAAGAAAATAAAAAACTATTATAATTTAGTAAGAATCGCTTTAGGAGTCAAAAAAAAAAAAAAAAAAAAAAACAAATCAAAAATAATAATCTGATGTTACTTTTGAACCACGAAAAATAACACCTTCTTCCAATACAATAATAACATTTTTATAATCTTGAGATTTTTTTTTGTTTTTAACCAAAAGTTTTAATAAAAAAAAAAAAATACATTTTAAAAGTGTGGATCGACAAAAATTTTATACAAATTTAATAGATGTGTTGAAAATATTTTGTGAATAGTAAATGCAACAGTTTTCACTTATATCTGTGAGTAAATAAGTACCATAGCTTTGATAATTAAATTTGAAAGACAATTTGAAAATGTTTGGTGAATTAAAAATGGAAATGGTGCAATGTGAAAAATGCACTGAAAAGATGGTTGGTATAGAACATCGGCAAAAAATTATCCAACTCATTTGCCAATTCCATCTCTTTGACCATTCAAAGAATTTAATAAACTTTGGTAAAATATACAAACAAAGCAAACATACATTGCAGTAGTGTGAAACAAAATATTGCATATGTAAGAGATAGTTTTAGGACTTCAAAGAAATGAATTCGTCAACGTTTATATAGCAACCAAACATTCAATAAACAACCATATACATATTTCGATTTTTGCACTTAAGATCTTTATTTAAAGTAAATTTTGATAAATAATGAAAGAAAACCATAAAAAAGCCAATTAACTTTAAAAAAACGAATTTGGATTTTAATATTAGTCTTAGTTTGGAATATCCTTTAGTAAAACATTTCATATACATATAACAGAATTTTTATTGTTATTATAATATCATTTCAGTGCATACTATATAAGTTTGCGACTCAAAGGCATATAGACTAGCACTTAGTAGTGCAAATCATGAAAGTTTTGTTTTTTTTTTTAACTTTTGTAGAGAATATAAAAAAAAGTTGACAACTGAAGCATGTGAAATGACAATACAACAGAAAAGCACGATCTAAGGACCTTTCATATCATTGGTCGCGTTCAGGAGAATCTAGCGCTGTACTGAATTGCAGCGGTGTAGCATTTAGCGCTGCATGTTTGTACTGAACGATTTGCAGCTAAATTAAATAACAGTTTGTGTGAAATTTCGTATAATTTTATTTTATTTAAATTTTATTTTTTGTTTTTTAAATCTTATATTTTTTATCGCTCAATTTATCAATTTTTTAAAAAAAGCTTGAAATCTAAAAATTCTCACAAAATTTTGTAAACAAAAATTTTTGACAATAAATGTGAAGACATAAACGATAAACGTCAATAAAAAGTCGCTACATAATTTAGCGTAAAATTTTTTTGCTGCAAAATTCATAAAAAAATCGTTCAGTAGAAAATTTTATAGAGCGTTGCATTTTTTTTTGTAGCGTTAGATGCTACTGAAGAAATATGACCTTTACAACGAAAAACATTGAAGTTTTAAATGAGATCTTTCTCCGAGACTTGTATATTACCTATATAAGATAAAAACCAAAAATTTAATGTAAACTTAGTTTTCAAGGCTTTAATGAAATTTCACATATATGTACTTATATGCAAACCAAAATTTTATTTCTCAATTCTATGAAATGTCCACCCTAATTTTTTTTTCGTTTTTTTTTTTTTCTTTCGTTTTCTTTTAAGCATATATTATAGGAGTAATATAAAATTCTTGCATATTCAAGAATTCTAAAATACATATATAAAAAAAAAAAAAAAAACTCAAATTAAAATTTGACCAAAAAACCAAAAGGAAGCACTTGAAAGGTGTTGCATTATATTATTATTTTGACGCCTTATTTCGTTACAAAATTCAAGATTCTGTTTTTTTCTCTTTTGGTTTTTTTTTGTAGTTTTTGAAATAAACAAAAAAAAAAAAAAAAACCAAGCAGAAATTTAAAAAGAATTACAAAATTTTTATACCTTATATTATTAATATAAATCATAGTTGTCTATACTAACTTGAATCTTTTATATTTCATTGTAGGAAAAGAACATTTTTAATAAGGACCTGATAATTCTAAAATGTAACTATAATAAATTTTATAAAATAAGTATGAGAATAAAATGTATCTTAACTATGGGACTAAAAAAAAAAAAAGAATTTATATCTTGAATATTTCACAAACTAATCGAATGATCGAATAAACAAGTTAAATATACATATATAGAAAACAGCTACTAACCAGACACAATACAAATTTTTTCATATGTTTTTATCACTTTTTACATTCAAAACAAAGTGTTGTTTTAGTTAAATAAATAGATATCTATATGTTATGTATGTATAGACATATATAAATAAGGATACTTAGATATTTTTTCACTATTATTTTTTCATTATAAACCTTTTATTTATATAAATATTTTAATACATATTTATAAAGTAAATGCATAAAACATAAGTAATATGTATATATACTTATAAGTTACAAAATATATATTATATAAAATGAATATTAGTGAAGATTCATCACAATCATGTGATACAAATTTTGTCTTTCATTAATATTGTATCTTATGATACATAGATATTTTATAAATATTTATAATACAGATCTAAAAATTTTTATCTGCTTCTTATTCGAAATAATTTGCTATTATCATTCAAACCATATACACGTTTACTTGACTACACAAAAATACGTGCCATTTTCCCGTAATTTTCTGAGAATTAACAAAAGAAAATCAAAACAACGAATGAAGAATTTCCACATTTGTAAAATTCAAAAAAAACAAAAAAAAAAGCATCAACTCCTTGAATTAACTAGTTGTCCAGTTTGGTGTTGTTAACTTTTTTTTTTACCTAAAGAATTATTATTAAAAGAAAATAAAACAGAAATTTTTTTCATCGTTATTTGTATTTTTTTTATAAGGAAAAAAACTAGTTAAAAAATTATGATACGATCGATTCGAATTAAAAAGTATTGTGAGTTATTTTCCCATAATCTCATCAACAAAGGTAACGCAATTTTTTTTTTTTTTTTTATCCTTATTTTATTTTTGTAATCATACTAATTAAATGTGTATGAAAAATGATTGAACAAGTGAATGAATAATAAATGATATAACACCGCAACATGAATTATCAAAAATTAAAAATATCAGTAAGAAAATACACAACAGCTTATAAATATTGAGTATGAAAAGAAAATAAAATATTATAAGACTGCCAATTAAATTTAAAAAAAAAATTTTCATATAAAATTTTAAAGAAATTTAGGATAAAGTAAATTTAACTTTTGCAAGTATGATGGCTGAACAAAGATTTTTACGCTACTTGGTTTTTGTCGATTCAATCTATACCCTTCATGAGATTCAATCTATACCCTTCATGAATCGTATGATTTCTTTTTGGTTAGACATTCTCATTTCAGAGAAGATCTACCAGGAGTCCTCACCAAAAATTCTCCTTCATTGAGATTCCTAAGTGATGGCATTGACATAGAATATGAAATACTGTTTTTACCTCATGTCCGAATCCCCTGCATAGGTTAGTTTCCGTCTATTTTTTCGTCGATTTCTTTGTTTTATTACTGTTTGGTTTCACCCAGAAATCTTTCATGTATACTAATTCTTCGGATCGAAAACAATTTTTGCTCGCACTAGTTTTATCTCAGTTTTTGGTTGTGCAGTTTTAACTTACGTCTGCGATATCTATCATATTTCTGTTTCTCGTTCAGCGCTTTCTGAAAGATTTATACCACAAATGCCAAGATTTATACTAAATTGTAACATTTAAACAAAAAACAAAAAAATTCAGAGGTTAAATCATTCAACATAGATGGAATTTTGCGATTGATATGTATTTTCAAGCCGAAGCAATTTCTATATTGCATAAAAGTGCATCTATTTATAATAATCTACAAATAAATTACATTGTATAGAAAAACTTCTTCTGTTCACTCTTTAAACCGTAAGATGGACATAGAATACAAAATAGAAGATCTTAAATGAAAACTATTTTTTATATATATATGTACACACTACACAGGTATATGAGATACTAAATATTTTAGTTTTACCTTAATTTCTCCTAAATGTTTAAAAAGAATATATGTAATATGTAATATGATATTAATAAATGCAGCAGATAAAAATAAAATGTTTTAAAGTTTATTTCTGTTAATATAAAAATTCATTCAATATTTTAATAAAATAAACAATCAGACAGTTTAAAAAGCAAAAAAAACATTTTTATAATTTTATTTTTTTTTTTTTTTTGTTGAACATTTAATACGAAAATAATAACTTGTTTTGGATCAATACATGAATTCATATAAAACAAAAAAAAAATTATTTCATAGAAAAGGTTGTTAGGAAAAACAAATATAAACAATAAAGAAAAAAAAAAAAAGGAAAAATTAATAAATAAAATTATATTAGGAAATAAGAATTTCCTACAGAGTACAAAATCAATCAATAAATAATTTTGTAATAAGAAATTTCTTATTTATAACATTGTAATTAAAAATAAAATAATAATAAACTAATTAAATATCATAACATCACCATAAAAGTACAATTTCAAAATTATCCCTAATATTATACTACATATTGCTATATTAACTAAAATAAATACCATGGGATAAAAATATTTTACAAAGTTTTATGTAAAACTTATAAAGTTTTAAGAATTTACAAAGGAATAAAAGAAAACCACAAGATATTTAGTTAATTAAAGAAATTAGGAAAATGTTAAAAAATAACAATTCACAATACTCGGTACTGTAGTTAACATTAAAAAAAAAAAATATGTTTTTGTACAAATAATTTTAATTATGTAAGTACACATATTATATACGAGTATATCAGTAAATCACAAGAAAACATCAGGGTGGTTTCAACCAAGAAAATTAGTTAATAATGATATCTGATTAAACAAATTATAGATAAAGTAATGTAATATAATATCAAAATAACAGTTCGTTATTTATATAATGTATGAATGAAGCAATTATAGGATTCTTTCTAAGAAAATCATACATTCCAAAATAAAAAATATTGTTGAATTTAATATTTGTTAATAGACCACATGCCAGAATTATATCCAACTATTGAGAATACAACTGTTCTGTTGAAAATAATATCCAAAACATTTAAATATTTATATATAGGTATATGGTACCTAAAAACACATGTAATGTTACATTAATATCTACATTTTTTAAACATAAGTACACATTTTTTTTTTTTTTTATTTGTTATTGTTCAACGGTTATACTTATAAGGCTATTGTTAATGCAACTAGAAATACGGAGGGTACATTAAGAAAACGAAGAGGAAGTAATGTTGTAACAATAATAAAAAAAAATATCGTAGTAATAAGAATGTGCTGTGATTTTTATTCAAAAAATTTATTTAAAAAATTTCACACTCAATTACTTATATGAGGCAATTATTATTATATCATATAACATGTAAAATTTTAGTAAAGATTTACAATTGGATTACTACATCTGTTATTTAACAACTAGGTATAATTTTATATGATTATATTCATATTTCTTGAATAGCAGTTGTAATCAATCAAGATTTAAAATCTTTACTACTATTTTCACTTTAATTACTATTTTTAAAAAATTTTTTTAAATACCTACATACATGTTTTTTTTGTTTTTTTGAATAACTATTATTTTTGTTGAATTATTTATCCTGAATCTTAGTTTAAAACGTGTACACAACAGAAAGAAAAATAAAAAAAAAAAAAACAAAACAAAAAAAAAAATACCCTAACAACTTTTCTATAAAAATCTGAGAAAAACTCATTAAAATTCTAGCACTATAACAATTTTATAAGTAAACAAAAATCTGATTGTATTAATATACACCAGTATAAAATATAAATATAAAAATAAAATTAAAAAAAGGAAAAAAAAAAAAAATAAAAGAAATTCTCAAAACAAAAAGGAAAATCATTACATTATTCATGGCATAAAATGTAAGAATTACATTTTATATAAAAATAAAAATTTATTATTTATACGAATCATTTTAAAAGTATGTTTTGTATTGTCTTATCGTTTTATATTGCTTTCCATTGCAAAAAAAATTTTAGATAGGTACCTGGTATTAAAAATGAATTTACTTATTTAAAAAAAAAATTTAGTTTTAAATTATTTATCAATGAAAATACAATTTAAAAGTAATATATAATCAAAAGAATGTATCTATCAAGTTCATACATATACTCGTATACCTATATTTAAAAAAAAATTAGTCAAAATAATTAACTATACCTGAATACAAACTGTATAAATATATTCATAACGGATGTAATTAAATTAGTAACATATGATTTCTAATGAATTTTTTTACTTTTAAAGTTATTAATTATAAAAATTTATTATTGGAATTGTTTTTATATTATTTTTAGCTTAAAAGCTTCCTTTATTACATTACTTTTATTAGTTAAATTAAAATTATTTTCATTGATTCATAACATGATGATTATTCATTGATAAACCTACTATACATATACATATGTAGTAATGAATTTCATTAGTTCATTATTGTATAACTTATATCAATAATTATTTTATTAATTAATAATTAAGTAACAGGAAATATAAAATTAAAAATAAAAAATTTAAATACAGGCCTCTTAAGATAAGATAAAACAATATAGGGAATTAATATTTAATCACTTTTAATAAATTCTCTTGTTCTGGTTCTAAACGAAATGTTCTAAACACCTAATTTACAAAAATAAATTTAAGTTACTATCTAATAAAAAATTATCATTAATAGATAAATGTTACTTTTAAAATTAAAAAGTTTAAATGGATTACTTAGTAGTAATTTTTTCTTAAGGTATAGGAAAAAAAAATAATTATTTTTGATAATGAAAAACAAAATTTTCAACACAAGAAAACAAATTGATTTGATTGCTTTAAAAAAAAAAAATAAACAAAACCAAAAACAAAAACAAAACTTTATATTTATTTAGAATTTAGATCAAAAATAAAAAAAATAAAAATCAACGCAATTATCAAAACAATTAATTGTACAAAATTAAAATCTACGAAAATATAATTGTAAAAATTGAAATTCTCCAAAACTTTCTTATTAAAATTTCAAAACAAAAATATGATTTGTAAATAAATAATATTGATACTTAAAATACTGTATTAAGATATTTAAAAAATAAAATAATTTTTAATGATAATTATTACAATAATACATAAGTATATAGTTGTTTTATTTTTATTTTTTTTTTTTTGTTTATATGGCTTCCATCATTTGTCAGAAATTGTATTTTTTGACTTGAAACATAACAAGTTTGTGTGTTTGTTAATTTGAGCATAAATTAAATTGAATTTATGTATAATATATAATATATTTTTAATAATTCAATTATTTAATTAATCAATAATATTAAACTTACCAGCTATAGAACTTTCACAATATCCAAAAAATAATAATAAAATTATTATGTTTGCACAAAACATTTTTTTTTAAAAATTTTCATTCATTAAAATATTACGTTAGCAACACTTTTATATGTTTTGAAAAGGTTTTTGAATGAATATCGATGATAACGTCAATTGCGACATTTATATTTTAATAAAAATTAATGTAGCAACGGTTTTTTTTTTTTTTGCAAAATATAAATATAATAATTTTACAGCGACATCTTAGAATTTTTATTTGTAATTAATAATTTAGTTGACAATTTTAAACAAAAAATTTTAATAAATTTATTTAATCTAAAATTTCATTTTTTATTTAATATAATAATTTTCATTAAACTAATAAATATGCTTATTTTAAATATTCTTTAAAAATTTGGTTAAGAATTTTGTTTTTAAGAAACTGTTTTTAGATTGGGAAACAATAAATATTAAATATATAATATATTAATTAACTTTTAAGCAAATGAACAAATTTAATTAAAAATAAATTTAAATTGATACAATTTATTGAATTATTAATTTAAATTAATATTATTTAACTTTAAAAATAAAGACAAAAAATGGATTATGACAATAATTATTTTTTATTACTACAAATGTTTATAAACATTACATATTGGTAGTTAAAAAATTATAAATCTTTCAGTATTTTTTCCCTAGACACAAACGGTAATATGTAGCACAGACTTGTTTATTATTTAATATTTACTTATTTCTATTTCTTACATTGTTTTTTGTAATTTATTAAATTTCTTGTGATTCTTAAAAAAATTTATATAAATTTTATTTAATTAATAAAGAATTTTTATAACACGTTTTAATGGGCAGAGTATACTTTACGTCGGTGTTGAATAACTCCCGTAAAAATGGTCCGATCCTTAATTTTTTGGTCTTAAATGATTTCTTTTTTCTTCCTTGTCTAATGCGTGCTCTTTTTTTTTTTAATTTTTTTGCTTTATTTTTAGTTTTTTTTTAATTTTAAAATTTTTGATTTTCCATAAAAAACTTTCTAAAATAGTCTAAAATAAAAAAAAAACTTTTACTCGATAACTAGACATTTCACTAAAAAGACACGTTGTAAAAACATTTTTTAGCAAAAAAACGAATTTAACAAAAAGATATTTTAGCAAAATTAACAACTAGCAAAAGGACATTTAACAACTTTAAGAAGTAAACATTTGGCAACTGTTCACTGTGAACGTTTCGTAGTTTTTAACAATCAATAACCAACTTTATAACTCCATTTGACTCCATTATCTCTTTCATTGGCTGCAGTCTGTGTTAAAATAATAAGTTCTTTTTTTTTAAATGTACTTTAAAATAAATTTATGATAATGAAAACAAATTGTAGAAATAATTTGTTATTATTCTAATAATTCCTTTAATATTTGAGCATATATAATTGAGACAATCAAATAAATTTGGAAACAAATTCTAAACAATAATAAAAAAAATGTTTTCTTACTTTTTGAATAGAAAGTATGTTCCAACTTCTTGATTGATGAATGATTAAGAACAAAAGAACTTGTGCATTATATATATTTCGCATATGTATGTATATGAGCTTAACTTTAACTTTTTATTAAACTTGTAAAACAACTTTTAATTTTTCACTTCTATAAAAAAATTAACTTATTTTAATAAAAAAAATCAATTTAAACACATTGGATAACTTATCGCTCAAATTTAAATTTAAATTTTCTTTATAAATTTCTTACGTTAAAATTCTTTTAACCCATAAACCAGAAACAATATTTTGAAAGGTAATTTCACAAAAAAAGCACAAGTCCACTAGGGTTAACAGTCACATAATTTTTTTTTTATTTTAAATAAAAACTACTCATGCATTTCTATTCATATAGAAAAAAATATTAAATACTTGATCAACACATAAATCAGTTCATCCAAAATACAATACTTAAGAAATCAGAAGTAAATTATTTATATAGTGTTGCCATGTTATAATATATAATTATTTGATTTACTTCAATTTTTAAATACAAAAGATATACTCTTTTTGCGAAAATGTTAGATTGAAAGAAAAATGTTAAAAATACGTTTTTTGCATTATTGTTTGACTAAATAAAATACTTAAAATTAAAGACAAAGAAATACAACCAAAATCATTGATAGACAACTCTTCTAACCAGTTTTAAAATATAAAACCACAAACATTATAAATAGATTTTATTATACCATTTGTAAATAATAGGGTATTTTCAAAGTGAATTCTTTTTTTTTCTTTATTTCTAATTATAATGATAAATAAATAAAGTGATTTTTAAAATATTTTAATTGTTTTCGAATTTAGACTAAAGTTGTGTGAACGAAGGATACATGTATTCAAGATATGTTATCGTGTATTTGGCTAAATTCGAGTACTACCTAAATAGTTTTAAAAATAGTTTTATAATGATAAATAATCTAATAAATGGTTTCGAATTGTCCAAATTATACATAAAAATAAATACATACTTAAAAAAATTTTAAAACTTTAGTTTCAAAAAAAAATTTCGTGAATCATACAAATGATATGGCAATATTCAAATGCATTCTTCTAAAAAGAAGTTTTAAAGTTTTTGAAAAAAAAATTAAACAAAAAAACATTTTTATCATGTATGTACCTATCTAAAATTAAAATAGAATCAAATATTCTCGAGGATGTTTTTTAAAAAGAACTATTGAGGAGATTTGGAAAGAGAAAAAAAAGCATAGGAAAAAATTAGAGAGCAATTGGGCACTTAAAAATCTGAAAAACTTTCGAGAATTCTTATTGACATTTTTTGTTCCGCTTGCGTTATCTATATATATATATATAATTTCTGGCTCAACGCTGAGCGTCATAAATAAAAGTTTCCAAATGTCCAAATGTTCTAAATGTTGTATATATTTTGTTGAATGTTGTTTTATTTTTTTTCTGTTTTGGTCTTTTCAGAGAAATGTTCGCTGATTAAATGTCCAGTTACTAGATGAAAGTTACCAAGGGTACTCTATCCCCTACCCCTATGAATTATTTCTGAGTTGAAATTTAACTTGTAAACATCAGAAGACGTAATGTATGTAACATAAATAAAATGATTTAACTGAAAGGAATTAATAAATAAAGTTATAAATAAATAATAAAAAAAAAATAAATAAAATAAATAAATAAAAAAAAATCTTTTATTTAAAAATCTATAATTTTAAAATATTTTAATACCTGCATATATTTTTATAAATCAAATATTTTTGATATTACTAACCAATCTTTGAGTTTTAAAAAAGAATTTCTTAAAAATATTACAATAACTTAAAAATGCCATTTTATTAAATCGTTTGAAGTAGACATTAGCATATAAGATAAAGCTACTAATCATATTAAATTTTAACTATGTGCAAGTAAAAAATTTTTTTCTTTAAAATATTGTTCCAGCTTGTACAGCTTCAATTTCAAAATATAAAAGTGATTGTTTTGCAAAATCTTGATCTATACTATGATTTAATAAACCAATTTCTAAATTAATCTGTTGTATATCTTCTTTTAATTTTGCAATTGATTTTTTCAAATTAATAACAGGACCTAAAAAAATTAAATTAGTTAAATATTTTTCTTTTTAAGATAATTAAGATTTAAAATAACAATGAAAAACATACTTCCATCAGACATCGATTGTCCACGTTGATCCATTAAATTTTTAACAATTTCATTTTCTGCTACAATCGAATTAAATTCATTTGTAATATTTTCTTGTTCTGTATTTAATTCTTTAATTGTTGCTTGTATATTTGATAATTCCGTTGATAATTCTTTTAATTTTTTTATTAAATTTTGTAATTCATTATTTAAATGTCTTTCACGACTTTCAATTTTTTCCATTGCATATGTTATATCATTTTGTAATTTTTTTAATTGATTTTGAGTTTCTTCAGCCGACTGAAAAATTAAAAAACAAAAATGGAAAAATCTTTAAAATTTTTAAATAATTTTTTTTTTTTTGCTTTTTTACTTCTTCAATGTTGGATTTCAAAGTGGTCATTTGCTTTAAATGTGTACGCCAATCTCTTAAATCAGATTTTACAATAATTTTTAACTGTGGAAGAACTCGTTCCAATTCAAGTCGCCAATTTTCAATTTCATTTAAATTATCTGATTGCTGAAAATTAAATTGTTTATTTTTTAAAAAATCAGATGATTTTTTAGCTTGTGTTGTCCAATTTAATTGTAATAAAGATGGTTCTTCGCCATCATCTGTATCTTCACTCAATACATCATTTTGTTCTTCTTCGACTCTTTCTAAAATAATTTCAGCATCATTTTCTGCATATTCTGGTAAAATTTCTTCTTCTTCTTTAATATGCAAATGATTTAATGTAATCTGTAAAATATTAAAATTTTAAATAGAATATATAATAATAATATATGTATATATGTAAATATATCTACATTTTACATACCTTTGATATTTTTAATGCTTGAGTTGCTAAACAATCTAAAACAAATAAACAAATTGGACCAGCACCTTGTATTAATTTATTTGATGGAAAATCTGTAGGAATTTCCTATAAATTGAAAGAAAATTGTAATTAGCAAATATGAATACAAATTTCTGTTAAAGGCCGATCCATAAAAAGAGGGAAGCCCTCTATATATTAAATAGTACATAGCTTTTAATAACATGAAAATAATATAAATCGAATTGAATCAACTCAGGATTAGTTGAAAATTCTATACTACAGATCTTCTGTCAATGCGTACTCATTCAAACATATAACATTGAGAAAAAGATACTCATATAATTTAAAAGAACTCACAACAAAAATATATATTTAGTAGCTACTTTAGTTAAAGAACTGAATAGCTCAGTTGTTTGTTGTTGTCAAAGTCAAATAGATGTGTCAAAGTGCAGATAGACAACATCAGCCTTAAAAATTTAAGGTCTAGTTTAATCCTCTTTTGTAAAAAATCATAAACAGAGTAATTATAGTGAAAATTTAGTTTGTAAAATAATACAATTGTTATTAAATTTTCTAATGCCTAAAATAAATCAATAAATCAATCATCTAAAAATGTATATTTTTATTTTATAAGACACATTTAGATATTTTTTTTTTACTTACAATTTCTTTAAGAACATTTATTATATCTGTTATAATAGTATTTGGATCATCAAATTCTTCAGGTTGTTTAAAATTTTTTCCCAACATTCTTATAAGCCATGCACAAAGTGATATAAACATAAAAAATTGTTCACCTGGATTTGTTGATTTTATAAAATAAAATTGATTTGGTGGTTTAATTCTCATATCACGTAATATTTGATTTTCATAATTAAGTAGTTTTAATTTTTCCATTAAATCTTCTGATTGAAACGTTAAATTTGATAAAACATTATTTTGTTCTCTTTCCAATGCTGCTTCGAATTCAGCATATAATTTAGAGTTATTTGTCATTTTAATTAAATATTTTCAAAATTGCAATTTTTACTTTTCATATAATATTTTCTTAAAATTTTTTTTTAATTTTTAAAATAAAAAAATATTTGAAAATTAGTTAAGTTTTGTTGTTACCGTTGCTATTAGTAACTGTCATTTAATTTATTTTTTTCTTAAATTTTAATTTTGTTCTAAAAAGCTTTCCACAGTTAAAAGCATTTACCTATTCATACCAACCATACTAAAATAAATTTCAATTAAAATTTGTTCTAAAATATTTAGAACTTTTATTTCTGACATTAGATGATGACAATTAGCTGCACCGCTGCACTTAGTTTAATTGCATTTTTCTCTTTTTTGAGCATCTTTTAAGTAGATAAAGTGACATCTATGAAACGTAAAGAAATTAAAATGTAGGAAAACTATTTTATATACAATTTATTATTGGAGTTTTTCGAAAAAGTATAGCAACAAAATTTGTTTATACACTTTTGTGGTTTTATGAAAGTAAATTTATCTCTTGTGTCTCTATCTATATGTACATATGTATATACATATATATAAAATTGCGCATTTAAATACAGCAAAGAAAAACTATATATTCATATATATATATATTATGTACTTACATACTTGTATATATAGTCTTTGATATTATATTTATATATGTATTTACATTATAATAAGATCCTGTTTGTTAAGGATTTATTTATTTATATATATTAATATTACAAATCACATAGTATGTTGCAATATTACAAAACCATCGGTTACTAAGGCCATTTATAGGTCGAATACTATTATTAAATTATACACTAATATTTTTGTTTAGGAAAATACATTTTCAATGTATATATAGTTAAAGTTTATTTGCATACAGTTAGGCGAAACGTATTTATTGATATTTCAAACTTCAAACGTTATCTTTTCTTTAATTTTATTATCAAATAAATCGTTCATATTTGCCAAAAAAAATAATTTTGAAAAATCAAACAAATAAAATTATTATATAGGTATATTTTTTATTTGATAACATTTTCTTTGATTTATTTAATAAAATCTCTGCTTATTTACAAAGTCCTAATATTAATTTTTTTTTTTTACTATTTTTAAACATATTAAAATTAGGAGCACTTTGAAAAATTTATTAAAACAATAATCGAAATCTTAATATTTATTTAAATAAAAGATCTGTTAAAAAGTAGTTTTAATAAAATTTGATTGGCCTTTGTTCTTTGCCCTGTAATAGTTCAGATAAAGTGCAATACGACTTTTTTTTAAGTGACAATTTTTAAAATAGATACCTATTTAACATTTAAATTTACCGTTATATGAAATGAAAATTTTGTAAATTTATGATCCCCCATATCAAAGACTATACATATATACATATATATGTATAGTCTTTGATAAAGATGCAATGCTAAAGCTAAAATTTTATATGAGTAAAAAAAATTAAAACTTAACATTTTACATGTGTTAAAAATTTTTCCAGAAAATAATCACAATTTTATAATGGTTTTAATACTCAAATTTTTATTATAGAATTTTGTTTACCTTTACAAAACTTATGTTTATTTAAAAATTTATGATTACATAATTTATGATTCCATATACATGCATATTATGTATGTATTAAATATTTTAGAAATATATTTCTAAAGAAAGAAGAACCTTCAAAAACGTTTATTTTTGTTTTTTTTTGGCTAATGTTGCCAATGCCAATTCTCTTTGATAGTGTTGGAGTTTAACCAATCAAATGCCACCTTCGTTTTACTGGAGCTTAGAACCTATAGTAATAGTACAATGTACTGTTTGATTCAGGCATTGGAAAAATATCATTAAAGGCAATTGGGGAAAATATGGGAATACTGTTTTTTATAAATAAAAATATTTTTTTGGAATTTTTTGCTAAATTGTATCATATAAATTTATTTTATATATACCTATACATATTATGTTTAAACCCATAGTTCATTCCCTCCCTATTCATATATTCATTATTTTGATTTTTACCAATACTGTAATGATCACTATACATACCACTGTAGAAATAGAGTTAAAAAAATGCTAAATATAGTGTTGTTAGATAAATAAAAAAATAATTTCAGTAAATCTTTAAAATGTATGGTAGGTACCGTTATTTTTAGTATAAAATTATAATTTGGTTTTATTATGAAGTTTTGAAACTTCTTGTTCGTAAGTTAAAGTCACATTCTTTCCAAAAAAATTTGAAAATTATTTTTATACAAATTCACATTCATTTCTCCTATAATAATATAACTTATTTCACCTTTGCACCATTATTAGTAAAACGAACACCTGCTATATACATAATGTTATTTGATTTTCAAGCTACGTGTTATCATAAAACTATAGTTAAAACAAACCTATTATTTTATGTAATTTTTTTTTAAAGAAAATACATGTGAATCCACTTTTACTGTTATAAAATACAGTGTAGTATTTCTTAAAAAAACATTGTATTCAACAATATTAACACAGTAAATACCCCACAATAAATCATTTAATAAACGTTGATTAAACAAAAAAAAAAAACCTTTATTTAATTATTTATTAAGTTAAATACATAAATAAACTATGCTAAAATAATAGATTCTATTTAATTATTTTTTTTTTTTTTTTCATACAAGTTTTCATAGAAAATGTCTGATTAAAATATTATAAAATTGATAACAATATTTATATTAAAGAAAGTTGTTTGATTTATTTCATGTGTACCTATTCAAAATTTTGAGCATTAATTAATATTTTTATTTATTTACAAAAGAAGCAAACGACTAAAAGAGACGAGATTCGAGAGTGCGAGACCGAAACTGCTACAACAAATTATGATGATTTACATAATAAGAGAGATATTAAAAAAAAAGCCATTATTTTTCTCTTTTTATGGAGGTTTTTTGGAGAACATGCTTTTTTTTTTTAAGGGAAAAATTAAATTAAGGGAGTTAATGGAAAACAAAGAAAAAAACAAAAAAGGCAATAAATTAATTTAATGAAAGCTGCATTATAATTTATATTAAAAAAAAAAAAAATTATTTTTGTCTGAAGGTTAACCACTTATTTTATTTTTATTTTTGTATAAAATAACTGTTATTATTATATAATTGTACAATTTTATCTGTCTGTATATATAAAACAAGTTAAGACTGTTGAGAGTTAAGAAATGAACGGTGGGAGAGTATAAATTGCATATTATTGTTCAGTTCAGTGTAATAATTACTATTTACTACTGTTACTATTCATTTATTTAAAAATATAAATAGACTTAGGAGGTGTTGGAAATTTGAATAAGTACTTATTGTGTAGTAAAGTTTATATTTAACATATTGGCGATTATTTTTTAGAAAAAAAAAAAATAACTGTTACTTTAGTTCTTACTTTAATTTTTTATGTTACTTTAGTTAAATTATCAGTATTTATAACGGTTAATTTATATAAGATAATATATTGATTCTAAATATTAAATAACATTATAAATACTAAAATTTAATTAGGTACAAAGTTACTGTAATGGAAGATCACAAAGAGTCACTGTAGATTGAAAAAAAAATGAAATTATTAAGGATATGATCTTAAAATTTCATTATATAAAATAGTATTGATAATAATCGCATCAAAAAATTTCTCAAGCTTCTGCTGACAATATAATTTATATCTTTTTTTTATAGATAAAAACAATTCTGACTCGATTCGACTCGGAATCAGACTCGCCGAGTATTTGAGTAGTTATTCGGACTCGGAACTCGACTCTAATAATCGACGAATCCAAAATTTTTAAAATTGAGCAAAAACCAATAAATTTTTAAAAATAATCATAGCAACCAAATAGCAAGTAAATAGCATTAGCAAGTAAATAGCATCATTGCTGAAAAATGAAAATGTAAACAGCTAATCATATTGTTGAAAATTTGTGTAAATTATTTGAACGAAAATTTGTGCAATTTAACTGAGAGTTC
Organism: Poecilobothrus nobilitatus; assembly: GCA_947095535.1. NCBI lineage: Eukaryota > Metazoa > Arthropoda > Insecta > Diptera > Dolichopodidae > Poecilobothrus > Poecilobothrus nobilitatus. Next base: position 260,076,638 of record OX352774.1, on the reverse strand, counting down.
TGGGTAAGACCACAAATTTCATTTAAAATTTCTTGTAATATATTAAAAACTTTTAATTTTCACAAATTTTAATAAGTTTCTTTGTTACAAAGATCTTCAGCTATGAAAATTGTTATTGAACTCCAAAACTTTAACCGTTTTCGCTTGTCTTTTCGCTTATTGATTTGAGTTTAGATTTACTCGATTCGGACTCGATTCGGACTCGTCTAGTTTTCAAAATTTGGAACTCGAACTCGACCCGATAATCCGAGTTTTCAGAAACCCTCCATGTTTAACATAGCATTACATTATTATATTATTGTTATGTTTAATTTAACATAACAATAACATAATAAAGAAAATCAATTTAATTAAGAAAAACTTTCTACATATAGGTACATAATATGTTTAGGTAAAAATGTAATATTTCCACTTAAAAGATTTGAGCGGATGTCTAACAATAAAATTTTAGTTTTAACCCATATTACATATTTTTTTAAATTAAGTTATATATTCATTCTTAAAAACAACCTTATTTCTCCCAAAAATACAAGTTCCCAACTTCATGCATTTAACAGATATGGCAGACGATTTTCGTTTATGGTTTGAATAATAAAATTTTAAAAATTTGCCTTAAACTCAAAAGTAAATTTTTTGAATTCACTTTATAAACTTTTGATTACTTTTACAAACTTTTCAGTACTTTTACAAACTTTTGAGTACTTTTACAAACTTTGAGTGATTATATTTAAAAATTAAAATTTCCATTTTTTAAATGAAATCTATCGATGGTTGAATTGAAATTCCATTGCTTTATATACAAACCGGACGGATGGAAATTTTTTTTTTAAATAAAAATAAAGAAAATTTTAAAGTAATTTTTTGACGTTTTAAACACCGTTTTTCCTCAAATAAAAATAAAAATATGTACTTTTACATTTCATTATTACATCACGAATTATTTACGAATTGTAAAATCTTAAGAAGAAAATGTATGTGTTAAAGAGTATGATAACAAATAAATAAAATAAGAAATTTTAAATTTAGACAACGTCCCTGATGGTTTATAAAATTTTATTAAAAACTCGAATTGATCTCAACGTGTTTAGTAGGTAGTGTCTCTCTTTCGAATTAAACAATAAAATTCCAATGTTATCTATAAACTGCGTATACAGTACAAATTATATTATATGAATGGATACACATATACATGGATATATATATTAAGTTATTTTTTTTATTTATAAACATACAATAAAGGTGAATACATAGTCTTTGTATTGGATTTTAAACAGTGATGTAACATGTATTTAATTTGAAGTACATATTTTTTTTTATGATATGTAAAGGTACTTAGGTACATACTTGGTAATTTTTTTTTTTTAATTAACGTAAAATTTTTAATTAGGCATGTAATGGAGTCTAGATCATTGAATATTAAAGATTTCTTTAGCTTTCAAATAAATTTTAAAAAGATTTTCTCCATTTTCTTACCAATTATAAGTTCATTTTAAAGCTACCACCATTCAAAAATTATTGTTCATATTTAATTGAAAATCTTGTTTTACATTACCAAATGCAACCACAAAAAAAAAAAAAAAAAATATGGGGATTTTTAAAAATTATAATAGGTATAACTTAACATTTTATACATACATACAGAAATACATTGTATTATATGTTTATTGTTGCCAGAAGAATTAAAAAAAAAAAAAAAATATTCTGATTTGTTATCTCTTGTTTATAATAAAATTAAATATCTTGAAATTCATATTAAATTACAATAATAATAGTTATTCTTTAACGCCACTTTCAATAAAACAATATTTTTTTTTTTTTTTGTTTTGTATAGGTGATTTTTTTCGTATATCCTATATATGAATTATGTGTGATTTAAGATCATTAAATAAAGAGAGAGAGAGTGAAGTGGAGCTGGAGTGGAGAGTTGGATTTTGATTGGAGAATGGAGATCTATTATTTCAACAGAGAATGATAAGAATTAAGAGTATGGAAAAGAAAAAAAGTACAAATAAACAGAGAAAGAAATAATATTTAAAAAATAAAAGTCTATCTAATACAAAATAAAATAACGCTTGCTTATTTATAAGTTATTTATTTTTTCTTTTTAATCTTTTTTTTTCTTTACGATTTTACAAAATATCTCTTAACTTCTTCTTAAGTAAATTGAGTAAATTGTATACAAATTAACTTATACTACATACTATTATTTTTTAACTGATATTGTTTTATTTTATGTTTCTTTGTTTTATTTTTTTTTTTTTTTATTTTTTTAATAAATTTTTACCTATAATAGTTACCTGTTTACTGATTTAATTTTCAGTTTAAAATTTAATTTCAATAAAGAAATACACAAAATAAAAAAAAATAAAAATATAAGTTACTTTATGGCTTAGGTTGTCATCAAAAAGGACTTATATTTTATATTATATAGTTAAGATATTTTATTGGTTCCTGTTTCTTTTTAAAAATTGTTTATTTTTTACATTTTATATTTTTTAATACCTGTGTAAATTTTTTTTATAATTAAAAAAAAAAAAAAAAAAAATTAACAAGAAATTAAAAAATTTGTTTTGTTTATATAAAAAAAAAAAACAAAAAAAAAACCATGTTAGTGAAAAAAGTACAAAATTTTATAAATCGAAAATTCTAAAATTTCATGAAAAATATTTTGGGTTGCTAACAAAACACCTTATAAATACCCTACTAATAAATTAATAAAAGTTCAAAAAATAAAAAAATTTAAAAAAACACAAGAAAATTAATTGTATTTGTGATATTTCTTTTAAAAAATTTTAATTTTTTTTTTTTGTTTTTGTTGTATTTAAGAAACAAAAAATATAAAAAATGAATTCGACTGATATTTTAAATTTAGTTTTAAATGAAATTGCAACGAATTTAACGAATGCAACTAATCAAATTCATGATCATCAACACTCAAAACATCATCAATCAAAAAATTTTGATAATGTTAATGAGAATTATTTATTTAAATTATCAAATAATTCAATAGATCATGAGGACCATGATCATGATCACGATCACGATCATGATCATGATCATGATAATGCACAACAAAATACTATAATTGCAAAAGCAACAGCTATGGTTGTATTATTTTGTGCATCAACATTATGTGGTTGCATACCATTTTTATTAAATCGTCGTTATAAATGGACTGAAAAAAATACAAATGCTAGATCAGCAATTGTTGTTAAATGCCTTTTATATTTTGGTGGTGGTGTTCTATTATGTACAACATTTTTACATTTATTACCTGAAGTTAAAGAAAATATTGAAGCATTACAATCAAAACATATTTTGCCAGATTTTAGTTTTAATTTTGCTGAATTATTAATGTGTTTAGGTTTTTTTGCAATGTTTTTAGTTGAAGAATTAATACATACATATATACATAAACATAATAAAGATGCACAAAATGCTACTGGTGCATTTGTACGTGGTGTTAGTATAACTGAAAGTATATTAGTTAAAAGAAAATCAAATTCTTCAACATCATCATCATCATCAAGAACAACAACAACAAATGATTTAAATGATAATGATAAGAAAAATGATAAAAAAAAATCAATATCAAATGATTGTAATGATATTGAAAAAAAAAATCAACCAACAACATTAAATGGTTTATTAAATCAATTAATTGATGAAGAAGAAATAAATAAAAATGTTGATACAATAACACCATCAACAACAAAAACAATATCACCAACAACACAATCAATTGGTATAACAAATAATGCTTTTGTTAATGATTCAAAAGATTATACAGGACATGATCATATTTTTAAAAAAAATCCTATTAATAATAATAGTAATAACTATTATAGTGAATCACATGAAAATTCACCACATAATGAACATCATCAACATCATCATCATGATTTAGAAAAATATAAAGATAAAAATGATAATCAACATCAACATCATCATAATCATAATCATGATCATGAAAGCGGACATCATGGTCATAGTCATTTACCAATTGGAAATTTAAATGAAGATCATATAGTTGCATCATTAAGAGGATTATTAGTTGTTTTAGCATTATCAATACATGAATTATTTGAAGGTTTAGCTGTTGGTTTAGAAAGTCAAACAGATAATGTTTGGTATATGTTTGGAGCTGTATCAGCACATAAATTAGTATTGGCATTTTGTGTTGGTGTTGAATTAATTGTAACAAGAACAAAATTATGGTTATCAATAATATATGTTATAACATTTGCTATTGTAAGTCCAATTGGTATTGGAATTGGTATTATAGTTAGTACAACAAATAGTAATGCATCTGCAATACCATCAGCAATATTACAAGGATTAGCAACTGGAACTTTATTATATGTTGTATTTTTTGAAATTTTATCAAAAGAACGTAGTGGTTTAATACCATATGCATCATTTGTTGTTGGTTTTGCTGTTATGTTCGGACTACAATTTGCAAGTAAGTTATTTATTTTATAAAGATGATGCATTTTTTTAAAAATATTTATTACAATATTATAAAATTTAAAATGGGTTAAATGTCTAAGATATTAAATACTACATTTCAACTTTTATTGACTTAATCATATTATGATCGTTTTTTTCCTCGTGATTTCCTATACGTGCATTTTTTAATCAAATGATTGGAAAAAATATTTAGAATATTTTTGTAAATGTTTAATAAAAGAATTATTATTCAATAAATTGAAAGATGAGGTAAATGTTAATGAGTCTAAAATAGCTTTTGTTCTTTTGAATAAAAATAAAAATTTTTTTCTATATACCATTAATATGTGATGGGTAAAAAATAAGGGTAAAATAAGATAGATAAGATGGGTAAAAAATTATAAATAACTAAAATTTGTGAGGGCCTCGATAGTCTAATGTGTAAAATCCTGTACAATGTAGGCTGTAAACACCAAGGACCTGTGGGTTTCAGTTACATACATCTCATTCGAATAATTCCCCCTTACAATATTTATTTAATAATGTTTTACGTAATTTAATAAATAATAATTGGGGTCGTATTTAAAAGAGGTCATTCGATTACTTTCTAAGTTTCTATTCTAGTAATAATGAAAATGAAAATATGCAGTAGCAAATGTACATATGTTATATTAAATTTTAATTTTAGTACGCGTTTGATATATACCTCAAATATCTAAATTTAAAAATTCTTGAAAGTTTGTCCTTTTTATGTTTTATTTTTTTTTAACTGAAAAAGAATTTCGGTTTAACTGATTTAAGTATAAAATCTTTTCTTTTAAATAAAAATATAAAATTTCTTAATTTTATTAATGAGTCTTAAATAATTTTATATCATACCAATTTTTTTTATACAATTTAATTAATTAATTAAATTAAAAATTTGATTTTTGATAATTTATAAGCATTTAATTGTTTTATATGGTTATGATTAGATTAAAATTAAACTAAAATAAAAATTAAAATCAAATAATCGTTTAATTAATTAATTAAATTAAAAATTTGATTTTTGATAATTTATAAGCATTTAATTGTTTTATATGGTTATGATTAGATTAAAATTAAACTAAAATAAAAATTAAAATCAAATAATCGTTTATGAGGTTGCCGTGTTGAAATAAATTAAAATAAAAGAATTTCTTTCATCAATTTTTTAATTGAAAACAAAAATCAAGGTTCAGTTCTACATAAAAAAAAAAATAAAAAATAAATAAATTTTGAAAATGAACTTGTAAAGTTTTCTTGTTTTCACTTTATAATATCCCCCTAACCAATTTTTTAACTTTCTCGTAATTTCCTTTTGAATGGTCACATTTATACTGCACAATATTAAATATACCCTTTCACCAGTTATAAATAAAGTGTAAATACACATATTTAAACTAATAAAGACACTTCTTTGTCTAATTTTCACTTCTTCAAATCACTATAATATTAATTTTTTTCTTATATTTTTTTAAAAGGTGCGAATTTAAAAACGGAAATTTCGTGTCATTGATGACCCCGTCGAGAGTAATACTCTCTCACAGCTTACTTCTCTTAACATACGTCGTAATATTGGACATTTATTTATTTTCTATAAATATCTTGTAGGTATAATGACGCATTCTTATGATAAAATAAAATCCTTGATACCACCTGTCAAAATATTACAACGTACCATCAAAGAAGCTGCAATTCCTCATTCCTACTAAATGAAACTACCTAAGTGTGATATTCTAATCGTTACAGCAATTCCTTTGTTGTCAGAACTACAAAAATTTGGAACTTATTACCATTTAATGTATTCCTAAAAGTTGTCGATTTTTCGATTAATAATCTATACCCATATTCAAGATGAATCTAAACAGATTCATAATGCACCTAATTTTCAACTTCTCTTTATCCGTTCCTTATTCAATCACATACAGTCACAACTACTCTTAGTACAAAGGAATATATTCCTATAGGTTTTAATTTATAAATAAACATTTAATATTACCCCAAATGTCAACACATAATTATGGTGCACTCTGTATCATAATTATTTTTAATTTTATAAAATGTATACAATAATAGGATTGAAAATTAAAATTTTAAATAGATACCCACTTATTAGGTACCTATTTACCTAATACAGTATCTTACGGTATTTAGTAGGTACTTAATATTTTTGATAATTTTTGACAATGTTGATATACATACATAATTATAATTATGACACGTGTTATAATTAGTATAGTTTTAAATTTGAATATTTCACGTATCATACTTTAATGACGTTTTTTTACTTTTGTGATAAATATGTCCCCTAATATCTCAAAAAAAAAAAAATTTAATAATTTGGCATTAAACAATGGATTTAAAATGTCGATTTAAAATGATAAAAATAAATTTATAAAAAGATCATGATTTTCGTCAGGCAATAAAATTAATTTTGTTAATCGCTTTATCTGAAATAAAATGGCTTTATTTAAAAAAAAAAAACTCTTGAGATTTGTATATAAGATAGTGGTTAGACGTCAATGTTTTCTATCCCTTTTTTTTAATTCCTTTTCTTCTACACTTTTTTTGAAGGGTAGAAATGAAAGATGAAAAAATAGAATGAAAAAATGTGAAATTCAATTTTTAGAAGCGTTTATTTATATTAATTTGAAAATTATTTTTTATATTTTAAAATTTTGACCACCATTTACTTTTTATAATTGGTCGCAATAACAAAAATTTTACTTTTAAAACGAATAGTTCAGTTCCAAGTTTCACCATATTTAATAACATGTCAAAATGTCAAAAAATATGTATAAAAGAAATGTCAAAAAACTTGGAAAAAAAATTGAGGCAAAATAGAAAAATTTCTATTTTTAATTTCCAAAAAAATGAACAGGAATGAAAAGATGACGCTTTGAGTAATAAAAAGGTATAAAAAGATCTAACCGGTATAAATAAAATGTATAAAAAATGTAAAGGGTATTATAAAGATATAATATTGAAGCTTTATTATAAGGTTTTAATTGAAGTTCAAAGATCATTTTGTAAAATTTATGTGATTTTTAACAATTGTCAATTGTGATATTTATTCGGAAACGAAGGGATCAGTAATATAAAGAATTTTTTTTTTTCGTGGAATTATGTCATAATTCCAAATAAAAAAATCCAAAGCTACAAAATTCCAAACAATGAACAAAAACAATTCCAAAAACCAAATTTCGCTTGCCATTAAATTTTGAATTTTGGTATTTTTTTTTCAGAATTAAAATGGTATAGTATTTTGCAATTAAAATTTTTTTTTTTTTTGAATTTCGGCACTCAACACCTATGAGAATTATATATAATAATTTCGTCATAATCGAATTTCGTACTCAACCCCGAGACATGGTAATTATGTATAATATTTACATATTAAATGTACCATGCATATAAAAATCCCTAAAACACAATTCCCATAAAATGGCGTAAAAATTAACATGTGAATCCATATTTACCCTTTCAGAAGAAAGTCAATACTTCTATAATATAACATATGGGTAACTTTCAAAAGGTATACATTATATCAAATCGAATAAAATTTTAAAATTTTAAGTTTTTAATTTGATTTATTTTAATTTAGTGCAAACATTAAAAATGGAACTGTTTTAATAAAGTGTTAATTCAAAATTTGCGTCAATGGAAAGAAAAATTTTTTTTTCATTAAAATTTTTAATTAAATTAAGTATTTTTTTGAGATAAACAACATGATAAAAAATTAGCACAAATTTTAATTTTAAGAAAGAAAATTAAAGATTTTTAAAAACGCACTTTTTCAGAATGATAATTCAAATATAAATTCTATATGGTATTCCAGAATTATGACTATTTTTTGTTTTTTTATTAAAAATTATAAATTTTTATGTGAAAAATCAAGGGATACTTTTTTTCAATTTTAAAGAAACCACAATATCTTATTGTGTGCTTGGGTAGGTGCTAGATCAGCATTAAACTTAATGATAATTTCATAGTATATTTAAACACATGTCCTGTTACATGTGTTACATGGATATTACATCTTATGTATATCAGTATTTATGAAATGTCAAAGTAGTCATTATCGTGACATATTGTAAATTAATAAAAGCACATTCAATAAATGAAGGTCATTTACTCCTTTGCACATAGCTTAAAAACAAGACAAGACAAAGCAAGACAAGAGCAAAGTGAAACTAAAAAGCATTTTTTTTGGAATTTTTTTGAAAAATTTGCTCAAAAATCAAAAATTTAGAAAAATTATATTTTAATGGCAGTTTATTTAATAGAAAACGAAATAAAGTAAATTTTATTATGAAGAAATATCTTTTTTACTTCATCGAGATTTTTCAAAGGTCTCGATTTGTACGATTTGCGAATAGTAAAATTTTTATTTGCGAATAGTAAGGTTTTGGGGATTCTGGTATACAAGCGAAAAGCTTTTTCTCTGTAGGATATGGGGATTCTAGTGTTTTTCCAAGTGAGGAGTTTTTTTCTCTATACGATATGAGAATTCTAGGGTATGAGAAAGTGAGGATCGTCTTCTCTATAGGATATGGGGATTCTGGTGTATTTCCAAATGAGGAACCTTTTTTGTATAGGATATGGGGATTCTAGTGTATTTTCAAGTGAGAAGTTTTTCTCTACATATAGTATGTATTCTTGTCGTATATAGGCAAGATTATATGATCTAGCAATCCACAAGGAAAATTTTTTTACTTTTGAATAGAATATGTAATATCTAAGAATATATCTGATGCGGTTAATTACCTTATTTTTTTCTTTTTATCTGATATCTGATATCCCTAACAATTTATTTTATTTTGACTGTGTCTGTTGTGGGGTTATCGCATATGTTTTTATTAGACGTTGAACTATAAAAGTTGCCTTGAAGATAAAAACTTTATATAGATAGCAAAAATATTTATAATAGTTATACTAAAGTATTTCTCTCTCTCTCATGTTTTTTAAACAAGATTATTTACATATTTTAATACATACTAAAAAAAAAATCTTTTCATATTAAATAAATAGTTTTTTTTTTTAAATTTCCTTAGAATTAAAAATCTTGTTTTTTTTTTTGAGTTAAATAGAAAAATAATTCGCCAAATTTTGTATTACGTAATTTGCGAATTTTTGTTTATAAATAGTCAGTATTCAGTAATATGTAATTTTATTTTAAAATTTTACTACTTAAGATATGTGGTTTTTTTTTTTTTTACCATGCACCATATTTAACATGTTCTTATGTTTATTTTTTTTATTTTAGCTTTTTTTTTATGCCAGCACTTATAATATTGAGTATTTAGTCTTAATTTAAAAAAAAAATTCAATATATTATACTTAATTGCGCAATATCAATATAATAAGAATAATAATTAATAAATTTTATAAAAATCTTTTAAAATATTTTAACACCTTAGATTCGTTAGTTTCATTAATGATTACAATATATAGATGCATTATCTTTTTATTTAGTTGGGATATTTTCAAAGTTTGAAAATTACAAGATTGCAAAAATTTTCCATTAATGTAAATAATTCCTGTTTAATTAATATAGTAAATATTCAAGTATATAGAGTTAAAGTAAAATATTATTGTTTTTTTTTTTCTATAAATCTGTCAGTTAAATCATTTTGAGTCTTAAAAACATCTAGCACTTCTAAATAACAAAACAAAAAGTTTAATCATTACTTAATTATCAAATTTTCAGGTTTACACGCTAGAATTCTTTTTTTTTTTGTTTTTCTTAAATAAGAACGAAACTTTTTTGTTTTTTATTAATTTTAAATTTTAAAATAAGCATAAAAAAACTTAAGCTTTTATTATAGTTTATATTTTTAAATTTTAATTTATTACTTTTTTCTTTGTCTAGTTAATTAGTTATAGATATTAGTTTGAATCATCTTTTATTTAAAAATTCATAGAAATTATTTTCTATATATATATATATATATATACATATATATACGACCTTTCAGCAAAAACAAATCTAACTAATATATTTTATAACATACCCTTTTGCTTTAATCATTGTTTCACTTTCTCTTTTAGGCATATTTAAAACCAGTTACTGACAGTCATCGACAGTAATGGAACCCCATCATGTGTTCGTTGGAGATCATTACTCAATTTACATTTTATTATCTATCGTTCTTTAAAATATGTAATTGAGTTTTTACATGTTGCATATAAATCTTTTCACGTCCCACTACTGACTTCTTAATTAGTTCCGTTCCGACTATATATATATATTTCTGTAATATTTCGGATTGTCTTTTTCTTGTATAATTTTAACTAAAGTTCTTAAATGTCTTGTTGTAAATTTAGATGCTCATAACCTTTATGTTTAGAAACAATAGTAGATTTTGTTATTTTAAATTTCTTTATGATGTCACCTAACAGTAGACCATACTATATTAAGAGCGTTATGGTGAGATAACTTTGGCTAGTCTAATATTTTTTAATAATTAATTTTCGAATTTTTTCATTAATTGCAATGCACCATGATAAAACTTGACCAAAATAACATAATATCTATACATTGAACTTTATTTTATTTTTTAAGAGTGTTTCATCCATTAATACTTCTACACACTTGTTGAAGGCATGTAGTGTTGGATTTCTTAAGGAAACTGTCAGTTTAAACTTTTTATTAACCTTATAATTTATTTTTCAAAAACTTCATTATTGTGTATTGAACTTAGACAATAATTGCCCCGTACTACACAGTTTTTTTTTTTACAATTTCTTTACCGCACTATCGTCCTTTGTTATATCCTCTGTTGTAAATATGTTTTCTTTCAAATTAAAAAGTAACTCTTTTTTTAATTGAATATAGAGTTGCTTCCTTAAACTAAACAATTTCCTATCCTATATGCGATTGAATTAAATACAATTTAAAAATTTCTTAACGTAATTTGAAAAAAAAAAAAAAATGGATTTTAATTATTATTGCATATCATTTAGGCTACCATATATCTTTTTGTATGGTTTTTATTAATTTTCGAATATTTATGATCCATTTGTTTTTAAGTATATACATATATATTACTTTTTGATAAAATATGCGTTTTTATTGAATATATAAATTATGAATTAGCTGATTTAATTGCAAACTCTTTCCTAATTGAAATTGGAAATCACTTCTATTCTTAAATTGCACAATTTTATGGTATCGTTTTAAATTTACCATTTTAAATTGTTCAATACTTCGCAATTGTGTGTGTAATCACTATTTATGAGCCTCTAAAATGTAACATAACTAACTTATAACCTTCAATTTTAAACCAGATGTATTTCAGTATAAATCCTTTAGTTGATTCGAAAATTTGTAGTGTAATTCAGTTTAATTGGAAATATGAACTTTACTCGGAGTTTACATTGGATAGTAACTTGCAAGCTAATATCAAATTGATCAAAATTTGAATGTGTAAGTAAAAAAAAATTAATATATTAATTGTCATTTTACTAGCTCCTAAATAAGCAAGGTAGTAAGATTATGCTATAGTAGCGAAGAAGATATAGATGAAGATAGAACAGTGAAGAACAGTAGAATACTCCGATCATATATATTTCTTTCATTTTGTCTTTTTTTATTAAAATAATACTTTAAATATAAATAAAAAAAATTGTTTACATAAATGTAAATCAAATATAATTTAAAAATAATAATTTTAAATACTTATTATTATATAAAAAAAACAAATTTCATAAAAAAAAAACATTTGTAAAAGTCAGGTAACATATATAATAATGTAGCATTTTTTTTAGCTTGACTGTACAATGAAAAAATTATTGATCATTTAGTCAAAAGATTATTTTTAAAATAGAAAATATTAAAGGAAATCATAAAAGTGAAGATAGTATAGTTAAGGTAGTAAAAAGGTTACCAGCTCAACTATCCTTTTACAAATACTATAATAATAATAATATAGCCAAGCTCAAATACTAAATGTATGCTATAGTTATTATCTAATGTAAACAGGGGGTTATGTATATTCTCAAGATTTAAATTTATTTTGCTTTTTCAAGAGAACGATATTAGAATTTTTGATATTAAAAGTTGCATTAAACTCTCATTTTGTATAGCATATAAAAAAACCGGTCTAAAAAATTTTATTTTTAAGAATCATTAAAAAAATTGTTTAATAATTGTTACAAAAGCTTTATAGATCGTTGACATAAATATTACTAATATCATATATAGTCCATAACTAAATATCTTTATGAATCTATAAAAAATAATTTTTGAATTTTAAGAACATATTTTCATTTCTTCTATCTTAAAATTCAGATTTTTATAGATTAAGATGTATTTTATAGATAACCAAAAAAAAAAAAAAACAAAATAAAAAAACAGATATGCAAATTACAGTTTAATCTTTGATTTTTTTTTTTTCGTTTTTTTATATATCTTCGAAATTATAAAAACTAAAATAAATTCAGTTTGTCTAACTGGTATTTTTTTAAGTATTTTTAACATAAATAAAAGATTTGATAAATTTGACTATACTTGTTTTTTCAAATTTGATAGAACAGTAGGTAATATATTATTTATATCGATAAAATACATTTGAAGGAGCTTCGGTGGCCTAGTGGATAAAAGCGTATTAAATACGCTGTAAACACCGAGAGAGTGTAGGTTCGAATCTCACACAAGTCGTAAGAGTTATTCCCCCTTACGACATTTACAGCCATGCCTGAACAGGAAAGAAAAATTGTGGAAAAATTTACTATCCACATTTATGTGGCAGAGAAATGCATTAAAAAAAAAAAATACCTTTGACTGGGAACTTAAAATTTAAATCTTATGCTCTATGGGTAAAATTTAATTAAATTAGTTAAATAAATACACCTTACCTACGTCTATATTTTATTACGTATCAGCTTTTTTTAATACAATTTTTTATAAATAGTAACTTTTACCTACAGTAACCTTTTCGTTTTTTTAAGGCTCGATAAAAGGATTTTTAAAAGCATTTCCGTAAAATAATCTCATTTAGTTGAAGCCATGAGTATCAATCTTATTAGAGATACTCATAAATATAATACAAAGGAAAATAGCTTTAGTTTAAAATCGGAGCTTCACCTTAAAATTTAATACAAAAGCGACTTTTTAAAGTTTTTTACAAACAATCTTAGTTTATGATTGCTTAAAGTTTAAAAAATAGCTCTCTAAGTTCCGTTACCTTGTGGATTAACAAATTAATTGCGCAATCAATAAAATTAAAATAAAATTTCTCTTGAGCACAATATAAAGTATATATGTATATTATGTACATTAGCACGTGGATGAATTTTAATGAAATTATTTGTTTAGATCAAAAATTTTAATTTACTGTTATTATGGTAACGGTTAATTTCAGTATTATATTATGTTACCCAACAAAAAAAAAAATATATATATATATATATACAATATATAAGTATATATACTTTACATTAAGTTACTAAGCGCAAATCATTATAAAATAAAGAAATTTTGAAAAAAGAAGAAAGCAAATACAGTTGCTCCCAAACTTTAAAAATTTTTTTAATTTGATATTATAGGTGCGCCGTGTGGTAGAAGGTGTGGTTGTACTTGTATTAAATTAAAATGCATAATACATAATGCAAATTCAAATGAAATAATATAATAAAATATTTTTATAATTTAATTTTAATTAGTTATTTCAAAAATTTGCTATAATTTATAGCTTAACTTTTAACAAAAGTTTTTCGATGATCTTTTAAATCTAAACATCATTATAAGGACACATCATTTTAAGGAACAATGAACAACAAAAAATATAATATTTTTAATTTATCATAATCCAATAATAAATTTAATTGGGGATTTTTTCGGAAACGGGAGATTTGAACTGTTATTTGAATATTATATTATATAGTTTGAGAATATCTGAAATATTTTATAATTTTGTTTTATAAACAAAAGTCAATCACTCACTAGTCAGCTGTTTTTATCTTTTTTTTTTGTTTTTTTTATTCAGAGTACCTTAATAGATAAATCATTTTGTTATTGAATTTTTTTTATATTTTAATAAAAAATTAGAGTAATTTGATTTAATTTTTAATATTTATTTTTTCTTTTTCGTCATTTTTTAATTTTTTTTTTTTTTGTTTTTTTATTTCTTGAATAGTAACTAAAATTTCTTTTTCTGATAAAAAAAAAAAAAAAAAATTTTTCATTTTAGATATAAATTATGATGTTACATTTTGATTTAAGAGTAAAAAAAAAAATTTTTTTATTGATTTTTTTCTGCAAAATTATTGATGCAAATCAATAGAATAAACATTTTTGCTTTTTTTTTTAATCTTATTAATTTTTTATATAAACATTAAGATTTAATACAAAAAAAAAAAAATTTTTTTTTTTTTCTTTATAATTTAATTATTCTTAATAATCAAATCAAAATATTTAAAATACTCGTATAGTCGTAGATAATTATTTTAATAAAAATAAATTTTTTTATTGATACATGAACTTTTAAAGGTTTTTTTTAAAATTTTTGCTTCATTGAGATGTTATAGTCACGTTTTTTAATCATTTTAAAAAGGTTTTAATATCATTTTTCTGTTAAATTTCAAAAAAAAAAAAAATTGATTTAATATTTTTAATGTTCGAAAAGTTTCATTTGATTTTGAAAAGAGAAAATGAATTCCGGAATTACTTTTGTATTTATTATTTTTTCTAATCGTATCCTCTAAATTTTTTTTTTTTTTTTTATTAACCCTACAAGCTTTAGAAGATATAAGTTTGTCTGTTAGTCTGTATAAAAAAAAACTTCAATACAGTTTAAGATGTATAGCAATGAAAAATAATTTTGTTGAATATCTTTTGCATATTATAGTTTCAGCCATTACACACTTTCAGGGGCTATTGACAAAATTAGAAAACACTATACATATTTTCAAATCTCAACTTTTGCTAAATGTTTATCCAATCTAAAAACGGCAAATGTCAGGAAATTTTTTAAATGTTATAAATTTAAATGAAACAAAACTTTTTAAACATTTTGATATAATATACCGTTTTTATTTTAAGTGAATAAAATTTTATTTTGAGTAAAACGAGATTTTAAATTTACTGTTATGTGAAACAAAAATTTTGTAAAATTTTGATAATATACCGTTTTTATTTTAAATGAAGAAATTTTAACTTTAAGTGAAGAAAATTTAATTTTAAATGAAACGAGAAATTTATTTTCAATATACCTAAATATTTTGAAATTTATTGAAAAATTGTCATTTCACTTAAAACTAAGGTATATTGAAAATAAAAATCTTGTTTTATTTAAAATTAAATTTTCTTCACTTAAAGTTAAAATTTCTTCACTTAAAGTAAAAAAATTATATTTGCTTATATCCAGAAATGTTTGAAGAATTTTAATGCACGTATTGTCAAAAAACAAATTCTTTTTATTGTCTTTTTAAAAATATGCACCTTTAAAAATGTCTTTGATTTTATATACTGCCTTGTTTAGAACTATAGATACAATTCTATACGATTTTCTGTGTAATAAATTTGATCAATAATTATTTTAAAGTGAAATTTTTAACTAATCTTTAATTAGTTAGATATATTTTGTAATACATTTTGATGCATAAAAAGGAAGTAAAAAATAAATAAGTTTTTAGTTACATAAATTGTTTTGTAATTTTAAAGTGTTGTTTATACCCTCTCATCACAAAATCCATAGATATAATAAATATAATAATATAATTAATTATTTAATAAATTATTGTTTATTACTAAAATATATGTATTTTATTTTATAAACAACAGATAAAATATCTGTTTGAGAAATACATATATACGTATATATATATACATTTTTATTGATGTTAATTTTTATCACGTGAATTATTAATTGTATATTAATAATTTTTTTTATTTATATCGTATTTTTTGGTTTTTTGTTTTTTATTTAAATAATAATTCAAAATACAAAAAAAAAAAAAAAAAAAACAAAATTATGTCATATTTTTACAAAACGATTATAAAATAATATATTTGTTTTAATAATTATAACATTTTTATTTTAAATTTATCAAATGAATGAAAGTAAAATAATATTTTAATTTGATTTTTGTAATATAATGGTGTAATTTGAGATGAAATTTATAAATAATATAGAATAGAACATAAATATATAAGTATATACATAATAATATTTATATGTATATCTGGTTATTTACATTATTGATTAAATATTAATGATGCAGTGATTAAGTGAATTGATGTAGTGGTAATCATTCAAAACGACTCGGGTTCATATTCCAGCTGTGTCGTATAAATAATAAAAAATAGGTTTTTCTTATAGGTACTATACATATATATAAATATATTCTCCTCTCTTTCTCAGTCCTAGAGCATTCACTTGACTAAATCATTTATTAATTATATTTGACTTCAGTTTCTGGAATAATTAATATACCCTATATTTGAAAATTACTGTTTCTATATAATTTTCCTTTATATTAAAAATTTTTGTGATCTATACAGGATTTGTAACTGTATTACCTCCGTTCATACGCCACATTTTTAAAAATATTCAATTTTAAACAGGTTACATCTAGTTGACGATCGATAAATTTTTAGATAGCTAAAATTAGAGATAATTTCATAATTCATTTATAGTTGTTAGGATAGGAAATTGTTGTATAGCTATAATTTCTATATTATAGTAATTGAACAGAAAAATGATCTACCATAATCAGTATGATCATAATGAATTTTTTCGAAATTAATATGATCATACTTTATTATAGTGAAACAAATGCATAATATGTATGTTTGTATGAACTTACAAATGTGTTTTTTTTTTTTTATTTATAAATATGTTCTTTACCACAAGGTGAATAGGGATTAATTTCATAAAGATAAAAAATAAATTTATTTAAAAAGAACTTACTTTTTTTATGTAGAAAAAAGTAAATTTCAATTGTAATACTTAAGATGTTTTTTTTTTTTTTTGCATTAAAGTTATATATATTATTTTAAATTGATTTGAAAAAATATTTTATATCAACTATTCTAAATATATAACAGGGAAATTTCTAATTATTATAAAAAAAAAAAATTTTACAATCTTACGGAATTTTTATATAAGACTTTATTTGCTCAATTAAATCTTCCATAATCATTTAAAAGTTTAATTGAAGTATCTGAACTAAATACTTTTTATTTTTATTAACAGACGGCATTAAAAGGTAAACTAAAAAGTTTATAAATATGATTATTTATCTAAAAAATAAATTAAATTGATTGGTTAGTCCATTTTTAAAAGCAGAAAATTGTATGTATATACATATAATTTCTTTTATACCACGGCAAAATTGAAAACTGTAATTTAGTGGTTAGATGTCATCTTTTTATTACTTTTTTTTATACTCAAATTGATCACCTTTTGATCATCTTTTGTATTTTCGCTTCAATTTTGAATCATTTTTTTTTTTACATTTATATATTCTTCTATACATGTTTTTTGACATATTACCTGTTAACGGTAAAGCTTAAAAACTTTTCTGACTGAACCATTTTTTTTTAAAAATAAAATTTTTTTAATTTGCTCATTCACAATTTCTTTTTTTTTTTTTTTGTGGATAGTCAAAATTTTAAAAGATAAAAAAAAATAATTTTCAAATAAATATAAATAAACGCATCAAAAAATTGAATTTCTCTAATATTTTCGTTTTATTTTTTAAACGTTTCAAAAAAGTTAAAATCCTATCATTTTAAAAAAGTGTAGAAGAAAATGGTTTAAAAAAACGAGATAAAAAGTTTTTGTCATGGACTTTTAATCGACACTTAAGAAAGATATACATTTTATAAAGAAATCTTACATTGATTCAGTTGTATCTAGAAATACACTCTTTAATGAATAAACAGAAAATTTTATAAAATTAATAATGTACTTACGCTTTTGCACGCAGCCCACATGCATCTTTTTTATTCATCTCATATTAATTATATGTATAACAATTTGTTATGAACATGAATTTAGTTCATTTGTTATTTTAAATAAAATCCTATATTTTAAAATATGCAAATGGTATATGTATAATGAAAGAATATTTTGAAAAATCCGATGAATAATCAAAATAATAATGATTTACCTAATCAGCGTGATAATTTCATATTTTTATAAATTGATTATGCATGCATATATCCATTATTCATATGTATGTACATAATTGTATATGCATATCTTGTTATTACTGAAACATTTTTTTCTTATTACGATTAAAAAGTAGTAAAAAATAAAAATTAATGTTTCGTCTCAATTTATCAAATCAAAAAAATTTTAATATGTACATATACCTAATAATATGAATCTTTGTTACATTTTTTATGATCATGATCATGACACACGACTTAAATCATTAAAAATGAATAACAAACAAAAAAAAAAAAAAAAAATTCAAAATTACAATATTACAATATTAATTATAGGAAAATATAGTTAAATTTTAAGCTTTTATAAAAAAAAAAAATATGAAAATTTATTCAATATTTAACTTTAAATTAGCAATTGTACGCAAATGTACGCGACATATATGTGAGGAACGCGGAAGCTTTACAAACGTCATCTCACGATTAATCTATTTACATATATATATAGTTAACTTTGGTACTCGTTAAATTTTTAAAATTTTTATTTTTATTTAATTTTTGTTTTATTTTTCATCATTATTTTAATTAAAACTCACACTTTTGTTAATATATCTATCATCTGTTTTATCTAAAGTTTAATTAATATTCAAGACACACACATTAAGATTTTTTTTAGCTTGATAAAAATTACAAATTTTTGTTTAGCTTTAATATTTTGTACACATCCATATTTAAATATACATATATATATACAAATACAATTATATATGTACATATATGAATTTTAATTTTTTAATTACATTAACTTCTCTTTTTTTTTATTTTTTTTTTTTTATTTTGTAATTTGTCTAAATTCTAAAAACAAAAGTTTTTGTTTAGATAACGCAGTATAAGAAAACAAAAAAAAAAAAACGTAAATTGGAGTTCCAAAACACGTTTTACTAATTTTATAGGGTTTTTTTTTATAGAAGAAATTTAATTTAAAATTTATTTTTAATAAAGATTTTATCAGATTTTATGTAATAAATGGTGATATTATTTAAAGGAAATTGAATTTGTTTTTTTTTTAGTCTGTGTGCTAATCGATAACTTTTTGCTACTTGCTGCAAAATATGTTGAAAAAAAATTTACTATGCCAAATATAAAATCAAATTTTTACAGAATTATTCAAGTTTGCCAACAATTTAGATTAATTGTTTTAAAATGAACTCGTTGGCCTATTGGGTAAAAGCGTATGACATACGCTGTAAACACCGGAGGGAGTGTGATTTCGAATCCCACATTACGTCGTAAGAATAATTCCCTTTTACGACATTTACAGCCACACCTGGAAAAGGAAAGGCTGTGCAATTTTCTTGTCACATTTATGTGGCAGGGGAATGTACTAAAAATAAAATTACTATTAGCAATTCTAATGAAATGCTTATTCTTCTAAAATTCTAATGAATGAGATTTATTTTTAGTTTTGGATAAAAGAAAAAGTCGTAAGGTAGTATAGTATTTACTTACATTGACAGGTGTTCGAAGTTAGAGGATATTAATTACCGATAAAAAATATTGTTGGGGAACTTTATCTGTGATTAATTTTTGTAGCGTTCTTTTTGGAACTTTATCAAAACCAATAATGTATCATATCTATTAAAAATGTCATTTCGTAAATTTATCTGATATTAATTTTTGTAGCGTTCTTTTTAAAATTTTATCCATAAAAAGTTTTTTATAAAAAAAAAATAATATTAATTATTGAAAATAACAAAATAGATACAGTACTTGTACATTTAGAAGTAATTATTAAAAAATTTCAGACTCTTGTTATGTATGTATAATTTACAAATTAATTCAAAGTTAAATATTTTTTTTTTTTTTTGGTTATTTTATTTATTAGGCAGCCTGACGAATGCTTGTATTATTTAAACTCGTTTTTACAAAATCCCTTTTTTTTTTTGTTGAAGACATCTTCAACATCTACAACACCTCCAATATTTCTAATGATCAGAAAATCAAGCAAGAAATAATCAAACAAACAACTGAAACTAAAATAAAACTTAAAAACTGATAGCACTAAAATTTATAGTTTAATTTATATTTTATTTTTAATTTGAATTCGATCTTCGGAGCAAAATTTTTGTTGTTCTTTTCGGAACAAAATTAAGAATAAAATGTTCATTGTTTAGATCAAAATTAAAAAAAAAAATTGAAATTTGCAAAAAAAAAACCTATTTGAACGATACTGAAGTTCCGTTTCGACCTTTCAATTCAAAACTTCAATTACTGAACTTTCATAATTTTGTCTTTTCGTTCTTCACTCATAGTAAATACTCAATACTAGTAAATAAAATGAATAATCATCAACAGGCCTCTATGACTAGATAAAATTTTGGCATAAGTATTCACTACAATTTATACCAAATTTATACCAATTTATATCTTAGTACCAAAAAATTGTAAGAATCATTGAAAGATACTGTGCAGTGTGGTTATATGAGCTAACCATCAAATTTTACCCTTTGTTTTTGATCTAATAGGAGGAGTGGCCTGTGTGAGCCTGATCTGCATTTATTGCTAATTGTATTGGGCTAGTTTTTTTAAGCCTTCTATTGGCAATTTTATTTAAAAAAAAATGAATTGCTCTCAATATGCGTTAGTTTAGCACAACCCCATAGCTGTTATACCATTCTACCAAATAAACTTTATTAATTCCATAAACGACAGTAAATCTTTAATTGTTCCAATGTATTTCCTTAAAATTAGAGTATATAACAGTTCGGACCTAGACTATCAAATTTTTATATTTCTTTAGGTATTTTGCTGAACCTAAAATCTATTAAATTTGTTGACTAATTTAGTGTCGATGATGTCAAGGATCATTGTATATCGATTCATTTACTATTTTAAAGAAAATTAAAAAATTTTTTTAATATTAATAAAGAATGCAATAGATTGAACATTAACTAAATAACGTTCTATCAACAATTTTATATTAAAAATTCTTAACCTAAAGAACCTAACCTATAATAAAAAAAAATATTTAATTATAAAAAGTTGAGTTTAATAAAACATTCAATTTAAATAAAAAATCTGTAGAAAAATTTTCTTTAATACAATGATAATTTTTAACTTGTTGAAAAAAAAAAAACCTCAGATATAAAAAGTATATTTTATTTAATTTAATAAAAAACAAATAGAGCCAAAAGTAAATAGGTATTTCTTATTTATTCCATTTATATAATAAATCCCCTTACAATTCTAAAGAATTACGATTTGTTAAAATATTGATGTTTGTATATTTTTTTATATGTTTTTCATTTTCTCTAAAATTCTTTTAAAATTAATTGACATTGGGATTTCCAGTTAATTTTTTTTTTTATTTATTTTTTTTTTTTTTGTATTTAAGTTTTATTGAATTTATTTTTTTATTGTATTTCTTGGGGATTTTTTTTATTTTTGGAGTTATTGTAAATATTTTAGCCAAGATAAAAAAAAAATATTCGCAATTATTTTTGAAGTATTAATGTATGTATGTATGTAATAAATTTGCAAAGACAGAATGTAAACAAAAATTTAAGATAATTCTTCAATTGAAAACTTCAATTTTTGACAAATGACTTTGATAAATTATTATAATATTATCAAAATAATGAAAAAACAAAAAAATATATTATGTGATGAATTAAGGAATTCCCGACATTAATCACATAATATATGTACATACATACATATTTATTTTACCGTTAATTTTTTATTTTAAGAAAATTATTTAGAGAAAAAAAATACACGTCACAAAAGTTGTTTTACAAATGGACGATTCATACCAAAAAACCTATTCAAAAAAAAAAATACATAATAGGTACTGTCGTACATGTAGGTATATAAAAAAATAAATTGCAAAATTATACATATGTATATGTATATACATACATAATATATAAATATATATTATGTTCTTCACTTTTCAAAATTGACATTTAAATTAAACAAAAAAAAGTCATTAGTTATTAAAAAATTCTTTTCATAAAAGGCTATAGATACATATTCTATATATATGTATGTATGTAGGTTCAAAAGTATATGAATATAATTTTGTTTAAAAAAAATCAGCTGTCTCCACCACAGGACCGACCGCCCCTACCCGAAAAGTACAATACCAAAATTTATAGATTTTTTTTTATTATCAAAGCAAAATAACTTCTAATAATTTAACAACATTTTGTTTTATTCAATAACAATAATAAGCAATGAAATCGTAAAAATATATGTATTTACATATGTATGTATGTGCATTCATTCATACATCCATTTCCATTATTATGTAATGTAGGTACATGATTTTTTTTTCATTCAAAAATATTAAAAGTAAAAAATAATAAAAACTGTAAACAACAAAACAAACATAAGATTAATATTGAATCTGCTAACAAATATTTTACCGTTTTAATTTTATGTCATCAACAAAAGAATAATATGCATAGATACAAGTACATATTATGTATATAAATTTTTAGGAATATAAAAAAAAAACAAAAAAAAATTGTTTATATAAATTCATATGGAGTGTATATAATATGAATTTTTGGACTTAGAAAAAAAATTAAAAAAACTTTAAAGTTGGTCAGATCAAAAAATGTTCTATGGCAAAGTTGTTGATAATTTTTTCTCTTTACTTGTGTAACAACTTTTTCTTAATAATTTTTCTCACAACAAATTTTTAGTATGAAAACACTACCTACCTTATACATTAATGTATGGGGTCGGTAAAAAAAACGATATGGAACTCAATTGAAGGAAAATTCATTTTCCGCTTTTTCAAAATTTATTTATAAATCGTCGTACCTACCTATTTTATGGAACGTTAATTTAATTAATTTAATTTTTTTTTATCAACTATCCTTTTTTGGTAAATGGCTTATTGGAAAATGACTATACATTTGACAAATCGAAAACTTGCGTAGGTATAGGATTATTTTGTGAAACATCTTTTGATGAAAGATATTTTTGGAAAGATGTACCCAAACCATTATTTTAACTTTAAGTTTAGAACGTATACAAAATGCAAAAAAAAAAAACAACTAATCATCTATGAACGTATAATTGTACAATCTATATAAATATAATACATACATACATATGTATATGCATACTCGTATGCATGAACTAAATTCAACATCTTTTTTTTTGCATTTCTTGCGAAATACATTTTAAACATAAACATAAACGTATACATATTTAATAATGTTAACCTGACGTAAAAGCGGTTCATTATAATTTTAGATCTTGTTCAAAATACCTACATATATATATTTTTTTTTTATTTGATGTTGCAACAAGCATCATATGTATGACGTAATTCATACAATAATATGATAATATGTATGTGTGTACCTATGTAATTCAACCTGTCTTTTTTTGTTTTTAAAATATATATTTTTTATAGGTATTTAACGAATATTTTCGTTTCTTATTACTATAACGAATAAATTTAAAAGTTTTTTAAATTTTTAAGCTAATCAGCAAAAATATAACAGTTGTATAGATAATATTTTTATTGAATTATTTGAATCTATTCCACTTATGTAGATGTAACTAGTGATTTTCGAATTAAAATTTATGAAGTGTAACATCGCATATTAACAAAAAAATTAACAAAAATTACTGTTTTATAGAATCAAAAATTTTTTGTAAACTACGATATTGTTTTATATTATGTAATTTAAATGGCATAATATGTATGCTAAGTCTCAATTAAGTCTCAACCAGGTGTGTATTAAAACCTCTGTACATATACATAACATAAGTAATACTAATTCATACTTTTATGTTTTTAATTTTAAGCTGAAATTTTTTTTATTGGATACTTTTAAATTAATAGTGTAATCATTTAAACTGTATGGATTCTAATGTCATCAGTTTAAAATTGTTTTAATATCCAGTCATATATAACCGTTATTTTGACTATCAAAATAAAAGTCGATACAAATGTAAAGTACAATATTAAATCAACGATAGTAACTTAAATGTTATTAATTTCAGTCATGATATGATATATTATAGAGATATAATATTTCAATACTAATAGAATAGGACTTTTATTTCCACCATTAATGCGTTCTAAGAACACATCGCGCAACTTGGGAATGACTCAACTCAACTCAAAACTTAGTTTTAATATATTGTATGTTCAATAAATACATACATATATCTACCTATATAATACAACAGAAAAAAAATATACATACATATATTAAATACTCTGTTTTATGAAACCTACCTTAATTTTTTTAATTTTGAGTTGTGTAAAAAAAAAAAGCATATCTCGACCTAATGTTATTAAGAATTTAAATCGGTCAAAGTCTTAGTTAAACGTTTTAAAAGATTTTTAACTCAAAACGAGCTGCTTTTCTTTTGACGCAAAATAAGTTTGAATTTTTTTCTACTTTGATAAGTGGTAACGCATTTTGAAAATTATCATGTGATCATATGTCATGTGACACATCCAAACTAAATAATCATTAATGCATTGACATATTGAGTAACAATTTATTTGTAATACCAAATTTTTGTTTTAGAAAATCTCCAATTGTATGAAATTTATAAAAACTAAAATTCGAGATATCCGTGCTTAAAATTTTTACAAATTATAGTTATAACGTACAGAATATGGTCTAAAAATATTCTAACAAAACAAATCTAATTATGTACATATATGTAGTTCAAGTGAAAATCAGAAAATTTTTTACAGTTCTTAATATTAAAATTGCACTGAAAAAAGATTAAAAATATCTTCAAAGTTCAAGAAATGTCATAAAAGAAAATTCAAAAGAACAATTTTATTATTTAATATTTTTTAATTAAAAACGAAAAACAAAGTATACATACATACATACGTATACTTCATATCATGGTATAAAATAAATAAATATATATAGGTAATTAAAAAGATTTCATTTTGAAAATTAAAAATTTAAATGACGCAGATTGACAAATTAATTCTTAGAACCATATCTAAAACAAATCTAATAGGTGTAATATAGGTAATAAATTATAATAAAAACAAAATATTAAAATTTTTAATAAATAGAAATTCATTTATTTTTAGTTTCTTTATAAAATAATTATTTTTGTTTCAATATTTTTAAATACAATATAATATAAAATCGAGACGATTGATAACAAAAATAGCTACCTATTTTTAGCACATTTCCAAAATTTTTTTGAAAAGATGTTTAGTTTCACTCTGTCTGTCCGTCCGTCCGTCCTTCTGTTTACAAAACTTCTACACCGTTAACGATAGAGAAAAAAAATTTTAACCATGGGGAGGTCTAATGAAGAAAATAATTTTGTGGAACAACTTTTTCATGTAGCCCCATTCATGACGGAGCTACAGCCCTTCAAACTTTGAAAAAGCCCTATTTTTAAATGCATATATCTTATGTTATGCTTAAGATTTTTTCAATCGGACAGGTATTTTTTTTAACTTTGTAAATTAATATCAATATTATTCAATTTTTTTAAATTTAGCATTTGAATTTACCGTTATGTGGAAACCAAATTTTGCATGATTTTTCTACTTCCATAACTCCGGTACGCTTTTAGATAGAGGCAAGAAAGAAAACTTTTAGAATTAGTATAAGTTTGCTCAGAAAATTTTTTTGGGCCACCTCCTGTTTATGAACCTCTAACTTAGGAACCTGTACACATTTTACTCCGGAAAGATATAAAAATTAAAGCTACGGTAATATATTTTAACGTGTGTTAAAGGTTTATTTTAGTTATATAGGGTTCCATAGTTACAGCTCTACAAAATTGCGAAAAAGCCCCATTTTCAGATGTATATATCTCAGACTCTGCGTAATAATTTTGCAAAAAGTCCTATTTTCACATATTTTCTTATTATAAGAAATTTCTTAAATTTTATTTTTTAAATTTTCAAATTTTTGTGGAAGTCACAATTCTAAACAGTTTGTATTGTGTTTTGGAAATGTGCGCTTTTAAAAACCGTTGGTTTACATTTTACCTTGTTAAATTTATTTTTAATGAAAATATACATAAAAAACAGAACATATGTATATACATAACACACATAGATATATACCTAACCTCGGCATACTATATATGTATTTCCTATTCTTTTAGAAAAATAGTGTCTTCATTATCGTTTAATTGCCAAAAAAAAAAAAAATATATGTATATAATAAAACAGTAATTAAATTTAATTATTCTATTGAAAATTAATAATAAAAATAATTTGCCATAATAATAATATTTTTCTAAAAATGAGTAAAAATATTTTTCTATAAATTTATTAATAAAAAACAAAAAAAAAAAAGCATTTGTGATCCAAGTTTACTTTATTCAAATACTTATCATATTTCTATATGGATATGTACATACATACATATATATCATAATTTATAAACAAAGATAATTAATTTATTTATATACTCGTACTTATATAGAATTAAAATAAAACAAAAATTTAAAAATCATATTTTGAGTGAATATTCAGCTACCAGGTCATTAAAATTTAAATCGATTGTTTTTTTTTTTTTTCAGTACCTAACTAAAAATATTTTTTTTTTTTTTTTTGCAGGCATTCCTTTAAAATCAATCAAAACCCTTTATTTAGTTTGATAAAAACTTCTTCATATAATCTTACACTTGAATTAATTAATTAATTATTATCCATTTAAAAAAAAACCATTGATATAATATAATATACATAATATTAATATAAATATGTACCTATAATATAGCATATTATATACCTACATTGTACTCGTATATATTTTTACAACTTGTAATTCTAATTTATATTTTTACATACATATATATATGTATCAAGAACATAAGTAATAAAATTTTAATTAATAAAACTCTGATTATATAAATAGATATAAAAATTATTGCAATATAGATACACACAAAATATATACATATTATACATAATATACATTACATATATGTATATTATTAGTAAATCTGATATAATATACCTAATGTAAATTCTTAAAAATTTTACTGGTAGGTACCTATGGATATAGTTTTCAATTCGTATACGGTATATATATACAGTAAAAGTCAGTTACAATGAAATAATATAAATTCTTCTTTTCTATATTTTAATTGACAGGTTACATACATATATTTTATTTCTTATAAAAATGTTTACTTTAATTAATAAACACAATTACGATAATAGACGAAAAATTCACGATTAAAATTTTAAAAATTTGTAATCATCAATGTCGAATCAAAAAATTCGTCATTGCCGAAGTTAAAATATTCTCAATTTTTTTCGCTCGATGGTCGAGTTTAACATACATCTATCTCAAAAAGTTAGAATAAGCAGCAAAAGTTAAAAAACCTTGCATATTTTCATTTAATGAAAAATAGTTGTACAAAGCGAATTTTGCGGTCGGAATTGTATTTATTACTTTATTTTGAAAAATTAAAAACGTCAAATAAAAAAGTCTAATAATTTGGGTTGATTAAAACAATTTCAAGATATTATTACACTTTAAAAAAAATATTCTCATTAAAGATTAAAATTACGGTATAATTTAAATGTATCTTACACCAGTCAGTCGAAGGTGGATATACTATACATAAATTAATTGAGTAGCATGAATTATTATTTAAAAAAATAAAAATATTTAATAAATTAATTTTTTTTTTCCTAAGGGAGGTGGGAATCTTCCAAAGACACCAAGAATTACCCCTTGATAGTGTCAGATTCTTACTGACTAAACCCACCTTCCCCTTTAGCCAATATAGTGGGATGAAAGCCTTACCTGCGAACGCAGTATATTGGCTAGGGAGTAGGGATAGGAAAGGATAGGAAAATGGATACGGAAACATTGAATTGGGAATGGGACTGTAAGGAAACAATGAATTCGCCTATTATTATTATTTTGCTAACAGTGACTAAAGCCGTCACAACAGTTAAAACATGTAGTAGTATATATATTACTACATGAGGTAATTATTGAAGGCAACCCTCACTGTCACTGTAGCGGCTGTTATTAATATTCTTATTAATATTATTATTATTTTACTACAGCGTCAACGCCATCCGTGAATTAGAACATGCAGCAGTATATAACACCTTACTTGCATGATATAACCAAAGATGGCTGCACTGTAGCAGCTATTATTATTATTATAATTATTGTTATTATTACTAATATTAATTATACGATATACATTATTACGATATAAAAGTACTATACATATTTTTTATTTATGACCTGACCGGGGTTTGAACCCAAGACCCTTCGATTGAAAGGTTGGCGACTTAACCACTGCGCCATGAGTCAGATAATTATACGTATTTAAATATATTATTGAGATATTAAAAATATATTTTAAAATTAAATAAACAA
The DNA here is from genome assembly GCA_947095535.1 of Poecilobothrus nobilitatus. Classification (NCBI taxonomy): domain Eukaryota; kingdom Metazoa; phylum Arthropoda; class Insecta; order Diptera; family Dolichopodidae; genus Poecilobothrus; species Poecilobothrus nobilitatus. The sequence goes on along the minus strand of OX352774.1, from coordinate 260,047,673 downwards.
TTTCCATTTCAATTCAATTTAAAAGTGCATAATAACAGATTTCTACCGTGCATATTTATATTTGAAATAAATTTCGGTAATGCATTCTAATAATTAAGGATTAAAATATTGGAGTGATATTTTAATAAAACAGATTTTATACTAAAATATTAATTAAAGTTCAGAATTGACTGTATGAAAAATAGTTTCTATATTTAATTTAAATTTGATAAAATTTCATTTGTTGCCATTCAATTGTTTTGTTTAACACTATAATGAATTATAACGATCATAATCAAATAGAATACACGAAAAGAGAGAAAAATGAAAAAGGACGAAATCTTACAGTAAAAACATAAAATGAAAAATATTTTGTTAAGGAGAATTGGTTTTGAATTAACTGATGTAAAATATTTATAACTTTTGTAATTTTAATATTTTTTTTGTTTTTTTTTTTACATGACAATATAATTTTTTTGATTTGAGTGCGCAAAATAATATCATTTAAACCACCTTCAACGTTCCTTGCTCCAAATTTGATATTTCTTCACAAATATTTTGCTCAACTTGGTATATTGTTTGTGGTTTATTCAGGTAAACTATTTAAGTAATTCGGAAAAAAAAATCAGGCGCCGTTAAATCTGGGGAACGGGAAGGCTATAAACGAAATCTGGATTTTCCGAAATAATTTAGTCATTCAAAATTTCTTGAAAATTCTTTATTGTAGCTCTAGTGGTGTTGAGTGTGGCTCTATCCTGTTAGAACCATATGTTAGGCTTACCCACTACTGTTGAAAGTAAAAAAAATTGTTTAATGGCTGCGGGCTCGATATAGCGATTCGATATAAAAAATATAAACCGCAATGAATCTATTGATCATAATTCCAAAAACACGGAATTGTTACAACAGATCGTGAGACAATATAATAAAATTTTCACCTGCTCTTGCACTGAGTAGGTAGCCCTCAAAAAACTCAAAAGTTATAATTATTTTAAAACAATCATTGCAGTTGGGACCACTCTGTATACATTATGACAATGATGACTTGGCACCTAATTAAATAATATTTTTTCTTTCATTTTTCTAACGACATTATAATTTTTAAAGAAGAAACATAATGTTATGTGTATACTACAACCAAATAGATCAGTAAATTTGCGCCGCGTTATATAGTACATTATTACAACAAAGTTTTTTATAATTAAACTTCACTGTATTTTATATAAATCTATTTTTCTATTCTGAAGAAAATATGATTAAGTTTATAATAATTTTTCTCTATAATTATCAGTTCACTTTTCAATTGTTTTATTTCAATTTTATCAACGATTTAAATATGCACAATATGTATGTTAATAAAATACTTATAGTATTTGTTATAATTTTATTTATATAATTTAAACGTGTATAATTTGTTATATATTTTTTAAAAAAGGTGAATGTACTACCTCACCTTTAAGTCATTAAGTAAAATATATTTAGATATATTTCTTTTTATAAATAGTGTAATATTATAAAAATATAAAATAAATACCAAAGAATTGAAATAACTTGATTAATAAAGCATGTGTTGCTACAAAACAAAATAACTGAAGACAAATAATAAAAGAACATTTTATTAAATTGTAGTTGTAGTACATACAATGCTTTTTTAATAAAACTCAACTTTAAGTATTTTTTATTACTTAAAAAAAAAATTATATTATTACAAAGCAATTAAAAGTTAAATATCTAAAACCAAGCGTGAAGTCTTGTAATTCAACTTATGATTGACTTTTAAATATAATACTTCCAGAATTGAAAAGACCGGTGGCCTAGTGGGTAAGAGCGTAAAAAATACGCTGTAAACACCGAGGGAGTGTGAGTTCGAATCCCACATACGTCGTAAGAGTTATTCCCCCTTACGTGTAATGTGTAATTGTGGCTGTGTAATAATCTCTTCACATTTATGTGGCAGAAAAATGCAAAAAAAAAAAAAAAAGACACCAATATCCTATACTTTAACATGATTAGATACAAGCACATATTTTACCTATGTATGTATATATGTAACTACTTTGAATTTTAAGTAAAAATATTAAATTATTTTAAAGATTCAGAACTTCTTTAACCCGATAAGAAAAATTTATATTTATATTATGAAATTAACGTATAGATTTTGTTGAATAAATATAATAAAGTCTGAAGTCTAGTGAATACGACACGACATTATCATCTTAAATTTTCGAATGTCCCTATAAAACGTAACGCAGAGCAAGTTCAATAAATACGACAATTTTCTTCTAAACTCATTTTGAATCAAAAAACTAACAAATAAAAACAACATTTAACAAAATAAATTTCTATTTATTATCATTTTTAACTGTCAAAATGAAATGTCAAACTGCGACAAACGACATCTTGAATTTTGATCAAACTTTCGTTACCGTACTGTTGTTGTGACGTACTATTTGCTATGATGGCATTTAAACTAATATATGCATATATGGCATTTAAATTTTAAAATATATTTTATCGACGACAATCAATGCCTTGTGCCATTCGTTGGACTTTAGACTTAAATCATTATAATTTTGTAAATACAAAATTTGATTAGATAAATTAAAAACAATTTTTAAAATTTACTGGATTGGATATAAACTCTACAAGTCTACACATATCTATCTAAATGTGGAACAGGATAAAAAAAATGTTTAATTCTGAAAAAATATAAAAATAAAACAAAGTTTAAAAACTTATCGGAAGATGTCTAGAGAGAGGTTATTTGTAGTTAAACAAAATCATGTGAATTTTTCAGAATTATGTTAATCAATACTGATGAAAAATAATTTAAATTAATACTAAACATTTTCAAAAAAAAAAAAAAATAATTAATTATTGTAAAAAGAAAATTAATTTTTAAACATTTTACCGTTCTCGAAATTTCAAGTTTTAAACTTAACGGATGGTGAAAATTTTTATAAAATAATGGCTTTTTAACAGAAAATTTAAATGTCGAATTGTATAAAAAATTTATTTATTAGTCTTGATCAATAAAACTTAAAAATTTGTTGTTATTTGATATTTTTAGATAGAAAACTTATTCGGTATTGATTGAGTTATATATAACCATTTGAAAATAACGCTTGCTCCAACTTTATGGGATTGTATAACTCCCCAACAGATGGAGCTATTTAAAAAGAAGAGAAACAACTGTAACTTTTTTTTTAAAGAGATTGCAACTAATGTATATGTCTAAAATTTGATTTCTTTGCCTCAAGCAATTTAGAAGTTTTGTAAGAAGATATAGACGGATGGTCAGAGTGAATCTATTAAGTAAATTTTTTTTCAAAATTTATTTAAAAATGTGAAAAAAAAATGGAAAAAAAAGCTTAACTATTTATTTATTATCACTTGATGTTACTGACATTTTTTTATTTATGCAATGGTAAAACTTAATTATAAGTATATACATATGTATGTTTGGCAAGTGGCAAAGTTCATATATTTTTAAGAACTATGATACATACATATGTATATATAAAAAAAACGATGGGATTAAAAAGAATTGCAACTAATTTAAAATTTAAATCAACTTTCCATAAATGTATTTATTTATTGATTCAAGTGGAAGTCAAAACAAAAAGAAATATTTTTAATTTATATACATTTTTATTTATTTTATATATGTACATACGTATATTCTACACCTGTCTTGTTTTATTTTTTAATTATATGAACACCTTTTTAAATATAAAAACTTCAATGTGTAATATTTTACACTTATTGAATACTTATTGAATACAAAATGACCACAGCATAAAAGATTTTTTGTTTATATGCACAATTTTATATACAAGTCACCAACTATATACGATTTAAAAATTTTCTTATAAACTTTCATTTTTGAGATTAATGACCGTTTTAATTGTCCCTTAATACATTTCATATATTTGTTGTTATTTTTGTTGTTTTGTTTGGTAGGAGGGATAAGACAACAATCGTATCTTATATCTAGGCCTTGCGAGTGGATTAAATTACTATTTCCATTTTACAAATTTCTATCTCTATATACAGTGAAAAAAGTTTAATCTTATTTATAATGCACTTCTAGAAGTCCTCTATTATACGTTTTAAGTTTCAGATAAATAGCATGATTACAAAATATGGTTAGTATCAGTTAACTTAAAAAAGTCATTTCTTTATAATTTAATAAAGGCGTCATAAAGTTAGTTTTAAAAACGTGTATTATAGAGTCCGCCTGTTTATTATTTAATTTCTATTTTCAACTACAAAATCTTCATTATTTTTTAAAGTTAACCATATTATATTCTGCTTTCCTATTATTATGTACTGATTTTTTTTCATTATATTTTTTAGATCTAAATATTACTTTTAAAATGTTATATTTTAGGTACTTATAAAGATCTTTAACTAATTTTCATTACCTATATTGACATCTTGACAAAAAAAACTATACTCGAACTTAAAGTACCTTTTTTGTAATATTGAAGTAATACTCAACCGAATTCACATCTCTTGTTAATGAAAGGAGTTTTTTACTTTTTTTGACAAGCAAATTACACAGGCTTCTCTGTATAGTGACTGTAAATATCGTAAGGTAGAATTATTCTTACAACGAATGTGTGATTTCAAATTTCAACACTCTCGATGTTTACAGTATATTTTATACGCTCTTATCCTTTAGATCACCGAGGCGCCTGAAAAAAGTTATATCTGTTACGACTTTGCGTCATATCATATCTTATATTCGAATAGAAAAATGATCCAACATTTTACCGTTTTATTACGTACACCTTAGTAAAATAAAAAAGAAAAAATTCAAAAAAAAAAGTCTATACACCTTCACACGTTTAGAATATCTGTATCAAAATAATTATGTCACATTTAATAATCATTTAAATTATAATAACATTAACTGATTTAACCCAAAATAACCTTATATCTTATGCTCTAAATAAAAATAAAAACAAAAAAAAAAAAACAAACAAAATAAATATTTGCGAATTCCTTAAAAAGAATTCAAATTTTAATTATGTCTAATTATTTTCTTTAAAGTTCATTAACTTTTGATTTTTATTTTACTTTATTATACTTATTGTTATCGTTTTTTTTTTTTTACCACAATTGGATTTGTATATAATCTATTTAATTAATCTGTATATAAGGTGCTAAAATTTCATTCATAAAATCATTCAAAACAAAAAATATAATTATTTTTAAAATATTTGTAAAGTATAATAAATTACTTTTAGAATTATTTCTAAAATGAAAATGTCGTATTTTTCTCATTAAGTTTTCTCATAAATTTAACACATTATAATATTGAAAGAAACCTATCAGATGATGAATGATTTTTTTTTGAAGAAGTTTATAATGTAAATAAAATCATGAGTGATTTATAAACATTTTTGGTTAGATTGCAATAAACTATAAGAATTTTGGTTTTTATTCACTTTAACTGTTCAACCATTCATTTTTTACTCACTCACTTTTTAACTGTGAACCAACTCAAAAAATTAAAATTAGAGAAAGTTAATAATAGGTCCCGTATGTTCTGTTTGAGGAAACACAAAACTGGTATGTTGACATTTTCTGTGATTATATCGATCTCGTGCGGGTTTTAAATATCGCATTGTCCCAGATTTTTTAAATCTGGAATTAAATCCCAGATTTTTAAATATCGCATGAGATTTTTTAAATCTCCATGAGTCATTTTGACTCAGAAAAGTATTAAGAAAGGTTAAAGACTATATTAAAATAAATTAAAGAGCTCAGGTTATCCAGGAGCTACTAATCGTTTAAGGTGCAGAATACTATCAAGAAATAAGAGTCATAAACGATATGCAGAAAACATCTGATAAGTTGAAAAGTTAAGTTGGACACATTACTTATATTATATTGCTTTTCAACTTTCTTTTACAGTTACTTAACAGTATACAGTGCAAAAGAAATCACAATTATTAATATAAGATAATTTCTGTATATCTTTAGATTTAATTCTATTATTTTGGCACACCTTATTTTTTATTTTGCAAAATCAAATTTATTCAGTTGTAAATGAAATTTACTGATTATCGACTGGAATATAGAAAATTAAATTAATTGAAATAATTTTTAGTGTAGCAAAAGTAAAATACTTAATTTCATATACATATTAACATTCATATATTCATTGTTCCTTTAGGATCAGTCTTTCTTAATTTTAGTTTGGATTAAAACATTTCAATTCGAAAAAAATGGTATTTTTTATTTAAATTTTATTATTTGAAAAACAGTTTACAAGTGATATGTTTTAAAATCTTTGTACCAATCCAATAAATCCAATCATTTCTACCGATGCATACATATACATAAAGAAAGTTTTACAAAAATTATTATTTTATATCTTGAAGTTATATCTCTGTTATTGCTTATTAGACAACCTTTTTATTAAATCAATATTAAATTAAAAGTAATTACTCATTTCGGTTTTTTTTTTTTTTATTATAATCATTTAATTTTTTAATTAATACTCAAAAAATTCCAAAAAAAAGATTAACCTCAATATTGTCAAAGAAAAAAACCAAAAGAAAGTTAAAAAAAAAAAAAAAAAACCGAAGAAATTTAATATTCTAATCAGTATTTGCAATAAAAAAAAAAAACAAAAAAAACTACATATTGGAATCAGATAAATCATTACAATTACAAATAATTTAAAAATTAAATGAAAAATAAAAAAATCAAAAAAAAAATTATTTTAAATTTAATTTTTTTTTTTTTTAAATTATATTAATGTGCTTTGTGAACACACCTTGACATGATTTACCCACGCTTTTATTTTTGATTTTCTTTTAACAAATCATATTTCAAAAATTATATTAAAAAGTTTAAGTATAAGTTACAAATTAAATTAAAGCTTAAATTTAAAAAAATGTATTTAGAAATTACAATGATAATTACTTTTAATTACGTCAATTTTAATAATGGATTAAGTAAGAATAATTTGTTATTAAAAGTTTAATTACACTCAAAATATAAATTGAGTAATAACTCAAAAATTTATAAGGTATTTACTATATACAGGCATACCCCGCTGTACATACCATTGAGTTACGTACACTCACTCATACGTACAAAAATGTTTTTGCCCCCTATCTTCCACAATATGTACATTCACTCATACGTACGTACATACATTTTTTTTTGCAATTTTACAATTTGTTATTTTATTTACAATCCCAAACTTGGTTTTTTTTTGTTTTTGTATTTTAACAGATTTGGTATTACAAAACAGTTAACAAAAATATATTTTGGAACGTGTATACATACATAATATTTTACATTTAATAATAATAATGCATAAAAAGAGAATAAGAATGCCGTTTTATAATTGCTATGAGCCCTTCAGTAATGAAGATCTTTTGGAGTAAGATGAACAGAAAGAACCTGAAGATTTAGTACAAAATGTGATTGACCCCCACATTTTGTACCAAAGAAATGTTTGTATTTCTAAGCCTTTAATATTTAAAATTATTAGAATAAACATACACATAATGTTTATTAAGATTGATTTTAATGTTTTGTTCATTTGTAAACAGGTTACATGACTCTTGCGTACAAAATAAATTTGGTGATGCGCTTTAAAGTACATTTTCATTTTCCGTACTAGCCTCGGTCCCATTGTGTATGTATGTCAGAGATATTACTGTACATTAATATATCATATGTTATAAAAAAAACTCAAAACCAAATTTTTTATTGTTTTGCTTAAAAATGTTTAATTTTCATGGATAATTCTAATTAATTAAAATTGCTATGCAAAGTTTTCTATAGACTACACTTTTTTGATTAGTTCTATGGTTAAAATTTGATATTGTGTTTACTTTTAGATTTAAGCCTTAACTAATATGTATTCGCACTCCAATTGCACACAACCAGTTTATTATATTTATTTATTTTAACAGCTATATACGTATAATGGTAATAGGAAATAAAACAGACTTTTATTTTTGAAAATTAAAATTAGACAATTTTATCTTCGACACTTCAATTTATTTTATCTTTCTTAGAGAGGTGAGAATCTTCAAAACGATCCAAGAAATTTTAAAACCCTCTTGGTAGTGTGAACATTTTACCTCCCAGTTCCCACCTTCCTCTGTACCTTGAACTGTGACTAAAATAGGTACGTTAACTCTTTTGTGATAATAGATTTGAATCATAGCTCTTTTTTGTATCTTATGCAGATACTGAAGAGCAGTACTTGGTGTATTAGCAAAAATATGAGAGTTTATATTCAAGTATTGACCGAATATATGCTTTACATATTTCAAGTAGATCTTCAGATGTAAAGTATTTTTTAATCCTACTTAAGAATTCCAGGCATTTCGTCGCTTCGACACAAAAATTTTGTTGTTTCACGTCATGTCATGAATTTTTAAGGATTCGGAGTTTTGAATATTCACCTTTCCAAAAAAAAATATTAGATGAAAAAAAAAACTTACTTAGTTGAAAACTAACGGAAATTTAGATTTTTGAAGATTTAAAATATACTCAGTTAATCCTTCCTCAGTCTTGAAATATTAAAAGGTCACTGTATTTATAGAACTTGAAATTTTTTAATTTTTCGCTATACCTATACTGATTTTGATGTAAATCAAATCTTTCTCTGAAATAGGTAAGAAAAATTAAGAATGCAGTCATCGGTTAAGTTATGGATTTTGTAGAAAGTTTTAAATAGAAGATCATTGTTAAAAAATTAAAGAACAAAGTTGAAAAAAAGATGCCAAAACTTCGACCGACTCCAGCATTATTTTTGAATTGTTAAGAGATAAAATCGTCCACAACTTGTGAAGAAAATGTTTGAAAGAAAATATTACCTCCATTGTCCATATAATTTCAATGTACTGCGCTTATTACTAAATATTTGTTAAAATAAAAATGAAAACTAAAGTAAAAACTTTACGATGATAGTTTTTCGAATATTAGATCTCTTACCTTTAATAGATTTTTTATTTTTATACAATCATTTTAAAATGATGAAAATGAAAAGAGAATAAAAAATATATACAATTAAATACATATACAAGTACATTTAAAATATTATATATGTAGTCTCTGCACGTATTTTAAATTTTAAATGTTAGCATAAGTGTACTCCAATCGTGTTATAAAATTATAAAAATAAAAAAAAGTTAAAAATAAAATCGTTATATAAATTTCCAAAAATGATATTTTAGATTTCCTTTTATTTTAATTTTTTTTTTAATGTTCTCAGTTTCAAATTAATTTAATATCTTAAATTTGGAAGGAAATAGAAGGTAATTTTTCTAATTCGAAATTTCCTATCTGTCGAAATTTTGCTAAACTTAAAATAAATCATAACCCTCTTAAAAGATCTACTTTTATATTATTTTATTTTTTTTTGTTTTGTATAAATGGAAATCTTTCGTCAAATGAATTTTGATTTTCTATTGTGAATGAAACTAAGAAATACGATTTTGTTTAATAGACAACGAATGTTGCTTTGAAAATGGTAAGTTACTTAAAAAATATGCATTTTATATGATATTTATATTCTTTTATAAAAAAAAATGTCATTGTTAGATTAAAATTATTAATTTTGATTTTAGTACTGTCAAATTTTAGTACTTTTAGTACTGATAAATAATTAATGAAGAAAAAGGACATACAAATTCAAATTTTATAATTATTTTTTTTTTTTTTTTTAATTTTGAAATTTTGAAATATTTTATTTCAAAACGGCAAATGTATATTCAAATGTATATTTATTACCATATTGCAATCATAATTTTTTACTTATTTTTTACTTTTACTTATTACATTCTATTCAAAACGCATTTATGACATTTTTAAAAAATTCTTTTTTTTTTAACCTTTGGGTCTATAATTTTATAATGCATTTGTTAGATTTTTTTAATATTCTGGATAATTCAAAAATTTCCGAGGAAGAGCAAAAATATTGTTTTGTTTTCTATTTTCCATTTGAATATAAGATTAATCTAGCACTCATGTTCATTATTATACATAAGTACAGACACACTTTGAGTTAATCATATTTCATTTGAATTATTTTCTTTGATCTTAAAAAACAAAATAATAATAAATGACAATAAAAAAAAAAAAATATAGAATTTCTTCTTTAAGTGCCACTTACAAAATTGCAATTTTGTTTTTTTTTTTCTAGTACAATTTCAATATAAAACGTACTGTGCGCTTCATTGATAACAAATACCTTGACCCTTTAAAAATATTTCGTCAATAAAATAAAGAATATACATAGGTACTATAATATTAATATAAGTACAACACCTTGAAAAATTATTGCTCTAGTAGATAAATGAAAATTATAAACCTATAGATAAAAAAAAACAGAATTAAATTTTAGTTATATCTAGTGTAATTTTGTTTTTTTTTCTGTTAACAATTAAAACGCTTGAATATTAAATTGATTCAGTTTTTTTTTTTTTTTCATATTTAGAAATTCTTTTTTTTTTTGTTTTGTTTTTGTTTTTCTTTTCATAATTTTGTAAACCTTGAATTTTTAAACTACTAAAAAAACTATTTAAAAAAAAAAAAAATCTAAGTCTATGATCTAATATTAGATGAATTTTATTATGTCTTAAACTGTAGCAGCTTACCTTCAACTTTAAGATAATAACATTGAAACAAACATCTGCGACAGTTTTTAGACCAATAAAGGAAAGAAAAAAAAAAAAAACAAAAAAAAAAAAAAATCGCCAAACGTGAAACATGATAAACAGAGACTTCAAGGTTACTTTGATTAGTTAATATGTATATACATATATATATTTTACTTGTGTACAAATTGATACAAGTTTACATATATAGTATAAATATTTGCAATACATATTTATAATTTCATTTCACTTTCACATGAAAGTTTTAAAATTTTTTTTCTATATTTTATAAATTCATTGAATTTTTTTTAACTATTTACGATGACCATTTTTTAAGTACATACATACATATGTACATATATGTTTAGCTATACATATAGAAATTGTGAATCATTTTCAATAACAAAATTTCACATTAAGGACTTTCACATTGTATTTTTTTTTTTTTTTTTTTTTTATAATATGGTGTACTGTTTAGTGTGAACGTAATGTATTTTTTTTTTAAAGAGTAAAAGTGAATTAAAATCTATAGGTACGTCTTTAATTTTTTAAATGAATAATTCATTTTTTTATTTTTATTTTATTTATTTTTTATTTAGAAAAAAAAAAAAAAAAAAAAATACTTATTTAAAAAATAAATTTATATATCACATCAGTATAGTAAATGTATTTTTGTTTTAAATTGCTTTATGTTATAAATAAGAAAAAAAAAAAAAAACGAAAGTATCTATTATTATGTTACACGCACGACATACAAGTATAATATTCACCTTAATATTAAATTATTTAGTTCAGTAATTGAAAAATATAAAAATATAAATTTCGATTTTTTTTTTTTTTTTTTTTTGCCTAAATAAACTTATTTTAATTAGTATTGGATAATTAAATTTTAAGATTAAAAGTTATGGTATGCAATTAACGTCTTATAGCAAAGTTTTTTACTGTAAAAACCCATCTAAATATACTTTTTAAATCGACACTTAAGCCAAAAAAGAAAAAAAAGTTTTAAACTAGTTTTCCTATTTTATCCTTTTGTTTTATTTTTAAAATTGAAGTATAAAACAATCATTGAACCATAAAAAATTACATTAGTATTGGAAATGATTTGATTAACTAAAATAAATTTTCTAACTAATATGTAACCTACATACATGCATATATTCATAAAATCTGAAGTTTATTTTACATTTTCTTGTTTTTCGAAAAGTTAAACCAGAAAAATGTTTGTAAAATAATATCCACTATATATAGGTATAAGTATTATTATTATAATTATAATTTTATAAATAGAAATTAAACAAATTTATATGCATTACATATGTATGTATGTATGTATATTTAATTATCTGATTTAAGATATATGTACCTACATATGTACATAATGTATGTACAAAGAAAAAAACCCAAAACTAATTCAAAACTTGAACACAAATAATCAGCTTAAATTATCTATAAGTATTTTTCAGTTATTAAAAAACGTTATCGTATATATTATTATGTAGGTATGTACATACATATGTATATAAAACCAGAAATTGCCATATATAGTATAGATACTGGCTAATATTTTTATTTGTGCTTCATGTTATTTGCATTGAAATGAATGCCACTCCTTCTCACCAACATCTATAATTAATTTAGATAAATCTTAATAATTTAAAGATCGGTTAAAAAAAATCTGAGGTACAGAAATGCAACCAAAACCAAATTCACTTCTTTGAATATTTTTGATATTAACATGATAACATTTAATTTAAACTTTGCCCAAGTTTACAAATAACAAAATGTATTATTAATATGAATAGCATTATGTATATATGCATGCATATCTGCATATGCATGTGTGTAACGTTACATGTACATATTATAATTTTTCTAAAAATTACTATTTCTGAAATCGTGATGAAATATTCGATTTTGACGTTTGCAGACATTATACTCGTGTTGCACACAATTAATAGCTATTATGAAATTTTTCAAATTCACTACTAAAATTTTAAAAAACTATGTAAGTACATATATTAGCTGTGTTTTTAGCACATTTTTTAAAATATTTTTCAAAAATAGCACTGTCCGACTATGCGTCCGTCCATCCGTTCGTTTGTTTATAATCGTCATTTAAGGTACAACATTAAAATTTTAACCATATGCGTAAGTCTCTTTAAAAAATTAATGCTGTAGAATAACAACTTATTTATGTACTCTCACCAATTATTAAGTGCCTAATTTTTTTTAAATCTTATTCTGCTTTACATATTTTCATTCTTTTTGAAATACGAAATTTACCGTTATGTGAAAACAAAATTTTGGAAGATTTTATGCAAATTTATGCAATACCATTGCATATTTTTTAGATTAATTATTTTTTAACTGTCAAATTTAGTTACCGATCCGAAAATTTAAAAATATTTCTTTAGAATTTTTTTGTATCTATATTTTATAAAATATATTTCTACTTTTTTAAACAAAATTATAATGTGACACCTTTTACTCTATTTTTGACAGTTAAATAAAAAGTCATAATAAAGTAATTTTCTAAGGATTTTCGAAACATTTGACACCTTACATACTTGAATATTAAAATTGCGAGTTGTATTATAATTTTACAGATTACAGATTATATTTTTTTTTATTACAGATTTAAAACTTTTGCTATTTTTATTTTTCCCAAAAAATAAATTACTCATATATGTAGTATTTAAACGTACTGTCTGTGTGTGTTTTTTTTTTTTTTTTTTTTAATTTACAGATATTATTTGTATTCCAAAACAGTTAAAAACCTTTTTACTTAAGAATTTTACCGTATACTTATTTTAATAAATTGTCATATTAATATATATTTGTTTTTAAGAATTAAGAAGAAAAAATAGAAAATAAGAATTTAATTTTGATATAAAAAATTCTTGTGTCATAAAATTATCAACTTTGATTAAATACTTGTAGATATTTTAATAAAATAAATGATATGTTTAATGAATTTTAATTTTGTTAACCATGCAATCAATCAATTTTAAAATTTCCTCAAAAGAAAAAACAAATTCATTAGATTTTTTCATTTTTTTTTAAAGCGGGCACGTGTATTATTTTTAACAAAAATTTGTGCTTTTGACTTTGCTTTCTCCCGATTAAAATAAAAATAAAAAATATATAATGTAAGTAATTAGAATAAATATACGTGAAAAAAATTACTTTTTTTTTTTTAATAAATCCATTAAATTAAAATAATTTAATTGACCGATCACATATTTATAATTATTATTTAAAAAGCGTTTAAACAACTAAGAAGTTTTTTGAGATTTACTAATTTTCAATTAATTATTTTCCATTGACCATTTGTCATAATCTAAATTATGTATTTTATACTAATAGTGGCGACAAGTGAAACTGACAGCTCTTAAGTAATTATTATTCACTTCGAAAAGTGTAAATCAAAATAACTTGAGAACGTTTAATACGTTTAGAACGATTATATTAAAAAATTTCTGTATATTGGAAATTATATCATGATAGCTAATCGTGTAGAGTAGTAAATATTTTTAAATTTAATGCACAATAGAATTTTTTTTTTTTTAAGTTTATTCCCTTGTCACATAAATGCAACAAGGGTAATTATATAGCCTTTATTTTTCAGACTGGATGTAAATATCGTAAGGGGGAATTATTCTTACGAAGTGTATGGGATTCGAATCCAGATTCCCTCGGTGTTTGTAGCGTATTTTATACGCTCTTACTCACTAGGAGCCCCACCGAGATACCCAATAGAAATTATTGTAAAGAGATTTTTAAACAAATCAGTCTTAAAATTAACTTGAAAAATATATATAGTTTTACATAATATATTTTTAAAAACTTTTTTAAAAAAGATCTTATTTGTATAAAACATTATATTGATTCTGAATAATATGTTAAAAAATATATGTACAATAATTCCTTTTTTTTTTGACAGCTATTTAAAAAAATTTATAAATTTTTTAAAAATTTTTGATTCATTCCTAAATCTTAATACATAATAAATAATTTTTCTTAAAAATAAAATGTTAAAAAGCTTTAGTTTTTAAGTTTCAAAATTCGAATATTACTAAATCAATAATTAGACTAAATCTATTTTCTAAGGATAACGGTTTTTTTTTTTTTTTGTGAGAGTAGGTGCGAGAATCTCGAAAGACACCATTCGCGAATTTGTTTTTGGTAATGTTGGACTTTAACCAACTAAACGTTACCTCCCTTTTAAACCAAGCATTAGAACAACTTAGAACTTAGAACTTATGGCACAATGTACTGTTTGGTTTCGGGATTGGGAAAATAGGAATAAAGAAAATTGGGAAATATAGTAAGTTATTGGATGTCAGGAGGATTATTTAGAACAAACATGTTGATATTCATCTTAAATTTATCGATATCAACTTGCCATCTAATCTTTTTGGATAAAATAATATTCAAAATTTTTTTTTTATTCAATTAATTTGTTTCTTTGTATGGGGGGGGGTCTGGAAAGTGGAAAAATTTGTATAGTGGAAAATATCGAAAGTCGTTTATGCTGCACTATATTAATTTGTGTAGTGATGGACATTTATCAACTAAAGCTATACTATCTTTAAAAAAACAAACCTTAGAATAAGCTCTTAAATAGTAGTGCGTACAGTTTAAAGGTATATAGGATTATTGTTGATTGAAAGGAGATATTTGAAGAGATATTTTAATGAAAGATGTTAATGTTCTTTTTAAATTTTACTATATGGTATACATTAGGAATTACCAAATTTTAAGAAATAAATATAATGTCATAAGGTTTCATAAATACAAACTATGTATGAGAAACGAATTTCCATAAACTATGTGTTTGTTACGTCATTTTAACTGTCATACTAAATATATTTAATATACGAGATCAAAAATATTCGAAATCATAATTTGACAAATTCAAATTTTATTGTCGTTTTTGTAGTCTGCAAAAAATTTCAAGTGTTTTGAGCTTTTTTTTTTAATTATTTTTAAAATTAGCAGTTGTTATTAGAAAACAACATTTAAAAAAAAATATTTACCACTTAATATAATCTATTGTAGTTATTTTTTTGTGGTCATTATGATTGTTTTTATGTTTTTGTCAAGTAGTTTTATTATATTTCAGAATAATATAAATTACCTAATTTAATTTTGAATCAAAATATTTTTTATTTTGTATCTAAAAGATATTTTTTTTTTAGTACAGAGTTCAAAATATTTTTGGATTCTTTGTTTGTTGCCAAAAACAAATAAACGTAACTACTAGAAATAATACCTTGAAATACCTTGAAAAGTACATATTTTTAAAATTTTAATTTGATTTGATTAAAATAATTTAATTCCGCATATATACTAATATATAAAAATCATTTGAAATTAAAAAATATTTACAGAGGGAATTTTAGGGACTTAAAAGATTAAATAAATCAAATCTAAACCAGTAAATAAACAATTTTTTTTTATGTTTTAAAAATGTTCAAAGGAAAATTTTTTAAATTTTTGTTTTTTTCTTTGGTTGTTAAGCCATAGAAAATTTTGACAATGTTGATTTGATCGTGTGAAAATCTATTATGAATGGAAATACAATATTTAAATGTTATTAAGGAAGTTATAGTTAAAAACAAAAGAAAAGTAGGTTTTTATTACAATAAATTGCAATGAACCTTTACCAACAAATAATATTTTATAATTTTGTCTATTAAATATTTTTGGTTTTTTTTTTTGAATTTTCTTTAATGTTTAGCAATAAAAAAAAATTATTTATAAGGAAATCAACATTTCCATAATAAATATTTCAATTGATAAAAAAAGTAACATTCACTATTATTAACATTTCCGGAACCAACAATGTTCATTGAAGTAAAGTACTCAAATTTGGAATTTTAGATTTCCATAAACAATTTATTTAAAATTCAATTTCAATATGGAAAATTCAAAATTTAAATTACCTATGTATATGTATGCATGTACAAATATATAATAAGTTAGTTAGTGAGAAAACGTTACATTACATTAATTTAACTACAAGTAAAAAGAAATAACTAAATTTTAAAAAAATTAACTTTTGAAACAATTGCACAACAAATTAAAAAGTTAAATAAAAAAATTGCAACAAGGGGGTGACTTAATGGCAAGTGCCATAATGTTAATTGCCGTTATCACACTTTCAAAATGACATAAAGTCAAAGGACCTTATGCCGTTATGAAAAAATAACATAAAATCTATATACACAATGACAAAATTGACCTTATGTCACTTTAATGCACATAAAAATGACATAAAGTCAAGATTAAAAAAGTGTGATTGTTTTTATGATAAATGGTAGGTGACGCCAAAAAAATAACAAAAACGAGTTTTACTGCTATAAATTGTTGTTTTTTAAAAGTGTTCGAAATACAGGATGTTTCAATTTTTCTCAATTTTAGTTCTGTAGAAATTTTTTTAAATTTTTTTAACATTGGGTCCTGTTCTTGATTTTTCAAATATTAATAAATTAAAATATAATGAATTATAGATAGTGAATTCTTATTTTTTCAAAATCTTAATTTCTAAAAATCTTATAAAAATTTTACTTATTTTTATCTTTTCTTCTTTTGGAATAAATATTTTGTTGTTATGTCATTTTCCGTTTTTAATTCAGTAGATAACATGTCAAATCAAAAGTGTCATAAGGTCACTTGCTCTCTTATGAGTTTTTCAAAACGATGTAAAATCAATTAACATTATGGAACTTGCGATTAAGTCACCCCTCCCACTTTAACTAATAGTTAAATCTTTTTTATTTATACATATTTTCAATTGTTGCCAGACCATTATTTTCAACCTTAATCTCTTCTGTAATTAATTATTTAAGAGGATCGACAAATATTCAATTTTGAGTCTAGCTTGAAGCCTTATTCGATTCTGACGTTGATTAACTATTAGTCTGAGCAGTGGTCTGATGCCAATAGTTTAATATTGCCGTAAATTATTAAGCCATAATGATATTCTTCTTCTATTTGAACCTTGTTTTCATTGAAGTTTTCTCTTCAAGAATAATTTTCAAAAGACAATAGACACTTTTTCTGATATATTGGAATAAGAGAGTTTGATCACCAATTTTAATCTTTCTAACAACCGAACGAACGATCATCGAGGCAAAAAAAGACCAGCAAAAAACATAATACTAAAACAAAACGGAATCTTAACAACAGACAACAAAAATCCCAACTATGTATATCTAACCAAAAATACAAATAGAGTCAACAAAACATTCAAAGAGCAAACAATAATGCGGTATATGTTAGGAATAAAATAACTGTAGAATAATGGTAACACAAACGTGCTAATGGAAAGAAATATTATCGTTAGAGAAGTAAAATGGACAGCTAAAAAAATGAAACAACTTGTATAAATAAGCTATGTTGTCCAACATCTAGGTTATGTTACCCCTGAATAAAACAACTTTTAAAAAGCTGGAAAGGTTATACAACAAAATATTGGAAGTAGTCTCATTCCCCTGCAAATGGCAGTTGATTGGCAGTATGTACATTTAAAATTTGATTGGCAGTATGTACATGTATACATGTAACATTACTTATAAATTTAATTTTTCTTACGTAATATACATACTTATATGTTAATATTTTAGTAGAGTACTAATTTAAAAGTTTGTTGATAATAAAGTTTTAAAATTAAATTCGAATAACATTTATAAGTGCACTTAATTTTTAGGCAATTTTAATAATTAAAAACTGTATTTTGTGATCTATTGTTTTATTAAATACTATTTTTTTTATTTTCAAAATTAATTAAATTCTTATCAAAAGATAGACGTATAGAACATTCTGTTAAAGTACACTTCAAATATATCCGTCTTTGATATTTTCAATTACAATTAAAATTTTATTTCAAGATTTGATATACAGGTACATACATAACAAGGAAGTGTGACTTCTGATTAATTTTTTGATTATCAAATATAAATTTGTTTTTTTTTTTGGTATTTTTTGGTATCTTAATCTTATCTTAATCAATTATATAGTATTATATTCTAAGAAAAACTTTATTGTGTACGACTTAAATAGCTTTCATATACATATATACAACATTTATATATTATGTACCATGTTTTTAATACGTGTAATATTCAATCGCATATAAATATTGATAATCTATTGTTATTTTATTAATATAATGACAAAGTTTTATTACAATGGTCACACTTAAATTAATATGATTAATACTAAAGAAAAAAAAAATTAAATTTGGAAATTTTATAATTTTAAAGTAAATCTGATAGTTGTTGACTAATATTGTATTTTTAAATTTTTTTGTTTTTAAATGAATTTATCAATAAAAATTATCAAAATTTAAAGATAATTTTGTTTTTATTTTTGAAGAATATTCACATTTTTTTGTTTTATTTAGTTAAGATATGTTTTAAAAAAATTACTTAAAATTTGATTTCCTTTGTTTAAAATTAAGTTGATTGATATGAATGAGTTGGTCCTAAAGTAACACATCATATTTTTTTAAGATATTTATTGTTTCAATTTGAACACCAAATATTGTTCTCAAATGTCTATTAACGATTATGCCCTAATTATAATAACGCTAAGACCACAACAATGGCTACGATTACCAATCACTTTGTAGCGTTATTAGTTACAATAATGGGTGTTTTTCTTTTTAGTTCAGATTTGTGCTCTGAACAGATATCGAGTACATATAGAGTAGGTTCTGAACATATTAAAAATATTTTATTTCTAAACGCTCCGAAATAATTTTGAAACACAATAGAGCTTTAACCTGTTAAAAGTACCAAATCATATAAAAAATTGAAAATGAAATTGTTGACATTTAAATTCAAATGCTCTACGTCACGATATCTGTAAATCAAAATCGAACATTTAGATCATACTCTGAGCGCCCTCTGTAGAGAATGAAAAAATATATAGAATGAAAAAAGATAGTTTATAGAATGAAAAAAGTGAGTGAAGTGAGTGAGAGTGAAAAAAGAAACACAAAATTTTTTTTGACAGTTGTGGTTCTTACTCTGAGCTAAAAAAGAAAAACACTTAATGCGATTTCTGTAGATATAGACATAAAATTTTTAAACTAATTTTATACTTTGTTAATTTTTACATTGACTGACAGATCTAAAATGTATACATTTTGACAATTCTCCGTTACAAATACAAAAATTTTAAAAATTCGAATACACTCATAGCGATAATCACGCCATTATAACTTAAAAAAAATAATTTAGGTGCCAGTTATAGCTATCATTGAAATGCTTCCGGAAAAAACGTTTTATTGAAAACTTATACTTTTTTCCGTATAGGCGATTGTAGCAATCAGAGAAAACTGTCAGTTAAATTATTTGTCAAATGGCAAATGACAATAATGAAGGCAAAGTAAAAATAAATGTAATCTAAATTTAAACTTTTGTTAGCGTTATTTCGATGTTTGCAAAATTATATTAATTTATATTTTATTATTTTAATTTATTTAATTATTATTGGTAGAAAATGGTACTAATAAAGAATAAAAAAAGATTGGCTGAATTGAGAAGAATAAAAAAGTATACATAAATTTTATAGAATTAATTTTTATTTTTTACTTTTTTTAAAATTTCCATTTTAAAACAAAAAATTTTAAAACTAAACTTAAACAAAATAATAAAAAAACAAATTTTAAGTCTAAACTCATTAAAACACAAAATCATAATGAAATATATCAAGAATTGCATCAGAATTTGTTTCAATGACAAACTGAAATGAGAAGAAATGAAACATATGTCATTGGAACAATTTTGTTTCATTAGCAAAATTACTGATGATCAGTTGTTCAGGAAAATAATTACTAATCCGGAAAATGATAAAATTGATTTTTTTTTTTAAATATTTAACTTAAAATTTAAAAATTCTTAGCAGAATTTATTCTTTAGAAATTATTTAATCCTTAAATCAACACTTTTGTTAAATTTTATATGTCTTTGCTGCAAAAAAATTGAAAATAAACATTTTCCGGAAGCATTTCAATGATAGCTATAACTGTATAATATAAATTAATGTTTTGATCTCGTGTACCATAAACCATTTTAATATTTATTTCTTACAAGAAAAAAACAAAAAAAATATTATTACATATATACATATATATATATTTTTAAAATGTTCTAGTCATGGTAAGGATAAATATAAATCTAATATGATAAGAGTTAAGGAAACTTAAGGAATATCTTCATTGATTAAACTAAGTTAATATTCACCTTTAAGAATTTTAATTTTAAAGCTCAAGTCCCACAAATTGTCGTGCAATAAAAAGCAAAAACAAGATGATATGATGCTAAAATATATAAATCTTTTTTCTGCATGATCAAATCATCTTGTTTCTTTTTTTATATCCGTAAAAATGTAGTTCCAAGGGTATAAAAAATTTGCCATTAGATTTGTGACACCAAAGAGACGATATAAATATGGAAAAGAATATGTATCAGAATCGAATTCTGAGTCGGTATATCTGTCAGTTCATCCGTCCATATTAGCGATCACTCAAAAAATAAAAGATTCTGAAGTTTTTATATATTTCATTTTTATAAAATTGTTAGTTTTCAAATCCCTTCTTGTTATAAAAATAACCCCAGTGTAATAACCCCTTTCTTCATATGAAAAAACTTAGCTGCCTATATATGTCAAATACTTTTATGAAATTTGGTTAGTTTAGAAAAGCAGGCTCCAAAATTTACATAAATATATCTTGGTATATTTTATTAAGTCACATATCTGAAATTTGGTAAAAGATTAGTAAATTATATGAGGCATATTCGTATACTATAGTCAACACACATTCGTCAATCAGCTTCAGCTCAATTAATTTTATTTTAGAATAGGTATATAATAGGTACATGGGGTCTGGTGGGGTCCAGTCTTTTTATGAAAAAAAGAAAAATGTTGAATGAAAAATTCTAGAAAAAACAAAATCTGATGGAAATAAAATGTTGAAAAAAAAATTATTTTGAAAGAGAGAATAGCGAAAAATTATATTTTAAAAAAAACATTCGAAAATTTTTTGAAAGTACATACATACATACATACTTAATATGTAGATAAGTATAGCTAACTTTATAAAAGAAAAAATATTGTGGAATTATTATGTGCATGTACAAAAAATATTTGATAGAAATTTTAGAGTTTTTTAATAAATTAATAATCTGTATGAAATTAAAGCTACAAGGATCAGTTCTGGGGCCGATGTTATACAACATTTATACTTCAGATATTCTTATATATTAGATGACATAAAAATATCAATTTTTGCAGAAGGCACCGCCATTTATTTCGCTGATGATATTTTATTTAATCTACAGATTAGATGTCTTAATTCATTTAATAATCAATTTAAAATATTTGACGATTGATTGTAGTGGTTGTGAATAAAACAAGGTGAAGTTAAAGTTATGACGGAATTTACCGTCATTTACCACCAGACTTAGTGTTTTGCGACGGTAAATACCGTCATATCTGTCAAAGGGTTAATTAAATCGTTCAAATTTACTTAAAGTATAATTTATATATGTACATACATATGTATATACTCTAGTTCAATTTTAAATCAATATAAGCAAATATATTATATAAGTGTATATTCCTTAAATAAATAAAAGTTATAAAAAAAGAAATGATTTTAATTATAATTTAAACATGATCGTAATATTCCGTGTAGTATGCATATATGTGTAGCATATATAATATTAAAATATAATAATATAATATATTATGTATTTACGTATATAAAAATTTTTAATAATATGCAAAGAAATAAAAGAATTATTAAATATCACGTTTTTATTTTTTTTTATTTGTCGTTTAAAACAAAATTTCTTTCAAAAAAAAAAAAAAAACACGAAAAAAATAAAAAGTAAAAAATTAAATAATAATTTTTATTCCATTTTAATATTTTTATTTTTAATATAATGGGAGTGTTCATGTTCATTTTCTTCAAATAAATTTTTCAACAATAAAAATAAAGGATATCATTTTTTAAAGTTACTACTTACATATATATTATGTTTTATTGAATCACGTTTTACAATAATTGAATTAAATATTGATTTTATCAAGGACATTTTAATATTAATGACTTTTCACCTTAATTCGAAATATTTTCAATCTAAAATGCCATTGAATCCTTTTTACCGCATACTTCTTATCCGTCTTTCCGCATGGTACATTTCATATTCTTTTCCTTATAAACTAATCTTGTGGTGGGAATTTCATTGACGTCTCGCTTCAAAATTTATTTTCAAATACAGATACATACATATAAAACTACTTCGTGAAGAACCAAGTGGAAATAAACAACTCTTAAGAATCCGATTCAAAAACAAACCCGTGTGGAGTAATCTAATTCGAGTAAAATGGTGCCAGTGTCAGTTTAAAATATCAAATATTATTCAATCTTTCTTCAGTGATGGTATCCTGCTTTAGAAATGTTTCAAACGAATTACAAGATATTTTATACATCTACCCTATTTTGAACTAGAGCATCTGGCCAGCTGCAGTACTTTGAATTTATAGGAAAATGATATGAAACAAAAGAATATTATATGAACCGGGTTATGACATGCAAATAACTTCAATTTTTCTTTAATTTTCATCACTTATCTGAACTTGTCAAATGTTCAATTAAAATTTCTGATCGGATCAGAAATCAAAATCTTTTCCTAATGACAAATCGAAGAATTTGTGTAATCTTTTTCTTTTTTAAAAAATTCTTTCACTGATTCTAGAAAATTCTTATTTTGTATTACAAATAATGATTTGTTTTTTGTTGTTTTTTTTTTTTAAGTTAAAAGCTTGTTTTTCTTTTTTATTTTATGATTAAATTTAAGTAATTCAACATAAAAAAAAAAAAAATGTTGTTATTGTCATAAAAATAATATAATTACGTTTTTATTTTTCTAATTGTTATTTATTTATTTATTTATTTATTTTTTTTGTTTTTATTTTACAGCCGGACATGAACATTCACATGATCATGGACATAGTCATGATAATGCAAATGCTCATGGAAGTGATCATTCAAAATATCAGAGTAATTTAAATGATGATGAAATTGATTATACAAAAAAATCAATACAAGAACAAATTGAAATTTTACGGGCTGCTGGAAGAGAATTATTAGAAAAAAATAATTATCAATTAGATCAGCTTCATCATGGTCAACAACATCATCAACATGATCATATACATAATGAATGATTTTTTTTTTTTTTTTTTCTTCAAATTTAAATCATATCATCACATTATAGATTTAGTTATTTAATAAAAAAAAAAAATATATATATATATATATATTAAATATACAGCTATATATGTATGCCCTATTTTAAATTTTCACTTAAATCTTGTGTTAAATAACTGTTAATTGGTAAAAATATTAAAAAAAAAACGAAAATAAGAAAAAATGTAAAATTTTTAATTAATCAATTATTTTATTATTTAAATTTATATTCCAAAAAAAAGAAAAAAGTGAATATATTTTTATTAAATATTATTAAAAAACCTTTATTAAAAGGTTTAATTATTGTAAACTATATTAGAAATAAAAAATTTTAATTTTTAAAACGAAAAAACAAACAAACAAAAAAAAAAACAGTATGCTATTTTTCAGTGCATTTAAAAACATGGTATATTTTAAGAGATATTAATATTAAAATAAATTAAAAAAATAAAAATAAATATTTGAAATTTTTTATTTAAACCAAATTAAGGTCACGCATAGATTTCAATATTTTAAAGACTTTTGCGATACATAATTTAAGTTTCGGCAAACTACTTAACGTCAACTTAAAAATTTGACATGTATCTATCAAACTTTGTATATCATGTGATACATGTGTGATAAATTATGTGTTAGCTGGTGACAGACGAAACTTAAAATATTGAAAACCTTATACAATTATTTAAGTTTCGTTCGATTTTTTTTTTAACTTAATTAATAAATTAAGTTTGCGAAAAGGTATGACAATGACATATGTATCAAACATTGAAGTTGAACCGTTAAACATGCAAAATACAGTTATGTAAGGCCAAAGGTTTTTTAAAGTGAACAATTTTTAAAGGAGCACCGAAATTACAATATTTTTTTTTGCATCAAAATTTCTATTCTTAGAAAGAGAAAATCGCTGTTTTACAAGGATCAATAGAAAACTTCAAAAGTCACTTAAAGGAATTGCCCTTGATTTTTTCTAATATTGGGCTTTAAACTAACTAAAACCACCTCCTTTTAAAATAAACTTTAAATAAGATGAGACCTTTAATATAAATGTAAAGTTTGACTTACGGTATTATAAGATATATGGGAAGAATTCTTGAGAAAATAGGATATAGGAAAATTTAGTATGAAGTAGGATGGGTAAGTAAAATTTGAAGGGAAATTTTAAAGAAAGATGGTTATATTCTTCTAAAACTTTACTAAATCATTCATACATATATGAGTTATCAACTTTGGCGAACAAATTCGATAGCATGTATCTAAAGCATTTGAGTTAAAGGTTTCTTCTAGTGACTAAAAAAAGAGAATAATTTTCAATTTCAAAACAATTTTAATTTTTAACCTCATATTGCATCTCAGGTTTTAAAAGGGACAAACCAAAAAAAAATTTTTTTAAAGTAAGTTATGCTTATTCTCAAAGAAATTACGCCTTTTATATTATTGTAATACTTTTAATTTACGATTACGATACTTGGTTATATTACAGTTATGTTGTTAAACAATAATTATACATCTGTTAACAGTATAAATCATATGATAATCATAGTATAATCATAAGCTATTTAAAGTGAACTAAACCATAAATAATGATCAAATAAAATGAAATTAAAATTCTAATTAGGATGTGTTGAGAATCAAATGTATTTTTTTCTAATACACTCATTAAACACAGGAAAATTACTCCAAATGACATTAAATCCACATATTGAAATTAACATCATCAAATCAACTCATGTAGGAAGATGTTATAGACTGCATGTTGTAATTGTTGATGGTTATAGGAGCCACTGTTAGCAAAATAGTAATAATAACAGACAGATTTATTGTTCGCTTATAGTCGCACTTCCATTTCATTGTTTCCGCATCCTTGTTCTACCCTTTCATATCCCGAATCCCTAGCCAATATACTGCGTTAGCAGGTAGGTGTTTCAACCCAATATATTGGCTAAAGAAGTAGGTGGGTTTTGTCAGTAAGAATTTGACACTACTAAGGGAGAATTCTTGCTGCCTTTCGAAGATTTTCACTACCCTTAAAAAAAAAACTTACACCATTATCACTTTGTTCAAAAAAAATGTTATATTGATTAATTTTCTAAAAGTCTTTTGTCATTTTATATGCTAAATCCAAAACTATACTCAATTTTAATGGTTTAGTTAAGAATTTCAACAAGTAGTTTTTCGACACGAATATTTTCAAAGCTTTTTTATTAAGATTCTGAATTCAAAGCTTTTTCATTAAGATTCAATAGATTTGAACTTCATATATATGTATATATTTATTAATTGTTGTGTGGAGGTGAAAAATCAAAATTTGTCAATTATCTGTCATTATTTAAAAATTAAACTGAAGTTGAGCAAAGGAAAATTATATACATATTGCCGCCTATACCTACACATATCCACGATAATCTTCATTCTTCCTAAACCTTCCTAAACATTCAATAATTTTGCAATCTCCAGTGCGCTTAAGAAAATGAAGAAACTAAAAAATAGAAGTTTTTCTATTTGTTTAAAGTTGTTTTTAAAAATATTGTATTATTACATATATTTTATATTTACATAACATATGTACATATTATAAAACATCTAAAATTACTGTGTGTTTTTTTTTTTTTAAATAATGTTGTATGAATAATTTCGCAATAAAAATTGTTTATTTAACTGATTATAGAAATTTTAAAACATGCTGAAGCATATTATACAAAATTGTTTAAATATGCAAAAAATTTTTTTATTATTTATATAAAAATAAAGAAAATCAAAAAAATCCTATAGACAATATTAGTGGAACAGTCTGTTTTTCTATATATACATACATACATACTTATATCAACCAATCAACTATAGAAATAATTCTTGCAAATTGATTGATTGATAAGACCCAATAGCTAAATAATTTTCAATTATAATATGCACTAACCATTAACACTGTTAACATAGTTAATATATAACATAATATAGTTTTTAAAAACAAATTATATTATATGAAATAATCTGAAAATGAAATAACCTAAGCATGTGTTATATCAAAAATCTAACCTATCTGACGTAATATACACAATCAGAAATAACGGAACTCTTTTCGAAATGTAGAGCGTATTATCAGCACATTTGTTTGCATGATTTTTAAAAATATGCATCCTTTGAAATATGCATCCTTTCAATACCTTTTCCTTTCTTATTCCAAGACATTGTACAGCACCAGAGTTATCGCATGTTTATCGCAATGGTCACTATTCTGACTAACAAAAAGTATACGTATATTAATTCAAAATGCAATCAAAGTAATTTAACGACATTATTTCGACGTTTTTATAGCTACGACCAGCTACGACGGTCTTAAAACGATTTTAATTTAGGTCTACAATATAGTTTATGGTTATTAACTTTGAAATTTATATTGAGTTTCGTAGCAACACAAAATCAATCGCAGTTAGAAATGTCATATAATTTTTGCAATAAATAATTTTAAGTACAGATTTTCAAAACAATTAAGACAAAAATTCCTAAATTGCTAAAATTAGAAATTTTGCTTATATTTAACAACTTAAATAAAGTAATTTTAGATAACAAGCTCTATAGTTACTTTAACTTTGACATGAACAAATAAATTAACTAAAAGGTAATATTTTATGTATGGAAAGAACAGGACAGAACAAGAAATATCTGTCATTTTTGTTTTGAAAACGAAGTCATAAAAGTAATAATATACCACTTGTGTATGTGACAAAAATAGAGACAATGACGGTTTATAAATATTAAATTGTGCCTGCTCAAATGACACTAACTGTATGTATAAATATGCTCTCATCAGTGCACTGTTTTCTGCATAAATATTGCACCTGTATTAACCCCGATTTAAACTAAAACAGCCTATACTATTTTGATGGGGGTAGAATAGGTAGAATCATCAAGCAGGTAGAATCATTAAATTATTTTTCGATATTTGGCTTACTTTAGTTTAGTCCCGAACTATTTTAAACTTTACAAAAAAACATGCTTGGATACGACAGGACAGGGAAAAACAAGTTTATCCTGGCTCGACTTAGCGATAAGGCCATTAACGGGGTCAAATAGTTTTTTAAAATTTAATTTTTTTATTACATCTCCACAATTATATGATAGATTGACGACATTTTATAATTATCTGTAAACTCACAAGATTTAATTTCTAAAAGTATGCAGCTTTTAAAGAATTTGCAAATAGTTTAGTTACAAAATGGAAAAAGAAAACCAAAGTTATTTTTATTCGTCATTAAAGACTGAAAAATGAAAAAAAAATGTCATTTTCTTGCCTTTTCTAAAATCGGTCAATCCATTTTTCTAGCTGGATACCCTAAAGTATAAAAATTGCACTTATTTGAAATATTATATATAAAAATATTGGGGATTCTGTATTTTACGGTAATTCCTAAAAGGGCGAAACTACTAAAATTAAACGGTATACTTGGTCACTTCACCTTTTTAAAAATATATTTATCCTTATGGCGCGTCAAGAACATTTGGGAACATTCTTGAAATTTTGGGTTTTTTTAATCTATTGAATATATGTATGTATAAGTTTTTTTTAAAATAGTATGGTAATAATCGATAGATTATTTTACCGTTTATTTGGTGACGATAGATGTTGCCGTTGTGAAAATATCATTCAAAATTGAAAATTTTGGCGAAAAAATGTTATTTTTTAAATACAATACCACCACACAGATATATGAAAATATGTTACAAAATTATTTATATATATGTATGTATGTATATATTATGTATGTAGTTCAATATATTACCCCGCACTTCTTTACACTTAATTTATTTCCATCCAATAAAAAACATTAAAAATAAAAATTTTTTTAGTTTTTAAAATAAAAGTTTGAATTGAAAACCGCATATGTAATTTTTATTTTGACAACTTTAATCTTAAAGTTGTGAGTTCCTTCCATATTAAATATTTTTTTTTTTGAAAATTCAATAACGTGTTGCAATTTGAAATTTCTACATTGCATGCAAATTAATGGCAATGAAGATTGTTTATTTAATTCCTATAACCAAGGCTACAAAGCAACATAAATTTACCATTCAATATTTTCTTCTTTCTTCGTTCTACATTTGGTTCTATGCTAATATTCTTTTTCCAATTTCAAAGAATTTGTTAATTTCGTTTCCATCCAACAGGAGTTTAAAAGAAAAACAATGAAAATTTGTTGATTTTATTCATTATTATTTTAATTTTTTATTTTGCACTAACAAATAAAGTAACTAAAACTATTTAACGTCATTAATGCATAAAGAACATAAAAGTAAAGTAAAGTGTTCATATATTGGCATCCAAATGTTAAAAGCAAATATTAATAAAAAGTTTTAAATTGATGTTTTTAAAAAAAAAATATATGTATATGTTTAAATATATATACATGAATGTATGATCAGGGATATTTATAAATTTAGCCCCTGATCATACATATTTTAGAATAACTTTTAAAATTTATTTCAATTATACAAGGTGATTATCCTTCGGTTTTGAATATTTATCGAATGTATTTGGGAGAACAAAACGAACAAAAAATTGTTCTATAGTAGGGGGACGATTATTTGGCTTGGTTCTTGAAATAATAGGGATAAACAACTATTTAATAAGTCACCGTCAGTCAGAAACAAAATTTTGTTTGTTCTAGTCCCCCAAATACATACTATAAATATTTAAGACCGAAAGAGAATATAACCTTATATAAAAATGTAAAATGAAAAATATTTTCTAACTTCTTTTTTACATCAGTTAATAAAGTAATCAAAGCCGTCGTCAAAACTTAAGACTCATTTAACTATATCTAACTATCATTTAATAAATTATTTTTAATGATTGGAAAAAATTGCATACTCCATCCTATACATATAGCTACATATCAATGGATGAACACTTTACTTTATACGTATATATGTACATATATGTATATATTGTAAAAGTAAATAAACAAATACAATATTTAGGTGGTTTGGTTCCGTTGCTAAGGAAGTTATTTTTTTCGTTTTAATAAACAACCCTCCATTTATTTAGTCCTGTCTGTTTTTTGTTTTTTTGTTTTTTATAGACATGCAATAGTACCTTTTACCACCAAATAAACAATGAAACGTTTATTGTCTCTTGACATTGTTTTTAGTTATTTTTTTTGATTTCTTCACTACAATATTCTATTTTTTATATCAATTAATTTTCCTTTTTTTTTTTTTTAGTAAAAGTGCGTATTTCTATGGAAAAACGTTGTGTTATTCGGATTAAGACGAAAAAAATAGAACATTAGTTTTTGAAGGATAATAAAAATAAACTAAAATTTTATGTTACGTAATTGAATATTTTAACTTGTATTGAAAATTTTTTTATCCTTTAATAAAAATAATTAAAATTGAAATAATTAATAAAAAAAAAAGAAAAAATGTCCATTAGATATCATCAAAATAATAACAGTTCATTTTTAATATATCATCATTTAGAAAATAAAAATGATATTTTTAAAACAAAAATAACAATTTTATTTTTAATTGGAATTTTTTCAATAATATTTGGTTGTTTACCAATATTTTTTGATCGAATTTTATATATAAAAAAATTCTTTTTAAGAATATTTAAAATATTTAAAAAATCAAAAAAATATAAACCAAATAATGATGAAACGATAAGATCTACAGGAACAACAACAACAACAACAATACCATCAACATCAACATCAATTTCGTGTAATCAATATTTTGATAATAATTGTAATAATGATAATAAAATAATAACTGGAACTGGAACTGGAACAGAAACGACAACAGCAATTGTTAATCAAAAATTAAAATCACATAAAAATTTTCATCAATTAATTAAATTTTTATTATGTTTTGGTGGTGGTGTATTATTTTTTACATCATTTATACATTTGCATCCAGAAATAAGAGAAATTTTTAAAAATTTAGAAAAAAGAAAAATTTTTACAAATACAATTAATGGTTTAGGTGGTATACAAACATCAGAATTATTAATATGTTGTGGTTTTTTTTTAATATATTTATTAGAAGAATTAATGCATTATTTAATTGCAATTAGAGAAATGAAAAATAATTCTGAATTAATATTACATCGTGCATTAACAAAATGTAATCAAGTAATATTTTGGAAAAGAAATAATCGTCATAATTTAGATGAATGTAATAATGATCAACGGATTAATACACTTAAAAACAGGTATCGCATAAATCATAATATATGTATATGATTTATATATTATTTAATAGAGCTGTCAGATTTCCGTCCAAACAATAGTTTATTTACCCATGTCCCATACTGAACCAATTTATACTAAGTGACAAGACAAGTGTCATGTTTTTAATTTGTCAACATTTTCAGTTAACATTGGTTGACAGATATTTACATTTAAATTGACAATATAATAAGCAACAAAGCAACTCATACCACTTATTAGACATAGTATTTATAAGTGAAATAAGAAAGATCATTTTGATATATGTATATATATTATACCATATTTATATACTAATACTATCTACATTTAGTCTTCAATAGAAACCTTTATCAAAAATGTTGGTTTTCAATCAATTCTCGCTCTAAATATTTTTTTTTTCAACATTTACAATCAATAATGTCCTCTAAATATTTATTGAAAAATACAAATTATTTAAAACTAAGTTTTTAATTTTTATTTATTTATTTATATTAATATTACATACATAAAGGTAATGCAATATTATGTAACCATCCGGCTGCCAAGGCCATTATAGGTTTTTATACTATAATTAAATTATATACTAATAATATTTATTTTTAGGTATATTATATACTATATATTTACATTATATTTGGTCGTAAGGGGGGTATGTAAAGAAAAAAACACTTACGACCTGTGCAGGGATCGAACCTACACTTATTCGGTTAATACGCCACACGCCTACCCACTAGGCTACCGAAGCCCCCAAGATTTTAATTGTTTTATTATTTTTATATGAAAAGTCATAATATTTTAAAAATTTTGTTTCGAATATTGTATGACGAAATTGAGATAAAATCGTATCTCTGTTGTCGTTATATTTTGACATTAGATCAACTTTTGATATTTGATGAGTATGTTACAAATTTTTTATTAGCGTTAATTGCGACTTTTTTCATATAAAAAATTTCTATGAACCTATGAACCTTTTCTGGAACCTTAGTTATTTTTTTAATAAACAAATGACAAAAAAATTGTAATAGCAGACTAAGAAATAAGGAGTTATTATTAGAGCTTCAAAATAACAATGTGTCAATTTTAAGAGAATTTCAAATCATTTACATTACGATCAACATTAAAATAGTATTTTACAAGTTATTATACTTATTTCCATTTTTACGTTTTTATTACTTACTATAAAAGTTATTATCTTTTTAGTATCTTTTATTTTTATTATATAGAAAACATAGGTTGGTAGGTTGATTAAGAAAACTGTATTATTAATGACTCTGTTCATTTTCATTTAACAGCAAATATTTGTAATAAAAATTCACGATTATTTAAATTAAACC
This sequence comes from Poecilobothrus nobilitatus, assembly GCA_947095535.1. Taxonomy (NCBI): domain Eukaryota; kingdom Metazoa; phylum Arthropoda; class Insecta; order Diptera; family Dolichopodidae; genus Poecilobothrus; species Poecilobothrus nobilitatus. Next base: position 260,015,239 of record OX352774.1, on the reverse strand, counting down.
CTTATAAAGTAAGAAAAAATGTTAAAAAATTGTTAATTAAAATTAACTGAGTAACGATTTGAATATGTAATTAGAATTACCATTAAAAAAAAAAAAATTGAGTAATAATTGTATAACAATTATTTAATATATTTTAAATTGCATAAGATTAGGATGATGAAAAAATTTAAAAAATTAAAATCTCATTATTAACTTATGGCAAAGACTATACATATATGTATAGTCTTTGCTTATAGAATTTACCCAATTTTACAATTTAAAAAAAAATTTTATTAAAATTAATTATAAATTTACTAACTAATTCATTAATTAATTAAAAATTTTGTTTTGTTTTTAGAAACAATGATGACCGTCATGATTTCTTAGACTCATATGAATGTCATTTTGGGTTTGATCCAGAAATGATAACTATGGATGAATTTTCAAATAATTATAGAAGAGATTCATTACCAATGGAATGTCCATTATCATCTTTATCATCATCAAATTTTGGTGATCAACAACAAATTCAATCAACAGTTAATGCGCATTCAATGTCTTATCTACATTTACAACATGGTGTACAAGAATATGGTATAAATCATCCATTATCAGAATCATCTACAACACTTTTAATGGAAACATCATCAGTATTACCACCTATAATACCACCACCACCAAAAATTGATTTTGAAAATACATATCTTCCAAATAATATAAGAAATTATAATGACGAAAATGTTTTGAAAAATAATCGTACTGGTAAAAGTGTAAAATTTTTAATGGATGAAAATTCTAAAGATAACACAAATTATTTAAATAATAATATGAGAAGAAAATCTTCAGAAAATAATAAAATATCAAATATACCGTTTCAATTTAATGATAATAATAGCGAGAATGATAATAAAAGTTCAAATTTACAAACAATTTTAAGAGGATTAGTTGCAATTTTTGCTCTTTCAATTCATTCATTATTTGAAGGATTAGCTGTTGGTTTGGAAAAAAATATTTCAAGTATATGGTATTTATTTTTAGCAATTGGTACACATAAATTTGTTATAATATTTTGTATTGGAATTGAATTGGTTGCATCAAAATTAAAACCATTATGGATCACAATATATATAATTGGTTTTGCAATGGTAACACCATTTGGTATATTAATTGGTGCATTAATATCTCATTCATATGAATCAACAAATAAAAATGAAATTTTTAATAATTCAGAAATAACAAGAGAAGGGATTTTATTAACGGTAGCTGCAATGTTACAAGCAGTTGCTGCTGGAACTTTATTATATGTAATATTTTTTGAAATTTTGGTTAAAGAAAGACATCATCATCATCATTTTGATAATGTTAATAAAAATAATAACAAATCAAGTAGAAATGGTGATATTTTAGGCTATTATCATCATTCAGCTGAAAGTTTAATTCAGTGTTTTGCTGTGGGATGCGGATTTATGTTTATGATTGGTGTACAATCTTTTCTTTGTAAGTTTACGAATTTTCTTAAACTAATTTTCTCTTAAAATTGTAACATCATAATTAAAAAATAATTTTTATTTTTTAGCTAAACATTCGCATGGACATATTCATTAAATAAAGTTTTACGAAACAATTTTTTTTTTTTAGTTACGCAATCTTAAGATCACTAAAACGTTCATCAGCATTCACAATTCTTTAGCTCAAGTTGAAGATTCTATACACGTTTAGTTTTTAAAAAGCATTGTATATAACTAAATTGTATAATATATGAAAAAAAACCGTTTTTATTTTGTCAAGTTTTACCACTTGTAGAATAAAAACGAAATGAAATTGATCAGCAAACTTTTAAACGGAATTTAGAAAATCATTTGATTTAAAAATTTTAAATTGTAAAACATAACATGTAATAATATAAAAATGAATTATTAGTTAATTTCAAATATGTAAAGTAAGAAATTAAAATAATTTAATCTAAATAAAAATTACAATGTGTCTTGACCATTGCATTCAATTTTATTTTATCGAACTATTAAATAACTAAAATAATATATTTTAGTTCAAATTCTATCAAACACACTTATTTTCTTTTAATAATTTAAAATTAATCTATGTATTTGAAGTTTGAATTGATTACGTAAAATAAAATATTAAAAATATGAATTAAGTTGTATGTGACATTGATTCTTCACAAACAACATCTAATATAGCTCTTTGTATTAAAATTTGTAATTTTTCTCTCTTCTTCCTATTAAGTATTCTTAATTGACTTGCTACAAAATCCCCGAAAATCTGAGTTTCTCTAAAATCATTATCATTATTTACATCTCGTTGTATTTTTTTTATTCTTTTTCTGTGTGGTGGTAAATGTCCTGATATTTCTACATTATAATCTCTTATTGTTCGATCTTTATCTTGAACATTAGATGAATCATTTTCATTTTTAAATTCTTGAAAATCAAATGAAACAACACGAAGTTCTTCTTTTGAATCTAATATGTCATCTGATTTGGCGGCTAGCGATTGATCTGAAGTTTCTAATAATATATCTTGTGTTTCCTCAATATGTTCTCCATTTTCAATTCTAGTATCACCATCTGCCCAATAAAATGAATCTTCGGACTCGACATCACTTGCCTTTTGTACTACATTTGATTCACACTAAAAATTTGATTAATAAATCATTTTCATTCATACCATACTGAATAAATTTACTTTTATTTTATGTTTAAGTTTAGTTCGTTTTACTCTTAACATTTGAGATACATCTATTTCCTTATGTTTGTTTTCCAAATGTCTTTTCAGGTTAAAAGTAGATCCTCTAAAGTGTAGTTGAGCTCCACAACAATTACATTTTGCTTTTTCTTGACTTATTATTTGAAAATGATTCCATACTTGACTTCTTCTTTTTGAAAATTTTGCTATAGTGTCATCCATTTTTTTTTTTTAAAGTTTAATTAATAAAGAAAATAATTATTTTATTTAAATTTATTGAATTTTTTGATTGTTAGTATTAAGTTGGAAAAAAATTATCTTGTTTTTATTTACTCTTTGCACAAATGTCGAGTTGATTGAGTGCTAAAAATAATCATTTTTGACAGCTTTTCCTGGCGCAAATGAAACAAAACAATGCGTCACTGCAGTTAAAATTTAAATGATTCATTCCTACTGATTCCTACCCCTGTAAGCTATGACAAATATTTTTAAACTAAATTCAAAATATTTCTAAATTTTATTAATATAAAAATTGTAATATGTATTTAAAATTTATAAACTAGATTTTGTTTTTAAATTAAAATTTGTTTACAAATTGGTTCTTGCCTTTGACAAACCAGAGGAATAATTTGTACTTGTAGTACCATATTTAAAATACTATTATAGTACTAATGTAGCCTTAACGTAAAAGTAAAAAGTTAAATCCCAACATCAACTTAAAAATATTAAAAATCCAATATGTTTACTAATTTTTATTTAAAATAATCCAACTACTAATAGAAAAATACTAAATTTTAAATGAATATTATTTTTGGAAAGGATAATAATCAAGACCAGAATTATAGTTATATTTTGGTTTATGCTTCTTTGCTGCAATTTGCATTATTTTTTGAACATCTTTTCTATATGCTGGAGGAAGAAGCTCTTCATGCAATGTACATTCTATTTCTTCTTTGTCTTCAATTCTAAATATATTTTCACGTATAAAATCTACATCCCGTCCAAATTCTTCTTTTAATACATCTATAGTTTTTGGAGCTGTATCAAATTGTATTGTAAAATATGACGCTTCTCTATGAACTAATCCATGTGCACTAATTTTATATGGTAATTGTCTTGAGCCTAAATTTTCCATATTTCTAATTATTCCACCTTTGTCGAAAATTGATTCTGCTGCTCTTTTAAGAGCTGTAATTGTCTCCGGCTATAAAAACCAAAATAGAATAAATTGGTTTTATTTAATTAAAGATATATAACAGATTTTGTACCCTGCTCATACGCCTTAAAACTAAGGCTAATTCATAAGAAGGCATATTTATTTTTATTTATTTAGTTTTTAATTAATTAAATAAACTTTCTTCAATTCTTTCAATAAATACACATGAAAAAAACAACCAAAATTGAAAATAATATACAATTTGTCAAATGCGAAATTTATTATGTCAAACTTCGAAAATGTCATACCTTGTTGTCATTGACATTATTAATGCAGTGTTGGAACAAATTGGTAACCATAATCGATTAATATATTGAAAATTGTAATAAGACATTTTGGTATAAAATTTGAAAAATACTTTTAAAAGAAAAAACATGAGCGATACACGAAAAAATAAGAAATAAAGGGCTATTTTTAAAAAATTTCAGCCGATATATCAATTAATATGCATGTAAATATCATATTTGATACTCATAAGTCATGACTTATGATATCGGAACTTTAGAAAAAGATAAGTATAGTTTTTAACCAATAGGAAAGAGGGGGGAAAAATGATTGTTTTTATTACAAAATTTTAAAAGATAAAATCATTCAGCATTTTAAATCTATTTTATATTTTGTATGTTCAGAAAGTATATGTCACATAATATGTAGGACATAATTTATGAATGTAGAATATAGAATGAATAATTATCATGAAATTATGGACGACAACGAAGGCTATATAATATAATATCAGACATTGCAAATAGAACAAATTTTTTAGTATAGAAAAAAAACTTGAGGCTGTGCCTCAAACAAAAAAAACAAATTTAGTATAAAATAAAAGATGAATAAATTTCATATTCATAGATGTCGCGACTATTTGGGACACAGCCTTATTTTTATTTTCTATACTAAAAAATTTGTTCTACTTGGATTGGCATGTCTTATATTATAAGATTATAGGACTTCCTTCATATGAATTTTGCAGAAGCTCATAAGATGAACAGGAAAAGGAATCGATCTTTCAAATATTGTGTGAATATTAGAGCTCTTGCTCTAAAAAGAAGAAAGAAGAAGAAGAATTATTTAAACAAATTTTTCCTAAATAATTTTTTCGATTTGTTGGAAACGGACTTAATTAGTTTAAAGTGCTTATTAGGAAAAACAAACTGATCATAGTATCAGAACGTGTTTTAACTGGCCTAATTGTTCATATCCAATGCCATTCTATCTTTCTGGCTAATGGATTAGTTATACCTATATGTGTACCATAGTTTTTGTGTATATTTTTGTTTTAATCCATTTGATGAAATTAATCAATTTCTTAAAAAAAAAAAAAAGTATTATTTTTATAATTCTGCAGTTTTTACGCTTTGCAAATACATAATATGTTTTTTTATATTTGATTTCCAAATGTCCCCCTTGTGAGTAATTGTTTTTCAATTTATAATTTTGTGCCTTAATACACTTTTTTGTATCGTGTCCTGTTAGTTTTTAGTACATACATACATACATACATATAGGCATATTTAATTAAATTTCAATAATTCATATTACATCAATATATTTTGGTCAAGTGTAATTTTATACATACATATGTATGTTTTGTATAACTGTAATTATTATAAAAAACTAAAAATTGCTGATTTAAATTTTTTTACAACACTTTTCTTTTATATAAATAAAACTGTAGCAATTTTAAATTATTTTATAAACTACTTGAATTGCTTTTCTGTAAAGTGCTTATAAAGGTATAACCAGGTATAACATATAAAAAGCAGTTTGTAATTTGCATGAATTACATGTACATACATAAGTATATACATATGTATGTATATTATAAAGCTTAAAAATTTATGACCAGAAGCAAAATATGTTTTTTTTTCTGCTGAAATGCTATGTCAGAAAAGTTGAAAAGTTCACCTCACTATACTTAGGATTTTTGAAAATAGTTATTGGCATTTTCTCTACCTTTTTGACTAAATCATTTCGATTATTTACTATACTATATTATATAAGTATTGTATAAGTACCTATATACATATATAAGTATGTACTTTTTATGTATTCTCAAAAAAGAAACAAGAATTAAAAAAAAAAAAATCAAAAAAAATGCTTAAAAGCCTATTAAAATACCATTACTCTAAATACAATAAAAGTGTATTTAAGATTGTTAAAATAAGGAAAAAAAAAAAAACAATTTTTAATCTTAAAAGTTTTAATAAGTAAAATAATGAACATCTTGATTTCTTTTTTAATATATAAATATATAATTGTTTCTTTATAATTTTTTTATTCATCATTTTATTAGAAGAAGACATCCATTAAACGTTTAAAAGTTTAATCAACGTTTATTCTTTTTTAAAATTTAATTCTTTAATTTTAATTAAAGCTTCTTTTAAATCCAAAGTCTAAAACTGATTAACAGATTTCTTTTATTATTTAATACAACTTTTATTGATGAAAATTTCTAAGAAACAGCGTATTATACCAAAAAATATATAGATTAGTAGCATAATGGAACGATAATCAATCACTGGTTTTTTATTTTCTTCTTTTTTTAAAATCACTAATTTTAGTTTGATTTGGAGATTATGGATAAATTTTTTTTTTTTTTTTTTGGTGGGGGATGTGGAAATTTTCCAAAGACACCAAGAATACTTCCTTGGTAGTGTCAGATTCTTATTGACTAAAACCTCTTCTCCTTTTAGCCAATATATTGCGATGAAATCTCTAACTTATGTTAGCACAATATGATAGATTAGAAAGTAAGTGAAGGAGAGAAATTGGTCAAGGATCCACAATTGATGGATTGGATTGTAAGTGATAATAAAGAATCAGCCTATTATTATTATTATTATTATTTTGTTATCAGTAATGAAGCCAATCAACAGTTAGAAATTTCAGTAGGGTATAGAATCTTGCTAGTTGAGGTAATAATTGAAAGCAATTCAATGTCACTGTATTGGGTATTATTATTAATATTAATATTAGTATTAATTATTATTATTATTACTATTTGGTACAGAGTCAAGACCATTAGTGGATTACAACCTGCAGCTATAGTAGTAAGTTTCCTGTATGAGGAAACCAAAAAGCAGTAGCTGTTATTATTATTATTATACAATATACATTATTAGAATATAAAATTAATACTTTTCCTTTTTTATATATAAGCTGACTGGAGTTTATTGAACCCAACTGTTGAATTAAAGTTGGGTAACTTAATAACTACACAACGAGTCAGAATGTTATCAATTTTATAAATTCAATTGTTAATTTTCAACAATATATATACCTACTCATCATATTCAATAATTTCAATGGATCTAACAAAATATTATACTCTATTACTATGTTACCGTAAATTACTTAAGTCAACACTTTTTCTACTTAATTAGTTGTTTTTAGTGGGCGATTTTCAGTGTTTTATATTAATTTTAGTCAAATATATAATTTTTCTAAATATCTACATAATTCTGTAACAAATTCTATATAAAAAGTACAAAAGAATTGTTACCTCTTTTTCTTTTTTTTTTTTAACTAAAAAAAAAATAAAAATAAAAAAAAAAAAAAAACAAAAGCTAAAGTTTGAACAGTGACAATATTTATTTAACTTAAACAAATTTATTATTATTATATGATTAAACAAAGAAGTTTAAAAAAAAAAGTTTAGTCATTTTTATGGCTGGTTTTTATTTGGTTTTTTTTATTTTTTGTTTAATTTTCTTTTGGTCAAATACCTTAAATTTAATTCTCAGATTTTAATTTTCTAATTAATAGTTATTTTACAACAGATAATAAGACATTTTATATTACATATATACGTACATACATATATATATTGAAATTTAAGTTAATATAACATCATTATTTTTGGCGAACATCTATTAAAGGTGTGTGTATTAAAACAAAATAAAATTGCGTAAAAAAAAAAAAAAAAATAAACAAGAATTTGTTATGTTAAAATCACACCTAATCAAAATAAACCAATAAATGAGTAAACAAATCGAAGTAAATTAAACAACGATCAACAAAAAAAATAAAATAAAAATAAAATAAAAAAAAAAAAAAAAGTTAAAGGTAAATGCCCTGTTCATCATAATTAATAAAATTGTCATAAATTAAGATTTTATATTGCAAAAATAAAACTAAAAAAACTAAAAAAATTCAAAAAAAAAAAAAAAAAAAATAAAAAATTAAAATAAACAAAATTACTGTCTTATATCAGTTAAACTAATTTTTCAAAATATTTAAATTTTAAAAATTTAAATTTTAGGAAAGAAATTTACAAAGATAATCCGAAAGTAGAATAAAATATTTTTATTTCTTATTTATCTTATAGGTTTCTTTTTTTATTTTTTATTTTTTATTGTTTTTTTTTTTTGTTTTTTTTTATTTTGGTTTTAAAATTTTACCAAAAATTTAAGAAAGATTTAGAAAAAATTTTTTTTTTTTTTTGTATTATAATGAAAGAAGCCGAAACACCTAGAAAATTAAACATAAAAGTGATAAAAATTTTATGCAAAACTAAAAATCAAATAAAAAATAAACAAATAATATTTTATAGGTAAATATTACCTATAAGTTTTATAGAGAATTTATAAGTTATGCCATGCTAATGTTATGTACAATTATTCCGCGATTTATACGGTACTTGTTTTACATGGTTTTTTTTTTTTTTTAATACATATAGGTATAGGTAATGTGCGTACATTTGTTTTTTTTTTTTTTTTTTTTTTAATTATCACAAACATGTCGATATGGTCATTTCACTCAAAAAACTTTTAATTTAATTCTTGTTTTGTTTAACACATTGGACGAAAAAAAAAAAAAGAATTTCTATAATATGCAAATTTTTTAAATAAAAAAAGTTTTAAGTAAAATTTTTTACTTTCCTTTTTCCCCTCCTTACATAGATTTTCAAAGAAAAAAAAAAATGGTTGTAAAGCGCGACTTATATTTATGAATAAATGTTATATAGGTCTAATTATGAGAATATATGGTAATATTAGACGTATATTTTTTTATTAATTAGAATAAAATTAAAAAAAAAAAAAAAAATTTAATCAATTCCATATAATATAGTCTATAATGATCAGCACCTTAAAAAAGGATTTTATTTTATATAGGCATGTCAATGCCATCCGTGCAAACAGAATGCAACGATTTTCAAAGCTAAATATTCGAATCCGAAATCCCCCCCTTTTCCTAACCATTATACTGCAATTATATTTTATATTTTAATCTCAACATATATTTTGGCTAAGTAAAAATAGGTAGGGTGGTTTAATGAATCAAAATATATTTTATGCCAAAGTTGGATATATAAGATAATCTCTTAAAATGTGATCAGCAGTAAAAAAAAAAACATTTTTAATGCTGTGTTACAAATATTTATGTATTATAAACGTGCACAATGTTTTGTGATTGTTGGTAATATTATAATTAATTCAAAAAAAATATAATAAAATTAAAATATTCAAAAAAAAACAAAAAAAAAGAAAACAAAAATATTTTCAGTAGATTTATCACTTTTAAGTGTTTTTTTTTTCTCTTTTTTTTTTTTTTTGAAAATTGCTATATAATTTGCTTTTTTGGGATTAATTTCGTTCAAAAATAGCTAATTTACATGTTTATTGGGGCAAAAATTATTCAAAGTCAAAATCACGGATTCGATGTTTAAGAAGAAGTTTATTCCCTTTTTAATACTACATATATGTATATATGTATATGTTTTTTGTTTTTTTTTTTTATTATTTTTTTTTTTTTTATATTTTCTTAAGATGGCTTGATGTTAAAAAGATTAAAATTTTAAATTTATTTTATATACATATATATCTGTCAGTCTTTTGTTTTTTTTTTAATACATATATAATAATTATATATAAATCATATGTTTAATTATGGCATCTTAATTGGTAATTGTTGGTAATAGTGAAGTAGGTAGAAAACGGTAGTAAAATAAAGTAGATAAAATAATTTATAAATGATAATTTAAATTGTTAATTATACTATTAAAAGCAGGGTGACAACTATTCAAAATCAAAATTATTTTTATATAATATAAGACTTTGCTAGTCAGGCGGAATCTTTTTGTAAATTGAAAACGGTATATTTTGTCAGAATTTCAAATAATTATTTTTAAATGAAAAAAAACAGATTACCAAAGGGAACATTTAATATAATGCAAATTAATAGTCATATTTAGTATGACTATACATACATACATACATATAATTTTTACACACACTTACGTTTTTTACTTTTAGGTTTTTTTACCTCAATTTTTTACACTGCTCATGTCATTTATGCGAGACGATAGAAATTTTTTTAAATGCATTTCCTTAAAAAAATATTTATCTATTATAGAATTTCTTTTGTATTGTAATGAAAGTATGTAAAAGTTTTAACCATTTTTAAGGGGTAAGGGGTTTTATATCATCAAAAAATAATTTTTTTTGGGCCAAAATTCATATAGAACGGGAACTTTAATTTTAGCATAACACTAACTGTCTATACCAAATAATAAATTAATAAATAAATAAAAAATGCTTTCATAAATTCACAATTAAAAATTATCTTTTTAAATAAATTTTAATTATGTTTTATTTTCAACATTATAAAAATTATTTAAATTTGCAACAAAAATTTTTAATTTCATATCTATATTTTATAATATTTTTTGTGTTTAGAGAGGATAGGTACAAATAATTCTATGTTTTATTGTCCTATTAGTGAATGTTCTGTCAGTGTCAAAATAATATACTAATAATAAATAATAATTGTTGTAACGATTCATTTCTCATTTTCAAATCAATGATTGATCTTCGTTTAATTTTTTAACAACAATAATTGACGGTTGGTTTTGGGGACTATATAAAATCTACAATATTGGGGACTATGAAAGTTTAAGTTATGATGCAATCTTTTTTTTTTTTGATGTATATTGTATATGTATATGATTCCAGTTTGATGATGTATGATGTATATGATTCCAGTTGCTAGGAAATTTAACTTTCATTGTGACTGTCAAAAAAGGAGTTGTGTCTGTCAGACGTTAATATTAATATTTGCTAATATTGGACAACTTTTCTGCTTTACTTCTGTAAAAAATAAAATATTTTTATGTTATTTCTTATTGTCTATATTCTTTCAATTAGGATATTAATGGTGATATATATAGTATACAAATACAATGAGTATATATGTATATATATATATATATGTGTAGTGATTTTAAAATTAAATATATAGCTTAATATAAAAGCAATAGATTAAGAATATCAAAAATGACATATATATACATATATATATTTAGTATCAACTTTGTTTAGTAAAAAAAACATCATACACACAAAAAATTTAACTTTATGGTTTAAAAATTGTTAGAATGGTAAAATTGTGATCATTTGTTCTTAATAAAAACGGAACTTAAAACTTACAAAGAAAAAATATAATACATAGAAAATGTAGGTTTTTAATTTATTAAACAATTTTCAGATTTTATGCATTCGAAAGCAAAAAATCGTTATAAATCGTTATAATGTCGCAAAAGAACATGATGCAGAGAGTTATGATGTAAAAAGAGTTTAATAATCGCTTATAATATCAATAAGTCCAATTATCATTTATTAAAATTAAACAATTCAATATGTCGAAGTATATTTAAAAACAAAAACAATCAATGAAAAGGAGTTTCGCAGAAAGTCTATGATATTTGTCTTACTTCGATAATTGAAAAGTAAAATTAAAAAAAAAAAAAAAATACCTTTAATTCCTTTTTCAAATTTTTGAAATTTTTTTTTTGTTGTTTTTGTTGCTATACATTCATATAATTTATTCTTTGTTAAATTCTTTTCTTTTTCTTATTTATTGGCAATTCTGTTAAGGAAAGTTTTCATTCACTTTCTTATATTCTTTCTTTTTTTATTGTTTTCATTGGTTCTAATCTAAAATTAATATATTTTTCATCTTATATATAAAGAATAGAACAGAATTCAGATAATTTCAGTTATAATAAGATTTTTCCCGGAAACAGTCATCAAATTCATATACACCTGGAGCGTTTTATGAACGAATCAAACGAATTTATTATATAATATATATTTACATATAAAAAAAAAACAAAATATAAATAAATAAATTTTAATAATGTTTAAAATTTATTTGAAATTAAATTTAATATTAATATTATATATAATTTATGTGACGGGTTCTACATCATCAAATTATAATAATTTAAATTTTCTTTATAATCAAGAAAAATTTATATTAGGTCAAATAAGACATGATCATCAGACATTTAATGATATGCAAGTTTTTTCTGAAAATTGTATTAAAAAACGTATTGAAGAATTAAATAAATTAAAGGATAAAGCTGAAGAAGTACAAAATGAATATTCAAATCAATTAAGTCCAGAAGAATTTGATAAATATTTATCAGATGGTTCACCATTTCAAATAAAAGATTCTTATTTAGAATATCATTGTGATTTAGAAAGTAAATTGGGTGGTATTTATGGTGGTATAGTTATTGAAAATAATAATTCAGAACAAAAAATTGATAATGAAAAAGTAACAGAAACAGAACAACAACATGGTGTATCAACAACAACTCCATTTACAACAGATTTAACAGGAAATGTAGAAAATTTAATTGATACAATAATACCAGAACGTCAACAAATAGTTGATGGTAAAATTTTAAAATTATATTTATTTTAATGAAATCTTTATATACGTTATATCTAAATGTTTTATTTTTTTTTATCCTATACATAAACAGGTATTGCAATATGTTCACCATCAAATAAAGTATCACTATGTGATCAAAATGCTGAATGTACTTTTATTGGAAAAGAAAGATATTATTGTAAATGTAAAGCTGGTTGGGCTGGTAACGGTTATATTTGTGGTATTGATAGTGATCTTGATGGTTGGCCAGATGAACAATTATCATGTAATGAAAATAATTGTAAAGCAGATAATTGTAAAAATATACCAAATTCTGGACAAGATGATTCTGATATGGATGGATATGGTGATAGTTGTGATGATGATGCTGATGGTGATGGTATTAGAAATAAAAATGATAATTGTCCATTCATATATAATCCATATCAAAAAGATAGTGATAATGATACTGTAGGTGATAATTGTGATAATTGTCGTCAAAAATCTAATACCGATCAATTAGATAGTGATCGTGATGGTTTAGGTGATGTTTGTGATAGAGATGCTGATAATGATGGTATACCAAATATTGATGATAATTGTCCATTTGTTTATAATTCTGATCAATTGGATTATGATGATGATGGAATTGGTGATGTTTGTGATAATTGTATTAGTATATCAAATCCAAATCAAAAAGATTCTGATGATGATTTAATTGGTGATGTCTGTGATAATGATAATGATATTGATAAAGATGGAATACAAAATGATCAAGATAATTGTCCAAATGTTTTTAATTCAGATCAATTAGATATTGATGGTGATGGACTGTAAGTTTTTTTTTTATTTTCTTTTTTTTTATTAATTTAATTCTGATATAAAAAAAACATTTACATTTTAATTTCAGTGGTGATAGTTGTGATGACGATCTTGATGGTGATGGAATTAAAAATATTTATGATAATTGTATTTATGTTAGAAATTCAAAACAAGAAGATATTAATTTAGATGGTATTGGTGATATTTGTGAAAATGATGATGATAATGATGGTGTAAAAAATTCTATTGATAATTGTCCACATAATCCATATATACATTCAAGTGATTTTCGTAAATTTTTAACAATTAATTTAGATCCAACATCAAATGAACCAAAACCAAATTGGATTATATTAGCAAATGGTTCAGAAATAACACAAACAAAAAATAGTTTTCCAACAATTGCAATCGGTTATGATAATTTTAATGGTATTGATTATAGTGGAACATTTTATGTTAATGATGATATTGATGATGATTTTATTGGTTTTGTATTTGGTTATCAAAGTAATAAAAGATTTTATGTTGTATCATGGAAAAAAGCATTTCAAGTATATAAAAGAGTTAATGCACAACCTGGTATACAAATAAAATTAGTGAATAGTATAACAGGACCATCTGGTGAATTAGGTAAAGCATTATGGAATTCTGATAATACAAACAATCAAGTTAAAAAAATATGGAGTGATGATAAAAAAGAAGGTTGGAAATCATTAACATCATATAGATGGGAACTTATTCATAGACCAAATATTGGTTTAATTAAATTAATGTTAGTAAAAAATAATATAAAAAAATTTTTTTTTTTCATTATTTAACATTAATATAAAATTTAATATTAATTTTAATAGGATTTATGAAGGAAACAATTTAATATTAGATTCACCATTAATATATGATGAAGAATTAAGAGGTGGACGAATTGGAGTTTATTGTGCATCACAAGAGAATGTAATATGGTCAAATTTAAAATATAAATGCAATGGTAAATATATTTAAATATATATTTAATTATACATATATTATATATTTGTTTATTTAATTAGAATACATTTCAAGTACAATTTATAATCAGCTTCCAAGGAGATTACAAAAGAAAATACAAGAAGAATTAGTTTATTAAATTTTATAAAAAAAATTATTAAATAAAAATTTAAAAAAGAAAAAAAATTTATATAGTGTATATGTTGTCTTATATGTAAAACTCACTTCCCATCGTCCATTAATAAATCTTTATTTATGTTTTTAATTAAATGTAAATTAGAGATTATATTGAGAGTTCACTTCATTATATGGCTGTAGACTATCTTTATTTAATGAAAAAAGAATATTTGATATAGAATGAATGCATTTGAACATTTTCTTCATATATATACATAATATTCAACAATCAGTCAGACCGTTAAGTCAGAGCAACAAGAAAATAAAAAAATAACTGTATATTAGAACTTAGTACCGCCACGACTTGACAGAAATCAATAAAAAATTTGTACAAAATTGAACCCAATTCGCTTACACAAAATGTTTTTTTTTGGCAAACCAGAGCGGAACCAAATTTGGTGTCTCATAGGTAAATTATTTCGGTAGGCTTCTTTATCAAGAACTAATACTTATGTTACTTTTGAACTTAATCGATTTAAATCATTTAGTCCAGGAAAACAAAAGTAGAGAATATAGAATTAGCCTATACATATACATATATCAACAGATCAATAATTTTTACAAGATTCCCTTGACATTTTTATATTTAATTTAGTTCTAGTTTTATATTTTTAATTTAATAGTTAATAATAAATGACATTTTCAAAAATTTAACATTTTGATATTAACATAAGAAATTATATACCTTCAGTCTAGTGTCAATTATAATACATGTAGTTAGATATAAGAAATATACAGGACGGTGCCACTTGCCACACAGCAAGAGAAACAATGGATCTTTTGAAGGAAAAGTTCGAAGATAGCATTATTTCTCGTAGAGGAGGAGTGATGTGGCCACCAAGATCGTGCGATTTGACACTGTTGGATTTTTTTGTGGGGTTTTGTGAAATCGAAAGTGTACAGCAATAATCCCACAACAATTCAAGAGCTTAAAAACAACATTATCGAGCAGATTTCAACCATTGAGAACAGTTTATTGAAAAACGTGATTCAGAATTTTGGTAAAAGATTGGAAGCTTGCCGAAGTAGTAGAGGGGGCCACTTGGATGACATAATTTTTCATTATTAACCGGAACCTATTTGTAATAAATTAAAATAAAAATATATTTAATATTTCAAAAAAAAAGTCTTTTTTTATTAAAATTAAAATGATACCTCAATTTTGAACACCCTATATATAGGTGTAGAAAATTTACAAAAAAAAAAAAATATATATATATATATATTTAAAAATGTTGAAATAAATCAACAAAATTTACACTTCTAAAAGATTTTAATATTATTAAATAAAATATTTTGCTGATTAAACGGTAGACTATTATAAAACTTTAATTACAATTATAACAGAATCATCATTATTTTTATTTTATATTTAATACACATTTATAATATCAATTCTTTAAAGAGAATTTTATGCTGATTATCAAAATAAATAGTTAAGATTGCAATAGAATTTTAATGTAAAACTCTCCTTAGATTATAAGTACATATACACTTTTTTTTAAAGTATGTGTTTATAATGAGTTGGTGTCCAAATCTACAAATTGAAATCCATAAATAAAAATCTAAAAGCCAAAATCCATAAAAAAAAAAATCCACAAAAGAAAAAATTCAGAAAAAAATAAATCCATAAATTCAAAAATATGCAAAAAAATTCTGGAAAAAGCAAAAAAAACTCTGATTTTGTAACAAATGTTAAAGTTCTTCTTAATTATTTTTATTGCATACATATTTCAACATCAAAAACTATAAAGCAGTACAAACCCCTGCTAAACAAATTATTGGAGATTGATTTTGTAACCAACTTAAAAGTTCTTCCTAATTATCATTTATATACATATATATTTACACAATAAATAATTAAAATAGTGGCGATAGCCCCCAAACTCCGCTAAACAAATTATTGAACCCTGATTTTCTAACGAACTCTAAAGTCCATTCTTATTATTTTCCTGCACCATACTTTTCTGCACCTTTCATTTTTTTACATACATACATACATATTTCAATAACTAAGTAATTTAAAATAATTGTGGATTTTTTGTTTTTGTGGTAAAAAAAAAATTATGGATTTTGGGACTGACTCATCCATATATAATATATTATGTCGTGAAACTCAAATATTAATAATGTCGTTTTACAAAATGACATTTTATTATAGCTTTGTCATAATAAAAAATTTTACAAAAAGGCAAACTAGAAATGCATTTTTTATTTTAACAGATTTTCAAAAAAATCTCCATTTTTTGTCAAATGGAAAATTTTCGAAGTTGTTCTTTTTTTATTTAACAATTTTAAATGGAAATATATTTTTTGCATTATGATGTTTTGGTAAAGTGTACTATTACTCTATAACCGTAATATTTCGTGGGTTAAAAATTGATTGATAAAAATTGAAATTAATATTTTTATGTACATATATGTATGTAGTTGTAGTAAGGAAACTATAAGAAAAGAATTAGAATCACGATAAAATTCTATATCAAAATTATGAAATACCATTTTGTTTTTTTAAAAAAAAACCTGTATAGTTAATTGATGATGTCTCCGCGGTCGTTGTTTTTTTTTTTTTTTTTATTATGAGAATATTTTAAAATCGATTACTTAAGAACACTCGATATAATCTGTTTTAAGCAAATTAAAATTTATCTTAGTTAATTAATTTTAATTCTTGTAAATTGTTTTTTATTCTATTTTGATTTGAACCACACAACGTTTTTAATAATAATGAACTTTAAATAAATTAAAAAAAAACCTTAGTTTTATATAAAATTTCTTCGACAATATGAGATGTAGTGTTTCTTATATCAAATTAAACAGGATATCAGAAAATCGTTTTAATTTATAATCAAATAAAAATCAATAAAATATCTTGTTGTTATCTGTCAAACTTTTGACATTTTGTGTCAAAAATTGAGTATGTTATTGAATTTTTAAGGAAATTTATTGAAAAAGAAGTTTCTGTTATACCAATAAAATGTTTTAAAAATATTTTTTATATTTTTATCTTGCATATTGATAAGTTAAATCATAGATGTGTTGATATTTTTAATTTTGTTAACTGGAAATTCATTTTGAACATAAGGTTGCACGATATACAAATAGTAAATTCAGATTATTGATATAAAAAATAATTGCACTGTTACATTTTCTGTTACGTTTCCTGTTACACTTATCCGAGAAAGTCAAGAGAAAAACACTGTCTTTAAATTTATTTTTATAAGTAATTAATCTCTCATTTAAATTTGCCGACTATTAAGAAAATAAAAAGGAAAATAAATTTTAAATGTTTGTCATTTTATTAATTTTCAAAATTAAAATTTGTTATTTATTTATTTATTTTTTAATGAATTAAAATATTTTTTAATTAAGATATGCAATTAATTAAATAATTAAATTTGATATGTTTCTTATAGCAATTTTACGATTTTTTTTGTTTGCTATAACAATGGTATTATGATTATTATTTATGTTTCTAATGTAATTTTATTATTTATTCAGTTATTAATGTAACAACTGTTCTTTACTTACAATTAATTTTTCAATTTAAACACATCTTTTATTAATTTTAACAATTTAACATTTAATTATAGATAATACCAAATTGTTATTTGTCATTTTTGTAGATAAGATATCAGATTCATTGATGCAATATGTTAAATTACGCTGTTTAGAAACCATCGATTAGTGAAAGACAAAAATAAAATTAAAAAAAATTGTGTTTATTTTTTAACCCTATAAAAGAAAAGTGAGTTTGTTTCTAATATTAATATATTTTTTGATTTTCTTTGGACAATTAAACTATAATTTAACTACATATATCTCAGCTTACTTTTCTACTGTGAAGTGACTATTTGTAATTTTTGTAAAAGCGATCGGTGACTGTATATAAGTATAATACAATATTTATTTTGAAATTCAAAGAGATAGTACAAAATTTTTATGTTTCCTTTACATTTTTAAATTTGATTCATCAAATCATATATGAATAAAAATAAATAATATAAAATGTATTTGTAAATTTTACTATATCAAATTACATTTAAATGAATAATACTTTTTAAATTATATCAATTAGATTAGATTTATTTAAGAGAGTATAAATGATACTGCGACCTTTTCATGTAGCTAATCTATTGTGTTCCGCCTATTGTTGATTTTCTTCCACTTATATTACTTTTGTCAGCCCTTTTGCTTTTAAGAAAGTAAAGATTTTTATAAGGTTTATTGCTGGTAGTTCATCTTCAGCAAATCAATATGCTTTTAGGTGCACATATCTTGATCGGAGTAAACTTTCGCAGTTTTTCAGTATGTGACCTGAAGCTTCCTCTTTTTCTTGACGAAATCTGCAAGTACCGTTATTTTTTTAAGTGTCCCTTTAGGCGGCAGTGTCTCGCCAGGAATCCTGTTAAAAGTCACATTTTTTTTTACTGAATTCTATGATTATAGCATATTTTTTCCGAATATAGTTTACTAGAAGCTCTTTGGATTGTCTGAACATAGATTTTTCGTTTCATTGTTTGCTTCTATAGTTTTCCTATTCGATTTTTAATGTTTCTCCTATTTTGTGTTTACCTATGCCACAAAAAAGTTGAAGACCTGTAAAAAGATTAGCAGCTCCTTCTTTTGCAATTCGAACCGCTTTCTCATTTCGCTCTTTATCTAGGTGTTCAGGTATCCAGTCTAGAGAGTTACTTTATTATTCCCAAGCGGTTTAGTTTTACTAAGCAGTTCTAAACTATGTAATTGGAATTTAATTGCTTATGACTTTATTATAGTAAAGTGTACTCATATTTGGCTAAACTTTAAAAATTTGTTATGAAAATATTCAAAAATTTATAAATATTTTGTAAAAATGCTGATTTGATTCACACCTACAATTAAAATAAAACAAAACGAAAAAAAAAAACGAAGTAAAATAATCACATTGAAATTTTATACATTTATTTTCTAATTATGATTGTCATTGCATTTTAATAAAAAGAAAATAAAAAAAAAATCCCTATTGTACTTCCTTAATTATAATTTTTTTAAATCAGTTTTAATCGTTTCTTTCAGCAGCGTGGTTCTTAAAAAAAGAAAAAAAAAATTTTAATAATTAAAAAATTAAAACTTTTCAATTTGAATAGGTAAAAAAAAATATTTGATTTTTAATTTATTCGATTGTAAAATTTTAATAAAAAAAACATTTAATACACTTTTTATTAAATATTGCATAAAATTAATACGGATATAAAAATTGAGTTTAAATAATTATAAAGCTAAAAATTTAAAATGTTTTTTTTTTTAAATTTAAATAAAATTAAAATTAAATACAATATCCAATAAAATTAATGATTTAAATTGTAATTAACTGAACTTACCTTGGTAAAAGGTTTCTGAAATACCTGTATAGAATTTGATTTTATAATAGTGTTGATAAAAAAGTGTGACCGTTCGTCAATTTAAGTTCAAATGTGTTTCCCAAATATTTATTCGGAATTACGACTTTTTTATAGACAGATAATCTTTTAACAAAAAATATTTGTGATAAAAAAAAAAACATGGAAGTATTTTGAAAATATTTTAAAATTTAAAAAAAAATGATGAAAAATGACATATTTGTAGAGCCACTTTTTTGATTAATTTTTTATTCACTGAAACTTTTGTGATTTTATGTGTTTTTTTTTTTGCCCCAACTTTTCTTTTTTATTCAATTAAAAATAAATAAAGTAATTCAGAAAAGATTTTCTTCTTAAGGAAAATTTAAATTTAAAATAAGTAAAAAACAAAAATTGATTTTTTAAAAATTTTGTTTTTTAAAAAAGGTTTATTTCTCTGCAACATAAATTTGAACTTTACTTTCCAAGTGTGGCTGTTAATATCGTAAGGGGGAATTATTCTTAGGAAGCACGGGATTTGAACCCACATTTTTTGGGTGTTTACAGTGTATTTGATACGCTCTTAAAAAGTTAAAACTTTTTTCTAAAATAATAGTTAATATGGTTAACAGATTTATTATTAATTTAATATAAAGTTACAATCATATACAAAAAGGATTTGTATAAATAATTCTATTAATTTAAGAATTTAATTATTAAATCTACAAATTAAATACAAGTGTTTTGTAGGGAGCAGGGTTCTATATTTCAATTTAAGTATTATACTTTTTATAATTAATTTACTATATTTATAATTGTTGTTGCTTAATGTGATATTAATGGTGAATGCAGATGATTTTACTACTTGATTGATGGTTTTTACATTTGTATTATCAGTGCATTTCAGTACAAATACTAAATTTAAGTGAATCTGGACATTAGTATGACATATTTATTTAAAAAACAAATGTTCGCTACACTTTGATGCAACTAGATAGAAGTACCATTAGCTAGATAATCGTCTAAATGTTTTTTATACTCTCAGTATTACACGATGCCCTTAATTTTAATTTATATATGTAAATATGCAGCATCAAAAATTTGAATTGAACTGTTGAACTGGACCCTAATTAATCATTTTTTTGTCTTCTTTTAGTTTTTAATAAATTCAAATCTATTTTTAGCTGACATAACGAATCCAATCGAAACTATAAGCTCTTTAAAAGTAATCACGAAGTATACTATTAAAATATATTTTAAAAGTATTCATTAATTATTTATTTTATATTTATTATATTTTATTTTTCAGTTAAAATGGCAAGAAGGCTGTTTTTATTTTTATTTTATTTGTTATTTTTTAACAATCATGAAGTAGAATCACAAAGATCTCATCAGATATCACATTATAGAAGTCCCCAGTTTACTGAAAATACTGGTTTAAAGCAACTAAGTTTAGATTTTCAAGCAGAATATTTTGATTATCTCGTTAAAGTTTTACCAAATGGAAAAGAAGAATCTCAACAATGTTCAATAAAAAAAGTTTCAACAGAACAATTTGCAACTTTAAAAATTACAGAATCAATGGAATTAAATGAAACTGATTTAATAAAATGTGAAATTAAAAATATCGTTTATGAAAGAAAGCCAATATTAGGTAAAATTTAAAGTATTATATGAAATAACATTTTAATTAATTTATAATTTAATAAAATTAATTGTTTTATTACATTTATTAATAGTTGGTTTTGGTTTTTATATTTTTGACAGTAATGCATACATCTAGTACCACATCTGAATCATCTGAAGTAACTAAATTTTCAAATCCAAGAAAAGGAAATTGTTTTTCATTCAGAGTTCAAGCAAAGGGTATAGCAGAAATATATTTATACAATGAATTGTCTATAATACGTAATAATGCAATGGTGGCTTCAAGATATATTGTTGTAACTTTAGGAGCCCATAATAACACTAAATCTTTTATGAGAGATGCTTTTGGTACCTGCAATGATTGTAGAGCAGTTTCAACTTCAGGTATTTTAGATTCAGATGCATTTAGGGGTTTTTGGATATCTTGGAATAACGATAAAGTAACTGTTGGTAAAGAAGATAAGGATGAATTATTTTCTAATACATTTTATGAGAATATTGGAGATATACAATATATTGGTTTGTCTACAGCTGGTAATGTGGGACATGGTACATGGAAAATAATGGGTAATTTGTTTTAATTTTTTTTTTATAATTTTTTTAAAGAAATTTTATAATTTTTTTTTTTGAATTAAAGAACCTTTCTGTCCTACTACTCTTGAACAATCAAATAAGGAACGTACTTTTACGACGAAATGTCATAAAATATTTGATAAAACAATGTTAAATTCATTAAATATATCTACAGAACGTAAATTACTTAAAAAAATTGAAGCTCTTGTGGCGGAATATAATTCTGAAATTTTATTGGTAACCGTTAATAATATAAAAAATTATTACTTTAAAAATTTAGATGAATTGTATATAAACGAATATATGCATATATTAAAAATATGTAAGACTAAAAATTGTGATGAAACAACAATTGATATGATACAGGAAAAATTAGATGATTTCCGGAAAGTATTACAAAATAAACTAAAAAGTCTAATTACTACAAATTGTTCTACAAATGAACATTATGATTTAAATTTAGAAAAATGTATCTGTAATAGTGGTTATATTAAAAATGGAAATCATTGTGAGGAAAACACTTATAAATCAAATGATAATTTAAAAAAATATTCCAACAATGATAATAAACCAAATTATATTGATAACACTGTAGAATCATCTTTTAAACGTTTTACAAACCAATATGCAACAAAAGATTCAGAATCAAGAGAATCGTCATCAAAAGAATCAGAATCGACATCAACAGAAAATGCTTTAAAAGAATTATACCCATCATTTGAAGATAGTGACGAACATAAGGAGGAAAAAAACGAAAATAATAAAGAAATATTGAATTGTGTAAATTTAATGTTACCAACAAATAGTAAAGGAAAAAGGTGTACTTTAGGACAGGACTTTATGATACCATTTCACAAAATTACAAATAAATTAGAAATTGTATTTTTACAAAGTGAATCTAAGAATATTTATAAACTAACTTGGAATAATATGGGATATCCAACTTTCAAATTAAATAAATTAAAAGATTTAATTCAAAAAGCTGATGATAATGATAACGAATGGTTTACAAACGCTATATGGTCAAAAAATAGTACAGATAAATTTAAGCATGACAAATATCAACTTTCCATTGAATATGCATTATATACATTGCAAATTCGGTAAATAATAATTAAAAAAGATAAAAAATATTGTTATATAATGTATTTAACACATTTTTCATTTATTTTAGAATTAATGATGCATCAGGAGGTGAAATACTCAATACACGCTCAATTAGAGATAATGGATTTAGAAATGGTGCATTTATTAATAAATTATGCTTTACATCATATTCAGTTCAATGGCTTTCAAGTGGTACACATATTTGTGTATGAAATACAAAATAAAATTTCTCAAATTTTATTATTATTAGGATTTTTCCTTATTTTTAATTTACATATGTTTAAAAACACGTAAAACCATTTTATTTTTTAAACTCTAAATATTTTAAATAATATCTGTAAGAAATTTAATTGAAATAAATGGAACTTTATGAAAAAGAAAATATGAAAAGGTTAAAATAATTCAAAACAATTTAATATTGCATCCTTAATTATATCGAATCTTTAAATTAAGAATTTGTAAATGTCGCTTAATTATGTTATACATTAAACTTTTATTTATTTCGATTGATTCGTTAAATAAATTATTTTCGGAGAAGTAAGCAGTAGCTTTCTTAAACCCCTTGAAACTATACATATATATATCACTTAGATATATATATAAACTATTTCACGTAAGTAAATTATCTTTTAACTGTATAAATTCAAGTATAGCAACCTAAACAAACGAACGGAAGGTCATCCTTTAAAAGGCCAATATATCTTTAAATGCCAATATATCTTTAAATGCCAATTATATCTTTCGAAGCATATGATATGAAAATGTTGTTTTTGTTTGAAATGCTTTTGGAATGCTTTTGGATTTCACGCTTTAATATTTCGTAAATTAAAATAAAACAAATGAATTTAATTTATAATGGAAATAAAATTTATTTAATACTTTTAAGGGCATTTAATAATGCATTAAACTTTTAAATATTTTTAATTGTATTTTTAGTTTATACTTTTTAGTATCAATTTCAAATAAATTTGATTAAAAAAATAAAATGTAATAAACTTTTCGAGTTTATGACTTCATCAGGGCAAAAAAAAAATATCAATGAAAAAAATTCTGAAAACCACAAAACCCTGAATAATACAAAATCTAAAAAAAAAAAATGTCGATTACGCTGAAATCTGGAACGTGAAAGTAAAAATATTGGATCAAAATGATTTGTTTTTAAAATTGTCGATAATTCAACTATTAATGGCATTTCTAGTAAGCAAAACATTTTATTTGTAAAGTATTTTAAGTGGAAGTTTGTATTTTAAGTGGAACGCTTCTCATCAGTGACCGAATATTCTCTAAGTTTATTCTTAAGCGTATTTGCAAAATTAAAAATAGTACAACTAACTAAAATTAAACCTAATACAAATAATATAAAATTATCGTTAAATAATATGTTGATACTTTTTGCAACATCGAAAGGTATGATTGGAAAGTTTTATCAGGTTTTACTAAAAATAGAAAAATCTTAAGTTATAGGTGTTTAAGTAAAACAGCAAATTTCAAATTTTGAAGTCAAATTATGAAATGCGAAGTAACGACTAAAATAACCATCAGCTATTAAAAAATTACTAAACTTAATATTATTGTTAATTGTAAGTATAATGTATACTCTTGAAAACAATTAACAATATTATCAATATTAACAATATCGATTCTTGAACAATTAGCAGTTTTATAAACTAAATGTAAAAAATGAACTGTATTCTCCCAAATATCTCGTTTAAATAGTCATTAAGATTTCCATTTGATGAGAAGAAAAATTTGGAATTTGACACCAAATACAGAAAGCTTATGCGTAAGAACTGATCGAATATATGATTAATAAGCAGCTTAGAGTAAATCTAATTTTATATTTTAATGGAATGGAATGGATGGAATATAATATCCGTTAATTAAGGCCTTCATTTCTTTAAAATTTTTTCTTAGTTTATATTTCGTATCATATACGCCATACGGAATCAACAAAATTCATTATTTCAATTTTGTTTTTATTTATAAATTTCCATTACTTGGCAATATATGCATCATTCATTTAATTCTGAGTAAACCTAAAATTATCGTTTTAAAAATATATACATACTCATATGTATATATTATGTATATTTGTATATATTTGCATGATAACTCAAAAAGTAATGATGCTATCTTGATGAAATTTATACTGTGGGTTAACAATGACTAAGGCAAGGCGGGGATTGTAAATGGGCGAAATCGGACAATGCGTTCGAGTACCTCCCATACAACTTCCAAAACCTAATACGCATATTTTCGAAATTAATAAAGATAGAAACTTAAAATTGTGTACGAGGGTGTGTTTTTCTGAATCCCTGATATCCCCAAAATTTGAGATGAAGTGGAGTGGTTGTTCGGGTATCTCCCATACAACTCCCAAAACCGAACATGCATATCTTCGAAATTAATAAAGATAGGAACTTCAAATTTGATACGAGGGTGCTGTTTCCTAAATCTCTGATTTGCCTAAAATTTGAGATGAATTGGAGTGGTCATTCGGGTACCTCCCATACAACTCCCAAAACCGAACAAGCATATCTTCGAAATTAATAAAGACAGAAACTTCAAATTTGGTACAAGGGTGTTGTTTCCTAAATCCCTGATTTGTCCAAAAATTTAAGATGAATTAGAATGGTTGTTCGGGTATCTGCCACACAACTCCTAAGACTAAACAAGCATATCTTCGAAATTAATAAATATATAAACTTGAAATTTGATATAAGAATGTTCTACCCTGTTGATGTCTTTAAAATTTGAGATGAATTGGGGTGGTGGTCCGCGTGCCTTCACACACTTCCCAAGACCTAACAATCATATTTTCGAATTTAATAAAGATAGAAACCTGAAATTTTGTACAAAGGTTGTAACAGCATTTATTTTTTTTAGCTTGTATTAAATACCTAACTAAAATAACTTATGGATTTTTAATTTAATTTGAATGTTTTAGGTGTAGGGTATAAATAAGTCGGTTGCATCGACTTACTGTTATTTTTACTTGTTTTAATTTAATTTCTTTCAACAGTTCTGTAGCTGTAGTTGGTTTGATTTTTTTTTTTCATTCAAAAATATTAAAAGTAAAAAATAATAACTGTAAACAAATACGGAAATACGATGCATACAAAGAGAACATAACATTAATATTGAATCTGCTAACAAATATTTTACACTTTGAATGTTGGCTCATCAACAAGAGAATATAATATGCATAGATGTCGGACTCGTGTAAATGCAATCCAGTTAAATGCATTACCCGTTTAAAAGAACCCAAAAATTTTGCACCATAAATTTAAACATTATTTTCTAACATTTTTACTCGGATATTTGCAACTCCTTTAAATAAAAAAACTTTTAAAAGTATAAAAAATTTCTGATTCATTAGCCATAACCCATAGAAAAAAACTCTGTTAAATGAACATTCATTAAAAAAAAAATACATTTAAAAATTCATTTTACGAACAAACCATTTTAATTTTTATGAACAAACAGTTTGAATTTTTACGAACAAACCTTTGTGTTTTTAGTGTGCGCAATTAAACGGGTCCGACTATACATAAATACATAACATATGTATGTACATACATATATTTTTAGAGATATAAAAAAGATAAAAAAACAAAAAGAAATTATATGGCGTGTTATTATTTGTATGAAATTTGGGCTTAGAAAAACATATACATACATAGATATTACTTAATTAAAAAAACTTAAAAGTTAGTCGGATTAAAAAATGTTGTACGGCAAAGTTGCTGCTCTTTACTTGTGTAATAACTTTTTCTTAATAATTTTTCTCATAATATTTTCCTGTTACGAAATATTCGTAAAAAACTTAAAAATGACACTAGTAAACTACCAGTTTCGGTGGTTCAATTTGCAATCGGTGGGTGGTGGTCCAAAATTGCAATGGGTGGTAGTCCAAAAGCAATTATCAACCCGATATATTTACATCAAAACCGGAAATATGAAATTTCAAAAAATTCTACTTAATCGTTTAGGCCACAGAATATCCACACACAACACACAAACATAGACATCACGCTAAAAAAATTTTCCAGCTTTCTACGCACCAGAGTAATACATATTTGCAAAAATCTCCGGTACAAATTTTTGGTGTGGAAACAATACCTACCTTTTACATTCATATATGCGGTCGGTATATATGTTATACGCTTTTTTCAGAATTTGTTATAGGTATAATATATTTTATTTCGAATAAATATAATATGTAATATGTTTTTTTTAGATATCTTTTATTTAAGATTTTTTTTTTGAGGTTCTCCCAACCAAGTACCTAGTATTTTAATGTGCGATTTTAAGAAATGGAATTTCGTACCAAAATTGTTTTATTTTTATCGTTGTTTCGTCTTAGAATAAAATTAAGACATTTTAATACCTTATGCATAATGTGAAAGTATAGGTAAGTAAAATTAAAAAACAAAATTATTTTAAATTCATATTTTTGTATTCAACATTAATATTTGTTTTAATTTAACATTTCTTTTTTTTTCAACAAATCGACCCACCTCCGTTCTAAAACGGTATAAACAAAATTTTTAAGTTTACATAATAATATCAAAAAAAAAACGATTTCTTTGAAAAGTTCAATTTAATTAAAAAAAATATTTGTCGATTTTTTTTTTTTATTTTATTCATGTAAGCAATAAAGAAAGAATCAAAACATTTAATCTGTAAATGATAAACATTTAATACGCTTTTACTCCATGATTTACCAACCGACTTTCATATTTTGTTTTTTAAATGATAAATATTCAGTACAGCCATCTTACAATATCAATATTTTTCCAAAATTTTCTGATTTTCATTATTAATTTTCAATTTTTATAAAAAAAAACCCATATAAAGAATATACATACATATGTGTCATATAATATAATCTACATATATCTATTATATATTCAAATAAGACGCTCGTTTTTTGTTCTTTTGTTTCCATTCAATTTTAAATTTCCCTTTTTTTTTTTTGCTTTCTTTTCTACATACATAAACAAAATTTTGAAATGAAAGGTTTCAAAATTTAGGATGTATGTCATCCTAAGGTCATTTTAGGATTTTTTATTTGAGTAAACATGAAATGTAACATGTAAAATTTAATAAAATTTTCAATATTACTACATAATTACTACTTTTAATGTTACTGGCATCTTATAAAATGCATCTTAAAATATAAATAATATGTATACATATATTGA
Organism: Poecilobothrus nobilitatus; assembly: GCA_947095535.1. NCBI lineage: Eukaryota > Metazoa > Arthropoda > Insecta > Diptera > Dolichopodidae > Poecilobothrus > Poecilobothrus nobilitatus. The sequence goes on along the minus strand of OX352774.1, from coordinate 259,986,803 downwards.
GTTTCCAATATTTAAATAAATCAGAGGCATCTTCTAAAAGATAATAATAACAGTGTTTTTACCAAAAATAAAGTTTGCAAAGAAATTTTAAATTCACAAAGGCATTAATTATTGAAAATTGTATTTTTAGGTTTTAAATAAAATCATAAAAAAAACTATATACTGTATACATACATATATAGTATATACTGTATATAGTTTCTTTAAGAAAAAATCAAAATAAAACATGCTTATTACGTTTTTTAACTAAAAAACGAACTATGAATTAAAATAAAATTTAAATAAAGCCTTCAAAAGAGGTACCTACCACTTATTAGTTAGAGTAAATTAAAAATATTATAAATATTGTCTACGAATAATTGTGGTTAACCGCAGTTATTTATCAAACAACCTCAAATTTCGAGTTCAACGTATAAATAAGAAAAAAAAAACAATAATAATATAAAAATCTTTTTGAGAACTATCATATACATATACATTTGTTAGAGTAAATTTAAAAAATACCAAATATTTGGTATTGATTGCGTGAATTGCAATTACTTATTAAAACACCTAGAATTTCGAGCGGCGGGCGAATACTAGTAATTATTATATTTTACAAAAAATATAAATTTTTTTTATTTAAATACATATTTGTTAAAAGTTGAAAAATTTTTCGTATATCTTATAAAAATGCTGATTTAATTAAAACAAAAAATGTTAGTTAAAATTAAAATTAGAAAAAGAAAAACAAAAACAAAAATAAAAGCAGTAAAATAAACATTTTGTAATTTTATACTTTAAAAATATTTTATAATTTTAACTGACGTTTCATTTCTTTAAAATATTTCCTTAAACAAAATTATAATTTTATAAATTAATTTTAATTATTCCTTTCGCCAGATTGGTTGTTAAAAAAGTGATCATCAATAATTTCAGTTAGTTTTATTACATTAAAATAATAATTATAATTTTTTAAAAATTCAAATAATAATTAAAATTAATTAAAAAAGTTTTCTAAATTTTAAGACGGACCGAAGGCATAAAACAGAGTTTAAACTAAAATCTGACTTTTTCAAACAAAATTTACGCTTGAACTAGAAGTTTTGTTTAAAAATCCGAGATTTGAGTTCAAGTTCAGTTTTATGGATTGGGCCCATTGTTGGAATTGAGTTTTTATTAAATTTCAATAAAATAAAAAAATTATTTTTCAATATTTTTTGAATAAATAAATTTAATTTTAAATAAGTGGTGATATAATTATTAATTTACTATACGATTCCATTATTATTTTGATATAAATTGATATTTTTTATTAAAAATTGCATAAAATTAATACGAATATAAAAATTGAGTTTAAATTATAAAGCTAAAAAGTTAAAATGTTTTTTTTTTTTTAAATTTAAATAAAATTAAATACAATATCCAATAAAATAAATGATTTAAATTGTAATTAACTGAACTTACCTTGTTAAAAGGTTTCTGAAATACACATATAGAATTTGATTTTATAATAGTGTTGATAAAAAAGTGTGACCGTTCGTCAATTTAAGTTCAAATGTGTTTCCTAAATATTTATTCGGAATTACGAGTTTTTTATAGACAGAAAATCTTTTAACAAAAAATATTTGTGATAAAAAAAAAAACATGGAAGTATTTTGAAAATATTTTAAAATTTAAAAAAAAATGATGAAAAATGACATATTTGTAGAGCCACTATTTTTATTAATTTTTTATTCACTGATACTTTTGTTTTTGCCCCAACTTTTCTTTTTTATTCAATTAAAAATAAATAAAGTGATTCCGAAAAGATTTTCTTCTTAAGGAAAACTTAAATTTAAAATTAGTGAAAAATAAAATTCGAATTTTTATAAAATTTTGTTTGGTAATATTTTTTTTTTTATGGTTTATTTCTCTGCAATGTAAATTTGAACTTTCCTTTCCAAGTGTGGCTGTTAATATCGTAAGGGGGGAATTATTCTTAAGAAGCGCGGGATTTGAACCCACAATCCCTCGGTGTTTACAGTGTATTTGATACGCTCTTAACTGTAAAAGTTAAAACTTTTGCCTAAAATAATAGTTAATATGGTTAACAGATTTATTATTAATTTAATATAAAGTTACAATCATATACAAAAAGGATTTGTATAAATAATTCTATTAATTTAAGAATTTAATTATTAAATCTACAAATTAAATACAAGTGTTTTGTAGGGAGCAGGGTTCTATATTTCAATTTAAGTATTATACTTTTGATAATTAGTTTACTATATTTATAATTCTTGTTGCTTAATGTGATATTAATGGTGAATGCAGATGATTTTACTACTTGATTGATGGTTTTTACATTTGTATTATCAGTGCATTTCAGAACAAATACTAAATTTAAGTGGATCTGGACATTAGTATGACATATTTATTTAAAAAACAAATGTTCGCTACACTTTGATGCAACTAGATAGAAGTACCATTAGCTAGATAATCGTCTAAATGTTTTTATACTCTCAGTATTACACGATGCCCTTAATTTTAATTTATATATGTAAATATGCAGCATCAAAAATTTGAATTGAACTGTTGAACTGGACCCTAATTAATCATTTTTTTGTCTTCTTTTAGTTTTTAATAAATTCAAATCTATTTCTAGCTCACATAACGAATCCAATCGAAACTATAAGCTCTTTAAAAGTAATCACGAAGTATACTATTAAAATATATTTTAAAAGTACTCATTAATTATTTATTTTATATTTATTATATTTTATTTTTCAGTTAAAATGGCAAGAAGGCTGTTTTTATTTTTATTTTATTTGTTATTTTTTAACAATCATGAAGTAGAATCACAAAGATCTCATCAGATATCACATTATAGAAGTCCCCAGTTTACTGAAAATACTGGTTTAAAGCAACTAAGTTTAGATTTTCAAGCAGAATATTTTGATTATCTCGTTAAAGTTTTACCAAATGGAAAAGAAGAATCTCAACAATGTTCAATAAAAAAAGTTTCAACAGAACAATTTGCAACTTTAAAAATTACAGAATCAATGGAATTAAATGAAACTGATTTAATAAAATGTGAAATTAAAAATATCGTTTATGAAAGAAAGCCAATATTAGGTAAAATTTAAAGTGTTATATGAAATAACATTTTAATTAATTTATAATTTAATAAAATTAATTGTTTTATTACATTTATTAATAGTTGGTTTTGGTTTTTATATTTTTGACAGTAATGCATACATCTAGTACCACATCTGAATCATCTGAAGTAACTAAATTTTCAAATCCAAGAAAAGGAAATTGTTTTTCATTCAGAGTTCAAGCAAAGGGAATAGCAGAAATATATTTATACAATGAATTGTCTATAATACGTAATAATACAATGGTGGCTTCAAGATATATTGTTGTAACTTTAGGAGCCCATAAAAACACAAAATCTTTTATGAGAGATCCTTTTGGCACTTGCAATGATTGTAGAACAGTTTCAACTTCAGGTATTTTAGATTCAGATGAATTTAGGGGTTTTTGGATATCTTGGAATAACGATAAAGTAACTGTTGGTAAAGAAGATAAGGATGAATTATTTTCTAATACATTTTATGAGAATATTGGAGATATACAATATATTGGTTTGTCTACAGCTGGTAATGTGGGACATGGTACATGGAAAATAATGGGTAATTTGTTTTAATTTTTTTTTTATAATTTTTTTAAAGAAATTTTATAATTTTTTTTTTTGAATTAAAGAACCTTTCTGTCCTACTACTCTTGAACAATCAAATAAGGAACGTACTTTTACGACGAAATGTCATAAAATATTTGATAAAACAATGTTAAATTCATTAAATATATCTACAGAACGTAAATTACTTAAAAAAATTGAAGCTCTTGTGGCGGAATATAATACTGAAATTTTATTGGTAACCGTTAATAATATAAAAAATTATTACTTTAAAAATTTAGATGAATTGTATATAAACGAATATATGCATATATTAAAAATATGTAAGACTAAAAATTGTGATGAAACAACAATTGATATGATACAGGAAAAATTAGATGATTTCCGGAAAGTATTACAAAATAAACTAAAAAGTCTAATTACTACAAATTGTTCTACAAATGAACATTATGATTTAAATTTAGAAAAATGTATCTGTAATAGTGGTTATATTAAAAATGGAAATATTTGTGAAAGAGGTGCTTTAGTGAAAACACAACAATACCTAGAACCATCACTTTATGGTGATGAGGATATAGAAAAATCCGTTAAACCTTTTACAAATCAATATCGAACAAAAGAATCAAGAGAATCGTCATCAAAAGAATTAGAATCGACAACAGAAAATGATTTAAAAGAATTGTACTCATCATTTGAATATAGTGACGAAGATAAGGAGAAAAAAAATGAAAATGATATAAATACATTGAATTGTGCAAATTTGTTATTACCAAAGAATGATAGAGTAAAAAGATGTACTTTAGAAAGGGACTTTATGATACCATATAATTATGATGATAATAAATTAGAAATAATATTTTTACAAAATAGTTCTGAAGATATTTATAAGCTAACATGGAATAATTTGGAATATCCAACTTTCAAATTAAATAAATTAAAAAATTTATCAGATAAAGCTGATGATATTCAAAGTAGTTGGTATAAAACTACAAATGCTCTATGGGTAAAAAATTCTCCAAAAAAATTCAAATTTGATAACTATCGACTTTCTATTCAATATGAAGTAAATAAATTGCAAATTCGGTAAATAATAATTAAAAAAAAGATAAAAAATATTGTTATACAATGTAATTAACACTTTTTTAATTTATTTTAGAATTGATGATGCAAAAAGTGAAATATTCAATTCATATACAATCAGTGTAGGTGACTTTAAATATGGTACAATTATCAATAAATTATGTTCTACATCATATTCACTTCAATGGCTTTCAAGTGGTGAACATAATTGTGTATGAATTACAAAAAAAAAAAAACAAAAAAAAAGAAACAAAATTTCTCAAATTTTATTATAATTAAAATTTTTCCTTATTTTTAAATTTATACATGTTTAATTTTTTAACGAAAACAAACTTACTTAATGTAAAACGATTTAGTTTTTAAACTCTAAATATTTTAAATAATATCTGTAAGAAATTTAATTGAAATAAATGGAACTTTATGAGAAAGAAAATTTAATATATCGAATCCTTTAGATGCAGATGCATATCAACTATACTTGATGCCAGAAACTATCTTATAATAATAATTCTATATGATAATGCATTTAGTAGCTGAGGTTAACAATACTTTAACGTAACAAATAAAATATTTTTCTAATAACCTTTAAAAAAAAATATAAGATTCTATCTAAGATGGGTGTATGAATAATTTTTTGTCATTAGATTCGTTTACTTCTTCCGCATACTTATTATGCTTTGGTGAGTCAGCAAAAGCAAAAATATCATATCAATTTTATACTTCTAATAATAAAAGTATTTTGAATAAAAGGAATTTAACAAGAATTGATAGTTTTATAATATAATTGATTATTAGTGCGTTTTACATTAGAGGAACTTGCGCAACGGTTCCAAAAAAAAACTCCACAGCTTGTGATATCAGATTTTTTGAAACAAAAATTTTGGTGATTCACTTGATATTTTTACTAATACTATTGTAAAAACAAAATTCTGGTTCTGTAACTTATAACAAATTTTTTTTTATACCTTTTATCATTCCACTTTTAAAAATTAACGAGAATATTATGCATGTTTTGGTAGGCGGGGATAAATAAGACCTACTCAAATGTGAAATAAGGCCTATTAGGTCTTATTGCTCTAGGCTTTATTTCCCCCAGCCGTTTTGGTACGTTATTATACGGAAATTTTTTTTTTATTTTGAATACCATAGGTAGTTTTTTTTTTAATTTTAAATACTTGATATAATTTGTAAGTTGTAAATTTTGTAGATTGACGTTAAGTTAACGTCTTATTTAAAGGTGAACATATCACTTTGCGATAGCTCACTCTGAAATTATTAATATGAAATAAAAAGTAAAATTTTTTGCTATAAATTATGAATTTTTAAATTTTTCATGTTTTTTATTTTTTTTTTTATAATGGTTTTGATGGTATTCAACACCACTTTTTTAAATGGGATCCTTATATCCATTAAGTTTTAACTATATCTACTATACCTCAATTGTTAAAAAATTGTGTTCTTATAAAATTAAAATAAAAACAAAAATACCTTCTAAGAAGTTTAAATTGTAACTAATTGCTGTAATTTAAATGAAACTGATGTCACATAAGTTAATTTGTTCATGATACAGCATGCATTTGTACTACTTACTGACCTTCTTATATTTTGTTATAGAAATTAAAACTAAATATGTTATTACAAATTTATTTTAAATATGGGCACATCGTGAAGGTGAAGACGTGAAAGGTTAATGTATACAGTGTAATTTTATAAAATATTTAGATAAAATCAAAAAATATAAGCAGAAACTTAGAAATTTAATTACAAATTATTTTAAAGATAATTTCAGTTCAATCATTTATTTTGAAATGATAATAAAACACAGTAACACTAAGACATCAAATCACTACACTTTTAGTTATTGGATTAAGAAATAAATATATAGTAAACAGTAATATTATTTACTAAATTTATTTAATATAAGACGGTAACACAAATTATTATACTAGAATTATTTAATTATTGTAATTGCATATACGAGTACAACGCACATTTAATAAATTGTAAGACAGATATGAGATAAACAGTTTTTGGTATTCTTTTTTTGGAACAGAATAACAACTCATCGCGTCAGTGATACTCTTCGTATGATAAGTCTTCAAGAATATGGGTGAATATTTTAAATATTTATTTGCAAAGGCGTGGCCGAATAATTTTTTGTCATTAGATTCGTTTACTTCTTCCGCATACTTATTTTTTACAACTTCTTAAAATAATTCTTTGCGGTGAACTCTTCACAGAACAGGTAAAATTTTTAAAGACTTAAATGAAAGGAGTACTCCTCTTTATTAAAGAGATATTTTTTGATCGTTATTTTTTAAAATCAAAACGATAATTTACAAAAATAAGAAGTACATATTCTTATTTTTATTAAATGCTGTTGTATATATTGTATTAAAAATAATTTAATAGACCTTAAAAAATTAAAACTAGATAAATATATAGATAATAAAATACTTTGTTATTATAAATTTGCTTATTATCACCAATAATGGTTTTACCAAAAAAGGGGATATTAAAGATTTAAAAGACAAAAACAGAAAAACAATAAAATCAAAAATAAAATATGAAACTACATATTTTTAAATCCAAATATTATTCTTTTTAATTTTTACTTTTTCCTAATTTATCTTCTATTAATTACTTGTAGGGAATTTATTATAATTATATGGAATGTATGTAAAGTATTATTTTCATTCCCTGGTATAATATATACGTACTTATATTATTATTATCACGTTACCCATTACTCCACATATACAAAGAAAAAAATATTCAGTGTACTCGCTGTATAAATCAAATGAATGGGCCTTTCCACACGAGTAGTGTCCTCTTTCGTCATTTTTTACTTTTACCTTCGTTTCATACCCTCTTGCCTATAAACTGAATTTGTGGTGGGGATTTTTAGGAGTAATTTTTTAAACCAAAATTTTAGAGTTTAAAAATTTAGTCCACTAACACAAACAAAAACTCAAATAAAAATTTTTATGAGGGTCAAAAAATTTTTATGTGTACATGCGTTTCATTCTCGTTTGGAAAATTGAAGAAAAAAGTTTTTGAAACGGTCGCAGCAAATTTTTAAAAAAGTAAAGTGATTTTTGATCTTTCACTTGATGAAATTATTAAAATATATTCTATTGACAAAAAGAAATTATGTGCACAGTACAGTTTATTCTATTTCTAGGTACATACATATATAATATATATTATTTAAAAATTACAGGCAAAAAAATCTTATGTTACTTAAATACAAAAAAAAATTTATTTGTTTTATGCGTGCTTTTTTTTTATATTTATTATCTACCTCTCGCAACAAATTTTGTTTTAAAATGAAATAGTTACACACACACATATAAAAGTAACGACTATCGAGAGGAACAGTGTGGAAATAAAAAAAAGAGGAAAGTAGTCACGAAACGAAAGAGGACACTACCCGTGTGGAAAGGCCCAAATCAAATGGTTTTGTTTTGAATACAGTTTGCTAATGAGTACACTATATTCTATGTTTTGATTTTATTTCTCTTGAACAAATGAGTACCCAAAATTTTCTCTCGCATCTTTACTCAATTTGAAAACTTCAAAATGAGTATACACAACATTTGTTTAAATATGAATGTCTTGAAAGCGATTTCAAATGCATTTGTGCACATGTTTACCATTTACATATAAGCAAAACGTGTGAAGTGTGAAAGTGTGAAAAATCAAGAGACAATTTCTTAAATTGTATAAAACCCTATATATAACTAATAACAGCCATTATCTAATTTGTCTAAAAATATAATTTGGGAGCATTAATTTTTATGTTTTCCTTTAAAAAAATTTGCAGATGTCTAAAACTGAAGAACTTTCAATTTAAGACTGCTAAATAGCTCTTAAACGGGCTTAGCATAAAAACTTTTTCTGTTGAATTCAACATGTTGTAAAATCTATGAAGGCTCAAAATTTTAAAACTGTTGTAGAACATTTGTAGAGTGAATTTTAGATATGGCTAACTTAATAATTAGAGATTTACTTAGAATTGAAGAAAATGTTTCTTGGTTTTCAACAATATTTCCTACAGAAAAATTTGTGTTATATAAACTTTATATACCAAAAATAGTCAAAATTCTGGAATTCTTTATATGAAAAATTTAAAAATGTAAGCCAATAAAAATCTTACTTTTAACCCACTAGCTTATATAGACGCATTAGATTTAAATTGTCTTATATATTTTATTAGATTTTTACATAATAATTTTTTATTTTCTCATTTTTCTCAACATTTTTTTGATTATTAAAGTGGTGTAGGTAAGTTCATCAATTAATGGAATGTGCTTTAATTTGTTATAGCATTTTCTTTTTAGCCTGAAAAAAAAAATAGTTTTTTAGGTATAGAAAAGTTGATAAAAAATAAATTTTAATCTAAAAAATGCTAATTAATGTGTTGTAGAAGTTTGTTGGAATTTGTTCCTTGTGATGAGCCTGCAAATAATATTTATCGTAAAATTTTTTTTCAATTTTTCAAATTTCGTAAAATTAAAAAATATTAAAAATATTAAAGATAAAATTCCACTTAACAAACACGGAATAATAGAAACATTCCCAAATTAACTTAGACACTTTAAATGTTTGTTTTACTATACTTTGATATTTATAGGTACTTAAATATTTTTATAGTTTCGTCAAAATATGAAATGTGTTTTGTTACTAATAACCGATAAATTAAATTAATTTTATTTTTTATTATTTTAAATAATTTATATAAAATCAAACTCAAAAAAAAAAAAAAAATCCCGACCGCATTACACAACATTTACATACAAATATGTTGAACAATTTACAAACATAATAAAAAGCGTGAAAAGCGTGACCGACGAAAATAAATAAATGAATTTAGAATTTAAAAATAAAACAATATCAGGATCTTGAGAGTTCACATCAGTCGCGGACTAAATTATGGGGTTCATATAAACAACTTAGTGATAAGGTTAAAGAAGGTGAATAGCCTTCTGAAGCTAGTTTGCAGGAAAAAGCACGGGCCACCAGTGGTAGTGGCGGCCAATATAGCGAAGGCTTTAATTTTTGGAAGGTTAGATATGGCAATACACATTTATGGCTTCACGTCGGATTCGAACATTAGGAAAATCCAGGTATGCATAAATGACGCGCGAGAACGGCCCTGGGGGCGCTACCCTCCACAAGGATTGAGCCTCTCCTACTGGAGGCGGGTTTCCCTTGCTTCTACGAGAGACGTAATATGCTTGCAACGAGGGCAGTGATCAAAGTACTATACAACGGCCAACACCCAAGACACGAATTTACATTAAATGCCATAAAAGAAAACATCATAGTACCAGAGAAATCAAGAATAATGAAGACGCTAGAACTCCTCGAAGCGGTAGACTTCCAGTTGAATACTAAAATAAAATACACGAAGCTTTAGCCCAACTGGATAAGACTGAGAGGGTGCATCGATAACTCACTGGCGGTTCACGCGAAAAGGACACCACCTGTGAAGCTTTCAAGTCACTTTTCGAGGAAATGAAGAGCAATTTAAATCCGGACAATAAAATATACACTGATCCGTCCAAAAGTCAAGCGGGTGTAGACTATGCAGTGATCCTCAACAATTAAGTAGCGGTCGCAGGCAGAATGGCAAACCTCTCGTCGATATATGAGGGCGAGAGAGAGGCTATCCTGTCTGCACTAGAACTAGCAGAAAGAAACACCGGGAAGACCGTAATATTTACTGATAGTCTAAGCGTGACAATAAACCTGGAGAATCCATCTACAAAAGAACATAACATAAACTGGGCCAGGAATCTTCTAAGAGAAAACAAAGGAAGAATCAAAGTCTGCTGGATATCTGCGCACGTCGGTATAGCAGGCAACGAGAAAGCCGACAGAGTAGCAAAAACAGCAGCCAGGTCAACCAGGGAAATCATTACACCAGCTTCAAGTATATATGCGTGCAAAGCAATCTCGAACTACAACATCTTCGTAAAACAAAGGAATTGGGAGCAAATAGAACACCTGATGAAAGAGCTCTACCCAACCAGAGAAGACCATCAGAAAGTGAAATCCTGAAATAGATCACTAGGAGTAAAACTAGCAAGAATACGACTGGGCACAACATTAGCAACTCACGGCCACATATTCAATCGAGAAGCTGCTCCCAGTTGCAGTTTCTGCCCACATAGACTAACAATAAAACACATTTTTGAGGACTGCGTGAGGTCCGGACGAGAGGCCTCACTCAACTTACTAAAAATCGCTAATGAAGATGACATCGAAAAGATTGCAGCCATATGCCAAGTCCACGGTATATGGAATTCATTATAGAAAATTTCACACAATTAAATTGGAAAAATTAAAAAAAAATAAAAATATAAATTAAAAAAATTATAAAATAATAAAAAATAAAAAAAGAAACCAAATTTTAAAGTTAATATTTATATTTGTAGATTATTAAGAAAAAGTAATTTGGTAATAATTTTAAAATTCTTAACTTCTTATCTAGCAATATTTAGAATTTATTTTGATAGTTGAAAAAAAAAAAAAATCTTGAATAGTTGTAAAATCAAAAAAAAAAAAAAAAACAACTATTATAAAATATATTATAGATTTATATAATACAAAAAAAGAACTCTGTTTAGTTAACTTAGAGTTTTGTATCTATTAGTTACATTGCATCCTATCTTTTATTAGTTTCTAATTTTTAATTTTGTAAAATCAATTAAACTGTGAAATGCAAAATTTTTTGTTGGCCCACATCCGTGAGGAAAAGGGCCCTCCATTTTTCAAGAGCATTATATGCCCTTGGGAAATTGTAATAAAATAAAATAAAATAAAAATAAAAACAAAAATGTTCAACAACATTTAAGGGAAGGTAAATATATAATACATACATATAATATAATAATAGTTATATACATATAATGTGTAATTCATACATACAAAATATTTTATTCTTTTATTATTTTACCTATACGCTTTACTCCGCACCATTAAACACTTATATATTTCTTTTAAATATGTTTTTTAATTGTTCTTTGTTCTAACTGTTCTACATTTTTAATTTTTTCAGTGTGCCTATAACATATGGTTTACCTTATAAACAAAAAATTTTTGGAAAATTAATTTAAAAAATAATAAAATTTTGTTAGTGTTCTGATAGATCATCAAATGGAAACAAATTTTTTCATTTTTTAAAATTATGAATGAAAAAGTTAAAATTTTTTAATGCGGCTCTAGATAATATTTATAGATAAAATTCTGCTCTGCCATATTAGTAAATTAAATTTAGTCTAAACCATCCCAGAAATAGTAATATCTTTTGAAAAGAAAATATTTCATATGATTTACATATAATTTTGATATTATTTATACTGAAATATTTGAGTATTCCAGTCTGATGTGAAATATACATAGCAATGCTTTAAGCACATGGTTTTGAAAAATCAACAAGAAATAAAAAATTTACAATTTCATTCATAACTTTCTTTATGCAAAAAAAATAAAACTAAATAAATATTTTGCAGATTTTATAAATTGTTATTAAAATAAAATGGTACATGCGCTGTGCCGCTGTATCCATTTATGTATTTATATAATGTACATATTATATAAATGTATTTATGAGTTATTCGCGGGATATTTTTAAATAAGCTTTCCTTTAACTAATAAAGTAAACAGCAAATTTGGTCTTTTAAAAGTTCAAACAAGAAAATACTTTTAGTATCTAATAGTTTATTTGTTAGAACATTCACATTCGTAACTTTTTATTTTTAAATTTTATTTTGTATTTAATTTGACACAAAAATCAGACTTTCAAATTATTGAATTTAATTTGCTTATATTTATAATAATAAAATTTTTAAATATTGTTTTAGCAAAAATATTTTTGTAACTAAGTGCTCTAATAAACAAAAAAAAACAAAATAGTAGGTAAAACCAAAGATTTTCTAAGTCGCACATTTTTCAAAAGACATTAAAAACTGTTTGGAATATTATCAGTTTCACTTGCACCAAAATTTTATTAGAATTTTTTATAAAAGAAAAAAATTGTGAAAAATCAAGAGACATTTTCTTCAATTTCGGAACTTCAATATTTTAATTTTGGTTTGAGAAAATTAGCACAGGTATCTGAAAAAGTAAATTTTCAAGTTTTGAAGCCTATAATATATAGCTCTTAAACAGGGGGAAGTACAAAAAAGAATTTCTAAAATAACATATCCACGTATAATTCTAAAAGATCTTTTTTCCTCTAAAAATATCAAGGATTTAACTAAGAAGTTATGAAGGAAGAAAATGCTAAAAATCATACTAACAATTGCACTTTTTGAAATTTATACAAGAAAATAATGTTTAACAAGAATAGCCCATTACACAATTTCAATATTAAATTGCTTGTAAAATGATACAGAAACTAATATTGCAGAATGTATGAACAATTTTTTTTAGATAATGTAACAAATAAACTTCAATTCATTCATCATGCCGCAATTGTGGTAAACAGAATGAAAAAGAAACGATCATACATTTCACCTGTAAGTGCCCAAGGCTGACTAGGAACAGAAGAGTAACTCTTGGTAGTCAAGAACTCAACGATCTTAGTATTCTTTAGCAATAACGATCTTAGCAATTGATTTTTGAAAACCTTTAGTAATGATTGGTTATGATAATATTTCCTCAAAATTTATCCATAAGTTAAATTTATAAATCTTTTGAAACCTTTTTTTTCCTGTATTCGTTGAAAACTACAATTGTATTTTCAATAGTATAGTAATACAACCAAACATTTAAATATCAACAGATATAAGTTCTTAGTTCCTTTTCAAAAATTTTTGAAATTATTAAGCAAAGTCACTTACACATTCATATAACAGAAAATGATTTCTTAAATAAGAAACAGTACGCTTTCGACAAAATATTCAAATATTAATGCAGTTTGCTTTAGCTTTACCCACTTTATTAAAGAATCCCAAAATATGAAAGAATGAAATTATTTTACCTGCATTTTCCTTGATTCTGAAAGTTAACTTGGCTTTCGACTGCATTAACCATGAGGTTCTCTTGTATAAACTTAAAAAAAAATTTATTTTTGTGTTAATTTGTAGATATTTTCTAGGTAATGACACTTGCAACTAAAGTCAATTATACCTTCCCCTATTCCAATGTACTACGAGAGAGGCATTAAGTGCTTATTTTTATACTGTGGAAACTGCTTGGCGGTTTAATGGTCACTGCCCACTGGTTATGGAAATTCATTTGTTGTGCGAACTGCTAAGATGTGGAACATGTTCCAACCTGTGTGTTCCCCTCTGACAATAATGTTCTATTGTATAAATACATGTTTCCAACCTGTGTGTTCCCCTCTGACAATAATGTTGTATAATTTGTAACAAAAGGAACGTTTTTTAGTTCATTTCTAATTTACCCTCGAACTCAACTTTAATATCCTTTTTTCCTACATTTCTCCTCTTCCATTTAGCTAAATCTAAATTAGTATAAAGGAATCTGTTTTCCATTGTTTATATCACAGCAAAGAGTTCGTATTAATGATATGTTTTAAGCGAAGCTAAAATAAAAAAAAAAAGATTTATTTAAAATTTAATAATCGTTTCTATTTAATATATCGTTTAATAGAAACGATATATCATAGTTAAATATAAAAGGTCAAATACAGCTTTCTGCTGATGATGTTGTCCTAAAATATTACTAGTGAAGAAAACTTAAAAAATGGTATTGAAAAAAATTTTAAATTATTGAGCTATGGTTGAAAAAATATTATCTATTGTTAAATATTTAAAAAATTAAAATACTATTATTTAAAAATAACGAACTTACGATCTATAATTTTAATTTAATAATAATATATAATATATAATAATACATAATATATAATGATACAATCAAAATAGTAAAACAATTTAATTATTTATAGGAATACTCTTAGATAGTTAACTAAAATGGTTCAATTATGTATAAAAAATGTCGCTAGAAAAATTTCCCCTTACAGTTTGATTTTGATATTTTTATGCAAACGATATACAAACGATATACAGAAATAATACACAATTATCCAAGATGACATCGTACAATTATGTTATAAAATGAGAAATAATATAAGTATGAGTCTCTTGATATCTGTAGATATGATTATATATGACAGCTTATTTATAATTATCAACAACTATATATGTATGTTATATTTTAATATACAGAAAAAAAAATTCTGAGCTAACTTATGCCAATTCTTTCATCTCTAAAAAATTCATGGTTCTATTTAAAAGCGCACTGGAGTTATGAAAGAAGCAAAATCTTCTAAATTTTTGTCTTTACATAACGGTAAATATAAATAGTATAAATTGCAAAAAATTGTGTAATTTTTATATTAATTTAAAAAATTAAAAAATGATGTTTTATCGTTGGGCGTTTTCAGATTTAAAAAATATTGGATCTGAAATAAATATACACATTTCAAAATAGGGCTTTTTTAAACTTTGCGGACGTGTAGCTTTGTAATGGGTGGGGTTAGATAAAAAAGTTGTTCTATAACATTAATTTAAGTCGTGATTTTAGTCTATCCATTGTTGAAACTTCATTGTTCTATCTTAAAAGGTGTACAAATTTTGTAAGCAGACGGTGGTGACAGTGTGAAAATAATAACCAATTTTTTTTTCAGATGTGGTAATTTTATTTGATTAATAGAAGCTAATTTAGAATTATTTTTATTAAGCCGTTAAAGTTTTTGAATTTTAAATAATCTAACATAATATTTTTCTAATGTTTACTGTAATCAAAAGGTATTCTATTTATGTAGGTATAATGTTTTTCTTTGACACATTGTATTATACATTTTCCTTTGATTGAATTAATTACCGTTAAAATACTAATAATGATAAGAAAAAAAAATAATATACCTAATATGTAATAAAAAAAAACTTCCTCTACATAAATTTTAAAATTAAAATTTTTCAAAAAGCAACAGAATTTTATATAAAAAAAAAGCTTAATGCTTATTGATGACATAAACTTATAAAATATCTCTAGTAAACTAAATTCTCTTACACATACACACATTTTATTTTTAATAGCTATTGTTTTGTAAGAATGTGGGGGTGGAAGCTAGAAAATAATAACAGTAAATTAAATATCAAAACAAATATAACAGATTAATAATAGGAATACTAAAAAAAACATCTGTAGAGAAAATAAAAACTAATTCTGATCTGATCATATGTTTGCTGCAAATATACATACATTTGTATGTACATGTACATTTGTATGTACATGTATACAGGTTTTTCAAAATAAATTTAAATATTTTAAATTGTAAAAACAAAAATTGTATTTTTCTATAATTATATAACTATAATTATATGTAATGTACATATACATATATTTTAATATATCCTGATAAGAAAAAACAAAAATGCAATTATATAATTATGTATGTGTGAGTGTAAAAACATATGATATTTTTTTATGTCAGTTTTCTGCAAAATAAAAATTTCCTTTTATAACATTTATCCTTATAACAATCAGTTGATTCAAATACTTCAAATAATTTAGATGTAGTAAAATCTTCTCCGTTAGTTATATTTAAATGTAAATTTACAGTTATTTTTTCTATTCTAAAAATTTTTATTTTTTTTTTTTTCGAAATAAAAATTATAAAAAATTAATGTTTGTAATTAATATATAAAATAAATACGTATGTATGTACATACATATAATTTTAATTAAAACAAATTGACTTAAAGAAATTTAATAAATTTAAAATAAAATATAAAAATAAATAAAATTATTTGCTAAAAGATAATAGGTACTAAAAACTAAAACAGCTAAAGAAAAAATAAAAAAAAAAACGAAAAAAAAATATTTATTATAAAAAAATAAAAAAATATTTTCTTATTTTTATATAAAAACTAAGTACCGTTAACAAATAACGCTTTCTATCACCTTTTGATGACAGTAACTTGAATATAAAATTTTATTTTAAAGTGTTTTTTTTTTTTTATTTATATTTATATTTATATAACAGTAATAATATGCTTAAATTACAGTTTACAAATAAAATAAAATGAAAGAGTAATAATGTTTATTTATATGTGTACATACTACATTGTAATGTATATAAATATATTTTAATACTTTTCCGTTACATTGTATTTGGCGAGTGAAAAAAAACATTTTTTTTTTTTTGTAAAATTTTGTGCACAAAATAACATTAGCGGGACTTCTCATGTTAAACGGATCTTTAGTTTATTAAATTAAGATTCTTAACACTATAATATTGAAGTGCATTGGTTTTGATCTTTTTTATTTTGTATGCCATTTAAAATTTATTCATAAGAAAAGATAAGTGAAAATCTGATAACGTAAATAATAAAGTATATAAGTACATATGTACATAAGAATGTATGTATATATAGAAACAAACAAAATAATATAAACATTTATATATTAATAAATAAAAGTATTAAAATAAATACATATATAATAAAAACAAAAAAAAAAACAAAAAAATAAATAAAAGAAAAAAAGTATAGAAGTTAACAAAAGAAACAAAGAAAATGTATTACATTTACATATATATATGTATATATGGAAAACAAAAACAAAATATAATATTTAACATGTATAAAAAAAATTAACAAAATAAAGTTAAATAAAAAAACAAAAAAATACATAAAAAACTTTAAAAAAGAATAAAATTAAATAACGGTATGCACATAACAAGATTTTTGATTTCATTAAATTTAATGAAGTAATTAAAATGACATCTTATTTAACAGAAATTTTTTTTTTTATTATTTTGTTATTATTATTATAAATAAATATTATACTATATGTATGTACCTATATACCTTTTATTAAGTATCATTTTTAAATCAGTAGTTTTGATTTTTAAATGTACATACATACATACATACATATGTACATACATATAATATTTATTTAAATCAATGCAATTAAAATATAACAAAAAAAAAATTTTTTTTTATTTATTAATTTGTGTATAAACAAATAAATAAAAAAAAACAAGGCATAATGTAAACCAACGGTTTTTAAAAGCACACATTTCCAAAAGATAATATACAAACTGTTTAGAATTGTGACTTGCACCAAAATTTTAAAATTTTATATAATAACGAAATATGTGAAAATAGGACTATTTTGAAGGGCTCTCAGTCCGGAACCAAGAAAAATCATTAGCATACGTTAGTCCCTATATAACCAAGAAAAATCGTTAGCATGCGTAAAAATATATGAAGCTTTAATTTTTATGTCTTGCCGAAGCAAAAGGTGTACGGGTGCCTCAGCTACAGGTATTTAAAAGTAGTAAATTTTCAATTTTTTCAAATTCATAAACAGGGGGTGGTCCAAAAAAAATTTCTAAGGAAACTTCTACTGATTTTAAAAGTTCTTTCTTCCTTCAAAATTTGAAGTTCTATCTAAACGTGTGCCGGAGTTATGAAGGTTAAAAAATCAAGCAAAATTTGGTTTTCACATAACTGTAAATTTAAATACTAAATTTAAAAGAATTCTGCAAATTTTATATTGACTTATAAAGGTAAAATGTTCCTGTCGAATTGCGTTTTTAGATTGAAAAAATGTTGAACAGAAAATGAGATATACGCATTTAAAAATAGGCCTTTTTCAAAGTTTGAGGGGCTGTAGTGGCGGCTACATGTGAAAGTTGTTCTTCAACATTAATTTTTTTATGAGACCTAACCATGGTCAAATTTTTTTTTGTCTATCTTGAACGGTGTAGAAGTTTTGTAAACAGACGGACGAACGGACAGAGTGAATAGACACTTTTTTTAAAAAATTTTTTTTGGAAATGTGCTAAAAAGAAACTTTAGAGAAAGGGTTAGGAAAAGAAAAGAAAAATAGTATAGTCGCTGTATTATGAACATTGAACTTCTATAATTTCTGTCATGACTCCTGGCTAAGTAAATATAATGTAAAAAATTCAAAAGTTTTATAAAAAATATAATATACATAATATAAAATATAAAAATTTTTTTCATGATTATAAAAAATTATCTAAACGTCAATTTCTCGAATAAACAAAAAAAAGAAATTTTCATAAAAAATACGAAATTTTCAAAATTTATAGTAAAATTTTCTAAAGAATTAATTCATGAATGGGGGTTTTATATTGTAATATTTTATTT
Organism: Poecilobothrus nobilitatus; assembly: GCA_947095535.1. Lineage (NCBI taxonomy): Eukaryota > Metazoa > Arthropoda > Insecta > Diptera > Dolichopodidae > Poecilobothrus > Poecilobothrus nobilitatus. The sequence goes on along the minus strand of OX352774.1, from coordinate 259,967,894 downwards.
TATCATACTTTTATAATGGTAAAAAAAAACTATATATATGTAGGTAAACATACATACATACATATATACCTACATATATTACAAGATATTAAAATCAAAATTCATCTTTTCTATTTCTAAATCTTATTCTATATTTCATTTGATGTGTTTATGAAACGTTTTACTCATATAATCATTTTAAAATAATTTTCTTTAAATTTTATACAATATAAAATTTATTTCTTTTATTTTTGTTTTTAATTTTTAATTGAGTGTTTACAAAATTCCATCTTTTTTGATAAAGAGATATTTTCAAAGAAATATATTCAACGTCAAGAATGTATTTTTCTTACAAAGATTCATTTCAAAAAGAAGACTGTATTAAAACAAATTAATTTTGAATTTTACATTTAAAAGATAAAGAAAAAAAAGGAAATGAACTTCAAGATATTTTTTTTTCAAAATTTTACTCAAATTTTAATTTTTTTATTACACAAGTGCAAAAATTTTCTTTTATACCGTTTTTAAAATAAATTTTTTGTATTTGTTTTTTGTCTGTTAATAATTAGTATAGGCATATTTTATTAAAATACAAACTAATATAATTATTTATTTAGTTTGGTTATGAATTGAAAAGAAAAAAACGAAAAAAAAAAAATTTTTATTTAAAATAAAGGAATATTTTGGGTTTTTAAAAATTAACCAAAAAAAAAAAAAAACTAACAAATAAAAATAAAATGATTAAAATTTATAATTAGATATAAAGTTACCATATATTACTTAAAAAATCATATAAACAACAAATTAAACTCAATATTAATAGGGACTTAATTAGCTCATATTTTTTTTATTAAATAATATTTTTACCTTAATTAGCTTATATGTCAACTTTTTATATATTTTACATATTATAATGTATGCTTTTAAAAAAAAAAAAAAAAAGTATTCAGAAAAAAAAATTAAAAAGTGAACTGAACACATTTTTTAATTCATACTTTATTTATATGAAAGGTGATTAAAAAAAAAAACATTTAATCCAATATTTATTCAGATTTAATTATATATATATATACATAGTATATTTTTATGTATATTTTATTTTAATAAATTATTTAAATTTAAATATTTATAAAAGAAATATATTGTGGTAAAAATTTAAAACTAAATTTTACCGTTGTTAAAGTAGCAAAAATTTTATTTCTCTTTTTTTATGCAGCCAAAATCAAATATATGTATGTATATGTATGTGTGTACTTTTAAATAATTCATTGCTAAAATTTTAATTTTTACTTAAAAGATTCAAAGGATTATAAAAAATTTTAATTTTTATATAAGTCTTAAAATGTATATCCTTTTTTCATGACACCAAAAACACACCCTTATAAATTTTAGCTCTAAATTATAGCTGCCGTTGAAAAAAATTAAAAATATTTTTTGTATGCCATTTAATATTAGTATTTCTAATTAACTATAGATGTCGCAAATAGTTATAGTAAATCAAATCCTTACTTAATCCTCTGAGTATATTGAAGAGTTTTTAAATAAAGGCTATTCTAAAAATTGTATAAGTATCTTTCTTTAGTTTGGTTGTTTTAAAATATTATTGTTTGTTTCTAGAATAGAACGATAGGCAAAGTATCAGGAAGAGCTATAAAATTGAGTGAAATATTTTTTTATGATTAAAGTTCTCAAAATCATTAGATATCTAAAATCATTGTTAAGATAAACAATATATTGTAAATTTTGACGTTCTGTATAAAATCTCTTTACATATCATTATCTTTTGGTATACTCCGCATTTTTCTTATATTAATCTTATCCTTTAGGTTCCAAAATTTTAATTTTTATTTCGGTCTTGGTTTTAAATGGTATACCTACTTATGTTGCAAAATTAAGTATGTATGTAATAAACATGTTTCAAAATCACAGATGAAAGTTACATTCTAAAACAGAAAAAATAGTAAGAAATGATATTTTACAGAAAAATTATATTTTTAAGATTTAAGATAAAATTTTCTGTAATCAAAATTTAATTTAATTTCATTTAATAATAATTCTCTTCATCTTTTAATAATGAACATTTATTTTTAAACAGCCTTCAGAATAATTTGAAAATAATTGAAGTCAATGAAATTTAAATATATAAATGGGGTTAATTAAAATAAATTTTGTTTTGCATAGGGAGATGGTAACATCTTCATCTAGGGATGTGGGAACATCTCATTTTCTATAGTTTTGCATCGACATACACTATAGAAAAGTGAAGCAAGACCTAATGATTTCACTGTAAATACTTGAAACTTTAACCTTCTGAAAAAAACCTGCCTTTCTAGTATTGTATTTTTCGTCAAGAGAAAATTCTGTTAAGGGATAAAACCTTCCTTAAGCTTTATAGAAGTTTGCCAATCTCCTTTAAATCCTTTTCAATTTAATAGTAAATTTTCAAATTTGCGATGTTTGTATCGTAAAGGAATTTATCGTCAGTTGAACTAACTTAGGAATTAATATTAGGCTGGAATGGACAAATGAGGCTTCCCTTGTTTAAATTTAAAACTAATGTAAAAACTAAATTCTAGAACCAAAAACAAAATCTATTACCAAATTTGTAATATAGTTGAACACTTAAAAGTAAATAATTTAGTTTCATAGTTTTGAAGGATAACTACAGGCAATTATTCAACGGACTAATTAAAGACTTTATATCTTTTCAAATAAATTAAGGTCCTTAAGAAAACACAACAGAAAAAATATACAAGTTATAATATAAACTCTTCATATTAACCTAAAAATTGAACAAAAAAAAAAAAAATCTGATCATTTTCCATATCTCATTTTAAAAACGTTTTTTATTTATTGTGTTTATTAAGGAAAAATTATTTCTATTAATTTTTAATTAAACGAGTATAATATTTAATAAATGATACAAAAAAAAAATATATTTAATATTACGCAAAAAAAAATTTATACAAAGAAAAAAATAAAATAACATTTTTGACAATATTAAAATGTAACTATATACAATAATATGAAATACATATAGTAAATTTTTAAAACAGAGTGCCGTGTTTTTTTATTGGTACTAAGTTTAACGAAATAATTTCATTTTTAAACTACTCTAATAATGGAAATTATATGGGCCTTCACGTTTTGTGACTTTTTAGCTTGACATATTTCCTATCCATGAAATTGTTGTTGTTTTTTTCCAATACTTTGACAAAATATATTTGTCAAACATTTCCAATACTTGTTTCCTAAACTAAAATTTTTTAAACTTCAGCCTATTGGAATTGTTTTTGAATATTATATAACTTATAGGTAATATAATTGTCTTCAGTCAGTACAGCATTTTTCTATTAATTAATTATTTATAAAAATAATGATGAAATCGATTGGAGACTCAAACCAATCTTTAATTATTCAATAACAGACACAAACCAATTAATTAATTAATTCCATTTTTTTTCTTCACGGCTCAAATGTGTATTGAAAAAAAACACATTGATTGTAAAGGATTTATAAAAAAACAACAATTTTCTTATATCGAGGATAAAAAGTCTTATGAGAGCAAAATAGAATATATATTCAAAATTCGACATATATGATTGGTTACGGGCCAAGACATTATATGCATAATTTTATAATATTTTAGTAAGCCATGGGCTTTACAATATTGGTAATTGATATTGTTTAATTGATAAAAGACCGAATGCTAAATTTGTAGCACAAAAATTTTAACTTTAGTTAAAGTTTTTATTTTCATTTAAATTTGGGCTATTGATGTACCAAGTTAAAATACCACTTGATAAATCGTAGTTACATAGTTATAATTGTGTATTAAATAAGTATTTAAAAAAAAATTATTTAATATTTATCTTGACTTAATATCGGATTTCTATCACAATTCAGAATATTTAAAAATTTCTTATTAAATTTAATTAATAAAATCTTAGTTTTAATACTCATCGTGAGTCATTTATATGACTTATTAACTGTCAAATACTTTTATTATACCCACTTAATTATACTATTTATATTTATTTAAAATTATGATTGTATAGGGGCCTCGGTGGTCTAGTGTGTAAGAGCGTATAGCACGCTGTCAACACAGAGGTAGTGTGGGTTAAAATCCCACACACGTCGTAAGAGTTATTCCCCCTTACGACATTTACAACCACGCCTGAATAGGAAAGGCTGTGTAATTTCCTGTCCACATTTATGTGGCTGAGAAATGCATAAAAAAAATAAAAAATAATGATTGTATGTATGTATGTATCCTAACAAGGCACAACAAATAATTATATGAGATTTTCGTACTGAAAACAAAGTCAAAATCAACACATTGGTGTAATTGAATGTGTGAAAAAATTTAGCAAATTTCAAATTTATGTTTCTGCAACATGGCATTTTTTTCTTTTTCTAAATCTCACTTTAAGTAAAACACTCTGTACAAAAAGTTTTTAATAAAATATAATTAAGGAACGTATCTATGTATAATATAATACTTATGTGTATTACATACATACATATACATATATAATATATTCTTAAAAAGTTGATAAACGTAGAAAAAAAACAATTTTTTAATTGCAAAAATTTACTTTTTAATCTCTACATGAATTTTAATAAAAAATTTACAAAAGAGCAAATAATAAATAACAGATATTTAAAGAATTTAAATAAAATTTAAATATTATTCGACATTTTTTTACAAAGTGACATAAATAAAAAAAAAAAAAAGTAAAAAGAAAAACGAAAAAAAAAATAAATAAATAACCATAGTGTTAATCATGTATTTTAACAAAAAATAAAAATGGCAATGATGACAAAAAAGAAAAGACCGCAAAATAATACACAAAATAATTTAAATTTAAATAAAATTTATCTATTTTGATAAATTTTAACTAATTTTTAAATTAATAAAAATTAATTAAACTAATTAAAAAAAAAATTTGCTGACAAGTCAAATAATTTTATGTATTAAAATACGATCAAAAAGTTATTTAATAATTTTGAATACGAAATGATCAATAAAGTTGAGTTGAGTTTGAGATTTTTTCAAATTAAGAGACATTATAAAATTAAGAGAGAACTTTTCATGCGTTTAATATTTTTGAATTTGAATGAGAAGAGAAATAGAAATTTTAAAAAGTTTGTAGAACAGAAAATTATAATGTGCATTGCGCATTACCATACCACTGGCAAGTGACAAAACGCTTATAAATTTTTACTTATTGCAATTATTGCAGTTCCAATATTGTATGTACACGTGTATGTTACTTAAATCATTTTGCTGTTCATCATTTTAAATTAAGACTTTTAATATTTATTAAATTTGTAGTTAATATTTTATTAATATAACATTTTTATTTCAATTCCTTATTGATGTCGGTGACAGTGACATCTATTATATAAAAGATTGATTCGATAGGTAGGTAGATATGCATAAAGAGTAGATAAAGATTGAAAATTCATGAAACAGATGTTAAAAAAACAAGTGAAAATAAACCAAAAGTTTAATGACATGTTAAAATTTAATAATTTCGCATTTTTTAGATTCTCAAGTTTCAAATCAATAAACACAAAAGAGCATAAAGTACTCATTTACAATTTAAAAACCAAATATTATAAACGAATTGATTTTTATTTTTTTAATTTAAATTTAAATTATAAAACCTAAAAATTTTGACATTACCACAAATTTTATTTCTAAAAAATTTAAATATTAACAGTTTTAAATTAAAAGGAAGAACAATAAAAGGATTAAAGTAAAAGTTTATAATATAGATATCGCAATTGGTTGATTTGATCTTTACGTATTAATATACCTATTATATATGTACATATGTATTTATATATTTTTTTAGTACATTATAATATACCTAATCAAAAAATATTATTGTTAAATGGCTAAAATGTTGCTAGATAGAACTATTTTCAATTTAAATAAATTTTTTAAATTAAAAATTAAATTTTAATTGCCCCTGTTTTAAAGAACTGAAGTAAAGTACATAATAATATGTTGAATTGAAGTTATTAGGGAGCATACTCATTGAGTATCTAATCAGTCATTGTTATTACCAGCTGCTGTATGTAGTCTAAATTTTGTGATAGAAATTACTAAAATTTAAAAGTATTTTTTTTTTTAAAGTATTTTGTATTTTTCGAGAAATTTTAAAATTAATAATATTTAATGGAGGCCTAGTGAGTGAGTAAAACACCGAGGGAGTGTGCGGGTTCGAATCCCACACACGTAACATTTATTCCCCCTTACGACATTTACAACCACGCCTGAATAGGAAAGGCTGTGTATTTCCCTGTTCACATTTATGTGGCAGAGAAATGCATTAAAAACAAATATATATATATATATATTTATTTAATTAGGTATTAATTTATATGTTCATGAAACTCATATAAATATAACAACAACAGACAAATTATTGTTACAATAAAGATGAATATATTGCATACTTTATATTCTAATTTATTTTTTAATTTTTAAATAATTCATTAATAAAATAGAACATTAAATTTAATTTTTTTTCAAAACAAAAAAGAAAAAAAAAACAATAGAAATTAAAAATATTAATATATGTACATAATAAAGTACATATAGAATAGATAAAAAAAAAAAATTAAATTTTAAATATTTTATTACTATAACAATAAAGAATCCGTTTTAAATTATTAATATTACATTAATAAATGAACAACACTAAAATACAATTGAGTAAAGACAATAATTAAAATAAATGAACATTACAACACAATTGAATGAAGATAATAATTAAAATATACCTACATTCAAGTTGAATCTTTCAAGCATCACGAAATTAAGTAGAATTAATATATAAAATTTGCTTAATATGGTTAGGCACGATACTTTAAGGATATCTTAAATTAAGAAAGGCTCTTTTAACAACTTTTTTTTTGTAATAATGATTTTAATAAAAAATTAAAAACTAGAAAGTGATCATTTGTTTTATACCTATAGATAGTTGCATATGTACATACATATATTTTGTTGTCCTGTCCTATCACTTAAATTAATTATTAAGGACACCAATATTATTTTAAAATATTTTGTACCGCTGTTCAATATAATACGAAAAACTGAATTAATGGTGACAGGTTATTTTTAAAAGTTAATTTTTTTTTTTATTTTCTTTAAAATTTTATTGCTTTCAATTTCAAAATTAATTGAATGCACAATTAAATTAGAAAACGTTTTGTGAATTGCGTATCAATTAAATTTTTAATGATGATACCGCCTGTTTACACTGGTTGCATTATTCAGTTGAAATTGTATTTTCTTTTTCTTTCCCACTTCCTCACTTCTTCCATAAAAAAAATTTAAAAACGTCGAAAATGGGTAAAATTCCGAAAACCTTTATTCATTTTTCTTAACGAAAATTTAGTTGCTTTAGCTGTTGCAAGTCACCAATGTATGTAAAGCAAAAATAAAAAATTTTATCAGGTCAAAAAATAAGTTATAATATTAACGCACACATATAAAGTTGCAACTACAAAATACAACTTAATGTAAACGCGAGAGTTTTGCAACACAATTTAAATAGAAGAATGAATACATAATTGCATACAGAAATGCTAACAAGTGTAAACAGGGCCAATTGTGGTAGAATATATCGATATCGATTTTATTAATTGCTTTTAAACTGTAAATTGTTATAATGTCAAAAGTTAATTTGACATTTATTATATAAAATGATAAGGAGTGATATAAAAGCATAACGAGTCAATTAATAGAAAATTGTATTTACTATTGAACTTTTTTTTCTATCTTATTTTAAAATACTTAGTAATAAAAATATGAATTTCTTGCATGTAAATGTTATGTAAATCAAAATGACTTTTGAACGCAAAAAAAAATAATTCTAAAATATTAAATTTTAAATAATTGTTTTTTAATAATTAAGAACTGTATGTATGTAAAGTTTTTTATATTTTTTAGTTTTTAAAAATTTTTCTTTTACAACCGTTATCTGATCCTTTTAAAAAATATACTTAAATTTCCTTATTCTTAAAAAAATATACTTATACATACTTAAAAAAATAAAATATATGTAGAAAAATTTAGATTAATGATGTACATATATATATACATATATATTGCAAGATCTAGAAGATTTTTCATGATTTTCAAGATTTTGTTTTTGGTTCAAATTAAAATAAGAAAAATCAAAACAAAAACAAAAAGTAAAGATTTAAACTTTCTTTTTTCTAATATTTTTTGTTCTAATCTGTAAGTAATTATTTTCTAATTACAAAGGGAAAATTTTAGATGTATCTTATTAAAGTTATAGTTAAGTTTCGAAATGGATCATTTAAAATGATCGAAATTCTAAAAAATGACATAATACAGTAAACTATAGTTTATTTAATCATATTTTTTTTATTTGATAAATTCTAAAGAAAAACTTTGTTAAATGAATGATGCTTTCTAGAAATCGAAAATACTACGCAGAGAAACCCCGAAGCAGTTTCTTTGAGTCAATTTCGATGTTTTTCACCGTCCCTCGTAAAAAAAAAAACAAAAACAAATTAAATAAACAATTAAAAAAAATTTAAAATTTTTAATAAACATATACATACATACATACATACATATATTTTTTAGTTACTGTCTCTAATTTTATGAATACTACTGTTTCTATATTAGATTTAGATTTTTTTTTTTTTTGTACTCTTTTTTATATATTATGTACGTACCAGAAATTTTAATTATTCAAAAAGTGTTGGTATGTACATAATATAAACTATAATAAATAAAAAAAAAAAAAAAAACAAAAACATATAATATTATATTTATATAAAAAAAAAAATATTTTCATATGTAAAATAAATATACAATACATATTGTATGGTCATTAAGAATTGAATTATTGGGTGGAAAGTTCAAATTTAGTACTTTTTGACATTTTGTGTATTTTTGGTTTTTTATTTTTTTTATTTTTTTTTTTTCGGTTTTATTTTAGTATTTATTATTTTTTACTTTGATTCAGGATTTAGTGTATTGATATTTGTATTTTTGCAAATAAAACAAAAGAAAAACAAAAACAAAAAATAAAAAAAAAAAGTGAAAATAAAAAACAAAAAATAAATAAAAAAAACATTAAAAGAAAAGCAAGAAAATATCAAAAAATTTTCTGCCATTTATGATTTATAGATACGGTGGCAAAATAAGAATAAATTGTCCATTATGGATTTGATAACCACAAAAACAATTACTCGGATATTTTGGATATTTTGGATTGTAATAAATCTGTCATGTAAGTATAATTGTTAATAATTTTTTTTTCTTTTATTTTTTTTTTAATTATGATTTTTTGTTGTTGTTTATTGTATTTGTTATTTGTAACTATATTTTTTCCATCTTTTGTAAATGAATCTTTTTGTTTTATTTTGTAATATTTTGTAATATTTATATATATATATGTATATGTACATATATACAATTATCGTATCTTATTATTTTGTAAAATTGTAAAAGTTTTGTATTTCAATCTTTAATATTTTTTAAGTATGTATGTATAAAAATAAACAAATATTTTGGTAAAAATTTTTATTTAGTATTATAAAATTATTTAAAAGTTTATAATGTAAATCGCTTCATATTTATGAATATAAATACATATTCAAATTTTATTTTGATATTAATTGAATCTGATGAAATTTTTCTTAAAACTTCCTAAAAAAAATATTTACATTTTGTTTGAAAATCGTTTTCAAAAAATTATTTTATGTTATTTTGTTCGATTCAAATTAGGGGATTCCTCAAAAATTGTACAATAATTAATTACATACATATATATAAAGACAATATATAAAAACTTTTTGTAAAAAGAAATACATAATATCAAAATAGTTTGATTTGTACCGTTAAAAACAAAGGATGAAAAATTTTATTACCCATACTTTTGACATTTTTATTTGGATTGATTTCATATACATACATATATGCTTATACATATATAATAAACATTGTAGTTGCCTTCGTATTAATTCGTTATTTTGTTCAATTTTCTTAAGCTATATAAAATTTTAAGAACGGGATCTTTAAAACAAAAAAAAAACATTACCAAAATACATATGTATATAACAGGTACATTTTTCTTAAAAAGAACTGTACTTCAGTCCGTGTAAATTAATTTTGTTTTTGTTGTGTTTTCTTACGCCATACTGGACAGAATCTTTGTTTTTAAAAAGAATTCTTTCCTTATTTTTTTTTTTGTGATTTTTGTGAAAATTGCTGGAAATGTCAAATCTGGAAATGAAAAATTCTATATGAAGCAGAAAAAGGCATTAACATAACATATTTATTTAAAATAAAAAAAAAAAAAGTTTACTTATAAGCAATGTAAGGCAGGCTATCTTAAGTTTTGATTTTATTTCTGTTTTAACATTTGATTTGCATGAAGACTTGATTATAATGAAACCTCTAATGCGTAAAGGCTGATTTTCATGAGAAATTTCGTGGATATTATCGCAATTTTAGAAAGAGAAAAAAATATAGTGTATTACCAATGGGAAAGAGGGAGAGAAAAATTAATACTAAGAAATATCGTTGATAAAATCAGATAAAATACTTCTCTAAAGAATTTTTAGATGGATATTCAGCTAATTTATGGACGATATTCAGAATATTGTTGAACGATATTTTAATAGAATTTTCTCTTTTACACACGTCATATCATTTTTGTATATTCTGCTTATGCATTTTTGTGGATATTTTTTTCTCATGAAAACCAACCATAATACATTACAGATAGTAAAAAAATATTTGTTGACAATCTAATAGTTACCTATGTGTTATTTGTTTGCAAGTAACTTACTAATACTAATTGTTGATATTACTATGATGATAAGGACGCAATATATTATACCTTATTATGCATAGTGATTCTTTTTCTATATATTTTTTTTTACTGTTGTTCAAAATTTTGTTCTTATAACTGAAAGGATATAAGTACAATTTTAAATTAACATTATTTTATTGAAAATATCAGTTTTTACATTTTGATACTCGTCCAGATTTGTATAATGTATACATATATTCGTATCTACTATCTATATATATACATATTATACATGTACATAAATATAACATACATATTATATTAAAATGTATATGGATAGATGTTAGAAAAAAAAATGTAATGTAAATTTCAATATAAAATTTAATAAAAACAAAGAAAAAAAAAAAATATGTATACAAATGTACTAATTTTGTTAAAACAAATATACAAACAATATTCTGTTATTATAAAAGAATAAGATTTTCTATAAATATAACATAAATATAGAATTTAATGCTTAAACTACTATATGTATACTTATCAATATTATACAATAAGTAATATATAAATCTATAATAATATAATATGTACATATGTACATATATATATATATATATATGTATATAACATGCATATAATATGGGTCAAAAGTGAAAGTAATAAATTTTATTTTGATATTTTGTTGTGTTCATGGCCAATAAAAAAAAATTTTTGTTTTTATTGAAATGCTTTTATTATTTAAACAATTACAGATTGAAATTTTCATTTAATTGAATTTTATGTAAGGAATATGTTTTTTTTGTTTTTTTTTTTTGTTTTTTATATAAAAGCTATTATAAAAAAATAATCAGAAATAAAATTGAGTAAACATTTTTTTAAATATTTAAGTAGGTACATAATATTAAAAGCTAATCGTATTTAAAATAATAAAATTATTAAATAATAGAAAAAATAGTTGATGAATGGAAAGATATTCATACTAAACTGTTACTTATAGGATATTTTTAAATTTTTATAACTTTTTTTTTTTAGATAATATTATGTACCTATAGTTAAATGATTTAATATGTAAATATGTGTATGTAAATATGTGTTTTAAAATTATATCAAAAGAGACTAGATTAAATTCTGTATTTAATATGTCATCAAAAAACTACATATATCTATAGGGTGATTTTATTTCGGTTTTAAATATTTATAGGGTGTATATTTGAGGAATGAAAACGAAGAAAATATTGTCTTTTAGAGGGACGAGATCTGTACGGTCTATTTCTCTCGGTTCTTGAGACAGTGGGAATATTTTATTTTATATGCTTATACTTATTTCAAATATTATACACAACTAATTAATAAATTTGATTCAACCTCATACAGATTAACATTTCAGCTTTCGAAACAATATTTTTGTTCAGTTTTTACATTTTACGTTTTAAGTATACTTTTCAAAATTTAAATTTTTTTTAAGATCTGAACTGATGAAATCGTTGTTTTAAGTTTGAACTGCAGCGGAACCAAATTATATTGAAAATTATTTTCTTTGTGTGTATATAAGATAGTTTTGAAATCCTGATTCTAACCATTTTTAAACCTTGATTTGAAGCACTAAATATAAACCTTTTTTAGTGTCCCATTTCGGCATAACAAATAGTTAAACATTTTCTGTCTTTTTGTTTTTTGTCCCCTCAGAAAGTACAAAATATTGTTAAAAACAAAAAATAATTTACAGAAACTTTTTATTACTTTTTGAAATTTTCGAGTTTTATATTTTTATGTAACCTTATATTTTACTCGCAACTGTACATAAAATTTTTGTGTACTAATATTTTATCATTTTGTATGTACATATATACATATGTATGTGTACATATTTTGTTATTAAAAAAAGAAGATAAGGAGAAACTTTGATTTTATTAGATGAATATTACTATTATTATAGGAGTTTTGTTATTGTCTAAAATAATTAATGTCTAGACAAAGAAAAAAAAAAAAATTGTTCTTTTATAAAATTTTAATTAAAACTATTTTATTATTAAAAATATGGTTTGAGAATATTGTTTAAAATCAATTTTGTAATTATATATAATGGATAAAGAAAACTAAAAATTAAATTATCCGTAATTTGGGATAATAATTATACTTACTATAGTAATTTGTACTTTTTTTTTTTTTAATTATTTGCTGTAACTTTTTTTTATCCAATCAATTTTAATAAAAATTAAAGAATACAAAAAAAAATTTTGGTAAAGTGATAAGGTACCTTCATTTAAATATTTAAAAGAAGTAAGTTTGGAGTACGTTTCGTTTTTTACTCTGAGTAGAATTTATGTTTTTATACGATTAACTACCACACTCTTATGCACAGTTAATTTTTCTCTGCTATTTCGAAATGACTAGCATCTAGAGTTACTTAAATATGAACTGCCAAAATTAAATGGATAACATTTATTTATTTCAAACAAATAATGAAGTTTTCAAAAAAATAAATTAATTTTGAGAAATTGTTTCAATGCTTTGGTTTTTTATAATATTAAAATCTGAAGTATAAAAATAACAATGACACTTTATAAGATTTTGACATTTGTAACACTCCATAATTCTTCTAATGATTATGATTAAAATAATTAACTCTGTTAACTTGATTCTCTTATTTTGAAACATTTGTAACATCACATGACATGAAACATTTGTAACATCACAGAGTTTATTTTACTCTACTCCGGTAATTTCAAAACGACTTTTATGTGTCATAGTGTTACTTAAACATCAGATAGTATAAAACGAAACTCACTCCTGTTGTAGCATATAACAATGTCGATATAGAAAAAGTTAGCCATAAAGAAAAATAAAAAATATTGTAATTTAGTTTGTTAAAGTTTATATATTATTAATATGGTGTAGTAAAACCCATTTTACTGAAACTACATACATATACTGTATATTATTTTATTGAAATAATAGATTTTTTTTTTAAGTAGGAAATTAAACAATAATAAATAGATCATGGCAAAATTTTCTATATTTAGCTGCCTAATATTAATGTGGGGACATTTTAACTTTAAAACAAAACTGGTGTGAGATAATAATAGAATAAATTGGAGAATTAATTAATAAAAGAAGAAAAATAATTAAAAATAATTGTAAAAACATGATTCGAACTACAAAAACTTTCCGAGTGAAGAGTCGAAAAAATTCAACAAAGAAAATGAAAAGTCCTTTTTTTTTGTAAATAATTTTTTTTTTTTTTTTTTAACTTATAAAGTTTTTATCACAACAAAAATAAAATTTTTTTTTTTATTGTTATGTTTTTATTTTAATAAAAATAATTTTCTACATACTTTGAAAAATTAACTTTAAGTTCCAATGAAAACTTCCAACTTTTAAAAACAATAAATGACGACAATTCTTGTAGTGTTTTATTTTTGTTTTATTTCTAAAACAAAAAAGTGAAGGAAAAAAAAAAGGAAAAAAAATTTCAAAAATATTGGGAAATTTCTATATTAGTTTTCTTAAAGTTAATTTTGTATAAATAAATAAGACTTGTTCACGTTATTAGTGTTATACTTTAAGGTACATGAAAACTGGAGTTGCGAAAGAGAAATCAGATATCGTATTGAAGTAGCCAGAAGTAGTTTTTATAAATATAGAAAGATAATTTATGTTCAGGAGCTCAATTTTAAAGTCCGCTTACGATTTATGAAATTTCATGTATGGACTATTTTATTGTACAGAACAGAAGCATGAACCTTAAAAATCAGTAATATGAATAAGCTTGTGGGTTTTGTAATGTGAATTTATCGAAGAATGTTAAAAATTTCATGGACTTGAAACTGATAAAGAATTAAAGCTAGCAAAGAATTACAGACAAATATTAAGCGCCATAAAACATTCTATTTCCGTCATACTATGAGGGGTCAAAAATAAAAATTACTCCAGTTAATTGTTCAGGGAAAAATTGAAGGAAGAAGAAGTATCAGTAGTAAACAATTGGCATGGCTACAAAACATAAGAAATTGGATTGGTGTAAAAAATATATTAGATTTAATGCATTTATTGGCAGACAGAAGTAGCTTCAAAAATATAATAGAAAACATCATATGATCGCCAACGTTTCAACGTATTAACTGACTCAATATTCATCTTTTGCTACCTATCATCAGTATTGGATAGGTAGCAAAAGAAGAATATTCTCTAATATTCTCTAAAAGAAGAATACTCAATATTCTTAATTAACTTTATGACTCAATATTCTTCTTTTGCTACCTATCCAATACTGATGATAGGTAGCAAAAGAAGAATATTGAGTCATAAAGTTAATTAATTAAATGGCTGTAGAATTATAGAAAATTCTTATTATTTTGTCTTATATGGGAAGATGCATAGAATGAATTACAATTAAAGTAACTTCAGATACTAATACAAACTAAAATAACTATCTTTGCAGCTGACAATTTAGTTTGCCGCTCTTGTAAATTAAGTAAGAATATAATTGACACTTTACAAGATGTTTTATTGCAATTCTATAAATTGGAATATTTCAATAAATGCTGAGAAAATAAATTAAATTTTGTTTAATCAAAAAACGTAATATTTAATATACTTATTTATTTTGTTCCAAGCGGTAACCTAAAAATAAATGGCATAAATATAATTTCACTATATCCTTTCATTAATAAAAAATCTGAACATTAATATTATAATGAATGTTATTTTCCAAAGCAATATTGATCTACGCTTGTTTAGCATTTCTTTGATTTTAGCTACTCAATACAAAAGAATTACAAGTAACGCAGAATAAAAATTTTGAACAAAATGATTCTTATTAGGCTCTTATATTTTTATTTTTTTAATTGTAAGCTTCAAATGTTAGATGCAGGAATTACAGGGGTATTGACAAAATACCTCAAATTTTCCTAAAGTTCCTAAAGTTCTGAACATTGCACGATTAGTGCATTAAATTTTGAGCAATTACATTATTATTATTTAAGGGGTGTAAGTGACACTACAAAAATTTGATATATATCTATATTGGTGCTCCCTTTAAACGTTGATTTTCCTCCACTTATAATAATTGTGTTAGCCCTACTAGCTCTAAGAAAGCAATGATATGGTTAGAGAGTGTAGTGCTAAAAGTTAATCTTCGGTAAAGTAATATGCTCCTCGGTCCACATATCTTGTTCAGAGTAAAACTCCGCAGTTTTGAGTATATTTCCTCAAGATTCTTTCTCTTCTTCTTAACAGAATGTGCATGTACCGTCATTCTTTACTTTAAATTTCTTTAAGTTGTTCCTTTAAATTTAATAATTTTGAGCAAATAAATGAGTAAATAAAAAAAAATTATAGTTAACAAAATACTGTAAAGATCTAATTCTTATTCTTATAATGCTACAGATTTTACAAGATGTGCGTATAAAATAATTAATTTTTTAATTAAATTTAACATCACATTCTAAACGTCATCTGTTCAATTTTTTAATTGACTAAGAATAATTTTAAGAAGATGTCACTATTTTTGATATCTATTAAAAAAGTTAACATTATCATAATAAATTGAATTTCTCCATTTAATTTGCAGTAATTATTTTATATTGCACATTATTTTCAATATAACGATAATTTTTTATGATTATTTTGAAACGATTATTAATATTTTCTATTATCAACCGTTTGTTTAATACACCTGTTACAACACTTTATTCTATTTACGCACAACATTTAATTAAACAAAATACATATTATAACGGCTGGTTTTTCTATTTGCTTGTTTTAACTTAGAGTAATGTATGAAGGATAATAAAGGATATTAAAACAATTTGATAGCAATATTTTTGTAATTAAGTTTTTGATTTCAAAGATTTAAAAAAAAATCATCAATAGTGTAATGATGTTATAAGTATAAATAATATGTAACTTAAAATATAATCTGATTGAGTTTTAAAAATGTTATTTAATAAAAACAAGGTTAATTGGTGGAAGTTTATAGTTATTATTTTGAATATTATAATTTTAAACGTTTTCCAATTGCTTATAAAAATTAGGCGAGTGATTATCACAAAGCGGTATTTCATTTGACTGTATATCACTTGCATGTACTTCCAGTTACCTGTGTTATCATTTGACTGAATTTGATATGTAATTGACTCTAAAATTCTATCTAATTGTATGTTTTATATACAGTCAAATGATAATACAGGAAAATAAATAACATTCAAATAATAATACAGGAAACTTTCAAAAAATACAGTTAAATAACACTAGAGGTAAATGAAATTCAGGAATATCATACTGTCCCAATTAGGATAATTCAAGAATATCGACTATGATATTAAGTCACGCAATTTCTTTATTGGCAATATGTTCCGTAAATGAAATTTTTTTTAATATTCTTCGGTAAATTCACATTTCAAAAGCCTCAGCTTATTCATATTACTGATTTTTAAGGTTCACGCTTCTGTTCCGTATAATAAAATAGACCATACATAACATTTTATAAATCGTAAGCAGACATTAAATTTGATCTCCCGAACATAAATTATATGTCTGTATTTACAAAAACCACCAGCCTATACAAAATAATCAGCTTCCTAGATATTTAAAACTGAAAACTCGTTCAATTTGACTAAATATAAGGATAATAATTGATGAAGGCTGAGCTATAACGTATCAGTACTCAATAAACTCTAGCTCCGTAATGTAACTTGAAACGTAGGACAAATCAACAAAATAGTTCAGGATCTTTGCAATCGGTTGCAACCGATTAAATTTCATTTTTTAGTTTTTTTACACGCTACCCAAACTCTAGGAAAGCATTCTGTAAAATTAGCATTCTGTATAAAGTCATTGTAGGTTTGGATATGAGGGAGCGGATTTGGAGGGAAATAGGATGTTAGAAGATAGTTAGAAGGTAATTTGGAAACAAAGTTGAATATGTTCTTTTTGAAAAGTTGTAAGATTGACCATTTCTATCATATAGAAGCACGTTCCAAGTATATAAGATTTATATATATGAAAATAACAAGTTTCCAATTAGGCTAATTCAAGAATATTAACTATGACATTAAGTCACGCTAAAAGCTACATACGATTTAAAAAAAAAAGCCCAATGTTGCTAAAGCAAATATACTATAATAGAATATTTTTTTTAAAATAAAATTTTAAGGTGTCTAGTTTTGAAAAATTTAATGGTTTACAATTATCGTCTCATGGATTACTTAGATCTTTGATATCAGAATAAAAATTAGAATTCTAATTAAATTACATATAGGTATTTATTTTGTTATCATTCTTTTGTATCTTTAAAGTATATGATATAGATTCGGCTAATTCATATCTTTTTTAAACATATTTTTGATTTGACAAAGATTACAAAAAGACAATAAAAGTACAAAGTAAAAGTACAAAGGAAACAGAGTACAAAAAGACAATAAAAGAAGGGGATATTATTAATATTTAATGTCATATATCATATATTTTCGAATATCAATTTATTATGGCTTAAAATATAGCCAATTGGTTTACATAAATTTATCGAAAATACCATGTTTCATTATAAGTTGATATAATTTAAGTTTAACTGCAACAACATTTGTACAAACCCATTACCATTATATTTTCTTTGCAAATTTAAAAAAAAATTAAAATATTCTTTTTACTAATTGTTAACTAATGAAATGTTTTTTTTTTTTTATATTTAAAAATTAATCAAAATTATCCATACCTTTTCTTTTTTTATATGACGCAATGTATATTAAGACAAACTTTATAGTATATAATTTAAAATGTTAAAATTATATTACAGGTAATTTGAATATCTGGTTTTTATTTAATTTTAATTGCTTACAATACAACCACCCATGTTACTAAATATTTTGTATATTTATCATTAAATTTTATAAGATTTGTACAAACAATTTCACACTTGATGAAATCCTTTCTTTTACTTTTATTTTAACATTTTATTTTTGTTTTTTTTTTCTCCTTCTATAAAATTTCTGTATTTATTCAAAGAAAATTCATTCAAACAAAAATAATAAAAAAAAGAAAATTTAAAGAAATTGAAAAGTACATAAAGTAACAATAATAACAATAAAAGAACAAAAACAAAAAAAAAAAAAAAATAAAAATTAAGAGAAAGGAATTACAGAAAGCTAAAAAGTTGTAATGTCTTGCAATATGGTGTTAATAATGAAAAACGTGTTTTTTCTATTGTAAAAAAGTAAAAAAAAAAAACAAAACAACAAATTAAATAAAAAGAAAAAACAAAGTTTGTCGTTTTTTAACAAAAAAATACTATTATAAATAAAATGACACAGGTTTCGCGTTTACATTTCCAAAGGATGCGTAAAAACAATTACATAAAAAATAAACTTTAGAATTAAGTTTGATTTAAAAATGGTTGTGAAAAGAAATTTCAAGAAAGAAAAAGAAAATGAAAAGGATATTTTTTTAATTGAAATATATTTAAAATAGATTTTTAATTTTTTTTTTTTTAAATTTGCAATAAAAGAAAAGGATTATATTATTTTTTGTTTTGGGAAAAATTATTGTAAGTAAAAGGATAAAATATAATGCATTTTGTGGTTAAATAATTTTTATGCTTTACGTTTAACTAGTTAAGAATTCCGGGTGCGCCATAACTATATTCTTGAATAATGACAAAAATAAATGACACAAATACAAACTAATATTTTAAGTTTATTTTTATATATCACAGATAAAACTATATTTTTCATAATAATGTGTAAATCAAACTGTTAATTAAAGTTATTGAAATTAGTGTATTGTATATAAATGGGTTGTATAACAATACCCTTTTAACTCGTATTTTTTTTATTTGAAATATTAAGGTTAAAGTTTAGTTGTATGCATTCGAACCATTAATGAATATTGCTGAATCTCGGATTTAAAATCAGATCTTATGATTATGATAATTTTTTTTTTTTTAATTATATTTTTATTATAAATACTATATACATTGTATACACACAACTTTAATTTTTTGTAATTTAAAAAATTCAAAAAAAAAAGACTTTCATAGGGGTTTGAAAAATATATAAATAAATAAATTGCTTAAAGAAAACGCTTCAATAATTTCTTCAAAAATTCATACAATAACAATATACGAATATAGTAAAGAAGTATAAAAAAATTTTTAAAAAGTTATAACTGATGAAGTGAAATAATGATAACTAAAACTAAAGATTTTTAATATTATTGTATATTTAAATATTTATTTTAAGTCAATTTTAAATTATTGTTGTTATATAAAATTTTATGCTCCAGTAATTATTTGATTCAAGGTTCAAGCTTTGTTTTTTTTTTTTAAATAGATGCTCCAGTAATTTTAAAAATTTTTAAAAATTATATTTACTTTAAAATTAATAAATACATTTTATATAAATCAAAAATTTATAGAAAGTAAAATAATAAAATAATTATTAGTATATATTTCTATTCTAAATATCTTTGATTATTAGAAATTCTCCTAAAAAATAATTTTAGAAGTGTAAATGAAGTAATTAAAGATGAGTATAATAAGAGCATACAATATATATATAACATAATATTATCTTTAAAATGTGATATTTATAAGTACATAATATATGTAGTAACTATGTTATATTTTACAAGATTTGACTTGACTAAAATTTACTTTATTTACTTATTTATTTATATTAATATTACAAATCACATAGGATATTGCAATATTATAAAACCATCGGCTACTGTGGCCCATTATATTTCGAATACTATTAAGTATTAAATTATACACTAATATTATTTATTTTGTTTATATTATATATTTTATATTTACACTATATTTGGTAGCAAGGGGGATTTGTTTTCAATTAATAAAACTTGCTATCTGTGCAGGATTTGATCCCGCACTTCCGTGGTTAATAAGCAAAGTTAACAAAAAATGTTTTTCGTGCTTTAACAATTAACATGTAAAAATAAATACTTTAGGATTTTTTTTTTTTTTTTATTAAACTTTTATTTATTACTATTTGTTATTCTTTTTTACAGAATCTAGAAAAAATAAAGTTTACAAAACTAGGTTACACTTATAATATTAAATTTTAACATGTAAAAAACGGATTTAGAATGTAAAAAATAATTTATAAAAATGTTGCATACTTATAGGCGCTAAAATTATTTAAGTACTTATTATTAAACTATAAATATTTAGGCATTTGATTATCTAGCTATAGGACATTAAAGATTGCGAGATTTCCATATGCGAGAATTCCCCGCGGGAGCAGGAAAATTTTTATAAAAATTGCCTTGGCTCATTTCCATATGCGAGATTTCGCTTAAATGTGTATGTGTTTTTATTAATAATTGTCAAAAAATACTTTTTATTAACAAAAAATATTGTCATCAAAAGTAAAGATAAATAATTCAAAAATTTTCAAATCTAAAAGATATTAAAAACTATAATTTATATAAAATAATTTATAAGAAAATAAATTGATACAATAAATAAATATCAAATAATTTTAAATTTAAATTTTTCCATAAAAAATTTCAAAACAAAAAAAAAAAAAATAATTTATTGACGTTTGTCAAAATTAGTCAAAATAATAAAATGATATTTTTTTGTATATGTATGTGTATATATATATGTATATGTATTTTTGTATATGTATATGTAAAACTCCACGCAAGCCAAGGGAAAAAAGTTAAAGTTAATCCAAGGCGGGACGTGGTATAAAATATTGGGTATGGGCTAGTTGGCTAGTTTTTAAAAAGTCTGTTGTGAAAGTAAACCGTAGCTATTAAACTATAAGAGTATAAAAAGATCAGAAATTTTCCATACTTTTCAAATATAATATAACAAAAAAAAATTCTTCTTGCAAAATAATTCAGGAGATGGGTTTAAAGTCATTTTTTCTAAAAAACAAACAAAAAAAATTGTGTTTGATTTTCTTATAGTTCTTAAACGGTAAATGCTGTTGAATAACAAATTACAATATTATTGTTCAGCTAATTTTATTAGTAATCTAACAAGTTTTAATTATTTCAATCGAACTTGTACTTTTAGAGATATAGTTTTTTTAGTCGAAGTCTTTCCGAACTATAATTTTCTATTAGAAAAGAAATTGTTCTCAGTTGGGGTAATCGAAATCTGCCCACATTGTTACTTAGAAACACCAACACATTCTCAAAAAAGATTTTTAAAATTATATGGATATTTTATAGGTAAGCTTGGCTTAACAAAATTTGCCGAAATTGATATGTATAGAAACTGAGTACTTACATGTAAAAAATTTTCATTTTGATTTTGAATGAATATTTTTTTGCACATACATTTTTATGTTTGTAATGTATATGTATACATGTTATAAAGTATACTAGCATAAAGTATTAAAATATTAAATATTAATGTATGTAATCTAAGATTTGCACTATTCTGTGGTAAAAAAGAAAAAATAAAATATATATTAAGTTATAGATATGAAATTATAAATATTTTTGCGATTGCTTGCATTTTTTAAAGGTTGGGCTGTGCCCAACTTGCCCATTAGGAAGAGCCGCCTTTTTAATTAAACTCTTGGGGAATTATGAATTTTTTGTATTGAAAAATGAAAAATTTTCCCGCACCCGCTTGCATATGGAAATCAATCTTAAGGCGATCTGACTAATGGCTCAGGCTCAGTATGTAAATCACCTTTCAAAACGAAAGGTCTCAGATTTAATTCGCGGTAATACCAATATAGAACAAATATAATACTATAATATAAATAAAATAAATAATATTATGTGTAATTTGATACTTGTACCGCCGCTACATCTGTAAAAGAAGATTGATTTATTTCTTCACAACATTGTATGTAGTATAGGGGTACCAAAATAAATAAATAAATAAACACCTATAAATACATACAAAGATTACAAATTGACTTAAAATATTTATTTATTTTGATAAATTCATCTAGATCTGTTAGTCATTTGTAATTTTCTAATCTTCCTTTTTAATGTATTTGAAAAAAAAAAATTAAAGAAAAAAATTTTGAATCATATAACGGAGAAGGACAAAATGCATTTAAAATAAAAATAAAATTTACAAAAACAATAATTTTTAACCTATTTTAAAATATTATGTATTTATCCTTTGTTCAAAAGTATATAATAATAAATATGGTTATACAATTATTATTTAAAAAAATAAAATACCATTACCCACACATACACAGTAAAAAAAAAAACGGATAATAAAAAATTCCTTTATATTAAGAATAAAGTTTCATTTTTAAACTTATACAAAATTTTTTTTAATACAGTTTTATGCATTTATTTCGTTATCTTGTAAAATGTATAAATCCTTTTTTGTTTTTTTTTTTGTTTGGGATGGAAAAAGGTACAAAATCCTTAATAATAAAAAAAAAGAAAAGAAAATTGAAGAGAAAAAGACAATTTTTTTTTTCTGAAAAGAGTTTTTTTAAAGATTAGATTTTTTGTAGCGTAAAATAAAACGTTTCGTTTTTGTTTTGTTTAGTTTTTCTTATATAAAGACTCAGGTGATGATATTGAATGTCAAATATCAGTTATGGGAAATGTATAAAAATATTTTATTGATAATTTAAGGAAAAAAAAAAAACAGAAAATGAAAAATAAATTCGAAAGAATGTAAAAAATCAATTTAGTGAAGAAAATAAACAGTAGAAAAAAAAAATAAAAAGTAAATACTACAGTAATGTTTTCAATTAAGTATAGTAGCTTTTGAAATATTTGACTACTGTTGAACAAAAAAAAAAAAATATATTAAATTCAATTTACAATACAATATTTTCTTTTTTTGTTTTTTTTTTTTTTTACAAATAAGTTATTTTATTTATATTAAAACAATTTCTGTTCTACTTCTGCACCGTTCGTTTAAACTGAAAGAAATATAAACGTTTAAAAGTGAAGCTGAAGTATATTAAATTAGTTAAAATGGAAAGTAAATATTGAACAAGGCATTTTTTTTTATATTTATGTATGTGATTTTATATGAAATTATAAATTAATAAAATTAATGATCGACTAATATTTGAGAGCTGATAACATTTTTTTTTAAATTACTTTTTGGACATCATTTTTCAATGTGTTAATTAAGGGACAGACATGTGTCACATAGGTAAGTAACAAAATAAAAGAATGATTATTGAAAATATCATTAAAAGCAGGATAACTTATTTCATAAATACTAATGGAATCTTGCATAAATAGAGCAATATAGGTTTGACGAAAACTCTAACAATACTGTTTAGCTCTTACTCATTTTATATTAAAAAGTATTGTAGATGATGGAAAATATATAGCTTGTTTATTTTTGAACTTGCAAAAAGATTTTTATCGCGTAGATCACGATATATTTTTTTTCAAGTTAAATCAATTAAAGTTTAAACCTAATCAATTAAATCTTTTCAAATCGTATCTATCTAACAGAAAGCAACTTACACGTTCTAATGATACCTACAGCGAAAAAAAATTTGTAAAAAAAAGGTGTTCTTCAAGAGTCAATTATAGGACCATTATTATGGAAAATATATATTGATGATATAGCCAGGCACCCCAGCTTTTTGTTGATGATGTGGTTATAAAATATAACTGGTATTTCAGGTAGCGAGCTGAGACATTCAGTAAGACATGACTTGGGTAAAATCGAAGAATTGCTGCTAAAAAACAGAATGTGTTTAAATATTAAAAAATCGAAAATTTTTTCTATTTACTTTATATATTTAAACCCTATATGGAGGAGTAAAGCTTCACAAATTTACATAAAAAACTTGAATGTAAAGCATAATAGAGCAATAAAGACAATTAATAATTAATTTTGCCATCAAATATCCAGCAAATTGAATTTATTCGTCCAAATATGTAAGCTTTGAAAAAATATGTAATAGGAAAATGTATTTCCTAGTTTTCAAAATACTTAACAATTTAATTAAACAGAACTTTTTAATAAATCAAAATTTTAACATGCATAGTTACAATACTGAAAACAGCAGTAATTTGACTGCATTTTTGTTATGCCATGTATTTCGTCAAATTGCCTCTTGCAAGTTTTCTGTTTTTTTCTTTTTTGCTAAATTTCATCTTTACACCAAAAGTTTATTAGAAATTAAATTCTTGTTTTGATGAACTTTTCAGTAGGTATAGAATTAAACCTTACTTTGACAACTTCCAAAAAATCTCTTCAACTAACAAATCTTTATACTAAAAAAACTAATAAAAAGTTCTATGAGTTGAAAAAATTAATCTAAAAACGTTAATTTTATAACTGGTGGTTCAAATACATAAACCGAAATCCATAAATAAAAATCCAAAAACTAAAATCCAGAAAAAAAAATTCACAAATTCAGAAATGTGCAAAAATATTCTGGAAAAAGCGAAAAACTCTGATTTCGTAACAAATTTTAAAGTTCTTCCTAATTATTTTTATTGCATATATATTTCAACATCAAAAAATATAAAGTAATGGAGGCTGCCACCTCCATAATAATTTAAAATAGTCGAGGCTGCCGCCCCAAATCCCCACTAACAAATTATTAAACCCTGATTTTGAAACCAAATCTAAAGTGCTTTCTTATCATTTTTCATCACTAAGTATTTGAAATAATTGTGAAATTTTTTTTGTGACAAAAATCATTATGAATTTTGTTTTTTGTGGATTTTGGGACTCATCCTTTATAACAACACATTGATAACCCAATCATAATTCATCTTTATTTTTGATATGAATATTTGTTTTAACTAGGTGTCGAGCATCTAATGCAGTTGGGATGTACAACGAGTCGTAGGTTCTAGGTATATGAATAGTTATCTATCCCACTTACCAAACAACAACAATGTCAAAATACTTAGGTATAAAATTTTTATTAGATCTATGTTTATTTTCAAATTTTCTTTTTTACTTAAATTTACCACAATAAAAAAAAAATTGAAAATCTGAAGTACTTTTTTTAAGTTGTAAGTGTTTAAACATAGTTGAAAACAGAAGTAGACTTTATTTTTGATTGTATAAAATTTTATTTTCAAAATTTCACTTCTAAATTTAATTCTTTAATAATTTGTTATAAGATCTTCAGATTTTCTTCAGAATTCTAAATATATAATGTAATTAAATGTGTTGAAACTTTTAAAAATTTTCTTTTTTTTTTGGAAAGTTTTTATTCAAAAACCAGCTTAGGTGATTATCAAAAAAAAAAAATAAAACAAAAAATTTAATATACAACATACGGTGTAAGAAAAGTTTATGTGGCTAAAAATTATTCACATTTCATAGATCAAAGAATTATAGTTTCACCTTAATATTATTTTTAATTTTCTTTTAGGTATTTATAAACATACAAACAATTATAATATATTCTTAAGAAAATTAATTAAATTAATTTGACTATACATATACATAATATTTATGTGTAAGTTAAAGAACATACTTATATTGTACACTGAAACAAACGAAGACTTATAGTTAAAAATAAATGTTTAAATTCTTTATAATATTATTGATGATGTAATCTTTTTTTTTCCTAAAGAATGAGGGAATCTTCCAAAGAGACCAAGAATATCTCCTTAGCAGTCTTAAATTTTTACTTTCACCTTTAGTCAATATAATGAGATGATTCCTTTAACTGCTAACCAATATACCTATGGTTATAGAGTAAGCTAAGGAGGGAGGTAAGTGAAACTCTAAGGGAACAATGAATCGGCCTATTCGTATTTCTATTTAGTCAGTGGCGATGTCATCAGTCACGAAATCTTTAACTGATATAACATTTAGTTGAAGGTAGTTCCACAGTCACGGTTATTTTAATTTGAGGAAAGAGGAAGAAAAATATTAATCTAGAGAACTTTGAGGAACAAATGCCTAGTAAACTTTTTGTTTTCTTTTGTTGTTCTTCTATTAGTTGAATTCGATACTTTTGATGAGATTAAAGTGAAACTGAGAAAACAAAATTTCATTTTTAGTTTTTGGTGATATTAATTCACCATTTTTAATTGGTGAATTTGGAAATTCAAAGGGAAATATTTAATTCTACGTTTCACATTTTATAATTAATAATAAAATATTTTTTTTTTTTTAAATATATAAATGAAGAGTATTTCAACTAAAAAATTACTACTTTAGTCATTTATAAGCCATAACGTATAATTTCAAACCTTGTCCAAATATTAATGAATAGTGAAAAGGCGATGTGAGGTGTATACAAGAATTGTAGTAGTAAGAATTATAGATTGAAGAAAAGAAGTGTATTAGTAGAAGGGAAGAAAATCGTCACCAAAAATATGAAGGATCTAATAGGAAATTCTCTAAAGATTTCTCTAGTTGATTTTCTCTTTTTGTGTGTTTTTAAAAATTATCCAAGTTAAATAATATACAGACAGGTTGTGTTAAGAAACTGTATTAAAAAGAAAACAAATTTTTTTTTTTTTGTTTCAGAACTAACATTGTATTTTTGGCTGCATATACTTATCGAATAATCTAGATTCTAGATTTTATATTATCAGATTAGCTCTATAGAACAAACAGAAAATATATAACAATTTTGATCTTGTGTCTAATTGAAAGCTCTCATACTTATATGAGAATATTTATCATAATATAGAATTAGTGTTTGATTTTTCAACTTATAATGATTAAAACTATATCAACTCTTAAAAAAACACTCTAAATAATATTTTTTCTCAGTGTAAAGATATGTGTATATATATATATATATGTATATATTCTTTATTTTCATACAATTAAATACCTATAAAAAAGAAGAACGAAAAAAAAAAAAAACTTTTGAAAATTAATTTTAAATACACACATATGAGTACTAATGTTTTCAATTATATTACATATAAGTTAATAAGAAAATGTAAGTATGTTTATGGATAAAACTATATATATATATGTGTAAACATATTATGTAATCGTTTTTTTTTTATCAATTTAAATATATTCACTGACTGTATAAAGAGAAACAAATAAATACAATATGTATATAAGTATTATATAGTTAATATTATTTAAGTGGTAGGGAACATAACCTCAAAAACCATAATTTGTTGAGATTACTACATACTTTTGATTTCGACAGCTTCTTTTCTTATTGTTACTTTGTATTTGTTTTTGTTTTTTTTGTTTTATCTTTCTTTTCTTTTATATTAAATAGATTTTATCCTTTATCAATCATCCTTATCCTTTTATATAGCATTTTCTTTGTTTTTTCTTGTGTTTTTGGTTTTTTGTTTTTTTTTTTTTGTTCATTTTATTTCTTTCGAACTATTTTGTTGAATGTTAGATGAAATAAATTGCATTTTTTCTTCTTCCGAATCAGAAAAAAATGAAAAAATAAAAAAAAAAGGAAAAAAAAAAAATAAAAAAAAATAAAAGGAAGCACAGAATAAAAATGAAAATGTCTTTCCTTATTCTTTTTCGCTTTAGTAGTTTTTTTTTTATTTTTTTTTATTTTCATCTTTCTGTAATTTTTTTTTCTTTTTCAGTTTCTTTTACTTATTACATTTTATATTTTACCTTATATTCATTATTTGTCAGTTGGAAAATTGAATACATGTCGCTTGTAATAATCCATTTCCATTTACTCCAAAAATTTGCATAATGGTCTAGAGATTGTAATTTAGTCTTCTTACATTATTATTATAATTTTTTTTTTTTGTTTTTACTCTGATCCTTAGTTATTTTATTTGGTATATTGTATATTAGTATTATTAAGAGTAAAATATTGGAAGTATGTATATGAATATGCATTTATATACAGTAGAACGAAAATAAGTAGAATATGTTGCATTATTCTTTGAATTTCTTCTTCAATCAGAATATTTTATTACAATGAGGTTCTTAATACAGGCCAATGAACATACAGCCAAGTAACATACAGTCAAATGAAATTCAGGCTTGTGATAGTAACTCTTTTTTTTTTGCTTATTCTCGTCTTTTTTTAACTAAAGAGATATAATTACATTATTTATAGTTTTATCAATAACATACTATCTAGCTAGGAGCTATCTTTGGTTATATCATGCAAGTAAGGTGTTATATACTGCTGCACGTTGTAATCCACTGATGGCGCTGACTCTGTAGTAAAATAATAATAATATTAATAAGAATACTAATACCAATAATAGTAACCGTCACAGTGACAGTGGAGGTTGCCTTCAATAATTACCTCATGTAGTTTCTATATACTACTACTACATGTTGTTACTGTTGTGACGGCTTTAGTCACTGTTAGCAAAATAGTAATAACAATAGGCGGATTCATTGTTTCTTTACAGGCTCACTCCCAATTCAATGTTTCCGTATCCATTTCCTATCCGTTCCTATCCCTACTCCCTAGCCAATATGCTGCGTTCGCAGGTAAGGGTTTCATCCCATTATATTGGCTAAAGGAGGAGGTGGGCTTAGTCAGTAAGAATCTGACACTACCAAGGAGAACATTCTTGGTGTCTTTGGAAGATTCCCACCTCCCTTAGGGGGAAAAAAATACTGCTAATGAACCGTATAAGCCTTTTTTTTCATTGCTTATGATTTCAACAAAATGTATGCCTTGCTTTTGATTTTTTTATAATATATTATTTTAGGGTTTATTAGCAGTATAAAATTTTTGTTTTAGGGTTCAATACGAAAGACCCAGAAAAATAAAACCAGTTTACAAAAGCGGCTATGACAAAGTCCCGTGAGACAAACCGAAATCCCCCTACTACTTAGGAACCTTTTTCAAATTTTTGGTATAAAAAATAAAAATTGAATTTGAAGCCTGATTTTGATTTCAAATATAAAATCTCTCCAAATATACATATGTAAATATGCCTTTATATGGGTATGCGTATATGGATTTTTTGTCGATAGAGGATTTTATATAGGATTTTTTTGTCGTATAGAAAACTTTTTTCATACATTTTTGAAATTGAAAAATGGATCGTTTGTCTTAGGGGATTTTTAAAACGGTTCAAACGTTCTACTCCTTTTTTTTTAGACATTCTAGCTTCGATAAACAGCTTACGTCAATTTTTGTATTTAGTTGTTGTTTTTGAAAAATTTGAGTAGAAGTTTTTTTTAAATGATTGTATTATTGCATATAGATACTATATTAGTTCTTTTTTTCCAACTTGGGCATTCGTATTTGAGTATTTACTTTCATTTCATTTACTCTATTATTTTCATCCTCTCTTTAAAGAAAGGAATCACGTGTAAAAAAAATATAAAAAAAAAAAAAAACCAGAAATCAAAACTTCAGCTACAAGAAAGGTCTTAGAAAACTTTTAATATTGGAATTTTATAATTCATATTATTGAATTTCTACTGTAATATTTGGTAACTCACATATCCTTGATTTTTTGTCTGTTTTTATCCTTGTTTTTATGATCCTATGTACTTTCTGAAATTCACATAATAAAATTGGAATGAAAAAAAAAAAAAAAATTCCCAGAAAAACTGTAAAGGATACAACGAAAATGATGAGTGGGTTAGTAAGATAATAGTGTTACCAAGGAGAATTGAAAAAAAAGTGATGCTTTCCAAAGAGTTTTTGTTTTATATTTTTTTTTTTTTTTCTTTTTTGTATTTTATTCACATTCACTTCACTTGTGCTCTTTCAACTTAAGAAAAAGTACGAATATAAGAACATAATAAAAAATCAACAAGGAAAAAATTGAATTTTCTTTCTTACAATTTTATATCTAAAAAAATAAAAATATAAAAAAAAAAAGATATAAGGAAAAAAAAAAAAAAATCGGTACCTTCCTTTCTGTTTATGCGATAATCTTTTTTTTTTCAACTAAAAAACTGATACCCTGGCTTTGGTCGCAAAGTAAAGCAAATTAAAAAAAAAAATAAAGAAAAAGAAAAAGTAAAAACCATAGTCAAAAAAAAAAAAAAAAATTAAAATGGTAAAAGAAAGTCATCATTCACCATATTTTTTGGCACAATGCAATCTTTACTTTTTTATCAATATTATTATTATTTTTTTTTTGTTTTGTTTTTAATTTTTAGTTTCAATTTTCATTTTTTACATTGTAAAACACATGCATGAATGTGCGTGTGTATGGGTGCATATTCTGATATTTAAAAAAGATAATAATATAAATAATATTTTTGTTTTTAGATTATTGAAAGAAAGGTCCTGCTTCAGGTGTTTAAACGTCTGCATGTAAAGAACTTAAAATAATATTATGTTTCCTCCGATTTGATAGCAATTTTTACTTCTCTTTAAACATAAATGACTTGAAATGACACTACATTTCAGGTTCCTATAAAAAGTTATTTGTAATATTAGTGTCTTTTATTTAAGGGGGGTTGTGTTTAAGAAATTTTGTTAAGTATGTTTAAGAAATCAAGATGTATATTTTGTGGCATACAAGATTAAACTTGGTAAAAGAAAGCTGTTAAAAATAGTGCTGTGAATTTCGGAAGTCGTGAATTGTATCGAAATTATTTAACAACAAGTAAATGTAACAGTAAGTCGATGCAACCGACTTATTAATACCCTACACCTGAATAATTCGAATTAAATTAACAATCCATAAGTGTTTTTGGCAGCTGCTTGAACTTCTTCCCTTTTCTGTCTTATTCAACTCGAATTTCAAGAACGTAAAACAGGCATCCGCTTGGGATATGCTTGACACCCTTGTATAAAATTTTAAGTTTCTATCTTAATTATTTTCGGAGATTGGTAGTCCTTGGGATGTTTGTGTCAGCTACCCGAATTGCCACTCCAATTCATCGAATCCATCTCAGGAACATAAAGAAAACTTGCCAGAACACCATTCTATTAAATTTAAAGGTTCTACTTTTGTTGGTTTTGGAGATATGCTCGTTGCTCTTGTGCTCGTCCGGAAGTTTCCAAAATACGAACCCATGGTTCAAATTCTTTCAAATGTCAGTTTCCAATTTTACAGAAAAGGAAACATAACAGAACACCTTTGTACTAAAAATAAAAGTTCTATCTTTGTTGGTTGTGGAGATATACTCGTTTGCTCTGGGGCTCGTCCGGAAGCTTCCAAGATTTGAACCCATGGACCAAATCCTCACAAATTTCAGAAACATAAATCAAACATGAAGGAACACCATTCTGATTAATTTAAAGGTTATATCTTTGTTGCATTTGGAGATAATATCATTTGCTCTGAGGCTCGTTCGGAAGCTTTCAAAATCCGAACCCAAGGACCAAATCCTCTCAAATTTCAGAGGCCTAAATCATACATGAAAGAACACCATTATGCCAAAAGTAAAGGTTATATATTTGTTGTTTTTGGAGATAATCTCATTTGCTCTGGGGCTCGTTCGGAAGCTTCCAAAATCCAAACCCATGGACCACATCCTCTTAAATTTTAGAGACATAAATCAAACTGGAAGAAACATCATTATAAAAAATTTAAAGGTTCTATCTTTATTGGTTTTGGAGATAATCTCGTTTGCTCTGGGGCTCTTTCGGAAGTTTCCAAAACCCGAACCCATGGACCAAATCTTCCCACATTTCAGAGACTTAAATAAAACATGAAAGAACACCACCCTGCCAAATTTAAAGGTTATATCTTTGTTGGTTTTGGAGATAATCTCATTTGCTCTGGTGCTCGTTCGGAAGCTTCCAAAACCAAACCCATGGACCAAATCCTCTTAAATTTCAGAGACATAAATCAAACACGAAAGAACACCATTGTACCAAATTCAAAGGTTCTACCTTTGTTCGTATTGGATATAATCTCATTTGCTCTGCGGCTCGTTCGGAAGCTTCCAAAATTCGAATCCACGGTTCAAATTCTTTCAAATTTAAACCCATGGCCAAATCCTCTCAAATTTCAGAGACTTAAATCAAACATAAAAAAAAAACACCATTCGGCCAAATTTAAAGGTTATATATATTTGTTGTTTTTGGAGATAATCTCATTTTTTCTGGGGCTCGTTCGGAAGCTTCCAAAATCCAAACCCATGGACCACATCCTCTTAAATTTTAGAGACATAAATCAAACTGGAAGAAACATCATTATAAAAAATTTAAAGGTTCTATCTTTATTGGTTTTGGAGATAATCTCGTTTGCTCTGGGGCTCGTTCGGAAGTTTCCAAAACCCGAACCCATGGACCAAATCTTCTCACATTTCAGAGACTTAAATAAAACATGAAAGAACACCACCCTGCCAAATTTAAAGGTTATATCTTTGTTGGTTTTGGAGATAATCTCATTTGCTCTGGTGCTCGTTCGGAAGCTTCCAAATCCAAACCCATGGACCAAATTCTCCTAAATTTCAGAGGCCTAAATCATACATGAAAGAACACCATTCTGCCAAAAGTAAAGGTTATATCTTTATTGGTTTTGGAGATAATCTCATTTGCTCTGGGGCTCGTTCGGAAGCTTCCAAATCCAAAACCCATGGACCAAATCCTCTTAAATTTCAGAGACATAAATCGAACGGGAAGGAACATCATTGTACAAAATTTAAAGGTTCTATCTTTGTTGGTTTTGGAAATAATCTCATTTGCTCTGGTGCTCGTTCGGAAGCTTCCAAAACCCAAACCCATGGACCAAATCCTCTTAAATTTCAGAGACATAAATCGAACGGGAAGAAACATCATTGTACAAAATTTGAAGGTTCTATCTTTGTTGCTTTTGGAGATAATCTCGTTTGCGGAGATTATCTCCAAAAGCCGGAATCATTCGGAAGCTTCCAGAATCCGAACCCATGGACGCATTTTGTCCAGATTCGAACTTAACCTTTCTTTCGTAATTAGTAACCTACTATATAAATTTCATCAAGATAGCATCATTATTTTTTGAGTTATCGTGCGTACGGACGGACATCGCTAAATCGACTCCGGCGGTGATCCTGATTCAGAATATATATACATGTCTATACCTAACTCGCTTCCTTTTGGTGGTTACAAACACCATACCAAAGTTAATATACCCTATACTTTAGGTGTAGGGTATAATAATGATTTTGGTATATGTTTTTGTGAAAAATTGATCAATTTAAACCGAAGAGACAGTAAATGAATTACTAGTTGTCTATCATAAAATTGTAGTTATTTTAGGGATAAAGGATGAATTACATTTTTGTATAGAGGAGGAAATCTCAGCAACTGTCTTATTAGAGATTCATATCGTATATTATAAGAAAAATTACAATTAGGCCTATGGAACTTAAAAATAATGGTAGGTCGTGCTATAACACCAAATTATTTGTATAAATAATTCATTCGTTTATTTAAGACTCGATTATTTTAAATGAACCCTTTATCCGTCCTACATATGGGCCAACTACTATTTTTTATTTTATATATAGTTATATTATTTATTTGGTTAAAACCGTGCCAATTTTTTAGATGAATCTGAGTTTGATTAAAAAACCAGCAACTTAAGCATTGTGCTAAATCAGTGCTTACTGTAACAAGTATCAAACAATTATTAATTTAACTAATATCCGAAAAATTCTATAATATGGTACTTAATACTTAAAGTTTTTATTCCGGCACTAGGAATTTTATAAAAATATTATTTTGATGGCAAAAAAAAAAAAAAAACAAAACAACAAAATTATATTTAAAGAAGAAAAAAAGGAAGTAAACCACCGCAAGTCTTTCTGTTTTCTTTATATGATGATGAAGAGTAGTTCAGTTAAAAAGATATGAAATTGTTATCCTTTTAATTTTTTTCTTTACTTTCTTTTTTGTTTCTTATTTTGCTAAGGGAAAATAACTACAAAAAAAAAAAAAAAAAAACAACAAAGGAAAAAAAAAATAAGAATTACAACCTCAACAAAAGGCTAACGAAAGTTTTCATCACCTTTTTTTTTCATCTTAAATGCATAGAGAGAACTTATGTTTATGACATACTTAACCGCAATACTATTGTTGTATTAAAGTGCTCCTTCGTAGTGATGATTTTGTTTTTATTTTTAGTAACAAAATTTTTTATTTTGTTTTTTTATTATTATCTTTTATAAATATAAACACAACTTATATACAGAGTGTTTTCATTTAATTTTTTCATGGTATGGTAAAAAGTTTAGTGTTGTTAGAAAGCTTATGAGTTGAGTTATACCTGATACTCTAAATCTCTTTCTCTACTGACTTCTGAATCATAATCATAAAACTGTTTTAGTTGTCATTTAAATTATTGTGGTAATGAGGTTTGAATAGGTTTAATAAATGAAGATATTACATATGATGATACAAGGTGATCAATAGATTCGGATGTTTAATTCTGAAAATCTAAAAAAAAAACTTTTCAAATAAAAAATATAACAGACTAATCTAAAAAGTTTCAAAGCAAATACCTTTGTACATTCATTCCGTAAAAAAATGATGATTGTGTTTTTCTTAGTCGGTTTCAAGCATAGATCCTATAAGAAGCATAGATCATCCACTAAGGTTTTTATTGTTTATATTAGATTTAGCTTCAGATTATTGGATCACAATTTTCATTAAGCTGTTGATTAATATTGTTGTAGCTATTGTACAAGATTATAAGATATATATATTCTATTTGTGCGCCATCTATTACCTTATACAAGGATTATTTATTAATTATTTTTATATTACGATACATATATTATGCATATAGACTATTTTGCAATGTAAAATAAATTGCTATAAATTACTAGATACTATTCAATATGAACGTGGTTTGAATCCAAGATTTTTCAATTGAAAGTCTGGTGACTTAACCATTACATCATTGGTCACATAAAAGAAATTACAATACTCAGTATAAAAAAAAATGTTTTGCGTAAGTCAAGTGAGATTCAGATTCAATGAAAATGTATTTCAATTAATATTTATTTGATAATTAAAAAGCATCCTGTAGATATTATTTTTAATAAATACTTATAAAGGTTTAGTTTATGTTTTATTATTACTAGTGTTATTATTATTAATATTATTATTGTTTTTTTTTTTTGAAAAATTTTTATTATGAGAATTTTCCCGTATGTCCTTTGATATTATTCTTGAAAATGTATTCAACTCAATTACAGTTAAGGGTTTATTCTTATATATTTGTTTTATTTTGAAGTTGTAACTATATGATAATATTATAAATATATGTACATATATTGTAAAAAAAAACTATAAAACAGGGTTGTTCTAAGTTTTATTATAAAAATTTTCTTTTAAATATGATTAGATACAAAAAGAACAGATAAATGGGTTTAGGATTTACTGGGATTCGAAATAAATAATATTCGAATCAATATTTTATATAGTGTTTCTAGGTAATATTTTCCAGTAATCAATTTTTTTTTTATTGATGAAGATTAAACTAACACGTCAGTAATAACTAAGTTCTAGGTCCGTAGCGTACTTTCAAAATGTATAATCTATGTCGACGAAAGTTATGGGGTTTCTAGATTCTCTGTTTGATTTTGCAAATTTTTCTAGATTTATGTAATTATGATACCTCTGACGAAAGAAGCTTTAAAAGGTTCTCAGAACTATGTCAAAGAGTTTACCTAAATCTTGGAAAAAGAAACTACCGAAGTATTTCCAACATGACAGACTGCGATAAATGCATAAAAAGTACTCTATACTCTCTATAACGTCAATTCTTCTGCAAAATTTATAGTTAAGATCTTCAGGCATACCTAATCTTCTAACATATCTGTCGATAAAATGTAATGACGCGTAATAACACGAATTAATTGTCTTAAAAAGAGAGAGTATACGTATATTAATCTTTTATAAAGTGGGTAATTAATAAAACTGTCCTCGGATGTTCAACTTTATGTCCTGTGAATAATTCAACTGTACAGAAAATATTAATATGAAACCTATTATAAGAATACAAAACTGTCATAAATTCTAAAATGTATTGCTTTCTGGGACATAATCTATGAAAATCGAATTTTAAAGTAGAAGGACTACCCATCTGTATTATCTTTGTGGATATTTTTTATGTTACCATCAACCTCATTTATAATGTTATATAATACGGGGAAAAGTTCAAGTTTTTTTTTCAGATATGAATTTTTTTATTTATTTGAAATTTAATTTGCCCAAAAAATAGAACGTGTATAATATCATATTAGCATGCGTACAAGTCTTTAAATTTTTTAAATTATACATACATACATATGTATACAATTATTTTGGGTTTATTTCCCTGACAAGGAATATTTTGGGTTTATTTCCCTGCTGTAATAAATGTGACAAGGAAATTACACAGACTTTCCTTTCCAGCTGGGGCTGTAAATATCGTAAGAGAAAATTATTCTTATGACGGGTGCGAGATTCAAACCACATTCCCTGGGTATTTACGGCGTATTTTATAAGCTTTTACCAACTAGATCACTGAAGCCCCCTTTGAAGAAGATAATTGAATATGAATAGTATAGAAGCATTTACAGGAATAGTTTAAAACAATTATATAGAAGAATTCAACACTGGTTATTCAGTTTTTTGTTTGTTTTAATCCTATCTTAATATTTACATTTTATTTATTTTTTTGGTTGAGAAAAAATCCTAAAAGTGAATTCATAAAAAAATATTTATTTCAATGTAATTTGATACAAATACACCTACAACCTTCTAGCCTTTTACAAAATAAGGTAAAATATTTTGAAATATTCTTGTATGGCTTTATGTATTTACAGTGAATGCCTTTATGAAATTCAGAATCCATTACGATTTTTAAACGATATACGGTCAAAATCTAAAATAAAAGTAAGAAGTTTAGTTATTGAATGATATTTTCACATTAAAACAGGTTATAGAATAATTTATATAAAACAATGTCATGCTAAATATTTCGCTTATAATAGAAATGATCTATAGAGTGAAGCTTTGAAAATGATTAAGTTGCAGATAATAGTGTATTCATTTTTAAG
Organism: Poecilobothrus nobilitatus; assembly: GCA_947095535.1. NCBI lineage: Eukaryota > Metazoa > Arthropoda > Insecta > Diptera > Dolichopodidae > Poecilobothrus > Poecilobothrus nobilitatus. Next base: position 259,930,283 of record OX352774.1, on the reverse strand, counting down.
ACAAGTGGTTTAATTTCAGTTTTATTTAATTTTTAAAATAAGTAAAAATAAAATATTATGATTGCGTTCATCCGTTCTTCAGTGTGGGTTATTCAAAAGGAAGTTATAGTTATTAATGATTTACTTCATTTATTTTTGCAAATATTTTAAAAATTGAAAAAAATTGTAAGTTTTTAACGGTTTTGTTTTTGTTGCACAAATTTAAATGGGATGTTGAAATGGTATTTTGGGAGAAAAGTTTAACGATAATACTTATGTCTTGTAACACAATCCTCGAGTAACACAGTACTTGATTAAAATAGGCGCTGTATTTACTCTGCTTACACTTAACATTTTAGATTTTTATCTACAACCACACAAAACCTATAGGAAACTATAATAAAATATGGGCTTAACATATTTTATTATAGTTTCCTATAGGTTTTGTGTTGTTATAGATTAGTATAAGATAGATATAGAGTGGTGTCAGATTAGTTTATATGTTAAATATTATCTGTTAATAGTTTAATCTTTTATCTATTTTTTTGTTTAATTAATTTGTTTAGAAAATTTAAATTAACAAACACTTTAGGTATACTCGAATTATTGATACACACATATTTAACTTTTTAAGGATGGTTTATTTTATCAAAATTCTGCTGTATTTGTTAATCGTATGAATATATGTACATTTACACTGAATATTGTCTCTATATTCTATATTTTCATTTTTGTGTTTATCATATTTATTTTTCAATTTCTAGCACATTTTTCAAAAATGTATTCGTATTAGTAATTTCAATCTATTCGTTCGTCCGATCATCTATTTATAAAAATTCTATACCACTTAATGAAATTTTAACTATGAATAGGTCTATTTTATGTAACAATTATTTTATGTAGTTACACCGGTTAGAGAGCTACAGCCCGTTTTGAATTTTGAAAAACCTTTTTTTCAAAATATGTATACATATATCTCAGGTTCTGTTAAACTGTTTTTCAATTTAAAAATCCCAGTACATTTTTTATCTTTATAAATCAATCTTAAAAGTCTTAAAGTTTTTGCAAATTTTGTAATATAAATTTACTCTTATTTACTGAAAACAAAATTTTGCAAGATTTTACCTCCGAGTGAAATCAAAAATTAAACATGAAAAGTAACACTAGCTCAATGTTGCTGCAACACTTACGTAACATGTGTTGCGATACTTTAATGTTGCGATGCTTTCATGTTTAATTTTACGACACTTTTGACGTAACGTTACAGGTAGTTTTTATTTTTAAAAACAAGACGAAACGAAAACAATGTTACAAAAAATTTTAAATGTCTGCATTTTTAAAAATATTTTTTTTAAACTTTTTGGTGGATGAAAACTTGCAATCATGTGAAACCCAATTCTTGCTTTTCAGTTTCTTCCATTTTAACAAATTAATAAACAATGAAAATTGTCAAATTCAAAAGATACTTGTAGCAACGCAAAATTTCATGTTGCTCATATTTGATAAATGTTACCTTAATGTTGCTGCAATGTTACTTAAATGATTATGTTGTTTGTTGCATGATTCATTTTTGATTTCATGATCTGCAACATTATTACAACACTGTCGCAGTGTTTAATTTTTGATTTCACCCTCCTTCATAGTTTCAGCACACTTTTAGTTAGACTTTTGAAATTATAAGAGGAAAAGGGTCTTTCAGAATTTTCGGCTTAAGAGTTATTAGGGGTCAACAAGTGGAAATTTACTATTTTGCCTAAAGCATCTGTACAAAGTAAAACTTCAATAATTAAAACTTCAACACTATATTTTAACACCTGTCATCAGTTTTTTTTTTGATTATGAAAGATACCTTTAAAATTGAAGAAAGTGTTTCTTTCACTTTTCACAATTTTATTCTGAGATAATTTACAAGTTTTAAGCAAAAGTCACAATCCTGTTTTAATTGTCTTTTGGAAAATGTTCATATTTGAAAACCTTTAATTTTACATTCGTCCTTGTTGGTAATATGTATGTTTAATATATAACTTGTTTGTACTTATATTATAGACTATTATAATAGTATATGTGTATAGGATAATTCTTAATATGTTTGTACATGATTCTTTTTAACGGTTGTAAATTGTAATTTTTTTCGTTTTTCATTTATTTTATTTTTATTTATATTAACATTTTGGTATACGTTTAATGTATTTTTGTTTTCTTTATGTACATAGGTACAATTATATATAAATATATATGGGAATATATTATATATTTTATATATATTTTTTTTTTTTTTACTATCCACTATTATTTTATTTTTTGTTTCCTATTTCTGTTCAATTTCATTGTTTTTATAATTTTTCATATTATTATTATTATTATTATTTTTTTGTTTTACAGGTTTAACGATTGCTCTGAAAGATGTTCGAGTAACGGTCCCAGCAGCTGTTAAACGTGGTGATAATGCCAACTTAACATGTCATTATGATTTGGAAAATGATACTTTGTACTCAATTAAATGGTATAAGGGTAAAAGAGAATTTTACCGTTATACACCAAAAGAAGATATTCCCATGAAGGTATTCGGAGTTGCCGGTATAACTGTTGAGGTAAATATTACATACATACATACATACGTATTTAATATTATATAAACTATAATACATTAAACTATTATGAAATATATACTTAGTATAAAATTTTTATTATACATTATTACTTTTGTATTACAATTTTACTTTTGTGTGTCTTTTGTTACATTTTTTTTTGTTTACTTATGAGTACATTTAAAAATTTAGATTAAGATTATTTTATCCTTTTTCTATAACTGTTGTTTTGTGGAAATAAAAAAAAAAAAAAACAAAGAAGGACACAATAATAATGTAAAATTTATTTTATTTTGTTTGTTTGTTTTTATTTTATTGAATGGTTCTTGGCAATTTAATAAAAGTTTTTTTTGTCTGTAGAATAATAGTTAAAAAAAAAAAAAAAAAAAAAAATAAAAAAGTAAAAGAGAAAAATATAATAATTGTATCTTTTTGTATATATCTTTATACATATATGTATGTATAATATAGTATAAAAAGGAAAAAAAAAATTTTTATCTAGGCATTGAAATTAAGTCAAATTAGGCAATAAAAATTTTAAAAATATTATATAATGTTATTAGAATATACATACATACATACATATATGTATATCGAAATAAGATTTTATAATAATTTTACATAATCAAATTAGATACCATGTATTTTAATATGTATTAATAATATGGTAAAATTTTTGATTTGCTAAAATTTTACCAGTTAAATCTTTAAGATACATACATATGTAATATACGTATATATCTTAAATAATGTATTAATTGTATTCTTTTTAAGAGAGAAAGAGATTAATTTAAAATTTAAATTTTAAATACTTATTCAGGATCAAATACATGCATATATAAAAATTATTCATTTTTCAACAAAATACTATTTTTTTTTTAACAATAAAAAAAAAAAAAATTATGACAATATAAAAGAGTTAAAGGCATTACCATGAGCAATAATAAACCATTATTATTTATTATAATAAAAATTTAGCTAATGGAATTTGTTACTAAATTACCCTCCCTGTGACTACAATTATAGTAAAAGAGTTAATTTCTTGACATTGATTAATTTTATTTTAGAATTATTTAATTTAATTTTTGTAGGTTTTCCTTAAAACAAAGTAAAGTTTTAATTTTTTGAATAAAATTACTTAAATAACTTTAATATAGGATTTCAAGAGTTATTTGGGTTGTGTAGAAGTTATTTAAAAACTAAAAGAAAAAAAAAAAGCTAATATAATAATTACTGAAAAAAAAATTCTGTTATAATAAAAATTTAACTGATTTGTAATTTAATAGATTCTAAGATTCCAAAACTAGGTTTTGTTTTTTTGTAATTATGTTGTAATAGTTTATAAGTTACAAGTTCCACATGATTATTTACTATTAATGTAATATAAAAATTTACTATTTAAAAAAAAATATTATGCAATTTATTCTGGGGTAATAAATGATTAGGTACTTATCGTAAATTTGATTAGTTTATCAAAAAATTTGGTAAATTAAATATACTCATAAATCAGTCATATCATATTTGAATGCCTACCAAAATACTTGTTTGAAATAGATTTGATATATTGATTATTTTCTTATTAAGTTTACTTCAATTGTTTTTTTATTTTTATTTTTACAGAATCTATAAAAGATTATTAAAACAGTTTCTTATATAAGTATGTAATTAGCATGTTATATATGATTTAAAGATAATAGCACTAAGAGCAGAAATTTACTTATTTATTTATATTAATATTACAAATCACATAGGATATTGCAATATTACAAAACCATCGGCTACTAAAGGCTATTATAGGTTTTTTTTTATACTATTATTAAATTATATACTAATATTATTTATTTTGTTTATATTATATACTATATATTTACATTATATTTAGTAGTAAGGGGGTTATGTAAAGAAAAAACACTTACGACCTGTGCTGGGATCGAACCAACACTCCTTCGGTTAATACGCCACACGCCTACCCACTAGATTAACGAAGCCCCTACACTAATATTATTTATTTTGTTTATATTATATATTTTATATTTACGCTATATTTGGTAGCAAGGAGGATTTGTTTTCAATTAATAAAATTTACTACCTGTGCAGAATTTGAACACGTATTCCCTTGATTAATAAACCACGTGCTTAATCACTAGGCCATCGAGGCCCCTAAGAGCAGAAATAATGTACTATCATATAATTTAATATCAATAAATATTGCATACTTATAGGTTAATTAAAATGGCTGTAGATAATTTATTTCACAATAATTTTCAATTCATTTTTTCTTAATTATATAAATCAGGATTTATGTTTGTGTGTTATCTATATATTGCTAAACAGATTAACATGTACAGATTGAAACCAAACTTTACAACTATGTTTCTCAAGTCTTGGAAATGTTCAGCACAATTTTTTTTCGACAACAGCACAATTTTTTTCGGTTGTTGACTTTTCTGTTGTTATAAAAACAATTTATTGTTGGAATAAAGTTGTTGAATTCATTAATTCATTGAGACACTAGAATTAAATTTTCGTCTTTTCGCTGTAAATTAAAAACGATTTGACCAAATATTTTAAAATTTTTTTATATAATATATACTTTGTTTATTTTAATAGTAGAGTAGACTATAATAATAGAATTAAAAAACTGTTAAACTATAGAACGATTCGCCAAAAAAAATATTTGTAACTGAATTATGTCCAATTTCGTACGGAGATACTTTGATGAACCAAAATAAAATCTCCAAAATATTATTTGTTGAGTTTCGTTAACCCAATGTGGCATAAGAGCTCTTTAAAGATTTTTTTTTTTTTTTTCTTAATTATAAATAATTTGACAGATTGATTTGAAATTTTTTAGATATACATATGTATGTATATCCGTGCCAAATAACGCATAATAAATTAAAATCTTTTAACCCATTTGCGCATTTTGATTTGATACATATGTATTTTTTGTTTGTGTTATTTGCAATATTTTTTTTGAAAACAAATATTTAAAAGAAATCCGTGGAATTCTGGGTAATTCTGCTAGTTTTTAATATTTTAAATTTAATTCCTATAAAAATATCCTCACAATTTTAAAGATGATAAAAAAATTGAATCATTAATAATGTTCTATTTATAAAAAATTGTATTTTATATATTTATATTAATATTGTTATATATTTTTTTTTTTTCCATGACGAATTATTAATCGAAGTTTTTGAAGAATCTTATTTCTATTTCTAATTTGTCTTTTTTGTTTTTTTTTTTTTTGTTGGTAAATATGAATAATTAAAAATTATATGATAAATTTATATCAATAAGTGTTTATTTACGAAAATAAAATATTTGCGGAAGAATAATATTTATACTTAAAAAAAAGGATTAAAATGAAAGCATGATACATATATAAATCTATAATAGAATTACTTTATAACAATGGGAGACTTAAACAATAAAATTCAAAATAGAATAAAAATAAAAATCAAGACCAATTTTTTTTTTTCGGTTTTTGTTAAAAGGGTTAAGACAAAAATAATAAAAATAACAAAACAAAAAAAAAATTTTCTCAACATGAATGATGATGTTTACTCTAAAGTTATTGATTAACTAATACAAGTATTATGGTTTTCTTTATTATGAATATAAATAATATGGAACCCCAGAGAATGAATTTTTTCTACTCAATCCAAAATAAACAAAAAAAAAAGAAAAATAAAACAAAAAAGATAAATAAATATGTATATAAATCCTTTTTTGTTGTTGGTATTATTTTTTATTGCAGTTTTTTTTTTTCTCAAATATACCTTTTATACAATATAACTGTATAACTCTTTTAGATAATATTATATTAATATAAATAGACCATATTTATGTATACGACCAACCTATTAATACAGGGCTAATTCAGTATTCAAAACGTAAAAGATAAAATTTGATCAATTTTTTTAGCCTGTATGTAAGTAAACGTCATTAATTGTAGCTTCCACCATACAACTCCATACATTTTAGTTTTTTTTTTTAACAGCAATTACGTCATGGCTACGCAAATTTCGTTTGATTGTAGTAGTACCTTTAAGGTCATTCTTCAATGCTGGCGTTAGCGTGTGCCGTGTAACTTCATCGCCAAACTATTTTGAACATTATGGAAATTAATATAAATTTCTCTAATGCTGGCATTGTCAGCTACGGCGTGTAACTTTTTAAAATTAAAGTTGAGCAATGTTCAAAGCTGAACGCTGACCGCTGAACTATTTGACAGTTTTATTTTGTGTTGTGTTGGGTATTTTTTTTTTTGTAAACAATAAATAAAAGATTTAAAGTAATTGTGAAAAACAATATTTCCTTTTTTTTTTTTAGTTCTTCACTATACATTTTTAAATTTAATATTGATACAATGACACTTGACAGTTCACAGATATTTAAGTTACGCCAGCATTGTAGATTGAAATAAAAAACTTTTTTAAAGTTAAAGTTACAACCCAACGCCAACATTAGAGAATGGTCTTTATGGAGAAAAGATACTTAAAACTTGTAAAAAGTGTGTATCAAATATATTGTTTTGATAATGCTGGACAATGATTGATTTGAGTTTTCAGTGTTTCTTATTACTTGTTCAAGTTTATATAAAATTTTTGTTGGGCACTGACAACTTTTGCTATATAGCAACTGTATATCTTAGTTTCTTATAACTTGTATATAAGCAGTATAAGTATTTACATAGAAAATTTTTATGCTACTCATATACCGCGGACTAGGTTGTAAACTTGGTACGCGGACAGGTTTTAGAACTATACCACACACTTATCCAACCTAATATCGAACCATTGTAATTATGTACTTTATATTTTTATTATTTTCTCAAATCAAAAAATCTCAATGTTAAAATGACATTTAAGTTGTACAACTTGCTCGATACACGATACAACTCAACTACAAATCAAAGACTCCGCCCACAAAAATTAAAATTTTTTGATATTCTTCCAACCAACTTTTCAACCCATCAAAATGGTTTTACAACTTGCCCATACACGATACAACTTATCAAGTCCACGTACCTAGTCCGCCGTGTATGGGCAGCATTACTCGTTCTGGATTTTTTTTAACTGTTTTGTTTTGGTGCATGTTTCCATCCATATGGATATTTTGGTATGTTTTGCTCTGAAATGAACTATATAAGAATAAAATATATGTATAGGTCCATTGAATTGACCCTAAATGTACTTAAAGTGACCCTGTATACATTTATTAGTTATTTATTCATATATAACACAATATTTACTCATCTGTATGTGGTGTGGTGACAAGCTTTTCTTCAATCGATATAAACTTCTTATTTAAAGAAGGTTCTTATTTAAGAGAATGTTATTTTATCTTTTCTTTTCTTTAGTTTTTCTGTTTTATTTTTTAAATTCTTACGGCTTTGTTATCTTATTTTTTTCCTTAACTTTACGAAAAAAAAAAAAAAAAATTTTTGTTTTTTTTATTTTTCTAAAGTTTTTAGTTTTTTATTTTGTTGTTTTGGTTTCGCTTTAATAAAAAAAAAGACAAAACAAAAAAAAACTTTCATCAAAACGGAAGTCTAGTCGCTTCGAGTGAAATTTTGAATAATGGTGAGGGACAAAATAGGATATAATGTGTCATTTGCTTTTGTTTTCTTGTAGATGACGTCATTGGTAAGAAATACAATCTATTTCTTTTGTGAGATAATAAAAAAAAAAAAAATATTTTACTTTAAGAAAAACCTTAAAGTAAAAAAGAAAACAAAACAAAAGAAACAAAAGGAAAGAGGAGTAAAAAAAAAGTGAAAATAAGACAGTAATATAAATAATTCTTTTTATAAATTTTATTATTTGTGAACGCTTTTAAGAGATTCGTCACATTATTATAAATAAAAAAATATATGTATTTATATATATTAATATTATATTATTATTATTGTTATTATTGAATATGTATGTAAGTCTGTTCAAATCAAAAGACTAGCTGAGGGGATATGATTGCTGAAAATAATGTAATGTTAAGAATATATAAAATAAAACATCAGAAATAAAAAAATATTTATGTTATTTACCATAAAAGAACAAATAACGGTTATTAGTTTGAACTGATGTTTGAAGGTTGTATATTTTATTTGTCAAAATAATTATTATTATTCTCTTTGTAAAACATTTTTTCTTTTCTGTTTTTATTTCATTTAGTATAGGTATTATTTCTTAAAGTTAATATTAGTTTTATTAAATATATTTAATTTCTATTTGCTATTGAAGAACTCTATTATAATTCTGAAGATTTTTTGTTTTTACAAAGTAAAAATATAAAGTAAATATTGCCGAGTTTTTAAATATACATACATATGTACATACATACATATGTATGTACAATTGAATAATTTTATTTAAAAATATTTATTGTTTACAAATACTAAGTATTAGCACTAATAATTATTTATACACTTGCTTTTGGCGTCAGTTATAGCTATCATTGAAATGCTTCCGGAAAAAATGTTTCATTGAAAACTTATACATTTTTCCGTATAGTGATTTTATCAATCAGAGAAAACTGTCAGTTAAATTATCTGTCAAATGGCAAATGACAATAATGAAGACAAAATAAAAATAAATGTAATTTATATTTAAATTGTTGTTAGCGTTCTTTCGATGTTTGCAAAATAAAATTTTATTATTTTAATTTATTTAATTATTTTTGGTTAAAGAATAAAAAAGATTTGTTTGTTTAATAATGACATTGGCTGAATTGAGAAGAATAAAACAGTATACATTTTCTAGAATTATTTTTTTTTTTTACTTTTTTTTAAATTTCGATTTTAAAACAAAAAATTTTAAAACTAAACTTAATCAAAATATTAAAAAAACAAAAACTCATTAAAATACAAAATCATAATGAAATATGTACATATGTATTTCAAGAATTGCATCAGAATTTTTTTCAATGACAAACTGAAATGGGAAGAAATAAACAATCTTTAGCGTTGATTAAAATGTTGCCGGAAAATGTTTATTTTCAATTTTTTTGCAGGAAACACATATACAATTTAACAAAAGTGTTGATTTAATGATTAAATAATTTCTAAAGAATAAATTCATCTACGAATTTTTAAATTTTACTTTAAATATTTAAAAAAAAATCAATTTTATGATTTTTCGGATTGGTAATTATTTCCCTGAACAACTGATCAGTAATTTGGCATAATGAAACAAAATTGTTCCAGTGACATATGTTTCATTTCTTCCCATTTCAGTTTGTGATTGAAAAAATTTCTGATGCAGTTTTTGATATATTTCATTATGATTTTGTATTTCAATCAGTTTACACTTGGATTTTAGTTTTTTTATTTTGTTTATTAAATAAAATAATCTCTTTTTATTCTAGTAAAATTTTCTATTATTAATGAATAAATAAATTAGAATAATAAAATTTTATATTCCAAACATCGGAATTACTTTTATTTTTATTTTGGCTTCATGGCTCATTTGCCATTTGACATATAATTTTACTGACAGTTTTCTTTGATTGCTATAATCGCCTCGCCTATATACGGAAAAGAATGTAAGTTTTCAATGAAATATTTTTTCCGTATGCATTTCAATGAAAGGTATAACTGGCGTCTAAGGCTTTTTTATATAAAAAAAAACGTAAATTTCTAAATTTTGACCAAATTGATTTTAAAAACAGACAAAATTGATTTTAAAAATTTGGACGAATTTAATTTTGAAAAAAGACAAATATAATGTTAAAAAGGATAAAATTAAAGTGAAGATTTGTTACATTTATTACAACAGTCATAATTAAAATCATTTTTTAAACGTTCATATAATTTATATTCTAAATCTTTTTCTGTACTAATTTTACTAAAATATTAATAAATTTATTTTCTAAACTATCTAAATAAATATCTACATAAAATTTTCAATTAAAATGCATTAGATTAAAATATATTTTTCAAATATTCAAATTTTCAATAAACAATTTAAAACACTTTCAATTATTACTTTTTAGCACATTTCCAAAAAAATTTTTGTAAAAATGTGCTTATTAGTTTCACTCTGTCCGTCCGTCCGTCCGTCCGTCCGTCCGTCTGTTTACAAAACTTCTACACCGTTAAAGATAGAGGAAAAAACTTTTAACCATGGGTAGGTCTCATAAAAAAAAATAATTTTGTGGAACAACTTTTTCATGTAGCCCCATCCATTACGGAGCTACAGCCCCTCAAACTTTGAAAAAGCCCTATTTTTAAATGCATATATCTTATGTTCTGCTTAAAATTTTTTCAATCTGAAAACGTCATTCGACAGATATTTCTTTTATCTTTGTAAATTTTTTAAAATTTAGTATTTAAATTTACCGTTATGTGAAAACCAAATTTTGCATGATTTTTCTACTTTCATAACTCCGGCACGCTTCTAGATAGAGGCTTGAAATTTTGAGGCAAGAAAGAACTTTTAGAATTAGTATAAGTTTTCTCAGAAAATTTTTTTGGACCACCCCTGTTTATGAGCTATTAGAGCTGAAAAATTTAAAATTTACTATTTTTAAGTACCTGTAGCTTAGGAACCTGTACACATTTTACTTCTGCAAGATATAGAAATTAAAGCTACAGTACTATATTTTTACGTGTGTTAAAGGTTTATTTTAGTTGTAAAGGGTTCCAAAGTTGCAGCTCTTCAAAATTGCGAAAAAGCCCCATTTTCAGATGTATATATCTCAGGCTCTGCGTAATAGTTTTGCAATCTAAAACCGCCAGAAGATCGAAAAGTTTATTATCAATATAAAACAATATCAAAATTATGTAATATTTTGTAATTTACTATTTGAATTTATCGTTATGTGAAACCCACATTTTGCATGAAATTTCGTTTTTCATAACTCCGGCACGCCTTTAGATAGAAATCTCAAATTTTTTGGTAGCACCCCCTCTTTAAGAGTTATTACGCCTCAAAAATTGAAAATTTGCTATTTTTAGACACCTGTAACTTAGGCACCTGTATAAATTTTTCCTTGACAAGACATGAAAAGTAAAGGTTCAATAATATATTTTTACGTGTGTTAAAGGTTTTTCACAATTCTAAACAGTTTATATTGAGTTTTGGAAATGTGCGCTTTTAAAAACCGTTGGTTTACATTTTACCTTGTTTAATTAAATTTCAAAAAATTTCAATTAACAATTTAAAATACTTTCGATTATTATTTTTTGCCACTATGCACATTATGTATAAAATTAAACAAAGTTGCGCCTTTAAAATCACATTGCAATTTAATTTCAAATATTCCTATACTTTGTGTTATAACAATACATAGACACATTAACAAAGTTCCGCCTTTAAAAAAGCATTGTAAATATACTATTTAAACAATATTTCGCTCATTTTCTCTGTTATAGTAATTTCAATAACAGAATGATTTTGAAATGAAGTAACATATATTTTACCTACTTTTACTAATGGTTTTTTTTTTTGCAATTATGTATTGATTATGTATTACGATATTTTCCCGACAGTAGTTAGTATACATGCATATATATAAAAGTATTGGTAATAAAGAAAGATTAAAGTCAACAATTATTAGCATGAAAAAAAAACAATTAAAAGACTTGTAGAATAGAAATAACGATAAATTTTGTTTTAATTTCATTGTCTGTTTTTAACATTGTTATGAAATTACTTTGAATAATATTTTCATATTTGTATAAGTTTTATAGTTTCATTTATTTATATTTTTTATTGGATTAAATATATAGAAAGATTTAGCAAATAATATATGTACATATAAAGATGTCGCAGAGGGCCTCGGTGGCCTAGTGGGTAAGAGCGTATAAAATACGCTGTAAACCTCGAGGGAGTGTGGGTTCGAATCCCACACACGTCCTAAGAGTTATTTCCTCTTACGACACTTACAGCCACGCCTGTACTGGAAAGGCTGTGCAATTTCCTGTCCACATTTATATTTTTCAAAATTACAACTAAGAAGAACATATCTAATTTTATTATATAGATATTGTATTGTTTAAAGAGACAGACAGACAGATTTAAAATGATAAATATACTGTTTAGTTAAATATTTTTTTATTTAGTTTTAGTTTTTTTCTCTGTTTTTTTTTTTTTTTTAAATAGAATTTTTATGTTATTAAGGCTCAGATTTTAAATGGAAATAAAACGCATATATCTTTTAAAGATTTAAAATGAAATGAAAGTTTTTTTTTTACGTTTTAGTAAAATATCATTAGTTAATTTGCACATCCGATAATAAATATTATAGCATTAAATTTAAGGACATGAAGATTATAAGAAAAAGAAAGAAAAAACATTAAATTTTATATTTGTTGGTGTTGAGTGAATACATGTACATATATCCATCATTTGAAACAAAAAAACTGAAATAGCTTTTTTTTAAAACGCAACTTTTTTAGCCTTTGATTAGATATTGCTATTAAGAAATTACAATTTTGACTAGAAGTAATATTTTTAACTTTAAATAAAAAAAATATACAATTTAAAATTTTATATTTAGATATATAAATAGTTCCATTTTTATTCAAAGCTTAAACCTCACTCTAACAGTAAGAATATTTCTCCGCATCGTCATACATTTTCACTAAAAGTTATAAAGACTTATTATACAAATTTTTATATAAATCCATAGTTTTTAATTTTAATATCAATATTTTGAATACCTACTTATAAAAATTTTTAAGAAAATATTCTGTGAATTTAAAAAAACAATTAAAAATCTTAAATCTTAATTTTGTTAATTGTATTAACCTACATATACTATTGACTTTTTTGATTTGTAACTTGTTTGTATGTTGTGTACGAATACTGCAGCCCCAATTTTCCATGCTCAAAAACACATTATTGAAACTCTGATTTTGGAACCAACACTAAATTCTCTCCTATTTATATTTTTTCATGCATATTTCAACATCAACGTCTTTAAAAAGATGTGGGTTACCGCTCTCAAACCCTGGCTAGACATATTTTTAAAACTCTGATTTTAAATCCAACTTTAAAATCCCTGTTGCTGTAAAAAGCTGTATTTTCTGAAAAAAAAAAAAGTGATTTACTCGGATGTTAAAAAAAAAACGAGATTTTTAAAAAATGAGATTTTGATAAAAGGAGTTTTTGAGATACGAGCATTCGTATAGCGGTATCCCTTCCCCTATATTAAAATTATTGGCTTATATTAAATCTGTAAATTTCAACTCATTAAAATGATCAGAAATTAGTTAAATTTAAGTTTGAAAATTCCATTAGTCCAGAATAAAGCGATCTAAATAAATTTCTTAATAAATAAAAAATATGAATTTAATTCAAAATATATAACATAATTTTTGAATTAAAATTTTTTGACCTCTTAAAAAATTGCAAAAATTTAAAATCTCTTTATTTTTCTATTTTTTTTTTTTTTTTTTACTGTTATTTGCTTAATAAGTAAACGCAGAACGCTATAGAAATCCATTACAAAAAATTAAAGTATACATGGAATGAAAAAAAAACAAAATGTAAATAATAAAAAATATTCATTCCCTAAAAATTCGCCATTTTTTAGTTTTTTTTTTTTTTTGTTTGTTTATTTATTTATATGTTTGTTTTCATTTTGTTTTGAAACTTTTGTTTCTATTTGAAACTCGAAACAAAACTAAAATTTCTTGTATATGGTATAAATTGTAAAACAAAAGATTGATAGGAATTACAAAATATGGAGACACTGAAATATTACCATTGTTATTCGATATTGATGATGTGCATACAAATGTGAATGAGTATAAATTTTTGTTAGAACATGATTTTTTTGTGTTGTGTTAAAAGTACAAATAAGTCATTTAAACCTGAAGCTATCGTATTCATTAGATTCACAACGTAAAATGTAAATTAAATTTTATACCGTAGAGGTATATTGAAAAGCAATCATTTTTTATACCTATAGAAAACAAAAATTTAGTAGGTTATACAGTTTTTTACAATGTATTAAGGATATTTGATTTTATTTTATGAATATTTATGAAAAAATTAAATTGGGACAAAATTAATGAAGATTTTGGATATAACTATGTACTTGAAAATAAATTAATCATGTTACTTAAGAAAATTTAATTCATCCTTTCCATTGTGAATTTTTTTCTTTCTTTTATTCCATTAAATTCCGATTTTATAAAATATTTTCAGATACTAAACTTTAATTTAATTTTATTAAGTTCAGAAGAAAAAGGACATCAATAATGAAAATCGTATTTTTTTTTTGAGAAGTTTGACAAAACAGAAATAAAACGAATTGAGCGCTATCTATATTTTAGAACAGAAAATGCTACTTAAGTATAATTAATTTGATATTAATGGAATTTCTCTATGTAAATAGTTATAAAAATAATTTTAAACGTCCGGTTGGTTTTTTACTACTTTCATTGCAAATCATTTAAAAATCTTAATCAATTTGATAAAAAATAAAAAAAAAAATATTGCCGTATACATTTTTCAAAAAAAAAATGTTCAAAAAAGAAAAAGCTAAACTTATTTCATTATTTCTTTTTTTGGAACACACACTTAATCATTATACAGTGATTGTATAAGTGCAATTCTTTAACTATAATGTAAGTAAAAAAAAAAAAAAATCCATTAAATTGACAATAACTGATACTTCATTGAAAGTTAACATTTTTTAAATAATAGTAAAGAAAAGAAAAAATATACACAAAAAACAAAAAAAAAAAAAAAAACAACATAAATAAAAAAATAAAAACTAAAAAATCTAATGAAAGCTAAAACTTTGAATAACTTTTAATTTCAAAAAGATGAAACTTTTACAATAACAAGCTAAAACAAGAAAGTAAAATAACAAACAGCAAGAATAACAGAGAATAGAATAGAACTAAAACTGAAATTGAAACAAAACAAAATCGAAACAAAAATTTATTAAAGAACGACCTATTGTATAACATTTAGAGCATGACATTTTATTTTATTTTTTATTTTTGTTTTAGTTTTTTAACTTACATATATTCTCTACTATACATTTGTTCAGAATCTATGAAACTACTACATTTAAACATTTGAAGAATCTATAAAACTACTAGTATAGTAGGTATATTATTATGATATTAGATAAACTTTATTGAACATAAATAATGTAAATTCTCTATTTTTAGGTCGTCGCCATCTTTCAGATCAATAATTGTCTTTAGTTTCGATTTCATTTTATTTTGTTTTTCTTATTTTTTTAGATATTTTTTTTTGTTTTAAAGAAATTGACAAATCAAATCTAAATTCGCAAATAGAATTCATTTAATTTTATATGTACATATGTATGTACTATGCAGTGGGGAACTTCAAAATTTGCAAATCAGATGTGCAGTCAATAATTCAAGAACAGAATATGTTTTTTTTTTTTTTTTTTTTTTTTTTTTTTACGAGGGTTGGTGGAAAACTCGAAAGTCACCAAGAGGAACTGCACGTGCTTCCTCAGGGTAGTGTTGGATTTTAACCAACCAAAACCACCCCCCTTTTAAAACCAAACTTTACGATGGAACCTTTAATACGAATGTACAGTTTGGTTTTGGGGATAGGGATGTGGGAAAGATAATTGGGAAAATTGGGAAATTTGGATTATGGAGGATAGGTAGGAATAGATAGGATGTAATAGAAAAATTAGAAAAACTATGGCTTAAACTAGAAATTACACATTAATATTCAAGATTAGCTGCAATAGAATTAGAAACATATTAATTTCACCTACAAATCACTTAAACTCATGCAGCGCTATTCAATGTTAGTTTTATATATTTGTGGGCAACTATAATTGCGGGAAAAAAGTTCCAGTGTATGTATATAAAAAATGATTGTAAATAATTTTGTTAATAATAATTGTGGGCCTCCTATAGCTGGTGGCCCCTCCCCCCAACGCAGGGTCCTGTGTCTACTAGTTCCTCCACTGGTACTATGTATGTATTTTGTTAATTCAAAGCACTAATTACAAAAGCAAAAAAAAAACAACGATGACTTAAAAAAGCAGCACACTTTCCTCTCCGTATACATCGATTTTTCCATCTATATTTAAAACTCACAGAAACAATATTTCAAACTCAAAAAAATCTGCAATGAATAGTTGAAAATGCTCATTTCTATGAATTTCAATTTAGAAAAATTTCAATATAAAGTTCATGTTTATGTTGTTCAAATTAAGGAGCTGAAAGTTTAGCAACAATTACAAAAAAAAATGCTCTGAAGACGGTTTATTGGCTTTTTAAAAATTGTAGAGTGGTCTAATCAATATAATAAAATAAGAAAAATAAAGAAAATAAGAATACATATTTTTAAAAAAATCTAATAAATTTAATGATTTGAACGTTATACACATATATATAAGTATATAACGAATTATATATACATA
Source organism: Poecilobothrus nobilitatus (assembly GCA_947095535.1). NCBI lineage: Eukaryota > Metazoa > Arthropoda > Insecta > Diptera > Dolichopodidae > Poecilobothrus > Poecilobothrus nobilitatus. Next base: position 259,913,337 of record OX352774.1, on the reverse strand, counting down.
CATATATTTTTTATATTTTGTTTTACAGTAATAAACAGTTTATGGTATTTTTTTTTGGCATTTTTTATGATTAATGCATTTTGTGGCATTGTTATATTTGGCATCACATTTAAACTTGAAGTATATTCACTTGTTGAAGTTATTTAAGTGAATGTATATACGATGTTAAATGTATATGAGATGCTAAAAATCTTTTAGAGATTTACAGAGTTTCTCAAGATTGGAAAAAGCCCTATTGTTTTTTATTAATATAAAAATTTCAAACGACAGAAAATTTTATAGGTATTATAAATTGATCGAACGAGAAATTATATAGTTTTTTGAAGTGTATAAAGATATTTGAGAATAATCTTGCTGAGACAGAAATTTGTACTTCTCCCTATTTAACAGCTATACGATTTTCTTAAAATTAAAGAAAGTTACGCGTTTGGTTTGAAATGTCTCATTATTTTTAAAATTACAAATTTTGATTCAAAAATAGTCCAATACATTGTTTAAAATTGTCTTTTTGAAAATGCACACCTTTAAAAACCTTTAATTTTACATAATATTTTGTTTTAAATTTAATTTTCTATCGTTCGATTAAAATGATTATAAAAAAAGTTTACGAAGTGAAAATGATTATCTATAATATAATTTTTTTTTAATTTCTTTTTATATGTCATATTTTTAGAAATCAATGTCAAATGCTTCAAATGTAATGCTGGTGTCAATGGAACCAAATTCAACGGGCAAATATAGCTGTGAAGTGTCAGCTGATGCGCCAACATTTCATACAAGTATTATTTCTGGTGAATTGGAAGTTGTTGGTAAGTTTTTAATATTATATTGTACCTATTTTTTTTTTTTTTTAATTTAAATTAATTACTTTTCATTTATTTATTTATTTATTTGTTATATTTTTTCTTTTCTTTTTCTTTTTTTTTTTTTTTTGATTTTTTTAATTAACAGAAGATTCTCTAATTTAATTTGGAACATCAAAATTTTTATTTTTATTATAGTTTCAGTTCAGTTTTGACATTTTAAATAAAATAAATCAAATAATTAAATGTAGAAATTATAAAATAGAAATATAATTATATTTTGATATCCTTGATAAACATTTGTTTTTATAAAGTACATATTTACTTTTCATCTTGAAATATTTTTAACACTTATTTGTAATTGTCGCCATAACATTTAATAAAGTTTTAATATATTAACAAAGTTAAATGTTTTAAGAAGTTCATTATGTATTTTTAGGCAATTACGTTAACAATAATATTTTTGTTCTATGAAATAATCTTAAATTTGTTCCGCCCAGCACTCGAAATTCGAGCGAATTCTAGATGTATTTTTAAAAGCTTTTGTAGTTATTGGTTCTGAAAGATCAATTTTTTATTTTCTTTTGATTTCAACTTTCCTATTTAAAAAAAAAAAAATTTTTATGGACATTTAGTTAATAATTGAGTCGAAAGGTATGTATAATTTTTTTAAAGTTTGAAATTTTTTTTTTTTAATTTGAAATTGGTTGAAATTATATAAGGTTTTTAAAATACTTTATAGGTACCTATTAATATATGTATATAAGTATAATATGACCCTATTTTTTCGTCTTTTTAGCATAATTTTCAAAAAAAAAAAATTCTTTGTTAATTTTAGTCTGTCTGTCCGTATATTTTATATATTTAGGCACTATTAATGTTGTCTATTCCATACAAAATTTAGGTAAGTATAATGTGTGATTTAAGAAAGACAAATATACAGGGTGTTTTTTGATAAATACGAATTATGTCATTTATACAAATTTTAAAGAGATCTCTGTCGTACTTTTTTAGTTGCAATTTTTACATTATATAATATTTAAATATAATTATAAAAATTATTATTTATTACTATTTTATCTTGATTTCCAAAATTTGACCAATAAGTTAGAAAATATAAGTTTTGATAGTTAAGTTTTTAATTCATATTTAAAAAAAAAAAATTAGTTAAACGTTAAAACAGTTTTGATTCATGTTTCTAAAATTGAAACCAGATTTTGTTATAAATTTTTTTTCAAAACCAATTGATTTTTTTTAGCTCTAAAGTTATTTTTTTCTTAAAATACTATTGCTCCTTATAAAAATATTCATAATCTATGTATGCAGTTTAATAACTTTTTCTTTATAATTTCTGTCATTCTTACCTAAATTTTTTATCAAACATTTTATACAAAGGAATCTCAGAGTTTTGGTTGTGTGTAAAACACTAAAAAAAAACGACGAAAAATGCTGGCAACTCTGGAATACCTAACATAATATATGCTGTTTCGATAAAATTTAATCACCTCAATAAATACGGAGTTGTATGACAGCTACTGGAACCGCTACTCCAAACCAATTAAATTTTACGGAGATTTTTAGCATAAAACTTAACTTTCTTGGGCAAAATTTTATCTAGCTTAGCCTTAACTTAGGCGCCAGTTATAGCTTTCATTAAAATGCTTTCGGAAAATGTTTATTTTCAATTTTTTTTGCAGCAAAAACATATAAAATTTTCTAAAGAATAAATTCAACTACGAATTTTTAAATTTTACTTTAAATATTTAAAAAAAAATCAATGATTTTCCGGATTGGTAATTATTTCCCTGAACTGATCAGTAATTTTGCGTAATACAACAAAATTGTTCCAGTGACATATGTTTCATTTCTTCCCATTTCAGTTTGTCATTGAAAAAAATTCTGATGCCGTTGTTGACATATTTAATTATGATTTTGTATTTCAATCAGTTTATACTTAAATTATATTTTTTTTATTATTTCGTTTATTAAATAAAATCTTTTTTTTTATTCTTTATTAGTACCATTTTCTATCAATAATGAATAAATAAACTAAAATAATAAAACTTTATTTTCCAAACATCGAAATAAGGTTGACAATAACAATTTAAATTACATATATTTCTATTTTTATTTTGGCTTCAGTATTGTTATTTGCCATTTGACAGATAATTTTACTGACAGTTTTCTCGCCTTGCTTATCACTTGGGGAAAAATAACAAAAAAAAACGTTATTTTGACTTTGTTGTCCTTTAACGATTTATTTATTAATCGCCTCCCTATACGGAAAAAAATTTAAGTTTTCAATCAAACGTTTTTTCCGTATGCATTTCAATGAAAGCTAAAATTGGCGCCTTAATTAGACACTAAGTTATTCTCATATAAAAAAAAAAGTTGTATAGCAGCTACTTGAACAACCTGTGCGAACTAGTTTAATTTCAATAGCATAACTGGCACAGACTTACTGCGAATATGTATATTTCTTTGATATATTATTTTCTCGTTTCCTTTAACATGTCACAAACGTAATAGAAAATTTATGATACACTTTGAACTATATTCGTACGGAAATAAAATTTATTATAATAATAATTTTTGAAAACACTGGTAGATTCTGTTCAATTTGTATTAATAATATTAATATAATTATATTAAAATATCCTTGTGAATCCTTAATTTAGGACTAGTTGCTACTTAAAAAAAATTAAACCCATAAAAAACCTATAAAATAAATATTTTCAGAAAAATTCAACAAATTAAATTGATTATTCATTCATCAATTTCAACAGTACTAATCTTTAGAATTATACCCGTAAGAACATTGTTCAAGAATAAAATAAATTTTCCATTACATTTGTGACATTATAAAGGAGTTGAGATAGATATAGGAAATATATATATTCTTGTTATAGTTGAATTTTAAGTTGATTTAGCTGTGTACGAACGTCCATTCATCCGTTCGCACAATAACTCAAAATAATAACGGAACAAGGAAATTTTTCAGTTGGTTTGGCGGAACCGAGTCGAGTAGTTGTCATATAACTCCAAAATTTACAAAAATATATGTCCGTACTTAATTAAGTTACATATCTTTAATGTTATAGAAACAGTATAAATATTATGTTTGTGCGATTATCCTAGAGTTAACATTGTCAACTCTACACTCTTTAAATTCGTTTTATTTTCTTGTTAAGTCTTTATATAAGGGATTAATAATTATTATTGAAGTTTATTAAAGCAAAAAAAAAAAAAAAAAACGAAATTTAACCTAAAAATCTTTAGGGCAAACATAATATAAAATTAAATCGTTCATATTTCAACTTCAAAAAGTAGATTAGTACAAAAAAAATTTTCAAAATAAAAAAAAAAAAATTTAATTTCCTTAAATTTTTCTTTTTTTTTCGTTCTTTATTTTCTTATGTTTTTTAATTTTTTAACATGTGACTTTTGAGCTAATTACAATTTCCCAATCCTGTTCATGTTTCCTTATTTTATTTTATTTATAGTTTTTGTTGTCCCAAAAATAAAAAATGTCTGTAAGACAAAAACCAAAAAAAAAAAAAAAAAAAATGAAGTGAATTGAGTGTACTCTAAATAACTTTTACGTAAAAAATTGTATGTAATTATATTAATAATAAATACGATGTTATTTACGAATTTGATGACATAAATTAGTCATGTTACCCTACTGCGAGTTGAACTCAAGGAATATTTTCTAAATAAATATTTTAAAATAAAATAATATATTTGAAGTTATAATTTCGAAATTAATATTTAAATACGATTTTAATCCTATTTTTATATTCGGTATTTGTGAAAAAATTGACAAAAGAATGAAATTGCTATGCCTGAATTAACAGATGGAGAGGTTCAAAATAATATTAAATTATTTACCTTCTATATATTATACCTTTAAATAAAATAAAAAAAAAAGGACATTTTTGGTTTTTTGTTAAAGTTCGAAAACATTACAAATATTTTCTTTATATTATTTTTCTTTCTTTTTTTTTTATTATTTTTATTGTTTTGTTTGGAAAAAGAATGAAAAGAAGGAAAAATAAAAATTGAAGGCTATATCTGTAGAAAACGAAATGAAAATGATTTATTTCTATATTTACCAAATAAAAACAAGTAAAAAAATCTTTTAAAAAGGAGTTAGCTATATATCGTCCTTATAAGGCTTCTATACTAAGAGAGTGTGAGTTAATAATATTATAAAAATCAGGTGCAGAAATATATTTTTGATTTTACGGAATTAAATTGAGTGGAGGAAGAAATAGACCGTCAATGAGAAAGAAGATCAGAGCAAAAAAAAAACTGTTACAGAAGTACGTATTGAATAAATGAAATTTTTTTTTTTACATAAAAAAAAATCAAAAAGTAAATAAGTTGGCACTTGGGGAAAAATAACAAAAAAAAAAACGTTATTTTGACTTTGTTGTCCTTTAACGGTTTATTTATTTATTTATTTCTTATTTTTTTCTTTTGGTTTGTTGTTGTTTTTATTTTTTTATCGTTTTGTTTGGTTTTCTTGGATTTTATTTGAATATTTTTGAAGAAAAAGAATAAAACGAAAGAAATAACAAACATTGTTGTGAATCAATCCTTTAAATAAAGATTTTTAACTATGGTAGAGAAAAAGTTGGATTTACTTCTCATCTTGATTTACAAGTTGTTTCCTTTATTATTATTATTTGTTTCTATTTTTTTTTGCTTTGTCCTTTTAAAAAAAATTTGTTTTTTTTTTGTTTAATAACCCAAAGTAAAGTGAAAAATATTCCTTTTCTGCCAGGGCGGCGGCTTTATAACAAAATGAAAAACAAATCAAAGATAAATAAATATATTGATGTAAAAATTGATTTCCTAATCGAAATTGATGAATAATTTGTTGTTATCATATGGTCAATTCATATTTAAGGGATATTATATAAATGTTTGTGGATATTCAGTTTAAAAATAAGAATTAATAGATTTTGTGATTTTAAAAGAATTTTTTATGCTGTTGAAAGTGAATAAAATTATTTGAAATGCTCTTTACTTTAAATTATTTCAAAAATATTTTTTTGTAGTTGAACGTGAACATGATATGAATTTAAGTTAAAATTGCATGTATAAATTTAAAGTTAGTTCGGTGAATAAAATGGATATGGTGACTTGAGAATGCAGGCTTTGATTCATTGTTAGTAAATGATTTCTACTAACATAACTTAACTTACCTTTAATCTTTTGAAGATATCCAACGAAAAGAATGAACTCTTTTTTTTATCCAACTCTTTTTTATGAAATTTAGAAAAGCATGTTTTGTGTAATTTTATCAAAGGTATAATGTAATCACTTTAAACTCTAGGTTACTAATGTTAGGTTTCAAACATAAGAGAAGTTAATAAGAATGCTCGCGATCTGTGTAGTATTCGAATTCTCATATTTTCGATTAATAAAGTCTTGTGTTCAATCACTCAGTTATCGTAACTCCCTTTATTGGGAATAATTTAATGTTTGTTATTTCTGAGAATGTCAAATCAGAATTAAAAACATTGTTAGGCACTATTAAAATCAAAAGTCAATCACTTATAGTTTTCTAGAATAAAAGGAAATATCTAAACATGAAAATTTAGATATTAAAATTTTCTAATCTATTAAGAAGAACAACCCTTTTAAGGGGTAATCAATTATTGTTTTTTGTGTTATTTATTATTAAAATTATGAAATAAATAAGAGGAAAAAGAAAATTATTAATATCAAAATGGACAGTCAAATAATTTATTATAGACTTTTTATATAAATAATATGTTATGTGTTTTTTTTTTTTTCTTCCTTTTTAACTTTTCAAATGCTACTAAGGGAAAAGATAAATCTGTTTTATCAAAATAAATATGTATATAAGTATATTTTTTTGTTGTTGTTTAAGTTGACTTTTCTTCAAATTTCAACAAAAACAAAAAAAAAAAAAAAAGAAAAAAAAGAAATTGGTACTGACAAAACTTTCCATATTTATTTGTATCTCAAGATAACAATTTTCGTCTTAATAAAGAATAACATTTTCTGATTTTATGTTTATATTATTTTTTTTTTTTTTTTTTGTATTATATAATTTTTGATATTAGATTTATAATACCTATGAATAAAAAATGTGAAGAAAATATTACTTAAAACAGCATAAAAAAGAAAAGTTCTATTATTTTTTTTCGACTGTAATAATTAATGTTTTTTTTTTTTTCTTGTTCGAAAATTTCGATATTCTTTAATTCTTTTTCGACCGTAGAGATACTGAAGTACATACACCGTGATTTATAAATAAAAAAATAAAAAAATTTTAAATAAAAGTTTTTGATATAAATTAATTAAATTTTCTTTGTTGAATAGCTTAGATTACATAAGGTTAAATATTCCCAATCATATAAAGAGGACATAAATTTAATTTTTTTGAAAGTTTTTATGAAATTATTAAAGTGAGTTATTTGCTTTTTAAACTTCTTGCTATTATACTTTTGTTGAGTTACCTCTTTATAGTTAGTTTTAAAAAAATTTCCATCGTTTACTTGAGATCAGTACATCTTCTTTATCGTGCAGCGTCGTTACCATTCTACTTACATCTTCTTTATCCTTAATATTTTAATGTTTTTATTTTTTTTTTATTTATATCCAGATTTTTACCCGTTTTTGTTTTTTTTTCAGAAGGTGCAAGAATTTAAATGATTTTCAAATTTTCCTTGGTTTATATTAAGTTCATAGTAGTATCCTTGATGATATTTTATATGTATTTAGTAGAGTATCCTTTAATAAGTATTAAACATTTAATATAAAATTTTTTATTATGTATTAAGTGAACATTTGAGTTTATTTTTAAAAGAGAGACAACAATAAAGAATTCGATAACAAAGAAAAAGATGACAAGATTTTTATCCTAATGGTTAAGAACTTACATTTTTCAAATATGAAATATTTATTATTTGTTTATGAAAATTTTTTTTTTTTTTTTTTTTGGAAATTGTTGATTTTGTTTTTCTTTTTGGGTTTTTAACAGAACGTAAAATAAAAAATAAAATTTAATTTTTTAAACATTAAATACAACTTTAATAGGAAATTTACATTTAGGAGGCAAAAAAAAAAAAAAAAAATCTCTTAACATATTTTATAATTGGGTTTGAGGTGTTTATCGGAATTAAATGAAACAATTTCTGTTTTGTGGTTTTCCCTGTTAAATAAACTCATTTCTGTTTTTCTTTTTTTTTTTTTTGAATTAATTTGATATCCTGTGATTTTTGTTTTCTTTTTCCTTGTTAAAGAAAAAGTGAAAATAAAATAAGGAACTAAAATAAACTAATGAAAAAAAAAAAAAAAATTGTTCATTTTTTTCCTTTTACTTAAGAGATTTGATTTAAAAAAGTTTCCTTGGTTTTTATTAAATTTAATAAAAAAGTTTTTTATTTTCTTGTTTTTTTTTTTTTTTTTTGTCATTTATGACGATATTCAACAATTTTAACGCTTACTGATAAAATTATTATGTTATTTGTCAATATGATGCTATTTATGTATAGTTTTTTTTTTTTTAGCGGTTAAGAAAAGTTTTATGCAATCATTTTATTTTTAAAAATAAAATAAAAAAAAAAAAGAAAAGTATTTTGAAATAATTGAAAAACTCTAAAAAAAAAAAAATTTTAAATAAATGCAATTCATTTCATAAAAATGAAATGCATGTCAGAATGTTTTTACAATAAATAGTTTAAACTGTAAATAATAGAATGATATCTAATAGAAGCTATTTGATTAGAACAATTAGGTGTATAGTTTTAACTTATAGGAGAATTTTCTTAACAAACTTAATATTGTGTTCTTAAGTATATTTTATAATGGTTTTTAGAGTACCACAGTGTCAGAGTATCAGAGTATCAGTATCACCAGAATAGTCAGAGTATCAGAATATCAGAGTATCAGAATATTAGGGTACTAGAATATTAGATTATCAGGGTATCAAAGTATCAGAGTATCAGTATCATCAGAATAATCATAGTATCAGAGAATCAGAATAATTAGAGTATCAGAGTACTAGGGTGTTGAGTATTAGATATTATTAGAGTATCAGAGTATAAGAGTATTAAAGTATCAAAGTATCAGAGTATCAAAGTATAAGAGTATCAGATTATCAGGATATCAGAATATCATAGTATCAGACCTAGATTATTTAGAGCTTAAAAGTAACACTTAAGGAGCCATTCCATAAGAATAATGTACTCTTTCGTCAATTCTTTCTTTTACCTTCGTTTCATTCCCTCTTGCCTATAAACTAAATTTGTGATGGGAATTTTTAGGAGCAATTTTTTAAATCAAAATTTTAGAGTTTAAAAATTTAGTTCACCAACACAAAAAAAAACCTCAAATAAAAATTTTTATGAGGGTCAAAAAAATTTGATGTGTACACATTTCATTCTCTTATTTATTATCTACCATTCCTAACAATATTTTGTTTTAAAATGAAATATTTACACACACATATAAAAGTAACGGCAATCGAGAGGAACAGTGTGGAAATAAAAAAAAGAGGAAAGTAGTCACGAAACGTAAGAGGACACTACTCGTATGGAATGGTCCAATGGTTTTTAAATCTAGTTATGTTCAGATAGGTTAACCGATTTTTAATTTTTGACATGATAATGAATCAAAAATTATGTATTTTCAAAAATCAAAATTAGATTTAAAAGAAAAATTTATTTAATTGTGATTTTTTGGTTAAAACAAAAAAATAGAAAACATGAATTTGAAAATTCAATAAACCTTTAAAGTAGTTCTGATTGATTCTTAAATAAAATATTTAATTCAAGAGAAAAAAAATAAACAAAAGTTAAATGAAGCATAAATGAAAAAGTTTAAAACGGATATAAAAAGGAATTTAATGATTTCTGGCTCTGTGATATAAAGAACTTTTTTTTTTTTTGTACAAGAAAAAAAAGGGAAGAGTGAAAGGTTTTTTTTATTTTATTTTTATTAATTTTGTTACGACTTGTTTTTAGTTCGAAAAACCATATTTTATTTATATTTTTTAATTTATATTATTTTCTATTTTTCTGATATTGTATTTTTAGTGACAGGAAAATGGGTACGTGATTAAAAATAATATTATGTTGCGTCGCTAAAACACGTTCAAATATTTACCAAAATTATTACGAAAATAATAAAAAAAAAAAAAAAATTTAATGTTTTGCAATTTTTTAATTTATTTTTAGTCTAAATATAAATAGTACATATAAGCGTAGTATAGGAATTAAAATATGGTTTGACTTGATCAAATTTATATGAAACCATACGTTTTAGACCTGATTATGTCTAAAAATATAATTTTTGAAAATATATTTTTTTTTAAATTTGTCTGAGGTCGTTTTTAGAGAATTCCATAATCTAGGAGCGTGAAATTCTGGTGTATACTTATATAATATTTTATATCCATATAAAACTTATAGAATTCAAACCATCGAATTTTATCGGTTGGATGGGACAAATAAAAAATGTACCCTCCATTAAAGTTTAGTAAATTTTAGTAAGACAAAATATGATTTATTGTGTACAAAAAGTTTGTTATATATGTAAATTAGTTTTGACCAAGTTTGTGTTGAGCTTTGGGAACCAGAAATGAAAATGTATAACATAAGTATATTGTATATACATATATATGTATTAAAGAAGATAAAACACATAATAATTCGCAAACATATCTTTGATAATCTAAATTAATGAAATTTAGTACTTCCAATTTCATGGAAAAACTATTCTTAGACTATATAGCATATAGAGATAGACGGAAGCATTACGGTTCCAATATACAATAAATATAAGTACGAAATAATTAAAAAATGTGTTCCCTGTAATATTTATTTTTTTTTTTTTTTTTTGCATAATATTAATTTATAAGAGAAAATCAAGTAAATAATAATCTTATAGATAAAAATGTGTATGAAATTACAGAAACGGAAACTAAAAACAAGAATATTCAAAAGGTTATATCTAATATTTTTCATTATATTTTTAAATTTAACTTAAATCTATTGGTTGGATAAAATTTTGAAGTTTATAAAGTTAGAGTGGGATAAAATTTTGAAGTTTATAAAGTTTGAGTCGGATAAAGTTTTGTAGGTTTCAGAATGTATTAAAAGTAAGAGAATACAAAAAAGACAAAAAATATAATGAAAAATATTAGATATAACCTTTTGAATATTCTTGTTTTTAGTTTCCGTTTCTGTAATTTCATACACATATAAGTTAAAAGGCTAATGATGTTTACGTCAAGTGCGACTTAGAATGAAATTTTTTAAATGAACCAAAATATTTGTGTAGGAAGTGGGAAAGAAAACAGACACGGTATAGCTAAAAGAATATTTTTTTTTCTCCTTATTATTCTACTAGGGAACATATGGCTTTCACATAGCTTCTCCAATTATCTCTGTTTTGCGGTAATCTTTTTATTTCTGACAATATTTTTCCAGATAGGTCACTTTCTCTTTGCAAAGTTCTTCTCCAGCGGCTAAAATAATATAGTTTATCCATTCTTTTTACTTTATTTGACTTTTTGTGTGAAGAGAAATCCATTAAAATCAAGGCAAAGATTTAAATCTATTTTAAATATTACAAATGTATTCCACAATATACTCTTTTTATTATTTTTCTAAACACTCTTATACAGTATTATACTTTCACAGTTAAATTAAATGAAATCTCTATAGAGTAATTAATTGTTTGTTTTTTTTTTCCCCATATTCTTTTCATTTCATCATAATATCATTTGACATTATATGACACATTTTTTTTTTTCTATTGTCAAAATGTACTTCTCAAAAACTAATTAAAAAAGAAAAAAAAAAAAAAAACCTTTTGTTTTGATTTCATTACTCTGAAAAATCTAAATTTTAATTTATTTTATTTCTCAAACAAACAAAAACATTTTGGAGGCAATTTTATATCTGTATATTATAATGATTGTTCGAATTTCATTTTTTTTTTTATTCTATTGCCACTCAACTCACAAACAAATTAAAAATCATTTAATTGGTGTATCATTCTGTTACCACATACTAAAGTAACTGCCTAGAAAATGAATTTTAACATTTAGAAAAGTATTTAATCTTTCTAAAATTTTATTTCACATTGGTTTTTTTTTTCTTTGCATATACATATATGTAAATATATATGTAATTATGTAATTGTAAGTAACAACTGTAAAAACGCGAAAAATATTTTTTTATTTTTATTTCCGAAGTTTTTTACGATTTGAGTTGACAGTACAAAATAATACCGTACTGCTGAGTAGCATTTAAGTAACAAGAGGATACATCAACCACATCAGCAAAGATAATTATTACAAAAATAATAAAATTTTAAAAAAAAAAAAAAGACAAAAAAAAAAAACAGAAAGGATACTGAAAGCTAAACCATGTACACTTAAAAAAATGCTACATATTTTAAGCATTCATTCATTTTTTATTAACAATAAAAGCGGAAAGAGTTTCAATTTCCTGTTCTAAAATAAATTATAATACTATAGATTTATTTGTCAGTCTATTTTGTTTTTTTTTGTTTTAATATTATTATTTTACTGATTGCAGTTATATATATTTTTTTCTATTATAACATATTTTAATTTCTATACAGGTCAAGTTAAGGTTAAATTTGAAGTAATCTAATTTAGGTATATTTCTTGCTAAATTTATCACCTAGAGTCAGGGTTTAACATCGCTAACATTTTTATTTGGGGAATAATCTATGACACATATTTTCAAATTTCTATAAAACTCTTTCTATGTATTTTGTAGTAAATTATAATAATATTAATAATAATAATAATAATTATAATAATAACAACTGCTACAGTGATAGAGGGGTTGCCTTTAATTATTACCTTATGCAGCATGATGTTATATACTACTTCGCATCCTTGTCCTTTCTTCTCCTATATACTTACTGCCTATAGCCAATATATTGCGTTAGCAGTTAGGTGTTTCATCCCATTATCCCATCAGTCAGTAAGAATTTGACACTACTAAGGGGGTTGGTGTTTTGGTGTTACTTTTTGGTGTTTTTGGATGATTCCTACCTTCCTTCGGTTAAAATAAAAAAAAGCAACTCTATTAATTGAAGTGATCAGCTGAAACAAATTCTTTTGAAAATATCTTGAGTTTCCATGCAGCAAAATATTGTCATCAAAATTTTTAATCATGGGTCATGGTTTTTAAACACAAAGAAATAAAATTAGAATAGATGCAGTTTCAGTTGATGAATTGAAGCTGTTACCATGATCCACTTAAATTAAACTTCCTAAATTATTTTGGATGATATAACAGCGGCAGTGTTAATTTTTTTAAACTTTCATTTCTAAATAAAATTATTTGAATTGAAGGAATTATTTTTTTTAGAATTTTTTTTACATGCATCCTGGAAAGTATCAATTGCATCCACAATTTTTTTTTCAGTTTAAGTAATTTTTTTTTTTTGCCTTTTGGATTAAAAACTGCTTTTAAATTAGAAGTTTTTAATTCTTTTGTAATAATAAATAATATTTTGGCAGGGGTAGGTGGGAATCATCGAAAGACACTATAGAGGAGTAAAAACGAGCACGGCTCCTCTACGAGTGTGTGGGACTTTAACCCACTAAACACCACCTCCCTTCTTTGAGCTTGATTAGAAAATCTAGTTGATATTATTTCATTTTCAGATTCAGTATAGGAGAAAACATTATTTTGTATGGAATAGATGGACAATTTAATAGCATAACAATCGGTGTATGGTAGTCGATTGTCAGCCAGAAAGCTTACCATGTACTTTTGATAAACAAAAATCGCGCTTTGAAAATGGGTTGTCCATACAAAATTAAAATTTGGATACTTGTATACTTAACTATGTCAATGTTATACAGCACCAAGATTTTAAGTTTTCATTCAAAGTGTCAAATTTTTGAATGCGATCTCCGTTTAGCTAAAGTAGCACTACACGGTAACAAAGTGTAACGCTACGCGGTAAGGGCAAGTCTACAAAAATTATAATTATTTATTTGACTTTTATTTCCTTGCACAAACAGTACTAAAGGAGATAAAAAAAAGGGTCATCGTATTAAAGAGGTTAAATTTTATCTATTCGTTTACTTTTTTCAATATTGTCTTTTGACGGTTTGCATATTTTATACAGAAATTAAAAAAGAAGAGAAAGTCAGATTAAGAAATTGCTCTTCATGGTTGAAGGAATCATAAGGAATCATTTAACTATCATCGGTAGAAGACTATATAATAAAATGGAAATTTTCGTCCCTTAATATTAGAGAACATTGCTCTAAACCTAGAAAAAAGAGAATAAGATCCCAATAGCACCGAAACAGATTTGAAAAAAAAAAAAAACACATGGGAAGAAGTTGATACTTTGTTAGTATCTGCTTAAAAAAGGCAACTAATATAATGCTGAAAATATTTTCTTTTTTATTTTTATATCTGTTTTATTTTACCATTTTTATTTTTCATTTTTTCTAAATAAAGCCAAAAAATGATGGATAAAAAGGGTTTTTTATGGACTGTTATTAATTAAAGAAAAAATGATAAAAAAATGTTAACAGTAGAAAAGTACAAAAAAAAAAAAAAGTAAAAAATTAAAGTAAAATTAGGGTGAAAGGCAAATCATTTATAATGACTTTTTAATGCTCGACAGCAATTAAAATTTCAGGGATTAAAAAAAAAAAAAAAAACGAAATAAGAAAATTTAGGGTGAAAGTAAAGAATTATATAAGCTAATCTTCAAAAAAAAAAAAATTTACAATTAAAATATGAGTTAGGACATTTAAAATTTGAAATTGTTGTAGGTGTTTTTTTTTTTTATAACTTAAGTTAAAATTTTCTGTTTTTATTTAACTAATTGTAATTTTTTTTTTTGTGCTTCTGATTTCTGTGTCATTCTTAAAGTTGTTTTTTTTTTTTCAATATGATTTATAAATTCATTACGCAGCAATCAAAATTGAAATATTTTTTAAAATATGGATGCCAAATAGTAACTGCCAAGGTATTTGATTAGAATTTTATTTATTTTCTTTATTTTTTTTTAATTGCCTTGTTATAAGTTGGGTTTTTTTTTTGAGACAAGTTAAATTTGATGAAACAGTTTTAGTCCGCTTTTAGCATTTAGTTTTATTGAAATATAATTTAAATTTAGGAAACGTAAATTTCATTACCATCCCTGCGAAACAAAGATAAATATGCAGAATTACTATACGAACCATATCACAAGAAAGGGATTTATATAGAGTTGTTGTAATGATAAATATTAACCATTTTGTTGGGACTTTTTGAAAAATTTTATTATCATATTACAGATTTGGCTATTTTTAAATTAATATTAAAGTATATTTTTCCATTAATATAATTCAAGAATTTGAAAATGATACTTACATAATAGTTTGTGTTTTTATTAAATTTTTTTTTTTTTTCTAAATCTTTTAAAGAATTTGTTTATTAGTTTCATATGAAAGAAAAGAACAACAAATAAAATCAAAAAAAAAAAAAAATAAAATAAAAAAAAAAGGAAAAGAAACTAAATAAATTTTTAAAGTAATGACAATGAGTGCCTTTAAATTGCCTCCTATTTTTTTTTTTTTATCTTAAGATATTTTCTGAAATATACATTTTTTGTAAAAGTTTTTCATTTGATTGCATTAAAAATATATTTGAATTTTGTTTTATTTTTTAACATTACCTATTTAGTAAATTTGTTTTTGCTTTATTTTAATTTTAAATTTTTTTTTTTTTTTTATTATTAAATGTCCATATTTCCTTGTTTTTTTTTTTATTATTTTCGTTTCTGGGAAAAAGGAAGTAAAAAACATTACAATTTCAAAATCATTTTATCGATGATGGTTGTAATATTCATCGAAGTAACAGGAGTAATCAATTGATTTTTATTTTATTTTTTTATTCTTATTTTAAAAAAAATCTTTTATTTTTTTTTGCAACTTTAAACAGTAAAATCTCGATAAAAGTTTACTTTATAAGGTTTTAAAAATGTTTCTGAATGTTCGTTACAGCCTACAGGATATTATAACAAATTCGAAACGCCTTATGATTTCTTTCGTATACATTTTGGTCAAATTTAAAATTTTTAATTAGAAAAATCTTTAAATTTTTTCTTTAATTTAAAAAATTTGTAAAAATAGAAAATAAAAGAAAATTGTAGAATAGAAAATAATTCAGAGAAATAATAATAAAATAGAAAATAAAAGAAAAATAAAATGAAAGAGTCTAGCGAAACTTAAAAGTATATATGAAAAATAATAAAATGTCATTTGAAATTTCAAGTTTACATTGGAAATAATCGGTTTTAAATTATTTATTGGCAATGATAACTAAATTTATTCTACATTTTTTGCTTTATAATAGCAAAATCTTGGTAAACTGAACCCTTTTTCTCTCTAAATAAAATGGGAATTTTCCAAACGAAGAATACCATTTTGGTACTTTTAGATTTTATTGAAGAAACTTATATCCTTCTCCTTTAGCTAATGATATAAAATCTTTAATCGCCCACGGAAAGAATAGAACACGGATGCGGAAAAGCTTTCTGAATGAAGTAATGAGGATGGGGAATAAATGACAATGAATCAGAAGATGGATTAGTGATTGAATGGATCTATACAACATAATTATAAATTCTTTTGTTCTCATATAACCTTATATATTCTACTAAAATTTAATTAGAAATTAATAACACGAAATAAATAAAAAAAAAGAATACTAAATAAATAAAGAAAAATTTAACACAAATACATCATTATTAAATTAAGTTTTATTACATTGCATACCGCAAAGGGGCTCATATTAAATAACATTTTATTAAATGTAAATTAACTAAAGTAATTAAAATTTTTAGGCAAAATTTATTTAACTGAATTTTACTGTGAATGTATTTTGTATTTTATTTCATTAATATTTGTAATCTTTACCCTAACAAAAACATGAAAAAAAAAAGTAATTGAACCCCTTATCTTCTTACCAATCTATCAGTTTTATTTTCTTTTAGAAAATCACTCTTATTATAATTTTTTTTTTTTTGTTTTTTGTTTTTTGTTAACATTTCCATCCATTTTCTGATAACATTTTATTCATAGAAAAAAATAAAAATTATTTTTTTTTTACTAAATTGAAAATACTCGAATCAATCTGTTAAAAAAATTGAATTCTTTACGTCAATAAAAAAATAATATTAAAAAAAAAAAAAAAAAAACGTATATAAATATATTAAAAGAGAGAAACAGATATATATTTATGTAAATATATATATGTATATTATATATGTATATAAAAAAAAATTAAAATTAAAATAAAAAAATTTTTGAAAATAACAAGAAAAACGAAAAACAAACAACCATATTATCACCATTCACAATGATATAAAACACTTTCTTTGATTGAATTTGAATTCCTTTTGAATCCTTGCAAGGATTTACGGAAGGAAATCAATGAATTTTTATGCTTTGAAGCGTATCATTCATTTAATTCACTCATTCACTTACTTGTTTGTTCGTTTCTTTCTAAGGTTTTTTTTTTTTTTGTTCGTTCACTCATTGATTCATTCATTCAATTCATTTCATTTTATTTTAGCGTCCAAGTAAAAAAAAAGAAAAAAAAAAGAAAAAAAAAACAAAATTAAATAATATGAATAAAAAGCACAAAAAGAAAATAAATTGTTTTTTTGTTAGTTTTTTTTTTTTTTCTATGTCTAAAAAATAGAAATGAATCTCAACTAATGAATTTTTATTTTTTCTTTGTATTTTGATGCAGAAAGGAATTTTGATTAAAATTGAATTCAAATTAAGTTTATATGTCATTTAGTGAGAAATTAATTTTTATTGAAATAATTTTAAAGCTGTGATCTGAACCCGAAAAGAAATTCATGAACTTGAAGAATTTTATTGAAAATTTCTTTTATACGATCTTCTGAAAAAACAAAACAAAACGAAGATCAGATTAGTTTTTAGAATTGTTTTTTATTTTTTTAAAAATTTTAAAAATATGCTGTAGATGAACAAGGATAACTTTATATAATAGAAATATAAGAAAACATTTTTTTAATATGAATAGCATAAAAGTCCTTTTTGACAAACAACAATAATTTAAAAATTTTGTAAAAAACAAATGCAAAAAAAAAAGCATATTACCATAAAATTTGTTATCAAATTTGGTTTTGTACGAATTTAAAATGAACCTAGTCAAATTACACTGACAATTTTTTTTATAGATCATCACTTCCTTAGTATAGAATGGTAATGATTACATTTTTAATTTATTTTTACTTTATAAATAAAATACAAAAGCAAGAGTAATGATATAAATTGAAATGTCAGAATCATTCACAATAAAATTACGAGTCAAACAAAGTGATACTCTGTCTTCTACTCTGTCTTTAATCTGCAATACTACATTTTGCAATAAGTTATCTGTATATGTATGTATATAATGATGATGATTTGACCGTAACATCTAGGAATTTCTGAGAACTGTGTGAAACTTGTAGAGCCCTAATAAACTCATTTGAATTTTACATTCAGTCTCAATAGATACATTTATTTTTTAAAGTGAAAGCAACTTTAACTTCTTAAGAATACAATTAAATAATGCAAAGAACATTTACTTACTACTTTCAAGATTGATATCTGATGGGGGTAATATATGATACTATGCATATTTAAAACTTTACAAATCGAAAATAATAAATAATTTTTAATATGGATTAGAGGTTTGGTCGCTAATTGTGTTAAAGACGAAAATCAAATAACAATCTTCAAGAATAAACTGCAATGAAAATGTTCAGTACTAAACAAGGTATACAATGGTACGTACCTATATAATAAAATCTAATGTCGACCTAATGGCACTAATCAACAATGAAGATGTAGTAAAATTTATAAAAAGCCAAAATGAGCGGATCATATTATACGAATGGAAGGAGATCGAGTTCCAAATTCCATTTTGGAAGCCAGAATAATTGGTACACATCATAGGAGCGGCCCATGAAGCAGATGATTAGATAATATAGGAAATAATTTAAGGATGGTATTTGTTCGGAATGTTGGCGGAGTGTTGTAAGGTAGGTCAGAACCCACCCTGGGCTGTAATACTAAAAGATGATGATGATGATTTATAAATAATATTATTAAAAGAAAATTAAGAAAATATTTTTTCAAATCCATTTTATGATTTTTATTTTGATTGGTTATTTTTAACAAGGAGCGTCTAGTTTTGAAAATTGAAGATTGTTTTTATTTTTTTTTTTTCAATTTTAAAATTTTAATTCAAATAAAATAAAAAAAATAGTATTTTAATCGTAATTTTTATCTACAACGGCCTAAAAAACTTAAGAAGAAGTGTTTGGTTTGAAAGTAGTTAAAATTCTTAATGGTAATTGTACTGAAGTTAGTCCTAATTTAAAATTTGTAAGTAAAATATATAAAAACTAAATTTATCTAACAACAAACAGTATTGTGACCTGAAGAACCGGGATAGTATTTTAAAAAGATGGTAACCTATTTTATAAAATATTTTTATTTTTTTAATTTATTTATTTTATTCATTCTAGATTTAATATTAAAAAAAAAACATAAAACAATTTATTTTTTATATTTTTAGATAGTTGTTGCATCCTTGAATATCTTTGGGTATATGAAAATTAATAAGATATATATTTAATAAACTTGCTTGTCTTGATTGTTTTATATAAAGCTTTGTGCCCTGTTATGTGTTGAAATCTTGTGTTTATATAATTTTTTAGACTTATATATATATACTATACATGTAGGTATACATTTTTCATTCGGTATAAATTGTAGACTAATGAAGCTCTATGAATTTAGTTGTAATTATTGATAAAAGTATATAATGGCTAGTTTAAGGTATTATAAAAGAATCGCTAATGTGAGAAATAACATAAAATTATCATTCGGACTGTGTTTTCTCTTCTAATAAAATCAATTAAGGGTTTTCTTTTAAATTAATATGTATTCTAACCCGTAAATCGCCTTAATCTTTCTCAATTTGATATATTTATTAATTTAAAACAGTATAATTTTGAGAATTTGTTTTCCTTTTCTATTCCTTTTGGGAGCATAGGGCTGTCACAGAGCCTTCCCATCTGCTTCTATTTGGTGATATTACTTTTGTTTGTGACCATGTCTTGTTCGTTTGTATTATTTCTCATTCTACTGTTCTATGCCATGTATTCTCAGGTTTACCAACATTTATTTTCGTTTAGCTGTTCCATTCCAGGACTTGTCTAGCTGTGCAATTGAGAGATCTTCTAAGAACGTTTCCCAACCGTTCTTGATTGGTTGTTTCCCAAACTTCTTCATTGCATATTCTTCTTTGGTCAGTGAATTCTACATTTGATTCGAAGGTGCTTGTTAATGAATAAGAATAATGAGTTTGTGTGTTTTTTTCTTGTTGGCCAACCAAATTTCACTACCAGTATGACAGAACAAATTTTATACATGCTTGAAATATTTTCAGCGTTGTTTTCTTTGCCATTTGGGATGATCTCCATATTTTACACATTCTTCCAAATGTTGCTTCTACCTTTTTTGTGTATTAGTTAAAGTTAATTATTATCACTTGTGATAATCTTTTGATTTTAAGAATTTTAATTATAGAAAAATTGAATTTTGACAAATTTATAGTCAATATTTTATTATTTGTTGTTAAGGACAAGCTACCGAAATTATATTTATTTCGGTAGCTTCTCCTTAACAATTTTAATTCTGATATTATTAAGATAAAGAAAATAATTTAAAATTCTCAGCTTTATAAAATATTCCATCTTTAAATCATTTCTTTTATTTAATAAATACAGATAAAGTAATGGTTTAAAAAGTTAACCTTAAATTCTTCAAATCTTAAATCAGAATGGCAGCAAATTATATTTTTTATTTTATTATTGCTATTTTCTATGTAATCGGAAAAGGATAATATTTCTCAGGATCTAATAATTCTTTTTTATTTTTTTATTTTCACTTTTTTATATAAATTTTTTTTTTTTCATTCAATTTTATATTTTTTAATATAAAAGAAAAATAAAAATTTAACTTTTTTTTGTGTAAAAACAATCAAAATCTAAAAAAAAAAAAAAAAAAAACAATCAGAAAAGGACAACTATAGCGAAAAGCAAATTGTCTTTTTCGCTTGATTTTTTTTTTTTATATTTAACCAACTTTTTTTTATTATATTAATTCGATAATGATCAAGAGGAATCTTTATTTTCGCGGCGTGATATTTTAGTGATGGAATGAATTTAAGCTGATGTAAAATGAAACTAATAAAGAAAAGTGAAAATTAAAATAAAAATATAAAAAAAAAAAACACATTATAAACAAACAAAACAAAAATAAAAATGAAAGAAAAAATGTCAAGAAATAGCAAACTGTACTTAAAAGAAAAGGAACAGAAAAAACAAAAAAATCCAAGATTTGTTATTGTATTCATTCATGTAGATGTCGTCGTTGTCGTTTTTGAAATTAATTTTTTATTTTATTTTTTATAACACTGTGGTTCTATATACTATTTGTATTTTTTTTTTATTTTTGCCGTCTAACTGTTATTATGTTCGTTTGTCCGATAAAAAAACCAATAGTATGTTTTAAGTCAAATTTGTATACCTCTGCAAAATAATAAAAAATCGTAATGTCATACATACATATAATTATTTTCAATTGGAGTAATTTTAACAACTGAAAAAGATTTGACATACACATACATATGGTCATTGTACTGGTAATTTCTTAGATTTCAATGATTTATAATTTTAAAAAGATGTAACAATTATTTATTTGTGTTTTTTTTTTTACATATGATTGTATTTCTTACTGACCAAGACCAAAACTCATTACCGTTTACTTATTCTTGAATTTGATAGATTTTCTGAGTAACATACTTTTTTTTTTTTTTAGTTTATGCCACATTGATGTGACAAGAAAATTCTATAACCTTTCCATCATAAATGTATGGTAAGGGTGAATTATGCTTACAGCGTGTGTGGGATTAGTGCTCAAACTCTCTTGGTGTTTACAACGTATTTTATACGCTCTTACCACTAGATCATCAAGACTCCCTACATAAATTTATTTTTAAAATATTTTTTTTTTTTACTCCCAAATTAAATAGTACTTATTATTAAATTTTGCATACTTTAAGGAGTTCGTTAAAATTATTAAATTATAGATTAGCGGATACTGATTTTCAAAAATGAAAAGAGTAATAGTAAAAAAACAATAGGTTAGAATTATTGTGATAACGGTAAAATTTCGATATGTTTGTTTATTTTTATTTTATTTATTTTTTATTCTTAAAAGAATTTTTTGTTCATTCATTTGAAAATGTTCAATTGGTTTTATTATTATTACATTTTTTTTTTGTTTTTTACTCAAAGAATTTATTGTAGTGCTAAAGAAAAATTACATTTTTTTGAAAGCTATAGAGTGTAAAGTACATTTTAAAAAATTTTTTTTTTTTTGCGTTTTGCGTTTCGCGTTTCTGCTCTTTATTTTTACTTCTTTTTTTTTTTTGAATTAATTTCTCATAAATCTTGTAATTCCATTTAAATGATACACAAATGCACTGTTAATATGGTATATGTATCAAAAGAGAAAAAATTGAAGTTATATCGCATTTTGCTATTATTTAAATTATAAAAATACGAAAAAAAAAAAAAAATATGTTTACTTATGCGTTTTCGTATTAAAATTATATTTCCTTTTTTTAATTTGTGATGTGACAAAACTAATAAAAATAAACAATTTTCTATTTTTTTTTTTTTTCATCGTTATATTTAAAATAAATAAAAGTTAGATAAGCTGTTGAGTTTATCTAAAATTTAACAAAAATTAACAAATTAAGGAAAAGACTTTTAAAATGGAATTAATTTCTTCAAATTTTGAATTCGAAATATTTTTTTTATGGATTCTTTGAGTTCTTTGAGACCCCAACGTGTTTTAATATGTTTTTATACTCTACATATTAAGTATAGGGTATATTAACTTTGGTATGGTGTTTGTAATCACCAAAAGGAAGCGAGTTAGGTATAGACATGTATATATATTCTGAATCTGAATCACCTCCTTAGTCGATTTAGCGATGTCCATCCGTCCGTCCGTCCGTACGCACGATAACTCAAAAAATAATGATGCTATCTTGATGAAATTTATACTGTAGGTTAACAATGACTAAGGTAAGGCGAGGATTGTAAATGGGCGAAATCGGACCATGCGTTCGAGTACCTCCCATATAACTGCCAAAACCGAATACGCATATCTTCGAAATTAATAAAGCTAGAACCTTAAAATTTTGTACGAGGGTGTGTTTTCCTGAATCCCTGATTTTTCCAAAATTTAAGATGAATTAGAATGGTTGTTCGGGTATCTGTCACACAACTCCCAAGACCAAACAAGCATATCTTCAAAATTAATAAATATATAAACTTGAAATTTGATATAAGAATATTCTATCCTGTTGATGTCTCTAAAATTTGAGATGAATTGGGGTGGTGGTCCGCGTGCCTTCACATACTCCCCAAGATCTAACAAGCATATTTTCGAATTCAATAAAGATAGAAATCTGAAATTTTGTACAAAGGTTGTAAAAGCATTTATTTTTTTAGCTTAGTTATATTAAATAACTAACTAAAATAACTTATGGATTTTTAATTTAATTTGAATTTTTTAGGTGTAGGGGATAAATAAGTCGGTTGCATCGACTTACTGTTACTTTTACTTGTTTTTTTATAACCGTTGGTTGTTTAACAACATCTTTATTTTAACTAAGTTGTTTAAATGTAAAAGAGTTGTAAGGAAATTATAAGTCCAGTTTTAATTAAGATCCTATTTATAGAGTATTATCCAGTTTTCATAAAGTTTTTATTTAGAATTTTATATACTTTTAAAACTTTTAAAATTTTAACCTATAACTTAACATTTTTTTTTTTGTTTATTTTTTTATTTGAATAGAAGTTTTAGTATAGAAAAATTAAATTTCTGATTATTTACTATGATGTTTATATAAGTTTTTGTTCAGCATCTTCTATATGACTATGTATATTTAATAAAAAATTTCAATAGAATAAAAATATGTATAGATAATATGTGTATAACTAAAAAAAGTAATAATGAAAAAAAACTATAGAAAATATTATTGCGAACATTTTTTAGTCATTTTAATTGCTTCAAAAGATAATGAAAACAAAAGAATATAAGCAAGTTACCTATTTTTATGTTCTATACGAAAAAGTTCAATTTACTTTGATTATATCACTACAATTTAAAAATAATTAAGTAATTTAATTAACTAAAAATCATTAATGAGATTTTTGAACTAAAAGAAAATTATTTTTTGTTTTTTTTTTTGTACCCATACATATATATACAGTATCAGACAAAATTTATATTGTTTTTGTAATTTTTTATCAAAAAAAAAAATTATTTTGTTAAGTAAACCAAACTCAAGTCTAAATTTTTTTATATTTATTTCAAGTTTTTCAAATATATTGTATTATAGTGTTAGGTTAGCTAAGACAAACCGTGACTTATAGAAGGTAAATATTAACTGTTTTGAAACCAATTTAGTTTCATTAGCATGAAATTCTTAAATTTTATAGATTTCTCTTTATTTCAATTATAACTTTGAAATCAATAGTAACCAAAATAAAGGTTTATTAGAATAGGTCTAGAAGACTTCATATTATACATATATTTTTAAACTAGATCTTATTATCTATAATAAAAATCGACAGTAAATAGAAATTTGTTCAAAATATTTTGTACTATACTGTTAGTATACAATTATACGAGTAAATAGTAATTTTTATAGAAATAGTTTGAAATTAAAAACAAGTTAAAATTAAAAAGTTTCAACTTATTCAAGAATTTAAAAAAAAAAAAAGAAAGGACCGGTTATAAAAAGGAAGCGGGGGGGTCAAAAAGAAAACACTAACTTTTATATAAAAAAAAGAAAAAAAATTCTTTTCAAGTTGTTTCGATTGCAATTTTATTATGAAGGGCAATTAATTAAGTTTATGTCCAAGACGACAAAATTTTCAACAAAAAAAATTTTTTTTTATTCGCATTTCAGTTTTTTTTAATTTTTTTCTTTTTTCACTTTAACATTATAACATTCTTTTTTTAAATGAATGTAATGACCAAGGAGAAAAGAGTTCTTGTCTATACATTTCTCGTTCTTATATGAAAAAAAACTTTTAACTAATTTTTTTTTTATTGTTAGGCAAATTGTTTAAATTTTTTTTTTTTCAATAAGTTTATTATAATTAAAATAAATATTTGTATAAGTAGAAAATTAAATTTATTTTTAATTTTTTAATGTTTATCATAAATTAATGTTAAAATAACACGAATTATTTTAATATTATACTTGCATTTTGACATTTTTAAGAGTAGAGTAAATTTCTTTTAAATGAAATGTTTTTAAATCTTGAAAATGAAAAAAAAAAAAAATCAATATATGAGCTAAAATATTTTAAAAAGCACTACACAACATCTCTGTATTCTACTATCATTTTGATGCTGTTCCAGTTTTAAATGTCTACTATATGTTAGAGCTATTGCCCCTTAATAACAAATCTACTTAGATATTTGATAAAAAATATAAATATGGATTATACTTTAATTTGAAAGTCCTTAAAATGACCTTGGATTAAGCCAATGGTGTAGTCTTTAATAGATTAGTTCTTCATTCGAAAAATCTAACCTAACACTTGTATTAGGTGTATAATATGCGGTGTATATGCACATGCAGAAATTTTATAACTATAAAGAATATCTCTTAATGATATATATAATAATTTAGTGTAGCAATTATTTTAGAGATAGGGATGGAACAATCTTAACATGACGTCATATTTCATTTAGATGTATATGGTGCAGATTCTGCAATGGGCGGAAACCTTTCTACCAGTAGGCTAATCTTTTGCTTAGACAAACTTATACAAAGAATTAAAAATAAATTAAAAAGAAAGTCTCGAAGGAAGGTGATGGTGGA
The DNA here is from genome assembly GCA_947095535.1 of Poecilobothrus nobilitatus. Taxonomy (NCBI): domain Eukaryota; kingdom Metazoa; phylum Arthropoda; class Insecta; order Diptera; family Dolichopodidae; genus Poecilobothrus; species Poecilobothrus nobilitatus. The sequence continues at coordinate 259,887,491 of OX352774.1, read as the reverse complement.
AGATGATGGAAGCCGTGTGTTTCCAATATGAAGTAAGAAGAAAGAAATCCATTTTGGAATAGAACAATAAATTTAAATATTAATTTTTTATTATCATATTTAATTATACCTGTTTTTTTGTAATCACGTTGTCGTATTATCGTTAGCATCCTAATGTTCGTCAACTTTCATTAGAATCCTAATTTTAATTTAAAATTTACTCTAATTAAATAAATACAGTTAAATCTTATTAGTAGTTGTACTAAAAATTCAATGTATAAAGAGATTTTCAATGAGAGTCAATGAAAACTTTGATTGGTTGGCAAATTGATAAAATATGAAGTAATAATTTTATTATATTTTTATATTATTCAAGAAAAATAAATTTATTTTAAATGAAATTATTTTTAATATGGTGTCAACTTAAATACAAAAACATAATAAAAAAAAAAACAAATAAAATTAAAATAAAATTTGAATAGACAAAAAATAAATTATTTGGTATATTGTTGATTATTTGCTTTAGAAATTCTACAAAATTTCTGTTCTTCTATAGTACATTTTTTCTACTTGAATACCTTTACATATATTTTACATATATATATATATATATATAATATTTAATATTTTCTTCTTTTATCTAAAAATTTATTTTCACTTATTAACGTAATAAAATTCCTTTTAGCAAAAAATAAATTTAAAATTTATTTAACAATTATACAACTGGTATTTTTTTTTTCTTTTTTTTTAATTTTCAACTGGCTTGACTTTTTTTTTAATTCAATTTCAAGAATTAATTATATTTATACAAATTTTATATATATATATATATATATATATTATATTATATTATATAAATTTATTGTTGTGTAATTTGTAAATAAAACCAAAACGTAATTAATTTTTAACAACCAGCAATAATTTATTCTTCCTCATTTTAACTGACCTAAAACACTTATTTTTATCTTGTTTTCCTTTCTTTCCTTCCTTGCTTTCTTCCATTTTCTTTTGTTATTTTGATTTTTTTTTTTCTTTTTTTTTTTTTTTAACAATTATTATAGGCAATAATTATCCAGTTAATTACTCCAATTGACATCTCATTTACACTCTATTAATCAATTCGTATTTTTTCGTCTTTTCCTTTCATTTTCATATTTTATTTGCATTATACTAATACACATTTATATTACATACATTTAAGTACATTATATACAATAATATGTAATCATTTGTAATAACAGTGAATAGTAAACATAACAGTTCATAAAAATTAAAATTAAATATTTTTAATCATATGAAATAATTTGAATTGACAAAAAGTGAAGGAGACTTACATTGTCGTCCATAATAAATTCCGAAATAAAATGGAATTATTTCTGTTTTATGACTTACTTATACTTACAATGTACACACACTATAATGTTTATCTAATTATACCGATATAAATGATATAATGTTTTGGAAACTATATTTTATATAGTATAAAGAAAATTTATTTAAATATTTGAGATTAAGGTTTCATAAATATAAAATCTATCTGTACAGTGTCTAATCTTTTTCAGTTAAACGTAATGGAAATGTTTAACTTCATTGACTAATTTATTTAGACAAATTATTTTATTAATTAATTTTTTTTTTTTAAATCTATTGTAATTTTTTATAACACTGTGTTGGACTAATTTGATATATAGACCTGAGATGAAAAATCTGTGCTTCGATCGACGTGTCAGTAAACCGAGAAGAATTATTTTGTATTATTTGACTAAATAAAAAATCTAAAACAGAAAAGTTATCTTAATAATACCGGATAACTTTGCTTGTTTAATTATAATTAACTGTGCTACTAAAAGAACTAAGCCCGTTAAAACAATTAAAGAATTATTATTTAATTACAGTATTACTATTTTGCGAGTGGGTAATACGAAATGTCAAATTACTGTCTGTGTGACGTATGTGGCATTTTTACTATCAAGACATTTCATTTATTATCAAAATTTTTCAAGTTTATTTTTTATTTTATCAAAATTTTTCAATTTTATTTTATATTTTTTCAAAAAATTTTGTTTAAAATATACACAAACAAAATATCAAATTAAAAATAAAAAGCTGTTAATAAAACAACCGCAAAAAATGTATTTTAAATGCATGTTGTTTTCCATTTTTCGCCATTTTTAATTGCTCCAAGTGTCAAATTACTATCTCAATTACTATAGCTAGAAAAATGTTAAGACAGTGAAGAAGATAGTTGAAAAAATGTAATAGTATTGTCAAAAATGTGCATGTATTTGTGCATTATCTTGCTAGTATCATCTCGCCTGGTCTCTAGATTAACAATAATAATGATATTATATTGTGAAAAAGTTGGTTTTGTCGCTGACTGTGCATTATTTCAACAAAAATTTTATCATTCTATTTTCATTTTTAATTTCATTTTTGTTTCGTTTCTTTTTTTTTTTTGGATTATAAATTTTTCGTTTTATTTTCGTATATTTGTGTATCCAATAGTATTATTATTATAAAAGGATTTCTATTAAATTATATATTTATGTAAATATGTATGTAACTATGATCATTGGGCATTAATTTTTCTTTTGGTTTTTTGTATTTTTTTTTTCATTACAGATCTACCAAAAATTCCTCCAAGAATCGACATTGATGATAAAATTTACAGCATTGGTAATATGCTATTGGCTAATTGTACAGTTGAAAACAGTAAACCATTGGCTAATTTAACATGGCTGTTGAATAATAGTACGGTAAGTTAAAAAAAAAAAAACATGTCGAAAACAAAAATAATAAAAAAAACATTCATAATGGAAAAAGAAAAAAGAATTTGAGGATTTAATATCAAAAATTGTAGGTAAAAAGTCACATTAAATTTATGAAATTTATTGAGAAGAATCCTTACCAATTTATTAAAGTTTTAAAATATATTATTATAGACCTCTAAATAGGAATAAAATGTAAATAAGAAACTACTTTGTAATTATGCTGTTATCTAACTGCTCAATATTGTTTTCATCTGTCAATTTGACACTGACAAAAATCTCCGAAATTTACAAATTTTTATTTGAAATTTTTTCGATCTTCAGAGTGGTAATGCTAAAATTTTAATAGAATGAATACCCAATATATCTTTAGCATACAGGCATTAAAATTTTTTCTCACTGACTAAATTACATCAATACAACGTATTTCCAAATTAAGTAAACTTGGAACCTTTAAAAGTCAACTTTTCAAAATGATTATGTAAAAAAATTTTTTTTTTTTATATTGTAATTAGATTTCACTTTTGATTGGTCAACTTCAATTATTCGATGTATTTCCAAACAAAGATATAAAAAACAAAATATTTCAAGTGATAACAACACAATATAACTGTTGAACTGAAGAATAATCAAGTTAAAGATTAAAAAACTTGAACAAAAAGTCCTGTAAATAAAATATTATATTAAGTTTATGCCTTAGCATAAGAAAACCTAAAAATATTAAAATATAATCCTGAATGTTGGGAAAAAGAAAGAAGGAAGAAGAAATAAATAAAAAAAAAAAAAATTAAAGAACAATAAAAAATGGAAAAATACACAAAAAAAGTTAAAAACAATAAAATCAACGCAGAAAATTCATTAAAAAAGAATCATTTGACAAGCGATACTACTCATTCCAATAGCATTAAAAATTTACACACCAGCAGCAAAAAAAAAAAAAAAAAAAACAAGCAAATTAAATAACGACAAAAAACCTGAATTGAAAAATTTTTTAATTAAAGCCTTCAGAAATACCACACTTTGAACTCTTCATCTTTATTTTCTTCGGAAAAACAACAAAACAAAACTAAAAACAAACAAAAAAAATTAAAAATTTCAAAGTGTTGTCGTCGTGTTGTCATTTAATTTCAATAGCAGTGGTAGCAATTATTTGTTGTAACAGCTTCCTTTCTTTAATACATTAACAAAAGCAGTAGTATAAAGAATTAAAGTACCAACGCGGTAATTTGTACACAGTAGAAATAGTAGTGTTGGTAGTTAAAAATAGAAATAAAAATTCATGAAAAAAAAAATAACAAAAAGAATAAAATAAAAATAAAAGATTTTTTAAGCTTTATTATTGTGATTTTTCTGACAACTTCTTCGTTCCTTTATTTTTTTCTTCATATTTTCTCTTTTACTTTTTTTTTTCATTATTTTAATATTTTTGAATTTTATGTATATTTTAAATTTTATTTTTTTATTTATTATGTTATGCACATTGTTATAAAATATGAAGGTACATATTTATGTATGTACATATTTATACATTTGGCAATTTCTCTTAATATAAAGGCCATGACAATTAGAGTATGTTTTTATTGTATTTAGTTAGAAATGTTAGATTAAATGTCAATTTAACTTTTAGAAAGTACATTTTGAATGAAGTTGTTTTGTTTTGTGTGTTCAAAATTACATTACGAATTTATTTTCACAATTTTAATTGTCTTAGAATACAGCACAATTCTTATAATTTTGGTATAATTAAGTGTAAGGTTTTTTTTCTTCTTTATTATGTATACACATAATTCGAAGATAAATCTTGATTTAAAAACAGCGGTCGAGATAATTTTAATTAGTATCTTGTATTATTTACCATTTTGCACACATTTTTGAAATTTTTGTTATATAGAATAGTACATGCAGTACATACGAATGTGTACATACAGCTATAACGAGTTTATAAAAAGTATTGGCATTATTAAATAAATAAAAATCGAACTTCACTATCGAAAGCAAATTTCACTATCGAACCAAATTCTATTCGATACTTTTCAATTCCATTTTTAAAATTTTATGGCCAGGTATAAAAAAAAATCTTGTATTCTATAGGATATTGTTTGTTGGTATATAAATGACATAAATAAATAGAAAATTTTCTATATATAACTATATATATTTTTTTTTATTTATTGTTTTATACTTTTTTTTTTAATAAATTTTTCCTGTTTTGTTGTTTTTTTTTTATAGCTGCGACCACATGAAATTATACGGTATAATATTATCGGAGATTCGACGTTAACTTCAGCGACATCTGTTTTAGGACTTAAATTAGTTTTACAGTCAAAACACTTTCGTTATAAGAATCTTAGGGTAAGTATTAAAGTTTAAATTTTTTTTTTTTTATTTTCTTAAAATTTCTTTTTATACTTTTTGTTTTTATACTTTTAGAGTTTCTTTAAAACATGGAAAATGTTAAAGTTATTAAAAAATTTTTTTTTTTTTTTTATTTTATTTTGAAAAATAATTTAAGAACAATTTATTACAAATTTTATTGTCAAAATAAGAAAGAAAATGAAAAATTCAATTCTTTAAAACAATTTTTGATTTTAAATTAAGGAATTATTTAAAAATATGAAAAATGAAAAAAATTGAAAAACAAAACGAAAAAATAAAATATGTAGTATAAAGAAGGAAGGAAATTTCGAGTGGAATGGGAGGGTATCGAATAATTTTTTGAGAATTTTTATGTTTAAGAAATAATTTCAAATTTTTGATTTTGTTTAAAAATATTTTAATTTATAGATTGAAATTATAACTTTAAATAAATGGCATATTTAAGTTTTTTATTTTAAATTTTAAAGTAGGTTCAACATAAAAAAAAGTTATTAATTAATGAGTAATGCTAGTTAACTTAAGTACCGTTATATTATATATTATGTAAATTAACCCCGTTGCACCAAACTAACCAAAATTTTTGGAAATTGCTTACAAAATTTCAAATGCGTAGCTTCTTTGTGTACTTAAATATAAGAATATAAATATCACATTTACCTTAATTTGTGCTATTCGGTTTGACCAACCAAATTTTACAGAAGTTGTTAACGTAAAACTAAAATTCTCTAGACAAATTAATTTCATTTTTAAAAATTTCAGATACTTTGCATAATTAGACACTGAGTAACTCTTATATTATGTAAATAAAAGGTAGAAAGGCAGTTACTAAAACCAGCATTAAATATTTATAATGAAATGGTAAAAATTTCATAATTCTAACTGTATTACTGTATTTAATTATTCAATTATCGTGCGAACGGACATACAGAACGTACACAGTTAAATCGACTTATAAATCAAGAAAGAAAAAGAAGTATTTTATTCCCGAGAAACATAAGAATTGTCTCATTTAAGATATCACAAACGTAATGCCATATTTATTATATCCTTAGAGGTACATTCCTACGCGTATAATAATATGTCAAACTTAATATTTTTGATATCAAAGGTAATTTTTAACTTTTGCTGAGGTTTTAATTTTTTGTTTTTAATTTTTCAATTTTTAAATTTATTTAAAGGTGTGTGTTTTGAAAAAAAAAAGAAAAACATTCGGGTATTTATTCCTAATCTTCTTTACATTAAACAAGGGTTACCTCTATTTAAATTAAATTTTTTTTTGTTTTTTTAAATTTTCTGGAGCATTTTGTTTTTATATAAAACTTTTTACATTTTTCTTTTTTTGGTATATATTAATAATTCCTTAATCGATAAAAATGAAAACTTTTTAATATAGAGGTGAATAAATTATAGGGAAAAATTTAAAGGTTTCTTTAAAATATTTATTTTATTTTATTTGTAAAAGGTGTTGAAACATTAAACAGTTCAACATAATATACGAATAATATTTATTTAATTATAATATAAATATAATTATTAAAAACAAAAAAAAAAAACAATGTTGGTTCGATTTGATCAATTTGGATACGAATTGATAATCTTCGAAATCTTTACCTACACATAACGCGCTAAAAAATATCCATAAAATATCCATTAAGATTTGTTTCTTAAGCTATTAATAGATTTTTATTATAAGTAACTGACCCACATAGATATCTAATAGATAAAGAGTCTATAAAATAATTTAACTAATATTATCGGTAGAGGTTTAGATATCGATCAGTTTTTATGATGCTGATGTCTGTCCCGCTTTATGTTTTTCATATCAATAAATAAATAAATAATTTGGCTGAAATAATTTTGAGTTTATATTTTAATTATTAAATAATAAGAAATTACGTTTGTTTTACAATATCTAATAGTATCTATAGTCTAATTTTAAATAAATATTTTTTATTTTTACATTTTACAGTTAGCATGTAAAGCAACTATATATAATATATATGAAAATTCAACAGAAAAAATATTGGAATTAAATACAACTAGTAATCAAATATATACAGATGATTTTATAACAATAGGAAGTAGTAGACATACACAATATGATAGTGATTTTAATGGTTATAGTGATCCACATGATATTAGAATGCATCACATGCAAGGTATGTATGTATATTAAAAGAAATTTAATTTTTTTTAGGTTTGAGGTTAATTCATTTTTCTGATTTCTTTTATAGTTTTATTCTTAAAAAATTTTAACCCTTATAAATCTTTGTTGCAATTTCTTAAACTTATATTAAACTTAATACTAAGCTTAAGTAGTTTAAGTTAAATGATTTATTAAAAATGTTTAAAATATCCTTCTAAACGTAATTATAAGCGTAAGTTATATGAATTACCGGTTTTTTTTTTTTTTGATGCTTAAGTTTTTTTCTTTATACGCAAATAGTAGAGAACCAATTCCCAGGAGGATATCTGTGAATTAAAAATTTACTATTTGATTTGTAAAATTTTTCCAATTACATTTTATTAAAAAAATTAAAATTCAATAATTCACTTTAATTTATTATAATTTGTCCAATTTCTTTTCTTTAATTAATTTATTTTCATTTTTCATTTGAGATTTGCTTTATTTTTTACACATAGTGTTAAAAAATTACAATATGTTATGGTTGCTATGATACAATTAACCTCTAATTACGTACTATTTGTTAATATTGCTTTTTGATAAAAAAAAAAAAAAATTTAATACAATTCTGTTAAAAGAAAATAAAAAAAAAATATATTTATGTAAAGTTTTTAACTTATTTTTACCTTTATGTAAAATTTATAATTGTTATTTTATATAAGAAAAAATAATTAAATATTTTTAATAAAATATATATATATATATGTATATACGTATATATATAGGTATAACGAAAAAGTATTTATTTTTTTTATTTTTACGAGACTTTGTTAAACAAAATGAAAAAATGAAAATTTTTGTATACATTTAAATTAAAAACAAAATTTGTTTTACCTCGAAAATTTTCCCAAAAATAAAAATAAAAGAATAAATAAAAAAAGAAATTTATTCTTTAATTTAAATTGAAGTTTATTTTTATTATTAATTTTATAACTTTTAATTTATTTCATTTTACTCTTTTTTGTTTTTTATTTTTATTTATTTTTATTTCTTCTTTATTAAATATTTCATTTAATACAATGTGAAATTGGTTATGGTATTTTGTGCCGAAGTTAAAATTCTTAATAAATAATTTGATTTGTACTTTTATATGTAATTTATTGTTATTAAAAGACTTAAGGTTCAGATTAATTTTAATTATCGCCGAAAACAAAAAAAAAAATGAAATAATTTATTATTCCTTTTGCGACAAAACATTTTATTATGTGTATTTATGACCGGAAGTTTTTTTTAATTGTTTATTAGTAAAAACAAAAAAGTTTTATTCTGATCTAGATTTTTGAAACTTTTCTATCTAGAATAGGGACAATATGAAATAGAAGTCAAATCACTCAAGGTAACTCTTTTATAATAAATGAGAATATTAATGACAAACATTTAATTAATATACAATTAAAATTTTACTACATATTTTATAAGTCACACACGACAATATAAATCTGTTTAAATAATTTTATTTGATTATTTTTGCCGTTATAAATATTATCCTTATAAATATTGTCTCTTTATAATAGTTTTATTGATAATAATATATCATTTCATAATAATAATAATAAGTCCCACCACGATCAATTCCTCTCCCAGACAGGGCCCGGGAAGTCATCATTCTCTTATTATTATTTTTTTGCATTTAACTGTCTGTCAAATGCAAGCTAATTACCAAGTTTCATGCTGAAACATGATATTTTTGAACGAAAAATAGCAACAAAAGCAATCACGAGAACGGATGATTACCAAAAAGAGAGGATTATTGATAAGTGACAATGCTTAGGACGAGCAATAGTAAAGATAATTTTAGAATAATTCAAAACATTTACTTATAAAAAAATAATTTGAGGGCCTAATACAAAAAAAACGAGGAAGAATACAGTTGCCTTTGTCAACTCTTAGATACCCGTACGAACCGTTAGTATGTTCACAGCCACTCTGCCTACAATATTATTTTTTTAATATTTTAGTATTTTAAAATAATTTGGGTGAATTTTAATTTCTAGAACTTATGGGTTGTACATATATTCAAACTATATGTTTATATGTACATTCTTCTAAAGCAGATTTTAACATAACTATTATCAATCCAAAACTTTTTCAAATATTCTATAGTACCATTTAATACTAAGCGGTAAATGTATATTAAATTTACTTAGTACAAAATAGTAAATATAATTTTAAATATTATATTATATTATATTTAAATATTCCATTGACAGAATAATTTCTTATAAGTACTATAAAATACATATATGTATGTAAATACGGCGCTGTATAATATACATTTATACTCTTATCATTCATTCACTAGTGACATATACGATATGTAAATAAACATGATATTATATAAGTATGTATATATATTAATATCATATAAATAAAAATTCTTCAAGCAACCGTTATGTTGTTTATTTATTTACATTTTTATGTACTACGCATTATATCCTCAACAATTTCAAATTATCGAGTAAAACAAAATGCAAAAAATTTATTGAAGAAATTTGTTAGAAAATTTGAAAAAATCAAGTAACACTTTCGTCAATTATAAAGTAACCCTATATTATTAAAAAAAGTTGTTAACAGAAATAAGAGTATAATGTTGAAGCTTTAATTTTTGTGTATTACTTCAAAAAAATTTTAACAGGTGTTCAAGTTACAGTTGTTTAAAAATAGGAAATTTTCAGTTTTTGACCCCTTACAGCTCCTAAACGGGGGGTGATACAAAAAAAATTTCTGAAATGACTCATACTTATTTTCAAAGATCTAACTTCTGTCAAAATTTCCAACTTAAACTTCTGTTAAGTTTCCAACTTAAACCGTTTAGAAGATAGAAGGGTTAAAGGATTTTGCAAAATTTGAGTTTCGCATAACGGTAAATTAAGACACCGTATGCCACAAATATATATTTATTGTATACATACTTTTAAAGCTAATAAAAGTAGTAATCGTTTGGCGTTTTCAAAATGAAGATATACCTTACACAACTTGTGCTATAACAATTTAAATATAGAGCTTTTTTGAACCTTTGGGGAGCTGTAGCTCCGTAACGGGTGGGGCTACAAAAAAAAGTTATAAAAAATAAAATTAATATTTTTGTGAGATCTATCAGCAGTTAAAATTTCATAGCTCTATTTCAAAAAAAATGTAGGGATCTAAAAGTTAGGTGTTCGAGAGCTACCCTAAGGCTTGATCCAAACTCAACCAAAAAAAATAGGGGACCTACAAATTACTCCCAGAATATTTTGTGTAAATTTCAAGATTTTAGCTTTCTTAGGTTTTGAGTTAGCGTGCTGACGGACGGACGGACGGACGGACATGGCTCAAAAGTCTTAGAATTTTTTTCTGATCCGATCCATACCTTTGAAGGTATATCTAGCTCGCTTATTTCGAGGTGTTACAAACGGAGGAGTAATTTTATTATACCCGATCCTATCGTACGGGTATAAATATATTAATAGTGGGATGATGTGGAGTTTTTTTATCTTTTTAATTAGATCTTAATTCTTATCTATAAATATCATCTATGTAAGATATCATGAAATAAGATATAATCAAATGATTTTTACTTTTGGAATCCTTATTCCCTTAGCATATCATTTCAAATATCTTTGTTTTGGTTGACTCAGAAGAAGATCACTTATAATTTTATTCTAAACCTCAAGTACATGGCGTTTCCATTTCCAACATATTCAAATCAAACTAATTTTTAGCACATTTCCAAAAAATTTTTGAAAAAATGTGCTTATTAATTTCACATTAATTGTGCTTATTAATTTTTAAAAATGTGCTAATTATTTTGTGAAACAACTTTTTCATGTAACCCCATCCATTACGGAGCTACAGCTCCTCAAACTTTAAAAAAGCCCTATTTTTAAATGCGTATATCTCATGTTCTGCCTAACATTTTTTCAATCTTTAAACGTCATTCGACAGGTATTTTTTTAACTTTGTAAATTAATATCAAAATTATACATTTTTTTAAAAAATTAGTATTTAAATTCACCGTTATGTGAAAGCCAAATTTTGCATGATTTTTGTACCCTAATAACTCCGGAAAGCTTTTAGATAGGGACTTGAAGTTTTGACGGTAGAAATAACTTTTAGATTTAGTATAAGTTTGCTCTGAAAATTTTTTTGGACCACCCCCTATTTATGAGCTATTAGGGCTTAACAATTTAAAATTTGCTTATATTTATATGTACGTATTCATAATATACATACATATATGATGTATATACCATGAAGATGCCCGATACTTATACATTTAGAGAGGGCACTTTTTTTAATTTGAACCAAGGACATTAGACAACCTTAAGCCGGCTCTGTTAAATTATAGAGGAAATATAATATTCATAACGGTTAATTGTACTTGCAAAGACATGAAAATTTCGATAATATTTTCACTGTCTTTAAAATTATGTGTAAATTTGAAAAAGAAAAAAAAAGTACGAAAGTGCATACAAATGTCTTCATTGACTTAATGTAAACACTTAAATCATAACACCACAAAAACAAAAAACAAAAAAACAAAAATAATAAAAATTGAAAGGAAAACATAATAGCAGAGTAAAATAGAAAGTAAATCAAAGAAAAATTGTAAAATAAATTTTAAGATAATGCAAAAAAAAAAAAAAATAAAAATTATCTGGGAACTCAATAACAGAAATAATATGGAAAAGTTTTTTTTTTTTTAAGTTAGTACATAATTTTATGGTATATAATATGTATATCTATATATAAAACTATTATAACAAGGACGTATCACTTTTATTTTTAATGTTTTATATTATATACTCTAACTTTTAGTTCTGTTCTTTTACATTTTACTTATTTTTTATTTATGAATTACATAAAGCGTAAAAAATAAGTTTGTTATTTTTAACTATCTTATATTTATTATTTAGTATATCATATAATGAATGTAAAATGTGATCGGTTTTATTGAATAATTTTCTATTGTGTTTTCTTTACAAATTTTCAGAAATTTTATATATTCTAGTTTTAATTTCAAAATTTTTAAGTCTAATTCATAATTTGTCGAAAAATCTGTAGAAATTGTAAAAGAATACATTAATTTTGTTTATTTTGCTGAAATAAGATCAGTTATTTACGCTCAGTTATTTATTAATGGAATATTTTAATATTAAAGGAAAACCTTTAATTATTTTTCAATTTAAAATTTTCAGTTTAAAATTTTTTAAATTGGTCTTATACTTCGCAGACGATTTTGATAAGGGTTCATATAAAGTATAAGATTTATTGAAAATTTTAAACAAGAAGTTGTCTGGGCAATACAACATTACAAAACCTACTGAAGAGTTCAAGTAATGTTGTATATATAACGAAACATTCCTAAAATTTGATAAAATTGTTTATTAAAGCTTTTTTAAAAGATATATTTTATCAGGTCTATGTATCAAATTTCTTGATAAATTTAATATATAATAAGAAAAAAAAGTATAATGTTAACATGGTTTTTTGACTAAAAAATGTTTGCTGAAAAAAGATGCAAAAAAAATTTGTTTTTAAAAAAAAAAAAAAAACTAGTTTACAAAATCTTGAATTATTTTAAGTTATATAAAAATGCTGAGCCACTTAAACTTGGAAAATCTTCTATACTCAATTGGTTATTGCTTATGTTCTATTGAATTTATTTTATTAATTCGAAAATATCAAACGAGAATTCAAAACCTTATAAGCATAGAAACTATATCGAACACCTTTTTGGGTTTTACAAGATTATATTCTTCTTATTTGGTAGTATTATAGGGGACCACGGTGGCTTAGTGGTTAAAATCAATTTAAGTATATAAAGTACGTTGTAGGGAGTGTGAATTCGTATCCCACAGATATTGTACGAATAATTGCCCCCTGTTATTTCCTTGTTGTATTTATGTGGCACGGAAATAAACTAAAAAAAAAGAAAAATAATATTATATCCAAAACCTTTTACATAAATTATATTTCTAGTTTTGAAAACTTCTACTAACATTTGAAATAACATTAGTGACCACACTCTTCAATATTATGTTAACAAACATCTGCCAAGCATCAATTTAAATATAAATTGATAAACTATAGTTATAAGTTATTTGAGAATATAAAATATTATTAAATAAAATTAACTGTAAAATTTTAAGTAAATATTTAATATAATTTTGAATATATATATATATATATATACTTACAAGTATTATAGTAATTATATGCAGAAAAATAAAGAATGAAAATTATTTTAAATATAGATAATGAGAAAGTGTATAAAGATATTATATTGTCTTATTTTTAACAAAGTTTTAAAAAAGTTAGTAGTTAGTTAAATTATGAGCTGTGTAGGATGTGTTCTATTGAAAGGATTCCAATTTGGGATTTACAGAATCGGAAAAATAAAAATTTTTTTTGTTTATATCTTTTAAGGAAAAATAAAATTTTCTTTTTACATAATTATTATTAAGAGAAGTCATATATTATATATAAAATATAACAAAGAAAACTTTTGTAACGATATACTGCTGAAATATTGTTGCAATAATTTCTATTGGAAAAGTTTTTGATATTTAAACATAATTTTCTTTTTGATACATTTAAGATTTTCCTTAATTCGAAAATACGATTTTTGAATTTAAACTTTCGTATATATACATATATATATAGATTTAGAATTATTATAAATTTTTAGATGCAATCGGAAGTAAGAAGTTAGAAATTGATTTTACATAACCTTTAAGACATTTTCAATAAAGACATAAAATATATATATATATATATATATATAGATAATGTAATACCATTTTGTTAACAAGTTTAAAAACTTATTATTATTAAATTAAATTTTACTAATTATGTTGACTTTTTATTACCTATATCATTTATGTACACAGGTATAAACGGTATACACGGTACTTTAGCAAAGTTTTATACTCAGAATTTTGACTCTTTGATACTCTCAAATACAAGTTTAAGTACCGAAATAGCTTCTATTAAGACTAAGTAAAGTTATTTTGCAGTAGAAATCATTTATATTATTGGGAGCACTACGATATCTTAAAACAAAAACATTCCAAATGACAAAATCCCAAATTACAAAATCTCAAAATACATAATCCCAAAATATCAAAAATCCCAAAACTTCAAAAAGTAAAGGAAAATTTACAAATTTAAGAATTATCTACAAAATGAGGGAAATGTATTGTAGGGGTTTCGGGGTTTTCGGTTTCAAGTCCATCAGAATTATTAAGAAAAAATAATTAATTTTGTAATAATTTAAGAAAACAATTAATTTCGTGGGTTGTTTCATGTCGCTTATATATGTCTGTATATAGATAATATGTAAATGCGAGATTCTGAATTTGAAGCGATTTTTAGTTGGTTACAAAATCAAAGTTTTACGCCTTTTACAAAATATTTACATATATATGTATATTCGATATTCTGAATTTGGGGTGATTTTTAGTTTGTTGTGAAGTAAAGGTGGTTGGTTGGTTGTGCTTTTTCCAGAATATTTCGAAACAAAAATATAAATATGTAGGCATATTATATTCTTTCTTTCATTTTATTTGCAACAGTTTTTGCATTTAACTGATTTTTTTGTTTAAATTTAATTTTCTACAATTTTTCATTAAATATTTTTACAATACCGACCCACATTTGAAATAAAAAAAAAATTCAAAAGGAATTATTATAAGAAAATTGCTTTTGGATTTTGTGATTTTGGAATTTTAGGATTTTGAATTTTGGGATTTTGGTATTTTGGGATTTTAGGATTTTGAATTTTGGTATTTTGATATTATACGATTGTAAATCTGTCAAGTCTAAGGAAAGCTAAATAAGTTCATAAATAGGTCACTTGAAATCGAAATTATATTTAATCCTTTTTTTTCCTTGCAAACTTCAGATTAACATTGAATACAAAAAAGGATACAATAAATACTTTTCGAATTTTAACTTATAATATATTATTTTAATTTCAAAAAAAAAAAAACTAAAGAATTCATTTTATCATATACAAACAAACAACATCACATACAATTATTTTCCAGAATTAAAATCCAGAAATTTTGTTTTAGAAACAAATTTAGAATTTTTGTTAATTTAAGTCCTAAAAATTTTCGCGATATACACAATTGGTTAAACTTTTCAATGATAAAATAAAGTTCTGTTGCAATAATGGAAAAACAAAAAAAAAAAAAAAAAAAAAATTAAATTATTTTATTTAATTTAAAGCTTAAGTTTTCCCATGATAGTTTTTTCGTTTTTAGTTCTTACTTTTTTTTTTTAATAAAAATTTTGTTTTGATTTTATTATTTTTTTCCTTTTTCTTTTGTCTTACAACAAATAAACAAAAATGGAACATAGTAATTGTATATTAGGAAAATCCAAATGAAAATAAAAAATTTTTGTAAAAATTCATAATGTAAATAATATGAAGTTTGAAAATTTTTAATATATTTAATTAAAATTTAAAAACAGGTTAAAAATATCATTTCAAATATGGTTTTAGGTTTTAAGACAATGTTAGATTTTCTACGTTCTTTATGAACAAAGAAAAGAAGTCATCTATAAAAAGTTTACATTGATCTGAAAATATATGTTTCACAACTATTAGTGAAACATAATAGTTGTGAAACATTTGAAAACATGTTTCAAAAATAAGTCGGGTGGCATTCATACATTTTTTTATAATAGGTATTTTAAAACTTTTTTATATTTTCTGACTAGTTTTTAGTTTTTAAAAAAAATGAATTTATTTGATAGATTTTTTTAAATTCGCTTGAGAAAACTTGACAATTTCTCTTTCAACTTATTTATTTTTTTTTTTTTTTTTAGATCGATTAAACTTTTATTTTTAATGCATTTCTCTGCTACCGAAAAAAATAATAAGTTGGATTAAAATTAATTGCGTCAAAAGTAAATTTGAAACCATTTTTCTATTTTCGGTAATTGTCTATTGTTGATTTGTGCTTTTCTTGACCAATGTATGTATTACAACTGCAGATATTTGAAAATGTTCAAATTGGAAGAATATTCTATGATGAAAACGGATTTATTTCAAATGACTTCTGAGATAATTGAATCTAAAAACTTTAAACGAATTTTTTACACAATGATTTTTTTAATGAATAATTTATATTTAATATATTTTACTACTGAAATATGTGCTCAAACGAATTAACCTCTTAAAGAATGCAACTGTTCAACACTATAATAAATATCTAACAAATCTTTAATTACATATAAGTAACGGTAAACTTTTTCTTATTTGTAACTTTGGTCTAAAATTAAATCTGAAAAAAAAAAAACAAAAAAACCAAAGAATTTTATCCTAATATATATTTTTTTTTAAAATTAATTAGAAATCATGTCAGGGATTTCGTGTTGGATTTCTTTTTTCATTTTTTTCTTTTTTTTTTTTTTTTTATTTAATTGAGTTGTTATTCCCTTGGGAATTATTTCACTTGGATTTGATTACACAAAACCAAAAATCAAATTAAGAAAAATTAAATCAAAAAAAAAAAAAAAACAAGAAAATGATTACAAAGGGAAAAAATTGGAAAAATCGACATATTATTACGCAAAACATAAGAGAAAAATGTGTTATATAGTAAATATAAGAGAGGGGAAAAGAGAGAAATAAAAATATTTTTTAAATATATTTTAAGAGAAAATTTCAAGGATTTTTTCAATCAAAATACCTACTTGTTATTTTGTTTTTATTTTTGTTGTGTTGTTGTTATTGTTGTTTAAACTTTACTTTTTTTCGTTTTTTTTTTATTTTTGATATTAAAATTAATGTTTGCTTAATAAAAATTCAAATTTTTTTCATAAATTCACTCTTTAATAATATTTGGTTGGTTTGTATGTGTTTGAATGTATTGTTTGATTATGTTGTTGTTGGTTTTTGTAATTAGATTTGAGTGATTTGTACATGTGAACAAGAAAATATTTTTTACTTTGCGAATTTTTGTTTATTTTATTTTATTTTTCAAGATTTTAATGATTTTCTTTTGAAAGTCTCTATATACACATATACATATACTCCTTCACAGTATCTCACATCTCATATCGCTGCTTCATTTTATAAAATCTTTATAAAGAAAAAATGTTACCACTATCAACTCAATAAATTAATCCTCAATCTTAACTTTCATATTAGAATAGAAAGTATAGTTTCTGTCTAATAAAGAATTCAAATAATGGTCATTATGTTCAAATTTAATTATTAAAGAATCTTTTAAAAATATATAACAAGTAGGTTAAGCAATTATTCTAAAAATTCGAAAAAGCTAAAACTTATAATAGAAGGTAATTATAGACAAAATAATTAGGAAGTATATTGTATTGGAAACTTAAGAAATTGCAGGAAAATTTTGACTGTTTTCAGTTGTAAGCCACTGTATAAAAATACACATTCAACATACACATAATATATTAAATATTTTATTATTGGCAAAATGGCGTCATGTGGAAATCGGTAATAATTGTCAATCATTTATATAAAAGTAAAAATTGACAAATTTAAAAAAAAAGCAAAAAAATATAAAATTGTATTCATTATTTTGTAGTATGACATCTTAATTTTTTGTGTTTTTTTTTTTATTGTTTTTTATTTTTATTTTAATTATTTTACATTAATTAGACTTTAAACTAAACTTTTTATTAAGAATTTTTTGGCAGTTTAACTCCACAAATAATCATTAAGTTCCTTATTATTCATATTAGACCTAGTTTCAGTTTCTGGAATCATTATTTTCTCTAAGCCATTGATTAGTTATAGTAATACCTATGAGATACAAATATTATATTTGTGCGCCATCTGTTATCTTATACAACAATTATTTATTTATTAATAATTTTTTTGTTACGATATGTAGACTACTACTATTGGGTAGTATTGGGTAGACTACTACTATTGGGTACGATATGACCATGATTTAAACCCTTGGCCTTTCGATTGGGAAATCGGTTACTCACTACGTCATAGATGGGATATGTAACATACCTAATATAGAAAAAAAAACTTAACATATTATAACAAAATTTATCAAACTAAATACAGTTTGTTTTTCAAAAATGAATTTTGTGGGATTACCTCGAAATCGTAAAAATTAAAAAAAAAAAAAAAATAAATTCAAACTAAATACTACTAAATATTACTATTAAAACTTCTTTTTAAGGATATTAGAGTTTATTACAAAATCGGGGTCTCAATAATTTGTTTAGCGGTGGTTTAGAGATAGTAAGTTCCACAATTTTAAAAACATTGTTGCTATAATATATAACTAAAGGGGCGGCAGCCCAAATTATTTTAAATGGCTTGTTGTTGGAAGATATAAATATAATCAAGATGCCATCAGATATTTCATAGTTGGTTACAAAATCAGGGTGGCACCTGCATATTTAAAAAAAATAACAAAATTAAATAAAGCAGGCCACTTTTATTTTTTACTTTTACTTACTATTTTTGGGATTTTGAGTTTAGAGATTTGGAATTTCAAGATTTCAAGCATTCTGCGAATTTTCGAGCTCCGGAATTTCGCGTTTACTGGATTTTGACTCAAACCCATCCAAATTTTGTCTCTGATTTTGAATAAAATTTAAATAAAGTTACTTAAATTTGAAATAATCTACCACAAAATTTCAGTTCTGAATTTACTTAGATATTAAATTCAGTTCAGGAATCTTGCGATTTAATTAACGCAAAGATTAATAAATATACATAAGTCATTAAAATCATTTATTTAAATCGAAATATTAATTTTTTTAAAATCCGAATTTTAAATATTTAATAATTCCAACTAATTAACAGTGGTTAAAGGAATCGTGAAATCTTTCAAGCTATTTTAGACACACCTCCCGTTGAGTTAAAGACTTGAAATTTTGGATACAGTTTAGATTCCGGTGACAATACATGATTCTAAAATAATAATAATAATAAAAAACAGTAGAGTAGTTAACTAAATTAGCAAAATAAAATTTTCATACAAAGATATTACAGATTTTTGAACAGAATTTATTACAGAGTAAAATAAAAATGTGAAATTTACCTTGACATGTATTTGTTTGATTGTTACCTGTTAATATAGTTTAAGATATGTTACTATAATATGTAACTTATACATATAATATAGCTTGTGAAGCCTGTGAAATTAAAATAAAAGCTGAAGGCATTTAAACGCGCAACTATAAACTTAAATTTTGAAAAAGTATCCAGCTTTTATATTAATTTGACGGGCATTATGGCACATATATAAATGCTATATTGAGATAAATTTTTTTAAAGAAACTTCCATCGCAACAATATAATTTAGAAAATTACAGAAAAATTCGCAATTAAAAATTTATTTTCTACTTTTTAGTTCAAAAAAGCTGTTTTTTAAATTTTTTTTTTATTATTATTTTATTATAGTTTAAATTTATTTTGAATCAATTAAATATAAAATGATTAAATTTATCTTAAATTTAACTTAAGTGATTTTTTTATATAAAATTATTTAAAGGCTGTTCAAAAATACCATTATTATGCTTCATATTTAAATATGAAACTGACAAAAAAAAAAAAAAAAAAACTTTATTTCTTATTTTTCTTTGACTTTAACAAATTTTTTTTTTTATTTTTTAATCAAAACAAACGAAATATTTTTCAAGGATTTCCAAAAGGTTTATTTCTTTTTTAAAAATTATTAAAGGTTTTTTTTTTATGGTAAATAGATCAGAAATTGTATATAATAAAAAAAAAAAAAATTAAAAGAATAAATTGAAAGACAAATCAAAAGGCTTTTTATATTTCTCTAGATGAATTTGTCAAATCTATAGTTCAGATTTGATGATGACATATATAATATCAAAAAAAAAAAAAAAATAGATATATATTTTTTTATATATCTATAAATATTTATAGATCATAGTTGTGGTATAGAACCAAAAATATTAAATTGCAAAATTTAATTAATAAATTTAATAAAAAAAAATCAACAAAAAATTAATAATTACACCGTCAAATAATTTTATTTAACTAAAAAACACCAAAAAAAATGACATTAGTTATCCTAACTCAGTCGCTACACAAAAGTCCTACAGAACGTCAATTCGTTTATCGTCTCAATTCTTGACATTTGTCGGAAATTATTCTCGTATGCGTCCGTGTTGGAACATTATATTGACAGAAGTGTTGCTTTTAGTTAAACACGAATAGTTCTTTTGTGATTAATATGCGTAAAATGCTGTGCGTTTCATTTATTCGTCGTAATTAACATAGACATTATTTTGATTAAAATTTAAGCGGTCTGATTAATTTAATTGGTATATAGGTTTAAAATTTGGTAATCGTTTAAATTTGAGTTTTAGTTATATGAAGCTAACTATACTATTAATGTTTCATTAATATATACATACTATATCTTAAATTCAAAAAACAGAATATGATTTTTCTTTAAGATGTAATTATATTGAAGTTTCTATGATACTATTTCAAATGAATAGATGAGACGAAATTTTAACAGATGAGAAGAACTGAATCTTTTGTGGTAATACTTTTAAAATCTTTGTTTTCAATTGTAATTTTTAATATGCGATTACAATTCATATATACCAATTAAATTCTTTGAATTTATCAGATTCATTAACTTTATATTATCTATATTGTATTCTAGATTTTAGGAAAAGTTTACACTACATGTGATGGGACTCTAAACTCTGAACATTATACTCAGATATTGAAAACTAAAACTTGTGCATTAAATACTCCATTTTGGATTTTAAATTCTTAACTCTGAATACTTAATAATTAAAGCCTGGATCATGAAATCAATAAAAATTATTATTAGTTCATTTTAATATGGATGGAATTTTCCCACTCAATCAATCAATATAATTCCGTTCTATTGATTCAATTTGTTTGATCCTTATTTTATAGTTTTTTTTTTTTTTTTTGTCAATTTATTTGTTTAATGTTTTCATTATTTGTGCTTAACATTTAGTATACAAATATACTTATGTATATACTATATGTAAGTTTTAAGAAAGACATACATATATTAATAAAAGGATATTTGATCCTTACCAAATGAAAGTTCTTTAGATAAAATAATATTTAAAAAAAAAAAAAATAAATAAATATATAGAAAAGAAAATTCTTAATATGAACTTTATATTTTCTTGGATGATGTAAGAAAATAATTTTTATTCTTTACTATACTTTTTGATGTTAATGACAATAATAATGTACACATGTACAAACAAATTTCAACGTTCATAATATATATATATATATATATATATATATATCAAAATATATTTTTTCTAAACATTGAAACTTGTAATGATGACGGTATGTTGCTGTCATAATAATAATAATAATTTTATAATAATCATTATTATCATTATCATAATCATCATAATCATAATCATGATTCTAGGATAAAAAAAAAAAAAAAAAAACAAAAATAAAACTCTTTAATAACAAAATCAAAAAAAAAAGAAAAAGAAAAGAGTACAAAGATTATCACGCCGCAAAAATTAAATATTTAACATCACCAGTAAAATACGAAACACGCAAAAAGAAAAAAAAAAAACTTTGAAATTATTATCATAGGTATAAAGAGTTATACTTTTTTTTTTTTTTTCCTGTTATATGAAAATACTTATGGGAATTTTCATATAAAGAATTGTTTTTTACAGTTAAAAAATATAGAAAACAAGTAAAATATAAGATGGAAGAAAATTATAAAAGATGTAAGAGAAGAAAAAAAATATTTTTGTATATTATGGATATAAGGTTTGTTTATTAGAAAAATGAGGATAGGACAGAACAGAACTAAACAGCAAACATGAAATTTTTTCGTGCGCGAATATTATCCAACTATAATACGAACAACAACAATACTTTTATAATACATCAAGGGAAATTTTTATATAGGCTAATCATTAAAATAATTTACCTTTAAAATTGAAGTTTTATAAGTTTTCGAAAATTTTGGAATTAAAAAAAAATTATTTCAAATTTCATCAGAAAAGTTGACTCTACTTTAGTTTATTTTTCACGCAAATCGATTTCTTTCCGATTTAACACAAAATATGCTTGTTTGGACATAAATAAACATGTTTTGCTATGACGTCATTATGTGGTTAAATAGTTCTTTAAAGTTTAATTTTATATTTTGTATTTTTATGTCATATCTCTTGAAATAAAATGTGTTTTATCAGTATTTTAAACTTATCTGACACGTTTCTGGAGATTTATTTTTAAAAATATACACCTTGTTCTAAATATGTATAGTACAAAATAGATGAAAACCCAAAAAACAGAAATATTTTTAATTTTTATTAAAGGAGATAAAGACTAACTAACGGTAAATATTTGAGGCTTAAATATATATCACTTTGTTGTTCTTTCTAGAATGGATCGAACTGTTTTTCTATAGTTCATTTTAAAATTTTAGCAATAAATTGCTGAAATGGACATCATAAATATAAAAATTTCAATTTTCAAAAGTGTATTGAAATGAATTTCCAATTATACAAAACACGTTTGTTTGTGCCCCAAGCATATTTGTGCAAAGGAAAGTGTTTTTGTGTATTTTGATGAAAATGGATTGTGGGAGGTAATCTAAAGTTTAGCTATACTAAAGTACTTGACTATACTATAATTCCAAAAAATTTGTTTTAATAAAACTGCAGGAAATAAAAAATTATGGCTTCTTAGGGTACGTTCAGATCAAATATATACATTCGGATGGAAGATTTTGATTGACTGAAAATCTATATGGTATTTGTGTTTTCCCTTTTGCACATTTAAAATCTAAAAATGTTTGCATCTTATGTAAGATGCATGCAAAACTCTTAATTTATAATAAACGTCAAGTTGAGTTAATTATTGTTTAAAAAAAAATATGCAAAAATCTTAATGTCAAAACATATTTAGAATTAAATAAAATAAAGTTTCTTTAAAATTTAGAATAATCCTTTATTTACCAATGGCATTTAACTTCAAAAAATATTAAAAGGAAAAACAAAAAAACAATAGTCATAAATTTATTGCTTATGAAGTGCAACAACAGCCAGTGAATGCATCTTGAAAGAAAATATTACCGAAAAATACACCAAGTGTAATTAAAATATTTTTTGCATCCGGATGCATTAATTTCATGTGAACGTAGTCTTAATGCTTTTATTTAGTTTATTTTCTCGTGAACTAACGGAATTTTCTAATTTCAATTTAACTAATTTCGCATCGTTCGCATCGAATAAGTTGAAATTTTCAGCTTCAATTTAAGTCGAATGAAAAGATTTTAATATAATTATGAAAGAATCATGAAATAAATCATAAAGTTTCGAATTATTTTTAATATAATGTTATTACGATATTTACGATATATAATTACGATATTAATGCGCTAATATAAAAAAAAAAACACCGAAAAAAATTATTAATTAAATTTCGCGTTTTGTTTTGCGTTCCTTGTTTCAGATTAGTTTTCTTTTATTTCGTGTTTTATGTGTCATAGCTTTAAGGAAATTTCAGCTTGATTCTTACCTTGAGGGATTATTTAAAGAATAAAATCAAATGAATATGAACATAAAAATTTAACCAAAGACATGTTCCTATTATTTCTTTGTTTTTTTAGTGCATTTCCCTGCCACATAAATGTAACAAAAGAAAATTAAACAGCTTTTCCTTTACAGGCATGGCTGTACTTATCGTAAGGGGGAATTATTCTTACGACGTGTGTGGGATTCGAATCCACACTCCCTCGGTGTTTACAGCGTATGTTATACGCTCTTATCCACTAGACCACTGAGGCTCTTATTCCTATTATTTCAAACTCTTACTATGGCTAACGTTTAGCAATGAAATATTTTAAATAAATACTAAATTTTAACATTTTTATTCTATATCTATTATATTCTATTAATAAATACATATGTTTGTTTTGAATGAACGAACCCATAGCAATTTCATTGAATGTATATGAAAAAAAAAAAGAAAAAAGAAAAAGGGTGAAAAACAAAGAAAAGGTAAAGATAAGTTTAAAACAAACTAAAAGAAAAAGAAATTTTTTTGTTTGTATTTGTAACTCATCTCATCATAACGCTTTTTACCATTTTCCTATTTCGCCTTATTTTTTTGCTTTTTTTTTCGCTTGATTTTCTTTAATTATTACTTAGTTTTATGAAAAATTAGTTTCCTTATGATTCTTGTAAATATAATTTTGTAATGTTCTTAAACAAAATAGTGAATGGTGGCAGTGGTAGGAAACAGGAAAACATTATAAAATTAATAAATCATAATTTTGAAAAAAAAAAAAAAACTATTATAATTTTCTTGTTTTTGTTATATATAATGAAAAATATAAGCCTGTGATTTTTAATGCCTTTATATACATATCATAATATGTATATATATATGTATAAAAAATTAATTTTATTAAATATGTAAATAAGGTTTAAAGTTTTTCTTAAAAACTCTTAATTTGTTCTATTCGTAATATTTTTCCAACATTTTCTGACAGTTCCTAATATTTTAATAATTTTAATTATTTCTCATCAGTCAAATACAACAGATTCTTATATATGCAATACTGAAAAAAAATCTAAAGAGTTGACCATTATTTTTTGGCTGTAGATTTAAATTTATTAGTTTTTCATTTAGATTAAGATATAATTGGTAACATTTTTTAGTAGAAATATTCCCATAAATGTGAGAGGGCCTTTTTTTTCCAGGGGTATCGGTAAATGTTGCAAGGGGAATTATTGTTACGATATGTGGTTGAAATTCGAAATAACACTCCTTCACTTTTTCCAGGGTATTTTACTCTTTATACCCTAGTTGCTAAGCCATCCAAGGTTAAATTTATTATTACTTCATTTTTATTTATTTATTTAGTAGCCAACAGAACTGAATGTATAATATAGAACCGTCATTTCTCCTGAAACGTAAATTTTACCAATATCATATTTTAAATTCTCATATTTGGAGACATAAATTAAAATTCGTATTTTATGTATCTACAATAATAGAACTTAGAATGCGGCACAATGCAGAGCTATACAATGTATATACCGACAGTGATTTTGTAACATACATCAAGTTACAATGACTTTGATAGGCCGGTCACATTTCAGTTTTCCGCATCCCAAAGAAAGTACTGAAAGGGAAGCTAGATAGAAAAAGACCAGTACGAAAGCCAAGAAATCTATGGCTGGTCGAACTAGACGCTTCAAAAGCAAAGTTGAAAAACTACTGCTCAAGATCGAGTGAATTGGAAGAGGATGATTAAGAAGACCATGGTTCGACATCGGAATAACAATATCGAACTCACAGAATAATATTGTATCTTAAATTATTTTTTCAATCAAACATAAAATTAAACAAACTAATTTTATAAATTATTTTTCTAAAATTAATTAATTAATTAAATATTTTTATTAATTTCAATATACGTATTTTGGTTAATTATTTCAAGAATTCTTTTTTAATTGCTATATAATCTCTTTATATTGTATAATTAAGTATAATTTTAAGTTAAACATTTTTTAAGTATATATTCGTCAAAATTTCTTATCAAAAATATTATTTACAAACGAATCGTTTATAAGAACACCTTGAATAAGATAATTTACTCTTAAAATAGGTGCAAAAAAAAATATATATATATTATACAAAAATATTTCCCGAAATGACGTATGCAGATATCTCATCCTATCTTAAGGATTTAAATTAAAATTCTTCCGTTAATTGACATTTACAGAATAAATTATTTTTTTTTTTTTTTTTACACTTTCTTAAACTTTTACATTTTTGTTTTTATTTTTATTTTTCTTTTAGCGTGTATTCATAAAAAATTTCTGCTAATCTTTAAAAGGAAAAGGTGGTCTGATGATCTTTTAAAAAATTTTAAAAATTTGATTTGAAAGTGGGAAATTCTTAGTGGAAAGCTTTAATTTATCAAAGTGGTATATTAAGATTTAATTTTCAAATAAATTTTTAAAATCAAATTAGGTACTCGTTCTATATGTTAAGACGATTTGAATATCTTGATTTCAATTTTAATATGATAGATTGAAAGCGAATTGATTTTTAATAAAGAAATGTCGTCAGCTGTTCATCAACAAAGTGAATTTAAAGATTATAAATCATTTTTTTTAAATCACCAATATAGATAAATACCAAACTGATTAATGAAATAAAGTCACAAAACCCATATCAATTAAATAAAATTGATTAAAAAAAAAACCAAAAATAGAAATTAAAGTGAAAAAAAAAAATACTTTGAATTAAATCAAATAGTACTAAAAGTAATAGGTACTATATTGGGTAATCAAAATATTGGGTACTAAAAAATTGTAGTTTTAAGCCGTGTCCGAAACAATCATACTTCGCACTAAATATTAACTAATCGCACTAAATTAATTCCGAAAAACTACGAAAAATTTTTAGTGCATTCGAAAATAGTACACTAAATTGTCTGATCACACTTAATTATCTGTTAATCTTTTAGTGTATACTCTCGACTAAACTAAATGTTCGACCTAAAACTGTTTTCGGAAACGGCCTTAATATTGAAATAATATGGTAACTTTAATTTATTGGTATATCTTCTATTATAATAAATTCTAAATTATAAGGTTTCTGTAGTCATTAAATATTACATTACCATTACACATATATAATTTGTACAATCACACATTCTCATATTATTTTTACCATTTTTCTTTTATTTACTGTTTATTTTGTATTCTACTTTTTACTTTCGCTTCCTTATTTTATTTTTTGTTTTCTTTTTTACTTTTTTTTTTTTTTACCTACATACTAAATAACTTTTATCATGGCACTTTAACTATATATACAAATAACTACTTTTGGGAAAATCTTTTATGAGTTTTTACAGTATAAAAATAACAACAAAAAAAAGTAAAAGTTCTAAGGGATAAAAAACAAATGGTTTTTGTCGCTAATTTTTGTCGTTAACATACAACCCATCATTTGTCTTTCATCTTGGGAAATTTTATTGCACATACAAAATGACTTGATAGTAAAAAGTGAATGAGTAATTAGGATTTAAAAAACAAAAAAAAAAAAAAAAGAAACAGTAAAAATAGGAAAATTTTTTTTTACAAATGTGTATGTATGAAGAGAAGACATTTAGAAAATATCAAAAATTATGTTTTAATCCTTAGAGTTTTTTTCTTTTTTCTCATTTTTTCTCTCTGTCTCTTTCATTTTATCTTAATATATTAAGTATAGTCTTATATAAAATTTTATTTTTTTGTAATGTAAAATTATTTCAAGGGGAAGAAAAAAAGGTAAGCGGAAAAGATATATGTAATGAATTTCCATTGAGATTTTAACGGAAATTTAAATATAAAGTTTGTAATTAGGAATATATACAGGTATTATGTAGATTACTTTTTAATTTCTACAAATTACCGTTTGTAAAGTATTCCAATTATACAATAGCATTTTAATAATATTAATTGAATTTATTCAATTCATTCCATTAGACATTTATATAACATCAAATAATAATCTATAAAAATAGGAGAAACTAAAATTAATGGCAAAATATAAATAAAAATCAACCTAGTAATTTTTATATAAAATTTTTTTTTTAAATCTCTAAATTTTATTGCACAATTTTAACTAAGATTAAAAGAAATTATTCTTAGTATTTCAATTAATTCAATGTTAAATAAGTGGTTTTAAAAATGTGATTTTGTGAAGAGTAAAGAAATTTCTAAAAGTAAATATTGTATCTTAAGAATATCGCAAACAGTTTAAAAGAGGTTAACATTCAGCGTTAGGTACTCTATATTATGTATTGCTTATTTTTATTAATTTTCTTAATCGCTTATTTATTGGTTTATTTCGAAATTTATAGGGTCGAGATTATTAACAGTAGACTGTTGTATAAATTGTTAAGAAAGCGGCAAAAATCTTGTTTATTTTATTTTTGATTTTAGGCTAAATTTGTCTATATGCTTAGTACAGGTGTTTAATTTTTAATGTGCCCTTAATAGCTTTTAAACAAGAGATAGTATAAAAAAAGCGAATTTATATTAATTCTGGAAATTCATTTTCTTCTCAAAAATTTTAAAGCTCTATGTAAAATGTTAAGCAAAGTCGGAGATATACGCATTTAAAAGTAGGGCTTTTGAAAATTTTGAAATGCTGTAACTCCGTAACAAATTGGATAAACAAATTATATAAAAAAAAATATTCTTTTAACATATTAAGTTTTTTAAGACCCCCCTATCCATAGTTAAAATTTTTTTGTTCTATCTTAAATTATGTAAAAACTTTTTTAAATAGACGGGCAGACAGAGTGAAACTAATAAGCAATAATATTTATTTATTTACATTTGATCCCCACATGCAATGTTATAGAGGAACGAAGTCTGCCGTTTCTTCACAGTTTTGGTGAGAAAAAACTTTTACTTAAAATGAAAATCCTTCTTCTTCTTAAAGTAATCACTATATAGTTTTGTAATCATTTCAGAATAATTTTTTTTAATCTTAGTTAAAAAACGCAAAATTTTAGTTGAAATTTACCATATATAGTAAAAAGTGATAATAAATTTTAAAGTTTTTTCTTAATCATTATAATAAATTGTATAAAGAAATGATCTATGATAATTTTCTTTTCAGTCCTATAAGAAGCATATATAGGGCATTCATTAAGTTATTATTTATTCATATTTGATTAAATCTTAGTTTCTGAAATCATTAGTTTTATCGATTGTTGTAACATAAAAATTTTTACTTGTACGACATCTATTATCTTGTACAAGAATTATTTTATTTTTATTTTATTATATATTACGATATAATACTAATTATAATATATATTATATATTCTTATATTCTATACTTAGTATCTATATTATTTTTTTATTAATTTATATGATTTAGCCCGGATTTAAATCGACTTGGTACACTGTAATAATAATTTATGATTTAGATTTAAATTGGAAATATAAATGATAAAAGACTTATAACGTATAAATAAATAACATTTTATTATAATTAATTGGAATTTCTTCAAAGAACGACAATAAAATATTTACTATTTACCATTTTCAGAATCGTTTCATTGATACCATTATGAATTTCTCTTCTATAATTATCATAAACGCTTGTCTATTATACACCTACTTGTGATGCAATGCTCTAAAAAAAAAATCAAAGTAGCTATAAATATAAATGCTATATTTATAATTAGTTAAAAAATATTTTAATAGCATAATTTGAATATTAATTTTTCTTTCATAATTCTTTTCTGTCATTTGAATTATATGGAAATATTACGATAGAAAATCCATTATCATAATCAGGTTAAACTTTAAAAAATTATATAATTACATTTTAATATCAGCATATTTTGTATACGTCACTTTTATTTATTAACATTCTTTAAATAATTAAAATTTAAAATATCTTCGAATCTTATTAAAGTATTTTAGAAATATGTCCGATCATTTTTTGATTTATTTTGTAAATAAAATTATTATGTATAAAGAAAAATGACGTTTCAGAAAAAAATATTTCACCTCTTATCCATATTTAAGAGAAAAACAAAAACTTGTTTTTTTCACATTTTTTGATTCTTTCAAAACAATATTAAAGTCATTATCCTTTTTAAAATGTCAATTTATTTATTTTTTTTTTTCAATATACTTTTTCTTATATTAGTTATTACAAAGTTTTTTTAACCCCTTGAATTGCACATCTTTTATTGACAATTAATCAATTTTTACGAGTTTTCTCTTAATATTATTTTTTTTATATTTTTTTTTTTCTTTACTTCATAATTCTTTCCTTATTGCCATATTGAAGGTATAACAACGAACAAAAAAAAAAAAAAACAACAAAAAAAATGTTTTTTTTTCATACAAAAAGAAAAAAAAATAAAAAAAGACTATATTGAAAAAATAAAATTTTTTTTTTTATTTTCTTTTACATTCATATTTTATTTTTCTTTTTCTATTTTCTTTTTCTTTTTTTTTTTAAACATTTTTCAGCATCACCGGACAGATCAACATCAGCATCATCATGTTCTAAGTGCTGTTCATCATTTTTGTTATTTTTTTTGACAGTTACAACATTATATTATAGTAGCGGCATCAATTTTATCAATACATGTAATGGAAATGACAATGACTTTAACAGTACCAGCAGTCATCATAACAGTAACAGTAATAAAAGTAAAAGTAATCATTATATAAAAAATATTAATAATATATTAAAGAGTATAATAGTAGGTAACATTCGTTATTATAATATTGGTATTATTAGTATTTCTTTTAATGATAAAATCAAAAATATTATATTGATAATTTTATTAAGGATATCATTATCATTAATATCAATATTATCATCATTATTATTATCATCATCAATATTATCTTCTTTTGTTATATTAATAAATTGGTCAAATGTCCATTTAAATATACTTATCAATATCAATGTCAAAGAGAAAATAAAAAAATATATTCAAGTACTTTTAAGAAAATCAATACAATTACAATCATTATTATCAATATCATTTATATTATTACGAATATTTATATTATATTTAAAAGTATCTGTAATAGAAGGAAAATTATCAATAAAACTATCATTATCATCATTATATTCATCAATTATTATAGAAATGATAATAATATTCTTAAGGATATTATGGTTCATTGAGATTTTACTTAAATATTATGATGATGATATTGATTATGATGAATTATTATTAGTTAAAAGAAGAACAAGAATAAAATCATATAATATTTGTGGCTATATTATTGATAATTGTAGTTATAGTTATTATTATTATTTCAATATTATTAATAGTAGCATTAGTAATTGTAGTAAAAGAAATTGTTATTATAATAAAAATAGTAAAAATATTAATAATAGTTGTTGTCATTATTGTTGTTCTTGTTATTATTATTATTATTATTTTGTTTTTGATTTTTATTATTGTTGGAAAAATGAAAAATTTTATTTAAAAAAAAATAATGAATATTACTATCAAATGAAAACAACTATATTAAAAAAGTATTTAACAATAGTAATAAATGAAATTATAATAATAATAAGAAAAATAAAAATAAAAATAAAAATAATAAAAATAAAAATATTATTAACAATGATTATTTTTCCAATAGTATATAATCATGTGACATCACTAGTAATATTTATAATAAAAAAAAAAAATTTTTTTTCTTCACAATATCACCAACATAAAATGATACAATTGAAAAGATGAAAAAAGAAATGTAATAAAAAGAAGACTGAATATTTTTTGTCCTTTGTAATAATAAAAAACAAAAAAATATAAATATAAATAAATAAAGAAATTAATATATATAATATATATAATATGAGAATTTATATACAGAGTGTTTCACCAGTAAAAAATAATTTAATTTAAGAACAAAAAAAAATAAAAAAATAATTAATAAATATAAAAAAAAAAAAAAACTAAAATCAAAAACTAAATAAAAATCTTGAATAAAATTTATTTAAAATATTAAATAATATAAATATTAATTTTTTCCGGAAAAATAAATTTAAAAATTATATAAAATTTAAAGATTTGTATTAAAGAATTCCTTCATTTAAGCTTGTAATCGGTTTTAATTTATATAAATAAATTGATTTTGTTAATCAAAAGTAATTATTTATATATTATTATGTAACGATTTCAAAAAGTCGTTTTAAATTACCAGTTTTTATGTATTTGTGTTGATAAATTGTATTTTTAAAGTAAAATTTACTATGTATTTAATGTATAAATTGGGCAGAATATTTCGACATTTTCAAAAAATTCATTAATATTTCTTATGAAATATTTTTATATGTTTAAAGATTGGTTTGAATCTTTTAAATTCTATAAAATTGTCGTATTATCCGATCGTTCTTGTCTGGATTCCGCAACGGTGCAAATTAAAAAAATTTGACAGTTCTCGTACAAATTTTCAGTTTGCACTGATTTTCAATTCCGCAAAAATGCGAATAAAAAAATTTGACATTTTCAGTTTGTACGGTGAAAAGTTTTTTCACCAAGTATTTATCGGTGCAAATGCAAACGAAAGCGCAAACAAGAAAGACAGTATTTTTATTATTTATAAAAAAAAAAAATAAAAAAATATATAGTTATATAGTTAATATAGTGTAGTAATATAACATTAATTTGTTTTGTACACATTTTATATATTTTGTATTAAAATGATAATCAGAGCTGTTTATAATTCATTCAGCATTTCAGTATTCATTCACACTTGCCGAATTGAAATAATGGTGCAAATGTTGGTGAGAATAAAAAAAAAGTTTGAATTTGCACCGTTGCGTAATCCGCCCTATGCAGTCAACTGTCAAAGTAAAATTAAAATGTATGTATATTCTATAAATTGTATATAAAGTGTTTGCAATGAATGAAGTCGTTTTGCAATCATGAAAAAAATTATTTAACTTTATTTTAACTTTTTTCGTTTTTTATACGTCGTGTATTCAGTTTCAAACATTTGAATAAGTACCTATAAAAATAAAAAGAAGCGATTTTTTTTATTAGATAGCACTATTTTTAAAATAATTTCGAACTCAATTATTAAAATATTCAAGAAATAAAATTTTGAAGTAAATATATTAATTAAAACAGAGAAAAAAGCAAAATTTAGTATAATTAATTAAAAAATTTCTTTTAATTAATTATATTTCTTAAAATCAAATTTAATTGTGGATAATTTTTTGTAGGCGCTGTCTAAAATGACTCCGTATAGAGAGCGTTAATTTTAGAATCAGTATAAAAACTACCTAAAATATTACATTAATAAACTTAGACTGCAATAATATTACCATATCAGATAAAATAATTGAATACTCAATAACTTATTTATTACATTAACTCAATACTTTATTTTACATTAAAAAACCAAACAATAAATGTGTATTTATTGATAGACAGTCAAAAAATCACATGTTATTTTCTTACACAATGCTTAAATGTTAACTAAATTAAAATATTTTTTACTGTATAAACTACTATATGTATATACAAATTTAGAACATAAATATATAATACATAATATACGTATAGGATATACATAAAAAAAAAAAATTATCATGCTTTCAATTATATAATTATTATATATAAAAAATATAATTTAATATTGATAGAATTCTATGTAATAATGAAATAAAGGGGGAAAAAAAGAAATGGTGACAATAACCTGTCAGTTACACTATAAATAATTCGTACATAAATACATACTATCTATACATACACATACAAAAACATAATTATATTAAAGTCATGTATATAAAAAATTAATGTTATCTCAGTTTAGTAAATAAAATATAAACAATATACAAGTACAATATAAAGTACTTGATTTAACTAAGTATCATCAAATAGTTAATTTTGAATAATTAAATTATTCTAGAATTTTTATGATGTAAAAAAAAAAAAAAATTAAAGTAATCATTTTAAAAAAATTTTACCTTGGTTGAACATTATTTTATTATTTTAAAATTTCCAGATTAATTAATACAACTTAAAACATTGAAAGTTTTTTTTTTTTTTTTTAATTCTAAAATAATATTTTTGTACTGCTAAAGTTAAAGGTACTTGGTTTAAAAACTTTACTTTAATACTACATATTTTTATTAAATACATTATATTTATATTTTCTAGTTATATTTATACAATTTTTAAAATTTTAAGGAATGTAATCAATTTTTGAAAATGAAACATAATACGTATATATTAGATACATTATTGTAAGGAAAAGTAATCTATTAAAATTTTGATTACATTATGAAATTATATTATTATAAATACAATCAAATACAATCACAAAATAAGAATGATTACAAAACATTTTTCTAAAATATATAAATTTATTCAATTATTTATTTAATACATATATTATAATATTAATTTATACAAAAACAATATAATATTTATAACAAAGTAATCAATTTTTTGTTTTTGTGGTAACTATTATTAAATTTAATGATTACAATTTGATTACAGCCTTCAATAATTAAATTTAAGTAAATAAAAAATTAAGGAATAATATTTGTGCATATAATAAAAAATTATAAAACAAAATAAAAGTATAATAATAAAAAATTAATTAAAAACTAAAAATAATTAAATTAATAAATAGAAATTTATTAAAGAAAAGAAATTTAATGATAAAAGAAATTTAATGATAATAAAAACAAACAAAAGTAAATAAATAAAACATTTTTAAAGTTTGTTGTAAATTTAATATTTAGTTAAATAAGAATAAATGTTAATATTAATTAAAAAAAAAAAAAAAAAAGCTTATATATTCATATATATTCATATATATATACATATATTATATAAAATAAAATATTAAATCATAAAATAAATATAAAAACACTTGTTAGAAATTTAAATGACATGAAAATATAAAAATTTTAAATAAAATATTTATATAAATATTTAAAGTTTAACATTAAATATAATATAAAAAAAAAATATATAAAATTAACAATAAAATATGAAATTATAAATAAAAATAAAATTTAATTAGAAAAGAAAAATGCAATTTTGAAAAAGTTATATATACAATTGTTTTATTTATCAAGCAAATAATTTCATAGGATTATACCATTTTTAAACTAGTTGCCAATTGCTATTATGTTTAAAATACGTTAAAGGAGACAAAATAGATATAAGAAATGATAAACATATATATTCGTCCATCCATTCAACTCAACTCAACTGAAGTGATAAATTAATAAAATAAAAGGTACATAGGATTTTAAAATTTTTATTATTTCGTTTTTATAAAATTGTTAGTTTTGCTATTTAAGAAAGCCGAAATTAAGCTTTAAATTAAGCTTAAGTATCTGGAATTTTTGTAAATCTAGGTTTCATTTTTTTTTGTTATAAGTGAGGTGGGAATATTCTAAAGACACCAAGAATTTTCCGCTGGTATAGGAAAGGATAGAACAAGGATGCGAAAACATTGAATTAAGAGTCGGACTGTAATTGAACAATGAATTGAACAAATTTGCCTATTATAATTACTATTTTGCTAACAGTGATCATCTGGCATTCTTTTGTTCAGTTCAATGTAAATGTATGTTAGCGTAAGCATAACAAATAAATTTATTTATTTATTCATTTATATTAATATTACAAACCACATAGGATATTGCAATATTACAAAACTATCGGCTACTAAGTCCATTATAGGTCGAATACTATTATTAAATTATAAATACATCAATATTATTTATTTTGTTTAGATTATATATTTTATATTTACACTATATTTGGTAGCAAGGGGGATTTGTTTTCAATTAATAAAACTTATTACATGTGCAGGATTTGAACCCGCACTCCCTCGATCAATAAGCCACGAGCTTCACCATTAGGCCACCGAGGCTCCAACAAATACATAATAATTACTACAAATATTAATTTGTATTTATTGCATACTTATTGGCGGAGGACAACATCACAGTATACTTTAAATTATTATAATATTTTTTTTCCCCAGTTTAAGCTTGTGTTTATAAATATAGTTAAATTTCTAGTTAAAGTAAAAGATTAAAAATTAATAATAATAAACCAATGCTCTTATAGTTCATGTGAATCATTTAATTATTTATATTTATAACACTAAAGTGATTATAATTATAATAACAAAATAATTTGACTAAATTGAAAACTAAAATATGATTTAAGAAACTGTAAATTCTTTTTTTTAATATAACTTTTATATATGTATAGGTATTAGTATTTGCTAGAAAATAATCTTAAAAGGTGCGGGCAAATTCTTTATTGGCATAAACCGAACATTTGCCAAGGTTTAAAATTTTTTATTGCCATTGACACTGGTGTCTTTAATTTTTTATTCCTATAATTATTCGATTTCCTTGGTATGGCCTCTGCTCTGCATTTACGCATTCTATGAAATGTTTGCTGCTTTAAAATTTTAAAAACAAAAATGTTAAATTTTTTTTGTTTTTTTTATACTCAAAGGAAAATGATTAATAATAAACGAAACTATCACAAGACTGCTCATTTTTAAAATTTTAAATATTTCAATACTAATGCGATACACTTGTCGTTTTAATATAATTTTTAAATTCCTAATTGATCAGGTTATCTGAAATATCAAACTCAATGACAATTTTATCAAGAATTTTGTTTCATCAATCTTTGTGTCATGTCATATGACAATAAAGAATTTCCCTGTTGTAAGTAGATAATTAGTTTTCAGATAATTTTATTATTTCTATACATGTATGTAAATCAAAGTACCGTTGCAGTACCTTAACGTTCTAACTTTTATTTAATTCCTTAAAATTAAAAGAAAATTAAAATTATAATAGATTATAATATGACATGTTTTAAATCATTTCAGCTTAAAAACTAATTTTTTGTCACATTTAAGTTTTTCACTCAAATAATACAAAAATATTTTTTTCTGGTATTAAAATATTTTATAATAGAAAAGTAGGGACATATAGGAACATAGAAAGAATAAAGAAAACAGATAATGATATTACATATATGAATAAATCAACCGTTTCATTTTCTATTTATAGTGAAATCGATACTTCGGCTTATGTCCCAGTTTTTAATACAATTGTAAAAATTTCAAATTATTAATGTTTTTAATTGAATTGCTTAAAAATGATAAAAGTAAAATTTAATCAAAGCGAAGGAAATCTCTTCTGTTAAACTTTAAAACAAATAAAAAATACCCCTTTTAGATTTTTAATTGGGGGTGGAAATGAGAAATTCTTGTTTAATTCTTAAGAAATGTATAGTTAAAGCCTAAAGATAAACAAATAAACTATGGCAAAGTGTGTATAAGTAATTAAATTTGACTCCATAAGTAAATGATAGTAAAAAAATTTTATATTGATAACAATTATCTCATTGTTTTTATTTTAAGCAAGACAGTATGTAACACGTAAGGTTTATTTAAAGGCACACATTTTTCAAAAATCAACGGTTTAAAAACAGAAAAATGTACAAAAAATATTTTGAAAAATATGCTAAAAACAAAAATTGTATATAAACAGACTTTTTTAAAATTGTAAAAAAATGTAAATATAATTTAGAGAATTCTACTTCAACAACTTTTACTTTTCATACTAAGAAACGATGACTTTATTCCTTTGTTAAATATAACAAATACTACAATACATACATATTTTTTTTTAACATATCAGTCAGTAACATACAGAATGAACAGAATATAAGTTTTTAGCAAATTTTTCAAAAAAAAAAAAAAAAGAAAATTTGATGAATTTGCTTATTATAGTTTCACTCTGTTTGTTACTCCGTCCGTTTTTTTTTTTTAAATTTCTACACTGTTTCAGATAAAACCATGAAATTTTAATTATGAATAAGTCTTTTAAGAAAAAATTAATGTTGTAGAGCAAATTTTGTATATGTAGCCCTCATCCAGAAGCTATACAGACGCTTTTAGTTAGAAATTAAAATATTGAGCGAATAAAAATTGTTTTTTAGATCCACATCCAGGATTAGCATATGTTACTTCGGAAAAACATTTTAATACTCTAGCTGTATACTAGGGCTGAAAAATTAAAAATTTGTATTCTGAGACAACTGCAACTTCGGTACCTTTACAAATTTATATACACAGCAAAACGTAAATGTTAAAGCTCCTATATTACATAAAGGTTTGCATGTACAGGGTGGGTCTGATTTGAAATGCATATAATTTTTTTATTTATTACCAGCTTTGTAATTATATACCAACTTGTTTTAATTATATCTGGTTTTATTAAAAATGAAAAAAGTGCCTCTTAATTTTTCTCATTCAAACATTTCTTACATGTTTCTTATGGAAAATGCGTGCTTTTAAAAATCCTTAGTTTTAAATTCTGCCTTGTTTTTTGAGTTATTACTTTTTTGAAATTAAATAAAAAATATACATTTATTTTAAAAAAAAAATTTTTATTCGTTATTTTTTAGACTATAATCTTGCCGAATTTTAAAAAAAAATAAAGTGACTAAATTGTAATAAAAGAAAGTAAATAAATGTTTTTTAGAATAGGTGATATTTAGTTGTTTCTTGTTGATATCAAATATGGAGGAAAGGACTAAATTTTAATAAAGAATAAAGGTAGAAATCTCGCAGTTACTCTCCCTCCACATATATTCGTTTGTTTTAATAGAGAATGTTATACTGAAATAGACACCCTATATTAGTGTGTGGATGAAATAATTTACTTTGCCAACAAAAAAAAATTGCAGCCAAAGAAAGTTAATTTTTTAAGCAGTTTAAATTATATTTAGAGAACATTTTAATGATTTGAATTTAAATTTAGAAAACATGTAGTATTTTGCTAATTATTTGGTTCGAGAACAATCAGTTTTAAAATGTGATTTTATCTTCTTCTAATTCTTCATCTTCTCCTAATTCGAAGAAAGTATCCAATGTTTGGAAATACTATTGTTCTACCCCTTAAAAAATATGTAAACTTTAAAACAGTGAGATTAAAACCCCATTGAATCTTTTGTTTACTTTTATTTTTGATGTTATTCTGTTTTCTTGCACAATTTTAAAAAATTCTGAAAAAAATTTGCTTATTAGTTTCAGTCTGAGAGTCTGTCTGTCCGTCCGTCTGGGCGTTTACAAAACTTCTAAACCGTTTGGCATAAAGCAATGAAATCTTAACTTGGGATAGGCATCGCCAAAAAAACTAATTTTGTGGAACAACTTTTTTCTGTAGCCCCATCCGTAACGGAGCTTCAGCCCTACAAAGTTCGAAAAGGTTTTATTTTTGAATTGTTGTAACACAGGTTATATTAAGTATACTTTCAATCTGAAAACGTCAAACGATAGCAGGTTTAATAAACTTTATAAATATATCTAAAATAAATACATATGTGGCTATTTGCTATACGGTATTGTAATATACCGTTATGTGAAACTCAATTTTTGCAAAAATTTGGAAGTCTTCTATCATTCAAATTGTTTAACTTAAAAGCTTGAAATTTTGAGAAGAGTTAGATCTTTGAAAATTAGTATGAGTCATGTCAGGAAATATTTTTCTGTCGCCGACCGTTTAGAAGCTGTAAGAGGTTATTTTTCAATATAACTACTCTTTACTCTAGGCTTATTATGGAGTATTAGGCTTATATATAGGCTTATTGTGGAGGAAATATGCTTTTTTCAAAACCGTTGGTTTTTCCCATTACTTGTTTTTGTTTAGTTGAAAATAATTTACTGACATCTGATGATAGAGTACAAAAGTATAAAGTGAATATAAAAAAAAATCGAAAGAAAAAAAATTTTGTATCAAATTTTTAAAAGGCATATTGTGACATTTGATTCTTTTGTGGTTTGAAGTAAATATTTTACCATATACCGTTGTTACGTTTGAAAATGATTCATGTTAAAATCTATTTTTGGATGTTTTTAAAATAAAATCGCAAAATATATACACACATATGGTAACATTTTTTGTTTATACATATACATATATATGTGATCATTTTAGTTACAGTATTTTTATTCAGAAATATTTCATTTTATTTTGTGTGGCTTTAATAACAATTTGATAATGACTGACAGTTGTATGGAAATTTCCATGAAAACATGTCTTTAAAGCTAAACAAAGTAAGTTAAATGAAAATGTGAAATAAATTTTTAAATAAGACTAAACGATATTAAATTAAAAATATTATATTTTGTATTTAACATTGAAAATTGTACAATTTTTAAATAATACCTACATATATACTATAGATTAAATTAAATTAAAAAAAAAAAAACTTAAATTTATTTAAAATACATTATTGTTAGTTTTTTATTTTTGATATTTTAGTCTTAGGAAAACTCTTTTTTATTCTGATAATAACAGGCAAAATAATTTAAAGAACGAATAAATTCAAACATTCTCTGCTAACAGAATGTATCCAAAATATTGCTAAGAAATAGCAAAGAAATGCATTTCTTTTTCACTACAAAAATTAATTTGTGCTTAATGATCTGACTATAATATCTATACTATAATAGCATATATTTAATTATTATAAGATAATATTTGTATTAATATATTATAAGATAATATTTAATTCATAAATTTGGTTTGGGAGACTTTTCATTATCTTGTCAAAATTTGATATTTTGTTTTTTTACGAGGGTTGGTAGAAAACTCGAAAGTCACCAAGGGAAACCACTGCATGTGGTTTCTCAGGGTAGTTTTGGACTTTAACCAACCAAAACCATCCCCGTTTTAAAATCAAACTTGGAACCTTTCAGACAAATGTACAGCTTTGGTTTTGGGGATAGGTATGTAGGAAGGATGAGTGGGGAAATTGGAATTGGGAAATGTGGGATTATGATGAATAGGTAGGAAAATTTGGAGGGATATTTTGAAGAAAGATGTTAATGTTCTTCTTAAACTTAAGTAAATTGTACACATATGAATTACCAACTTTAGGGAACATATGTGATGGTATATGGTTCCACAAACGGGACCTTCAAAATAAAACAAAACGGGACGTTCATAACAAAGGAATTTCCATAAGCTGCATTTCGTCATCTTAATAACACTACATGGTAGGGATGAACTTCTGTTGCACTCCTTGTTTCTCGTTGGAAAACTTTGAGTAGAGGCATTAACTGTTTAATTTCATTGTTTAATTGTTATTCTTTTTTAGATTATTAGTAATGATATTTGTTCAGTAGAAATTAAGTGCATAATACCTAACGGTTTAATTGTACATTATGGATGTAGAACCACACACTAAGGAATTATGGTTTAAAATATGAATAGATTGAATTTTGGGAATTCGTTTATTATTAGAATCTTACATAAATGGTTGAAAATACTATTGGTGAAATTGGTGAATTTAACATATATACAATTTATAAAACTTTAAAAAGAACTATAACAAGTTATTAATGCAAATTTTTAATTATTTGCATTACTATCTGCCTCAAAAATTCTCCTATAAGAAATTCTTTCAACGTTTTATATATAGTGCAATAATAAAACTAAGTTTCCATTTGTTTTCACTATATTGTTTCCAACTTTTGCACTTTCATCTATGCAACTTCATATCATGCTATTCAATCTATATAGACGGAAAAGAAATTTGTTTCCCCGCACACGTCAACATTAGACTCTAATTACCTTTTTTGTAATTATTCTTTTTGTGGTTCCTCTTTACCATCACGAAGAAGTGTTTTTTCTATAAGTAAACAATAATTTTCAGCAATATTTAATTTTAAAAATAGAAAGGGGAATAGGCTGTTCAAAAATAACATAACTGTATAATAAATTTGCCATTGCGTTTGAGACACTTTAAAAAAGACGAGATAGATATGGAAAAGTATACATATATTCTTACTCAGGATTGAAGTCTGAGTCATTTTAGTCGTGTATATGTGGTTCTGTACGAAAGTCTTCCATTTCTAATGGTTTTACTAAAACAATAGCTACAAATTCAGAAAAAACAGTTGATAAAAAAAAATTTTTGATCTAGTAAAGTTCCTTGGCAGGTAATATGTTACCTTTCTACAAAATTAAAATATATATGCAATCAATTTCCAATAGTAAAACTGTTCAAAATTTTGCTACAGTACATTGCTTAGAAATATTAAATTAAATTAAGAAGTTGTATTTGTATACAATGAAGAATGAATATTTAAATTTTAGGTGCACATTTAAGCTTTAAGTGGTCCATAACCTAAAGCTGACAGCTAGACATAAGGTGCTATTAAAAGCTGACAACTATACATAAAGTGCTATTAAAACTAAAAATGATAAATGCTATTATAATGCTAGCTGTAAATACTATTATATCAGTGCATTTAAAGTGAAAAATTTTAAATGTATACATTTGAATATAAAAATTAAAATTTGAAGGTCCCTTAAAATTAAAAATATTAAGTTAAATATACATAAACTTTAAACATAAGTATCATGCAACATTAAAGCATTTTGTTTTATTCCATAAATAATAGAAAATAATAAATTGATATATTAATTCATTTTTTCTAGAATACAAAGTAATATCATCGTCAGTGCCGCTTTTTTTGAGAGTTGAGAATTAATGATAAGTGATAGTTAAAATGAGAAGCTGTTCAAAAAACACCGAGGGAGTGTGGGTTCAAATCCCACATTCGTCGTAAGAATAATTTCCCCTTTAGACGCTGGAAAAAAAGGAAAGGCTGCGTAATTTCCTTGTCGCAATGTGGCAGCGGCACTAAAAAAAAAGTATCTATATTTTCTATATCTATATTTTATATATAGTATCATTAGTATCTATATTTTACCATTCAAATGAATATAATACAGGGTATAAGTATATATTTATTAATTTTTATAATATGGTTATAAATTTTAAGATGATATTTTGAATATTAATTATATATGTATATATATATATTTTTTTTAAAGTTGTATAAATTTAATTTTATTAAAAATATTGAAAAAACTAAAAAACCAGAATTTTTTTTTTTAGATATCTAAACCAGAATTTGTTTATTTTAACTTTTCAAAAGAGTAAAAATTAAAAGAAAAAAAAAATAATAATGAGATCTTAAATTAGTTTTTCAAAATTAAATAAAACATAAGAAAAATAAATAAACAAGAAAGAAAATTTTAAAATAACCTTCAGGGTCATGGCTCAATTTTTAAATACCACACAAAAGTCCAGCCATTGTTTGACAAATGAAAAAAAAAAAAAAAAAATTTTTTTTTTTTTGCTTCTATCTATTAGTCTTTCCTTTTCTTTGATCCTTTTTTTTTTTTTATAATTCTTTTATTATTATTTTTTATTCTGTTGTACAAATTCTGAATGATTTATGGTTTTCTTAAATGCACTTTTCTGTTAAAAAAGAATTTTTTTTTTTTTTTCTTTCTTCATAGAAAAAATTAATTTTTCTCTATGTAAAAAAAATTTTTTTGAGAAAGGTTTGAAATTTTCCAAAGAAGTTTTTCATATGGAATAAAAAATGGGAGCGTAGCGAGGAAGCCAAAGAAAATTTTTTTGTTTTGTTTTTTTCTTTTATTTTTTTCTTTAAATTTAAAAAAAAGAAACTGTCACGATAAAGAAATAATGTCCTTTAAATTTGATTGGGGATTTGCTCAATTATATTTATATAAATTTCCTGATGGTATTGGACACAAAAAAAAAAAAAAAAAAAAACAAAAAAAAAAAATATATGAAGAAAAAACTAATTTTTTTCAGAGAAATAAATATAAAAGTTTAGAATTAAAAGAAAAACAAAAAAGTTTACTATTGTACTGTCAAACATTGTATGGTTTTCTGATTTTCATTTTTAGTTTTATTAATGACAAAAAATTTCATCAATGTTAACAGCAGTGATTTAACTTGTTACTTACATTAGAGAAAAACTTAAATAATCATATTGTATATAAATTATGTAATTATCCCTTTTTTCTATCAAAAGAAGTTCAAAGATCTAAAAATAAAAAAAAAAAATTAAATAAAAAAGGTAAAGAAAAATTTAAAAAATAAGAATATGCTTAAACATAGTTAATTAAATGTAAACATTTTTATTAATATGACGAGTGGGAGGATCAGAAAGATAAGAGATAGGCAAAAATAAGTCATTTAGTTATTATGAAGCCATTATTATAAACGCTTAAACTACTATAAACTATCGCATTGAACAAATGAAGCTATACTACTAAATGTTTACATAAACTACCGGATTGCTAAAACAAATTTAAAAGCCAAAACGAGATTTTACTTAAAAAAGTGAGATATGAGTTCAAGTAAGTTTGGGGAATTGGTACCATAATCTAAGTTCCAGAGCAGAGTTTATTTCTTAAAACTGATATCATAACTTAGATAATATTGCTGTAAACTTTTATATATTCTATTCTCACTTTAGAAAATGAGTAACTCAATAAATATAATTTTAATCTTATAGAAAAAAAAATTTCGAACACTGTTTCAGAAAAAGATCAACAGGGTATAAGTAAACATTTGTTAAAGAAATTTATTTGTTTTCTTGTTAAAGTAAATTTTTATTAATAGATGGATTTTACATATGGTACTGGGAATA
This sequence comes from Poecilobothrus nobilitatus, assembly GCA_947095535.1. NCBI lineage: Eukaryota > Metazoa > Arthropoda > Insecta > Diptera > Dolichopodidae > Poecilobothrus > Poecilobothrus nobilitatus. The sequence goes on along the minus strand of OX352774.1, from coordinate 259,843,127 downwards.
TGAAGTTTGTTAAGTATATGAATTCATTTTTCATCTCATTTTATCTTATTTTTTTTTTATTATCGTAAAACATTTTGATAGATTTTTTTTTTTAAATTTCAAATAATTTAACAAAAAATTTTCTTTTAGTTTCAAGTAAAAAATCAAAGCAACAAAAAAATATTATTGTACTTACATTATTTGATATAAAACTTTTTCATTATTTTTAAAATAAACTATTATGGCTATAAATAAAAATAAGGCAAAATGTAAACCAACGGCTTTTAAAGGCGCACATTTCCAAAAGAGGAACTGTTTACAATTGTGACTTGAATCAATATTTGATAATTTTGCTTAGAATTTCATATAATAAGAAAAAATGTGAAAAAATTTCATCAATTTTAAGCGAACTCTACACAATGAAGAAAGACACCTCGATGGCCTAGTTGGTAAGAGCGTATAAAATACGCTGTAAACACTGAGGGAGTGTGGTTTCGAATCCCACACACGTCGTAAGAGTAATTCCTCCTTACGACATGTACAGCCACGTCTGAACAGGAAAGACTATGTAATTTCCTTGTTACATTTATGTGGCAGGAAATGCACCAAAAAAAAAAGAAATAATGAAGAAAATCATATTAACACTTATACAATTTAAAAGTTGTAGCCTTAATTTTTGCCTTTTATTTTGAAAAAATTTGTACAGGTGCCTAAGTTGTTTAAAAATAGTAAATTTAAAATTTTTGAACTCTAATAGCTCTTAAATAGAGGGAGGTACAAACAAATTTTCTGAGGAAACTTATGCTAATTCTTATCAAAAAAATGCCGGAGATATGAAGGAAGAAAAATCATGCAAAACATTGTAAATTTAAATACTAAATTTAAAAAATTTGTAAAATTTTGATATTGATTTATAACGACAAAAAAAAGTCCTGCCGAATAGCGTTTTTAAATTGTAAAAATGTTAAGCAGAACTTTATATATGCACATTTAACAATAAAACTTGTTTAATGTATGCGGGGCTGTAGCACCGTAATAGATGGGGTTACTTGAAAAAGTTGTTGTAGAACATTTATTCTTAGTTAACATTAGTTCTACACATTGAGACCTACCTATAGTTTAATTTTCATTGCGCTATCTTTAAGGATGTAGAAGTTTTACAAACAGACAGACGGACAGAATGAAACTAATAGATACATTTTTTTCAAATTTTTTTTGGAAATGTGTTAAAAATGCATGATGGGTACCTCAACTACTCTTATTTTCTGATAAGAGTATTAATAAATTTCATTCCTTAATAAATTAATAAAATATTAATAAACTACATAATTTTTGATTTAACAACAACTTGAAATATAGTATATATGAATACTAACAATTAATTTATATATAAATCTTCCTCTTAAGAAAAAATCAAGTCCTCCTCTTATTCCAAAAACTAATTTAATCTGGAATATAGATTGGATCAGAGTCGAATTCAGATTCTATCAAGCCATGTACATCTGTCTGTCCGACCGTACACACGATAATTCAAAAAATAAAGGAGCTAGTATTTTTTACTACATCACTTTTGTAAAATTGTTAGTTCGGTTGACGAGGTTGAGTAACTACCATAGAATTTCCCTTTTTAAATTAAAATAACTCCTATTTAAGTGCCTATTTAAGCTATAAATATCTGAAATTTTGTGAAAAGATGTCAGGTTGCATGTCCATAACTTCTGTAAAATTTAGTTGTGCTACAGTAGTAGGTTCCAGTAACTTGTATATTTTGGAACTTAAATAATAACTTAGACATCTGAAATCTTTTAAAAAATGAATGAATGAATTAAGTTTTATAGAATCGGTACATATTATGTTCATACGAGTATATTAAAGTGGTAGACAGTAGACTCCACAATCTTCCTCGTTTTTAAATTAATTGAGTTAAAAGTTTACCTTATAAGAAAAAAGCAGGTTAGATTGTATAGTAGAGTGCATCAACTCTAGGATACTCCGAAAACATGTTGTTATCATCAAATCTAATTATCTTTTACAAAATTTCAGATATCTGACTTAATTCAATGGCGATATATGATAGCCACCTATCTGAACCTTTTAAACTAAACTGAACAAATTTTAAAGATAAGTTATTGGCCATAACACTTGACCATCTTTTACAAAATTTCAGATGTCCAACCAAAATTAATTTTATTTTTATTAGATATTACCAATATTATTTTTTTAGTTATCGTACGGATGGCTGCACTTGCATGACTACATCAACTCTGAATTTTATTCTGAGCTAGAATACATATCTTTTTTCCCATATTTATTTTGACTTGTTTAAGAAGTCACAAACGTAATGGCAAATTATGTTTATAATTACATCCTCAAAACTACTTTCGTGGTGCGGGTATAAAAAAACACAGGTACATATACTATGATTTGACAAAATTTATAAGTATGAAAAAGAAATAAAAAATTAAGAATAATATCTTTGAAAATCATCACAACAGTTTTTAATTTTAGTTCAATTACAAAAAATAATGACAGTGATTTGATAAAAATTGTTACAAAAAAAAAACAAAATACTATAAAAGTATTTGGAAAAAGGGTTCTATTTTTTATCACAGGATAAAATTCCTCAATATCGTAAAAAAAAAAAAAAATCATTTAAAATTTATTTTCGAATAAGATGACTTTTGATTTAAGAAAATATCTTAAGTCATATTAAATACTTTTAGCAGTGTTATGTAATATCGCTTATGATTTTTAAAGTCTAAAAAAAAAATTTAATGTGTAAAATTTAAATTATAAAAAAATAGGCTTTTTATACCCGTACGATAGGATCGGGTATAATAAAATTACACCTCCGTTTGTAACGCCTCGAAATAAGCGAGCTAGATATACCTTCAAAGGTATGGATCGGATCAGAAAAAAATTCTAAGACTTTTGAGCCATGTCCGTCCGTCCGTCCGTCCGTCAGCACGCTAACTCAAAAACTAAGAAAGCTAGAATCTTGAAATTTACACAAAATATTCTGGGAGTAATTTGTAGGTTCCCTATTTTTTTTGGTTGAGTTTGGACCAAACCTTAGGGTAGCTCTCGAACACCTAACTTTTAGATCCCCACATTTTTTTTGAAATAGAGCTATGAAATTTTAACAGCTGATAGATCTCACAAAAATATTAATTTTATTTTTAATAATTTTTTTTTGTACCCCCACCCTGTATTTAAATTGTTAAAAGTTATAGATAATATATATATATAAGTTTAAATTGTTATAGCACAAGTTGTATAAGGTATATCTTCATTTTGAAAACGCCAAACGATTACTACTTTTATTAGCTTTAAAAGTATGTATACGATAAATATATTTTTGTGGCATACGGTGTCTTAATTTACCGTTATGCGAAACTAAAATTTTGCAAAATCCTTTAACCCTTCTATCTTCTAAACGGTTTAATTTGGAAACTTAAAATTTTGACAGAAGTTAGATCTTTGAAAATAAGTATGAGTCATTTCAGAAATTTTTTTTGTATCACTCCCCGTTTAGGAGCTGTAAGGAGTCAAAAACTGAAAATTTGTTAACATTTTTTTGAAGTAATACACAAAAATTAAAGCTTCAATATTATACTCTTATTTCTGTTAACAACATTATTTAATAATATATGGTTACTTTATAATTGACGAAAGAGTTACTTGATTTTTTCAAATTTTCTAACAAATTTCTTTAACGAATTTTTTGCATTTTGTTTTACTCGATAATTTGAAATTGTTGAGGATATAATGCGTAGTACAAAAAAATGTAAATAAATAAACAACATAACGGTTGCTTGAAGAATTTTTATTTATATGATATTAATATATATACATACTTATATAATATCATGTTTATTTACATATCGTATATGTCACTAGTGAGTGAATGATAAGAGTATATATGTATATTATATAGCGCCGTATTTACATACATATATGTATTTTATTGTACTTATAAGAAATTATTCTGTCAATGGAATATTTAAATATAATATAATATAATATTTAAAATTATATTTACTGTTTTGTACTTAGTAAATTTAATATACATTTACCGCTTAGTATTAAATGGTACTATAGAATATTTGAAAAAGTTTTGGATTGATAATCGTTATGTAGAAGGTTAGAATCTGCTTTTGAAGAATGTTCATATAAACATATAGTTTGAATATATTTAAATTATAAAATTCACCCAAATTATTTTAAAATACTAAAATATTAAAAAAATAATATTGTAAGCAGAGTGACAGGCTGTGAACATACTAACGGTTCGTACGGGTATCTAACAGTTGACAAAGGCAACTGTATTCTTCCTCGTTAAAAGTGATATTAATAATAATATTTAGAAACAAAAATGGTATGTCATTATTATATCTCTTCCATTACAATATTAAAATCGAATAATTAGCTAAAATATATGAACTTATTTGTAAACGAATGAAAAATGAACAATTTAGTAAAACTATAATTCAGAAAACGCTATACATATAGTAATTAAGAATGCGTTGTAAAATAATTTCCATTTTACTTTGAAAAAATTGTATCGGTGTCTAAAAATAGAAAATTTCAATTTTTCACTTCTAATATGTTTTAAACAAGGTGTGATATAAAACAAATTTCTGAGTTAACTTATCCATAATTCTGAAAATTTTTTCTTCTCTCAATTAAAAGGTTCCAACTAAAAGCGTATGTCAGAGATATTAAAAAAGCAAATTTTTGCAAAAAGTTTTCTTCAAATAACGGTAACTTAAAACAGTATAAATTGAAAAATATTTGTGTAATTTTTATGTAATGCTAAAATATATGTGATGACGTTTGACATTTTTACATTGAAGATTTGTTAAGTTGAATCTTAGATATAATCTTTAGAAAATAGAAATTTTTTAAACTTTGAGGGCCTGTTTTAACTTCTTAATAATTAAAATTCATCTACAAAATTAATATTTTTATCACATCTATCCATATAGTAAAAAAAAATTATTGCTACATCTTAAGCAGTGTAAAAATTTTATACATTGACAGACAGATAAAATTAAATTATTAAGTAAAATGTACTAAAAATAATAATACATAAATAAATAAAAAAAAAAAAATATTTTTTAACAAAGTTACAAAAAAAGTATTTATTTCTCTTCTTTAATTAAGTTGAATTTTTGTTTTTAAAGTTTAAATAAAAAAAAAAAAAATGGCTGACTAATGTTATATTTTTTTTTTTGTTTTTTGTTTTCCTTCTTCTAATCATTTACAATGATGAGCAACACCTCCAAACCATTCAATAGTTGCAGATGTAGAACAAACTTTACCAATTGCTATACCTTCTTTCCAATCACTTATAGTGAGAGATGTCGAATCAATTATATCTCCTCGAAAATCACTTATTCTATAACAATAAAAAAAAAAAAAAAATTTTATATTATTATATAATACTTTTTTTTAAGGTTAGCTTACCTAAGTTGTAATTTATTTGAACTATAATTTATAAAAAGCCTATAATTTCTAGCTGGTTCAAATATTCTTGGTTTTTTATTTATCCATAGAGCATTTGTTTTTTTAATTATATTTGATTCAAAATCATCAGCTTTTTCATTTAAATCTTTCAAAATATTAAGTTTAAATCTGGGATTTTCTTTATTATCCCATGTGAGTTTATACAATTTTTTTGAATTCATTTGTGTGAATAAAATTTCAATTTTTGTCTCATTAAAATTAAATGGGACAAAGAAATCCGTTGCTAACAAACATTTTTGCCCAATTTTTAAATCTGGTACTGTGAATTTAGCACAGTTCATTTCACTTGCATCATTTAACAGTATTTCTTCTTCGCTGGCATATTCATCCGATATTTGTTCAGATACAATATTATTATCATTGAATATGTTGTATTTGTAGAAATTATTATTATTATTATTTTTATCATTATTCAAGATTTCATGTTCGCAAACATCGCCAACACCATCACTATTCCAATCTGCTTGATCTGAATTAAATATGCTGATGCAATTATCCTATATATAATTATATCAAATTAAGCAAAAATAAGCAAAATTATATTATCAATTATAAAATTAAATAAAAATTTTAATTCATTTTAAAGTAAAGCAGTATTAAAATCTGTTATTTAAATTCTAATAAAATTTTTTGAATTCAACTTTATCTTAACTTATAATAGTTTAAATTTTCACCAATAAAGAAACAAGAAATAAAGAACTATTAGACATACCAAACAGTAGAACTCAACAACATAAAAAATAACTCTATTTTCTTAATATAACTAGCTGTCAAAATTATGTTACTGGACTTATATTAAAAATACCTGAAATATTTGAAAAGCAACTACACGGATTAAAATGGAGAAACGGCAACTCCACACGAATTTACTAAATTGCATGAGTTGTCAACTCAATCACTTATTTAAAAAAGTTTTTTTTTTGTATATTAATGTATATTTTGTCCTATAATAATAATAATAAACCATAATCTACCTTTTGACATTCCAATTTTCCACTACATTCTTTGATATTTTTGTCAGGAAACCGATCGCCATCTGTATCTTTTTCACAGTAATATCCGTTTCCGGCAAAACCTTTTTTACAAATACAGTTGTCTAAAATTTCATCATAAATACCATTTGGAGAACAATTCGGATTTTCGATCACTTCTTTAATTTTATTTTTTAAAATATTTTCAAAATTATTAATTTTTAATCTGATTTTTTCCATGTTTGCACAATTTCTTTTTCTGCATTTTCTTTGCAGATCCACATATTCTTCAATATACAATTCATGTAAATTGGTCATATAATATTCCTTAATTTTAGTTTTACTAATTTTAGTTTCAATTTTTTCTGTGTTGAACTCGTCTTCTAATGCTTCAACTTTTTTTAATAATTTTGTTTCTACAGATAAATCAGATAGTCTTAAGGCAGTTTTATCGAATATTTTATGACATTTTGTTACATATGATCGTTCTTTATTTGTTTTTTTAAGAGTACTTGGACAAAACGGTTCTTAAAAATATATGCATAGCATATTATTATATGTATTAAAGAAAAATTAATAAAATATTACATACCCATAATTTTCCATGAACCATGTTCTACATTTCCAGATGTGGATAGCCCAATAAAACGTATTTCGTCTAAATCATTGTAAAACGTGTTGCTGAGCAATTTCTCAGTTTGGTCTTCCCGACCAACTGTAATCGTACCTTTATTTAATTCAATCCAAAATCCTTTATATTCGTATGAATCTAATATGTTATATGTTTTTTTCGGTTTACAGTCTTCGCATGTACCATGAATATCTCTCATATATGATTCTGTATTGTTATTTATACCTAATGTTACGACAACATGTTTAAATGTTAGTAAATCACTATATAGATATATTTCTGCGACTCCTTTTGTCATCACCCTAAACGAAAAACAATTTTCCTTTGTTGGATTTGAAAATTTTGTTACGTCCGGAGATTCGCTTGTAGTACTAGACGTATGAATTACTATTTAATAAAGTATTAATGAAAATTTTAATTAATAATTTTAAAGATCTGTTTTAAATTAAATATATTTAATTCATTATACACCTGCATTTAAATTATTAATTAGTATAAGTACATTTTTAAATTTATATACTTACTTATTATTGGTTTTCGTTCTGTTATCGGATTAATAATTTCACATTGAACCAAGTCAGTTTTATTTAGTTCCAATGTTTGTACTATATTAACTGTTGATAATTGTGTTGGAGATACTTTTTTAATGGAACCTTCTGGTTCATTTTTTTGATTAGGTAATAGTTTTACCCAATAATCAAAAAAATTAGGTTCAAAATCTAGTTTAAGTTGTTGTAGCGGTGGACTTAAATTATTTGTATATATAGGATTGTTATATGGTATTATTGTGGCCTTAGATTGTCCCTCCACTTTTGTCAAATATAGGACAAATATTATTAATAAATTAATTTTTGATTTCATTTTAACCTTTAAAGAAAATTTAAAAAAATTACCAATTGCCATTACCATTTGCTATTTATTATTAATTTTCATTTTAATAATTTTAAACGAATTTTACAATTTTTATGGCATAAAAAACCATTATTATGAATCTTCTGCTGCTAAGTTCATAAAATTATTTATTTATTTAATATTATAAATCCCTTATGATAGTGCAAAATGACTAAACCATTGAGTACTAAGACCGATCTATATATATGTATATTTAGAGTTAATTTTGTATGTAGCAAGGGGGAGTTTTTAAGAAAAACCACTTTTTTAATAAGTTTTCTCTACAAGCAAAAAAATTTGCTAACACTTGCTACAGGATTTAAATCCGCACTACCTCGGTTAATATGCTACGAGTAATCGCTAAGCCACCTACCGAGGTTCTTAATAAATTATATAAAATGAGGTTTATTCGAAATTTATATATTTGGTACTGTGAATAAAAATTGAAATTTGTAAAATTTTTTTTTTTTTCAAATTGGTCAAAATTTGAGTCAACACTTCATTTGAATGCTTTCAATTAGGAACTTAAACACTCAGTCATCAAGATCCTTTCTATCATTTATTTATTATATTCCATTTTAATATTACACAAAAAATAAATTAAAAATCTTACCTTATTACCCTAAATATTTTATATGTATGTATATAAAAAGATTCGGAAGCTTATAAATCTTGATATGATCGACTGTTTTGAATCAATAAACAATTTAAACTAATTTAAAAATTTAAAATTTCTACCTTTTATATATTTACCTATTATTCTAAAAATGAAAACTTTATCCCTGAATGTAATTAAAAAAAAAAAAATTTTTCCAAAGTAAACTATTTTCTTTGTTTTTTTTTTATTTATAAAATGTAATTAAAGATAATGATAACTGCTTATTTTTATTAAAATCAGCATTTTTTAAAAAATAGATTACAGTAAAAAGATTAATTAATAATAATATAACTGAGAAATATGCAAAAGGAAACAAAGGTCATTTAAAACATTAGAAAATTTTTTTTTTTTTTTTTTAATTTTGAAGTCAGTTGACTTCTTAATGTAATCGGTAAATTAATCGTGAAATTAATCTTCAGCTGGATCAATCAACAGCTTAGTGAAATAAATGATTTCATATTTCAGATTTCTTAGTTAAAATATGAATAATAATTGACTTAGTAGATGCTCTATGCTTCTTAACTTAAAGAGGGCGCCGAGGAAGGTAGGTGTCAATAACTAACCTTTATTTGTTAATATTTAAAAGCTGTAATGCTTAGGTTGTAAAGGTGTATTGCTCTTCATCTTAGATATTATTATTTTAAATATTTTCTAATTATTTTTTTTTTGTTTTACTAAAAACAATCACTAAAAATTCACTTGAAGGCTTTACTTTAATTTTTCAAAATTCTTTTATCTATAATTTTTATAATGCAAAAAATTGTTTTGTTTAATTTAAAATTAACTTAAAATAGTTAGGTATATAAAATACACCCTGTATTTTAACCCAAAATAAAAAACAAACAAACCCATTTTATTTATGTACTAAGTGGGTTTCTATATATGTATATATAAATAAAGTGGGATTATTTATATATTAGACAGTTTTAATATTTTGCGCTTTGATTTAAAACAGAGTAATATTATGTATGTATGTATGTTATGTATGTATTTACATTTTCCACGAATGAAAATTCTAGAATTAAGGAAGACATTGTAAGAAATTAAATCGCAGTATGATCAATAATGTATAAGTCTTATATATTTACATATGTATGTCTACTTGTATTAATTTTTATATACCAGTATATGATAGTCTTGGGTATATTAAAATTGCTTCGCAGTTTGTAACACTTCGAAATAAGTATGCTAGATATAAACTCAAGAATATGGATTGGATCAGAATCGAAAAATTGGTCGATTAAGCTTTGTCCTTCCGTCCATATCCAACAGCATGATAATTTAAAGACTTAGAAAGCTAGAGTCTTGAAATTAATACAAAATATTTTGGTTCAATTTCTGGGCTCCTCATTTTGTTGAGCTCCGATCAAAACTTCAGGTAACTTTTGACTGACGACTAACAACTAACTTTTTCAACTCCAAGGTTTTCATATAAAATTTCTGTGTAAGAAGAATTTATATGAGTTTTTTGCCCTTCTTTGTTTTTTTATACTTTTTTATCTGTCAATAATAATTAAAACTTGTTGAGGATGATACGTAATACAAACAAGGCAGAATGTAAATCAACGGTTTTTAAAGGCGCACATTTCTAAAAGATAATACCAAACTATTTAGACTTGTGAGTTGTACCAAAATTGTAAATTTCATATAATAACAAAATATGTGGAAATAAGACTTTTATGAAATTTTGAGAGGCTGTAAATCGTTGGTAGACGTAAAAATATATTACTGAAATTTTAATTTTCTAGCCTGCCCGAAGAAAAATGTGTACAAGTGCCAAAGTTACAATATTGTAAAACTACTACGCAGAGTCTGAGATATATATACATCTGAAAATAGGGCTTTTTTTGTAATATTGGGTGGTTGTAACTCTGGAACCCTATACATATAAAAGAAACCATTAACACATCACGTAAAGATATATTATTGGAGCTTAAATTTTTCTGTCTTGCCGAAGAAAAATGTGTGCAGATGCCTAAGTTACAGGTGTTTAAAAATAGCAAATTCTATATTTTTGAGCTCTAATAGCTAATAAACAGGGAGTGATCCAAAAAAATTTTCTGAGGAAACTTATACTAATTCAGAAAGTTCTTTCTTGCCTTAAAATTTCAATTCCCTATCTAAAAGCGTACCTGAATTATGAAGGTAGAAATATCATGCAAAATTTGGTTTTCATATAACGGTAAATTTAAATACTAAATTTAAAAAAGTATATATTATTTTGATATTGATTAACAAAGGTAAAACAAATTCCTGTCGAATGGCGTTTTCAGATTGAAAAAATGTTAAGCGCAACGTGAAATACAAGCATTTAAAAATAGGGCTTTTTAAAGTTTGAGGGGCTGTAATTCCCCGATGGATGGCGCTACATAAAAAAGTTGTTCCACAAAATTAATTTTTTTATGAAACCTACCCATGGTTAACATTTTTTTCTCTATCTTTAATGGTGTAGTAGTTTTGTAAACAGACGGAAGGACGGCCAGAGTGAAACTAATATAGGCACATTTTTTCGAATTTTTTTTGGAAGAACTTTCTTGAATAACTTATATTTATGATATTGGTATACGTACATATACTATGTACCTGCAGGCTACATGTATTATGTACATATCATATATGTACTTGAAAAAATAAATTTTGGTTGTAGTTCTGATACGAGGGACGCCAAATATTATGATGCATTAAGTAAGATTCTACTTTATCTTTTGTAAGAAATCATAGAATTAACTTATCCAAAAATTTAATTGTATTTATTATCTTCTCTTCAAAACCTCAAAATAGTACCTAATCTAGTTTTAATTTATTAAGTAGATACCTACTGTTTATTTAGGTATTTAGTTTATAAAACAAAAAATATATATTCTCTCATTCTGAGGTCTTGAAGACAAAGAATAATAAATATTTATATTTATAAATAAGTACCTATATAATATTATATTATATCACAAGAAGCTGGTAAGACCTTGCCAACATATAAAAAAAACTATTTTATTTCTATAATAAAACATTCACACTTGATATAATTTATACTGGCAGTGTCACAATCTTCCACTAAACCATTGCTAAACGTATTCAAAGACACAAATCTTCCACTGAAAGTATTATCAGAGACATATCTTTCATTAAAAGTATATACTTTTAAAAAAGTACATTTTCAATACATACAAATAAATTTAGTAAATTTCTAAGTTATTAATTTGACCGACACATCCATTAGGATGAATACTGGGCGCTGCGTTAAATTAAAAATAAATTAAAAAAAAATAAACAAGCCTTCTGTTGTCAGTTTCCAAATGATTTAAAAAACTGTTAACAAAAAGACCTAAAAGTGACCTAAGTTTAATATTTCTAATAAAAAAAATAATAAGCTGATTTTATGCTATATAATTCGAAAAAAAACAGATTTTACGAAAATTTATAGAAACGGATATTTTAATATAGGTTACCCGTAAAAAAATAAGATTTATTAGATAATATCATTCAGAGATAATATCATCAGAGAATACATAAGTATCAATATATCATAATCTTTTAAATTTCTTAATATGTATGTATGAATTCGGTCATGGAAAAGATAAAGTAGGTTTAACTTTTCACCTCGAGTGAGAAAATGTTGAACGATTTTTCTTCATTGATTAAAAAACTGTCAAAAATTACCGCCACGTAAAATCGGTGCATGAAGAATCCAATCTAAGTAAAAATTAACAAGTTAATAAATAAGTTTTTTTTTATTTTTGACTCTGTGTATAGATTTGTTTTATATTTTTTTATTCTAATGTAATTGATTTAATGTGATTCTAAATTCAAATAAGTAATTTTTTAATTATGAATATAGAGATCAATTAAATGAAAAATATTATTTTACCCATACCGCCTTACCTAGAAGAAGAAATTTTTTCAAAGTCAGAATTAAAATTTTCAAAGCCAGGGAAACCATAATAGTTTCAAATAACAATTTTACAAATATTACCGTGTTTCCAAATGATTGCCAGCCGATTACCGTGTTTTTACTGATTCGCTGATGTATAAAAAACAAACTTTTAGGAAGTTTTTTTAGGAAGTCAGTACGATAACGTAAATATTTTTGCATCAATAAAAATTGTGCAAATGCATTCATCACAAAGTAGAAATTGTGTAAAAATATTATAGTTGAAGTAGGCATTGTTGAAGGACATTTTAATTAGTTTAATCTACAATTAAAACATTTTGGAATATGTATAACGATAACCGTAAACATCGCAAGCTTATACGTATGTAGTTACATAATGTATGTTATAATCATATCAGCTCACAAATCAGCTTTTTGCAATTTGTTAGGTAACACCAAATGGTAGATCACTAAGTTTTTTTTTTAAATTCAAACACACATACATATGTATATGAGATATATATGTATGTATGTATGTATATATCTGAGAAAATATCATACAATATGTGTAATTATAAAGTATCGTTATGTGATAATGTAATATTTAAAGTTCGGAAAATAATAATGTAATCTTTAAACGTCTTCCCTTGCATCAGAAGTATCTCATAATTTTTTCTTTGTTATAAAGTTTTTATATTCATACAGTCAATTTAAATTTGACGTCAACAATTCAAAAATCGGAAATAAAATTACAATGATAACTGATAACTAAAAGAAAACGACATCCATACAATGTATTAAATCAGTAATCTTGTGTTTAGCATATGACAAAAAAAAATTTATTACTTTTAATAATATACTGATAATACAATTTGTTAAATTAATGTAACAATATTTTAAAGTACATGCAATATTATATTGTTGCACAAAAAGGGATTTCCCCGAAATAAAATTATTTTTTAGTTTATTAATATCAGTAATATGTACTTAATTTATTTGTATAATCTATAATTATTGTTAAGGTCAATAGTTTTTATTTAAAATATTGCTAAAGATTTTGCAATAAAAAAAAAAATTTAAACGCATGTGCACATTTCTGTTTATAAAAAAATTAGATAGAAATATTAGTGTTACTAGAGATAATTTTAATTTTCTTTCATAATTTGAAATTAATTGTGTCAAATACAAAACAATATACATACATATATGTATGTTCATATACATATGTATATATTTTTATGCTGTTTTATTTTAATACTTTTAATTAGTTCGTTTCTTCTTCTGAACTTATAGAAGTTTGTAATTCATATGTTAATTAACTTCCCATTGTTATAATGAATTGAAATACTCAGGTTTAGTGACAATACATTTCATGACAATACATATACATAATGTATGAAACTTTAATATTATTACATAATATACTAAAAATACACAATATATAGCAGTTAATAAAATTGTAAATCAAAGTTTGAAAAAATCAAAAAAAAATTTTAATATATAAAATATTATGTCATATGTAAACTTGCCAAAGAGTTTACTGGATTAATACTATTACGATCGGTTAACCTGTTTCGTCACGTCTACCTGTCAAAAAAATTCTGCAGTGACGGCTTTACAGTTTTTCAAAATTCTTTTATCTATAATTTCTATGATGCAAAATTAAAATGAACTCAAAATATGTAGGTTTACAATATACACCCTGTATTTTAACCAAAGAAAAAAACAAACAAACCCATTTTATTATATACTAAGTGGGTTTCTCTATATGTATGTAAATAAAGTGGGATTACTTATATATTAGACAGTTTTAATATTTTGCGCTTTGATTTAAAACAGAGTATTATGTATGTATGTATGTTATGCATGTATGTATGTATGTACATCTCCAACGAATTACAATTCTAGAATTAAAATGAATATGATAAGGAAAGTTAAACAGAAAACATTGCGACAAATTAAATCGAAGTACATATGTTCATTAAATAATCATTGATATAAGTCTTATATACATATATATGTATGTATATTAAGTTTTTTAGTAGATAATAAAATGTTAAATTGGTGAAAGTTCATTATAAAATGTTGCTAAAAATACTATATGTACATTTGATTTAGTTTTTTATATTAGAACTAGCAGGGTTATCCTGTGTTTTTTGGGAGATTTTCTTTGAAAAGTAACAGAACCTCTTTTAATTTTAAAATATGTAGATCGATCAAATTATTAAGGGTGGCAAAAATAAAAAAATTTAAATTTTTCTTAAGACGTCTGTTTTAACCACTGGTTATCAAAACTCAAACAAATTGTTGCAGTGATCCGTGTTAGAAAGATCAAAGTTTTTTAATAGTTGCAAGCTAATAGTTCAGATTATATTGGGCGAACAAAAAGAAAATCAAAATTTTTAAGGATCAGAGTCGAACACTTTAATGAATTATAACTGAATTTAAAAATTTTTAATAAACTTTCGTTTTAAAAAGGATCAACAGATCGTAATCAAAATGATCCAGTGCACTTAAACTAGTAAAGAACAATGCTGAGCAAATGATTAAAATTAGTCGGTTAAAAAATTTTGACTCAACAACAAAAGAAATGAAAATTCTTGAAATCGCAAAGGGTTTTGAAATTTTAACTAACTTATTGCTGTACTATTCATTGACAAGAAATAACACTTTTACACAGTTCTAACTTAATCTGTCAAATAGTTTAGGCAGAAAACCGAACAATTTAGAAATATTTTTGATATGCTAGGGTTTCCAGGCCGGCCCGAACATATGAAAAAATGAAGATAAATCGCTAAAACAAATGTTTGAAGTTGAACAAAGGAGGATCAGAACAAAGTAATAGTTTGTACTCAAATCAACTTACCAAGAAGTAACAGATCTTCAAACTTTAAACTCAATTGGTAGAACCGTTTATGCATAACAACAACGAGAAAACTTTAGAAGGTCGGAACGACTTAATGAAACGTAAAACGTTTTTTAAGAAAAGTAAAAAAAATAGTTATGATGACTAAAAAACTTATATGTAAATATACAACATTTATATAGATATAATTTGTTACAATATACTTGATACTTGAAACAGAATAAATTTTAGTGTTTATTTAACTTTAAAAGTGCAAAATTGATTCTTTAGTTTAATGCACACTATAAATTTTCATAAATATTAATTTATTTCTTAAAGGAAGTAATTTTATGTACCTATAAATATTTTTTTATTAGTTCAAAATTCTGAAAACATTCTTTACATTTTTTTGTAAAAATAAAACAAACCTACTCCGATTTTATAGCAAAATCATTTTTGGCTGCATTTCCAAGGGTTTTAAGATTACTTCATCACATAACGGCACTTTATTATTGCGCTATTCTCAACAACAAAAAAATTAAAATTCTTGAAATCGCAAATATAATATGTTATAACGTCAAATATAAACATATGTTATATATGTATGTATGTATGTATGTTACAATTTAAAAAATAAATGCACTTTTTACAAATGGTGGAGCACTATTTTTTTTTTGAACTGTAACATATTATATAAGATATCTATTTGCGGTAATAACATATAATGTGTGATTTTAAAGTACCGTTATAAGAAAATATAATCTTAAAAATCTCATAATTTTTTCTTTGTTATAAGATTTTATATTCATACAGTCAATTTAAATTTGACGTCAACAATTCAAAAATCGGAAATAAAATTATAATGATAACTGATAAGTGATAACTAAAACAAAACGACATGCATACAATGTATTAAATCAGTAATCTTGTGTTTAGCATATGACAAAAAAAAATTTATTACTTTTAATAATATACTGATAATACAATTTGTTAAATTAATGTAACAATATTTTAAAGTACATGCAATATTATATTGTTGCACAAAAAGGGATTTCCCCGAAATAAAATTATTTTTTAGTTTATTACTATCAGTAATATGTACTTAATTTATTTGTAATCTATAATTATTGTTAAGGTCAATAGTTTTTATACACGTACGATAGGATCGGGTATAATAAAATTACTCCTCCGTTTGTAACACCTCTAAATAAGCGAGCTAGATACACCTTCAAAGGTATGGATCGGATCAAAATCAAATTCTGGGTCGATTAAGCCATGTCTGTCCGCCCGTCAGCACGCTAACTCAAAAACTAAAAAAGCTAGAATCTTGCAATTTACACAAAATATTCTGGGAGCAATTTGTAGGTTCCCTATTTTTTTTTGTTGAGTTCCGACCAAACCTTCGGGTAGCTCCCGAACAATTAACTTTTAGATCTCCACAATTTTTTTGAAATAGAGCCATGAAATTTTAACTGCTGATAGATATCATAAAAATATTAATTTTATGTTAATATTGATTTTTCTGTAGCCCTACCCGTTAAGGAGCTACAGCACCCAAAATACCCCAAAAATCTCTATATTTAAATTGTTATAACACAAGTTCTAAAAGATATATCTTCAATCTGAAAATTCCAAACGGCTATTATGAGCTTTACAAACATGTATATAATAAATATATAATAAATATATAAATATATACGGTGTCTTAATTTACCGTTATGTGAAACTGAATTATTGCAAAATCTTTTAACCTTCTATCTTCTAAACGGTTTAAGTTAGAAACTTGAAACTTGATTTTTTCAAATTTTCTAACAAATTTCTTTAACGAATTTTTTGCATTTTGTTTTACTCGATAATTTGAAATTGTTGAGGATATAATGCGTAGTACATAAAAATGTAAATAAATAAACAACATAACGGTTGCTTGAAGAATTTTTATTTATATGATATTAATATATATACATACTTATATAATATCATGTTTATTTACATATCGTATATGTCACTAGTGAATGAATGATAAGAGTATAGATGTATATTATATAGCGCCGTATTTACATACATATATGTATTTTATTGTACTTATAAGAAATTATTCTGCCAATGGATTATTTAAATATAATATAATATAATATTTAAAATAATATTTACTATTTTGTACTAAGTAAATTTAATATACATTTACCGCTTAGTATTAAAGGGTACTATAGAATATTTGAAAAAGTTTTGGAAAATGGAAAAAATTCGTTAAAGAAATTTGTTAGAAAATTTGAAAAAATCAAGTAACACTTTCGTCAATTATAAAGTAACCCTATATTATTAAAAAAAGTTGTTAACAGAAATAAGAGTATAATGTTGAAGCTTTAATTTTTGTGTATTACTTCAAAAAAATTTTAACAGGTGTTCAAGTTACAGGTGTTTAAAAATAGGAAATTTTCAGTTTTTGACCCTTTACAGCTCCTGAACGGAGGGTGATACAAAAAAAATTTCTGAAATGACTCATACTTATTTTCAAAGATATAACTTCTGTCAAAATTTCAAGTTTCCAACTTAAACCGTTTAGAAGATAGAAGGGTTAAAGGATTTTGCAAAATTTGAGTTTCACATAACGGTAAATAAAGACACCGTATGCCACAAATATATATTTATTGTATATAAACTTTTAAAACTAATAAAAGTAGTAATCGTTTGGCGTTTTCAAAATGAAGATATACCTTATACAACTTGTGCTATAACAATTTAAATATAGAGCTTTTTTGAACCTTTGGGGAGCTGTAGCTCCGTAACGGGTGGGGCTACAAAAAAAAGTTATTAAAAATAAAATTAATATTTTTGTGAGATCTATCAGTAGTTAAAATTTCATAGCTCTATTGCAAAAAAAATGTGGGGATCTAAAAGTTAGGTGTTCGAGAGCTACCATTAGGCTTGGTCCAAACTCAACCAAAAAAAATAGGGAACCTACAAATTACTCCCAGAATATTTTGTGTAAATTTCAAGATTCTAGCTTTCTTAGTTTTTGAGTTAGCGTGCTGACGGACGGACGGACGGACGGACGGACGGACATGGCTCAAAAGTCTTAGAATTTTTTTCTGATCCGATCCATACCTTTGAAGGTATATCTAGCTCGCTTATTTCGAGGTGTTACAAACGGAGGAGTAATTTTATTATACCCGATCCTATCGTACGGGTATAATAATATTGTAAGCAGAGTGACAGGCTGTGAACATACTAACGGTTCGTACGGGTATCTAAGAGTTGACAAAGGCAACTGTATTCTTCCTCGTTATTTAAAATATTGCTAAAGATTTTGCAATAAAAACAAAATTAAACATGTGCACATTTCTGTTTATAAAAAAATTAGCTAGAAATATTAGTGTTACTAGAGATAATTTTAATTTTCTTTCATAATTTGAAATTAATTGTGTCAAATACAAAACAATATACATACATATATGTATGTTCATATACATATGTATATATTTTTATGCTGTTTTATTTTAATACTTTTTATTAGTTCGTTTCTTCTTCTGAACTTATAGAATTTTGTAACTCATATGTTAATTAACTTCCCATTGTTATAATGAATTGAAATACTCAGGTTTAGTGTAACACACAAGACAATACATAACTTTAATATTATTATTTATATAATATGACGATCAGTTAACATGTTTCGGCACGCCGATCTGGTGTTTCCTTTTTTTGAACTACTTTTGCTTTCCCGTTCGTTCTGACACTATTACATTGTAAAGAAATTTTTGTCTTTCACGTTTATACATACGTTTTCATCAATTCCGTTAAAATTTAGTCCGCTGGATTGATTTCATTACCATTCGCTATCTCTTTCCGAAATGTCGATTTGTCAAAAAAAATAATTTCTAAAAGAATTGTGTTTAATTTTGCAGGCTGCATTAATATCTCAAAAAAACGACTGTCCATGGGTTTGGATTTTGGAAGCTTCCAAACGAGCCCCAGAGCAAATGAGATTATCTCCAAAACCAACAAGGATAGAATCTTTGAATTTGGTACAGTGGTGTTCCTTCGTGTTTTATTTATGTTTCTGAAATTTGGGAGGATTTGGTCCATGGGTTCGGATTTTGGAAGCTTCCGAACGAGCCCCAAAGCAAACGAAATTATTTCCAAAACCAACAAGGATAGAATCTTTGAATTTGGTACAGTGGTGTTCTTTCGTGTTTTATTTATGTTTGTGATATTTGGGAGGATTTGGTTCATGGGTTCGGATCTTGGAAGCTTCCGAACGAGTACCAGAGTAAACGAGATTATCTCCAAAACCAACAAGGATAAAATCTTTGAATTTGGTACAGTGGTATTCTTTCGTGTTTTATTTATGTTTGTGATATTTGGGAGGATTTGGTCCATGGGTTCGGATTTTGGAAGCTTCCGAACGACCCCCAGAGCAAACGAGCATATCTCCAAAACCAACAAAAGTAGAACCTTTAAATTTAGTACAATGGCGTTCTGGCATGTTTTCTTTATGTCCCTGAGATGGATTTGATAAATTGGAGTGGCAAGTGACACACGCCTCTCAAGGACTAACAAGCATATCTTCGAAATTAATAAAGGTTTCTACCTGATTTCTACTTGAAATTTTTTTCAAGGGTGTCAAGCATATCCCAAGAGGTTGCCTCTTTTACGTTCCTGAAATTCGAGTTAGATTTACTTGTTTTATTATCATTTTACCAGGGTAAACTTTGTAAAAACGTAGTTCCTTAACAAAGTAGTTCTCTTGATTTCCTTAGTTATGTAAGAAATTCAATGAATGAAATAATCAAAAAAAAAAATTGCGATGTACGGCGTTGTGTATAATTAATTATTATACATTTATACGTATTATGTATTATATTTGTTACTTTTTAGTAAGTATAAAAATATTAAATAATATGCATTTGCGGTTTAGTGTTAAATGGTTTTGTGGTATAGGTAGGTTGGTAAGAACTTGGATTGATAATATAGTTTGATAATTTTCATATCTGCGCTATGTGACTTTAATTATTTTGTTGTACACATTATGTAGATAGGTACATACTACATAGTTTGTAGTATGTAGTACATACATATATTTTTATATTATAAAAATAGATGATAGATATACATATAGGTGCAGTGACAGAACGCCCGCTTTAATCCCTTTTTGAATTGGAATTAAAGCCCATAATTAAAAGGAATTAAAACTCGCCAGCTTTAATTCCTTTTGAATTGGAAGTAAGACCCACACTATTTTTTGTTATTAAAAGAAGAGAGTAATAGAATACATATGTAGAGCAAACGCATTAGTAGGAATTTTAGAGTTTTGAATAAAAATTGGGATATCCCCTTTTTCCAGAATATTTACTAATATATATTTGTGCCAGATTCTGAATGGGACTTCTGACATGTCACCAAATAAAATCCAGTCATATGAAATACAGACTCATGATAATAACCATTGTGTTACTCAGTGGGCTTTAATTCTTCTTCGACGTTGACTTAAAGCCCACAGGCGTGAAGTCCAAAAGTATTGGAATCAAAACCCGCAGGCTTTATTTTCTCGGACGTTCTGTCACTGCACCGTAATAAAGAGTTTACAGAACTAACTGTATTTTTCCTCGTTTATATAAAGAATAGAATACATTTTGTTTTAAGTGATATTTGATTTCTTTATAATTTTAGCAAAAATTATTATGCAGTATATCTGAATATATTATAATTTTCATTCTATAGCTGCATTAAAATACCTGAAAGGTGTATTTTAGTTTCCTTATCCTTTATTTAATTTCTTAGTTATTCAACATCACTTCTTTTCATTATTGACCTTCTAAAATTTTGAAATAACAATGACGTTACAATTTCAATAAACTTAAAAAACAATTTTTATTTGTTTGTTTTAAATTTCACAAAAAAAAAAAATTACGTCATAAGCTTTAGGCACTACAATGTCCTTTATTTCTCAGAAACTTATATTTTGTTCTTTCAACAATTTTTTGTTTTCTTTTTAGTTGTTAAAATCCTTATCTGTCAAGGCTAATTAATGTCAAAATCATAAAACATAAGATTTGAATAAATAAAATGTCATTTATAGTCCTTATTTCTATTCAAATTTTCTTTTTATTTTTCAGTTTTGTTGTTGTGTAAAAATAATTGTTTCAGTTTTAATTTACAACAAGGAAATATTAAATTTTTAATAATAAAATAATGACAATTTTAGTAGGTACTATAATATGTAAAAAGTACTTTGAAGTGCTGAATAAATGGTAAAAGAAAAAACTATAAATCTTATTAAAAAATCCATGTAAATAATAATTTTTATTAACTTGATGATTTATTTATGGTTCGATTAGCAAAATATTCTGTTAAAACAATAACAATTTCATTTTTACAGGATCTGTTAATTAGCTTTCAAATGCTATAAATTAATGATCTACTATTAACATATTACTCTTTTTTAGCATATTTTAAAGAAAATAAAATTTGAAAAAGTTTCACTATGTATATCCGTTTGTCTGTTCTTCTAAAACTTCCACACCATTAAAGCTAGATCACAGAATTTTAACAATAGGTTTAAACCACATTTTGTAAGATTTTGTCTCCTTCATAACTCCGGCACGCTTTTAGTTTGAATCATGACATAATAATATAAGACAGTCTTTTCAGAATTACCTCATTATATATAGTTACCTCAGATATTTGTTTTTGTACATTCACCTGTTTGAAAGCTGTTAGGGATCAAAAATTGGAAATTTGCTATTTGTAGACACTTTTAACTTGGACACATGTTCAAAATGATTCAAAGTATAAAACGCAAAAAATGATAGCTGCAACATTATATTTTTACATATCGTTTACAACATAGCGTTTCCTAATTATATAAGATTTCTTTAATTAAAATTGAAGAATGATTTTTAAAATTGTATGATTAAATTTTGATAAGTCAAAATGTTATAAACTATTGCCTTTTAGAAAATATAGGACCTTAGTTTAACATTCTGTCTTGTTTTTTATTTGATTTTATAAAATTTATTTTATAGCTTTGTCAATATATATTTGTAATAAAGAAAAAATTGAAGTATTCACTTTTAGTTCAGGACCCATATATATTTTTAATTATATATGTATAGTGTAAATACCAACCACCTCTAAAGGTGTTAACCTAAAAGGATTCGTATCATGTGAATTCTCTTGGACAAAACAATAAAATATCACTTTTTCTTTTAAACTAAATAGAAATAAACTGAAATCTTTGGTGTCGATATAGTACATCGAAAATTTATATGTGAAAAACCTTTAAAATCTTATTTTTCGTACCATCCTTGAAAGTCGCTAGCTCAAGATATTCAGGATAGTACAATTTAATATACAGAAATAATTATGAAATATCTATTAAAAAAATTGTAGAGTTATAGCATATACATATAAAAGAGATGCCGTTTTGTATTGTAAATGTTTCAGAGTTCCTAATTAGACTACATTATATTTTTTTTTAGGAAATGGTACCTTATTGTTCAATATAGACATTTAATTAATGAAACTATTTTTTTTTTAAATGATTCATCTTATATAAAAATTAAATCAAAAAAGAAAAATAAAAAACAAATTATGCATAGGTACTGTAATTACAAAATTAAAAAAACAAAACTCTAAATTTTATTATTATTTACATTAACAAACAACACAACTTCAAGAATATCTTGTTTAAAATGTATGTACAAAAAAAAAAATTAAATAAATAAAAAAACAATAAAAAATGATTTATTTATTTTGTTATTCACTTATGCACCAATTAGCAAGCAAACACTTCAATTTTCAACTCGACTTACGTTAACCTGGCCATTCATTTCTTTTACATAATATTTTTTGTATTTCTTTCTTTTTTTGTTTGTTATTTATCACTTTTACTTGTAATCATCTCTCTATACTCGTTTTTTTTTAACTACATATTTATACTTTCTTTTATTTTTTTAATTTTGCGTTATTCTTATTTTGTTTTTTGTTTTTGTCTTATAATAACGGTACATATTATATTGTTGAGGTATATTTGTTTTCTTTCTTGCCTCTTAAATTTTTTCTTTATTATTACTTTTTTTTTGTCTTTTCTATTAAGTAAATTTGGAACGCAGTTAGAGCAAGAATAGTAAGAGATAGCAGGAGGAGTAACGCGAAATTGATTTTTTTTCTCAACTGAACGATTGCTAGTCAGAATTTAAATTTTCACCCCTCAATACTTTTTGTTATTTTTTTTTGTCTTTTCCCAATACTATTTTTTTTTTTTGTCAAATTATTTATTATTGTCATCGCATATTCAGGGTATCCCACATGTAATGTACAACAGCATATAAGGTGACTAAAGAAATTTATTAAGCAAAAAAAGAAAAAAAAATTGTAGTTAACGAATAATGTTAGTACATAGTTGTAAAATATTTATGTCTAAAAATTCTATTTTTTATTTGTAATATGTACATATCTTATAAACTATATTTTGTTATTCTTACTTCGGTAGAACATATGCTAAAATTGGAACGATACAGAGAAGATTAGCATGAACCCTGCACAAGGATGACACTCAAAATCGTGAAGCGTTCCACAATTTTAACTTAAGTGCATCTTGTTCCAAAATAATTTAGCTTAAATCACAATTTTAACATTAAATCAATATTGTAAGTTAATAATATCAAAGTTAAAAAAAAAACTTAAAAAAAAAGTCGAAGGCCCCTCAGTTGCCAGTGCTAACATTTAAATAACACTAATTGTATTAGAACTATACAGTTTTAATAAATAAATAAAAAAATATGTTGTCTTGTGGGACACATTGCACATTTTTGTATTGTATTTTGATAAATTTTAAATAGAAAATAAATTTAAGATTCGAAAAGTTATTTATGTATAAACAGAAAATGATCTGTTCCCGTCGTCCTTCGATAAAAAATACAAAAAAAAAAATAGAAAAGAATTACAAAAAAAAAAAAAAACAAAAGAGACAACAATAAAATATCATGCCCTTTCTTCTTCTTAAAGCAGTATCTATATAAAGAATATAAAAAAAAGATAGTAAAAGAATTGAAAAAAGAATTGCTTGACAAATACACAATTTTCAGGATGAATGAACTCCTGAACATTATTTGAATATTTTTTGCTTTTTTTTTTTATTGTTTTTATTTATATTATTGTATTTTTTTTTTTTTTTTTGTGTTGGTGTATATTGTATTTAATATTATATTTGTTTACATTAAAACATATGTTTGTAAATTTGTTACAGTACAGTAAATCGTAAAGTAAAATAAAATTTTAATATTAAATTGAAGAATTATATTAAAGATAACATGTCAAAAAGTCAGTTTGTGAGAATGTGTAATATACTTGACGTAAATTCAACTTTTGATGCAATTTGTCACAATGGACTTGTGTATAAACTGATGAAAATAAAATTACCATTTTATCTCGTTAAAATAGTGCAAAATTTCTTAACAAATAAACATTTTGCGTTAATATGTTATATGTTGAATGTTGTATTAATATTGTGTTAACAATTGTGTTAATTGTGAAGCAAATTTCTCTATACATATATATATTCGATATTCCAACTGGAGTATCATATATATATATTCGATATTCGAGCTGGGTTCTGTTTTAGGCCATTTATACCTACGAAATTCCTCCTTGCGAAAGTTTTGAATTATCTGTATTACTATTATACTTGTATTTACACTAATGGTCTCTATATAGTGACATTGTTGAGTAAAAATTTCAATCGTCATTTGGGAGCTTATCAAAATACTTTCATAAATGGAAAATTTCCGTTAGTACAGAGAAGACAAAAGCCATTTATTTCATCCGCAAAAGAAATAGCTGTTACAAACCCCAAAAATAAACTAGTCTTAAACTTAAACAGAAAATCAACTGGTTCGATGAAGTCAATTATATGGAAGTCACAATCGATTAGTTTGTCATACTTTTAAAGAGAATTTTTCGAACACAATAAGTAACGTAAAGAAAACAATTTGCGTATTACTTGTATATTTATTAATCAAAATTCTACATTAAAACAGAACCAATTATAAATCATGAAAGTAATCTTTGAAGCAAAATTATGTAATGCTGCTCCAGTTTGGTTTGACAGCGCAAATATACATAATTAAATAAAGTGCAAGTTTCCAAAAATAAAAATTCCAAAAATGATATTGAACTTGCCCTTTTCTTTCTCTACAAATAGATTACATGATAAAGCAAAAGTATTTGAAAATGCTATTACATATTTTAAGTTAGTTAAAGTTAGTTTTAAGTATAGGAATACGGTTTAGTTTAAGTTTTATATAAAATAGAAATTCATTAAAGGGGTTTTGATCTCGTTTTCCTTATGAATGTCAGTATATAGAGTGGTAAATATGGTAATAGATTGTAAAAATATAAAAATTGTATTGCAAAGCTTATACAAAAGAGCTAAATCTCAATGAGAAAACAACAAAAAAAAGAAAAAAATAATAAATTGAATAATATTTTCTAAGCTCTTAATACTATTTTTAAATTATTATTATTAAAATATTAGAAAAAATATTCGGTTACAAATTGATTTATATATTGATTGTATAAAAAACTTATCATAACAATAAATGGTATTTTATTTTTATCTTATACTGTAGACATATTATAAATTTGTATAAAAAAAATGAGAACTTGAATCCTTCAGAATTTCAATTAAAGTGACATTTTATGGAGATGAAAATTCCACTTGAGAAACTCTTTGTTGTATTTTTCGTTACTCCTTTTTTTTTTTTGTTTTGTTGTTGGATTATTTTTTGTATGTTGCGTTAGCAATTACATTTGAATCATTCGCGATTTCAATATGTTTGAAAAATTATTTAAAGCCTAAAAACTTTTAAATGTTTAATACTTTTATCGTAAGATTTTATTTATTAGTGTTAGGAAATTCGATATTTCGATTATTTCGATATTTTTTTTTTTACGAATTTTTACTCCTTATATAATTAAAGTTCAATTCATTTTGAAACTCATGTAATTTTTATTCGTATTATTTTATTTTTTTTAATTATGGGGTGAAAGATTGAAATTATTTAAGTTAAGACAATAAATGTACCACTGTATTGAATGTTTGTTTTTATTTAAAACTTTATTGTTTTTATAAAATTGTTTTTATAAAACTTTATAACAATATTTATAACTAATCCCGTAATCTTTCATAAATAACAAAAGTACAATATAAATAGAGCTACCACTTCTCAAGATTTGACCACTTTCAAAACTCAAATCTGAACATTTAAATAGAATTAAAAATTGCTTACTAAATTGATATACCTATTGATCAAATGTCGGTTCAGTTTTTTAAGAGTATACAAATTATTCTCAACTGCTAAAATTGGTGGAAAAATTTTATCTATTCCAATAACTAATGCTTTTAAAGAGCGTATATTTTCGCTTTTTAAATCTTTCTTTATTTTTTTTATTAGACTGAAGGAATTGCAATTTTATTTTCACATAACGGTAAATTTACATACGAAATTGGAAAAAATTTAAAATTTATAAAGGCATGGAAACATATTCAATAAACCACAGTTCACAATATAGACGCTTGTTCCTTTCGTTAGAATTTTAGATGTCATTTTTACGTAGGCGCCAGTTATAGCTTTCATTGAAATGCATATACGAAAAAAGCGTTCCTTTGAAAAATCGTTTCATCACATTTTCTTCCTTATAGCAGTAACTGTCAGTAAAATGGCAAATGACAATACTGAAGCGAAAATGAAATTAAAAGTAAATTAAATTGTTGTCAACATTATTTCGATGTTTGAAAATAAAGTTTTATTATTTTAATTTTTTTATTCATTATTGATAGTAAGTGATACTAATAAAGAATAAAAAAAGATTATTTTATTTAATAAACAAAATAATAAAAAAAATAAAATTTAACTGTAAATCGATTGGAATACAAAATCATAATGAGATATGTATGTCAAGAATTGCATCAGATTTTTTTTCAATAACAAACTGAAATAGGAAGAAATGAAGCATATGTCATTGGAACAATTTTGTTTCATTATACAAAATTACTTGTTTGCGAATAATATGCAGAATGATCTGGCCACAAAGAATATCAAACACCGACCTGTGGACTATGACTCAAAAACACCGATATGCGGACTATTCAATCAGAAACTCATAAACTTGGTCATCAGCGAGAGGAAATACAAATGCATTGACCATGCACTTAGAAAAGATTCCTCGATAGCTAAAGATGCCCTTGATTGGAACTCTCTAGGAAAAAGAAAAGTGGGAAGATCCAGAATTACGTGGAGGAGGACAATAGGAAGCGGGGAAAAACTGGTCTGAAGTAAAAATGCTAGTACAAAATAGAGTTAGATACAGAGGGTTTGTGAAGGCCCTATCCTCAGTTGTTCAGCAAAATAATTACTAATCCAGAAAATCATAAAATTGATATTTTTTTTAAATACTTAACTTAAAACTTAAAAATTCATAGCTGAAATTATTTAATCATTAAAAAAACACTTTTGTTAAATTTTATATGTCTTTGCTGCAAAAACATTTAAAATAAACATTTTCCGGACGCATTTCAATGAAAGCTATAACTGGCGCCAAAGTTGCGTAAGAATTGAATTTTACTTACATTTAAGAGTAAGTTCACATGGGATGCATGAATTCAGATGAAAAAATTATTGCTGTTACATTTCGTGTATTCTTCGGTAATATTAACGAATATTTTGCATCCATTATGCATCCACTCGTTCGCGAGCTGCAAAACGGCGACATTTTTATTTTGAAATTTTTATTTGAAAGTACCTAATAGGCTAGTAGGTGTATATTGTTTTGACATTTGATGAAAACATTTTTTATTTACAAAATACAAAATCGTTAAACCAGAGAAAATTGTTATTTTATGTAAGAAAAATTTTTAATTAATATAAACTAAATATAATTTATTAATACACATATAAAATTAATTAATAAAATTATAATAAAATGAATTATTAAAATTATATCCATTTTCAAAGTATTTCAAAATATTTAACGTTTAAAATTTTTGACGTTTGATTTTACCTCTGTATTTGACGTTAAAACAAATTTGCATCTTGTATGCTTCTTATAGAGGATGCAAAAAATTGTGCATTTAAAATGGGCGAAAGTGAGAGCATATCATGAATACGATATATATATTTTCAACCAATCAAATTTTTACATCCGGATGCATGCATCCCATGTGAACTTACCCTGAATGTTAAACTAATCAAAATAAAAAAAAAAATGGATTAATAAGTTTAAAAAATTTGGATATATTTATACAAATTTTAATACAAATATTTTTTTACGAATTTTAAATAGGAAAGCAGAGGATTTTTATTCAATTTAATAGAATTGGTAATATATATATATATGTATATATATTATATAACTTAACTTTTTTTTTTAACTCTTTTCTAAGTTTTCTATTTATTTTTTTTACAGAATTTAGAGAAAATTTCTACGTTCACTTAAAATTTTATTCTGGTCAAATTCTTAATTTTAAATTTCCTAACGTGCTCCGCTTGTTAAATACCAATCGTTTCATTTTTTTTTTTTTTTTTTGTTACCACTTTAAATAATAAATTAACAATTAAATAATTTACAGAATATATTTTTTTCCCCAGAATTATATTATTTTCTTTAGTTCAGATTTTAAACAACAAGAATAAATCAAAACTGTAAGATATTTAGAAATTTACAATACTAACAATACTAATTCTTTTTATTTTTTTTTTTGTTAAATATGTACCATTCTCTAATATTAAAAAGTTTACATCCGTTTTTTTTTTATTAAATGTTTTTTTTTTTTTTTTTTTGTTATAAAAAATTTTATCGAAATTTTAAACTTTTACCTTTGCACTTACAAATACAATAAAATAGGTTTAGTCTTTCTCAGTTGTATTCAATAACAAACCACTAATTATTTGTATACATATATATGTATATATATAACAATAATATATATAATAAAATTAAATAAAAACGAGAAAGAATACAATTGCCTTTGTCAACTCTTAGATACCCGTACGAACCGTTAGTATGTTCACAGCCTGTCACTCTGCTTACAATATTATTTTTTTAATATTTAAGTATTTTAAAAAATTTGGGTGAATTTTATAATTTGTAGAACTATGGGTTGTAGATATATTCAAACTATATGTTTATATGTAAATTCTTCAAAAGCAGATTCTAATCTTCCACATAACGATTATCAATCCAAAACTTTTTCAAATATTCTATAGTACCATTTAATACTAAGCGGTAAATGTATATTAAATTTACTTAGTACAAAATAGTAAATATAATTTTTTTAAATATTATATTATATTAATGCGTACATAGTATATTTATATTGTTATAAGTATATCGCAATACATTCCAATATTTCTTTAAAAACATTTCCATTCATAGAATAATTTCTTATAAGTACAATAAAATACATATATGTATGTATGTAAATACGGCGCTATATAATATACATCTATACTCTTATCATTCATTCACTAGTGACATATACGATATGTAAATAAACATGATATTATATAAGTATGTATATATAACAATATCATATAAATAAAAATTCTTCAAGCAACCATTATGTTGTTTATTTATTTACATTTTTTTGTACTACGCATTATATCCTCAACAATTTCAAATTATCGAGTAAAACAAAATGCAAAAAATTCGTTAAAGAAATTTGTTAGAAAATTTGGAAAAATCAAGTAACACTTCGTCAATTATAAAGTAACCCTATCTATAATATAATACACAAGATGTTGGCGAGACCTTGCCAACATGTAAAAAAATATATTTTATATCTATAATAAATCTATAATATAATACACAAGATGTTGGCGAGACCTTGCCAACATGTAAAAAAATATATTTTATATCTATAATAAAACACTCACACTGAATGTAAACTAAACTGGCAATGATGATATTTCTGTATATTTATTTAATAATTTAAAATTTTATTACCAAAGACACAAATTTTTGACTCAAAGCAAGACCTAAATAAACAGGCCAAGAACTGAAAACACTTGAATGTAGTTGTGAGAGAATTGCAATCGATTCTCACGTATCGCGCGTATGAATAATTTCATAATTGATGTGAGTCTCGATTATAGCCATATAAGCGTGTATAAAATTTTAAAGTATGAAAGTAGTATAGACGTATACTATTACGATATTGAGGTAATTTATCTTTAGAAGCTTTTAAAATAAAAAATTTAAAGGATGACAATTTTTTAAATACATATTTATGAATGAAAATATTATATTTCAAAATATTTTTCTTTAATGAATTATGTAAAAAAGATGCGACTTTAATTTTCTCTTTGGACAAAATTGAATAAAGTAAATGGTTTTTGTGTTATTTCAAGATTTATAGTCGGCCCCCTATTTTTTCCATAAGACTGCGTGTAAATTTGTTAAAAGCTGGCCCCTTATTAAGCTTTTACTCTCTGCACTTCATGGCCTGATAATTGATGTGAGTCTCGCTCAAAGTATTATCAAGAGACACACACTGTTAATTAAAAATATAAATAAATTTAGTAAATATTATTACGAGTGACCAAATTTTCCATGTTTCCACTAGAAGTATTACCAGAGACACAAACCGTTCATTAAAAGTGAGTACAGTCAAAAAAGGAAAAGTACATACTTAAAAAACACATTTTCAATAAAAATAAATTCAGCAAATTTTTAATTTTTAAATTTGACCGTGGCGTCCATTATGAACTGATCGCAGCGGTAAATTAAAAATAAATTATTAATCTTCTGTTGGCGTTTTCAATCTTTGTTTTGAAAAAAAAATAAAATAAAAATAGGTACTCTTAATAAAATTAAAACGCCTGAAAGTGAAAAAGTGAGCAAAGTTTATAGTAAACCTGATATTTATAAGAAAAAAATAATAGGCCGATTTTATTCTTGATTTTGTTTTCATTAGTATAAAAGCTGGTAAAAGCTTCGTAACATACTTTAAAATAGTTTTGTTTATTTAGGTTGAAATTTAGATTTTTAAGCTAAATTTTCGGTAGAACTGGTATAACATAAAATATTCGAATTTTTTTTATTAATATAAAATTCGGCAGACTTAAATAATTATATTTCATAACAAACGTCAGAAACTTACTAAATATTATAGAAATGGATATTTTTCTTAAAGAAAAAAGAAAAAATAACATAGGAAATATCATTTTAGAAGCCTTCTCTCACAATAGATTCATAATTTTGTACTAATTTATTATTAGACCATTAAATTAAAAAGCTGTCGAAAACGACCCACACAAAAAAAAAAGCCCCGAAAATTTATGAAATTACATTATCAGAGACATGAATCTTTTATTAAATATACTAATGACCTCTTCCAAAGTACATTTAAATAAAATAAATTCAGCAAATTTTTTTCAAGCAAAAAAAAAATAAACGCAAAAGACGAGTTGAAAGTAGTTTTGGTAATTAAAGTAATTTCGCGGAGAAAACAACTGTTTTTATCGACATAAAAATTTTTTTTTAAACTAAAGAAAAATAGAGAGTCTGGTAAAATTTTAACAAATATTAAAATTATTTCGATTATTGGGATTGTTTTAAATGTAACAAAAAAAAAAAAAAAATGTCGTAGCGGTTGGTGTTTGTTTCAAACAATTTTTGAGATATCGGCACGAACTTTTGCCCTGAATGTGTTTTTAGCTTGGACCATTTTTTCTCAATGATTAAAAAACTGTCAAAAATTAGCGCCACGAAAAAACGGCGAGAAAAAATTAATAAACTGTACCTAACATTTTTAATTGTATGTGTTTAGATTTGTTTTATGTTTTTTTCTATTACAAGTAAGTAAGTGATTTCTACATTTTTTTAATGGTGCTGATGTAAAAATTAAATTTTTAGGTAGTTTATTAAGGGAGTCAGTATGATACCGTAAATGTTTTTGAATCTATAGAAATTGTGCAATTGCACAGGGGATTTTCTAGTATTATTAAAAAAAGTTGTTAACAGAAATAAGAGTATAATATTGAACCTTTAATTTTTATGTATTGCTTCAAAAAAATGTTAACAGGTGTTCAAGTTACAGGTGTTTAAAAATAGGAAATTTTCAGTTTTTGACCCCTTACAGCTCCTAAACTGGGGGTGATACAAAAAAAATTTCTGAAATGACTCATACTTATTTTCAAACATCTAACTTTTATCAAAATTTCAAATTTCTAACTTAAACCATTTAGAAAATAGAAGGGTTAAAGGATTTTGCAAAATTTTAGTTTCGCATAACGGTAAATTAAGACACCGTATGCCACAACTATATATTTATTGTATATACACTTTTAAAGCTAATAAAAGCAGTAATCGTTTGCCGTTTTCAAAATGAAGATATATCTTATACAACTTGTGCTATAACAATTTAGAGCTTTTTTGAACCTTTGGAGAAAAAAAAAAGCAGTTAAAATTTCATAGCTCTATTTAAAAAAAAATGTGGGGATCTAAAAGTTAGGTGTTCGAGAGCTACCCTAAGTTTTGGTCCAAACTCAACCAAAAAAAATAGGGAACCTACAAATTACTCCCAGAATATTTTGTGTAAATTTCAAAACTCTAGCTTTCTTAGTTTTTGAGTTAGCGTGCTGACGGACGGACGGACGGACGGACATGGCTCAATCGTCTTAGAATTTTTTTCTGATCCCATCCATACCTTTGAAGGTATATCTAGCTCGCTTATTTCGAGGTGTTACAAACGGAGGAGTAATTTTATTATACCCGATCCTATCGTACGGGTATAATAATAAATACATACATTGTAGGTATATATAATAAATACATAACATACAAAAAAAAAAAAAAAAATTAAAACCAAAACAATTGTTATCTGATAAGTAATAAAAATTCTGTTAACAACAGAACAATTACTTTAAAAAAAAATAAAAATTTTTTTTTCTTTTTTTTGATATTTTTACAAATTTTCAGACTGTCAATATTGTTCAATTTCTTGTCAATATCAGTTCAATATATAACTATTTAATATAATCATAAAAAATATCCTTATATACCATATTATACTAACAGAAACTATACTTTATTTATAAATATAATATACCCTATGTATTATATAAATTCATAATATGAAAATGTCCTTTTTATTTATTTTGCCTTATTTTTTTTTTTTTTTTATATTTACATCACTAGTATATAGGAATAGTTTGTATTACAACTATTATAGAATTTGATTCTATTATTGTTTTGTTCAAAATGTCCTCAAAGAGAGAAAAAAAAAATTGAAAAATTGGAAAATTGGAAAATTTTTTAAACGTATATACATTTACTATATATTAAAACACAAATACAATACTAAAAACAAGTAACAATAAAATAATAACGAAACCAGACAATCAAAAAATAACAAAAGAGTAGGACAACAAAACAAAAGATAACATAAAATATGTTGAAGAATAAATACTTAATCGGATCCAAATAAAAGTTTCATTTCACAAAGTAAAATATTCATGTCTCTTTGGTCCTTTGTATAATAATAGGTAAAAAAAATGCACCTGTTTTACTTTACTTTAGGTGTCTAATTTGATCAATTGGTAAATAATTTGTTTTATTTGATCAATTTAAGCAGCTCGAAGATTCCAGCTCGATTCAATAAATTGCGTAATGTTCCCCTATCAGTTCTCTTTCATAAAAATTATTTAGAAAGAAAATAACACTATTTGCTATTAATGTGGTTTCAATACTAACTTTCGTATAGTTCATGTAGGTAAATCCTGTCTTTAATTGGTTTTCCATATATCCGTGTTTTATGTTTATGTATATGTATTCGTTTTGATAATGATACACAGTTCGGTTATTATCATTATCACTATTATATCTATATCCCAAACAAAATTTGTCACCCATTTTGAAAGATTTCTGAAGAAATTTATAAAATGAAGTGAATACCGGATCTGTATTAACATTTTCTTTTCTAATATCCAGGTTTTTTTTTTTTTTTTACGTGGGTACGTGGGAATCATAGAGGAGACAGTATAGAGGAGTGAAACGAGTACTCGCCTTCTATGTGTGTATGGGACTTTAACCTAGAACGATGTAACCACCTCCCCTTTTTTGACCAAACAATAGATTATGCGACATTTAGCACTCCCTGTACTGCCCTGATCAAAGAAAGTTGAATTAGGTAATTAGGTTAATGGGAAAAATACAGGTTCATTTGTTTGCAGTAAGTCTTATTACTTTTAAAAAATACCTTTAGCAGTTTTGTAGTACATACATATTATATTTATATCTAGAGATCTGCTTCGAAATGCAAAACCTTTTATTGGATAATCATGGATTCGATATTAAGTGATCACCGATATTAAGTGTTAAGTTATCAGTTTGAATCTAACCAACAAGAAACAATTTTCAAATATTTTTAAATATTATTTAAAGAAAAAAATACATGACCACATGTAACAGATTTATTAATTAAATAAGAAATTCGTTGTTAAAGAAATTATATTTCTATAGAGAAAAATATAAAAAAACGGTTTATTCCGACACTCTATAATAATATGAATGAAGTGAGGTGAAGTCTAAAGTTATTTGTGATCGAAAATTGTTTTCTATATAAGATTATGTCTTCTTTAGTTAAATTTGCATTGGTACTAATAGACCTTTCTGTTTCTTTTTTTTTTTAGTTTTATTTGTATTTATCTAATAACATTATTTTTATCTTAATATTAGAAAATTAGAAATAAGGACCTTGTTGCTTCCCCATATAAAATTCACATTTGTTTTTAATGAATTTTTTTTTCTCTGTTTTCTCTGTCTTATAATTTTATTTTGTTTTTTGTTTTACTTAAGTTATATTATAGGAATTAAAGTGAACTTCGATAAAAAACAATAAAAACAAATCTTTAGGATTAGTGTCATGACCTCATATACAATATGTATTTGTTTTATTTGGTAAATAATTTAAGAATATTATGTTTGCTTTCAAAGAAGAATTAAATTCTCCAATTAGTCTTGTTATTATTTAAAATGTGACGATTTTGTGGGATATTCAACATTATATTATCGGTACAGACTAAGTTATTAATCAAGATTAAGTTTTGTCACAGACCCTATAGAGATAATTTAACTTTATCTTTTTTATTACGCAAAACACACAAACTAAAGTTATAATGTATGTCCTTATCACAACAATGTCGTTTTGACATTCAATTAAAAAACATGTTTTTACTTGAGACGTATTTAAATTTAAAATTTGATCTGGCGCGACTAGATTAGACTATTAAAAAGGAAATATTATTATGGAAGCAAACTGATGAAAATGTCGAGGAAACATCTGTATATTCTGTATTTTCTGTATTTTGAAATCAGTATCTGTATCTGTATATTGAAATATTTTTCTATTTATTATATTAGATTTTTACTTAGATTCAATTGACACAGTATTACACTAGTATTGTAATTTTTACGCAAAGTATTATTAGGCGATTAAATGACTCGCGCAGTGGAAATTTATATATTAATTTTCCTTAAGAGGTTTAACTTCTTACAAGGTTAGTTTTTGTTCCGTTTGAAATATGGAATTTGAATACTTAAATTATGTTTTGTTAAAATTATCATTATTTTCTGAAATTTATCACTAGTGTATAAATCGGTGTCCTTAAAAATTATACCTGTTACTGATTACCGTTACTGGTTACTGGTAATACTCTTTTCAAAGATATCATCAAATTCTAAATGATGTGTTTGATATATTGTGAAATCTTTATTTATACCCACGTCTCCATTCTCAGTATAATATGATAATCTTTTTAACTGATTATGCCTCATAGTGGAAACAAAGGAAATTAAAATTATGCAAGCAGTTTTAAGTTTAAGAATACTCAATAATTCAGAATTATTATTTGAAAAGATCTGAATTGTACTTCGAGTATTACGCTAAAAGGATTTTTAGAATAGTATACCTTTAATTAGATTGGAAGACAGAAAAATATAAAATTTGTAGACCCTCCTTACTACATTTTTACCATTATTAATTAAGCACGCTAAATCTTTTGTTTGGACATGAATTGGACAAATGAATCAAAAATTAAATTTTAGTTCATTATATGGAGTTTTGTCCTTAACAGTAAGATAAAAATCCCATGGGACTTGTGGCTATGGGAGTTTTGACCCTGCACCGACTCCGACGGTGCTGAACAAAGTATTTAAATTAATTTTCAAAATATTAAACAAAACTTTATTCATTTTTAAACAAAATTATATTTCTTTTAATTTTTTGTGATAACTTTGTAATTCTTCGCACTATTTTTTTTCATTATCCTTTAAAAAAAAATTGTTTTATTTTTTTTTATTCGCTTTAACCAAAGTTTTTCGTTTAACTTGTGAATGTCATTGCTCTTCTTCTACAAACCACAAACATTTAAAAAGAAAAAAATTTAATAAAAAAAAAGTTTAATTATTTGTAGTTTTCGCAGCATTAATTTGATTTTAATGAGATCACATGTCTTAAGTTTCTTTCTCTTGTAGCAATAATTTAAGAATTTAAAATTATCGAAAAAAAAATTGAACTTCAGTTTCCTTCAATTTAAATTTTTTATATAAATTTAAAAAGAAAAATTAATTTTCATACAGTTAGACATTTTTTTTTGTAGAAAAAATGAAATTAATAAATAATTGAAAATAGTAACAGTTTTTGTTTTCTCTTGAATTGGCCAGGAAAATTTTGCATCACATTGCACAGACAATGCATCACCTTAGATAATTTAACTAACAAAATAAGTTTCCTAATTTTTTTTCAAGTGCGCAAATCATATTAAAACGAATATCTGTCATATGAAGACGCCATCTATCCCTTTTAATTTTTAATTTTTCAGAGAACAAAAATAATTTTAAAATGAAACAAGAAAGAGTGTTGAATAGACGGCATAAATTTCAAGATACCCGCACACACATAAAATTATGTTGTTTCCATAAAATTTTTATCATCTTTTAGAAAATTTAAAATATCTGACTTAATTATAAGTATCGAGATCTCTGTTAAATAACTGTTGCTCTATACGAACAAAATTTTACAAAATTTGTTGGCATTGTATATACAATTCGACTTCTTTTCAATAGACACTGAATTATCTTCATATAAATAAAAAAAAAGTATGATAAAACGCGTTCGAGTAGTTTGTTGATCTTGCCCAATTTTAATAGCGAAACTAAGAATTTTTTAAAGGTGAAATGATAAAAATTCCAGAACCGTAGGTTCTTTATTTTTTGGGTAATCGTGCGAATAGACAGATATATGTATATGACTCAGAATTAGATCTTAAGCAAGAATATATGTAATTAACCCTAGATATGGCGGCTCGTCTCTTTTAAAATGTCGCAAATGTAATATAATGTATTATAACTACTACTGGTATAAGAAAAACGTTATATTCAAATATTTCTATGTATTATCGGTACTGGGAATTTAGATATTATAAGTCTTAAGTTTCTAATCGTATAGTTCAAAATCTAAAACAAAAAAAAATCTTTTAAGTAGAGTTATTTTTTAGTTTATTCCCCTGCCAGATAATTGTGAGAAGTAAATTACACTTAGGCGTGTATGTAAAGGAGAACACGACGTGTGTGATTCGAACCCGCATTCCCTCTGTTTTTACAGTTCATTTCATACCCTCTTACTCCAGATTTGGTCTTTTTTTAATAATTTTCCAGATATTGAAGTTCAAAAATTTTAAATTGTTATTAAATAGAACAATTTTTAACATAATTTATATTAATATTTAATGCCAAATTAAGCCTAAAAGAGTATTATATTATTTATATAACAAGCATACCAATATATGTATATAAAATATGATATGCGTAATGTACATATTATATTCTATCAGTAATAGTAGTTTAGTATAGTTGTTTAATGATCCGTTGTATTGATTAATTCATTCAATAATAATAAAATAATATGTAAATAAATAAAAAAATATGTAAAAGTCATCATTATTCATTTTAAATCATTAGCTTTCCATTAAAAAAAAATAAAAATGCTGTAAAAAAGATATAAATTTAAAAAAAAAAAAAAATAACCTTAGAGTCATACAATCATTAAAGTATGGTAAAAGGCAGGTCCTATTTATATTTCTATATATATTTTTAATATTTTCTATTTAAAATCAGAAATATAAGAAAAAAGTATATTAAACTGACATACATAAGTATAGGTATGTGGTAAAATATATTATTTATGAGTTTATATATTATTGGACACTAATAATAAATATCAAATTTCAAACAATCTTGTTAGATTGAAGTTTTTTTTTTTTAATTTTTTTTTTTTTTTAAATTTTTATTTTATATGACATGTACTTTTCAATATGGTTGAAATAAATAAACAAGGCAGAATGTAAACCAGTTTGAATGTAAACGGTTTTTAAAAGCACACATTTCCAAAAGATACAAACTGTTTAGAATTGTGACATACACCAAAATTTGAAAATTTCATATATGAAGCTCCTACATAAAAGTGTGCCGGAGTTATAAGGTAGATAAATCATGCAAAAGTTGGTTTTTACATAACTGTAAATTTAAATACTAAATTTAAAAAATTTGTATAATTTTGATGTTGATTTACAAAGGTAA
This sequence comes from Poecilobothrus nobilitatus, assembly GCA_947095535.1. NCBI lineage: Eukaryota > Metazoa > Arthropoda > Insecta > Diptera > Dolichopodidae > Poecilobothrus > Poecilobothrus nobilitatus. Next base: position 259,804,115 of record OX352774.1, on the reverse strand, counting down.
AACAAATTTCTGTCGAAAGGCTCATTCAGATTGAAAAAAATGTTAAGTAGAACATGAGATATACGTATTTAAAAAGAGTACTTTTTCAAAGTTGGAGGGGCTGCACCTTCGTAATGGATGGGACTACATAAAAAAGTTGCTCTACAAAATAAAGTTTTTTATGAGACGTATCCATGATTAAAATTTTTTTTTTCTATCTTTAACGGTGTAGAAATTTTGTAAACAGACGGACGGACAGAGTGAAACTAATAGGCTCATTTTTTCAAAATTTTTGAAACATCATATGTACCATCATTTATAATCTGTAGGAGTGCTTTCGTTTCTTATCATCATGGAGTTAGAGTTACTCTATGACAGCTAAGTTCGCTTCAAAATGATAAGAGTTGGAGTTGAGTTTAATAAACTCCATGACGTCACAATTAGCGTCTGGAAATGCATATCTAAGTTAACGGAGTTAACTTTCTTAATCCTACTCGTGGAAGAATTAAGAAAGACTCCTTAGAGATTTGCAAATGTCAAAGACTTATGAAATGTCATTATTGTTGTTCTATTTCAAATTTTATTATTAGGAATTTACATATTAGAATTTTTGTTTGAAATCTGATTTTGACAGTTTAAATTCATAATTAACTCTAATCGCTTAAAATGGCAGAGCAAATTTAATTCAAAATTTGAATGTGGTAGTTAATCCTATAAACGGATATAAACTCTACGGTAAGGAACGAAATCTAGAGTACATTGGAACTTTATTTCACAAAAAACCTTCATGGAAAATTTATTTAAAGCGTGAATTAGGCTATTCACTATTAAAATATAAATTTACTGACATGCTGTAAAATATAAAAGTATTAATTCAAAAAAAAACAAAAAAAAAATTTCAAAAATATATACTTGTAAATAATTTTATATCTAAGACAACCAAAAATCTAGTCGCTTAATTTTTTGAATATAATTAGTAATTTTAAATTGTAGGAGTTGCACTGTTGCACTAGACGATTTTCATTATATATTTAGGAGTTACTTACAGTGGATTATATCCAATACGACAGAAATATGCTATTGAAATCCAATTAATGAAAGCACTTACCAATTATTGTACTTCTACATAAATCTGGTCTATTCTGAAATTAATCTTACTTTTCTTCATTTGATATTATTACGAGTTTACAAGACAAGGTCAAAATAACTATGTTAGTTTTTTATTAGAAGCTATAAAAAAAAAAATCTACAATTAATTTTAATTATGGAGTTATGAAAAGTTTTTCTAAGTTTTTCGAATTTGTCAAATTATATAAAATATCAATTATTAATGTATTCAATTTAATATTCATATTATATAATATAATATATATACATATATATATATAGGACTTATTTAATAAAAAAAAAAAAAGTAAATAAAAATTATTAATTGATAATCCTACTATGTTATTTTCTAAAGTGGCATCTCTAATTATGTATTTCTTTCTTAGTACATTTTACAAAAAAAATAAAACTTAAAAACAAAAAATGTCCATCTATCTGTCAATCTGTTCGTTTACAAAATTTGTACAGTGTTTAAGTCTTAAACTTGCACAATGTATATAAGCGATAGTATATTTATAGATAACAACTACCTATAAGTTTTTTTCAATTTTGTATTTAAATTTACCGTTATATGTTATATTTCCTAAAATTTTAGCGCCTTCGTATATCTCTGTAATGTTTTCAGCAAGAATTTTGAAATTTTGAGAGGGAGAAAATCTTTGAGATTGTTTTTATAAGTTACATGAGAAAAAAATGTTCGTACTTCCCGCTAATTAAAATCTATTAGGAGTCAAACTTTAAAATATTTTTTTAAAATATATTGGGATTCCTTGAAATTAAAAGAAACCGTCCATTAATTTTTCATAATTTATTTAAAAAGTTTTCAAATTTAACAAATTAAAATTAACAACTTTGATTCAAAAATATTCACAATTCCAAACTGGTTTTTATTATCTTTTTAAAAATATATTCCTTAAAAAACTTTGGTTTTATATACTGCCTTATTTTTGTAATCAATTTCGTTTTTATTTTTTAATATTTTTTTTTTTCTTGAGTGTGTTAAAGAATAATCCTTCAAACATGAACACGGTCTGTTTCCTTTGATTTTTTGTGATGGACTTTTATTTGTTTTCTCTTTTTTTTTTTATATAAACATATAAACATTTTTTACTTTCGCATTTTTTTTATCTTTTCTTCAATTTTCCTTTTTTTTTTTTTGTCCTTCCCCAGTTTTTTTTATTTATAGATTTTATATGTTAGTTGTTGTTTATTTTATTATTAAGTTTATAATAATTATGTAATAAAAGAAAAATAAGAACTCAAAGTAAATGGTCCTGATGCCAACCAGACATATTATATACATATTATGTAGGTATTTATGTGTCTTATAAAAAAAGAAAAAATATTTTATGAAATAAATATTGAAGAAATTGATATATGAACTGATGAAAATAAAATTGTTAAAAAACATATAAAAAAAAAAAAAAAATTAAAACGGAATACAAAATAATAAAAAAAAAAAATAAAAAGAAATTTAACGATAGATGAAGGACGAAATGAAAGGACATTAATGGTTTTAATATTGATACTTGAAATACTTCGAAAGATTTCTTTCCACTTGGTTGATGACATGACGTTTGTAATAAGGGATCACTCTTATATTTTTCATTATATATATATATATTTATTGTAATTATATATATATATATATATATATATATTATAAAAATATATTATATCATTAACTTAAGTTTTTAAAAGAATAAAAAAAAAGTTTTATTTCTTCTTTATAGTTTTTTTTTTTTTTTTTTTATAGAAAAAAATATCTTTTAGGTTTTTGTTTTGTTTTTAATACATGTTACTTATATGTTATTGATGATTTTAGATTTTCATATTTATTAAGTCACCAAAATATAAAACTATTTACATATAAATACAAATAAATTTTATATAAAAATAAAAATAAGTAAAATTCTTTGAAAATTCCACATATGTATGTATAATGTATTTAATTATAATTAAAATAATGTACTTATTATTTAGTTTTCATATATTCTTGTAAATTCGTAGATAATTAAATAATCTAAGCTCAGCTTAGTAAAATTAATTCATTGATCTGTTTTAAATAAAGAAATCAATGTTAGGAATAATTTTAATTAACAGAACAGCCGATTCTTTGATATGGCAATAATGCGATATACAGATAGATTTTCAAGAGAGGAAGCGTAGAAAGAAACTGCATTATATACACTATAGAAAAATAAGGAATGGGTTTAAGGATTGAGAATTCGGTTGCAAGTAAAAAGAAAAACTTGTATTATAATTAATTAAATCAATATTTGAAATTTTTTTTTTTTTTTATTCAATAATCTCAATCTAGGAATATGTTCTTTTGTACTAAAAAGTAGTTGAGACTAAATTGTATGGGATACGGACGGCAAAAATGCTGATAAAGGGGAATGAGATGGTAATTGCGTCATAAATCTGTTAAGATTCGTCTTGAATTTGTGCAAATTGTAAATCAAAAAATCGTCAACTATTGGAAACACAGAGGATGGTAATAGGTTTCACATTTTTGCAGCTCTGACAACAAACGAATAGCTATAAATCAGTAGAGTACCATTTAGAAAGTTCCACATAGTAGGCATGAGCACTTGAGGCCCCTATAGTGATGCGGTGGAATGTTTTGAGAGGTCCGACACCAGCGATTTTATCTGAACTGAAGAAGTGTCATTACCCACAAAATATCTATAAAAAAGAAAAAGGTTTCCAATATTACCACGAATGCCAAGAGAAGTGAGACAAGCAGTCTCAATGGAGTGGCGAATGGCGCATTTTGAATTCGATCGTTGTAATTCAGTGAAGTAAGTGAGGTGCCAGCCCATATATGGGAATTGTACTCCATCTTGGGTGGTATATAAGCCTTATAGATATTAAGCAAGTCCCTGGATGAAAAATATGTCTTGCACCTAAAGAGAAAACCTAAGCATATAGAAGCACTTTTCGCTATATCAATAATATGATCATTCCATATCATTTTTTGATTTAGCTGCATGTCTAAAATGCTTAGGTTTTCTGATCGTTGCACAATTTTATCGTGGAAGCTCAGAGTAGGGTTAGTATTCGTTTTTTTTTTTAGTGAGATCTGACAAAATTGAGTTTCGGTGGTGTTAAACTACACTCTGTTGTTAGCACTCCAGCTAGCAATTATGACTAAATCATGGTTGATCGTGTTGAACATAGTAAGCCGTTCTGCATTGAGGGCCGTGTTTGTGACATCTGATTTCCTAGGAAATGCGTAAGGTGAACACCAGATTGCTGTCGTCAGTGAAACTGTGGAATTAGTCAAAATTTCATCATAAATTATTTAACAAACTTATAATATAATTTAACAAATAAAAACATTAAAAAAGCATAAAAAATTTTTTTTTCTAATGAATAGTAATTTAAACAAATCCTTATTTATTATCGCTAAATTAAGCTACAAAATGTTCCCCTATTTTTTCCTGGCAAATTCTGATAAAGATAAATTTGGAATTGTTATATATTCATACATTGGTATGCAATACAATGCATTGAAAAATCATAATTAATCACATTTGATGCTTTCTTTTTTTAATGTTAATAATCTAAGGAATGCAATAATTATGCTATCTTTATTAAGTATATCAATTACCAATAAGAATGTAATTATCAAATAATATATTGTATTAAATTAATTATGAATTAGTATTAGTAACGTTAGTAATAACTTATAAATAGTAAAATTAAGTGAAATAAAATAACAGTAATGATACAAAAAAAAAGTTTTTTAAATTCTCGGAAAAACGAGATATAATAACTTATGTAGAACAAGAAAAATGTGAAGTGTTATTCTACGTGTATGTAGAAATAAGAGAAAAAGAATATCAGGAGCAAATAAAAACAGATTTAATGAAAAATCTAAATAACTTAAAAATTTAAATATTTAAATAAAATCAATTAACATTCAAAATTATATTAATAAATTAAATAAAATTAAAAACTAAAAATAAAAAGAACATTTAAAATAATAAAAAAACAAACAAACAAGATAATTCAATAAATTCAAAACATTCTTTAATTTTAACAATAAATATAATATATTAAATCATGGGAGGATCAAAGTCAAAAATTTACTTTTTGTTGACTTATTGTTGATATATTATTTTAATCGACTTACTGTTGACCACCCTCGTAACGGGGACATCAACAATAATGTCATAATCGAAATTTTACAAGACAACAATGAAAACCTCAAGTTAATGCTGATAATTACCACAACAATAAAAATTTTGGAAGCAGTCAACATAGTGTACCAGCATATTAAGAAAAGTATTAAGCGGAGATACCAAGTTCGAGTGCCGCAACTTTTATATATTAAATTTATGTGAAAATAAATGTTTTATTTTTTTTTTCAATATATACAAAATATCTTTTTTCCTAAAAACATATGAATAGATCATGTTTGAATTTTAAAAAGAAAAATACAATGCATTTATTCTTTTATAAAAATTAATATCGTCATTGTTTTCAAATCAAAAACCTAATATGTATAAAGACTTAATGACTTTTGGCATGACTTTTTGAAAGCCACAAAGGCTATTTTAAAACAGAACAGGCCTAAGAATGTAATAACATTAAATAAAAATAAGATTAGAATCACTAAATGCTATAATAGATTGGTATAGGTTGGTTCTATACCTAAAATAATACAGGTATTGTGGGGAAAAGTTTACAATAAAAAAAATCTTACAGTTAGTAATTTCCACTACCCATCTAAGTTCAACTACAAATGCTAAAATTTAGTCAAATTGTATTAAGTTGAATTATCTTAATCGAATTGAGTTTTAGTCGAATGAACTCGTAATCATATATTTCTAAATCTCTTCACAAATGTCCATAGGAAACGAAAAAAAAAAACTGTAGGAGATAATTGGGTTGGTTTTAAAAGAATACTAGTATTCGCTCGTTCCTCAAAATTCGAGATGTTTTAATAAGTAATTGGATTGGAATTAACCATTGGAATCAATAACAAAAATTCAGGATTTTTTAAATTTATTCTAGCAAATGTGTATGATAATCATCAAAAGGATTTGTGTATTATTATATTGATTTTTTTATTTATTTATACGTTGAATTCGAAATTTGAGGTTGTTTTATAAATAATTGTTGATAACCACAATTATCCGTACCCAATATTTAGTTTTTTTTTAATGTACTCTAACTAATAAGTATTTGGTAGCCCTCAAAAGGAATTTATTTATATTTGATTTTAATTCATATGCCAATTTTGAGTTAAAAAACGAAATAAGAAACAATTTCGATTTAATTTAAGTTAAGATTTAAATTAAGATTTTATCATAAAGAAACTATATTTATATTATAAAATGCATTTTATAAGATGCCTCTGATTTATGTTATATTGAATTATTATATTGTTATAATGACAAACTATCATTTCAAAATGATTAACCGTTATGATAAACGAGTGTCTAATAGAGTTGGGGTGCACAACGTATAGCAGAATCTAGTTGTGAGTTACGGAAGAATCTATTTCAAAATTTTTGAATCTAATTCAAAATTTCAAAAAAAGAAAAAAATAATATACGTAAATAATTTTATCATATTTTCGTTACACTTTTAGATCTCGAAACTGCATGCAGAAGATACAATGAAAATTATTACAAGAACCATTAAAAATCTTTTGTTTTTCAATTTTTATCAATCAATTTAAAAGGGTTTGAAGATTTATAGAATGTATTTGGGGAGACTAAAACGAAGAAAAAATTATTCTGTTAGGGGGAACAATTTATCAAATTTATTAATTAGTTGCGTAGTTTTAGAGATATAAGCAAATTAAATTAAAACTTAAAGAACAACTTTAGGTCCTATTATCACAGAACCATGGAAAATAAAATATGAAAAACCAACAAAACATGCTTCTGTATCCATTTTCAGGCATACAATGTGGTAAATTAAGTGAATATAAGTAAATTAATATTTATTTTGATTTTTCGCACAATATATAAAATAACAAAATTTTTAAAATTATTTTTGATAGTTTATTTTTAATTTGAAATTTTGTTTTAAACTGCATATATATAATAAAAAGGGGCCTCGGTGGCCTAGTGGGTAAGAACGCATAAAATACGCTGTAAAGACCGAGGGAGTGTGGATTCGAATTTCACACACGTCGTAAGAGTTATTCTCCTTTACGACATTTACAGCCACGCCTGAACAAGAGAGGCTGTGTAATTTCCTCTCCACAAATGTATTAAAAAAAATATATACCTATATAATAAAAAAGCAGTTAATGTAAAAACAAAGATTTTTTAAATTTGCAATAAAAAGTCTTTTGGATATGTGAATATTTTTGGATCAAAATTTGTTTACACAGATTTTAAAATTACAGGTGTCCAAAAATAGAAACTCGTAAACAGCAGGAGATTACATTTTTTTTTAGGTATAACTTATACTAATTCAGAAAGATATTCCTTTTCTCAAAATTTTAAATTATTACTGAAAGCAGTACGGATAGAGAATGCGAGATGATGTGACAGACCAAACATTGTACAAAATTATTACAGTTTTACTTAATGGTAAATTTACATAATAATAAATTTTGAGATAAGCATAAGATATATATCCTTAAAAGGTGAAACTATATTAAAAGTTTTTTCTACAAAATTATTTAATCAGATCTATGTGCGGTTTAAGTTTCATATAACTGTTATATGTCAATTATATATAACTGCATAATAACTACATAAATTAATTTAAAAAATTTTTTTGTAATATTATAAGTCTTCGGATGGTCGGTTTGAATTTATAGAAGATTCTTCTGAATATTATTTGACTTTAACTAACCAAGTCCACTTTTTTTAAAATCAAAATATAAAATATGACCTTCTATACAAATGTACATTATGATTTTGGGGACAAGGATGTGGGATGAATTCCCAGAAAAAGGGTTATAATAATGTCACTATTACTGATAACAGCTATAAATAAATATGAAATCAACTTAACCGTTTATATTCATAAAAAATTTTAAACTCGTGATTATTTTTAATATCTCTAATAAGCATTAATTATATTAAACAGTTTAAAATTCTAAGAGCTCAACAAATTTTTCTTAATTATAAATTCGTTAATCAACAATAAACGTGATACATATTACAATTTTCCATTTTTATGTCCCAATTTAAAATAGTTTTGTATAACAGATTTCCAAAATTGATTGATCATTTTATTTTAAGATTGTCAAATAAATACTTAAGATTCATTTAATATTTTTTTATTTATATTTTTTTTTTTTTTTTTGTGTCAAAACCAATAACATAAAACTAATAAAAGAGATAATAAATATTCTGAGAGTTGAAAACAACTCATACTTATTATACCCGTACGATAGGATCGGGTATAATAAAATTACTCCTCCGTTTGTAACACCTCGAAATAAGCGAGCTAGATATACCTTCAAAGGTATGGATCGGATCAGAAAAAAATTCTAAGACTTTTGAGCCATGTCCGTCCGTCCGTCCGTCAGCACGCTAACTCAAAAACTAAGAAAGCTAGAATCTTGAAATTTACACAAAATATTTTGGGAGTAATTTGTAGGTTCCCTATTTTTTTTGGTTGAGTTTGGACCAAGCCTTAGGGTAGCTCTCGAACACCTAACTTTTAGATCTCCACATTTTTTTTGCAATAGAGCTATGAAATTTTAACTACTGATAGATCTCACAAAAATATTAATTTTATTTTTAATAACTTTTTTTTGTAGCCCCACCCGTTACGGAGCTACAGCTCCCCAAAGGTTCAAAAAAGCTCTATATTTAAATTGTTATAGCACAAGTTCTATAAGGTATATCTTCATTTTGAAAACGCCAAACGATTACTATTTTTATTAGCTTTAAAAGTATATATACAATAAATATATATTTTTGGCATACGGTGTCTTAATTTACCGTTATGCGAAACTCAAATTTTGCAAAATTCTTTAACCCTTCCATCTTCTAAACGGTTAAAGTTGGAAACTTGAAATTTTGACAGAAGTTAGATCTTAGAAGAAGTTAGAAGAAGTTAGAAGAAAAATTAGTATGAGTCATTTCAGAAATTTTTTTTGTATCACCCCCCGTTTAGGAGCTGTAAGGGGTCAAAAACTGAAAATTTCCTATTTTTAAACACCTGTAACTTGAACACCTGTTAACATTTTTTTGAAGTAATACACAAAAATTAAAGCTCCAACATTATATTTTTATTTCTGTTAACAACTATTTTTAATAATATAGGGTTACTTTATAATTGACGAAAGTGTTACTTGATTTTTTCAAATTTTCTAACAAATTTCATTAACGAATTTTTTCCATTTTGTTTTACTCGATAATTTGAAATTGTTGAGGATATAATGCGTAGTACAAAAAAATGTAAATAAATAAACAACATAACGGTTGCTTGAAGAATTTTTATTTATATGATATTGATATATATACATACTTATATAATATCATGTTTATTTACATATCGTATATGTCACTAGTGAATGAATGATAAGAGTATAGATGTATATTATATAGCGCCGTATTTACATACACATATGTATTTTATTGTACTTATAAGAAATTATTCTGTCAATGGAATATTTAAATATAATATAATATAATATTTAAAATTATATTTACTGTTTTGTACTTAGTAAATTTAATATACATTTACCGCTTAGTATTAAATGGTACTATAGAATATTTGAAAAAGTTTTGGATTGATAATCGTTATGTGGAAGGTTAGAATCTGCTTTTGAAGAATGTACATATAAACATATAGTTTGAATATATGTACAACCCATAATTCTAGAAATTATAAAATTCACCCAAATTATTTTAAAATACTAAAATATTAAAAAAATAATATTGTAAGCAGATTGACAGGCTGTGAACATACTAACGGTTCGTACGGGTATCTAAGAGTTGACAAAGTCAACTGTATTCTTCCTCGTTTTTATATATAGATTGAAAACTTTTTTCATTATCCAAAAAAAGAAAAAGGAATGAAATAAAAAATATGTATAATAAAAGTTTTACCTGCATATCCATTAGCAGTTTTTTTTTGAAACATTTCCTGCATAATTACAAAAACAAAAAAAAAATAAATAAATAAATAATAATATTTTAATACAAAACATTTATAAAAATTTATATAAAGTGAACGAAAATCATAAATATAATTCTTGAGCTCTCTTAAACTAATGTAGATTTGTTGAAAATTATATTATTAATTATATTGTTATATATGTATGTATATGTATATTATACAAGATGTTTCACGAGTGATAATATATCATAGCACAATATTTATTTATTGGATTACTAAACCTGCGAGTATAATTCAAGCTCACTTCAAAACTCTAAGTTTACAAAACTTTTGCAAAATGAAGGTCATTTTCTCTTTTAACGGTTCTTCTAAAACATGGCTCTACTACCTTACTGTTCTTACCGAGGGCCTGTGAATGTCACTGTTTTTTACATATAGTTTTTAAATTTCTGAGTGAGTTAGTTAGTCATATTTACACATATAATTATGGAATTTGTGTTTTTTTTTTATGTGAGTAAATTTCACTCAGAATTAGCATTTGGAAAAGTTTTTTTTTTTTTAAATGTGCTATCTTGATTTCTCTGTCAGTTAAATTTACTTCTCGTTAACACTAAGTTTTAAAAATAAACAAAAATGTTGAATTTCGGAGATACAAGAGATGATATTGTGGCAACACTATTTTATTAGAATATAGTTACAGTTATATTAATAGTATCAGTTAAAGTTATTCTTTTATAATATCTATTCTTTGGTCATTGTTATTATCGTGATTTTACGCATGGTTACGTAAAATAAAACTATTTAAATAAGTTAGTAACCAATGGTTCAATATTTTATTATTAAAAGAGCAATTAGTTCATACAGAGAGAAAAGTAGTATAAATTAGTATAATTTAGTCAGTAAGAATCTGACACTACAAAGGAGGAAATTCTTGGTGTCTTTGGAAGATTCCCACCTCCCCTAGGAAAAAAAAACAAAAAATGGAAAATAATGCCAAAATAATTGAAAAATTTTTAAAATTGTAATAATATCTAATAAATTCCAAGAAATAAAGAAAAATTTAATTAAATTAAATTTGGGTAAATTATTATAATTATCATAAAAAAATTATTATGACATAAATTAGAGAGAAAATTCGTTATATAAATCAGATAGATCATGTCTTACTTATTATTTAAAATTATTCCTCATTAAATACGAACTAAATTTGTATTTAGTACAAATACAAATTTAGTATAATACGAAAAAAATCATTATTATTTCCTCTGTGGCCTAATGCGTAACATAAAAGTAACGGAAATAGTGTTTACAGTGTATTATGACATTTACAGTCACGCCTGTGTAATTTCCTTGTCATATTTATGTGGCAGGGGAATAAACTAAAATAAAAAATAAAAAAATATGTATGAAGATAAAACTTTTAGACAACTCTTAAAAAAAATTTTCATGTTATAGAAGAAGTGTCAAAACCGCATGTTAAAAATTACTCTTTAAATTGATTAGGTTATTGATCTCTTTTGTAAAATTTGTTTCTCATTTCTGTAATCATATTCTTTTTTTACCATCTTTCTCTTTCGGATCCCTTGTTTATATATTAAATTATTTTTGAATTATAAGTTATGACTATATACAACTCTCGAAAAAAAGAACTCCACTTATTTAACTGTAATAATAAACTAATAATTTATATTATTATTATCCTTTTATTTTTTTTTTATTTTTTCTTCAAATTTAAATGTGTATAATATTATATTACATATATAAATTATTTTATTTTTTTATTTTTATATTTATAATTATACATAATATATATATGTATATATATATATTAGAAATACGATGATACAATGATGTTTTGTCTCGGTTTTTAGGTCGCTTATACAAATCATCTTGAAAAATTTTCACCGCAATGCATAAATTTTACCAAAAATGCCAATATTTTCACAATTGATTATATGATAGGGTTTATTATTGTAACTAATGTTTGTTACCATTATTATACCGCTATTACTATTATTATTGAGATCATGATGCTGACAATAATAATAATAATAATAATAATAATGGTATAATCGTAATAGTAAATAATATAATTATATAATAACATTAATATGACTATAAATTAAGAGAGAGAGAGAGAGAGTGAGAGTAAAAGAGCTAGATAAAGAAATGTATATTACAAAAAAATTTATTTTCAACTTTTATGCATTTTTATTGTATGAAATTATTTTTGAAATGATTTAATTCTTTTATATATTATACATATACTATATATATATATAATTTATTTTATTTTTTTTTTTTCAAAAACAGATTATGTATGATTATTTTATGCTTTAAATGGATATATTTACTATATTTGAATGTGCAGGATAAATGGATAAATGTCTTCTATTGTAACATATTGAAAATAAAAATAATTCTGTAACATAAAAACAAATTTCTGTATGATTTTTATTATTTTATATATTTTAATTTTTTAAATTCTAATTTCAATTTTACGTATTGAATACCGTAAATATTATACGTTCTTATTAAATACATATAGTTATAATAGTACATACATATATGTAGTTATCACTACACTACAATACACTACCAACTACACTATACAATAATTCTCAATAGAGAAACTACACAGAATATTTTTCTTTTTTTTTTTTACGATTAACGTTTCCTGAATTTTTATCAATTCAAAAAAGTCTTGACATAATCAATCGGAAAGATATAAACATAACAATACATAGATGTAAACACTGTATAACAATACAATACCAAAATGGTACACATAACCATACAATGTTATTTTCCTAATGTGGGATATTGTTTTATTCTTGGATTGAAAAATCGTCATAAAGGCTGATTGAGTTGTGATTTCTGTACATGATGAAGAAGATAACAAAAAACCAAATCATATTAATATTATTCTTTCATGAAAATTTCATCTTTAGAATAGCCTTATGATCCGGTATACATTAAATGGAGTATTAGGTACCAAAAAATTTCGACAAAATATAAAAATAATTACATTGAGTATTGTATTGAATATTGTTGAGTCTTTCGTTCGATATACAGCCATTTTCTTTTATCTTTTCGATTTAAAAACGCGTGTTAATAAATTTCTTTTTTTTTGCTCTATTCATCTTTTTAAGGAAGAGTATTTGACCCCAGCAATACTTATTGCATATTATTTAAAAAACTTAAAACCTCAGTTTTATTAAATAAAAATTTAATTAAACCATGACTCAATGCTTTTATGGTTATATTATGAGAATTTATGAGTATTTATCTTGAAATTGAACCACATAATAAATAATTATATACTTTGAAAATCCATTTTTATAAGTACATAATTTCATTGAAATAAGTATGATAATTAAATACACCTACATTAATAATGGGCGGATATTTTTATTCATCCTACAAGTGTCAGAAACAACTAATATACATACATATATTTTATTCATATTCTTTATATTTTCAAATTTCATTTAATTTTTTATTTTCAGAACTAAATAAAATTAAAATTACCGCAAACCAGAAAAACTACCCGTCAAATGAAAACTAATTTTTTTTTTTTTTTTTGTTAAATACCAATTTTTATTTGACCACACCAAAAAGGGATGAACAGAAATTTCAAACAAAATGAAAAAACTTTGTTTTAGTTACAATTATAGTCCATTTTTTTGTCGCGTCTGCATTCCAAAAAAAAATTTTTTTTTTATAATAATACATATATAATATATACATATATAAAATGTATATGTGGTTAAATTTTATTGATTTATAATTTAATACAACTTAACACTTTTCATTTACGACAGAAATTTTTTTATATTTTGTTTGTTCATGTGAAGATACTTTAATTACTGTTATTGTTTGTGCTGTTATTTGTTATTTTTATTGTGAATTTTTTAGTGAATTAATTTACTGGTCAATATTTTACAATATACATATATATATAATTTAGTATTATTATAGAAAGAAGTGTTTGTTTTGTTAAAATATCTAAATAAGCATTTGTAACTGTAGATAGACGGTTAAAATTAGATACTATTTATATGAAAACGTTATAAGTTTTAGAATAAAAAAATTGAAAAGTATTCTGATAGAAATTATCTTTCTCTAATGGTTTACCCCCATTAGGTACTAAGAAATTTCATTTTTCTTTAATTTGAAAAAAAAAATTTAAATCATTTATTGCACTAATCCTTTAATTTAATACGGCTGCAAGTTTTCTTACTAGACATGGAGCACAAATTTTTTTTTTAGCTATTTATTAATGTTCTCTTATTAATTATGTATTATTTTCCATCTATAGTTAACTACGAAAAAGAGCGTTCAGTTTATACGCCTCCTATAGTGGGTAAGAGGCGTATAAAATACGTTGTAAACACCTAGAGAGTATGGTTTCAAATCCGAAACATGTTGTCCATTACGATATTTTCACCTACACTGTTTTCTCAAATGTCATCCAGGGTAATAAATAAAAAATAAAAAAAAATTAAAGAGAGTTAATTTGGTCTTGTAATTTTTCTTTTAGGTAAACATTCTTACTCTTATTTACTAAATAACGATATAAAAAGATACAAGATGACTTTTAAGGATAATATGATAAGGTTTCTAGAACTAGAAAAATCTTTACTTTAATTTAAATTTCAAAATGAATTCAGATAATACTTTATTATTTTCATTCAGTTATCGAGGACAGATTAATATGTTGGAACGCTCTAATAGATGTGACAAAAATTAGATAATATAATTTTTAAAGGTACCTTATATTTTCTAAAAATTTTGTAATTTATTGATATATCGAAGCCAGGACATTCACGAATATTATGATCAAATTGAAGCATATATAAAGCAGCTTTATAAGCAAAGTAATTAAATATTTTTGTAATATTTAAAATCGATAGATAGATATATCCAGACAGTACATCGGAATGTAAAAGATTTTTATATAAGAAAAACTTTTTATTTAATAAAAATATGTTAGCGGAAAAAAGTTTTCAAATAATGTTTGAAATAGATAAAATAGATTTTAAATAATGTAAATTTAAAGAAGATTAATCTTTAAAGTTATTATTAAATTTTGGTTGTAATTCTAAATAAGAAGGTTGGAGTTACGTAACGATGTCATAACAAAATATTATTTTATTACGGCAGTACATTACTCAACCTTCTTATTTGTATAAAAAACACCACCCTTAAAAAACAATTTTAAATTGTTTAATTATTGTATTCCAACTTAATTACAAAATTTTAATAAAAAGTACCAAGTATCTTTGGAATACTCTTCCCAACTTAAAATAACTTTAAAATAATTAAAAAGTGTTACTAATTAAATCTGTCCTATCCTATTGTATGACACACTGATATTATTATTATTATTATTATTATTATTATTATTATTATACCGGATACAAACAAATTTTAATTAGAAAAGTAAATTAGGAGGTTGACAAAAAAAAAAAAAACGGAAAATTAAAAAAAAAACTTTGTTTCTTTTCTCTTTCGAGTTAACTAATCACATATGTATATATAAAAAGAGTATGAATGTAGGAGAGATATTAAAAAAAAAATTGTAATAAAAAAAACAACAACAACAAATATTTGAATCACCTAACAAAAAAGAAAAACAAAATATAACTCCTATGTGAATTTGTATTTTTTAAACCACAAAATGTTGACCGCTACATAGCTTTTGCGTTAAATTTTTAAAAAAGGCTTAACACTTTACTGTCATTTTTATAATAACGGTAGTGGTTTGTTTTTTGTTTTTTTCTTATATAAATTTATATGTACGTATTTAAAATTGGTATACAAACTGACAAAATGTAAACAAAATGTTTATTTTGTTTTTCTGTGTTTATTTAAAAAAAAAAATAATTTTATAAAAATGTTTAGTTGTTTTTTTTTTACCTATATATACGTATGTAACGTATGCAAATTACCTATACGAATGTTTAATAAAAACAAAAAAATCTGTTAACTAAAATTAAACATACATATAAATAATTTGTGTCTATTATATTATAATAATGGTTTAAAAAATGTAAAACATAATTCACCATTTTTCTTCGTTCTGTGTATTACATATATACATGTATTTTTTTAATATGTGAGCATTGTCAGGAATATAAATAGTTTCGAAGAAAGGAAAGGTACATAGCGGAATTTGAAATAAGAAATATACTTTGACATTTTATAAAATATATTATGCTTTTAAAAATTTTAAAATTTTGAGTTTCATGTAAGTGTGCCTTTTACAATTGATCTCTATTCTAGGATAACTTTACATAATATTTTACAAGCTTCTCTACCACCTTCTTTATTTTTAAGCCTATGGACTGACCAAAAATATCAGCAAAAATAATAAAAATATAATATTTCAGTATATATATATATATAAATTTTGGTAGTGCTTTTGAGAGAAGTCCGTCACTGTTTTACGTCAGTTCAGTTATATTCGAATAAAGTGTTGCATATTAAATAATTAAAAGAGGTTAGGAGTTCTTAAAGTTCAATATTCAAAATAGATGCGATACCAAATGCTAGAATAGTTCAAAATTTTTTTTTAAAACGGACCTGATTCGCACCCCATATTTTATTCGTAAGAAAAATTCAATATACCTACCTATATCATTTTTATTCAAATATAATATTTTTAAACTTTAACTAAATTAAAATATTCTTAACTTCTGAACTTTTAAATGGTGCATGAATTTAAATTTACATAGATCAAAAATTGAAACTTATGTTAGATGATGAGAACACTGCCAAAGCTTTAAGCCAAATTTTAACAACTATAAAAAAAATAAAAGATTTATACAGCATAAGATAATAAAAATTGGTGCAAAAACTATCCAATACAAGCACCACCAATTTAATCTCTAGTTGACGAAGTAAAGAGGGCATATTGGCAGCGATGCTTAATATTTTTACAATATTTCGTGATATAAAACACACTTCCGAGTTTCACACTTAAGTAAATCATGAAATTTTGAATGTTTTTTTGGTTAAATTTTTTTTAGTCCCGATTAATTAAGAATATCTATATTAATGGGGGGCCTCGATGGTCTAGTCTAGTGGGTAAGAGCATATAAAATATACTGTAAATATCGAAGGAATGTGGATTAGAATCCCACACATGTCGTAAGAATATTTAATTTTAATTTTTTTTATTTTATTTACAGCCACACCTTACATTTACACCTACACACAAGTCTCTGTAATTTCCTTGTCATATTTATGTAACAGGAGAAAAACTGGCAATTCTAACAAAAAAAAAATACATATTATTTCTAAAATTCAAGTTACGTTAAAATATATAAAACACACTTTAATGCTTTAAGTCCCTAAAAATTTTTTTTTGACCAAATTACTGTACAATTATTGTTCCGGTAAAAAAAAAAATTCTTTTTAAAAATTATAATTCAATTAGATATGTACAGTAAACAAACTTAAAATTTTTCGTCAAAATTGCTTGATATTTTTATATTTAAAAAAAAGAAAAGAAAAATGTCAGTAACCAGTTAAACAAAAACATGAAAAATTTATTAAACTTTATAACAAATTGAGAAAATACATACATACATTATTTATAACCTCAAATATTATTATATTTACTGTTGTTTACCAGAAAATGTATAAAAAGTACATTAATGTATACAATTTCGGGATAAAATGTAAAAAATTCTAGAATTTTATGTTTCTTTTTATTTAAAAATAAAAAAATAAAAAATTTTTTAATGGATAACAAATTAGTTTTATTGTATTTAATTTTAAATTAAGATAAATCGTGAATATTTATAATTTCATCGAAAAACTATTATTATTGTTTTAAGTTTTAACTAATAGAAAAACATTTATAATTGAAAATAAAGAGTTCAGCACAGATGAACTTTAGTCTTTTGAATAGGTAGCAGGTTTTTAGGTGTAAAACTATGCTATGAAAACATGAATTTCTGTTGTGATCTCTGTTAGCGCATTTGACGAAAAAAAATTAAAATGGACGTTTGAAAACATCTGATTACTGATTGAAATAAGGGTAAATATCTCAGAAACTATATTCCCAATATACAAGACTATGGTACCGTTAGATAGATCTATTAGTGACCTTAAAGATGACATACCTTAATATTTATATAGATAAAGCTTGTCTCTCCTTAGTAGAAGTTTGTACAAAAGGAGAAAAAAATTAAATAATAAAAATCTGAAAAAAGAAAAAGTCCGTTTAAGAGCTATCACATATTTCATAGAGAATATTTTTTAAAAATTTTTT
Source organism: Poecilobothrus nobilitatus (assembly GCA_947095535.1). Taxonomy (NCBI): domain Eukaryota; kingdom Metazoa; phylum Arthropoda; class Insecta; order Diptera; family Dolichopodidae; genus Poecilobothrus; species Poecilobothrus nobilitatus. Next base: position 259,785,694 of record OX352774.1, on the reverse strand, counting down.
AGAAAAACGAGAATATTTGATTTCCAAATTGATATTTATCTAAAAATTTGTAATAAAAATTAATATAAATTTAAAAAAGTGTTTTTTTTTTTTTTTTTATCTAAAAATTAACATTTTATCATTCTTATCCAACATTTCACCATAATTCGAAAACTAAAAGTGTGTATAGAATAAAAATTAAGTGGAGTTGCTAAAAAGAATTAAAAACATTATAAAATTATAAAAAATTATTGTATATATTTAAAATGTACCGTTATATTTTATTTCTTTTAAGATTTCACATTATATTGTTATATTTAAAAAAAAAAAATAGCTTTATTGTACTAATCTTATATGTCCTCTCCTATATCCTCTCCCCTAAACAATAAAAATTTTAAAATATTTTCAATAAATTTAACAGATTTTATAATAAAATAAAAACATTTATATTATTTATGTATATGTATATGTTATATTGATTTCTAATTGAAATCCTTAATTTATATTGAATTTTAAAACATCAATTAAACATTAAAAAAGTTATTAAATATTATAAAAGATTTTATTTAATTGTCAAGAAATATTAAATTTTTTTTTGAAAACTTTTGAAAAATAAAAAACCATTATTTATCACCTTAAATTTGGTATTCAATAATATATAATCAGTTTAATAAACATGTACATACATCTAGGATAATAAGGATAATATGCATAAAATCAAAAATTTAATCACTTTACATTTCAAACATTGATTAAAATTGAAATTATTATATGTATATATATATATATATATATATATATTTTTTGTTATATATAATATATATATATATAATAGTTAAAAAAAATAATAATAATATATATATATAATAGTTAAAAATAAAACTATTATATATATATATATATAAACTATTTTTATATATATATATATAATAGTTTTATTTATTCTTTTATATTATAATATTTAAATCTTTATTTGTTTTTACCTTTTTACATCAATTCCTTTTTTTTCATTCATTATTTTTCACCTATTTTCTAATACAGGTATATTATTGTTTTTGAGAAAAAAAAAAACAAGAAAAAATAAAAATAAAATAAAATGAAGTTACATTATAAATTTAATTTAAAAAGTTTCTATTAAAATTTTCAAAAGATTTTCAATTAAAACTTTCAAGTTCTTGTATTTTTGTTCCGAATTTTATTTGAATAATAAAATAAGGAATATCCTGTTAGTAAAAATTTATTAATTAAACTGTAAAAATAAAGGATAAAAAATTAAACAAAAAAAAAAAAAAAAAAATTTAATTTAAATTTACAATTAATTTTATTATTAATATTATTTTTTGAATAGAAAATTTTTTTAAACAATTTAAATGTAATTATTTAATTAAAACCTTAAAATAAAATTTAAATTAATTTTAAAATCTATAGATTTTGATTATTTTAATAATACAAAAAAAAAAAAAAATACTTATATAATTAGTGTTTTTGCAAAAAAAATTGTAGTTTTAGGTATAAAATAAAAAAAAAATCTTTAATAAAAATATACATTCATTTGAATAGGCCCACAAACCGTAAGTAAATATAAAAGGTGACATCCATTTGGTTGTATCTTAATGGGATGCAATCAAATAATATATAAAGACACAAATATTTATCTGATGAAAGAAATTTTTAAAATCGAAAAAAAAAACTTTTTTTTTTCGAATCATTATCGAACGAGATTCGGAAAACATTTTTTTTGAAACTATATAATAATACTATCACAATAAAATCTAATTATTATCGAAAATTAAAATTTTTATTAAAAAATATTTATATTTTTTATTAAATTCTGAATTATATAAAAGACTTTCTTTTCGAGTTCATTTCAACACTTCACAGTTCACTTAACACTGATTTATAAAAAACAAAAAAAATTTCTTTTAACGTATATATTTAAAACGCATTAAAAATTTTTTTTTTTTTTTAATAGTTTTAAAATTTTTTATTATATTTAATTAATTATATTTTTATTAATTGCTTTCTTTGCAAATCTTAAATAATCATCCGATCTTTTTTGTACATTAAAATCGTATGATATTTTGGCATGTACAACATCCGATCCGACTAATAAAAAGCAAATACATATTATGTTATAAATTAAACTTTAGCAACATTTCAATTGAACTTTTAATCTAAGTAACGATTAAATATGTACTGACAAGACAATAAAAAAAAAAAAAAAAACGTGGTAATGCAATAATTATAATACGACTTTGCAATAATATGTCATTTCGAGGGAAATTGCCGAATTTATTTTAGCACATTTTCAAAATACTTAAAAAAAAAAAAATTTCTTTATAGTTTTTCTTGATTCGTCTGTTGTTTTTTTACAAAACTTTTACTATACATTTTTTTTTTTTTCTCATTTCCCCTTGTATAAGGAGTATAAAGCAACCACTAAAACATTTATCATTTGAATTTGACTTGACTATAAGATTAGTTAAATCTTTGTTTCAATGAGATGTGAAACTATTAAAAACACAAATATTTGTTTTTTCTTTGTTTGTGCCATCTATTATCAAATACAAGAATTATTATTTTTTTTTTTATATTGTTAATTAATTATATATTACATATGATAATAAAAAGATATATATATTGTATATATATATATGTAATATATACATACCTATTTTTTATTTTAATTATATTATACTAATTATATGTATGTATTTTTAAGCAAAATCTATATTATTTGTTATTTATAGTATATGTGACCATTGACCAAACCAGAATATAAACCAGAAGCGTTTCGAATAAAATTTAGTTATCTAAAAACCACTGCAATAATATAATTGGTAGGATTACAATAAATAATATATATAAAACAACTATAAATATAATTATTATTAATACCTTTTTTACTTTAACTGAAGACTTTTTTACTTTAAATGAATATTTTTTATTTTAAATTGAAGACATTTGTACTTTAAATGCGGAATCTTTACTTCAATTATTTATGTTATAAAAATATTTAATATACATAATATATATATATATATATATATATAGGTATATTGTTTTATAATATAAATACATATATGTATATATATCTTAATTTTTTAAAGTAAAAATGTCTTTAGCTAGAGTAAAAAAGGCAATATAATATGGATAATTAGTATTTAAATTTAATGTAATATGAAAGTAAAACTTTTAGCTTCAAAAACTCCGCATCTCTGGCCAGCTTTTAGTTAAAACTTTGATATTTTAAGGGGAGATATTAATATTTTAGAAATAAGCATAAGTTATATCAGAAGGAATTGTTTATATTTCCCCTCGTTTAATAGCTATTATAAGTCAATAAGTAAAAAATTGATTATAATTTTAGTCATTTGGGCACCAATTGTGGAAATTTTTGAAAGTTATGCTATAAAAAATAAATCTCAAGCAATGTTTTATGTTTTAGTATTTCATGACGACATTTTATATTGTTTTTTTAAATTCAAGAAAGCATTCCTCAATTTTTTTCATAATTTTCTATACAAAATATACAGGGTGTCTGCAACTGAAGTACGCGCACTGCACTCAGTGATTGGAGGCATTAAAATTCTACTGGAGTTGGGGGGGTCCATTGTCGACCTTTTTCGAGATATGAGGGATTAAAGATTTTTCATAAAAAAATCTATAACTTTTGAACGGCTTGCTGTAGAGTGTAGACTGTAGAGAGATAAAAAAAAATCCTTTTTGTAGAGTAAGTTGTCAACTTTTCTATTCTTTATATCTCAAAAACAGTTAGAAATATAGAGTAAGTTATTATGTACTAATTATAGGGCTTGAAAAGCTGTCTCGAAATATGCTATAAAAAGTACGCCAAATACAGGGTGTGTCAAAAGAAAATTGAGTTTGAAACATAATTTTTTCATTTTAATTCATTTTGAACCTTCATAACTTTGTAACTCTTGTGTATAGGAGATCATTAGTACATAAAAATTGCTGACATAAGCTGACAACTTACTCTTTTTTATCTCTCTACAGCAAGCCGTTCAAAAGTTATAGATTTTTTTATGAAAAGTCTCTAAAAAATCTTTAATCCCTCATATCTCGAAAAGGGTCTACAATAGACCCTCACCCTACTCCAGTACAATTTTTTGTTTGTTTTAATGTCACCAATCACTGAGTGCAGTGCGCGTACTTGAGTTTCGGACACCCTGTATTTTAAGAAATATAGGTACATATAATACAAATTTTAATGTAAAAGTAATCACAACAGTAACAAGATTTTTTTTTTTATTTTTGAAAATGTAAATCTTTACAATCCCTTGGTTTTACATACAACTTTGTTTTATATTTTTTAGTGTTAACATATAATCATGTTATATTTTTATCAGTTTTATTATTGGATGACTCTGTATATTTTAATAAAAGTGATTAGTTTTTTTTCTTAATCATTTTTATTTTCTTTAATTAGTATAAAATGAATCTTTAATTTAATTTGCTACAAAGAAGTTTGTTTCATATTTCTTATCAGTAAAATTTTTAATTTTAATTCGTTAAAACAATTTCTGGACAAATTATGTTTTTTTGTTGTATAATAAAATGATTGTTAAATTGTTAAATTATAAATGAAATTTAAAAATTATGTATTCTTCTGTTATCCGCCCTCTAAAAATACTAAAATTAAGAAAGGCATTAAATTAGTTAAAACACTTTTCTAATGCATGTATTATTGTTTTTGGTTTAATTGCTCAGTTAATGTGTGCTTTACCTAACATACATGAATCAATATCTAATATTGGTTGAGGTGTGTTGTAACTCTTTGAAAAGTTGAAATTTTTATAAAAAAAAAAATTAATTGTGATTGTTTATCATGATCGTGTTTTTTTAAATATCTATACGATCATTCAATTTCAACGTTTCCTCATTTTATTTCGTATCCTTTCCTATACCTACTCCCTAGCCAATATACTGCGTTAGCAGGTAAGGGTTTCATCCCATTATATTGGCTAAAGAGGGAAGTGGATTTAATCATTAAGAATCTGACACTACCAAGGGGGAATTATTGGTGTCTTTGGAAGATTCCACCACCCTTAGTAAAGAAAAAGTGAGTATAATGATTAATTATTTCTTCGATTTTGATCTGTTTGCTATAGTTAATCAAATGTTACGCTAATAAGCATCTTTGCACCATATAATACATGTAGAATCAAGTGAAATGGTAAAGTATCTTATCAAATATTTTTCTTTATTGTTATAAATATAAGTATAACACTCATATTAGGGTAGGAACCCATGAAACAGCACTGTGTTAACGTATCCACTCAAAGTTTTCCAATGCGAAACAAAGAGTGCGACAGATACCCAGCCTCCATTGTTCAACTGTGAAAATTTGATAAATCATAATAATGTGTACGATATAACGAAATTTACGAAGAACATTAAAATCTCTCTTTAAAATAATTCTCCAAATGCTTCCTTTCATTCTCAATAATTTCCCCTTCATAACGTTTTGCCACTATGTATTAAATGACGCTATGGATTAAATGAATTTAAAGAGGGTAGTTTTAATTGAATGTACAACACTACCCAGAGGAACATAATGATAATTATGCCAAGCTCAATTTCCCAAGTATCTTTTCCAAATCCTTATCCCTAAAATCACACTGTACTTTTTGTCACTATGTATTAAAGCACATATTCTAAAGTTTGGATTTAAAGGGGATAGTTTTGATTGGTTAAAGTACAAAACTATCCAGAGGAACGTCGTGCTTGTTTCTGATATTTTAATGTTTTTCAATGTCCCTCGTTAAAAAAAAAAAAATTGATAAAATCCTTTATAAAATATCTTTATTTAAAACAGAATAAAAAACCAGTAATTTATAAAAAATATATAGATATCCCATTGCTTACTTTATTTCTTTTACTTCGTTTATTTAATAGTTACAGTACCTAATCATATTTGGAAGCAAAGTAATCATACTTAGCATATACATTGAAAAGTTGTTTTAAAATTTAGTAAAGCGTTATTTTTTTGCTAAATGTATATAATAAAATTTGTTAAGTATGAACTATTTCTATTTTTATGCAAAATAAAAGAGAAATAAAAGAAAAACTAAAAATTTTTAAATATTAAACATATAATTTTAAAATGCAAGCATCGAAATGAAAATTTGTCAGTTCAATGCTTTATTTTTTCTCAAGTACTTTTTTTTATTTGGTTAAGTTTCATAAAAAATAACTAAAACATTTAAATCTTTTATAATTTGTAAAGGAAGTAAAGGAACGAAATAAAAAAGTAGGGTATATTGCTTTAAGTTGTTGGAAAACTAACCTCACATTGAAAACACCCATTTATTGTGCCTAAGAAATTGTGTTTTAAAAACTGTAACTTATTGTGAAGATAGTTTTTGTATCTGATATTACACAAAAAAAATTATAAGACTTTCGTATATTTAATGTCACACTTAGGATTATTCTGAAAGTCTTGTTAATTAATTTATTAAAAGTTATCTTAAGGATAAAGTATTTTTATTTTGCAACACTTAAGCATGAAATTCATTTATATTTCATTAAGATAATCTTAGTTTAGGCTTTAAAATATTTGATATTATGGTAAAACTAAATGTATGGGTTTTAAAAAAATGTATAAAAATAATATTTTTTTTTTATATTTTTTCTAAAATATTTTCCAAATTTTTTTTTAAAATTTTTTTTTTTGTTATTCTTACATCTTACATCATTAGTTTAGTTATTTTTCTTTACACTTTAACATAAAATGTTAACATTTAAATAATTTATTGATTTTTCTTTAAGATTAATAACCATTAAATGACTTGTTATATCATTTCATGCAAATTTTATTATTATATACTCGTATTATGAATAATGTTATTTTTTTTTTTATACCAAATCATCGTAAAATTGTTTGTAAAATTACAAAAAATAAAATTGATGATATTTTTACTTGGAAAATTAAAATAGTAAACTTTGTAATTGAAATTTTATACTTAAAAGTAAGTATGAATGTAAACAAAACGAAGGCAGAATAGAAACCAATAGGTTTTTAAAAGCGCACATTTTCCAAAAGATAATACAAGTAGGTGAAAATGACGAATGGCATCAAAATTCAATTTGTATTTTTCTCCGGAGAAAATTTTGTATACATATAAAAAAAAATATGTGAGAAATAAAGAGACAATTTCTTCAATATTTTAAGGAAACCCTATATAATTAAGAAAAATCATTTACACATGCAAAATTATAATATTAAAGATTCATTTTAAAAATTTTTGCACAGATGCCTAAGTTACAGATTTTAATTTATGATCCGTTATAGCTCTCTATTTTAATTTATGATCCGTGTGAAACAAAAACATTTTTTGAAAAAACTTATGCTAATACTGAAATTTTCTCATAATTTCCCGGCTGTATCTGAAAGAATTGCACAGATATGACGAAAACAAAATCTTGCAAAATTTTGTTTTATATAATGTTAAATTTAAATACTAAATTTTAAAAAATTGTATAATTTTGATACTGATTAATAAAGGAAAAAACAGTCCTGTAGTTTGCCATGTTTAGATTGAAAAACCTTTAAGCAGATCCTGAGATATATGTATATTTATACTTTTGAAATTAGTGCTTCTCCAACTATGAGAAGCTGCAGCTCTGCAAAGTATGGTGTTGCATATAAAAGTTGTTCTATCACATTAATTTTTTTAAAATACCTGTTCATGGTTAAAATCTCATTTTTCTTTCTAAACATTATAGACATTTTGTAAACAGACGATTGAACGGACGGACGGATAGAGTGAAATTGATAAGAAAATTTTTCAAATCTATAATAAATAAATTTTTTAAATGGGAATTTGAAAAGCCTAGAATTTTTACATTTCTTTTTAGCAAAAGAAAATTCTAATCTTAAACGTTCTGTTAATTTTACAACTGAATACGACTGAATTACGACTTTTTGCTTTTATACTTTAGCTATTTAGTTTTTCAAAGTCAAAGTCAAATTATCTAAACAAAATATTTCAGAAACAAATTTCGATTAACTAAAGAAAAAAATCAGTTGTGCTTTGTTAGAGGACAAAAAATTTAATATTATGTTGGCTTTAAAATAAAAGATTTTTGTTAAAATTGTTTGAAGTGAAAATTCAAAGATCATAAAAACATAAAACCAATTTGTATTCGATCGCAAACAATAATTTTATAATATAGTAAAACTTTTCAAAATTCAGACCGCAATTTGTCATTCACTTCAATCATATCCCATCATCATCAATAAGTTTCAAGAGAAAATTTTCAATTATGTTGGCATTGACATAAAAACACCGTTATTACGACAACACCGACAATTTTACTAACGAGGAATGTAAAATGAAAACTAAAAGTCTTCAAAAACAAATAAGTACTAATGGTTTGTATATTTACGGTAAATAAACAAGTCAAAAATAAAACGAAGCACTAACTGTTTAATTTAATTTATAAGGAATATTATATTAAGAAAGATATTATATTTAAAAAAGTATAGATATATAATAGTACATAGTTACAATTACAACATTATTGTACAGTATGCATTGTGTGTACTTTCAACGATTTTTTCAGTGAGAGTAAAAGAAAAATGTTTTTTTTTTTATGTTTTATATTTTTATTTATACTAATCAAATATTTTTAAATAGTATTTAAACTTAAACAAATTTGAAACACAATAATTTTTTTTTTAAATTTTATTTTTAGCACATTTCCAAAAAAATTTTGAAAAAATGTACCTATTAGTTTCACTCTGTCCGTCCCTCCGTCCGTCTATTTACAAAACTTCTACACCGATAAACATAGAGGAAAAAAAAATTTAAACATGGGTAGGTCTTATAAAAAAATTAATGTTAATCAACTTTTTCATTTAGAACCACCCATTACGGAGTTGCAGCCCCTCAAACTTTGAAAAAGCCCTATTTTTAAATGCGTATATCTCATGCTGTGTTCAACATTTTTTTAATCTCAAAAAGCTATTCGATAGAATTTTAATATAAAATAATATAAAATAAATTAATATAAAAATTATACAATTATTTTAAAATTAGTATTTAAATTTAGGAACTTGAAATTTTGAGGTAAGAAAGAACTGTTAGAACTAGTTCAAGAAAATTGTTTGGACCCCCTCCCCCCACCCCCTGTTTATGAGCTATTAGGGCTCAAAAATTTAAAATTTACTGTTTTTAAATACCTGTAACATAGACATCTGTACAAATTTTTCTTCGACGAAACATAAAAATTAAAGCTCCAGTAATATATTTTTACGTGTATTGACGGTTTCTTTAAATTAGCGAAAAAGCCCTATTTTCCGATGTATATATTTAAGGGTCTGCGTGGTAGTTTTATAATCTAAAAACGCTAGACCGGGCATTTTCTTATTTTATAGTTATTATATATAGCAATAACAAAATTATGGAATATTTTGTAATTTACTATTTAAATTTACCGTTATGTGAAAACCAAATTTTACATAACATTTGTTTTTTCATAATTCCCGTAACTTAGGCACCTGTACAAATTTTTCTTCCACGAGACATAAAAATTAAAGCTTCAATAATATATTTTTACGTGTTTTAACGGTTTTTCTTACTTATATAGGGTTCCGGATTACAGCTCGTCAAAATTTCAAAAATATCCTATTTTAAAACTTTTTCTTATTAGGTATATATAAAATTTTAAAATTTTTGTGCAAGTCACAATTCTAAATAGTTTGTATTATCTTTTGGAAATGTGCGCTTTTAAAAACCGTTGGTTTATATTCTGCGTTTTTTTTTTTTACTGCTTTTCAATAGCGGTCGAGCACTGTAAATCCATTGATACCATAACATTATACCTATATACTATTCTACCTAAAAATTTTTTGTTAAATACACAAGAATTCCATTTTTATTCCGTCATCATAAGTATATAAAAGTTTTTTAGTTTGTTAAATTTAAATATCTGTTCATTAATTTATAATACTTAAAAATTTAATATGTACACAACACTTACAATTTCTATTGTTACAATTTATTGTTTTACTATTCAACAACTTTTTCAATTAAATGTTTGCATTATATATAAGTGATTATTAAACTTTTTTTTTCAATTAAAGCTAATTGACCATATTATCCTATTTCAAAAAAAAAAAAAGTTGAACATTTTCCAAAACGAATTAAAGAAAATTACAAATAAGATAAAAACTAAATAAACATTTTTTTTTTTCTTCCTTCAAATTGTTTTTTTTTATTGTCATTAAGAAAATAAAAAAAACTATTAAAAAAATGTATTGATAAAAGGCCGACGCCAAAAACAAGAAGTCATTTTGAAGAACTTTAAATTAACCTTTAATTTTGCAATAAAATAAAGTTTCCTTCCGGTAATATATGTTTTATTCAATAGGTGTTATTAAATAAAAATAAAAGAAAAACAAAAAACTAGAAATAAAAAATTCAACTCACACGAATTTTTTATATTCAGATTTTTTTTTTTTTAAATAAATGAAAATTCCAATGTGTCTGGGAACAGTGATTCTTATTTAGAATTATTTTTGTTTGTTATATTTTTTATATTATTTGTTTTATTTTTCTTTTTTTTTGTCGTTTTGTCTCTCTCTAAATTTTAGTCTTTCGAATCAGAAAGAAATGGTGTGTGAAATGACACTTCATGTTCATTTGTTATTCGATCACAGATTATTTTTTTTTTTTTTAATTTATCTATAAAACAGCAAAAATAAAAAATATTTAATACCAAATATTGAATAAAAAATTTGTTCTTGATAACCATAAGATAAATCTAACTGTAACATAAATTATCAACAATAATATTATAAAGAAGTAAAGGATTGAAATTATTCGAATGTTCGTTTACCAAAAAAAAGCAAAACATTTTTATGCAATTAACCTTGGAGTTCACTCGTTACTTTTAAATAAAAATATAGTGTTAAAAAGTAAATAAATGACAAATACAAATACAAATTTTATTTATTTTTTTTTTTTTAATTTATTTAATGCATTCGTTTCTTTTCATCTTCATCTGCGAAGTATAAGACGAATTGAAATTTTTTTGCGTATAACCACTTTTTATTTCTTTTTTGGAATAAATAGTATAATCTGGAGATATGGTTTCCTAACCAAATAGTTTTTTAATAAAAAAGATGAAAAAATAATTAATTTTTCCTTTTCAAAAAACAAAAATTAAATTGTAACAATTTTCCAAAATTAAAAATTTAAAGCTTTGCAACTAAGTTAACGATATAAATTTTTAAACATTTATATTATGATAGCAAATAATTTTAAATTTTTAAAAAATATGAATTAACTTCTTAAGTTATATACGGGTATTATATACGGATTTTAAAAATATACTTTCCAATCGAAACAAATTTTTGTATGTTTTGACGTTTCATATCGCTCCCTGAAGTTAGACAGTTATTAAATTGTATGTATTTATCATGCTTATCATCAATCTTACTTTAGAAGAAATTATTCTAATATTATCAGCTGCTTCTTGTACTGTAGTTATTCTATTATTAATTATAATTGTAATAAATTTTTTTTTTAATTCAGAAGGGTTTGGACACAAAAAAATATTTCTAGATTGACATTTGAATGACATTTGAATCTGAAAAGTTTTTTTGGTATAACCAATATATAATAATATAATTATGCATTTCAATAGTGGAACTGTTGCTTTACAAGAAAAATAAAATTCAAAAAATTTGACTAATTTGACTAATAATTATAATATTATAACCTTTAATTGTTTGAGTTCTCCGGAACAGAGCATTAAAATTTATATAGATTACACTAGAAACATTAAACATTGTATTATTAGTTTAGCTGTAAAGTGATATATTTAACAGTAATATTCAATACCATGTATGTAAGAAGAAGAATGATACAAAATAAATGATTAGATATAAAGATTTTTTTTAATACTTAATAAATAGTTTAAAAAAATATTAAGACCGATTATGCGATTTATTCATTTTAGGTACATATGTAATGAACATGTAATTTAAGTTCCAGAAAAATTACATTAAACCTAAAAATAAAATGTTTCTTTGGAAAACTGATTCAGTATGAGTTCGAACTTCACACCTATGATATTATAATTTTTTTTTTTTTTTTTAAATAAAACCAATACCTGATCTTTTGATTAGATACCGAAATGGTACTTGAGGAAATATAAAAAAATGCATAGAAGAACTTTATTAGATAGGTTAAGATAGGTATAAATATTGAAATTTGGATGAACATTATTTTTGGTTGCGTTTAAATTTAAAAGAAACCCAATTATTTTTGAAAATCTTTCGTTTAAAACTTTTTTCTCATAATATTACTTCATTTACAGAATTTTCATAAAAACAAATGTTTTAAATCTGTCGATTGAAATGTTGATGAATTGAATTATGATCATAGTCACCATATTTATTGTAGTGTTTTATATTTATTTTTATCTCTTCAATTTAAATAAAAATGCATATATTTAGGCGAATAATCATATTAAAAAATTTATATATTGAACTTGAACAATATTGAACTTGAAGATGTATAAAACTTAATATTAATAAAAAAAATTTTTTTTTACAGTTCTTTTTTTCAATTTTTGTTTTTGTTTACAGATAATACATAAAAAAAAAAAATACTACTTTTGAATTATTAATTTGAAAATGAATTGAAATGTATCTTATTTATATTATAATAAATTATTATTCCCATTTATTTTAGATTATAAGATTAAAACACTCATATATTATTTAAATGTGAGCAAATTAAAAATTTTGAGTTTATCTGAAATCCACAATATAACATTTTATAATTCAAACATAAGTCAGGTTGGCCGAGCGGTCTAAGGCGCCAGATTTAAGCTCTGGTTCCCAAATGGGAGCGTGGGTTCGAACCCCACACCTGACAATAATATTTTTATTGTTTTTTATTTTAATTTTTAAATAAAACATAATTTATTTTTCGTCTCAATGAAAAAAAAACTCATTTTATTTAAAATATATCCGACTATAAAGAAATTAATGAGAGTGTTGGTGATTTGTAAATCCATTTTTAGAAGAAAAAAACTTTCTTCGAAATTTTGAAAATTCGTTTTTTTTATTCAAAAATATGATCTTCTTCACAAAACAATAACTTTTTAGTCAATACTTTCATTTTATAAATCAATATAAGACCAAAACATTTAGAAGAAACTTCAGATTTCAATTTTATATTTAGAAATATGATCCTTCTTTACAAAACATTAATTTTTTTATTTTTTTTGGAAAACTCTCATTTTTAGTGAAAATAATCAATTTTTTTAATAAAGGGTGTTCAAAATTGAGGTATCATTTTAATTTTAATAAAAAAAGACTTTTTTTTTGAAATATTAAATATATTTTTATTTTAATTTATTACAAATAGGTTCCGGTTAATAATGAAAAATTATGTCGGCCAAGTGGCCCCCTCTACTACTTCGGCAGGCTTCCAATCTTTTACCAAAATTCTGAATCACGTTGTTCAATAAACTGTTCTCAATGGTTGAAATCTGCTCGATAATGTTGTTTTTAAGCTCTTGAATTGTTGTGGGATTATTACTGTACACTTTCGATTTCACAAAACCCCACAAAAAAAAATCCAACGTTGTCAAATCGCACGATCTTGGTGACCACATCAGTCCTCCTCCACGAGAAATAATGCGATCTTCGAACTTTTCCTTCAAAAGATCCATTGTTTCTCTTGCTGTGTGGCACCGTCCTGTTGAAACCACATATTCTCTACGTCCAAATCATCAATTTCCCGCCACAAAAAGCTTCGTATCATCTCCCTGTAGCGATTTCCATTGACCGTAATCGCATTTCCATTTGCGTTTTCAAAAAAATATGTTTCGATGATTCCTCCTGACCACAAACCACACCAAATCGTAACTTTTTGTGGATGTACTGGTTGCTCTAAGATAACCCTTGGATGCTCTTCACCCCAAATGCGGCAATTCTGTTTATGGACGTAGCCATTGAGCTGGAAATGAGCTTCGTCGGTGAAGTTTATTTTGTTAAAAAAATTCTCATTTTCTTCTTGTTTTTCGATTCCCCAAGAAACGAATTGCCGACGTAATGCATGGTCAGTTAGTTTTAATTCTTGCGTCAGCTGGATCTTATAAGCCTTTAAATGGAGATCACGATGCAAAATGTTGAATAATGTGGATGGTTTGATGTTTAATTGCTGCGAACGATGACGAATGGAAATTTTTGGATCTTCTTCAACACTTCTGCTCCATTCTCGGTTTAACGACCACTACGTTGATAAATGTTGCCTCTGTTATCAAGAACAGATCCAGTTTCTAGAAATTTATCAACCATCAGCTTGATGGCACGATTTGTTGGAGCATTTTCTCTACCAAATTTTGTTCGAAATTTCCTAATTACATCTTGAAAACTTTTACCATTTTCAAAAAATATTGTAATAACAAAAACACGTTATTCCTTCGTGTAACGTTCCATATTAACTAACCGGAATGTATTTTGAATATACCTAAAGAAACCTCGTATAAAAATTCCAGGTAGAAAAAAAATGGCGGCAAAATCAAAATGATACCTCAATTTTGAACACCCAGTATAAGAAAAATGACTTCAAAATATTGCTAAAATCTTTAAAAAAAACAAGTGGAAAGGCTAGAAAATACTGTTCAAAGTTCTGATAGTTTATAAATCAATTACTTGTTAAAAAACTGAGTTGAAAGCTTTGGAATTTCTGTTTTATATTTAGAAATGTCGTCCTTTACACAAAAACTCCTTTTATTAGGTAAAATTCTTATTTTCAAGGAAAAAAAATCAGCAAAAACGATATGAAAATGTGCTTAAAATTATTACAAACTACTGGAAATGGTAGAAAAATCATTTTAAATATTTGGTAAATTCAAAATCCATTTTCAGACGATACAATTTAGTAAGTTTAGTTTACCGCGAAAATTTAAAGTTTTTGAAATAGTTTTTTTTTTTTTGAGTTTCAATTTCACAAAAATTTTTGAATTTTGATTTTATAAGACAGGATTGAGGTTTATAGAGGTCCAGATCTAAAATTTTTACATAAATACATCACCGTAAAATTTAGGTCTGCTTATTAATCATGTATCAGCTTGAGCAAGGGTTAATGAAATATTTAAAACTATTCTTGAATGTATTACATTACATCTGCATAGTTAATAAATTATTTAAC
This sequence comes from Poecilobothrus nobilitatus, assembly GCA_947095535.1. Taxonomy (NCBI): domain Eukaryota; kingdom Metazoa; phylum Arthropoda; class Insecta; order Diptera; family Dolichopodidae; genus Poecilobothrus; species Poecilobothrus nobilitatus. Next base: position 259,770,515 of record OX352774.1, on the reverse strand, counting down.
TGACTGATTAAAAATATAATATTAAATATTGTATTATGAATATAAATTATTATGGTGTTTTGAGTTGCTCAAAATGTTTGTTTGTTAAAATTTAAATATAATTGCTAAGTTCCTGTATATGCAAACATTTTTTTCTAAAATAAAAATAAAAGAACAGTCTCTCATGTCCGAATAGATTAACTTTAACATTAAGATTCTAACCTTCAATTTTTCATTAGTTTTTTGTGTCCGAACACACACACAATCGGATCGGCAAAAGAATTAGAGATTTTAATTAACTTATTGCGGTAGCTTTCATCTTCAAGAAATAATGAAATAATACACAGTTTTAACTTAATCGGTCGTTAATCGGTGAACAAAGTTTTTGAAGAGGAGCCGGAACAGATTAATGAATTGTAATCAAATTAATTCAGTAAAATTTTTTTTCCAAAGAGCAAAACTTGTGCCAATTGTGGAACAGTGGGGTCAATCGATCAAACTATATTAAATCAAGGCAACAAAAAAGTATAAAATTATTTATTTCATCCCCGTGCCGGAACGGGTTAAAGGAACTTAATGAAAATTTATCACAAACTGTTTTTAAGACCGTGAATTCATCCTACAAAATTTGACAAAAATCAGGAACAACATTTTTGTAGCAAACTACAGTGCCGAAATGGGCAATATATTGTGACAATTATTTGAATCAGCTTCCAAACTAAAGATCAATACTTTTGCAAATTTTCAACTAAATTGATCAAACGTGCTTTAAGCACGACAATTAAAAAACTTCGTGGAGCCCTCGAGCCAAAATAGTTTACGGGAACTTAACAAAAAATTTTTTCAGTGTGTCTTTCAGACCAAAAAATATTCTTACAAAATCGAACCTAAATCGGAAACAAAAAATTTTTTGAAAGCCAAACTGGTCAAGTCTATCTACTGGGTACTATATTACAAGCAAATTCTTAAAGTTAAACAGAACACCTGTATAAATTTTGAGCTCAATTAGTTAAATGGTTTGAGAGGTTAGTTAACTACTTTAATAAGCCCTCGGGCCGTAATGGTTTAATAAACCATGACGCGGCATAGTCTATAAGTTCTTTCAGATTCATCAAAATCTTCTTAGAAAATTTTGTTGCAATCGCGTCTGGGGAAGAGACAAACAAACAAACAAACACACTTCCTCCTTTATATTATTAGCAAATGATATTTGGATTAGCGAAATTGCTGTTGTTTTCTTTTTCTTTTAAGCATATTCCAATATTTTAAAACAAACGTCTTGTATCATGAACATTACGGCGGGTTATAAAAAATAAAAAACAACATTTTAAACATAAATTTTATTTAATTCAATTAAAATTTTTTAATGACATTAAAAAGTTTTTTTTTTTATATTTTTTTTTTCTTTTTTGACTAAGAGTGTGAGATAACAGGAATTGTTATGAAAGTATTACTGTTTACTTGCTATTGTACTGTTTAACTGTTATGTGAATTGAATTATTAATACTGATGAGCGTTTACCCTTTTTAAATTTATTTTTTTTTTTTTACATTTGAAATTATAATAGCTAATATGCATAATATATGTATATATACATAATAACATCATGTTGGTTTTTGGTATGAGTTTTATATTGAAAAATATTTCTTAAAGCCACTTCAGAAATCAAACTATATGTATTTGTCATATGACTTTTTCGAATGTATCAGCCGATCAGTCAAAAGTCAAAAGTGAATTGAATATCAATATTATCAAAAAGTATTTTTTTCTCTCTATAGTTAATTGTTTTAAATTGAATTATTTTAAATATTAAGACTAAAAAAAAAAAGATTTTAAATATTTTATAATATAAATTGAATAATACTATTAATATTTTTTTCTTTGTCATTTCATTATTTTGACAATACAAAACGTTTTCGAAACGGTAGGTATAATTGACTTTATCATTTTGACAATATGTTATTTAACATAGGGATGTCAAATAACATTTTTTTTACGTTCACACTAATACGACTCCTTTTGTATTGAGAAATTTATACAATACACATTGCAAGTCATATCACAATATACATATAGTGTGAATTGGCATTTAAACGTACTTTATTTATTACGTTAACAAGCCTCTATATTTTTCTTTTTTCAGATTTCACTTTTCATTTTTTCAACCCAGTTTCTTTGATATTCTTTTCTTTTAGTTGTCGAGAAGTTTATCACGCAGATTGAACAGGCAAAAGCCGTAAGTTCAACCATAGAACTTTGCAAGTCTTTTAATACTTAAACTTCCAATACCTACATCTTAGGTATATATATATATATATATATATATCTGTAATGTATGGATTATTGTACTCCTTGAGAAAGAATTTAATTTTAATATCATATTTATAAAGAAATTTTTATATAAATTCTTGTATAATAGGGTATCATCTGTTGAAATTTTCAAAGGGATGAGCAAAATGAGAGCTGAATAGAATTTAAGATTTCCTCAGTTGTTTTAGTGTTTTTCTTTTGTAATTAAATTTTTTTTCTATTCATCTTTTTTTTTTGTGAAATTTTTTCATATAATTACTTCTTAAATTTGTATAATATATAGATTATGTAATATATAACTTTTTTCACATGTTTTCCTTTTTGTACCAATGAGTTTCTAAAATTTACTTTAATATGTGATTCAAGAATTGTACGTAAATTTTTCTTCAGTAGAGTTTTTGCTTTAATCATATTTGTTACTGGGCTTTTTGAGAAGTTAATTTTTAAAAATATCAGATTTCGGGGATTATTTTTTTTTAACCAAATTTCCTTTTAATTTTATCTCTAATATATTAAAAATATTATTATTTCCTTGAAGATTCTTGTTATTATCTATAGACTATAAGGTTCTTCTAAAGGATCTTAATAATATTTATGGCCAAAAATATTTATATCGCAATTATTCAATTAAATATAAATAAACCATTATTGTTCTGGTCAAAAAATTAGTATTGGAATACTGACATATATAGGTGTTTTACTTATCACTTCCTTTCTTACATACTAACAATCTTCAATTAAAACTGAATATACAGGGAGAATCGGTGGCCTAGTGGGTAAGAGCGTAGAAAATACACTGAAAACAACGAGGGAGTGTGGGTTTCAATCCCACACACGTCATAAGAGTTATTTCCCCTTACGGCATTTACAGGAAATGCATTAAAAAAAGAAAAAAAACTGAATACATATTTAATATTCTATAGATATGAAAGAAAAAAAAAAAGAAGCAATTGCTTTCGTTCAAAATTTTTCCAGAGAAAAAGTTTTTCAAAGAAATCCAGCGCTGCGGTTTTGTTGAAATGCATATCTAGATGTGTATTTTGAAATATATCATAAAATAAACCAAAAATTTGTTTTTGTATTTTTATTAGATTTTAAAATTTGTAAATAGGAAAACAAAAATAAAATAAAAGTTATATAACATTTCACAGATATTTCAAAAATAGTATTTTTGTGCTAAAGAATGAAAGACCTCAAAAGAATGAAATTCATTAAAATTTTGATGTTTTTTACGATTCTAATTTATTTTCTTATACAAAAATGAAAATAAAAAATTTTATTAACTGGTTATATATGACAGATTATATAATGATACCTAGATAAATAGTTATTTTAAAAACATTCTTAATAATTTTTTTTCATTTAAATACAATTTTGATTACAAAATCTAAATTATAATTAATTAACTATAGGGTAAATTAATTAGTGATCGACATCAGACTTCATTTACTATATTTTAAGTTGTGTTTTGATACAACAAAATATTGACTTTAAATAACGAAAGCTTTTTAAATAATAAAGACATTTCATTACATAAAACCTTTAAAAGTTTTTAAATCTAAAAATCTTTACAAAATGTCATATTTAAACGTCAACGATCAAACGTCAATATTATGATTAAACTTAATCAAACTTAATGTCATAATAGAAATTATATACACCTATTTAAAATATTTGTTCAAATTAATTACATATTTATTTATCACACTTAAATAGTTTACTAATAATATACTTTTTATTAAGTATACATATATATTTATGTATAATACAAATGTACAAAAGTTATTCAAATAAATCCAATTCTTTAAAATAACAAAATAAGTTAATTAGTCATAATATGTACGTACCTACCATAAAACATTAAGAAAATTAAAATAAACTATTAACTAAAAAACAAAAATTATTATTATTACTGCAATTTCATTCATTTAAGAAATTAAAAATTATACAGTTACAATTTCTTATTTAAGTAAAAAATAAATTAAATGTCATAATTGCAGTATCATTTTATTTCAATCAAAATTTTTACTGCAGTTAAATAAAATATAATTATTTATTCTTACATATAAAAATGATATGATATCACAGAATAATTTAATAAAAACTATTTGTAACATTATTATAATATAACATAATTAATTAATAATTAATAAAATATTCACTATATATACATTTTGTTTTAACATTTGCATGTACATGTACATACATATATAACATGCGTATGTTAATTGTAATTATATCTTTTACCAATAAAATTATATACAAATAATATAAATTTAACAAAATCATCATAATGAATTAAATATTTCAATTACAATATATATGTATACATTTTTTTATATATACATAATATGGAAATACATTTAACCCCTATGTACATATTAATAAACGTAAATACATATATTATTTTTTGGAATGGATGATTGTTGTATGAGCCCGAAAAGTCATTTTTTGAAAAAGCATTTTTAATAACAAAGTAAATTGATTAGTATTTTTTTTAGGTTTTTAGTATTATTTTTTACGGCTTCATGCTCGTTCTCCTATTTCTTATATCTTAATGGTATTGTATATTGCTTTTGCTCTTCTCAAATCACTTTCAATAATGCTTTTCAATATTTTGATATCACTATCATCCTTTCTGTTTCTATTACGATTAGTACACTGTACATTTTGTTTTTTTGCGAGGATAAGTGGGATTGCTAAAAGACATCAAAAATGCCAACGCGCGAATTCTCAACCAAACTCCACATATCTTTCAAACCACACATAGAGTTATGCAAGCTATGGTACAATATATTGTTTCATTTGGAGATTTTGAAAAATACGAAGAAAGGTAATTGGGGAATATGGTAATTTACTAATATGTTACTGAATTAAGTTTAAGAGGAGGAGAGGAGTTTTAAATATTAAGAGGATATTTTTTTTTAACTAAATAATATTAAAAAAGTAGCCTATACATTTGGTAACATTGTATTGGCAACAAGTCGCAACGTTTTTTTCTTTAAACAATGAGAATATAATGCGGATATTGTACATTAAGTTTAAGTCCCTATATGTGTACCGTAAGTACTTATAGTTCACCTATAAATTGTTTTTTTTTCAAACCTTATTGAAGAAGAAGATATTTTTTTTTTCGCCGATAGCCGATTTATTGAAAGCTGATAGTTAGCTTACAATTACGGTGGATTAATAATTTATTATTATATGTTATTTTAAATATTCTGTCTATATGTTTTATTTTTAATTTTATCTTTTGTATGAAATGAGTTCAAAAGTAGCAAAAAAATTGCATTGCATAACAATATTTTTTTAATCTAAAAATCTAAAAATTAAGATGGTATTTTAAAGGTTCGAAAATGGTGCAAAAATTGACTCTTAAACCCTTTTAAAGATTTAAAAAAATCTTGTTCATCTTCACTAAATACAAAGAGAGAGAGAGACAGAGAACACTGCTGACATGACAATAAAATACACATCTCATAAAAAAAAAAATTTATAATTATTTGTCTAATTTCGATACATATATATTATTAAACTTTAAGAAGCATAGTATTAAAAAAAAAATACTAAAAATATTATCTAAATTATATCCTTAGTATTACTTTTTTAATAAACATTTAAAACATACGTTTTAGTTAAAATATAAATTTTTTGATTTTACAACAAAATAATTTTCCACAATCACAGTATATTTTTCTTTTGTTGATAAACTTCGTTGATCCCTTTTACATCATATAAGGATAACAATCAAATGTAAAAACTTTAAATAACTTTATAAAAATGTTTATATATATTGTCTATATGTATATATTTGTGTGTTTAGATATAAAAATGTATATTTTATATATTTACATAATACCAATATACTTTAATTCAAACAAAAATATCTTTTATATGAAAATCTATGCAAAAACCACATCAAATAAAGAATCATCATCAGAAGAAGAACTCTTATTATTATTATTATTATTAATTCTTCATATCATGTTTTATTAAATGTATACATATTATATGCATCAACTGTGTGCAAATGAAAACTAAATATTGCACATATCAACATATAAATTGTATATTATATATTATATATGTGTATATAAATATATTTGAATTCTTGTATGGTATAAAAACTTGTCTTTTCAAATAATTTTAAAGTTATAAAGCTTTATATTTTAATTTTTTTCTTTTTTTCAGTTAACAATTTAATTTTAAATCAGATACATATGTACATAATATAATAATACGTATATATATATTTATATTTACATACATGCATATATTTTATATTATAAGTATTATGTATATAAGTAAGTATAAGTATAAGAAAACGTACTTTTAAAATGAAAGTGAGAATAAAGTTGATCTGGGGAATATTGAAACAATGAGGCGAAAATCGATAATATTTTAGTTTATAGATTTTTGTTTTAACGAAAATATGACAAGTACTATTTCATTTTTTACATTAGGTTAATATAGATTGATAAGGCATATATATGACATGTCAAAACAAAACGTTAAAAGAAAAAAAAAAAGGTTATCTTCTACTAGCACATTTTCAATGACATGATATTTTTTCTTTATATTATTTTGACAACTGCTAGACATAAAAATGTTATTGATATTTTTTATTATGCTATTTGGTAACGAGTTCTTTATTCAAGTTAATTTTGTCCTAACTCTTTTTTATAAGACTCGTTTCTTACCAGCTTTATAATCATAAGGTGAAGGTATTTTTTCTTCCAAATTAAATCTGGATTACATAAAATTTTTGTATATATTTTATTACATTAGAAATCGTAAATGTATGTTAGAAGTCGAATAATAAGAAAATCAACGCCCCACTCCTATGAAGAGCATAGACCATGAAGAGCATAGAAAGTCGATTATTATTCTGATTTGACTAAGTTTCAGTTTATTTTTAACCATTATTTTCACTATTCCGTTGATTATTCGACAATATTTATGCGCCATCTATTTTCTTATACAAAAATTATTTATTTTTTTATTTATTACGATATAAATTATTAATATTTGATATGAGCTGATCGGCGTTTGAATCCGAAACCATTCGTTTGGATTGACAATTTAACCACTACGACATTAGTCAGATGAAATAAGACTGACACCTTTCCAATTTGTTCAACCAAATTATAGTCGTATTATTTTGTACTTGACATTGACAGTTGCAGGATTTTTTTATTTTTTATTTTTAAACATATTCAATGACAAATTGTTGACCAAACAGTATATATTAATAGTATAAAGGTATACTATAAAGCCTCACACATTCATAAAGGACTCGTTCATGTTCTTTTAAGTGTCTTTCGATAATACTTGTATGTTGCTTCGCAAAGAAAAAAAGTCCTTATATATTTGCATTCTTATTATTTTATAATCACCAAAATTTATATTCTTCTCAAATTTATTATTATATTAATCGAACATAAACGTAATAACATTTTTAACATTGGATTTTTTTATGTTTTTACAATATAAGCAGAGGTAGATACTGTTCTGATGGCTATTGTGAGTTTAAGTTTCATTTGTAAATCGACCTCGAAAAGAACATACTTCTTTTAGGTGTTGTACAATGGACTAGGACTAAATTTTAAGACAAAACTCTTTATTTAATAAAAAGTGTTATAAACGAAATTTTTTATTTAGAATACTTTTAAAATTTAAAATTTTATGATTAGAATCGTTGATTTTAACGTAAGGGAAATTTAATGTTAACATTAAATTAATATACGAGTACACAAATGTGTTTAAAAGTTGCATGCATATAATATAATAAAGAAAGTGTGAGCTTTTTAGTTTTATTAACACATTTAACAGCAAATACAACTAGTTATATTTTATATATATATATATATATATACATAAATATATATAATATATATTTATTCTACACAATATATAGGAAATAAAAGAGTAAAATTAAAATGTAAATAAATTTTAAATAGTGTTCTTAAAGATTGTCTGTCATCAAACATTTTAAATTATAATGGAATTTATTTTTTTGGTCAATTTTATTGCAAAAAATATCTTTAAATTTTTAGTATTAGGATCACTTAATAAAAATTATGAAAATTAAAAATAATCAAAATATATTTTAAAAGCATACATTTTTTTTTTAAATAATGATGAAGCTAACACTCAATAATCACTATAGATTCTATTCGATCAGAGTTGATGTTTCCAAAATACATTTCCCTAGATTTATACCACGATGGTGACACTCTGACGGAAGAATCTTTGAAAGCTTTTTTCACTCATGTCGGAGAGTTCAATAAAATCTTTGAAAAGTAACTACCAAGACGCAGACTGGGACAGGTATGAAGAAATACTTCACGTTTTCTATAACGTCAATTCCTCTGTAAAATCTACAGTTAAAATCTTGCATGCAGTCATTCTAATCTTTTAGCATATCTACTGATAATACAATGACCCATTATAATGCAAACCTTTTGTCTTATTTCAGGTTTTAAGAGAGAAAGTATATATAGTATAAAATTTTTTTAAACTCAGTTTCGGCAACAAGGTTGGTTGTGTACAAAAAATATTATTAAATTATTAGAAAAAAATAATTTTCACAATTCCTCAAAAGTTCTGTAAACTATTTCTTTTATTTATAACACCATTATAGAACAAATAAACATAAATAAAATATTTTTATATTTAGTATATTACAAAAAAATTGTTTTTGTAATCTTATTTATGCTACTAATTTAAAAAAGAAAAGCATATTAATATTAAATTTCCTTATACATTATATGCATTTATTTTATTTTTGATAATCCAAGACAAATCTGGAGAATTCTGTTAACTTAACTTATAGGTAATTAGTATTACGATGTAAATTTATTCTAGATTGGTTTTTATATTCTTTTTTTTTTACAAAACTCTTCTTTTCAATGTAAACATGTATAAATAAAATGTAAATAATTGAAATTTCTCTTTTTGAATCTTAATCAAATAAATATTTTAGTTATAGTATTCAATTCTTATAACATATTACTTATAGCATACTTAAAATATACTTAAAATTTTTCCTTATATTTATATACGTATATTTATATGTACGTAAATTTAATTTTTAATAAATGTTTCAAATCTAACTTGTATTTTTAGTAAACATATATATAAATATATACATTACAATGCTTTTGAAAAGATTTTTCATCACATTAATACATAACACAATACATATTACTATATTATGTATGAAACGTTATTCTAACCATAGGATATAAAATTAATTAAGAAATGAATACTATTAAATGTCAATTGATTTTGTGTATTATTAAAAATCAAAAGAATTAAATTTTAAAAGTAATTCAAAATTTAACAACAAAATTTAAAAAAAAAAAATGTTGAATTAAATTGCATACATTTGGGCTGAAACTAATTGCATTGCATTCGAAAACATATTTGTTTAATTCATTCATAATTTTCTATTCGTTTTGTCATTTTGATATCATTCTTTTAACTCGTCATTTCAATTTCTCGGTTATAGTTTTTTTTTCATCAGCTTATAAATATCTAAGTACCGAAACTTTAATATTTCTACAACGAGTCATTCGTATTTTCAAGATATTCATCTAATTTTGAACTTTTTAATTGTATCTCTGTATCTTGAATGAGTTATTTTTCTCTACTTTCTCTATTTCTTAAAAGTACCATATATTTGATGAAGTATTTTTCTTGCATGATGGAGGGAGGATGTACCTTTTACTAAAAAATGTTAGAAAATATTATTTAAAAAATGGAAAAAGCAAATGTTATAAGATTTAAAAGAACCTTTAATATTCAAAAATTTATGTCAGAGAACGTTAAAATTTTAGTTTGTCCTGAATTCTAAATGATTATTAACATGTCAAAGCTTTTCACTTTCAAAAATCTGTCAAATTCTTTCATAAATTTCATTACTTTTTTGTAATTTTTTTTTTAAATGGTGTATTTTTTTTATTTTTTATTTTAGATACTAACATCTAAATTCATACATATTTACGTATGTACATATTATACATACATAATATTATATTGTATTTTTCCCATTTCAATTTGTTGTGTTGTTGCTGTTGTTGCAACTACCTTTTACTGTTGTTGTTAATGTAACTGTTACTTTAAGTTTTTTTTATTTTAACTATATATGTATGCATATATAGTATATACATATGTAGTAAAAGTAAAGTTTATATAAATGCTGCATTTATTCACTAGAGTCTGATAAAGGAAAAAAAAAAAACATTGAAATAAAATTTAAAGTAAAAATAAAAACTGAAATAAATAAAAAAAAAACTCAAAATTGTTTTGAAAATAAAAACTTCTGTTAAACTCTTCAGTTTAGTTTAGTTCGGCTTTTATTATTTTTATTTTTATTGTTCTTTCTTTTGTTTTGATAATATTTTTATCATACATTTTTTTTTTTATTCTTCTATTCTAATGCATATTAGTATATAATATGTATGTATGTATGTATATCTGAATGATTCTAGAATATCAGTTGTGTCACCTAAATACTTGATGAAATATGGGATTTTAATGTGTGTAAAGTGGAATTGATAGAAAACTTTAAGGAATTTATTATAAAATTTTTATAAAACACTTATTACTTTTTTTGTTTTTGTTTTTTTTTGTTACTTTGTGTTTACCTAAATGACTCCGGAATTTAAATAAAAGTTATTTACAAATACAAATTTTTCGAATTTACTCTTATTTCTTTCCAATTGATTTAAATATAGGTTATTTACCCTACCTCCCCACATACATATGTACATATTATTATTATTAGGTACATCAAATAAATTAATTCTACTTTTTTTTTTTTTTTTCTAATTATTCTTTGTAATAATACTTTTAATGAAATATTTTTGACAAAAAGATCATAAATTCTCATGATAAAAGTTCCAAACATCGCATCATAACAATATTTAACTGCCATGGTAGATCATATTGCATTAAATGTGTACTGTAGAGGCACGGAAATGAAAACAAAAACTTTTTAAATTTAAAATTCAAATTTTGAATGTTTGTTTTTTTTTTTTGTTCTATAAGGTTTTTTTTACTTTTATTTTTTTTTTATATAGGTACCTATATAAATTTTTTTATTTTATAAAAAGTTCAAAATAATAATAAAAGGGTATTAATAGGGAAAAAAAATTTTCAAGCATATTTAAATTTTGCTTTACATACTTTAAGAAGGTGCTAATACAAAAGATTAAATGTTCGTGTTAAATTATTATTTTTTTTTTTAATGCATTTTTCTGCCATATAAATGTGGACAGGAAATTACACAGCCTTTCCTGTTCAGGAGTGGCTGTAAATGTCGTAAGGGGGAATAACTCTTACGACGTGTGTGGGGTACGAACTCGTACTCTCTCAGTGTTTATAGCGTATTTTATACGCTCTTATCAACTAGACCGCCGAGGCCCGTTAAATAATTTTTTTTTGGGATTTGAATTTATCCCTATATAAAAAAAAGGATAAATTATAATATAACATTAATAAAGTACCACCTGATAATACTTTGTAATGAATCTTATATTTTGAAGAAATTTTCGCCTGGCCCTCCTATTCTGTATTACAGTATCGTATGCATATTAAATTTTTATTAAATTTTCTTCGGTTTAAAAAAACTAATTTTGAGAATGAAAAAAAAAAAAAAAAACATGTTGCAATGTGTTTTGCAAAAGTCCATCTATAAATTAGTGCATATTATTATTTCTGCTTACTAGATAATATAAAAACCTATAAAAAAAAATTAATATATGATAATAAATGATACATTTACATCTAATTTGAATTGAGAAACTTTAAGCGAAAAAATAAATTAATTACTTCTAAAAAAATCAAAAATTTGAATTCTCTATTAAATCTTTTAAATAGAAACCAGACCCAATAATTATAGGTATTCCCGATTCACAAGACCCAATTATTTTAGGTATTCCAATAAATTTCAGTTTCAATAATAGGTGCTATTTCTAATACCTATATGTTGAAAAATCTAGATGGTTAAAAAAAAAAAACCTGCATTTCTCTTTTTAAATTTCTAATGGCAGGATATAATTAAGCTCAAATCAAATATTCATCATATTTATTTATACCTTCTAAAACAAAATATTAAGTATTTACGAAACTATTTATTATCCATCTATTACATTAATAAGATATTTTGACGTGGAACTAATTTCAACAAATTGTTAACTCATTTCTTTGTTAAGAGCTTAAAAACCAAAAAATTTATAATTTGCAAAAAAAACTTCGAGTCATTTTAACAAAAATGCGATCACCATGATTTCAGCAGACTTTTCAACAGAACTTTTTTTTTATTTATCAATTTAGAAGCATAATTTAATGTAAAAATCGGTGATTAAAAAAAAACTCCTTTTAAAATACTTTATTTTGTTTAAATTTTTATATTACACAAAGTCATTTAAAATCGTTCAATAGATGTAGAAATTTTAATCCTTTAATATTTTTGTATATATGTATGTACATATTATATAGTTATTTCTATAGTTAATAAAATAAGGCATTACGTCTTATGAACAAATTTTACTTCAGTTGTTTTCGTGACGTTTAGAACAAATACCTCAAATATTTTGTAGTACCTTTTAATAGCATATATCTTAACACCTTAAAGTTCATTATCTTTATGACCCTTAATAATGATCCAGAACCTTTTATTATCTTATAAATAACAACAAAAAAAAAAAAGAACTAATGATATAAACAGCCAAACATGAAAGGGACAGGCTACTATTATTTCTTTACTCCATTACATGTGATGGGGTAACTATTAAATAAATAAATATACAAGGATAATAAGGACTAATAGTTTTTAATAGCTTCGTCTAGCTTCAAATCCTTTTCTTTTTTAATTTCTGTAGAATTTCTTTTTAAAAATTTTTTTATTGAGATTAGAGTAAAAACTAATTAAAAATATTTTTAGAATACTTATAATTAGTTTTTAAAAACAATTAAATATTTTTGAGTTTGTGATTCTATAGTGGTACTTTTTACCGACCGTATACATTAATGTATAAGGTATAGGTATTGTTTTCATACTAAAAATTTGTACCCGAGATTTTGGCAAATATGTGCAATACTCCGGTGTGGAGAAGGCTGTAAAAAAATTTTTTAGCATGATGTCTGGCTGTGGGTGTGTGTGTGTGTGTGTGAGTGCGTGTGTGGGTATGTCTATGGGCACGTGCACAGCTTGAACGACTGAGCGGAATTTTTTGCAATTTCATATTTAAGATTTTCACATAAATATATCTGATTGATAAGTTTTTGGAGCAAATCGAACAACCGCAAGTAGTAGTTTACTAGTGTACTTTTTAAGTTTTTTACGAATATTTCGTAACAGAAAAATTTTATGAGAAAAATTATTAAGAAAAAGTTGTTACATAAGTAAAGAGCAACAACTTTGCCATAGAACATTTTTTTATCCGACTAACTTTAACTTTTATTTAATTTTTAAGTCCAAATTTTATACATGACTCTCCATGAATTTATATGAACAATTTTTTTTTGTTTTTTTTTTATATCTCTAAAAATTTATATACATACATATGTACTTATGTATATTTATGCATATTATTCTTTTGTTGATGACATAAAATTAAAACGGTAAAATTTTTGTTAGCAGATTCAATATTAATCTTATGTTTGTTTTGTATTTCTTTACAGTTTTTATTATTTTTTACTTTTAATATTTTTGAATGAAAAAGAAAATCATGTACATATGTATATTATGTGCACATATATGTATGTAGGTAGTACCTACTAGGTACATATTTTTACAATTTCATTGCTTATTATTGTTATTGAATAAAATACAATGTTGTTATTTTGCTTTGATATAAGGGTAGAAGCACCTAATTCCAGCCTGGCCCAATACTCAGCCCATTTTTCATAAAATCGTCAATAAATAGTGTTTAATGGATTTTATAAGCATATACATCCGAAAAAATAGTTAAACATGTCTTCTGTCAAATAGTAAAACAAAAAGGCAACATTCCTTATGAAAAATATTTAAAAAACTGTCATTTTTGTAAACGGTTTCAATGATGAGTGCTGTACGTTGATTTTTTAAAAAAATCATTAGTAAACGTTAGTGCAGCAAATAGTGAATAAATCAGAAAATAACTTGGTTAAGTTAATTAAATTTATTTTTTTTAATTGTAAACTATTTTGTTGTAATTTTTCATTAAAAAATAAAAAAAAATATTTGTAATTTATTAATTTATTGGCGGCTGGATTTAAGGTACATACATTTCGTTAACGAACCATTACTCAGCCCCCGACTGATTAAAAACAAAAATTATAAAAAAAGTGCTTTCCAATATCCAGCCCCTATTTTAAATATTGTTTTCAAGTTAAATATTGATGTAAATTTTTTTTTTTTTATTCTTTAAATATTGAACTATGAATCTATTTATTTATTTATTCATTTATTTAAATTACCAACTCAGTATAAATACAAGGAGGTAAGTTAATAGCCCTTTTCTACTAGCTCTACTAGCTAGGACTATGAATCTTTAAAATATATTGAATTATTGAATATAGAAAAAAAACTACTAAGTAATTACTAGGTATAAATTTATTTTTGAAATTCTAAAGGCTAGTCGACGTTTTAAAATTTTTAGAGGAACGTTGCAACGAATTCATGGTAGGGTTCGCGAAGGTGTGAATAAAAAAGAACTAGATACCGTTAGAAAAGAAAATTGCTAACTGACTAACCCATATGGCGAAATGCGGATTTCCTCGTAGTCAGTAGGATTTAATTTCAACGGTTCAAAAAATTATTCCTGAAGAAAACTGAAAAACCCCTTTCAAAAATAATAGACCGAGAAGAAAATGGTATCGGGGGTTTATTAAACGCCATTCAACGCCAGTGCAGATGACAGGCAGGCGGAACACATTTCGAAAGGTCCAGTTATTATAACAGAAAATTTAATTAAAAAATGGTATCTGAAAATGCTTTAAATATTTCGGAGCAACCAATCTGAATTTTAAACGGAGATGAAACTTCGTTTTCTTTAGCTCCAAAAACTGGCCGTGTGGTAGCTCCCTAGTCCCTAGAGAGAATCAAAATGTTTATCAAATAAATTCAGGTAATGAAAAAGAAAGGTTGACAGTCCTTTTACCACTTACCGCTTCTGAACAAACGCTTCCGCCTAAGATCGTATTTTCCGATATTCGGCCACCCAAGGCTAGTTGAAAGTATGCTGATGAGTGGATATTAGGAAGATCAGATAGCGGCTGAATGAAATCCGAAACTTTCTATGTTAATTTAAATTAAATAAAAAAAATATTCAAAATTAACATTGGATCAGTAAACGGCTGGCTAATGGACCTTTAAAGGCTGGAATTAGGCACAAGGAGGCTGGGAATAGGTGAAAATGACTTTTTTCGCTAAAATCTTTTTTTTCTTATTATTACCTTTATAATTTTAAAATTTAAAGTAATTTTTCAAATTTACAAACTTTAAAGTTTTATTTTTTTTAACTTTTTTTTTATATTGTATTAAATAACTTTTTTACAAGGTTTTGAATCGGAAAAAAAAATTAAGAGGCTGGCTATTGGGCCCTCTACAATTATTATGTAAAAAATCTATAAATTTTGACGTGTAGTGGCATTCGGTCCTGTGGTGGAAGCGCTGATTTTTTTAAAAGTGATTTTCAATTTTATACAGGTATGTAGTATACATATATAGCAACTTAATAAATATTTGAAAAGTATTGTAATCATAAAATCGATCGATCTCATGTTTTTTTAATTCCAAAAATTATATTTTGATTATTCTTGAATTATGAAAAAAATTTGAAATTTTTCTCAAATTTTCAAATAAAAGAAAAATGGAGGTTTTCATATTATAAAATTATTATTCATTACTTTAAGAAAATGATTTCTTTAGCATTGTACAAATAAGTTCTTCATAGGTATAATTTTTATTCACTTATTTTAAAATTAAAATACCTGTACAAAACTCAAAAGTTAAGGGTAGGATATTTATAAATAATAGCTTAAACATTTTTTAGATGAAAGAAAAAAAAGTCATATTTTTAACAAAAGGGAAAAAAAATAACCTAAAAATGACTGACAGAATGACTTTCAAATAAGTTAAACAAAGAAATTCTGTTATTAAAAGTTATAAAGAAAGCCTCAACACAATAAATACTTTCTTCAAACTTTTAACTTACAAATTTTTTTTTTTTGAGCTTTACTCAAATTATATTTTTTCAAAGTTTAACACATACTTACTTACCTATATACTAATTGAAAAGATTTTTTTTTTTTAAAATCGATTATTTTTCTCTTTTATTTGAATAACTTTTATAATAAAAGAATCTTTCAAATTTCATTGGATTAATGAAAACTTGTAAGATTAATATCGAAATATAAAAAAAACATTTAAGTAAGAGAAAATGTTTAAGAAATTTAAATTTCAAAATAATAAATACGAGCGCTTACATTTCGCGTAGGTACTAAATTTTGTTTTTATAAATTTTTGCGCTTTTATAAATCTCGCGTGCCAACATCTCGTGTTTTTAAATTTTATGTTTCACGATATTTTCAATATTTTCCATTTGGTCCCATTTTTTAAATACATACATTAAAAATAGTTTAAATATGTACATATATGTAAAAAAAAAATTAATTAGTAGCGCAATTTTAAAGTTATGGATACAAAATCAGGATTTTAATAATTTGTTTAGCGTGAAGTTGTAGACGGTGGGCTCTCACTATTTTACTCTGATATTAAAATATGTATGAAAAAAAAAAAATTAAGAATGTCTTTTGATTTGTTAACAAAATCACGTTTTCAATAATTTGTTTAGTGAGGCTTTGCAAGCCGCAGTCCCTCAATATTTTCTTGTAAGAGTGATTATTACGGAAGAGTTTCAAAATAAGACGGATTTCTTTACGTAGCGCGATGATAGTTAAGTTATAAAAAAATAGGATTTCAATCAAATGTTCTATTAAGTATTGAATTTGACCGCTATTTCTTTGTCAGCGACTGATTATTATAAAAATATTATGAATGCAATTTAAGGTATACCTATGCGATTTTGAGACGCAAACTTTCATATCCAATTCATATATTAAATATTAAAACTTTTAAACTGGATTATAAAAAAAAAATTAATTATAACTTCAATTATAAATGTAAGCATCTAATACAAAAATCAAGGATAACCAAACTTTCTATTTTTTATTTTTAATCATTTTTAAAATTATTTAATATCGTTTTTTATACTTTTTGTTATTTAGGTTTTTTTTCTTAACCTTAAAACAATTCAAAAAATTTAACAATTGCATTTTTTACCCTTGGGCATTTCTAACAACAAATTTTTTCCAAATAAATAAAAAATTTTTTTAGAAAATAAAAACAATTTCTAATTTAAAATAAAATGTTATAATATATTTCCAGATATAATATGCATTATATTATATATATATTATATATTTGTTTTTTACACTCTTAAATTATCAAGATCAACTGAAGAATCCTTGGGTATTATAAAATAATTTCTTTTATTGTCGACAAAAATTATCAAAAATTAATTGGAATAATTTTATATTGTGTGATATAGATTTTAATAAACGTATATATATATCTATATATATATTTGTTTGTTATTTGCTATAATATAAAATATTGAATTATATATTCTAATCATATATCCTACAAACATGCATATATGAAATCAAATCCTCTAGATACTTATACATAAATATAAAATTTAGTAATTAAAAATTTCAAATAATTCGAAATGTTATGTTTTTTTTTTTAATTATTAAAATATTTTTGTAAAGATTAAAAATCCTGAAAATATATTTAATTTCATTAAATTAATATACGTATGAGTATATATATAATGCTATATCCATTTATATAATACTCGTACATATACTAATACCCAATTTTGAAGTTATGATATAAATGTTTTTAAAACTATTACAAAACCGCATACAAAACTTTTAATCTATCAAAACTTAAGTCCATTTAACTAATTGAGTTAAAGGTTAAAGATATTTTATACCCCCTATATATAACAGGAATTTTAATTGTGAAGATAATATACAGATATTATTCAGTTTTGTTAATTTTATTAAAATATCTACAGGTTTAAGAAAAAAAAATTTTTGAAAAAGCATTTAATTTATTTATTTATTATTTTAGGATATAGGAAAGGAAAAGCTGACGAACTAGCAAAGAAAGGAGCTACTCAGAACACTAACTCCCCGGAAAGTCACCGAAGAGTTAGTTGCCCAATCAGTACCATCAAGGAACGGATCCTTTCTTTGTATATAGCGAAATCACAAAATAGGTGAAGCAATCTGAGCAATTGCACCATATCTAGAACATTGTGGCCCACATACAACAAAAGGAGATCAATCGAGTTGATATCCAAATCCCGCATAGATATAGCCAGACTAGTAGCAATAATCACAGGCCACTGGCCAGTGGGCACGCATGCGGCCAAATTAGGACTCCCACACAACACCTCATGCAGGAGCTGCAAAGAAGCAAACGAAAGTGAGAATCTAGAACACTTTCTTTGCAAATGTCCGGCCCTAGCTGGAGCCAGACGTCTCTCACTCGGCAAGCCGTTCTTCCACAACCTCAGCGAGCTTTCTAAACACAAAATCAAAGAACTGATCTTGTATCTGAACCGCTCGGGTTGGATATAAAACCGCAAACAATCTAAAAACACGGGTCACATGAGTGCAGTGGTATCAAAATGGCGCAATCTAGTGCTAATTGAGGCCTTCAAGCAGCATCGTGAAGGTCACCACCATACCTACCTACCTACCTAGGATATTGCAATATTAGAAAACTATTGGTTACTAAGGCCATTATAAGTCGAATACTATATTATTAAATTATACACCAATATATATTATTTATTTTGTTTATATTATATATTTAGACTATATTTGGTAGCAAGGTGGATTTGTTTTCAATTTATAAAACTTGCTACCTGTGCAGAATTTGAACCAGCACTCCCTCGGTTAATAAGCCATATGCTTAACCAATAGGTCACCGGAACCCACATTTAATTTAAATTCCGGCTAATAGTTTTAGTCTATCAGATTATAATGCTATAATTTTAGGATATCAGATTATTATGCTATAATTAATATTTTAGCAGAAAAATCTGTAATATAAAGTAAAAGGGGGCCTCAGTGTCCAAGTATTTAACCATATAGCTTATTAGCTGAAGTATTACGAGTTGAAATCTTGCACAAGTAGCAGGATTTCTTTTTAATTGGATGGAAAATTACTGAAAAAATTTTTTTCTTAACGAATAGATATATCCTCTTGTCATAAACACAAAATATCTAGTAGTTTACTTAATCTTACCAATCTTATTAGGTTTAGAATACAGTTTTGATTAAATTAGTACATTATTTTGAACCAATTAACCCTCAAAACATAACGAATCACCTTATTTAAAACTTTACCGATTTTTTGTATTCCTTGGATCTTTTAAAATTCCCAGTCTTATAGGTAGTAAAGTGTTTAGCGGTGCTTGTAGGATTTTTAAGTTTTTCTTTTTGTATACAAAAATGAATTTTCGAAAAACTTATCGATTAGATAACTAAAAATTAAATTTCAAATAAATTTTTTTGGCGAAAATATGAAAATATCGGTTATAGCATTGGTATTATTGTATATGATTCATTTAACTTTTTGGTTTTAATTTCCCTTAAAGTTAATTTTTATATTTTCAAACGAAAATTAATTTTCATTTTATTAAACTAAAAAAAAAATCTGTTTCAATAAGTTTTTTTGGCAATAGTCATGAATAGTTAGTTATATGCATTTTGTTTTTTATTTTTTTATTATATTTAATTTAAATGAAAAGGAAACCAATAATAATAATTACATATTAAAAATTATTAAAGGCCAACATATTTTCATCATCACAACAAAAAAATAAATATGGACTAAATTGTAAAAGGATATAACATATTAATATTAGGAGATCCTAGTTGATATTCCAAATAGACAATAACTCATAGAAACATGAACTCATTTTAATTTATTAAAAAACAAAAAAAAAATGTATAATAAAAAGAAATCATTTCATTTTTATTCTCAACGACAAGTCTATATAACACCATCTGTTATTAGATAAATATATCTAAATATATCTTAAGGCCAATAATTTTATTTCATACAGTAGAATCATACGAAATGTTGTGAAAACTACTAAGATGTGGAACATACTTTCACCTTGTACAAGAACCGTTTTAGATTCTTTTCTAATTTACCATCCAAATCACCCTTAATATCCTATTTCTCCTCCGTTTTCTCTCTGCCATTTTGCTAAACCTATATTTGCATAAAGATAAATTCATTCCTAGTGTTTAGTTAGCGGAATTAGATCTTCATGATGAGTGGTTCTATAACACAAAACAGAGATTATCAAACTTTGGGGACACTGAAGCAGAAAAACTAAAAGCAAAAACAAACAACGAAACCTTCATCAAACTATTCGAAGAGCATAGAGAAGAAACAAAATGCTGAGCCCTATTTATACAGATGCCACAAAAGAAGGCAACGGAATAGGAATAGCGTTAGTTGAAAAAGAGAAGGTAATAAAAACATTCATTTTACCAAACTACGTACAAATATACGTCACTGAACAAACAGCATTACTTAAAGCCGGAAAGGTGGAAATTAGAGGGCAAAAATTTATGCTATTTATAGACAGATATTGTTAGTAGTAGTTAAGTAATTGTTTAGATGCTCTTTATTGTAAATTGCTTTTGTGATGAATTTTAACGCCTAGATGGTCTCTTCTTTGCATTACTGTTTGAAAATTAAGAGTGCTTCAATCTTTGTAGATCTTATATAGGTCCATACAGATTAATTTAAAACCAATAATGTATTTATAATATCTAGTTGCTCATATTCATAAAGCTTAATAACCAGAAATAATTCATTCTTTTATTTAAGACTTTACTGTAAATGTTTTCAATATTTTAACTAGTGTACATGATAATTTCCATAAAAAAATTTGTTTCCTTGCTTATTCTTTATTTGTAAAAAAAAAAAAAAACAAAAAAGAAAAAATTATTTTTCAATTTAAAATTTACATTTAAATTTTTATTCTTATATTTTGATTTCTTGACCTTCACTTATACATTTTTCTTTTTTAATATTAAAGATATATGTATCTGTTAATATATGAATGTGTAAACTTAAAGATTGCTACTATTTTAATACATACTATATATATCCAGATATATAACATATATATACATATTCAATCTATAGAAAAAAATAAGAATATTAAAAACAAAAACTTTATAATTTCAATATCGCTTCATTTTAAGAAACTTTAGCTTTTATTGTTTTATTTTCTTTTCTTTTTTTCTTTGATAAAAGAGCAACAGCTAAAATATAATCCTCTTAAAAGAAAAAAATCGTTTTCGTCTCTTTCTTTACGTTATTATTATTTTTGTTTTTTTTTTTTTTTTCTAAAAATGGCTCAATTGAGTCAATGTTTAGGACTCAGTGCATGTTTATTACTGTTAATATACCATCATAAAAATAAAACAAACAACAACAATAAGGATGGTAACAAAAAATAACAAGCATATACGAAAAGAACAAAAAAAAATATATAACAGTAAAAAATAACTGTATTCATACAACTTATAAAAGAACAAACAATTAACAGACTTACAAACATTTACTAAGACTAACAATACATATAGAAAAGAAAAATTTAAGAAAGAAATTACAACACAAAAAAGAAAAAGAAAAATTAAATAAAATAAAACTGCAGAAACTTCTCTTGATTAGGAAAAGTGATTAGGAAATCCTCAAAGTTAATAATAAAAATGTTGTTTCCCAAAGATGACAAAGAGACCCACAGAATTATAAAAAAAAATTAAAATAAAACAAAATTGAAGAAAAAATTAAAATTACAAACCAAATGAAGAAATGTAACAAACAAAATACAGTTAAAAACAAAAAAAAAAAAAAACAAAAATGTAAAAGATAGAAAAAAAAATTTCAACACCAAAATAGTATAGGAAATAAACAATATAACATAAGACCATAATGGTACGTGATTCTTTATTCCTTTATAAACTTCTTATTGCTGTGACTGTTTTATGTAATAAATGTCACAACAAAAAAATTTAATAGAAAAATCACAAAGAAAAAAAAAATAAATTGTTTTAATAAAAATATTTCAAATATAATTTAACGTTTCGAATTAACAAATTTAATAATAATCGGTAATCGGTATTCAAATATATGTATACAATGCATGCTCTTATTACGCTCTCTGTACGCATCGAAATGTCAAAGTAGAGTTAAATATATTAACATGTTCATAATAAACGCTGCCGTAACGCAGCTGTTAAACTTTTAACTTTTTTCGCTTTCTTTACGCTTTGAATTGCCAAATAATAATTGAATAGTATTAAAATAAAAGATAAAGAGAAATCATTTTTTTTAAGTAGAATATGTATATATATATGTAAGTACATTTTATACAAATTACAATTTAATTCTGGACAGTCTTTGAACTTCATTAAGAGAGTGTTGGTTGTAGGAACAGCATAAACATTTTTTTTTCTCCATTTTTATTTTAAGTTTTCGTTATGAAATATGTATCCAAACATGCCAATTTTTCCATATACCAAATTAAATTTTATAATTTTTAACTACAAATTTTAAATATATTTTCAATTTATTTTAGTAGCCATTTTAATACCTACAAAATACAATGAGGCTACACAGTTTATTCGGTTACACACAGCAATGTTCTCTTAAATTTTCTTAGTGTAATGTATTAATGAAAAATTAATTTAATTTTTAGTTAAAGATTCATATGTTTGGGCTTTTTAACTCAAAAAAATAAATGATGAAAAAAGATAAAATAATAACGTTCTCTTTGGATGAAATTGAGAAAAAAAAGTGATAGTTTTTGCTTTATTTTAAGAGTTTTAGAGGACGTACTTATATTTTTCTATATATCATAGGTCAGATTTAAATATACGGTTATATAATATGAATTTCAGGTATTAATTTAGGCTTTTAAAAACTTTTCATTTATTAAATAAACGTAACACAAAAAAAGAAAGAAACATCAATTAAAGTAATACGTAAAATCATAGTTTGCACATTACTTAAAACAAAAAAAAACTAACAAATAAAACTTTCTTTTCTTAAATTTCGATTACATATATCTTAGAAAGAATCTGTACCCGGCTAATTCATCGCAAAGCAATTCATCACATGACCAATTCATCACGAGACCAAATCGCTCATTTATTAATTATTAATAATTATTCGCTCATCGATCCGCTCATTTATTAATTTTATTAAATAAATACCTTATAGAGTTTTGGAATTATAATAAAAATATTAACCCCAAAAAATACACAATGTAAAAAAAAAAAAAATTATTATTTTTCTCTCTCTTTTTTTTATTTGGATAATTCGTAGACCACGAAATAGAACCATTGTGCGGTATGATGATGATATAAAATACAACAAAACAACAAAAAAAGAAAAACAAAAAAATTAAGAATATTACATACAATTCATGTAACCTAACAAAGTATTTACTACCACCCATTTGATTTTCTTTTTTTTTTTGTTCACTGGTATGAAGTTTTTTGAAAAGATCAGAGTTTGGAAGGAGAAGGGGGAGGGCCAAAAAAAAATATTACAATACAAAATTTATCTAGAATATTGTGTGGTGTGTGGTTTTGGTGAATATAAACGTACGTGCAATGACGTTAAATTTATTTTTATTTTCTTTATTTGTTCGTTTGTTTGTTTTAAATTTTTTTTTTTTTTTGTCTTTATTTCTTCTCTTTTTTTTTTTGTTTTTGTTTTATAATAATTTTTCTTTTGAGATTTTTTTTTTTCCATTTTTTTTCTCTATTTTATTTCAGTAATTTTTTCTCAAATAGAGAAAACAAGAAAAATAATAATAAAAATAAAGTTAAAGAACAACAATAAGAAAAAAAAGAACAGAAAAAAAAGGAACATATTATTGTGTTCTATTTTGACTCTAAAGAATTAAATTTTATAAAATGGGATAATCGTAAAAAAGTTGGTCCTTACAAGTAAAATTGAAGAGTACTAATATCGAAGAGGTGACAGTATATACTTGTACGCTTATATACTAACATATTATATAGATATACATATAAAAATCCACTACTATACATTTTATAGCATATATATAACAATAACAACTAAAAAAAAAAATAAGCTTCTCTCGATGGTACAACTTATTTGATTGTTCAAAAAACAAAAACAAAAAACAAAGAAAAAAAATTTTGTTTAAAAAATCTGAAAAATTGGTTATTCGCGGAATTTGTTAAAAAAAAAAAAAAAATTAAAATCTCCCTTTGTTTCTAGCATTAAAAAAAAAACAAAAAAAAAAAAAAACAACTGAAAACAAAATTTCGTTTTCTATATACTGTCTTAAAATGCAACTTAAAAAAAAAAAAAAAAAAACAATAGGAATAATAGTAAAAAATAATAAATTTGAAAACTTTTCAATAAAATTCTTCTAAGTTGATTAAATTATTGACAAAAAAATAGAAAAGTAAAAAAAAATAAAAAAAATATGAGTAATGATTAAAAAATTTAAATCCTATATAAAGTGTAAGATAATATTGTATAATTCAATACAATACCTTTAATAATTTACCTTTATAAATTACAGATACTAATAAAGAAAAATTAAGTTTGGAAACAAAAATATAATACATGATACATTACCATCCCAATCCAGAATGACTCCAACGATAATTCTAATTCTTTTCTTTACTTTACTTTAGTCCAAAAAATAAAAAAATACAGTTTCTTGTATAATATGTATACAGAGTTGGTTTTAAGTTGTTTAACCATAAACCAAACCTAAACCACTAAGCTTATATTATTGGTTTTTTCAACTTGATGTCTTTAAACTTTTTTTCATTTCAAAAAAAAAAAAAAATTAAACACTAATACACTAATACCTATAACTAAAACTATATCATAAAATAATCACAAGATTTAAGTCATACATATATTTACATATATAAATATATAAATTTAGGGCATACTAGAGATATTATCATATTATTAAACTAGAGATATTAAATAAATAATTAAGCTGCAGTCCACCAAAATAAAAAAAATTACGTTTGTTGTTGATGTTTGGTTTTGGAAGGAGTCAAAAAGAAATATATGTATAAATGTTTAATTTTCAGTTATTGCAGCTGCAAAAATAATTTGACATTAAAATATTGATTTATTTAAATATTAAATAGCTATATAGTTGTTTTTTGTATCAACAATATACAATTTAAAAATATTTACTTATGGGCAGACCTACGTTCAGAATTAATATACATACATATAGAAATAAAACAAAAATAGAAAATATTTCTTTTCTTTTATACTCTTAAATAAAGTTTAGGTAATCAAAGAAAAAAATCCATTACTATAAGATAAAGCTCATCATAAGAACCACAAGACAGACTTTTTAATAATTTAATTAAATTATATTACATATATATATATATGTATGAAAACTAAAAACTATAATATCTTAGGACAATATCTATCCAGTTGTTACAAAATAAATCTGTTTTTAATTCATTAAAAGTTATAAATATTAGTAAAATTCTTAATTTTAAGGATTTTTATTAAAATGCCTCTAATAAATAATCGGTAAATTAAAAAATTAAAATGAATACTACATTGTTTCTTGTTTAATATTCAGGTATTAACCAACTTGCATAAATCTTACGCACTTCATCTCGTTAAATATTGATAAGGGAAATTATGTTGAATGTGTTGTCCTGGACCTATACAGAAAGTGTTCGACTGTGTGAATCATGACATTTTAATACACAAACTGTTTAAACTCCATCTTTCGGAAAACCAAATCCATTTTTTTTAAATCATAACTCTACCACAGAGACCAAATCGGAATGGTTAAAATAAATAAGTTAATAAGTGCTTCAAAGCGAGTGATATATGGTGTACCGCAGGGCTCAGTACTTGGAGGCGATCTATACAGAAAGCGTTCGACTGTGTCAATCATGACATTTTAATACACAAACTATTTAAACTCCATCTTTCGGAAAACCAAATCCAATTTTTTTAAATCATACCTCTACCACAGAAACCAAATAAAAATGGTTAAAGTAAATAAGTCAATAAGTGCTTCAAAGCGAGTGATATATGGTGTATCGCAGGGCTTAATACTTGGACCCGATCTATGACCCACATGAAAAAGTTGTTCCACAAAATTATTTTTTTTATGAGACCTATCCATGGTTAAAATTTTTTTTCTCTATCTTTAACGGTGTAGAAGTTTTGTAAACAGACGGACGGACGGACAGAGTGAAACTAATAAGCGCATTTTTTCAAAATTTTTTTGGAAATGTGCTAAAAAGTCGTATTATAGAATTGAACACTATTTAAAATTTTCATTGATTTAAAGTTATATTAGGTAAATTTAAATCAAACAAAGCAAAATAAAACTAATAGTTTTTAGGCCGCTATTCCACATCAATATTTTCATCATTTTTTATTGTCATAGCAATTGACAGTAAATGAAGAGTAAAAAATGATGAGTTACTATACATCAATAATAGTCTAGAATCATCATTTTCGTATTAATAATATTAAGATTTGGTAAGTGCCTGAAAATTTGATTCGCTGTTTTGCCAAACCATCTAACGACTATGACGCGTACTAAATAAATTTCTAAATATAATATACATATATGGAATTTTAAATGTAATTTCTGAACAAATTTTTATTTCATTGATCTGTTGATAATATCTATAAATTTGAAAACAAATTTTATATAAAAGAGAGAATTGAAAGTTTTAACGTAAATAAATTGGAGCTAAAAAAGATAAGTATTTAAATATTTGAATTAAAATTATTTATTCTATTCTTTCTTTCTTTTAAAAATATACATATACATACAATATCACTTTTTCACTTAAATTGTTTGTATTAGATAAAAAAATTAAAGGAAACTTTTTCTAATTATGACTGTATTTATTTTTTAATTTTATATAGTTAACAATTTTGATTAAAAATTACCATAAAAACTCGTATTTATCTCTTATGTGATTTGACTTTATCTATTAATTTTTCTTGCCACAAAATTCTTGAAACTTCTGAAAAAAAAAATTGGCACCACAAAATGTTTCTGAAAAAATAAATAAATTTAACTCAGCTGCTTATTTGCTGGATAACAATAATTTAAATTTAATTTAAAATAAATAAAATTTGAATTTTTGCATTTGACATAACAAACTTCAAATATATTTATCTGAACGATCCCACAAAATTTCAAAAAAAAAGGAGCCATTTTTATCGTTCAGCTGTTTTTGACAATAAAATAAATGAATGATGAGAATGATGAGGAAATGGGCCTTTCCACACGAGTAGTGTCCTCTTTCGTCATTTTTTACTTTTACCTTCGTTTCATTCCCTCTTGCGTATAAACTAAATTTGTGGTGGGGATTTTTAGGAGTAATTTTTTAAACCAAAATTTTAGAGTTTAAAAATTTAGTCCACTAACACAAACAAAAACTCAAATAAAAATTTTTATGAGGGTCAAAAAATTTTTATGTGTACATACGTTTCATTCTCGTTTGGAAAATTAAAGAAAAAAGTTTTTGAAACGGTCGTCGCAGTTTTAAATTTGACAACAAACTTACCTTTCAATACATATATATGTAGTTATATATTTAACAAATTGCTATATGTATTATAGATTTAAAATAAGAATATTATTTTATAAAAAATATCCAATTTCCACTAATAAAATCCAAAAAAAAATAGTCCGTTAATTCGAAAATTTATTAAAATATATTCTATTGACAAAAAGAAATTATGTTCACAGTACAGATTATTCTGTTTTTAGGTATATAATAAATATTATTTAAAAATTACAGGCAAATAAATCGTATGTTACTTAAACACAAAAAAAAAAATTTTATTTGTTTTATGCGTGTTTTTTTTTAATATTTATTATCTACCTCTCGCAACAAATTTTGTTTTAAAATGAAATATTTACACACACATATAAAAGTAACGACTATCGAGAGGAACAGTGTGGAAATAAAAAAAAGAGGAAAGTAGTCACGAAACGAAAGAGGACACTACTCGTGTGGAAAGGCCCAATGATTGTAAAATAGCATTGGTTTTACTAATGGTAAATGACAGGAAATGATGAAAATAATGATTTGTAATAGGCTTGTTATTAAAGTCGCGCATTTTCCAAAAAATAATTCAAACAGTTTAAAATACTGTCACTTGCACCAAAATTTTACTATTTTTGTTAGAATTTCATGCGTAAGAAAATATTTTGAAAAATCAAGAGAGTCTTTCTTCAATTTTAAGGAATCCCTTATTATAATTAAGTAAAAACAATTAACACTTGTAAAAGTTTTTAAGCTTTAATTTTTACATATTATTTTGCAAAAGTTATATTGATGTCTAAAAATAGCAAAATTTAAATTTTGGAGCTCCAGTAGCTATTAAACAGAGGGTGGAATAAAAAATAATTTTCAGTTAACTTTAGACTATACCTTATCTAACTAAAAGCCTGCTGATGTTATGAATGAATCAAATTCTTGCAAAAATTTTGTTTACAAAGAACGTTAAACTTTAATATTCTAAAAAAAATTGTATAATTTTGATACTAATTTATAAAGTTAAGATAATGTCCTGTACTCCTGTCGTTTGGTGCTTTTTAGATTGAAAAAATTTTAAACATAATCTGATATACATATATGTATACACTTTTAAAAATAGAGCTTTTTAAAACTTTGAGAGGCTGTATAGCTTTTTATTAGGGGCTACATAAAAAAGTTTATCTATATATATAACAAACGTCTAAATAATATAATGGTAAATATCTTTGAACTGTTTATTTAATTTAATTTCATATTTTAAGTTTAATTGTTTGTAATTAAGTTAATGAAAGTAAAATTATTTGACACTTTGCGGAATACCTTTCATCATTTTTTTTCTTTCAATATTGTGCACGAATATACATACATATATTAATTATAAGGGAATGGTTTACGTCAATTATTTTAAAATATTTTAATTGTTCATGTTTAAATTTTTATTTTGTTTATTTATTAACAGTTAAAATTATTTCTTTTTTCATTTTTATCATGAAATGAATGTCAAAAAAAGTAATAAATGTCAAAATAAGTATACAAAGCATTCATTTTAAGATAAAATAAAGTTTCTAAAAACTTTACTGCATAAAAAAATACAAAAATTGAATAAACAATTCACATATCTAACTCTCTCACACTTGCGCAAAATTTTCATATTATGATTTTTTGTTTCTTTTATTCAATTCTAAAAAGTTTAAGATTAAGCTGGAAAAAAAGTAAGGGTCATAACACCATAAACAGATGAACGGGCGAAGGAATAGAGTTAAACTAATAAGCTAATTTTTCCAAATTTTTTTTTCGGGAAAATGTGCGTAAAATCACAATCACAACCAAATCATCCTAAAAAAATTTAACTTTTTTTAAGAACAATAAAATTTTATCCATGATGGTCTTTTAAAAAAACTAATGTAATGGAACTTTTTTATGT
The DNA here is from genome assembly GCA_947095535.1 of Poecilobothrus nobilitatus. NCBI lineage: Eukaryota > Metazoa > Arthropoda > Insecta > Diptera > Dolichopodidae > Poecilobothrus > Poecilobothrus nobilitatus. Next base: position 259,740,592 of record OX352774.1, on the reverse strand, counting down.
AGCTCCTTAAAAGTTCGAAAAAAACCTATTTTGAAATTATGTATAGGTACCTCAGATTTGGTTCAACACTTTTTCAATTTAAAAAAGCCAAATGATAGGATATTTTAAATTCAATTATTTTGCTATTTAATATTTAAATTTTAAATTTATCGTTCTATGAAAACAAAAAGGTTGCAGGATTTTGCATTCTTCATACCTCCGGCAGCCTTTAAGATAGAATTATAAAATTTTGAGAGAAGAAAGATCTTTAAGATTTACCATCATAAGGTAAGTTATAGTTATTTTTGTATCACTTTCTGTCTAAAAACTATAAGGAGTCAAAAAGTGATATGTTTTTTACTTTTGGATCTGAAGAATTTGTTTAAAGTAAAAGACAAAAATTAAAGCTTAAGCTATATTTTAATATGTTCAAACAGTTTGTTTTAATTTAATTTGCTGGAAGTTATCATAATATTCTAAACTGTTTTTCTTTACTTTTTGGAAAATCTGCACCTTTAAAAATTTTACATTGTGGCTGATTTTGTTTGATTTTGTCAAAAAAATTTAGAAAATTATTTTTCTACGATTATTATAAACTTTCATACTCTTCTATAATTTATTTAATTTCTAAATTATTATATTTTATAATTAAATTAAATAAAACTAAATTAAAAAACATAATAAGAATTTAATTAAAGTACAGAATTTTAAATAAATGAACTTTAATTTTATCTTACTTGAAATTAATACAACTTTACTGTTATTGAAACTATTTTTATATTAGATATAATATGAAATTCTTATTTTAGTTTTTATTGTGAATTATTTTAAGCGCCTTTAATTATTTTCTTTCCGTATACATATATTAAAAAAAAAAAAAATTGTTCAATTGTTTCAATTTTTTTTATTCATTTTATATTTTTTTAATGAATTTTCTTTAATTCAGTTTTGACGTGTAAGAATCCTTGAGTGCCGTTGAAGTATTTCCACTTTTCAAAACTTATTAAAAACTTAAAATTGTAAAAACAAAAAAAAAATAAATAAAACTTACATAAGTGCTAATATAAATATGTACATAAAGATGTATATATATGTATAAAATTTAATTTAAGATTTGGGTCAAAAATATTTCCACAAAAATCTTATGAGGTTGATTCATTTGATTTTCTGATTAAGGAGTACATTATTTTCAAAATAATTATAACGGTAATATTTTTTTTTTCTAAATTTTAATCTATAGATCTAAAGATCACTGTACAGTTGGATCATTGACCTTGTTTTTATCTTGTAAACAATAAACTTTGAAGGAATTTAAAAAAAAAAAACTGATAATGCCTCCACTCAAAATTTTACTACAAGAAACAACGAGTGTGACATATACTCACAACTTCCACTGTAGAAGTCGCGTTTATTGAATCATATGCCATTATATATATTCTCTAAAGTTGGTATTTTATATGTGAACCATTTAGTTAAGTTTAAGAAGAACATTAACATCTTTCTTTAAAATTTCGCTCCAACTTTTCCCACCTTTACTGTCCACTATAATCCCACATTTTACTGTCCACTATAATCCTAAATTTTATTTTGTTAAAAATTCTTTCCATATATCCTTATTTTCGAAACTAAACTGTATTTTTGGGTTAATGATCATATCCTAAAAGTTTAGTTTTAAAGGGGGTGGATTTTACTTGGTTCCGCGATTATGATGAACCGCGTGTAGTTCTTTTGATTTGATCTGGCAAATATTTTTGATATCTCTCATTCTTTCAGTTAAATGCGATTATAGACAAACATATGTATTGTACTTTTTGATCGTCCTATGTATTTTAATTACTAAACTGTTCATAAAATATTGTTTAGTGTATCCCATAAATTAAAGATATCGACGAATTACTTACCTTTTACCTAAACATAAAACAAACATTTTTACTTTTTTTTGTTGGAAAATGGCAATAGTCGCTTACATATCTTTATAAATCAGAATCAATATTTTATATATTATAGAATTTATTAATTTTTAAATTAAAATATTTTATAGATATTAAATAAATAAATGATCGATAATATCACTATATACTCTTAATAAGATAATGGAGAGGAGAAGAAGATACATAGGTAATTCAGATGACATGACCATTTTATAATAATTTACTATATATCTTCATAAGTACATGCATACTCTGAAAAAAAAAAACAGACTATTTTTTTTACATTATTGTTTTATTTAAAAAAAAAAATTTTTTTTTTCATAATTATATAAAATATATATGTGCAGATTATATAGAATATTATGTATTACATACTAACATATTTTTTTCTCGTTTATTAAATTTTTCATTACAAAGAATAAAAATAATTTTGTCTCTGAAATTATATGAAAATAAAGAAAATATTTTATGAAAAAAAAAAAATATTAAAAAAAAATATAGAAACAGTTAAAGAAATAAAAAAAAAAAAAAAAAAATTAAGAAAAGTACTTAAAGAAAAATAAGGAAAGTTGCCAAAATGTTAGATTTTATTATGGACACTTAAAGAACTCTTTGAATAGAAAACAACATTTTATCAAAAGAAAAATAACTAGGTATATGTACAATATATATATGTATATATATATACATATTGTATACCTAATATAAAAATATAGAACATAATATAAGGAAAAGAAAAATTTCATAATGAATCCTAAAAATTAATTTTCCACTTAATTTTTTTTTTTTTTTTTTTCAATTATTTCTTTCTTTTCATTTCTTAGAAAACATTTATATGTATGTGTATAAGGTATAAGTAATAAAAGTACATACATCCATATATATCATTATATTATTTTTTTTTCCAAAATGTCTTTTAAAAGAAACAGTGTTTTTTATTTTCATTATCCAGTTTAAGATTATTTAAATTTAAAAAGCACCAAAAAAAAAAAAAACAAAAAAAAAAAAATTAAAATACAAAATTATTACTGCATTAAAGAAGCACTTTATCAAATATATTCACTTTTAAGTATCCTTCCTACACACACACTTATAAGTTATAATTAAATAATATATTATATTTTTATACAGTTATTTTTTTGCAATATTTTAAAAATAACAACAACTGATATTATAAGAATTTATATCTAAAAAATAAAATTTCAATAAATAATTTCAATTATTAATGTAATAAGAAAAACTTTACTAAGTTTATACACAAAAAAAAAAAAAAAGAAAATATATCATACTCATTTATATCAAATTTAGGACAATATTGAACTGTTATATTACTCATTTCTATCCAACATTTGTATCTATATCTATTAAAAAAAGAATCTATAATTTAATTAAAAATAATTTCAGTTTTCTTTTCCAATTTCGTTAATTCTTTCCCCTTTCTCTTTTATCTAAAGTCATTTAATAACAAAATAATAAATTAATAAGCTTCTAACAAAGCACTGTAAATTTGCTTCGATGGATCAAAAAGATTGTTTAAGAGGAATTCCCCCAGAAACTTTCTTCTTTTTTGAGCAAGAATTGGACATTCACACAGCAGGTGAAAGATTAATTTCTTTATTTTTGCAGCTTCTGCACAAATCATATGAGGGAAATACTAGCCTCATGGTATGTTTGCCGACCGGACAATGTCCAGTTAAAACTCTTATTATATTACCAATATTTCGGCGATTTACGGTTTTTTAGTTGAATGTTTAAGATCTAATGTAGGACAGCTTTGTTTGGCCACAGCGCAATTATTAATAGAGAACCATCTGCGGTTTGTGAGCGTATTGGCTTTTTGTTAAGATCAATATTTACAGATTGTAATCGAAACCCCGAGATTCTGCAGCTTTTTTTGGAGAATTTTAAGGTTTGTACCCCTCCCAGCGAGTTCAACAGCTCTTCCAATAATATATAGTTCAAAAATTTATTAAAATGCTCACGTTTTTTATGATGGTAAATTTTATTATATGGTCCTCGATTTTATTTTATTTAATTTTTTTTGACAAAATTCGTTCTATTAAAAGTTTTGTACATATTTGCACTCAATAAAATTAAAAAAATACATAATTATTTTTAAATCAGAAATAATACATTTAAAATTTTTTGTTTTGTTTGTTTGGTAATGTAATTTAATGGTACAGATGGGCAATATTAATTCTTTGTTTTCCTTCTAAAAACTGTTAGTTGGTGTTAGCCGTTTCATTTAAACATATTTTTCGAAACAAATATATTTTCGTCGAATACATGACAACATAAACAACTAAAGAAAAAAATCACAGATTTTCAAGAAAGTGCACATTTCACACATCACATTTTTTATTGCAAATATATAATTTTTGCGTTTCTTTTACAGAGTAAACTACTCTTTTCCACTCTCAACTACACCAACCTACGAGCAGCTACGAGAAACAGTAGATAGGAGTAAATACAATTATGTTAAGTTAGCGTTCCATTTATCTACCAACTACTCTCAACTACTCTTTTCGTGTAAAAGGAACGCAAAACAATATTAATTACGAAGTATCCATCTTTTCTGCTGCTATTGATTATACTGTTTTTTTTTTTTTTATTTTTCTTCAACATTCTAATTTTTAGCACATTTTCAAAAAATTTTGAAAAAATGTGCGTATTAGTTTTACTCTGTCCTTCTGTCCGTCCGTCTGTCTACGTGTTTTCAAAACTTTTACACCGTTTGAAATAAAGAAATAAAATTTTAACTACTGCTAGGCTTCGCCAAAAATTAATTTTGTGAAACACCTTTTTCTGTAGCCTCACCTGTCATTTTTGTATATTATATCAAAAAAATTTGGACAGATATCCAAGTTACAGGTGCTAATTTACTATTTTTAGTAAAATTTTAACCTTTTATAGACGGGCAGCGATACAAAAATAGTTTCTGAAATAACTCAAACTTATTTTTAAGGATAGATACCTACTCCTCTCAAAATTTGAAGTTTCTAATTTAAACCGTTTGGAAGTAAAAAAGGGCCAAAAATTTTGAAAAACTTGAGTTTCGCATAACGGTAAATTAAAAGACCCTAGGCAATAAATGTATTGACTTTCAAATTAAGTACTTTTAAATTATTTTATTTTTTCCAGTTAACTAAGCATTTTTTTAGTTCTAGATTAATGCTAATTTATAGTTTTATTTGTTGTTTTTATATTTGAATTTATTACTAGGGAAACTGTCGGAAAAAAGATATGTAGTTTTCTTTTCATGAAAAAATGTTTTATATGATTTTATATGATAACAATTTTTAGTAGGTACCTATTTTCTTTACAAAATGAAAATGAGTTAGAAATGTTTTCGATGTTTTTTAAGTGATTTTAATGTTAACAATTTATAACAAACTATAGAAATTAACTCATCTTTTTCTGTGTGATCAAAAATTTGGTTGAATGTACCATAGATGTATTAACTAATAGATGGGAAGTTAGGTATAGTCGTTTCTTTTCTTCTTATGTGTTATGTGTTATGTGTCCTATCTTAAGGTATTCAGTCAAAAAAATATATACGCATTTTATAATATGTATACATTTCGTTCACTCAGCTGTTTACATTTATTAAAATAATGTAAAGCAGTTTTTCATAACCATAGTTTCATTCAGAGATTTTAAATTTTTATATTACTTACTAATTGATATTATTTTGTTTTTAAAATTAAAAATTAAATTTAATTAAGGTTATTCAAAATTTTTATTACTTGTAAAGTAACAAAATAAGTGATAAAATTCTTTTAAAAATTAGAAATGAATTTATTTCACCTTTTAGGAAGCTATTTGTGAGGAAACTAAAGCAATACATCCGCATGGTTCACTCAGCTGTTTCTTTAAATTGGCTGAAAATATATTCTTCACTGCCTATCTATTAGTAATATATCTATGCTATGTACATACTTACGTACAAAAAGAATTCCTTCTTTTAAAATATGATAAATAAAACAATGTTTGTATTAATAAATAAATATGTATGTTAATACATATACATAGTAAATTTGAATAGATAATAATGATATATAATGCAATAAAAGATACAGTAAAAAAAAAACAACGACAAAACAATACTCATACAATAACACATAATTTAACGGTTGTTGATTTTACTCAATTAATTCTCGTGTTTTTCACTCAAATTTAAAAAAAAAGTAAATAAATTTTTTTTTGACATCACCTATGTACTTTTATTATTGAAAAATATGTCTTACATTGTATAATATATTAGCACGAAATTATCACAAGTCAGGTTGGCCGAGCGGTCTAAGGCGCCAGATTTAAGCTCTGGTTCCCAAACGGGAGCGTGGGTTCGAACCCCACACCTGACAAGAATTTTTTTTTTTTTTTTTTTTAATTTTTTTGAAAATTACAATTACTTATTTTTTTATCTTTAATTTATTATTATTTTATTCTAATTTAAAGATTTTAAATGTTATTTTAATTTTTCCTTTATATACGGTTATATTGTAAATTTACATATTATATTATACCACTTTACGTTTTATATGTTTCTTTATGATAGTATAGCAGCTTGTATATATTATCTGATATTATATTATTTTGTATAAAATCTGTTATAATAAATAAAATATTATGTATAACAATTATTATATTATTGTTTATCCAATTCCAACAAATATTGAAACTCCTTGTACGCAAACCAAAATTAAAATCGGGTTGTTGCAGTTACTATTCGAAAAGAAATAACCATATTATAATAGCAGAAATTATGTCATAATTATGTATTGTATTTGTATCAAAAAATAACATAATTATTTTATTACTTATTGAGGTTGATATCTTTGCTATATGTTAAAATAATATTACCAGATATTACCAGATTTTACCAGAAATACTAGATTACACAGTTTAGAAAGTTGAAAGGGTTTAAAACAAAAATAAAATAATTTCGAAAATATGTCGGAAAATAGAGTCATAGAAGAAGAGGTAAGATTAATTTTAAAAAATTATTGTAAAAAAGCATATATCAGATAAATATGATATTTATGTGGGAAAGAGAAAGAATCAAAAATTTTAACATTTAAATAAAATTTACAGCCTTTTCAGTAAACACATTTTGTAGATATACGATTTTTCATAATATGTACAAAAATGACTATAACTATTTTGCAATTAAGTTATTTTAAATTATGTATTGTAATAAATTTATCACTTTTATTATTATTATGTTTATATATTTTATCTGTCCACTCTTATTCTAAGAACTTAAGCATTAATGTCACTTTCGTACTTTTAATATTCTCAGCCAGTACAGCCACTGCTGGTTTTTACATAACAAATCTTACGGCTAAAACTTAATAATAACAAGTACAAAATAAAACATGATAAATTCAAATAAAAAAAAAAATTATTACATTGACTTATATGGTAAATTACAAATTGCTTACAAAGCAAAAACACAGTTAGATTTGAATTAATATAACTCAGTTAGGTAAAAATAAAATAATTTGTACAATATGAAGTGTAATCTAATATTATGAAGGTTAAAGTTATTGTGTAAGGTTAGTAAAAAATGTTTGTATTAATTTTTGTTTGAAAGTGTTCCTTGATATTTGTGTTGAAAAAAGATTACTGTGTTTGTTGAATGTAATGCAACATCTGTTAATTGGTTCATTTCTTCCATATTCAGTTCTATGAGTATTTTCAATTAAATACTTAGTTTTCCGTGTAACTCTAACTTCATTGTTTAATTTAAAACTATCTATCAAAAACTGAACGTCAATATTTTTATTTAAAACGTCAAAAGTAAAACAGGATGAAAGTATCTGCCTGCGTGAGGATAAAGTTAACATGTTCAATGAATTTAATCTTACATTATAATTAGGTAGCATTGAATAGTCAATAGGGTTATATTGATTTCTCAAAGCAAATAAAAGGAATTGTTTTTGAACAGATTCAATTCTATCGGAATGTATTTGAAATGCAGGATTCCAAACAATGTTGCCGTATTCTAGAATAGATCGTACTAAAGAACAGTAGAGAGATTTTGTCACCGCTATGTTACTGAATTCTTCTAATAGCTCTTCTCTTAATGAATCCTAACATTTTGTTTGCCTTGGAAATCATATGCTCATAGTGAAGATGGAAGTTAAGCTTATCATCCAAAAGAATCCCTAGATCGGTCATACTGCTTACCCTTTCTAGAGTTACATTATCAATAGAATAATCGAATAAAATAGTAGATCTTTTCCGTGTAAAACTAATAGCCTTGCATTTTTGAATGTTCAGCTCTAACTTGTTGGAAAAGCACCATTCTTGTAAAGAATGTAGGTTTGACTGAAGTAATGCAACATCAGAAATATTTTTGATAACGTGGTAAATTTTAAGATCGTCGGCAAATGCAATATGTGATACACTCACTAGTTTGGCCGAAAGATCTGAAATTAATATATTAAATAGGAGTGTACTTAAATGGCTAACTTGAGGTACTCCTGAAGTATCGGTCACTGTGTTTGATAAAAAACCTTGGAATTTTATATTTTGAGTTCTATTTGTTAAGTAAGAGTACAGCCAAAAGTACACGAAATACCTATTACAATAAGCTTGTTAAGCAAAATAGTATGATCGACACGATCAAATGCTTTACTAAAATCTGTGTAAATAGCATCAACTTGGTGCCCATTTTCCATTTCATTAAGGATTTCAGATGTATAAACCAAAAGGTTTGTTGAGGTAGAACGACCTTTTCTGAAACCATGCTGCTGTTCATTTAATTTTGTGTTTATGATGAGTGTAATTTTGTTTACAACCATTTTTTCGAACAACTTAGGAATAGTCGATAAAATAGCTATACCACGGTAGTTTTCGACGTGTGCTTTGTCGCCCTTTTTGTGGATGGGAATTAAATAAGACGATTTCCAAGCATATGGGAAAACACCTGAGGAAAGTGATTTATTAAAAATGAGATGAAGTGGATAAGTCAAATAACTGACACTATTCTATAAAAAAGTCGGCGGGATTAAGTCAGGTCCTACACCTTTTTTAGTATCGATGTTAATGATTGCTTCAAATATTTCATTTTCAGTAAGACATAGATGCGTAATAATTGAATTTGAGTTATTTGTTTGATTTGAAAGATCAAAATTTATAGAAGATTCATGTGGACGATAAACTTTTTGAAAACAATCAGCAAAGAAATTACAGATTACATTAGGACAAGACGAGGAAGTGTTGTCTTTCGACATTGAGTTTGGGTAGCCGTAACTTTTACGCTTAATATTTATAAAGTCAAAAAAATTTTTATTATATACCATCCATACCATTACCAATACCAGATTACCAGGCAAGGCAGGCAATCTTGTAGAAAATTTTAATCGAAGTTTGAACCAAGTACACTCGATAATAATGTTCGTAAAATAATATTTCTCTATTTTCTAGCATTCTTTTTGCTTTTATTCAGTTCATATAAAAATTAAAAATATGACTGCGGTTTTAGCACATTTCCAAAAAATTTTTGATGTGCTTATTAGTTTCACTCTGTCCTTCCGTCCTTCTGTTTACAAAATTTCTACACCGTTAAAGATAAAGAAAAAAAAATTTAACCATGGGTAGGTCTCACAAAAAAATTAATTTTTTGGAACAACTTTTTTATTATTTTTTTTAACTTAACTCTGTAAATTAATATCAAAATTATACATTTTTTTTAAATTTACTATTAGTGAAAACCAAATTTTGCATGATTTTTCTACCCTAATAATTCCGGAACGCTTTTAAATAGTGGCTTGAAATTTTGAGGGCACAAAGAACTTTTAGAATTAGTATTGCTTTGCTCAGAATTTTTTTTGGACCACCCCTTGTTTATGAGCTATTAAGGCTCAAAAATTGAAAATTTGTTATTTCTAAACACCTGTAACTTAGGCACCTGTACACATTTTACTTCGGCAAGATGTAAAAATTAAAGCTCCAGTAATATATTTTTACGTGTGTTAAAGGTTTTTTTTAGTTGTATAGAGTTCCAGAGTTACAGCCCCTCAAAATTGCAAAAAAGCCCCATCCACAGATATATATATCTCAGACTCTGCGTAATAGTTTTGCAATCTAAAATCACTAGAAGACCGCGTTATAATTTAGCGTTGTGTGAAAACCACATTTTGCATGAAATTTCTTTTTTCATAACTCCGGCACGCCTTTATATAGTTAACTTTAAATTTTGAGACAAGAAAGAACTTTTAAAATTAGTATAAGTTCCCTTAGAAAATTGTTTTGCGTCACACCCTATTTAAGAGCTATTAGGGCTGAAAAATTGAAAATTTGCTATTTTTAGGCATCCTAAGTTAAATACCTGTACAAATTTTTCTTCGGCAAGACATAAAAATTAAAGCTCCAAAATAATATATTTTAACGGTTTTTCTTAGTTAAGGTTTCGGACTTACAAAAAAGTTCTTAAATTTTCAAATTTTTGTGCAAGCCACAATTCTAAACAGCTTGTATTGTCTTTTGGAAATGTGCGCTTTTAAAAACCGTTGTTTTACATTCTATCTTGTTTATTTATTAGTTTATTGCAGTTATTATGTTTATTTTTTAGTTTAGTGCAGTTAAGCTACTGCTGGTTATATACAGGCAATTGCGTAGAGAAATAATTTAAAAAATAAGATCCAAATTTTGGACAACTTAGTATAAAAAAATAGAATTTTTCAACTTAAATTTGAAGGATTTTATTGTTCTGCAGTAGAAAATAATAAATGATATTATTTTTTCTAAAATTTGATTTTAATTTTTGCCATTCTCCAAATTATTCCAAAAAATTACCAAATTATCAAAAGAATTACCAAATTACCAAAAAAAAAAAAAATATCTGAATAAAATTACCAAAGTGGCAACCCTGTTGCTTGGTATATAACCAGCAATGCTTAAGCACTTTAATCGAAGTGCCAGTGGGTGTGCATTTTTCAGTATTTTTTTTTCGGGATTTTTTCGTTCGGGTTTTTTTTTTTTTCAGCAAAGGTTTATGCAATCTATTTTATAATTTAAATACGAGTTAAGTATTTACAAATTTAAATAGATTCAAATTAATTAAGATCAGTTACAAAATGACTGTGTTAAATTATAAAAATTTTAATTATATCCAACAAGTCAGTGAAAAAGAGTAAAATAAATGAAAAAAAAATGTATACCTATGTACATATACGCATATAACATTTTATTGAAAGATAATTGACAAAAACATTTGACAGTAACTGTTAAAATGTCAGATTATTACGTAAGTGTTATCGAGTACCATATTGAATTATTTACAGTAGAAAAAAATCAATATGTAGCCCTGCACATAGTGACAGAAAATAAATAGATACCTTATATCAAAACTTTCAATAACGGAAATGTTTTAACTTTTTATGTTTCAACAAACTTTTCTTTTTTTATATTTTAAAAAAAATTAGAAGAGCTATTATAAAAACGAAAATACTGCTTTGCAAAGAGGTTTTGATTTTATAAATAGTTAGATAGCATTTTATTATTTTAATTTTCAATTGATAAAAATTATCAGCAGTTAATTTTTTTTTTTTCTATCTTATCAATTTAAAATAAAATTTTTTAAGCTTTCAAAAGTTATAATTGGTATAAAAACAGTTTAGTATGTCTGTAAATTTTGTACATTAAACATCATTTTCTATAAGTTGCTTTGTATAGTAACAATACATTAGGTATATAATAATAAATTTAAAACTATACAGAAAAAATAAAGAAAGAAATAAAATAATAAAAATATGGCGGCAACAGTACATAATTTTATGTTAACTTCTTCAGATAATAACTGTGAAAAATCGGTAAGTATAAAATTAAAATTTTATATGCACTTAGAAAATATGTATAATTATAACTTCATTATGATATTTTAGTTAAAGGATTTATATAAAGCTATTAGTCATTTATCAAGAAATCCAAATAGAACAGTTTTTCTTAAAAACTTAGAAGTTGATTTTAATGAAATTGGACAAGAATTTAACATAATAAACCGGGAAAAAATGAAAAAAGTAACATACACATGCATACAAATGCATACATATACAAAAAAAAAAACTTTAATTACTATTTTTTAATCTAAAATTTTAAAATTTTTAAGGAAATTTTAAGTAAATTATTAAATGAAGCTTTCGAAAAAGGTGATTTGGATGTTTTTAAAAAAACTTTATATCACGATAAATCAATTGCATTTCAAAAGTTAACAAATGGAGAAGAAAGCATTTTTAAAAAATTATGGGATCGTCAAAAATTTGATGAATTTTTAGTGCCATTATTAAGGGAAGAATTTCCGGTATGTTATTTTTTTTTTTTTATTTAATTTTTATACTTCGTATATATTTAAATATAGTAAATATGTAAATATATATGTATGTACCTATCTAGATTTCATATTCATAAAAATAAGGAATAAGTTACATAGTTGTGATTTTTTTCATCTAATAATTAATAATTTTTTTTATAACTAATAATAAAATTTAATTTTTAAATTTTTTAGTCTAAATTGAAAGAAATTTTAACTTAGCGATTAGACATCACATCACTATTTCTTCAATATTCCTTCATTATTACTTCCATATTCCTTCATTATTTTTGCAAAAATTAAATAGAAATTTTCGTATTTTTTTTTTTCATATTTTTTCTCCATATTTTTTTTCCATATTTCTTTTATATTTCTTCAAAATTTCTAATATTTCGAATCTATTTTTGGCATTTCTTAAAAATACAAAATAGTGATGGCTGATGTCTAACCGCTTATTTAAAAAAAACAAAAATATGGAGAAATTATGGAACAAATATGAATTGACAACATTGAAGTCTAACCGCGATCTAAGGTTAATTTGAAATTAAATCATTTTAATGATGTATGTATTGGATATTGGTCATTTTTAAATTTCAAAATTGAAATATTATAAAAGAAGCCTATACTTATAGTCAAAAAATTCTTATATTATATTATAAGTATATGGGTTTTAATATAATCGATCCGAATTTCGAATATCATTTATATACTCTCGATCACTAATAGCATACGTTTGCGTATATAAAAATTTGTGTACGAGATTTAAGCGATATTATCGTTAGATAGTAATTAATAGATTTTTATTTATTATCGGTGAATAATTAATAGATTTAGATAATTAATGGATTGTGGAATTTTTCGAGATTTTTAATATAAAAATGCGAAATATTGGTTATGTTTGTTGCAACTAAAGGTGCGATACTATTGATATTAGCAGATATTAGAGAAAGGGCCTAGAAAGCTTTCATTTAAACTTTCAAGTTGATTGGAAAAAATCTGTGAAAATAAATGTCTGTTTTGCTTCAGTTATTATTTTTTTATTTTTTTATTTTATCTATTAACTATTTGCTAAAACTAAAATTATCTATTTTATCTTGTATTAACTTAAAATTTTTATCTATAAGATAAATTTAAATATGTACTTTTAATTTTTAAAGTTTTTAATAAATTTTTTTTTTTTTTGTTTTTTGGTATGATAGCCTGAATTCAATACATTTTTTAATCAACAATTTAAAGAAAAAAACATTGAAGGAATTTGTATACTATTGAATGATAAAAATATGTCAATATTTAATTCATTTGAATTAAATTCAATTAATAATAATGATTTTTCCAATATAAATATTACAAATATTAATAATTGGTTTAAAGATGATGAAAATGAATTTAAAACAATTTCATATAAATTTCTTTTACAACTCGGTACAAAAATAATGGAAATGGAAGCTAATGGAAATTTTTCAGAATTAAAAAAATATGTATTAAAAGAATTTATATTAGCTTTAAATAATGAAGAAAATTATAAAATTAATTCTGCTGCATTTATGAACTATTCTAACATTCATAGTAAAACTCTCAAGTGTTATATAAATGAATTGGAAGAAAATCCAGATACAATTGATCAAAAAAAACTAGAATATCATTTAAAAAATAATATCTTATGGTATGAATCGGCAGTATTTAAAAAAAATTTTAAAAATTATAAAAAATTTATTAGTAATAATAAAGATTTTAAATCAAATGCATCATTTATTATAAAATTATTAAAATTAACAATATTAAGAAAAACTAATGATATATTACAAACAATATTTAAAATTTTAGAAAAAAAAAATATAAATTATTTAATTTGGGAATATGATAAAATAAATAATAAAAATGATACATTATTATCTTATGCAATTAGATGGAATAATATTGATGGAGTAAAAATATTATTAAAAAATAAATCAATATTATTATTAAAAGATGATTACTTTTATAATAATTTAGAATTTTTTGAAAAAGAAAAAACAACATTTGAAATTTATTTAAATCAATGTTTAACATTTAATTCAATAAAAAATGATAATAAAATCTGTTTAAATTTTTCAAATTTTATACAAAATTTTGATTTTAATGATGATATTAATAAAAATGATAAAGAAAATAATATAAATATAAATATAAATTCAAATATAATCATAAATTGTTTAAATAAATTAAAAAATTTCTTTGAACAAAATAAAAATAATGAGAATAGATTTTTACCTTTACCTGTTCAAAATTCACAAATTAATAAACAAATAAATGATAATAATAATATAAACAGTAATTTATTACAATTAAAAGAATCAAAAAAAATTATTAAAACTTTAGAATTTTCAAATATTATTTATGAATTTGCGAAACGTGAAAAATTACAACATTTATTAATGCATCCAATTATTTTAGCACAAATATTTTTAAAATGGCATGAATATTCTTCAATAAATTTTTTTAATTTAATATTAACATTATTTTCATTTTTTTCTTTAATCTGTTATCCATATTTATATTTAAATCTTCCAATAGAATTAAATTATATTAATTGGTTTTTAAAAATAATAATATATTTTGGTATTTTACATAAATGTTTTCGGATTTTTTTACAAATTATAATCATTTGTAAGAAAAATATTTATTTAAAAAATTTTAAAATAATTAAAGAATTATTTTTTAATATTATAAATATAATATTATTAATATTAATAATTATTACAACAATATTTACATTACAATACATTAATAATACAAATATTAATAATTATAATACAACTGATAATAATTATAATCAAACTAATATTAAAGAATTAAATAAAAATAATTTAATATCATTTTCAAATATTCCAATTTTTAATGTTATTTTATCAATAATTGATTTAATATTAATTTTTGAATTTTTAACGGTATTTATATTGAAACGAATGTTTTTAAGATATATAAAATATTCTATTTTTGTTTTAATATTTTTAATTGGTATTATAACATTTATTTTTCCACAATTACCAACATCAATTATAAATCATTTAAAAAAATTGATTGGAGAAATTGAAAATGCCGAATTAGAGAGTTTATCACTTTTACAAAAAGTTTTATATACTGGCATCGTATCTATAATAATATCTATTGTTTTTGGTTTTATAGCTACATTAGCTGCTGGTGATTTTAAGGTAATTTAAAAAAAAAAAAATTTATGTTTAATGTTTTCTTTTTTTTTTTTTCAGATATTGTAATAATTCTATAATATTATTACTTTCTTTCTAAACGTCTGTCCACCAGTCTATTTATAAATAAATTTTTTTTCGAAATTTATTATTAACGAAAATTTTTCGAAAATAGAAATTTTGTTTTTGTATTTCTTTGCAGAGTTTGTAGAGAGGGGCCTCGATGGCCTAGTGGGTAAGAACGTATAAAATATGCTGTAAACACCAAGGTAATGTGGTTTCTAATCCCACACACGTCGTAAAAGTTATTCCCCCTTACGACATTTACAGCCAAGCCTGTACAGGAAAGGCTGTATAATATCCTGTTCACATTTATGTGACAGAGAAATGCAATCAATAAAAAAAAAAAAAAAAAAGCTTGCAGAGAGTATAAAAAATAAAGTTTGCAAAGAATACGTAATTGATTATATATAAATACATTTGGATTTTTTAATTATCCTTAAGTTTTTAAAAAATATAAGATGCAATGTTTTAACATTAACATTTTGTCTCCACTAAATAAATTTTTTCAAATTGTAAAAAAAAAACGAAAAGCAGTGCTGTAGAGTAGACTGTGTCAACTTTGGGATACCCCTATGAACATAATATATGCTGTTTCTATAAAACTTGATTATCTTTTACAAAATTTCAAATTTTTTACTTAATTAAGTAGCGAAATATATTTATGTAAATTTTGGAGTTGCATGACAGCTACTCGAACCTGCTGCCCCAAACCAATCACATTTTACAAAACTTATTGCCATAAAACTCATCTTTTATAAGATTTCACATGCCTAGTTTAATTAAGTTCTAAGATTATGCAATCTACTAGAATCTACTGGTTTTAAATAGCGAAACTAACAATTTTACAAAAGTGGTATGGTGAAATTTCTTTATTTTACGAACAAAGACATTTAATAAACTTTCATAATTTTATTGCATTAATTTATGATTTTTTGATCCGCTATTAGTGATTAAAAATTTAAACGTACATGGCTTAATCCACTAATTTTTCGGTTCAGATTCGTTTCAAATACTTGAGTCTATACATGTAGTTCGGCTCCTTTAAGGTTAAACGTTAAATTTTCTTAATTTTATGACAATGTATTATCTGGACATCTGGACTTTAAAAAAGCATATCTATACCTATTTAGTTTAGAAACATTTTTAAATAAAATTTTTTAATTAAATTCATAATTAAAATTAGTTTCTTTTTTTTTTTTTTTTTTTACAGGATACAAAAGAAAAAGCCAAATTGCAAGGTTTAATATACAAAGTTAATAAATTACATAATTATGAACAACATATAACATTTTTTTCAAATTGGAATTTTTGTATATATTTACTAAAAAGGTTTAAGCATAAATATTTTGCATCGAAATTATATTTACATACTAATACGGGTGAGATTATGTATTCGGCAAAGGATTATTTAAAAGATAGAAAAATATTCATTTTTAAAAATAACTTAATATTTCATAATGAAATTATTGAAGCAGCTAAAAAAATATGTGAAAATGAAATTGAACAGCGCCTCAAACATAAGGAAAACCGGAATCAGGTTCGGACTCATTAAAAATTGGGTTCGAATTTCGATTCAATGTGCAAAATTATAATTTTGTTCGAATCGAGTTCGGTTTTCAGTTCAAATTTTTTAAAAAAGTCAAAAATCAGAAAATATGATATGTAAATTGAAATTCGAAGTTTTTTAAGCCCTATCAAATCAGTCAAAACTCTTTAAATTCAAACAAATCATTCAAAAAAAAATTTCAAACCATAAAAGAGCTTCTCTATTACGCTAACTTAAGCAACAGTAACCACTAGGCTATACTGATACTTAAGCAGCTTCATATAGAAGAGGAGGTTCCAATTTCCGTTCGTTCCAAAAATTCAAAATATTTTTAGCTTTTTTTTTTATAAATTACAAAGTCATTTTTGACGATACCATCGATACTAAGTCCAACTGTTATTATATTTTTTTTTCTGCTTCTATATTTTTTTAAATGTTTAAAAAGAGTGATAAAAAAGTCTTAAATTAAAATTTAATAAATAAAAAAAAATTTATTTTAGTTAATTATAAGAAAATATATTATATTTTTTATAAAATCTAATGTAAACAGTAATTAAATTTTTTAAGAAAAAAAATTTTAAATTAATTCTTTTCATTAAAATTTATAAAAATAAAAAAAAAAAAATTGATAAAATATTATTGTTATAGTATAAATAAATTGTATTTCTTAATTAAATTTAAAAACTTTTTGTTTTATTATTTATATATTTATTTTGTTATATTCAATATATTGTACTCAACTTTTTTAATAAAATATCTTGTATCTTTTATATCTCTTCTAAATATTTATTTACAATTTATAAAGAAAATTTATATAGGTAGTAGCCACTGGTAAATCGGCGGCGTATCAATTGGAAAGATTCTCCAAATCAAAAATCTCTTTTGAAAAAGGTTTTAAACCCCTGTCAGATTATATAAAAAATAAGTAGTAATTTTATACCCCATAACATTAATAAATTAAGGGGTTTTATTTCATCTCATTATATTGGCTAATCTGACTTCTTTGAATTTGGCTAATCTGACTTCTTTTTTGATTTAAAGATTTGAAAGGAGAAACATTTTTCACAGTAATGATAATTGATAAGTTACAATAAAGAATCCGTTATTTTTATACATTTATGGGGAAAAATATCCGCTGTGTCCACCACAGAATCTTATAAAAATGACTTATAAAAAAAACAGTGTGAAAATGAAGACGCAACCTAAAAGTTTTATATAAAAGTTGTTGTTCTTTATTTGCGTAACAACTTTTCCTTATTAACTTATTTCATAATATTTTTTTGTTTCAATAGCGCTAGTAAATTGGCAGTTGGAGCTGACAGACTTCTACCAAAAGCTTTTAAATTCGAAATATTTACGCCATAATCTTAAAAATGAAATTTTATGAATTATTCAACTATTTGGACTGTACACGTGTCCAAAGATAGACAGACATCATTCCAAAATCACTTAATTCAGGTTTGTACATATCGGAGAAATGCGTATAAATGCAAAAATTTGATGTTCCATTTTTTGGAGCTATCACAATACCTTCCCTATGTGTTACATGTATGCGATCGCTAAAAAAAAAGTTAAGAAATTAAACTTAAGAAGAGGACAAAACATTTATGTATATGTATGACATTTTCTTACTGAATTTCTAATTTTCATTTATGTTAAAACTTTTTTATTAAATTTGCGTCAAATAACGCAAAAAGTTAAGCGAAACGTTTGAAAAATTTATCACATTCTTATCAATGAATTGATTTAAAAACTTTAAGTATATAAAAAAAAGATATTTAAATAAAGTGAAATATTGAAGAAAAAAAAAAAAACAATAAAATGATGTATACATATTACATAATAATATTATGTACACTTATGTAAATCTATATCTATTTCTACAGCTTATATATTTTATGATAAATGATAAGCATGAGTCTTTGTAAGTTTATCTAATAATTTATAAGTATATTTAGCTATTGATGTATTGATAAGACAGTTGTAAAATTAAATTTAAAATTTATTAGTATTGAAATAAAATATACATATCATATGCATTTTTTTTTTAACAAAATGTAAGAAACAGTATTTTATTCGTTCAAAATTATATTCTTTTTACTTTCCATACTTGGCTTTAGTTTTTTCCATGATAAATGTAATATGTAAATTTTTTAAATGTATACTTATACCTTTTTTCATTCAAGAAAAATGATTTCCCAATTAATTGCAAGTATTTTTTTTTTAAATGCAAGTGCTCCCATTATTTGCTTTTCAAATACAAGTTTTCTCATTGAAGTGCAAGGATTTCCTTTTCAAATATATAAGTTTCTAGCTCATCTAGAAAAGCTTCATCTCTTTCTGATACGAAGTGATTTCACATGTTTCTTAAAAGTAGTTCTTTATTATAATATAATATCTACGTATATGTATACATATATGTACGTATGTATTCTATAAGGTCTTGAAAACTTTAATTGCAATCCCTGAAATAAATAAATGCATGCATCAATGAGCTTAGAAATAAAAATTTTTATTTGAAAAGAAAATACTTGCAGTTCAATGGGAAAACTTGTATTTTAAAGGGAAATACTTCCAATTCAATGGAAAAACTTGCATTTGAAAAGGAAATCCTTCTTCTTAAATGAAAAAAGGTATATATATTTATATATATACATATTAATTTAATTCGAAAAATTTCGAAACTAAATACTCTTATAGATAAAAGTAAAAAAATTATTGGCTTCACCCTGCCTGTTCTTTGTCTCTTTACAAAACTTCTACACCTTTTAAAACGAAACAATGAAATTTTAACTATGGTTAGATCTCTTAAAAACACGTAATGAAAATAATTAATGAAAATTGAAAAATATTCCATAAGTTTTGGTTTGAGTACAGAGTATATTAAAAAATGAAAAATAATATATTGAAAAAAATCGTTAGAAAAAGTTGGGGAAAAAAAAATTACACTTTCGTAAATTTTAAGGTAACCCTTTATTTAAGAAATTGTAAAAATATAAAAATATTATAAAAATATAATGTTGCAGTTTTAATTTTTGTGTATTAGTTTAAAAGTTTAAATTACAGCTGGTGTTTCAAAAGACAATTTTTTTTATTTTTGACCCCTTACGCAGCTGACACCTAAATAGTTGGAGACAATAAAATATTTTCTGAAATGATTCAAACTTATTCTTATTATTTAAGATCTATTATTAAAGATCTAACTTCTTTCAAAATTAAAGTTTCTCACTTAAACTGTTTTGTAAAAAAGGAGGGGTCATAAATTTAGCAAAAATTGAGTTTCGTATAACTTATGTTATAACAATGTAAATATAGGGCTTTTACGAATTTTGGGGAGCTGTAGTTCCAAAACGCTAAAGCTGTATCGCCGGGTGGGGCAGAACATAAAAAAGTAGTTTCACAAACTTAACTTTATTGTTTTGCAATGTTTATATGCGTATATAGTTAAAATTTCATTGCTCTATTTCCAACATTGTACAAGTTTCATAAACACCCAGAAAGACAGACAGACAGAGTACTAATTTTTAAGTTTTTGCTTAACATATAACTAACAATAATACATATAATACATAACATAGCAAAGCATTTGGATTTTAGGCACCTGTGCATATTTTTCCAAAATGAAACGTAAAACTTAAACTGTGCACATTTTTTCAAAATGAAACGTAAAACTTAAAGGTTAATCAATATTATATTTTTATTTGTGTTACAACAGTTTTCCTATCCATATAATATTATAACGTTTCCTTAAAATTGAAGAATGTCCCTCTTGATTTTTCACAATTTCTTATATATGTACAAAATACTAAGAAAATTACAAATTTTGATTCAAGTCATACCCAATTCTAAACAACTATTATTTTCAATTGAAGAATGTGCAAATTTTAAAGTTTTTAGTTTTACATACTGTCTTTTAATTTCTAAACTTTTTTTTTTTAAAATTTAATTAAAAAAAAAAAAAACAAAATAATCATGAAAAGTAAATTTTTAATTCCATCTTATCTAATATTTGTATATAATCTAATCTAATATTATTTATATCTAAAAAATGAATCTATAAGTTTTCGAACTTTTACAAGAAAAGTGCAACAATTTAAAGTCATAAAGTTGTGCAATTTTAAAATATCCTTCAGTATAATATTTTAGTATATTTTGTAAATTTGATACAATAAACCCCAAATTTTACTTTTAAAGTAAATTAAACGGCCTTTAAATTGAAATAAACTGATTATAACTAAAATTTATAGAAATAATGACAGAAATGATTGCAATTAGTTCCACGTCATCTGTTTCCACAGACAAATATGAAAAATCGGTGAGTTAATGGGTATATATAATTACAATAAAATTATACATTATATAATATTGAAATACATAATATATATTTAATAAATTTTAGTTAAAAAAATTATGTAAAGTTATTAAATATTTACCAGAAAATGAAAATCAAAAGAAATTTCTTGATAGTACAAGAAACGATAACACATCACAAAAAATAAAAGAAGTAATTATTTTTTTAATAAATTTTTAATTAATTTTTTTTTTTTTTTGTATAATAAAATAATATTATATTAATTTTATAGGAAATATTAATTTCAATATTATTTAAAGCTTTAGAAAATGATAATTTAGAAATTTTTAAAGAAATTTTAAAAATTGATAAATTTATAGCATTTAAAAAACAAACTGATGGAGAATCAAGTGTTTTTGATAAAATATGGAATGAGCCACAATTTCATGAATTTTTTATTATATTATTGACGGAAAATTGTCCAGTAAGTTTAATATTTTCTTTTTTTTCTATAACTATTTACTTGTATATTTTTGTAGTATAGTGTATTTTTTATAAAAAAAAAATGTTTTTTTTTTAACTTTTTACGAAAATGTTTTAAAATTATATCTAATATCGTAAACTCAAATATTTATATCTCAACAACTTAATGGAAATGAAAAAAATTACTTTTAAAAAATCAAAATCATTTTTAAAATGTTAATTTGTATCATTTTTATTAGAATATATACGTTTGGGGCCTCGGTGGCCTAGAGCGTATAAAATACACTGTAAACACCGAGTGAGTGAGGATTCGAATCCCACACACCCACACATGTCGTAAGAGTTATCCCCCCTTACGACATTTACAGCTACACCTGAACAGGAAAGGCTGTGTAATTTCCTGTCCACATTTATGTGGCGGAGAAATGCATTAAAAAAAAAAAAAAATACATCCAAATTTTTTTTTGTCTTGGTAAAGGGAGGTACGAATTTATCAAAGACACCGCGAATACCTTTTTGGTATAGTGGCAAATTGTTATTAACTGTTACCAAACCTTTCTCCTTAACCATTATAATGATATAAAATCCTTAACTGCCACAGTGTGCAGTATATTACGGGAATTAGGGCTAGGTGAATATTGTAGGGATAGGAAAGGTTAAAACAGGGATGGCGAAACTTTGAAATAGAGTAGTGGAACTATAAGGAAATAATGATTCCGTCTATTATTATTCTTATTTTATTCATAGTTACGAAGCCATTAAGAGTTACAACATGCAGCAGTATTAAGCATTTTTTTTGCATGAGGTAACTAACATCAGACCCACTGTAGCCACTATTATTATTATTGAACCAAAAACCCATCGATTAAAAGGCCGGTGACTTAACTACTACATACATTAGTCAGATCAATTTGACTGAATTTACCAAAACTCAAGATTTTCTGAATTAGAGTTTTGGAAATTCAGAATTGTGTAAAAGCAAAATAAGAAAAACCTCACAATTTTATAACACAGAAAGCTCTCTCAAACGTTTATAGATTTTTTAATACATTGAGTGCTGCGCTCACCAGTAAACATAACCAAAACTTGCGTTAAGTTGTACATGTATTACCGGTGAACATTTTTAAAAGTAAAAAATAGTACATGTGAGACTTAACGCAAGTTTATTTTTTATGTTCACTGGTGATCACGGAATTTTAAAATAATTAAGTGATATTTACCATTGATGCACGTGGGACTCAACATGTTAAGAAACAAAATGAAATTATGCCCCAAATAAATGGCGATGCACATTTATTTTCGATACTCTATAAATCAAAGTTTAGGTGTACTTATAAAATATATTTGATTTTATTAATTGCATCATTTAATATTATTGTTTTTTTTTTTGTTTTTTTTTTTTTTTAATGCATTTTTCTGTCACATAAATGTGAACAGGAAATTACACAGCCTTTCCTGTTCAGCCGTGGCTGTAAATGTCGTAAAGGGGAATAATTCTTACGACGTATATGTGAGATTCGAACCCACACTCTCTTGGTGTTTACAGCATATTTTATACCCACTATTTATACCCACTAGGCCACAAAGGCCTCTGTTTTTACTTTTTACTAAAAAGTTATTAATATGATTTTTTAATTTTAAAGAAAAAAATTTTTAACTTATTCTATATATTATATAGTTTAGGAGTTTGGAGTTTAACAAAATTTTAAATCAACAATTTCAAGACAATAAAACCGAAGAGATTTGCATTTTATTAAATAATAAATTGATGTCAAATTTTGAAAAACGTAATGCTGAAAAAGATTCAAATAATTTAAAAAATGCCAAATATAATCTTTTAATTACGGATGATGAAACTGAATTTAAAACAATTTCATATAAATTTTTTGAAGAACAACTTAAAATTAATAGATATCGTATATTACTTATACATACTCTTATGGAAAATTTTATTAATTATATTTTTAATCAAAAAAATCATAAAATTAATTTAATTATATTTACAAATCCTCATTCAATTATATTCAATAATTTCCAAATAACAAAAAGATATCTAATAGATTCAGATACAATTAAACAAGATAAAATTGAATATCTTTTAGAAAATAACATAATATGGAATGAAATAAATGATTTTAAAAATAATTTTCAAAAATATAATGAAAGATTTATTAAAATTAATTTAACAGTAAATATAAAATTTATTTTTAAAATATTAAAATTATCAATATTAAGAAAAAATATTGAAATATTATGTGAAATATTAAATAATATTTTAATTGAAGAAAAAAATGAATATTATGGTTGGAGAACGTACATTGATGATATAATTTATAATGAAAAAATCACTTTATTGTCATACGCCATCAAATGGAATAATATTGAAGCAGTAAATGAATTATTAAATAGAAAATCAAAATTATTATTAAAAGATGATTTATTTGAAAATAATTTAGAATTTTTTGAAATTAATAATGATTTAATTAAATTACATTTAGATAAATGTTTAACTATAAATAATTTAACAAAAGATAAAACAATAATATGTTTTGATTTTTCAAATTTTATTGAAAATAATAATGATATTAATAACATTCATTTAGAAAAATTATATGATAATTCAAAAAATCGATGTCAAATGATTAAAAAATTAAATTGTTTTTTTAATAAATCATCAAAAAAAAATAATGAAAAAGATGATAATAACATTGAAATGTATGAAACAAATCAATTAATAAATAATAATCATCAAATTGCAGAAACATCAACATTAGAAAATACTTTTATACAAATAAAAAATGATGAAATAAATAAAAAAATTTCTAATATTATATTTGAATTTGCTAATCGTCAACATTTACAACATTTATTAATGCATCCAATTATATCAACACAAATATTTTTAAAATGGCATGAATTATCATTTATAAATATATTAAATTTAATATTAACATTAATATCATTTTTTTCTTTAATCGGTTTTTGTTATATTAATTTTACTCCAATAGATCAAAATCCTTCTATTGTTAGAAAATTTATGAATAGTTTTTTAATATTAATATCTATTTCTATTGGTATTTTTCCAAAAATTTTACGTATATTTATACGTATAGCAAGTTTTTATAAAAAAGAAATAAATATGAAAAATTTTTTTAAATTTTATCAAAATATAAAAAAATGTCATTGTAATTTTAAAAATATTAATAGAAATATTTTAAATATTTTAAATATTTTATTATTAATATCAATAATTATAACAACATTTCTTACATTATTTTATACAAATATTAATTATTATAAAAATAATAATATTAATATAAATAATATTAATAAAACAGATATAAATAATACAAGTAATAATGTTTTTAATAATATCAGTTTAAATATAAATAATTTTACATTAAAAATTAATTTTACATTACAATATGAAATAGAAAAAAATTTTATTAAAAATTATATAAAAAATGAAAATGAAAATATTAATTCAATTATAAATATAAGAATTGCATTTGTATGTATTGTATTAACAATAATAGATTTAACATTAATAATAGAATCATCATTTAGAATATATTCTGATTATGTATTTATGTTAGAACAAGTAACATTAACATATGTAAAAATATTTATAATGTTTAGTATATATTTAATATCATTTGTAATATGTTTTATGATGATATTTGATGATATTTTTATAAAATTTTCATCATCAATTGTACAAACATTAACAATGGCAATTGGTGATTTTAATACAACTGAATTAAATTTAATTAATAGATCAATATGGCAACTTGGTTTATTATTGTTATTTGTATTTTTTATGAGTCTTGTCATTTTGAATTTATTGCATGGTTTAGCTGTTAGTGATGTTCAGGTATGTATATGTATGTTTAAAACTAAAACAAAAATATATATATACATATATATTTTTATTAAATTTAATTTATTATTTTAAAATTTATAAGCATTATTCTAAACTCTAATACATAAAAACATAATTTACAATTTGCTACAATTATATTAAAGCAATACAAATGTTTATTTATTTTTTTTTATTTTAAATTTAAATCTTTCTAGCGGGCGCGCTTTGTTTTTATCATCATTTAATTAGTTTTCGTTTGTTGTGTACTTGTGTATTATTTACGATACCAAATTTATAATTATATAACGTTATAAGAGGTAGAGACAAAAATCCACAAAAAATAAAATTCATAATCATTTATGGTACAAAAAAAAATCCACAAAAAAAAATCTATAAAATCCACAATCTATAATATAAAATACCAGATAATACACAAGAAGTTGGCGAGACCTTACCAACATGTAAAAAAAAATATTTTATTTCTATAATATACCACTCACAAAGGTATAAACAGAATGATGTCGATTTTCCGCGGCGGAATGTCATAATTGAAATTGCCACTGTGTATTTAAATTTAAGAGCCCACAATGATGTCGGAATTTTCATGTCGAAAAATCGTTGGCGACAAAATAATTCTAATTTATATTTTTGTTGCCGGCGGAAAAAAGTGACAATCGATTTTTATTCAAAAGAGTTGAATAAAAATGGCATAATGACATTTAGAAATTAAATTACAATTTATTGTTTAACATTTTAATAATGTTTAAACTCGATGGAAGATAATTAGAGAAGCTAATAAAAGAAGTAAAATTGTGGAAAATTATTTATAATTTAAAACATCCACATTACAAAAATGTAATAAAAAAAGACAGACATAAATTAAATGAAAAAATATTCAATCTGGTTAATTTGAAAAAATGTTCTTCATCTTTTTCTTTCATTTGTAAAAAAGCCTTTGTTAAAAAAAAACCCTCTTCACGAGTCTCATTAATTTCTCTTACCCGCCATCGTTGTTTAAATTTTTTTTTTATTTCAGTAACAATTGCAACAATTCAAAATATTTTTAAAAATTTTTAAAAGTGTTTCCATTTTTGAATTTACCTTGTTTATATTTTTTGTAAAATAAAAGTTTTGACATTAAACAGCTAATTCCGCCACAGCTGTTTCCGACATTATTCTGTTTAAGCAGCGGCATTCCGTTGCCGTCCCCCGTTGTCGACATTATTCTATCTATACCTACACTGAATGTAAATTAAACTGGCGATGATGATATTTCTGTGTATTTGGTACTAATTTATTATTAGACATTAAATTAAAAAGCTGTCGAAAACTACCGTCACAAAAAAAAAGCGCCCGAAAATTTATGAAATTTCATTATCAAAGACATGAATCTTTTATTAAATACACCAAAGACCGGTTTTTATTGTACACTTTATACATATTGTGTTTCAAACAATTTTTGGCATATCGCGACGAACTTTTACCCTGAACGTGTTTTTAGCTTGGACAATTTTTTCTCAATGATTAAAAAACTGTCAAAAATTACCGCCACGAAAAAACGGCGAGGAAAAAATTCGTATAATTGATACTAAAAGAGCTATTTCGTCATTCATATCATTTCCAAAACAGTTTTTAAAAAACTGCACCCTAATTTTATACCTAATGAAGAATTCATTAAAAATCAGAGTTAAATTTATTTATTAAGGATGTTTTTTTGTTTTTTCTTCCTAAGGATTTATAAAATCAAATCTGTCAAAGGATCTATAAAATCAAAAAACTAAATTTTAATTTTTTTTAACAAAAAAAGTTTCAGATTATGTTTTACTTTAGTTTAAAAATTTGATTAAAGGTTTTAAAGGATTAATGGATTAAACCATAAAAATTGACTATACATACTTAACAGTTAAATATTCTAGAGTTTTATTGAATCACATACAAACATAATATTAAGAAAAAATATTTGTTTTTTTTATTAGAAAATTTTAAATTTAAAAATTAATTTTTTATTTTTGTTTTTTTTTTTTCTTTTTTTTTTTACAGAAAATCAAAACAAAAGCTCAACTTAGAAGTTTAATATATAAAGTTAATCAATTACACAGTTATGAACAACATTTAAAATTATTTCCTAAAGAAAATATTTATACGAATTTCTTTGAAATGTTAAGAAATAAATATTTTTCATCAAAAATATATGTACATGTTAATACGCGTTATATATCACGTTTTCCAATAACACAACGATTAGTGCGTAAATCCATGTACTTAAAACATAATATATTATTTTTTGATATAAATTTAACGATAGATACTAGAATTATTCAAGAAGCTCAAGAAATTATAAATAATAAAAATTAAATTTAAATAATTTTTTGTTTTTACATACACATATATACATATATAATTTAATTACATTTCTGTATTAATTACATTTTTGTATTTCTTCCACAAGATATACATTTAAACAAACATAATTATCAAAATTAAAGCTATTAGTAATATTTCTACTTAAATTGTATTAAACTGTTTAACATTTTTTTTTTCTATAAAAATTAAGAGAATATTATAAAGCTTTCTCTTTTATAGCTTATTTTATCTCTTTAATCCTTATATTGTTAAATACTTCAATAGAAAACAAATCAAAAATTTTCGCTAATATCGTCGCTCTTATTTTTTGTCTACAACATAAATGTATTAAGAGAAGGATGCGCTAAGAGAAAGTATATACGAGATATTTAAAATAAAATCTCAAGGATTTTTTTTTTCGAAAGAAAAAACTCTTAAAAAAAAAAGATCTTAAAAATCAAAAATAAATTAAAATTTGCATAAAATTTGGAAATAAGTTATAATTTATAAGTAAAACAGAATTTAACATTTTTTTGATAAAATTTATACTTTATTTATAATTATAAAAATAATTTGTTAAACTTATTTAAACTTTAATTAAAAACATTTTGTACTAAAGTATTTTGTTGCTCAAATTAAGGTATTTACTGCGGGTTGGGTACGAAATTCCAAAAAAGAAATTCCATTTCCAAAATATCATATTTACATAATTCCAAAAAAAAAACAGTCCAAAAAAAAAATTCAAAAATTAATGGGAAGCATTCTAAATAGAGCTAAAAACACCCGCTAAAGAAATGATTGGGACTCTATTATTTTATAACCAACTGTTAAATCGATTCTAACATCTTTTTAGATATACATTTCAATAACAAGGCATTTAAAATAGTGGGACCTACCACCCACAAACCGCCCTAAACAAGTTATTGGACCCTTATTTTGTAATCAACAATAAAATCCCACCTATTTCTTTTTTTACATACATACATATTTCTACAAAATATGTTGAATAAAGTGGGGGCTGCCGTCCCCAAGTCCCCGCTAAACAAATTATGCAAATCCTAATTTTGAAACCAACTATAAAATCACTCTTAATTCAAAATCTCACATATACATATATAAAAATATTCTGTAAAAGGCGTGTAGTTCTGATTTTATAACTATTTTTTATTTACCAACATATTTTAATACGAAAGTATTAAAAATAATTGGGGCTAAGCGCCCCCAAATCTCCGCTTTCATTTCCACACAGTATAGAGACTCCAGCTCTTCCTAATAAAATTTTTAAAGTTTGAAGTTTGAAAGCTTACTAAAAAACTTTGTCGTCAATCACAAAAAATATATATGTATATATTTTATTTTGTGGACTTTTTTTCAATATTTTGGGATTTTGTTTTTTTGGAATTATGACACTATCCCATTTACTACATATGTAAATACAAGTAGCTATTTACTAAATATAAATTCAAATTTTTCTTTTTCTAAATTTAAAATTTTTGTAAATAAATTCAGATTTTTTCTAAATAAATTCAGATAATTTTTTTTTAACTCAGATACATTTTGGTAATTTTTTTTTTATTCATAAATTAAATTTATTTTAATTTAAGATGAAAAGAAAATTTTCAATTAATGAAAATATCCTGTGATCTTCTCAGTTGTAAATTAATAAATACCTGAATTTGATCAGAAAATGCTATTATATGTGCAGTTTGTGGAATTATTATACACCATATAAACTTATAATTTTAATTAGGTGCAATTTCTTGCATCTTGTATCCATTTATAACATTTATATGTAATCAATAATCATAATATTATGCAAAATCTAATAATTTTATAAAATGTAGCTTTTAATTAAAAATTTATATTATAAAATGGTGGAGAGTTAACTAAATTTCTTGTTGAATAGTAAAATTTTATATTGTATTTTAACATATTAAATAAATTAATAAAATAAAAAAATATTTTAATTTACACTTTCACAATATTAAATTAAACAAAATTTGTTGTTTAGCAAACGCATTTTTAATTTAAAAAGCATTTGTTTTAGCTATAAAATGGACAATTGGACATAAATGTTGAGCTTGCTGTATATTACATGTTACGAATTCTATTCTCAATCTCAAAACTATTTCGAGTTAATATGGAATTTGACAGTAAAAAAAATCACATAAAATGGTAGCTGTTAGACATCTTCAAAAAAGATTCAATATTCATTTTATACTATATTTTATATTTACATTTCTGTGTACATTTCCGTGTTTCATAGAAAAGTTAAATAAATTTTAACAATTGAATTGAATTCTAATTTGATCATTATTTTATACACCCTTACTAATTAGATCAACTTAGTTAAATCTGCTTAAAATTGTTATTATTAAATTTTGCATTATAAAGAAAAAATAAATAAAACACAAATTTGTAGTCTGTACATTATTTTAATTCCATGCAAAATAAATGTAACATAGAAATTACACAGCCTTTCCTTTTCAGGCGTAGCTGTATATTTCGTAAGGGGGAATAACTCTT
Organism: Poecilobothrus nobilitatus; assembly: GCA_947095535.1. Taxonomy (NCBI): domain Eukaryota; kingdom Metazoa; phylum Arthropoda; class Insecta; order Diptera; family Dolichopodidae; genus Poecilobothrus; species Poecilobothrus nobilitatus. Next base: position 259,710,065 of record OX352774.1, on the reverse strand, counting down.
ACGATGTGTGTTGGATTGGAACCCCCACTCCCTCAATGCCTACAACGCTCTTATTGACTAGGCCACCGAGGCCCCATAGAAATATTTAAAAACATGGCAGAATGTAAACCAACTGTTTTTAAAGATTTGGGGGCGCTTAGCCCCAACAGTGCACATTTCCAAAAGATAGTACAAACTGTTTTGAATTGTGAGTTGCACCACAATTTGAAAATTTCATATAAGAAAAAATGTGGAAATAGGATTTTGTTGCGTTTTTTTGCTGTTTTGAGGATCTGTAACTCCGTAACCCTATACAACTAAAAGAAACCATTAGTACATGTAAAAATATATTACTGGAGCTTTAATTTTTATGTCTTTACAAAGAAAAACGTGTACAGGTGCCTAAGTTACAGGTATTTAAAAATGGCAAATTTTCAATTTTTGAGCCCTTTAAAAAATAATAAATATAAAACAAACATAACATCAATAATAATATAATTTATTTTTTAAAAAAATTTAGGCTGACACACACACACACACACACACACAGACAGACATCACCCACGGCAAACAATTTTATACAGGCTTCTACGCACCGAACTACCGGAGTAGTGCATATTTTCAAAAATCTCGGGTACAAATTTTTAGTGTGAAAACAATACCTACCTTTTACATTAATGTATGTGGTCGGTAAAAATGGATAATTACGTACCTATTATACATTTTTGTTTTTTTTTTTTAATTTTGTTAAGATAGAAATTACTTATTATATATATTTTTTTTCCTTGCCACTCCATAAGGCATTGTATAGGGCATCCTTTAAGTCATTTATTATTCATATTTGACTAAACTTTAGTTTCGTGAATCATTAAATTCACTTTACATCACTAGGTCTCATTTGGGCCACCCTGTATATTACAATAGGATATTAATTATAATTTATAAGACATTATATACTTATTTTTTAATTTTTTATGTTAAAAGAAATATCTATATATATTATTTTTTATTAATCTATATGACCCATTCGGGGTTTGCCAACCCAATGTCGGTGCCTTACCCACTACCCCACTATACCATTGGCTGGATTAATAATAAAATATATATATTATACATACATACGTTATATAAAAATTTTGTAAATTATAAATAAAGTATAAAAACCATGAAATAAATATTTTTATACCATCAAAGTATTTAAATTGATTTTAATTTAAAAATTTAGTGTATGTGGGTGTAATGTAAAATACATTTTGTAAATATTTCGTGTTCATATAAATTAATAGGTAATAGGTATAATAAATTTTAAAATTAAAATTTTTTTTTTTAAATTAAAATATTGTTTATTTTTGCAATGGGTCGAATATTTTATATATTATAATATAGCTAAGCTATTATTCAGAAATGTCAGTATAATATGGGTATTTTTCATTCATTTAATCATTACTCATTACTCATACATACGTCTCATTCATTGTTTGAGATTCAGTTGAGGGTTATAATTATTGTTAAATATTAATTTGTTACTATTTGGTATTTCTATTCTCTTTATTTAAATGTTTATTTTTCAGATTTTCTTGCTCATTTTAACTTCTCTGCCTCTTTTCTCCCAAGTTGCCAATATTTTTCTCACCATACTCTATAAAAGTCTAAACAAAACAAAATCAAGAAATACAAAACTAATCAAAATCTCTGGTAATATAATTCAATATCCGAACCAAATTATGATGGGAATTTTTTTTTATTTTTCTTTTTAATAAAATTTTAAATATTTTGTTATTGTTTAAAATTTTAAATATTCGAAATGAAAAAATTTTAAAAAATATTTAGAGTAACCAGATTTCAGAAAATTTTATTTAATTATTAATTTAATTTTAAATTTTGACGATTCATAGATTGACATTTCCATATTAATAAATTAAATTAAAATATGAATATATTATAATTCTACAAAAAGTGCTTGGAGTGTTGTGTAAGAATACAGATTGGACCTAAGAGAGGTTGGAATCTTCCAAAGACACCAAGAACTTCCCCCTTGGTAGTGTCAGATTCTTACTGACTAAACCCACCTCCCCCTTTAACTAATATAATGGGATGAAAACCTTACCTGCGAACGCAGTATATTGGCTAGGGAGTAGGGATAGGAAAGGATAGGAAATGGAAACGGAAACATTGAATTGGGAGTGGGACTGTAAGGAAACAATGAATCCGTCTATTATTATTACTATTTTGCTAACAGTGACTATAGCCGTTACAACAGTTACAACATGTAGTAGTATATAACACTTTACTACATGAGGTAATTATTGAAGGCAACCCCCACTGTCACTGTAGCGGCTGTTATTATTGGTATTAGTAAATCTTATTAATATTATTACTACTTTACTACAGAGTCAGGGCCATCAGTGGATTACAATGTGAAGCAGTATATAACACCTTACTTGCATGATATAACCTAAGATTGCTCCACTGTAGCAGCTCTTATTATTATTACTATTATTATTATTATTATAATTATTATTATTACTACTATTAATTATACGATATAAAAGTACTACATATTTTTATTTGTATGACCTGACCGGAGTTTGAACCCAAGACCCTTCGATTGAAAGGTTGGCGACTTAAACACTGCGCCATGAGTCAGATAATCATTAGTCAGGTCTAATTATATAAAGTTCAATGAAATTTAGGGAGATTGAAAGAAGCCAAAAATTAAGTGTAGCCATTTGTTGATTATTTTTAACTATTTTTTATTGAAATCAAAACAACATATTTTTAATTTATAATTTAAAAATTTGTAAATATTGAAATCATCATAGTAGTATTTTTTTTACCTATTTAAAATCTTGGAAGTCTCTGTTTTGAATTGTAATTTCTATGTTGAAACCTTTACTATTATCAGAATAATTCATCTTTAAACTTTCTATAGTTTTCGTATTATTATTTAAATTGCAATCAAGAATTAAATTAAAAAAATTAAAAAAATTCTCTATTGCTTTGGTTTTACATCTAATACTATATACATAAGTCGATGTTTTTTTTAAATTTCAAAATAATACATAAATCTGGTAACACTATTTTTTGTTTTTTTTTTTTGTTAATAGTTTTAATAAAAATAAAGAACAAAACTTAATTGTTCTTAATAACAAAGCTTTTAATGATACTTTAATTTTTATTCTCAATTCGTTATGTTTTATGCGATGCGATATGGATTTTAACACATTGCCACATAATGACCAATAAAAAGGCATACATTAAAATCTTTGAATCATAATATTATCTTTGAATTTATACATTTATACAATTCCACGAATTCGTCCCAACTATACATTTTTTTTAGTATAAAGCGGTTAAAATATCTAAAAATATATTCTTAATTGAATTTAAGATTGAACTTTCAAAATTATATTGATTTTTTTTTATTCTTCCACACTGTTGTATATTTAATAATAATTATTGTAAGAAATTAGAGTAATGACAAACAAGGCAGAATGTAAACCAACGGTTTTTAAAAGCGGACATTTCCAAAAGATAATTACAAATTATTTAGAATTGTGACTTGCAACAAAATTTTAAAATTTCATATAAAAAAAATATTTGAAAATAGGATTTTTTTTTCAATTATGAGGCGCTGTAAATCCGGAATGGTACATAACTAAGAAAAATCATTAATGCACGTAAAAATATATTACTGGAGCTTTAATTTTTTTGTCTTGCCAAAGAAAAATGTGTACAGATGCCTAAGGTGCAGGTGTATAAAAATAGCAAATTTTCAATTTTTGAGCTCTAATTGCTAATAAACAGGGGGTGATCCAAAAATTTTTCTGAGAAAACTTATATTAATTCTAAAAGTTCTTTCTTGCCTCAAAATTGCAAGCTCCTATCTAAAAGCGTATCGGAGTTATGGAAAACGAAAAATCATACAAAATTTGGTTTTCACATAACGGTAAATTTAAGTACTAAATTTAAAAAAATATATATAATTTTGATATTGATTAACAAAGGTAAAAAAAATTCGAATGGCATTTTCATATTGAAAAAATGTTAAGCGGAACATGAAATATAGATACGCATTTAAAATTAAGGCTTTTTCAAAATTTGAGGGGTGGTTAGTTCCCTGATGAAAAAGTTGTTTACAAAATTAATTTTTTTATGAGACCTATACCGATAGTTAAATTCTTTAACGGTGTAGAAGTTTTGTAAACAGTCAGACGGACGGACAGACGAACGGACGGACAGAGTGAACCTAATAGACAAATGTTTTCAAATTTTTTTTGAAAATCTTCTAAAAAGCAAACATAAAATGTAATGTACGCACCGTACTCTCAAGTAGTGAGTAAGTTAACTATCCGCCATTTAATTAAAATTTTTACTTTGTTAATTTTTAAAAGTAACATAAACATGTCTTTTATCATTTGTTTGCATCTCTTAAATATTTTTTTGTTTATAATTTCATTGGTGTAAACATAAATATGCTCCCTAATATACTTGTTTTAAATTTATAAAGCTTTCCATCTATTGTTATTTTTTTACTTATAAATATAAATTTATTCACCAGAAGTACCTATTTTATGAATGCAGAGTGTTAATATAAAAAAAACTTTAAGCAGAACTTAACGGTACGATTTTATTACATTTTCCATAGTTTTATAACTAAATTTGAAGTCCATTAGAGTTGTAAACTTAGGTTTTAAAAGAGTCACTACTAATGATATCGCCTGAAATTCAAAAAATTGGAACTTGTTCTGCTAAAATTTAGACCAGTACCAAAATGAAACATATTATATTTGAATTAAAACAAGATACCTATTTAAAAAAAAAAAAAAACTATAACTAAATTACAACATAATATTATTTTCTACTTTTACTCTGTAGAGTAAACTTTAGTTTTTATTAAAGACAAATTAATAATAATATGATAATACTTTATACTTGTCCGCTATGTTGAAACTTGAGTACCTATTGTCAGATAAGATATGTTTCGTCATTTTATTATTTATTTTAAAAAATCTGAATAAGTCTTCAAAATATTTATAATATATGATTTAAAAGTTCAATTTATCGTTATAAAATAAAACTAGTATAAATAAAACGATTTTATAATTAAAATAAATTGTTTTTTCTTTAATATTTAATTTTATATGCTTAATATTTAATTTTAATACTGTTATGGTTGATAGATAATTAATAAATTTTTTTTATCTTATATTATTTAAATTTTACTATAAAATAATAAATTAATTGTATGAAAAATTGTTTATTTAACGATTATTTTCAATCTCAAATCTTTTTTTAAAAAACGAATAACGGTTTTTTTAACATCATTTTGAATTCTAGGACTTTTCATTATCCACGAAATATCATCTTTACTATGACTTTTAAGTATAGTAATAATTTGTGATTTCAATGTTTTCATTTGTTTGTTGTTTAAACTGTAAAGAACATTACGAACTGACATCATTGGACCTTAATTAAAAAATAAGAAAAATAAAAAATTAAATATAAAATTAATTTTAAATAATTTGGTAATTTTACCATCAATCGAATCCGAATCGATAGAGCCTGAATGTGAAGAAGCTACAAGTACATGAGTTCAAATTTAAAATATTGAAATTTAATTATTATAAATTTGTGAAAAATAAATATCTATAATTATAGTTAGTTACAATGAACATCTAAAATATTTTTTATTAGAAAATTAAAGAAATTTCTAAACTTTTAATTCAAATTGTTGGATGCAATTTATCAATTTGACTGAAATCATATATAGGTATACATTAGTGAATATATCCACTTTCCGATAGATTTTTAAATCCGTTTATGTTGCACTATAAAAAATCTAGAAAATTTATATAATATCTTACTTTTGATTTGATAAGATCTAACATTTAGTATTTGGTATCATATGATGATCAAATATATATAATTTATATTTTTAAATAGGTAGATGGGACAACTAATGCATAATTAGATAGGATTAGACCAGTTGTGATACCTCGCATATGTATTCTCCTATAATTAACTTGTTGATGGAAATTCATCCGCCAATTTTATAATAAATGCTGGTGTCCCCCGGCGATTTGTTTTATTTCCCACTCCCTTCTTAATATTTATTAATGATCTTCTTTGGATAAACTCTAATCCAATCCACTGACAATCAATTCATTGATCTTGTTTTATAGATACCTTGTGGCAAATAAAACATAAATAATGCCTACGAAATAAAACTATTAATGCCTCATTTCAAAGTTTTGCAACGTAAAAGAAGAAGTATGAGACAGATGCCCATCCCTACACTATCGAACTATCAAGGCGGAGTAACACTGCAGCCTGAAATTCGTTTGTTATGCGTACGACGCGTTTATGGCACATTATGCCCTCAAGTTGGTAATTCATATGTGTACGATATAACGAAATTTAAGAAGAACATTAACATTTTTCTTCAAATAACTCTTTAAATTTTCGCCTTCATATTACTACTACTAAGAAAATAGTAGAAAAAAATATGCCATCTATCAACCTTAATTGATCCATTTATAGAGACCCTTCAACAGGTTGACTAATTAAAAATTTTTTTTATTTATTTATAGTTTTGAAGTTTTTTGTTATTATTTATTATGATTGTTATTAATTATTGATATTATATTAATTATTATATTTTGATTTTTATATGAATTGTATCAATTACAATTTTACTGTTAATATCTTTGGAAATGTTAATTATAATATACACCCGCAGATATCGAATTCTGATATTCAGTATTGTAAATCAGATTTTTCAATGATTATAATAACAATAAAATATTCTTATTAAATGTCAGTGTTTTAGAATAGTAAAATTTTATTATTTAATACATTAATATTAATCATATTATTAAATAATCTTATAATATAATATATATATGTACCTATATTTCTTTCATTATTCTTTTATTTTTTTTTCTTTATTCATAAATATTATTATATTATTATCAATACAACATTTTTTTTAAATTTTATTCAAATTCAAACATTATCTAAATGTATAATATTCATAAAATTTAAAATATTTTCTTACATAATAAATATTTACTAAAATCAACAATATCATCTGATGAATTAGATTCATTATCATTTAAGTCAGTATCAGAATCAGTTTCATTCTCTGAATCGTCATCTTCAAAAGGTTTTACAAATATTTCACTTTCATCGCAAATATTACTTATAATATGTTTTAATTCAGTAATATCAATTTCCATTACTTTAATTTTTGAATTTTTTATAAAAAAAAAAAATAAGTATTCTACACTTAAAAATAGTTGTTTAAACGCTTAAAATTCAAAGTAAAAACGAAAACTGAGTACTGTACTGACTCAGTAACAGTGAATACTGACTGGACTATCAGCATTAAAAAAATAAAGTCTCTCTTTCGTTGAAAGCTTCTCTTCCGCACGTATCTATATTCTTAATCTAAATTTAATATAATGTTTTAAAGAGAAATGTTGTCTCTTTTTTTTGCTGTTGTCTCTTTTTTTGCTTTTGCTATTTTGTTATAAATTAATGAACACATGTAAATGCCTACCTGCACTTGAGCTATTTGTAATAAAATATTATACAGAAAATGTAAATGAATAGTAATTCAGCTGTTCTATTTTTCTTTTATTTAAAGATTTTACAATCTTTACAATACCAATAAATAAATCCATTTATCTTTTAATTTTTTATGCATATATATTTTTACATACATATTATTTTATTATGCAACAATGCTTGACATTTTTTTTAAACCTCATTTAAACGTCATATTTTCATTATTTTTAATTTGATTGAACGGGGATAATTTTATGATTCAAATATTTGGATGTCAATGTAAATTTATTTGTATTATACTTAACTCATGACGAAATCAGTTAAAAACCTGGCAACAGTTTTTAAAGGCGTGTAATTTTCAAAAGTCAATGGGGACAGTTTATAATACTGAAATTTGCATCAAAATTTGAACATTTTCTTAGAATTTCATATGTAAGAAAACATTATGGAAAATAAAAATAAATTTTCTTCAATTTGAAGGGAATCCTAGATAATTATAAGAACCATTTATTTAAAAACCAACCAACATTTAAAAACATAATCTTGAAGCTTTAATTTTTTACTTTTACTCTTGCAAAATTTGTACAGGTGTCAGTTACAGGTGTCTACAAAAAGAAATTTTCGATTTTTAATTAACCCTAATAGCCTTTAAATGGGTGCTGCTACCAAAAAATATTCTGAGGTGAATTATGCTAATTGTGAAAGATTTTTCTTCTCTCACAATATCAAGGCTCTATATGAAAAGGTTACGGAGATATGAAGAAAGCAAAATCTTTCAAAATTTTGGGTTAACATAACAGTAATTCTAATGTGTGCTAAAAAACGCGGAATAGGTTATATAGTAGACTGTATCAACTATAGGATATCTGCATCATTAACATAATAATGCTTTTCTATAAAATTTAATAATTTTGTTGAAAATTTAAAATACATATCTGACTGAAATAAGTATTGAGATACTTATGTATATTGATGTAAATTTGATTTGTATGTATGAAAGAATTGTATGAAAGCAACTTGAACTTGTTGCCCCGAAGCAACCAAATTTAATAGAAGTTATTGCCATAAAACTTGATCATTTTTTTTATTAGATTTCAGATGTCTATAGTTTAATAATTAAGTTCCAAGTCTACTCTAACTTTTCCTCGTTTTACATCATTTTGTTTTTTAATTTCTCGATATACTCTTTTTAAACTACTTGAATTTCATTTATCTTTTCTTCAACCGTTTCATTATAACACTTATAGCTTTTTTTTTCTTCAATATGTCTCCTAGTCGAAGGATTCATTTAATTGAAATTATTTAAAGATTTTCGAAAACAATTGAATTAAAACAAATATACATACTGTTATGTAGATTTTTATTTTGAAATTTACAAAAAAATATTTATAAACAATATAAGTACATGTTTTGTACCGAAAAAAAACAAACTATATTTACTAATTAGTAATTAAATTACTATTCAGTATGAATGAATATTTCTTTCTTAGATTTTTGGCATAATAAATAATAGGTACCTTTTGTTTAAATTAATTATTGATTAGTTTTGTTTTACATAATATTTATTTTGATTAATAACACAATATTGTTAAAAATTTTCTTTATGTAGATTTTTTTTCTCACTCAAATCACTTAGGTAATCGAAAAATTAAACTCACTCACTCACTTTGTAATTTAATTCTTCGAGAAATTTTTTTGTTACATTAATAATATCTCTTTCTAAAATTGAACCATTTCTAACATTACTAAAATCAGTTTCTCCATAATCGTTTAGTAGATCATTAATACGTGATTGCAAAATAACTACGTATGTTCTTGGTAATTTTCTAATAACTGCAGCGGCTGATGATACAGAAGCTATAAAATATATGAGAGGATATTTAATTGTAAAATTTTTTCGTATATATAAATGTAAATGTAAGTTTATTCACTATGTTATACAGTTATACACTATACTATATATAGTAACTTACAGTTTACTGAATACAATTGATTAACAGCTCCTATCGGCCCCACCGCACTCGACATAACAGAACCGATAAAAACTAGAAAAAAAAAATCATATGTATTATGTACATATATATAGTTTATTAATTAGAAGAACAACTTGACGCAAGTGGTGAACATTAAAATAATTATATAAGGTACAGAAGACCTTAAAATTGAATTTTTCTTTACTGCAAAACATTTTTTTTGTAAAGTAATTCGTCTTAAAATAAAAATAAAAAAATACGTCTTTAATCTATTTTGAATTTATAGAATTATTTTTAAAATATAGTTTTTGTGGTTAGAATATTTAATTATTTAAAGCCGTTTTATTAATATTTAAAAAATTTAAAAAATGTAATTCTCACCACTCTTAAAAAAACCGAATACCATTTCAGGAATTGTTTCATTATTTGGTTCTTTTACCATAATAAAATTCCTACTGCATAAATCAGCAACTTCATCAATTATTTCGTCCAAATCCATTATGAAAATAATTTTTTCGAATTAAATGTATTAATTAAAATGTTTTCCCTCAAAAGATTTTTTTTCAACTAAAAAAATTATTATAAATTTTACCTGTTTATAAAAATTAAATTTTATATATGTAACTATATATACAATATACATACATACTACAATAAGAAAATAATATGTTTTTTCTTGATGAATTTTTCCTAACAATTCTACATTGGTTCTCTTCGTTCTCTGTTTATTTAAATACAAAATAACAATACTCAATACATATAATAATAAAAAGTACATTAATGATTAAAAATGTTTAACCTATGTATGAATGGAAGCTTTTGAATATTTATAGACATAATAAAAAATATATTATTATAAATATAGGATTGAGTACGAATGCTCGTTTCTTAAAATTTCGTTTTATCAAAATCTCGTTTCTTAATATCTGGTTTTGTATTTTTAGCATATTTTTCAAAAAGAAAAATGTGGATATCAGAAATATTTAATCTGAAAAATACTTCCTAAATTTCATACATATTGTAATATCAATACCTTTAAAGTATAGTGGTTACTGCCACCCCAAAACACCCTCTAAACAAATAATTGAAACACTGATTTTGAATCAAAACTCTAAAATTTCTCCAAATTTCAAATCTTACATATACATAAATATATTCTGAAAAAAAAAAAACGTAAAACTCTGATTTTAAATCCAACATAAAAATTCCTCCTATCTCCTATCTAATATAAGATAAAAATTACATTTTTTTATTTTTTTCTGTAGTTTTCTGAAAAAAAAAAAAAATAGATTTATATTGAGAAAATCTAAAAAACCGAAATTTTGAAAAACCACATTTTGATAAAACGAGATTTTGTTAAAACGAGATTTTAGAAATTTGATTTTAAGAAACGAGATTTTGTTAAAATGAGATTTTGAGAAACGAGATTTTAAAAAACGGTCATTTGTGGCGCTCCCATAAATGTATATATTATATATTCATAATATGTATATTATTTTTTGAAAATGTTGTATAGAATAGAAATACAACTTAAGAGTTAAGTAATTGAGTTTATGTAGGAATTTTATATACATACGTATATATATGTATGTATGTATATGTGGCTCTTTAAAAATCTTCAATGAAAATTCTAATAAAAATGATAAAAATTTAAATATTTCGCAAATACAAAATTTCATGATCAATATTATAAAAGCAAAATTTGGACGATAAACGAATATATAAGTTTTTTCATACGTACATACTTATATACAAATAAAAATAAACGATAGTATCTAATTGTTATTATAAAATTATTGAGATTGCAATGTTTATTCTTATTTTTACAAACAAGGCGATATAAGGTTTATATTATAAAATATGTATGTAAATAAAAATGAAAATTTATAATATAAGTTTTTAAAAATGTTTGATTATTTTCGTACCATAATTTCAAAATTATAATTTTATACAATTTTAAATCATTAGTTTAAAAAGATAAAATAATGTAAAATATAGCATAGATAAGTGACACCCCTCTATTAATTGAATGTTTACTTTCGTCTGAATCATTCTAACAGTGTATTTTATTTTGAATCTTCAAAATACTGTTATTAATTTTTGTTTATGAGTTTGATCGCTTGCATATGTGCGTAAAATTTGTTATACTTTGTTTGTATGCCCTATAGATTTCAACAACATTTTATGATTTTGTTGCAATTATTATATGGTACCTCATAAGATTCTATAAGGAATAAAAAAGTGGTATAACAATAAAAGACTTCTTTTATTTCACGAAATAGAATTAGTTTCAATTAATATTTCTGCTATTTTTTGTTTGGGGAAACTAATTATGTTTTTTTTAACTATGTAAGTAGGTATGTATTTATTTTATAAAATTTCAAAAATGGGAATTCCCCTTTCTATTTCCTTTTTTTATAACCGTGTGAATGTATATTCAAATATATTATAAATTTGTCATTAGGTTTGTGACACCTTAAAAAAGTTGAACTAGATATAGATTCAAGTATATGGATAGTCGATTAAGCCATGTCCGCCCATTCATCTGTTCGTCCGTTCTCAAAGATAACTCAAAAAATAAAGAAGCTATAGTATTCTGAAATTTTGCAAAATTAGTTTTAGTTTTGCTATTTAAATCCAGTAATTTAGGTCGCCGGGTTCGAGTAGCCGTCATACAACTTTTCTTTTTATATGGAAATAACTCAGTGTCTATTGGAGCTGTAGGTATCTGAAATTTTTTAAAAAATTTCAACTGGCATACGAACAACATCTGTAAAATTTTGTTGGCTACAGGTTCAGGAAGCTTGCCTATCTTGGAACTTAATTAAGCTAAGAATCTGAAATCTTGTAAAACATAATCAAGTTTTATGGCAATAAGTTCTGTAAAATGTGATTAGTTTGGGGCAACTGGTTCCAGTAACTGTCACGAAACTCCAAAATTTACATAAATATATTATCTCGATACTTAATTAAGTTAAACATCTGGAATTTTTGTAAAATAAGATACGGGTATCCCAAAGTTGACACAATCTACTTTACTGAGCTTTTCCTTGTCTTTATTAAAGTTTTTATAGAACATTTTCATCTTTTTAATAATGTGTGTAATAATATTTTGTATATATATACACATATTCTCTCTAACCAAATATATGATAATTATTAAATATTTTAATAGATTTTAATAATAAAAGTGTGATGTGATGTGTATTTAGAGAACTTCAAATAAATGAAAAATTTTCTAAACGTTTATTAAAATGTTCAGTTTAGTAATAGAGTAGATACGATTAAAACTTATAGAATATATCTTATCTTATGTTTAGATTTTAAAATAGCGATTAATAAACTAAATAAAAACAAAAAAAAAAAAAATAAAAAAATATGTTGGAAGAATTGAAAAACTTTGAATCGGAAGATGGTTTTGATTTTCAAAATTTTTTTAAAATATTAGACACTTATAATTTACATGTATATGACAGTAAAAAAAGGGTATGTGATTTACATTTAATGGCAATAATTGTTTTATAAATTAAATTTTGTTTTTTTTTTTTTTTTATAATTTTAGTTAAAATATTTATATAGAGCTATTAAACATTTACCACAAAATAAAAATCGTTTAAAATTTCTTCATTATTTAAAAGATGAAAAAAAAAATCTTAAAGAATTTAGTGAAGAGGAACGAGCCAACAAAGAAAAGGTGAAATTTTAATAATATTAAAATTAAACCAAAATTTATTTTTTTTTTTTTTGCTTTTGTTTTATTTGTAAAATTCTAGGAAATTTTAATCAATATACTTTTTAATGCATATACAAAAGGTGATGTTGAAGTTTTTAAACAAATTTTAATAACTGATAGTTGTATTGCATTAGAAAGTGAAAGAATTGAAAAGAAATTTCCGGGTTTATTTGATGATTTATGGAAATTAGAAATATCTAATGAATTTTTTTGGATATTAATGGATAATGTAGGCAGTTTTCAGGTATGGATGTATTTTATTAAATATGATGGTTATGGTAAATATTAATCTGGACATACTTAAAAATTTATAATTTTTAGTTTAAAATTTAAAAATTAATTTCAAACTAATTTTTTTTGTTTTTTTTTTTTATGGTTAAATATTAAAAAAAAAATTAACATTAATATTGGAAATTATGCTTTAATCAATTAATGCTTTTTTCAATTAATTTAATGTATAAATTAACTGATTTTTTTTTGTTTTTTAATTCTATGTATTATCCATATATCCCATAAAATTGAATATTTGTATATATGGAAGTATTTTGAATCAAAAAAAAAGCGGATATTTAGAGTAAATTGTTTAAATCACTTCTAAAATTAATTTTTAATGTTAATATCTGTTTTTTTTTTTTTTTTAAATTCTTTAAACTTTTTAATTTCTTATTATTAGATTAGATATAGTTAATTAAATTCATTTATTTATTCAAATAGTTTCTTTATATATCTATGGTTAAATTTGTTTTTTTTTGAACAAAAAAGATTTGTTTTTTTGTTTTTTTATATCATATCGTCCAGATATAAAATATCTGCTGATATTTTTAGGATCCTTTTGCCTTTAGTATGTGGGCCATCTCGGTACAAGTATTCAATTATAATTATATTTAATATTTTGTTTACATTATTTTATTATATTTTAAATATTATTTTTGATCTGACTAGGGTTTGAACCCGAGATCTTTCGCCTGAAAGACCGGTGACGCACTGCACCATTTTTCAGATGATTTGTTTATTATTATAGATACTATTAATAAGTACTTAGATACTTATTTATTAGAAGTATTTTTATTTTTTGTTTTATTAAAACCGATACGTTGGTTACAAAATCTATTATATATGGTTATAAATTTCTGTATTATAAATCGAATTAGTTAAATTTTATGGATGCTGTATATTAAGATTAAATTTAACTCTTCTATTATCCTTGCGTGAATTTTTACCTAGTTTTGTACTTTTGACATCACCATTCTTTTGTTTTTACTGAAATTATTATGTAACTTAGTTTATTTGATAGAATAGAATATTCTTTCTTTTTTATGAAATATGTATTATATATATTTTAAAAACAAATTTTGAAAAATACACGGATACTGCAGATATTTTTCGATGAATTTTAGAAATTTTCTTCTGCAAATTTACTAAATATTTAACTTTACTATACGGATAAAATTTCACTAGAATTATGTTTATACATATGTGTTATTCACACACAAGATAAACATTCATCCTAGGAATTTACCTGTAACACCTATACAAAATTTTCTAAAAATAATGTTTTGTTTTTAACTTACAACAGTAAAACCGCTTAAAATGCTTCTCGCGAATTTGTCGCATCAAAATATAAAAAAAAAACAAGTAAATGTAAGAGTAAGTCGATGCCACCGACTTATTTATACCCTATACCAAATTAAAAATCCATAAGTTATTTTAGTTAGATATTTAATATAAGCTAAAAAAATAAATGCTTTTACAACCTTTGTACAAAATTTCAGATTTCTATCTTTAATAATTTCGAAGATATGCGTATTCGGTTTTGGGAGTTGTATGGGAGGTACCCGAACCCATGGTCCGATTTCGCTCATTTGCAATATCCGTCTTATTTTAGTCATTGTTAACCTACAGTATAAATTTCATCAAGATAGCATCATTATTTTTTGAGTTATCGTGCGTACGGACGGACGAACATCGATAAATCGACTCAGGAGGTGATCCTGATTCAGAATATATATACATGTCCATATCTAACTCGCTTCCTTTTGGTGGTTACAATCACCATACCAAAGTTAATATACAAAATACTTTAGGTATAGGGTATAATAAGCAATAATCCCGATTCTTCGTATTTTGTATTTTTGTGTTTTTGTGTATATGTATATATTAATATATTACGTCATTATTATTTTTATTAATAACGTCTAGTGCTATCAATTTTAATAAACTTTCTGTATACATCATAATGAAATAGTTATGTAACCCTGGTGTCGAAGAAAAATAACAAAGTTTTTGAAGTTTTAAAGTGTTTTGACGTTTCAAAGATAGATGTTTCATTTAAGATAAAAATAACTTTTCTTTTCTCTAAAATTTAAATAAAACAACTTTACTCAAATCCATATAAGAGTTCAAAAAAGAACTTAAACTAAATTCATTTTCGTACTTTTTTCAAATAAAGTATTTTTTCAGTATAAGCACAATTTTTTCGATGAAGCACTTAAGTGGTTTTTTTGCATATCATAATATTTAATCTGTAAATGACAGACATTTAAAACCATTTTACTCAATGATTTACCAACCAACTTTCATTTTTTTCTTTTTAAATGATAAATATTCAGTATAGCCATCTTACAAAATTAATATTTTTCCAAAATTTTCTGATTTTCATTAATAATTTTCCATTTTTATAAAAATCCCATGTAAAGTATATACATATGTATCATATAATATGTATAATCTATACCTATAATATACATATTCAAAAACGACGCTCTTTGATTCCGTTAAATTTTTGTTTTATTTTTCTTTTCGATTAAAAATTTTAAAATATTGGTTGTATGGTAGGAGTAGGAATTTCACAATATAACTGAATATAAAGATTAAAATTTCAGTGTAGTGTTTAGTACAGCGGTAGAGTGTGGGGTTATTAATAGTTGCTTTTTGATTTTGCAAGTTCGATTCAGTTCTGTTTTTTTTTTTGTTTTTTTTTTTATATTTTAAACGAAATAATTTCTTACATATCATAATATCATCATAATATTTAATCTGTATTAATAGATATTTAAAACCCTTTTACTCAATGATTTACCATCTTAGGCTTCTTATAATATATACATATATAATAGGTATATATTGAGTTTCCAATACTCAATAAACCAAGGGCAACTTCTAAAAGATAATAATAATCGTGTTTTTACAAAAAATATCATTTACAAAGAAATTTTAAATTCATAAAGGCTTTAATTATTGAAAATTGTATTTTTACATTTTAAATAAAATCATAAAGAAACTATACTGTATATATTGTATTGTAATTGCTAATTAAAACACCTCGAATTTCGAGGGGCGGGCGAATACTAGTACATAGTTAATTATTAAAAATGGTTTTTATGTGCGTAATTTTTCCTAATTTGGTACTTGTTGCTACATTAAAATTTCATTTTTAAGTTAGAATATGTTTAGTTTTAATAAATAATTATATTATTTATTTATTTATTTACACAAATATATATGTATAACTTGAGACGATTAATCTCTATAAAGTTAAAACATTTCTAATTCCTAATTTTGACATTTTTCTTTCCAATTCTTTTTTCCTAATCTATATTATAAATTTTTTTGCAGTGCATATCTATGTAAAAGCAATATTATATTGCCATATTATATAAAAATTCTTTAGTTCTAAACTTCCATCTTCTAAATTTGTTTTTTTTTTTTTTTTTTATTTTATTTTCTAGCCAAAATTTAATTCCATTTTAAATCAAAAATTCGATGAAAATAACACAGAAGAGATTTGTATACTATTGAATAATAAAATAATGTCAAAATTTGACATTTGTTGTAATACTGAAGAAGCATTAAATTTTTTAAAAAATAAAAAATATGATAATTTAATTACGAATGATAAAACTGAATTTAGAACAATATCATATAAATTTTTTAATGAATTATATAAAAAAACAACAAATATTAATAAAATATTAACTATATTTGCAAAACCATCAACATCATCATCATCGTTGTCATCACCATCATCAGTACAATATAATAATGGTAATAAAAATGAAATTTTAAAAGAATTTTTAATTTATTTGAATGATTTTATATATTATATTTTTAATAAGGAAAATCATAAAATTAATTCTGCAATTTTAATTAATACAATTAATATAGAAATAAATCAAAATGAAATTAAAAAAGAAAAATTAGAATATTATTTAGAAAATAATATAATATGGAATGAATTTGATATATTTAAAAAAAATTTTCAATATTATAATGAAAAATTTATTAATATAAATTCAAATATAACAGTTGAATTTATTTTTAAATTATTAAAATTATCAATATTAAGAAATAATATTAATATATTAAAAGAAATTTTAAATAATATTTTGGTTGAAAAAAATGAATATTTTGGTTGGGCATATATTGATGAAATTCATGATACAAAAACAACATTAATATCATATTCAATTAAATGGAATAATATTGAAACATTAAATGAATTATTAATAAGAAAATCAAGATTATTATTAAAAGATGATTTATTTAAAAATAATTTAAAATTTTTTGAAATTAATAATGATTTAATTAAATTACATTTAGATAAATGTTTAACAGCATATAATCCAACAAAAGAAAATAAAATAATATGTTTTGATTTTTCAAATTTTGTTGAAAATATTGATTATTGTGATGATTATGATGATGATGATGATGATGATGATGATAATAATGATGATAAAAAATTTATTAAAAAATCAAAAAATCATTGGAAATTATTAAATAATATAATGTTTTTATTTAGAAAATCATCATCATCAGAAATTAATCACAGTAATAACGAAAATTTTATTAATAATATAAAAGTACAGAAGAATTATGATCATGATATAGAAATGAATGTAAATTTATCTGAAAATGAAAAAACTGATAATAAATTAAAAAATATTAATAATAATGAATTAAAATTTTCTAATATTATATTTGAATTTGCTAATCGTCAACATTTACAACATTTATTAATGCATCCAATTATATCAACACAAATATTTTTAAAATGGCATGAATTATCATTTATAAATATATTAAATTTAATATTAACATTAATATCATTTTTAACATTTATACTTTATTGTTATTTTAATTTTACACAAAAAAATTATAATATAAATATTCAAACAAAAATTATTTTAATTATATTAATTTTTATTAGTAATATACCAAAATTATTACGTCTAATTATACAATTTATACGCAATTGTATAAAAATAAAAAAATTTATTAAAAAATTACTATTTAAAAAAAAAATTACCTTTTATTCTAATAATATTAAAAGAAATTTTTTCAATTTATTAAAATTTATATTTTTATTATTATTAATTATAACAATTATAAAAACATTATGTTATACAACAGAAATTAATAAAAATACAAATAATTTAATTAAAAATATAACAGAAGAAAATATTATAGAAAATTCATCATATCCAGATATAATTATTAAAAAATCAAACATTAATAATAACATAATAATTATAACAGATGATTATATACCAGTTATATGTATTATTTTATTAGCAATTGATTTAACATTAGTAATAAAATCATTACCATATAATTGTATATCAGATTATGTATTTATGTTGGAACAAGTAACATTAACATATATAAAAATATTTTTAATGTTTAGTATATATTTAATATCATTTCCAATATGTTTTATGATGATATTTAATGATGATTTTACAAAATTTTTATCATCAATTGTACAAACATTAACAATGGCAATTGGTGAATTTAATACATCAGATTTAAATTTAGTTAATAGATCTAATTTTCAACTAATTTTATTATTTTTTTTTGTATTTTTTATGAGTCTTGTCATTTTAAATTTATTGAATGGTTTAGCTGTTAGTGATGTTCAGGTGAGTTTAAAAAAAAAAAATAAAATTAAAATTAATAAATATTAAGGGCCTTTCGGAACCATCGCACTAGCACTTGACACTAGCACTTAGGACTTACACTTTCCAAAAATACTTGATTATCGCACTAAATTTCTGTCCGGATTACAAATTAATGACAGTTAAAAATTTTTAGAAGTAGAATTAGCCTTACTCTTAATGCATATTTTTATAGTATTTTTATGTCAAATTTATTTTGACAAGTGCTAAAAAGCATTTTATTCTAGCATTATTTAACTATATTTAGAATTATTTATGATCACTATGGCAATATTGAGTAAATTTTAAATGCACATATCATTAATTGTCAAAAAAGTAAGTTTTTATTTTAATTTTCAAATTTTAAAATTGTGAAAAAAGAGAAGAAATATGACTTCAGAAAGATTAAAATGTAAGTATAAATATAGTTAAGGTTTTTAAAAATATTGTGTTTAATAAAAGATTTTTATTATTAGTTTTTACTTATTCACTTTTAACGAAAACAAAAAAGAATATTTTTAGTGTAAGTGCGATACCTAGATTGTGGTTTTCAAAACACGAATTTTTGACAGATAATCAAGTGTTAAGTGCGATGAATTCCGGACAACACTTGATACTATTCGTAGTTTTCGCACAAAAAAATAGTGCGATATAATAGTATTTAGTGCGAAGTGCGATGTTTAGTATGATGGTTCGGAAAGGCCTTAAGTTTTTTTCTTTTTTTTGAATTATATAACCTTAAAAATGTCAAAAGAAAATATATATCTAATTCTATATTATAAGAATAAACTATATTAGAGTTATCGGTCATAAAATCGAAATTGATAAAAAATCATTTTCAAGATTTTCAGGATTCGTATAGGGTTTAGGATCAAAAAGTGTTTTATATATTTTATAAATTTTGTGTATGTATGATCTCGGAAACTGCTCTCGGAAACAAAATAAATTATAAATAGAATATTTATGGGTAAGATCTCTGTCGGAGCTCGTATCCAGCTCGTATCCATGTAAAATAAATGACGAAAGTAGATACAATAATTTAAAAAAAAATGATTTAATCAAAATTCAATTGAATTTCGTCTATTTTTTTTTTAGATTTAGTTTATCGACAAATTTTGAGATGGACTTGGAAACTAAAAGAGCAGATTCCCACTTAAATTAAAGGTAAAAAAAAAACGAGGAAGAATACAATTGCCTTTGTCTGTATGCCTATAGTCTGTCACTAATTTGGGTGAATTTAATAATTTCTAAAACTATGAGTTGTATAATATAAATAAAAACATAATGTTGGAACTTTAATTTTTGTATATTACTTCAAAAAAATTTGGACAGGTGTATAAAAATAAGGAATTTTTTAGTTTTAACCCCATACAGATCCGAAACGAGGGCGATACGAAAATATTTTCTGAAATCACTCATACTTATTTTCAAAGACCTAACTTCTCTCAAAAGACCTAACTTCTCTCTTCTTCAAGTTTCTAACTTAAACCGTTTGGAAGATAGAAAGAATCAAGAATTTTGCAAAATTTGTGTTTTGCATAACGGTAAATTAAGCCATCGTATGCCACAAGTATATATTTATTGTATATATATATTTTTAAAGCTAATAAAAGCAGTAATCGTTTGGCGTTTTCAAATTGATGATATCTATACCTTATACAACTTGTGCTATAACAATTTAAATATAGAGCTTTTTCGAATAGAGCAGCTGTATCTCTGTAACGGATGGGGCTACAGAAAAAAGTTGTTAATAATAAAATTAATATTTTTATGATATCTATTTCATGGCTCTATTTCAAAAAAAATGTGGAGATCTAAAAGTTATGTGTTCAAGAGCTAACCGAAATTTTGGTAGGATCTCAACCAAAAGAAAATAGGGAACCTACAAATTGTTGTAAAAATATTTTGTGTTAATTTCAAGACTCTATAGCTTTCTTAATTTTTGAGTTATCTTGCTGACGGATATACGAACGGACAAAGCTTAATCGACTTAGAATTTGATTCTGATCCGACCCATATCTTTGAAGTTATATCTAGCTAGCTTATTTCGAGGTGTTACAAACGGAGGAGCAATTTTAATATATCCGATCCTTATCGTACGGGTATAAAAAAAAAATTACTTAAAAATGATTGAATATATGTTTTACGTTCAGAATTTCATTTGCTGTTACGTTTCATACCAGATCCGATAACTATAATAGTAGATCTGATGGTTGAATAAACCTTCAAACTTATCTTTTAACTCAAGATTGTTTATACATAGTGTATAATTCAATCCTTTTATATTATAAATTTAATAAGATCTACATTCAATTTATTTTTGTCCATTTTAAAAAATTTTCTGATAATATATTAACTTTTGTTTCATCTCTTACCTTCAAATTGTACTTTGTTGTCAGAGTATATGATATTTCAAAAATTTAGCAAAAATATTATGTTCAAATCCTTTATTTCAGTTTATTTTAAATAAAATGTCAGGTATGAATTTCTTCAAATGATTTAAAACAATATTACCTATAATGATATTTCACTGTCCGCAATTAATTATCTCTGTCTGGAAGTTGACTTGGAAAGTTAAAGAGATGAGATAATAAGGATTGTGGGAATGTGTCTAGCAAGCATTGATTATATTTTCAAATGTATAAAACAAATAATCCATCTTTTAACCGATCAACGGTATATGTTAAAATAGAGAATAACGGAGCGTTAAATAAAATTGAGTAGAACTTTACTTTATTATCAGATAGATAAAATTTATCTGTTTCTATAACTTTCTCTTTCAAAGGTACCATTTGTTATATAGATATATAAATATATGAACATATATGAATTAATATTCATACTTGTTCTAGATCTAATAGCCATCGAAATTATATGTACATACATACACTAAATTTCAGTTCTTTTCGGTTGTTCCTTTTAAGATTGAATAAAACCAAAAAAAAAAAAAATTGCGAAATGATTTAAACTCTACGTATGCTTTATTAAAATTATGTACATATTTTAAATTAAAAAATTATTTTTTTAAATTAATTATAATTTAATTTTTAATTTTCTAGGAAATAAAAACAAAAGCTGAACTTGGAAGTCTAATATATAAAGTCAATCAATTAAATAGTTATAATCAAATTTTAAAATTTCTTTCTAAATGGAAATTTTTAGAAAAAATTTTTGAATTTTTAAATCATAAATATTTTACATCTAAATTATATTTACATTGTAATACTGGTTATATATCACAATGTCCAATAACAATACGATCAGTCTGTAATTCAAGATATTTAAAAGATAGAAATTTTTTTTTATTAAAAAAAAATTTAAAATTAGATATTAAAATTATTGAAGCAATTAAAGAACTTTATAATTAATATAAAATGTAATTAAGTTATATGAATAAAATGTTTGAATTCCATCAGATATAAATATTAAATTTTTATTTAAAAAAAAAATTTGTATGTAATTTCATCCCCAAAAATTGGGAAACAATTAAAGAACCAAACTATTTAAAAAAGTTATTTTAATTTCTAAAAGGATAGAAATATATTTTCGTTTGAAATAGGCAACCTTAAGGACGAGGAAAGTATATTCGAATAATTCTTATAATTAAAAGATGAATTTTTAGAGATTCCTATAATACTATATGACTTGAATGTAACTTTAATTTTAAAAAAAGTTTCATAGCAGCGGTTTTCTGTTTCATTCTCTAATACTGGCGTAATTTTAATCCTCAAGAACTATCAAGTGTCATTGTATCAATATTAATTAAATTTAAAAATGAATAATGAAGAAACAAAAAGAAAAGTAAATATTGTTTTTCACAATTACTTCAAATCTCTTTTTTATTGTTTACAAAAACAAAAAACAACACAAAAACGAAATGTCAATCTAATCAAACTGTCAAATAGTTTAACAATCAGCGTTCAGCTTTGAACATTGCTTAACTTCAACTTTAAAAGAATTGCACTCCAGCCGCCAATACCAGTATTAGAGAAAGTTACATTAATTTCCATATGTTAAAAATAGTGTGGTGATGAAGTTACACGCCAACGCCAGCATTGGAGAAGGACCATAACAGTCGTCTTTTACAAAATGTCAAAATTTAAGAGCCAATATGATACCTTACAAAAGTGTTTCCCATAAAATTTGAAAACATCTTTTCTATATCTAGCTCTAAGCTGTCACAAACGTAATGGCAAATTTATTATATCCTTGAATTATGTTCATACGGATTAAGAAGTTGTATGAAAATTATCCGAGCCCTTTGCGCTAGATAAACCAAGTTTTGCAGAAGTTATTGCCATGAAATTACTTGTAGCCGTTGTTCCGAGTCAACCAAAATTTCTCAGAGGTTATTGCCATAAAATTTGCCATCAATTTTGATCATCTTTTCTCAAAATTTCGGATACTTATGTTTAATAGACACTGAGTTATTTTCATATAAAGAAAAAAGTTGTATGGGTACTCGAACTAACAAGATGATATAGTAAAAAATTTCAGAATTATATTTTTTTGATATTTCATTGCCAGAGAAACGAAAGGATTCTATATCTATCTCGTCTCTTTTAAGGTGTTACAAATCTAATGATAAATTTATTATACCCTAAGAGCAACGCTTTTATGAATGTATAATGACACCTAAGAGTGATGTTAAACGGGCGGAAGTATAACACTTTTTTCTGAGGTAACTTATGCTAATCCTGCTCTCAATGTTTCAAAATTCTAAAAAAAGCTTTCCGAAAATACGAAAGAACCAATATTTTGGTTCTATATAACGGTAAATGTAAATACTAAATTACAAAAAATTAGATAATGTTTAGATTGATTTGTTAACCTTAAAAAATTTTCTATCATTTGCAGAAAATTAATTTTTTTTATGAGGCGTACCCATGGTTATAATTTAATTTTTCCATATTAAACAGTATAGAAGTTATAGTAAGTAAATTTTGTCAATCTTTTCAAACTAAAAACTTATATAAATTTACATTAGATCTTTAAAACTTATAATAACAATACATTTCCTCCCCTTCGTTATCTTCTGAAATAGCCATAACGTTCATTTTATTAAAGTTTTTGTTAAATACTCATAATATTTTAAAACTATGATTACATATTACCTATATAATTTTTATTAATTCAACTCTTTTGTTAAACGTTTTTTGAATATTAATTATTGATTAGTTTTGTTTTACATATTTCAATTATTTCTACTTTTGTATTTATTGATTAATAACACAATATTGTTAAGATTAGGTATCTCTTTTATAAACTATAGTAGAAATTTATTATAGTTGTATTTTTTTTTTGGTTTTATTTAACTGTATAATTCAATTCTTCCAGAAATGTTTTTGTTACTTCAATAATATCTTTTTCCAAATCTGAACCATTTTTTACATTACTAAAATTAGTTTGTCCATGTTTTTCTAGTACTTTATTAATACGTGATTGTAAAACAACTACATGATTTCTTGGTAATTTTCTAATAACTGCAGCAGCTGCTAAAACTGATTCTATAAAATACATCAAAATACATAATATTAGGTTTATTCACGACACATATATATGTATCTACTAATATATAAATGTAGTAACTTACGGTTTGCTGAATTTTGTTCAAGAAGACTACTGCCCTGATTAAAAGAATTATCTGTAAATACTAAAAAAAGAATTATACTATTGTATTATTATTATTTTTTTATTTTTGTGCATTTGCCTGCCACTTAAATGTAACAAGGATATTACACAACCTTTCCTTTTCAGGCAATGCTGTACATGTCGTAAGGGGGAATTACTCTTACAATGTGTGTGGGATTCGAACCCACACTCCCTCGGTGTTTAAAGCGTATTTTATACACTCTTTTACCCACTACACCACCGAGGCCCCTATTATTATGTAATTCAATAATTACAAGAAACGCTAGATTCTAGTGGGAAATTTTTAAACTATTTAAGGTTATACAATAATTTTTTAAAATATTTAAGAAATTAAGCAATTAATTCTTACCACTTTTAAAAAAACCGAATATCATTTCAGTAGTTGTTTCATTATTGCGTTTTTTTACAATAATATTATGTCTGATACAAAAAGTAACAATTTCATCAATTGTTTGGTCCAAATCCATTATAAAAATATAAAAATTAATGTTTTCTGTTAAACGTTTTTTTTTCGACTAAAAAACTAATAATAAAAATTTACTTTTTATTTAGCATTGATTCTCTGTTTATTTAAATACAAATTCAAATACTTAGTATATATTAACATATTATTATTATGCTTATATTATGCTAATGAGAAAATGTACATATGTATGTACATCAAAAATTAAAACTTTTTAATGTATGAATGAAAGCTTTTAAATATTTAATAGATTTATTGAAAATGTTGTATGAAAAATGAAAATAGAACCTAAGCAATTAAAATTATGTAGGTATATAAGTATATATTTTATATATGTATAAAAATAGAGGATCTTATTATGTATATGTGTATCTTTAAAAATCTCCAATAAAGATTTTTAATAAAAATATTTCGCAAATAAAAATTTTTATCATCGTTATTTTTATAATAAAACGAGGAAGAGTAATGTTGACTTTGTCAACTCTAGGATGATGATGATATGCTGTTTTCATAAAATTCGATCATATTTTAAGGGGGTCACTCCCTCGAAAATAAAAAAAAAATCGTTTTATTTTTATTGCTGATTCTAAGTCTAGACTCAGTTCTGCGTATAAAAAATCCCACTTCAAGTTTATCCGAGTAGTAGAAGTGGTTCAAAACTGTAAGGAAAGTTAAAACTATTGTACTCAATTTTGCAAATATAAAATTTTTCTAAGTAGAATTAGTTGGAGTTTATAAACAAACGAGTGACCGGGAGAGAGGCCGGGGAAGGGGCCGGGGGAACTGCAACGTATAAGGTTGCTATTATACCAAAGAATTTGAACATAGAAATAGTAAGGCGTTTGTAAGGCTGAAATATTTAGAAAAACAAAAAATAAAAAAAATTTTAGTTCAAAAACGACTTCCTTTTAGTTTTTTGGCTTTCCTGGACAATTCACTTCTTTAACTTTCGGTACACGTTTCTGGATAACTATAAACTATATGAGCTATCAACACTCTTTTTTTTTATTTTCAAGGTGGTTTCAATAGCTATATTTTAAGCTGAGGATTTTTTTATATGTTGAGGGGGAGTTTTTTAACAATATTAAAGAAGCTCGAAAAACGTAAATTTTTTTTCTTCATGTTATAATTCTGAAACCAAGTAATATTTTTCTAATTCCTCAGCTTAAAATGTTGTTTTTGGTAGTAAGAACATGTGTGCAAAACTTCACAGAAATCGGTCCAGTAGTTTCCCAGGAAATAGTACCGAAAAACACGTTTTTTGTATAGAAAATGAATGAGGGAGTGACCCTCTTAAGAAAAATTCAAAGATGTTTGGTTTGCCTATTTATTTATTTATTAAAATAATAATTATAAAAAAATTTTTAAAGACCTTAGCTGTGTGGTCGTATAGATTAAACAGTATATGAATTTATTATTATTAGATTCTTATTAGATTCTTATTGAGCTTGAAATATATTTTTATTTGACATTAAATTTATTGACAGTAATTTTATTTACGATATTGGCTACATTATAATTTTCAAATTATTAAAACTAATTAACATTCGGGATTAGAACTAATTAGAACTAAGTAACATTAAATATTAGGATACTAATTTAGACTACAAATCTTGAGTTTTACTATAATACAGTCTTATACTATACAAAGTGTATTTGACTACAAAGATAAATTCCAATAGCATAGTTAAATTTTAATTTATTTGGTACTTAATTTAATTAGTTTAAATTAATCGTATATGCTATAAAAAAAATTTACTTTTTTTTTTGAAAATAATGAGATTGGTTATGGACCCGTTTTAAACAATTTTAAATGATAATTTGTTTCTAGTATTGTGATTGTATATATCGACCATCCTAGCTAATATCAAAGTTGAAATTGTGTTTTAATGTGTTAATGTGATAATTTTGAAACTTATAACAAAAGGGTTTCCCGATTACATAATAAATATATGATTAAAACATACATATTTTTCGGAATATAGCAAATTTGTTGCATGAAAGGCGGAGTGTCCCTTTATTGTTTTGATTGCATTTTTATTTAGAATATTTAATTTATTTATCATGAAAATGAACCCTGCTGCTCCACACAGCGTTTAAATAAGTTAAATGAGAAAGCATATACGATGAATAGATATTTATGTTCCAAGATATGACAGCTATCTAAATCTATTTCGCTTGAGCAACGAAATTTTACAGAAGTTGTTGGCATGTAACTTAATTTTTTTTTTATAAAATTTTAGATACCTATAGTTTCAATATTTAGTAAATTGAAAGAAAGAAGTTGTACCGGGCTAAAGGCTAAATCGATTGAGAATTCGATTCATGGCTTAATTACATGGCTTAATTGATTCAGAATTAGATTCTTAGCAAGCATATATTATATATATCTATACATACTTTTTCATATGTAGCTCATTTCTTTTAAGGTGTCACAAACGTAATTGCAAACTTATTATACTCAGAGAACTGCGTTCCTACGTATATAAAAATTATAATGAAAAAGAATAAAGAATTTATTCCAAGAAATATAACAATTTAAAGTTGAGTAGACTATTGAGAAATAAAAAACAATATTTTTTATTAAGAGTATCATTATTAATTAATCCATTCCTAAAAATGAAGCGAAAAATAAAAATTATACCAATGACCTATCAAGTATTTTTGGAACTATATATCGATAAAAATCCTAGTAATTTTAAAACTACTGTGAAAGATATAAATTTCGAAATAATCATCAATGTTGTTGTTTCTACTAAATAATTATGGAAACATATAAATGGATTATTATACCGTTGAAAGACATTCGAAAGGAGCCCAAAAGAGTAAATCTTGAAAGTCATAATCAAATAAAATCATGTGATTACATTCTATATACATATTATATCAAAAACTAAAGGTCGTACCAAAAAAGAAATTCGTTAAATCCACATTACAGTACTTAGGTGGTCGAGAATGCAATATATAATATAATTGCGTGTATGGATGCAGTAATTAGATGTAAAATGTATGCTTCTTTGGCTTAGTAATGCTTAAATTATATAATAAATATAAACCATTGCGATTGATAATGCTCCTTGACATGCAGTCATTGAGGAAGTATTCTAAAAGAATTTCTTAATAATAGCCTACTAACACTTGATCCATTAAGTCCAATGTTAAATACAATTCCAAACCTAAAATTTGAAGTCAAAAGTAATTTAATTATTCAAATGATGCAAATCCTAGCTGGCGCAGACAAATCAAATTTGACTCAAATTGAGTTTCGTCTATAATGGCTGCAAAATATAATTCGTGAATGAAAACATAAGTACGATGATTACTATTCCTAATTGTAACCGACACCGCGCTAACATTCAAAAATTTACACCAGACTCGATAAATATAAATGATACGATCTTTTAATTACAATAAAATATTATTAATTCATATTTTGAATTTATTTACAATAAATTTTAATTGTTTCCATTTTATTGTATTGTTTATTCCCATTTTGAGATTGTTTATTCTCATTTTGAAATTGTTTAGTCTCAATTTAAAGTTGAAAAGGTATAGTTAAAATAAATAAATATCCAAATATAAAAAGTACATATTTAAACACATGCATACATATATATGTACATATGTACATATAATATCACCATTTTATCTTTTTCCATAATAAGTACCTCATACAGTAGTCATACCTGTGTTACAGTGCAGACATGCTGATGAACAGTGATGAAAAATGCACGTGGAAATGTGTAAATAATAAGTACATACTTACATATATGGATATGCACATACATATACATTATAATATTCTAATGTCATAGAAAAAATAAATTTTATTGTGATTTAATTTTCAATTTAATTTTGTAAAAATTGAAAATTTTGTAAAAAATTAACAAAATATTCATGATAAGACATGAATAATAATATAATGTAGATATGTATATGTATTACATATGTATTATGTAGTTAAGATTGTCTAAATTTATTTTTATTATTATTATAATATTAACTGTATCCTACCTAGGCACCTAGCAATGTATATGAAAACAGCATGTCACTTAAATGGGAATTCCCGGTAATATTTATCTCTGAAGACAGAATACAAAAAACATGTATGAAAATATTACACATAAATATTATTATGTATGTATAAATACACTATTATGTATGTATAAATATACAAATATTATTATGTTATATATAAATATAAGTACACATAAATATTATTATGTATGTATTATGTGCTCACATATATACATACATAATATATTACGATGAATTAGTAATTCTAAATCTCAAAACCCAGCAAATAATGTAATTTTTAAACAAAAAGTTAAATAGGTTCGCAGAAAAGAGAGTTTTATTTTTGTATATTATATACTCAATACTTTCACTCATTGACTCTTGAAGTTTTGACTCAGTCAGTAGTTAATTTCTAAAATGTTGATTCTTGATAGTGTTGGTAAGAACGACAATAATAAGAAGAGTAAAAATGAACCCATGAAATTTTTTTATTCTCTCAAATAAATTGAGATAGAGAATTTTATATTGATAATTTTTATTTATAGTACATTGATTTTAGTATGCTGTTTTGCTCATGTTGCCATTCTGGAAAACATTATTTGTATTTTGTAGTACTTATGTTAATGTACTATACGAGTTCATATAATATACGACTATTTAAAAAAAAATTACAGAAAAAACAAACAATATAAAATTTATACTCCACTCATATTAAGGCATTAACAACAAAATCTTCTGGCCCACATCCGAGAGGAAAAGGCCCATTAAATTTGTTTATAATATTTACTGTTATAAATAAAATCTTTCTAAATCTAAATCTAACAAAATCTTTTCATAAATCGTTCATTTTATACCTATATTACAATATTTTTGTTTCAAAGTTATTGTGGTTCGTACAACTCTTTTATTAATATAAAAAATTTACAGAAAACTTTAGTCAACATAAATCACTGACCACCAGTCACCATTCACCAGTCACCACACCACAACCAAATCACAATACAATACAACATAATATTACACAAGTGAGATAGAGATATTTAAACTAGGCACATATCATATCACATATACATAATATGTAAAGAATACGAATAGCGCGAGCGACTAAAGAAAATATTTTATTTAGTAACAGTGTAGATGCGATTGAGTTAACAGCATACACCTTAAATAAATAATTTTAATTAATATACACGTGTTATCAATCAAAATATATATAGTGATAGTGACTAAGATAGTAAAACAAAAAAAAAAAAAAATATGTCGACACAATCCATAAAAAATGAATTTGTAGAAAATGGTGATGGTGATGATATTTTCAAATTATTAGAATCAATCGCAATTTTTGTGTATGATAATAAAAAGCCGGTAAAAATTTATTTATTAAAATAGAATAACAAAAAAAAATTAATAATAATATTATTAAATAATTTTAGTTACGAGATTTATATCGAGCAGTTAAACATTTACCACAAAATGAAAATCGAATAGAATTTCTACGTTATTTAAGAGATGTTAATGAAGAAATGAAACAAGAAGATAACGAAAAAATTCGTAACGAAAAAGAAAAAGTAAATATTATTAATACATAATAGGTGTTAAAAAAAAAAAAACAAAAAAAAAAAAAATTGAATAAAATTATTCATATTTTGTAGCTTATTATATTCGTATGAATGTAGTTTTTAGGATGTGTAATAAATTTGCCATTACGTTTCTGATATCTTAATGAAAACGAAATAAATAAGGTTAAATATATATATTTTTGATCACAATCGAATTCTGAATCGATTTATCAATGTACATCCGTCGGCACGATAACTCAAAAAATAATGGTGCGAAGAGTCGGAAATTTTTACAATTTCACCTTTGTAAAATTGTTAGTTTCGTTATTGTTAGTTTCGAAATTGAAGTTTGATCGGCAGATTCGAGTAGCTGTCATATGTATAGCTGTTTTTTTTATATATGGAAATAACTCGGCGCCTGTTAAATTTAGGTATCTGAAATTTTTTAAAAAGAAGTCAATTTATATGCTAACAACTTCAGGTAACTGTTTTACAACTTATTTTTTGATATGGGCATAACTTAGTGTCTATATAAACTGGGCATTAAAAATTTAGCGGAATTAATTTGGGCAGATTCAAGTAGCTGTCATACAACTCCAAAATTTATATAAATTTATCTCGGTACTTAATTAAATTAGATATCTTAAATTTAATAAAAAAAAAAAAAAAGATTAAATTTTATAGTAATAGCATAAATTATGATCGTACGAATATCCTAGAGTTGACACAGTCAACTATTAACTCTTTCTCGTTATTATTTGATTTATTTTTAACTGGTTTCGTTTTTTGTTTTTATTATAAGATTTTTAATTTTAGGAAATTTTACTAGAACTACTGTTTACAGCATATGAAAAAGATGATTTAGAAGTTTTTAAACAAATTTTAATTGCCGATAAATCGGTTGCTTTTAGAAAGAGAAGGAATGGAAATGAATTTTTAAGTATTTTTGATGAATTATGGAAATGTCAAAAATTTAATGAATTTTTTTCGGTATTATTGGATGAAGTTGGAAGTTTTCAGGTATGATGATATAAATATAAACTTTAATATGATATATAAAATATTATTTTGTATATTTTTGTAATATATATAGATATTTAAAATTAGATGTTATTGTTAGCAAAATATTTTTTTAAAAATCATATAAATTCATTATCATTAAATTCGCTATCAAAATCAGGGGTATCGGTTTAATTTGAGTAGAGGTGGTTCGAAAAATCTTTCAATCTTTGAATATTAAATTCTTATAACATCAAATTTATATTTGAAAAAGGTATTTTAAGGAATTTTTTTATACCAAATTCATATATTTATATATTACCAAAGTTTTTCATTAAACCCCACTGCTAATAATTTTTTTTATATAATACAAATTTTAACTCCAATTCCAATCAATCAGAAATTGTAAAATAAGTACAGCATCTGTACATATATGACAATACTACAGAAATATAATTTTTTTATTTTCATTGCTATTATTTTTAACACATACCTATTAAAAAAAATTTTGAAAAAATTCCTTATTAGTTTCAATTTGTCCGTCTGTCTGTTTACAAAACTTCTACACTGTTAAAGATGGAGCAATTAAATTTTAAACATGGATTTACAGTCCCTCAACTTTTGAAAAATTACTATTTTAGAGATATTTTTTGAATCTCAAACCATCAAACAACAGAACCTATATTTTTAAGTTTAGAAATCAATATCAAAATAATACAATCTTATGTAATTTTTTGTAATTTATTTAAATTTACCGTTATGTGATTACAAGATATTGTTTTCGTCATAACTCCGACACGGTTTTAGATAAAAGATTGAAATTTTAAGAGAAGAAAAATCTTTCTTAAATACGTTACCTTAGATTTTTTTTTTGTATTTTCTCCCGTTATAGCTTTTATTAGAGATTAAAAATTGTAAAATTTATTATTTTCAGACACCTGTAACTTAGAAACATGTGCCTACATATTTTTCAAAATTAAACTTTCAATATAATGATATTTTACTTGAGTTAGCAGCTTTTCTTACTTTAAAGGATTTCCTTAAATTTAAAAAAAAAATCTCTTGATTTTTAACATTTTTTTTTCTTGCACACACAATTCTAATAAAAATTACAGATATTGGTGAAAGTCACAGTATTCTAAACTGTTTTTATTGGAAATATGTGAACGTATGTGAACCATTACATTTTTGCTTTGTCTTGTTTTTATATGAATACCTGGTGTGCGTTGTTGCGCCCCTCAATAAATAAAACATATGAATTTTTAATTGAAGATATGAGTTAACTGAATTCTAAGTCTGTTAATAGAGTCAACTCCACTGTAAAAGAGCAACACGTATACAAAATTTTGAAATTAATCGGTCATACTGTTTTTATTTTAGAGCGAAAAAGTTTATAAATATTTGCACCACAGCCTGAACTTGACAATTCGTTAGAGGAAAATGGTTAGCCCAGAAACACTCCCCGGCAAAGTAGTTTAGGAGTCTATAATTCATAAACAAACAGACAAAACAGATTATATATATGGAAGATTAATACATAATAATATATAATATTTTAAATTTATTTTTTAATATTTTTTAGCCCGAATTCAATGCCATTTTAAATCAAAAATTTGATGGAAATAATACAGAAGAAATTTGTATTTTATTGAATAATAAAATTATGTCTGATTTTGATATTTGTGATACAAAAAGATCTTTAAATTATTTAAAAAATGAAAAATATAATAATTTAATTACTGATGATGAAACAGAATTTAGAACAATATCATATAAATTTTTTAATGAATTCTTTAAAGAAATTCAAAATGATAATAAATCATTAATATCATCAATTGATAAACCATCAACATCATCAACTATAACAGAAATTATAAATAAAAATGAAATATCTGAAGAATTAATATTTTATATAAATAATTTTATACATTATATTTTTGATAAAAAAAATCATAAAATAAATTCTGTAATATTAACTGATCATAATTCAATAATTTTTAAAATAATTAAAAAATTAAAAAAATTTCGTATGGATCCAGATAAAATTGATCAAGAAAAAACAGAATATCTTTTAGAAAATAATATAATATGGAATGAATGTGAAACATTTAAAAAAAATTTTAAACATTATAATAAAAAATTTGTTAATATTAATTTAACATTAAATGCACCATTTATATTTAAATTATTAAAATTATCAATATTAAGAAAAAATTTTAATATATTATGTGAAATTTTAGATAATATTTTAGTTGAAGAAAATAAATATTTTGGTTGGGCATATATTGATGAAATTCATGATACAAAAACAACATTAATATCATATTCAATTAAATGGAATTATATTGAAGCATTAAATGAATTATTAATAAGAAAATCAAGATTATTATTAAAAGATGATTTTTTTAAAAATAATTTAAAATTTTTTGAAGTAAATAATGATTTAATTAAATTACATTTAAATAATTGTTTAATTGTATATAATCCAACAAAAGATAATACAATAATATGTTTTGATTTTTCAAATTTTGTACCAAATGTTGATTTTTATGATGATTTAGTATTATTAGATGATGATGAAAAAGATCAAATAAAAAGTGTACAATTTGAAGATGATATTATTAATAAAAATAATAATGAAATTGAAATTGATAATAATTCATCAAAACGTTGGAAATTAGCAAGAAATGTTTTATTTGCATCAAAAAAATTATCTAAAACAAATATTAATATAAATAAATTAATTAATAATAAAAATAATTCATATAATATTGAAATAGATAAACCAATAATTAAACATGAAAATGTTAATAAAGATGAATATATTTGTTTAATGAGAACACCTAGTTTAAAATCAAAAAAACCTCATAATAAAAATGTTAAAATAATATCAAATGATATTAAAAATGAAATAAATAAAAATAATAATGATATTATAAATAGAAAATTATCACAACCAAGACAATCAATTGCATTTACATCATTATCAACTGATGCTGTTGAACAAATAAAATTTTCTAATATTATATTTGAATTTGCTAATCGTGAACATTTACAACATTTATTAATGCATCCAATTATATCAGCACAAATATTTTTAAAATGGCATGAATTATCATTTATAAATATATTAAATTTAATATTAACATTAATATCATTTTTAGCATTTATACTTTATTGTTATTTTAATTTTACACCACAAAATGATGAAAATTTTGCTAATATATGGAAAATAATTTGTATGATTATATTAATGTTTATTAGTATACCACATAAATTGTTACGTTGTTTAATGCGTATTATAAGCAGTTATAAGAAAAAAAAATCAAATATAAAAAATTTATGGTTTAATTTAAAAATAAAAAAAAAATATATTTTTTATTTTAAAAATTTTCGAAGAAATATTTTTAATATTATTAATATTATTTTATTAATATTAATAATAATAACAACTATACTTACATTATGGTGTAAAACAAATATTAGTCATGAAGTAAATAATAATGATAATAATAATAATAATGAAATAAATAATAATATAAATATTACAAATAATGATAAAATAATTTTAAATTTAAATAATCATAATTTAACTGAAGATACAATAATTAATAATGATGATGATAATATTATAAATTCTGAAAAAATTAATATTAATTGTTGTTGTGTTAATGATAATATAAAAAAAATATTAAAAGAAAATGATTCAACATTTAATTCTGGTATTGCATTTATATGCATTATTTTATCAGCAGTAGATTTAACATTAGTTATAAAATCATCATCGTTCAGTAGTATATCAGATTATGTATTTATGTTAGAACAAGTAACATTAACATATATAAAAATTTTTTTAATGTTTAGTATATATTTAATATCATTTGCAATATGTTTTATGATGATATTTAATGATGATTTTACAAAATTTTTATCATCAATTGTACAAACATTAACAATGGCAGTTGGTGAATTTAATACAGCTGATTTAGATTTAGGTGAAAGATCTGGTTGGCAATTAGCTTTATTATTTTTATTTGTATTTTTTATGAGTCTTGTCATTTTAAATTTATTGAATGGTTTAGCTGTTAGTGATGTTCAGGTAAGTTTAAATTAATTTTTTTTTTTTTAATTTCTTCATTTATATACTTGTATGTATGTAAAAACTTGGATCTGTTTGGAACTGGGAATCTTTTACTTTCAGTTGGCAATAAAATATACTAACCACAAACACTTTTTTTGATAATTATTTTGATTTTTGACAGTTAATAAAAAAAAACAACAAAATAAATTAAAAAACTCCAAAGAATTCTCTAAGAATTTTTTTTTTTTCAATTAAATTTTTTAAAATTTAATAATGTCGCATTTGGAAGAAGAAAAATAGTTATTATTTCAAAAAAATTTTATATTATCGTATTATAAACACATAAATCTTTAAATTAAAAAAAAGAACAAAATTGTCTAACCTCAAACAATTGAAAATTTTTGGTAATTAACCAATAAGAAACTTTGATACTTTTCATTCGATCAAAAGTAAGTCAAAAATTAAACAGTGCCACAATGTTGTAATAATGTTGCTAGTCTTTAATCAAAAACTAATTTTAAGTTTTGCTTTACAATTGACAATTGACAATTGAAATTTCAAATTTAAATTTAATTTTTGATTATAAAATGGAAGGAAGACAAAGGTAAAAATATAAAATATTAAATTATTTTTATTATATCTTATTTGCAGAAATTAAATTTTTAATTTTGCTACGTTCGCAAAGAATACGTAATTTACGCTTTCTATAGATATATTTTGATAACTCACTTTCAATTAATACTAAGGGTATTTACGAGTTGGTGCAAAGTGGTCTTGCACTAGTGCAAAATTTTGTACCGTAGCATATTTCAATTTTTTGACAGTTAAATTGCACAATTTGTTGTTGTTTTCATGTATAAAAAAGTGCAAAATTTTGCAAGACTATGCAAGACCTAAACTCTATTGCATATTTGTGCAAGACCATTGCAAAATTTTCAATCCAATATGACAAGTGTAGAATAAAATCTAATATGAATTAAATTGTGTTCTGTATCTATATATTTATTATTTTTTTATTATTATTGGGTTTGAAAAAAGCATATGGAATAAATGGTTTAAAAATGACAAAAAAAATAAACAAATGTTTTTAATAAATTGATAAAATCATGTTTAATTTGTAAAATTTGTAAAATTAAACATGAAAGAATCGCAACATTAAAGCATTTCAACACATGCTACAGAAGTGTTTCAGCAACATTAGCGAAATCAAAAATTAAACATGAAAAGTAAGACTACCTTAATATTGCTGCAACACTTATGTAACATGTGTTGCGATACTTTAATGTTGCGATGCTTTCATCTTTAATTTTACGACACTTTTGACGTAATGTTGCAGGTAGTTTTTATTTTTAAAACAAGACAAAACGAAAACGACGTTACGAAATATTTAAAATGTCTGCATCTTTAAAAATATTTTTTTTTTAAACTTTTTGTTGGATGAAAACTTGCAATTATGTGAAAGCAAATTTTTACTTTTCAGTTTCTTTCATTTTAAAAAATTAATAAACAATGAAATTTG
Organism: Poecilobothrus nobilitatus; assembly: GCA_947095535.1. NCBI lineage: Eukaryota > Metazoa > Arthropoda > Insecta > Diptera > Dolichopodidae > Poecilobothrus > Poecilobothrus nobilitatus. Next base: position 259,672,582 of record OX352774.1, on the reverse strand, counting down.
AATTTTAATTGTCAAATTCAAAAAATACAAGTAGCAACGTAAAATTTCATGTTGCTCATATTTGATAAATGTTACCTTAAGGTTACTGCAATGTTATTTAAATGATTATGTTGTTTGTTGAATGATTAATTTTTGATTTCATGACCTGCAACATTATTACAACACTGTCGCAGTGTTTAATTTTTGATTTCACTCAAAACATAAATATTCTGTAATAAACAATAAATTCGGAAATGCATCAGCATCACACATCACAAAAGTATCAAGTTCTAAAATGTATTTACAAAATATTACCAAAAGCATTAAGTTTTTTTTCGTAACACTACCGATTTTGATGCGCAGTTTTTGAGCAAACTTTGCATCATATAATTTTATGATACTTTCATTGCTTTTCTAACCTGAGGTTCTAACCTATGTGTTCGAAATATATCTTCGGCAAATTCTTCAATTATTTTAAAATAATTTTTTGCTTTGGGTATAACTTTCATTTTTTTTTTCAATAAAAGAGCAAGAACAATATTTCTCTCTTTTTGTTTTTTTTTTTTTTACAAAATTTTTAAATGATAAAGGTGTATCATATTCTGATGGTTGGCAGTTGTCCAGAAACATGTTTAAACCTATATTAAATAAAATCTTATTCATCTTTTTAACTCTAATTAAAATTAAAAATATTCAAACGTCAAAGGCATCAATTATGAAAATATGAACGTTCTAAAATGTCACAATTGTATCAGCAACATTATTGCGTAGCATGATGAATTTTGTAGTAATACAGTAGTGATACAGTATCAATACCGCATCATTACTAAAAATGATGCATTTCCGAATTTACCCAAAGAAAATATTTTCAATCAATTTTGAGAAATAGCTTAATTGAATCAATCGTGCTTTTAGTTTCTTCAGAAATATTATATAGTTTTCTAAAATTTAAAATCATTTCATTTCTATTTTATTTTTTTTAAGAATTTTATCACTTATTTTTTTACTTTACATGTACGAATAGTAAAAATTTTGAAAAACTTTTATTTTAAAATGTTTAATTAAATTTTAATTTGAAAAACAAAATATTTCAATTATTAATAATTTTATAATAAAATTAATAACTTAAAATCTCTTAAATGGAAATGGTTATTAGAAGTTGCTTTACATTATTTTCATAATAAGTATAAACTTAAGAAGAAAAGTAACGAATATATCTCCTTTCCAATCTATTTGTAATTGTAATTTATTTATGTATAATTAATTACATATAGATTGGAAAGAAAATTTAATTGTCTCTTTTCTTCTTATTTGTATTCCTATCTTAATGGTAATTTTATTTTCAACAATTTTAAAATTAGATAGTTACTGCTTAAATAAAGGTGCATGCATAATATGCGATGGTGATTATGCATAACGTCACACTTTTCTCTCCTTAAGGTCACACTTTTCTCTCTTTAACTCTCAAAAAGGAAAAAAAAAAATTTTGTTATACCGAAGAGAAAACTTGTAAAAAGAATTTTTAAAGTTTAAAAAAATTTTTTTCACACATCCAAACAGACCTAATCTATAAAAATATCATTATTTTATATTTTTATTTGTTTTTTTTTTTTCTTTTTTTTCAATTCTTATTATAGGAAATAAAAACACAAGCTGAACTTGGAGGTTTAATATATAAAGTTAATCAATTGTATAGTTATGAACAAAATATAAAATTTTTTTCAAAATGGAATTTTTGTACAAATTTTTTTGAAAGATTAAAACATAAATATTTTACATCGAAAATTTATTTACATGCAAATACAGGTTATATATCACATTTTCCAATAACAGCACGTACAGTACGAAATTCAATATATTTAAAAGATGGAAATTTTTGTTTTAAAAAAAATTTAAAATTTGATATTAGAATAATTGAAGCAACTAAAGAAATTATAAATTAAAGAATTTGATTACAAAAAAAAAAAGAAAAAAAAAAATTATTTTTATTAAATTTATTAGATTTAAAATTATTAACGTTTTTTTGTAATATTTTTTTTTTATTTTGTATTTTAAATCTGTTTTAAAATAAATTAAATAATTTATATTCGATCGAAAATAATTTTTTTTTTGTAATTTTATATAATAAATTTTGAATAAAAATAATTATTATTAAAATATATTTTTGTAGTCCTTTATTTATATTTTATTAATTATAGTTTTGTCGCCGATCTTTCATATGAAAGATCTTCAGTTCAAACTGCAATCAGATAAAAATATTATATAAAAATATAATAATCAGATATCAGTTAAAAGAAATATAGTTATTTAAGTTCAAAGTTATTTTAGTAATAGAAAACGAAATGTACGAAATGGGATGGATTACAACAAAGCCAATTAAAAAATGTAGATTTTGATGTAATTCAAGGTAGGTTGCTAGTAGTTCAAGCACTATTTATATGCTTTATAAGTACTTTTTCCAACCTATTACTTAACAGAAAAGTTTTTTTTTTTTATTATGCAGACGATATAGCAGTTATATAATATGTAAGTATGTATTTAGAAGACTGATATGAATGTTTTGAATCATCAATCAATTAATATATGAAAATAATATACGATTAAATTGTGCTTGTATAAAGTATCAGTAAACATAGCAATAAAACGAAATTTATATTCATGAAATCCAAAAAAAATACAAGCTTATCAATTCGATATAATAACACTGCTGTGAAGAAAGTTAAATCCTATAAATCTATAGAATCAACATATCAATCAATTAATTGAAAAACTAGACGATAAGTGTAATAATAAGATCTTAAAAAAAATATGGTTTAAAATACCAGAAAAACAATATCGTATATGCTATAGAAATCTGGGGGACATACATACTAAAAAAAATCTGAGTATACTACAAAGAATACAAAACAAAGCAGTCAAAAATATATTTATCCTATAGATAAGGCTCTGATGATTGACTACTCCATAAAAAGTATGGAATTTTAAAACTGAAGAACTACAGGGAACTAAGCCAAATTTTACATCTACATATAGTATATATAAAATTTTTACACTGACAAAACCAAATCCATCAAGAATAACAAACAATCAAATGTACGAATACAACATCAGAAGTTCATATTATGTGGCAACCAAGCACACATCTAAATGGCTAGAAGCCTGTAATCTCACTAAATACAAAGTGTAAATAACATGTAATAAAATTTAAAAAAAAACTATCAAAAATCCAATCCTTGAAAATTATTAATTTCTTTATTTATATAATGTATCTTACCAATACTTTAGCGACCATTATTTTTAACTTTTTTTATTTTAATATTAATTTCAATTTTAATTTTATTTCTTATTTTAATTTTTTGTAATTTTACGTTACGCTATAATTTTTCTTGTTCTTTTTTTTATTTGTTAAATTATTATCGCATTGAATTCTTTTGTTTTCTTAATCATAAAATTGGAAATAAAAAATTATACTCTACATGAGCGCTTGTTTATTTGGAAATATAAATGAACAAATAAATAAATAAAAATAAAATAAAATAAAATAAATAAATATTATAATTATAATTTAATACTTGTACTTACCGCAACTACACATTATTGTTTCGTATGTGGTGGAGAACAAAAAAAAAATACAAAAATTATATTCAAATTTAAAATTTTGATTGGCATATTCAAGATTGGTAAAAGTGACTAATTTCTAATTGTTTGTCAATCGTTTTAAAATGAAATTTTGGCTTAATCATTACATTTACAATTTATAGATACATACATACATAATATTACAATATTAATAATATATTTAATGATAATTTTTGTTTGAAAATCGACAATGTTTGATTCATGTTTTTAAATTGTAACTAAAAAATAATTTATAAACTATGACAATCACTTTAATCTATTTAATTTTCGAATATTATTTTTTGAATCCATTTAATCTGATTGCAATTTGCAATATACTGATAAAAATTTTTTTATATTTTAATTTTAAAAAAGCTATTAATTTATTTCAAATGCCTTATTATGAATTTTTAAAAAATAATCGCCCAAATTTATGCAATTTTTTGTTATGTGATCTTAGTAGATTCTTTTCGCGCCTCTAGTGGAAGTGGTTAAACACGTCGCATAATATAGTCTTCTATTTTATGTTATTATTAATTTATATAACATTACGTATTATAGTTTTATATATATATATTTTTTATATTAATATTACAAATCACATTATGATAATGCAATATTACTAAACCTTTGCATACTAAAGTCCATTGTAAGTCAAATATTATTATTAATTTGTACAGTAATAAGAGTTTTCACAAAAATTGTTATTATTTCATGTAAAAAAAATTTGCAGCTATATTCTTGATTAAAATATTCTAGACCTCAACACTATTACATACTATAAATATTTTTCTCTAAACCAGTCAACATTTCTGTCATCTGTAACTTTTTTACTTTGCAATTAATATTTTGCATTAGCTCGTTCACTTAACGGATCATTTTTGATATTTATTTTCATTCGATGAACTTTTGCGTAAAGACCGTTAATATTATTTATTTTATTTATACTTATATATTATAAATATTTACACTATATTTGGCAGAAAGGGGAATTTGTTAAAAAAATTACTTTTTCAGTAATTTTCCGTACAAATAAAAATATTTTCTAGTCCTATCTGTGCAGGAATTCAGTGTGCATTTCCTCAGTTAATAAATCATATGCTTTTAACCACTCTATCATATAAAAGTAACAATATATATTTATATGCATATATAAATTCTTTTATGACTCTATAAATTAATTTTTAAAATGTGTTTATAATATTATTAAATATATATATATAAATTGCATATATTTAGGAGATGTTCTTATGAAACTAATGCGGTATCGTCCCAAATAAATAAAAATTGGTAAGAAAAGTGTTATATTTTAAAAATTTTTGTTTTTATTAATTAATAATTTCAATATTAATTCAGTAATACTAATTTTGTCGGACCTGGCAGCTTTTCCAGATGTAAGTCTTTTATATTAAACAGATTATAAAAGGAAAAAAAGAATTGTTTTCTTTTAATCTATTTTGAGGAAAACCACAGACTAAATAAACTATACGTCTCGATCAATTTGACATAAAAATTTTTTTTTTTTAGCTAGACTAAGCAGTTTATGGAAATAGACTAAGTATTTTAGAATATTTAAATTACAAATATAGAAAATACAAAATAATAGTCTAAAAATTTTTATTTTTGCTATTTAAATATTCTAAAATACTTAGTCTGGCTCCAAAAAAATGTTCATGCTGGCTGCTATAAAAGGCTAAAACATTTTTATATGAAACTGTTCGTCTGTATAACTCAAATAACAAAATTAAGTCTAAAAAATATTTTTCAAAATAAATTAATTATATGAAAAATTAAATGAAAGCCTAATTTCCATCATTGTTAAAATTTTGTTTATTTTTTACCGATTGTATACACCCAATGTATAATGAAGGTATTGTGATGGCACCAAATTTCGAACATTAAATTTTTACATGTATTCATTTCTTTGGCACGAAAGAAACCAAAATTAACTAGTTTTGGAATGGTGACTGTCTGTCTGTGCGAAAGTGTTCAGTCCAAATGGTTGTATGAAATTCAATAAAATTTCATTTTTTGATTTGGATGTAAATATCCCCAATTGCAGAAACGCTTTTGGTACAAATCTGTCAACAACAAGTGCCACTTTACTAGTGCCATTTTTACAGTTTTTACGAATATTTTGAAACACAAAAATTAAAGTTAAGTTATTAAGGGAAAGTTATTAAAGTTTGCACAAAAGTTAAATTATTAAAGGTTGCACAAGTAAAGAGCAACAACTTTTTCATAGGTTTGTTCTTATTTTCAAACGATTTTTTCAAGTCATTTTAACTAATACGAAATTTATTTTCAAAACAATTTTCGTCAAAACAATTTGTTTTTTTTATTTAATTTTATAATTGTGTACATGAATTGTTAAATGTATAATATAATATAGATAAAATATAAAATGTAGAAATTTACACATTATAATAGCTATATATATGTTACATAATATAGCTCTTATCTTATATAATGTAAATAACCTTATTAAAAACCCAAATATTAAGAATTGCTGCTAAATCGGTTCTGTGGTGGACAACGCTGATTTTTTTAACACAATTAAGGATTACATTTAAAGGAGTTATCGTTGGGGATTTGCTAGTATGTATATAATTAAAAATAGAGAGAAGAAAAAAATATAGTATATACATATATATATATATATATATTTTATAACATAAAAATAAAACAAATACTTTTCTTTTAACAAAATATATATATTCAAACAAAATAATAAAATAAAATAAAATAAAATAAAATAAAAAAATAATAATTAATTTATTTAATTTTTGTTTTTAAAAATTCTTTATACAAAAAAGTAAAAAAAAAAAAAAAAAAATGTACAATATATAAAATAATATATGTATAAAAAAAATTTATTTTACAGTTGTTTTTTTTTTTTTTTTGTTTTTTGTAATTGAAAATTTCAATTTTCATAGAACATTTGTTTTTTTTTTTTTATAGTTTGATAAGCACCTTTATTAATTTTAAGTTTATTAATTTTTTTTTTCTTTTTTTTTTGTAATAGATTTGTTTGTTTTTTTTTTTTTGTCTTTTTTTTTTAGTTTTTTAGTGTCTATATATGTGTACAAGATTTAAGGTATCAATGTGATAATTTATTCAATTAAATTCATAGCTTTTTATGCTTTTTTTTGTCTAATTATTTAATTTTTTACAAAAAAGACTTTTTTTTTTTTTTTTTGTTTTCTTTTTTTACAATATTACTTTATTTATCATAACTTACATGTCTAGTTTTTTTTTTTTTTTTTCTAAAATTATGTAAATATAAATGTAATAATACTACAGTACAAAGTATATATAATATTTATATAGGATATAGAATGTATAATTGTCATATTAAATTTAAAAGTTAAGTAAGTAATATAAAATATAAAAATATCAAAATTTGGAAATGAGTATTTAAGCACTTCAGATATAGGTAAAATGTATATTATAACTGACGGCTCGACGGTATGCGTATCAGGTTTTTTTTTAATTTAGAGAGAAAAAATGAAAGTTTTTTGTATTTTAAAGAAAAAAAAAAATACTTATACTTATTTTTTGACGTCGAATCTGATTTATATTTTAAAAAAAATACCCCTTTTGATTTATAAATCTTGATTTTGATGATTATTTCTGATGCGTTCCGGAAGTTAAACTGTTACCAATTGATAGAGTTATTCCCGATTAAGTTAATAATATTTTTTTATGTTTTAAAATAACGACAAATGCTTTGAAAACTGATACACATGCTCTGGATATTTAAAAAATTAAAATTTTTATGTCTAATGAAAACTGATATATACTTTTATCTTATTAAATCTTTTCACGAAGTTATTTACCTAAGCAATTTTATAAAATATTTTTATAAAGTATAGCTGTAACTAACCCTAATATCTACGGTAATATTTGAGGAATTTTTATGTATTTGATGTTAGAGTTAAAAATTGTTTTTGTGATTATATAAATAAAATTGTTATGAAACTTAATTGATTAATTTAGTAATTTTGATGGGGAAATGAAATAACGCCACAAACAAAAACAAAAAGAAAAATGTCGCAAAACCTCAATCGTTAATACATTTTTTTTCGCAGTGTTATATCATTTCTTTACTATGTTATTTAATTTTTTTAAAGACATTTTTTAATTTTTTTTTTTTCTGTGACGTTATTTTATTTACATATTTTGGTATGTGACAGGACACAGGTATAAAACCCCCTATGAACCCCCTAAAAAAACTATGAGTATAAAGTGAATTTCTTGCCTTTATATCGAATTTAATTCCTTTTGGCCGTATTTTGCGGAATTTTGTGTGTTCTGATATGTTTTGTTAAATAACGCCGCAATAAATTAAAAAATTGCAATAATATGATGAATAATATCGCAACGAAATGAAATATCGCCACAAAAAAAAAAAAGAAGAAAAATGATATTTCAAGTGTTATTTTATAAAAATCATTGTGTTAATTTATTTAAAAATGCATAATTATTAATATAATATTAATTTTTAAAATTAGGGTTAGTTTTAGGGGTTTTTTTTTTTTTTTTTTAGAAAATACGGTTATTTAAATTGTTTAAAAACGATGTTAATACAGAAATGGCCATTTTAATTTTTTCTTAAAATCTGAATAATTTATAAAAAAAAAATAAAGTACCCAATACTATTGTTCCTTTAAACTTTTTAATTAATAACAAGTTTAAAGTTAATTTATGTTTTTTGTCATGTATGTCATATTTTATGAAACTAATGTCAAAAATTTTAATGCAAATACTATATTTAACCGTTATAACAGTTTTAAAAGTATAATTATAGAAATTAAGTTTGGAAACTGTTATCTTACTCACGTTTCTTTTTTTTTTTTATTAATAATTTCAAATCATGCAATTTTTTTATTTTTTTCTGTGAGTTATAAAACATAAATTAAAATATTTATATGAATTATTTTATATATTTAATATTTTATAAATTTTTGTATGAAAACAAATTGATTTATTAATTAATGATTAGGTGACAATGATGGTTTGTTCATTTGTTTATATTTTAATTGAAATTTTTGTTTCTCTACTTATTGTGCAATTTCCGTATTTATAAAATTAAAAGTTACAGTTAATAAAGGAGGATTTCTCAAAATTTTTTGACATTTCATATTTTATTTTGATTATTTTAGATAAAAAAAAATACAGTTTTGTTTTTATTTTTTGACAATTATACATATACATAACTTATAAAATTAAAAATAAATATAAAAGTTAACATTGTTGTATATATATATACAAAATATATACATATATAAATTGTTTGTATATTCATTTGTTTGTTTTTACAAAATGACTATAATTTGATTTTTGATGTTAAGTAAAATATTTATTTTTTTTTTTTAATAATTTGATTAGAAAAAAAGAGGATTTATTTGAAATTAAAGACTTGGTTTTAAATTGTTCTTTCTTTTTTTTTTTTTTGTTTTTAGTTTTTTTAAATTCAGTCATTAATTTATTTTTAAATTATACAAAATGTCATTTTATATAATTTATTAAAGTCAAAAAAAAAAAAAAAAAAAACAAAAATATGATTAAAGTACAAAATTAGTTGTTTTACAAAAAAAAAAAAAAAACAAAAAACTTAAAAAATTATTTTTTAAACATTTAGTTCTTATATTATTTTTAAAAATATTTTTGTTCTAATGACAAGAAAAAAGTTTCCCATTTTATTTATTTTTTTTTTAAATTATAGATTTTATGATTCTTAAGAAATTTTTTAATATTATTTAAATTAGATTTTTAATTGTTTAGTTTAAGAAAAGTAATTTTGTATCTATCACTACTAGTGACAATGTAATATTTAAACTCAAGTTCATACTATTTTTAAATATAAAGTCATTACACAAAATTCAAACTGCCTAATATGTTAATTAGTCTATATAGATATTGTTATGCCATAAGTCGTACAATTTTGTTTCATCGACAGAAGATTAGGCATATTTGATTATGATCCATATACGTAGCAAGAGATGTAAAGGAAAAAAAGCTATCTTTTCGCGAGTTAATGACTGTGAATAATATACGAATTTTTTATTTTTGATGGAAAAATTCAATAATAACTGACAAGTTGTAAAAATGCAATAAAAATGTTTTTCACTGTTGAATATTTATGTTCCATTATATTAATTACTTTTAGGACATATTCTAGTAGAACCTAACGACCAATAAAAATCGGCTAAATAGTTCCTCGATTCATTGGTTTTTCATTTGAAATGTTTTCTTTCACTTCACTGTGTGATTGTAAGTTTTTTCTGTAATTATAATTTTGAAATTCTTAGAATTCAAACAAATAGCAAATAATAGTTAGCATATTTTAGCCAAGCCAAGAAAATTAAATAAAAAGATTTTTCAAAAATATTAACATCATATAAAATAAAGATCCCAGCAATATTTCATTTAATTTTCTTCAAAAGACAATAACTTTTTAAAAGTTTTTAAAATATTAACAAAACTAATCATTAATATAGGGGCATTGGAGTGGTTTCACATCAGCCGATGCTATAAACGAGGTTGCCCCTTTAAGTTGGGTTACACAACGGGTGGCAAAATCTAGGTGTAAGGATAGTCTCTAATCTCTATACTAAATAAGAACAATAATTGTTAATATTTAAATTATACTTTTTTTTAAATTTAACTGAAGACATTTTTACTTTTAGTGAAGATATTTTTACTGTAAGTGAAAATTTTTACATAATATAAAGAAAATTTTACTTTAAATGAAGATTTGTTATTTTAAATAAAGGCATTTGGGCAAAGGCAAATCCAAATATGTATATATGTAGAGAATAATATGTTTATGCATGCACATAAATATTAGGTCCAAATATATATGTATTATTTATACTAAAATGAAAATCTTTCATTTAAAATAAAAATGTTTTCACTTAAAGTAAAAAATATTCACTTAAAATAAAAATATTTTCACTTAAAGTAAAAAATATTCACTTAAAATTAAAATGTTTTCACTTAAAGTAAAAAATATTCACTAAAAATAAAAATATTTTCACTTAAAGTAAAAAATATTCACCTAAAGTAAAAACTGTTTTCAATTGAAGTAAAAAAGGTATAACATGACAGGCATTCATAATTCAAAATTAAAAAAAACAAAAAAGAATTTTAAATTCGATACTTTGAAGTTGTATTGTTTTTTGTATCACTCTGTAAATTAATTACATAGAGATGACTACTAACTGTAATCTCCCATATTATATAGTTAAAATATTTTTTAAATTGATCATTATTTTGCACAGAACTAAATTTTTATATATAATTGAGTGAAATATAAATTAAGTAATAAACACAATTGTGATCATTGACGAAAAATACGCGATTTTAAAATTAAAATATAATATGCATTCAGAATTCTATTTTTTTTAAGCTAATGGTCGAATTTGAAATTTATCTCTAAGGAATATTTGCATTTAATTAAAGGCCAATTAACTCTTTTGGATTTTATCATCTCTAAGGATTATAACTAGGCATAACTAGGCATACCTATTTTTTTTTTTTTATACCCTACACATTAAGTATAGGGTATATTAACTTTGGTATGGTGTTTGTAACCACCAAAAGGAAGCGAGTTAAGTATAGACATGTATATATATATTCTGAATCAGGATCACCGCCGGAGTCGATTTAGCGATGTCCGTCCGTCTGTCCGTCCGTCCGTCCGTCCGTCCGTACGCACGATAACTCAAAAAGTAATGATGCTATCTTGATGAAATTTATACTGTAGGTTAACAATGACTAAGGTAAGGCGGGGATTGTAAATGGGCGAAATCGGACCATGCGTTCGAGTACCTCCCATACAACTTCCAAAACCGAACATGCATATCTTCGAAATTAATACAGATAGGAACTTCAAATTTGATACGAGGGTGCTGTTTCCTAAATCCCTGATTTGTCTAAAATTTGAGAGGAATTGGAGTGGTCGTTCGGGTACTTCCCATACAACTCCCAAAACCGAACAAGCATATTTTCGAAATTAATAAAGACAGAAACTTCAAATTTGGTACTAGGGTGTTGTTTTCTGAATCCCTGATTTGTCCAAAATTTGAGATGAATTGGAGGAGCTGTTCGGGTACCTCTCATACAACTCCCAAAACCGAACATGCATATTTTCGAAATTAATACAGATAGGAACTTCAAATTTGATACGAGGGTGCTGTTTCCTAAATCCCTGATTTGTCTAAAATTTGAGAGGAATTGGAGTGGTCGTTCGGGTACCTCCCATACAACTCCCAAAACCGAACAAGCATATCTTCGAAATTAATAAAGACAGAAACTTCAAATTTGGTACAAGGGTGTTGTTTCCTGAATCCCTGATTTGTCCAAAATTTAAGATGAATTAGGATGGTTGTTCGGGTATCTGCCACACAACTCCTAAGACCAAACAAGCATATCTTCGAAATTAATAAATATATAAACTTGAAATTTGATATAAGAATGTTCTACCCTGTTGATGTCTCTAAAATTTGAGAAGAATTGGGGTGGTGGTCCGCGTGCCTTCACACACTTCCCAAGACCTAACAATCATATTTTCGAATTTAATAAAGATAGAAACCTGAAATTTTGTACAAAGGTTGTAACAGCATTTATTTTTTTTAGCTTGTATTAAATACCTAACTAAAATAACTTATGGATTTTTAATTTAATTTGAATTTTTTAGGTGTAGGGTATAAATAAGTCGGTTGCATCGACTTACTGTTATTTTTACTTGTTTATTTTTCGTTTCGCTACAATTATGTTTCATTTGACAAGAAATAGTTGGGCGCGTTGAGAATTTTGCTGGTAGTTGATGGTCGATGATATCGTTAATCGGAATTGCATTTGTTGCACTTTAGTGAATATTTATTTTACCGATTTATATTTAATTGTAGATTGAATGTTTAGCTAAAATTTTTATAACAATATAGTTTACTTTTAATATGTCATCATTTAATTTCAGTAATAGACACAAAAATTTTAAACTAATTTGAAATAAATTTAATTAATTAATAATAAGGATTTATTAGTTAATGTATAATATATAGTTAACAATTTGTTGTATGTACAGTAGTGATTTTTATAAAATTTAAATTTTGATGGTTAAAATGATTCAAAATGTATTATTTGATTTAAATTTTTTTTTTTTTTAAATTAATAAATTTTATATTTATTATTAAATTAAAATAATTATTATTTTTTTTTAAAAATAATAAATTGAATTATTTTAGTTTATAGTTAAAATTTTAGTTTTGAATTTGTACAAACGCAAATATATAATATAATATATATAGATAATATTATTTACAAATTAAAATTACAATAAAGGAAAAATTTTTAAAATTAATTTGTATCTTATTTACTAAGAAAAAAAAAAAAAAATACATATACATAGTAACATTTGTTTTATTTATTTGTCCGAACGATTATATTTAATATTTAAATTAAAGTAAATTTGTTTTTTTTTTTTTTTTTTTTTAATTATTTTTATTATTTATTTATTAATTTTTCTTTTCTTTTTAGCATGTATTTTACTAATTTTAAGCATAATTATTTATTTTTTTTTATATTTTTATGTTTTTTTTTTTTCTAATTATTTTTTATTTAATTTTTTTTTTTTTTGTTATGTTTTTTTTTTTTTTTATAACTTTATTTAATTTCAGGTAACATGAACACTTTCGGTAGATTCAATTTTTAGTTTATTAATTGTTATTTCATAATTATTATCACTATGTTCTTCATTATTATATTTATTATCATTTTCATGATTAGATAATGGTGATTTAATATTTTTAATATCTTCCATTTTAATATCAATATTAGATTCATTACAATTAATATTTGTATTATTATTATTATTATTATTATTATTATTTATATTATTATTGTTATTATTATTTGTATCTTCAATTATTTTGTATTCTTTATCATTAATATATTCATTTTTAATATTTATATTATTTTCTTTTTTATTAATTTCTTTATTATTTGTATTTTTATTTTCAATATTATTATTATTATTTTCTAAAGAAATTTTTTTAATTTTATAATTTTCATTACATTTTTTATTATATTTTGGTGATGATGGTAATTCTTCATCAGCTATTGATGCAGCTGATGATGATGTTGATGATGCTGATGATGATGATGTAGAGGATGATGATGCAAATGTTGGTGAGGAACTAATTTCATTATTACGATTATTATGTTCATTATTTTTATTTAAATTTTCTTCATCAATTTCATTTTTATTTTTTTTATTATTTATATTATTATTATTATTATTACTAATATTACTATTACTACCATTACTACTACTATTATTTCTTTTTAAATGACTTCTAACTGTAACTGGTAAAGTTACTTTACCCATAAATGAACGAATTTCTTCAAAAAATGGTTCATCAACTGTTGTTGGTGTTGTTGATTTTGTATGTTGTCGAGAAGAGGTAGTAGTTTTTGTTGTAGTTTTTCCAATTGAATCATTACCGTTATTGTTGTTGTTGTTATTATTATTATTTTTATTATTATTATTACAGTTTTTATTATTAGTATTATTGTTTCCATTACAATCATTTTGTAATTGTTGATTATCGGTGTTATTATTATTATTATTGTGATTAAAATTTATAGAAGAATTATTATTTGTAGTACGATTTTGTCTACGTAAACCACGTATTCTTTCATCTAAACCTAAACCTAATGATGCTGCATCAGCTTCATGTTTTTTTAAATGACGATCTAAATTTGTTTGTTGTCCGAAACATCGTTCACAAAGTGCACATTTAAATGGTCTTTCTTTATTATGAATATTTCTTACATGACGTTGTAAATTACTTGATATACTAAAGGAACGTTCACAATATTTACATTTATAGGGTTGTTCGCCTGTATGCGTTCTTAAATGACGTGTTAAATTAGCTGAACGTGGAAATACTTTTCCACAAAATTTACATACATAACGATCTTTATTTTTAATATTAGTTGTTGTTGTAGTTGTTGTCGTTGTTGAATTTTTATGATTATTGCTATTAGTATGTTTATTATTATTATTAGTATTTTTGTTTCCGTTACAACTAGATTGATTAGTAGCCTCTTGTTCTTTTATATCATCGTTTTGAATATTTGACTTATTTAATGATGATGTTGAACCTAAATTTCTTGAAGGATGATGTACTCCTGTAGAATTTCTTGATTGATAATGTGAATGACTATTTAAATTTGAGGAAGGTGGTCTACTTTGTGGTCTTTCTTGATGTGGTTGATGTTGTTGCAATTGCTGATGGGAATGATTAACAAGTGATGAAACTAAATGTGCAGGTAAGGATTGTAAAATATCACGATTAGCTGCCGTTGCTGGTGATTGTAATAAATCAAATGCATTAGCTGATAGTTGTCTTGCGGTTGTATTAAATGGATTACGATATGGTAAAGGAATTCTAGCAGCTTTTGCCATTGCTTCCATTGCAGCCAACATCGATGGATGTAAAGCAACATGAGGTGGAAATAAATTTGACATTTGTTGTTGAAAATTTGTTGGTGTTGTTGGTGAAACTTGTTGTATATCATCTTTATATGATAGATTATCTATTATAGGATTATTATTAGTAGTATTATTTATATTAGTATTATTATTATTTTGTAAGGTAGCCGCATAACGTTCCGCTGGAGAAGAACTTTCATATTTAATAGGATAATTTGAATTTATTGTACTATTATTATTGTTATTATTTAGTTTATAATTAGATCTATAGTTGTCAGGATTGTTTGGATGTCGTTGTGATTGAAGATGTTGTTGTTGTTGTTGCTGTTGCTGACGATAATTGTATAATTTATTTGCTGTACGATATTTATTATTATTATCATTATGCTGTTGATTATAGGGATGCGCATATAGATTTTTTTTATTATTTATATTTAAATTTGAAGTTATTGGTGATTGTGATAATTGCAATCTAAGATTAATATTCGAGTGCGATGGTTTAGATGATATTTGTGACATATATTGATCATTTTTATTTATATTTGTTGCAGAGTGATTAGCATCAATCATTAAAACATTACTATTTTCATCTTCCAAATTTTCATCTTTAATATTAATTTTTTTATAATCTAATCTTAAATCCAGTGGTTGCTCGAATAATAATCGAGAATTTTCAGTTGAAACTGTTCCATTCGATAGTTCATTAGTTTTATTATTAGGACCATTTGAATTAGCACAATTGATATTCGATTCTAAAGTTGGTGATATTAATCTTGTTGGTGTAGTTGATAAATCGAATGGAATATAAGAATTATATGGTGAAGTTGGTATTGATGTTGTATGTTGATTATGATTATAATTTTGATTTTGATTATTACCTATTGTCGGGTATACTGAACCCTGTTTTGGACTAGGTAACATTTTCCTTGGTGAATGGTCTTTTTCTCGCATTATTAGTCCACCATTACTTTTTTAAATATAAATGGAGCTGTTTAAAATAGTCCCAATCGAATGAAATTTGTAAGATAATATAATTTTTTAGGTTTGCTTTTTTTGTTTTTTAATAGATTGAAAACTGATGTTTTTGATTTGAAAGTTAATTCTTTTTTTTTATCTGTAAGTGGAAAATTAAAAAAAAGAATTAAAAACAATATAAAAAACATTTATTTAGATACTAGTTTAGATTTACTTAGATTAATTAATTATTTATATTAAATAATGAAAGTTTTAAATTTAACATATTAATATTCTAGTAATTTTCCGTTTTTTAGTTAAGCATAGACTTTCCATATTACCCTATATTTGATTTATTTTTCAAAATATCGAAAATCATTTCGTTAATTGCGAGTCAAGAACAATATTTTTTTCTTTAAATCCCAATAAAATAGTGAAGTTGAAGGTTTATTGGCTATATACGCCTTTAATGGAAGAAAAGAAACTTCTTAAACAGTAGAAGTCATAAGAAAACCATTAATAAAAAACGAAAAGCAAATCCTGTACATAATCCTTTTAAGTTTGAATTAAGGAAAACTAAATTTATACAAATGTTTCATATGGGAAAAAGAGCAAAATGAAAATCTGTAAAAGAATTTTAGTTACATTATAATATAAACTTAATCTCTAGTTCTAGTGTCACTTCTAGTTTTCTTTTATTTGGATTTCAATTACCAATATATGCGTTTTTGCTACCACAAGTTTTTGGCACCAATTTTACCTAAAAAATAGATGGCAATTTTACAAGCACTTCCTTCAGTATAAAAAACTTATAATATTTCTTGGTGTCAATTTAATGTTTATTCAGGGTGTTTCACATAAGAGTGCAAATATTTCAAGAGATTATTCCTGGGACTAAAACTAAAAAAAATATTTCGAAAAAGACTAATAATAGACCATCTCGACCCATATAATTTTTTTGTTTATTTTTAGTTTTAGAATTATCTCTTAAAATATTCGAAGCTACCTTGTGATTGAAAGTATGACTGTGAGAGAGCAGCCCTGGGCACTCAAATAATGACTAAATTAAAAAGGAACTTTTTTAAATCAACTACTCAATTAAGTTACCTGATGATGTATGAGGAACGTTTTATTCTTCGTTTCATACCATCCTTCCTATAGACTAATTTTATGGTTTAAAGAAAGCCGTTATGAAACGAAGAGAAAAATTTTCTTCAAAAATATGTACTCGTGTAGTTTGGTTGATGGGGATTGGATCTGAAATACAAGTATAACATATACCTTTCATTCTATTATTATAATTTCTGTGCAATTTTTTTTTTTTTTTTTTGTATATATATATAAGTGTATGCATGGAAAATAAATTAAATTTTAAACAAAGTAAGAAAAGAAAAGAAAAAATCTAAATATTAAAATGAAAATTTTGATTTGAAAAAAGAAAAGAAAAATTTAATAAATTGTCAAAATATGTCGAATAATATCAAATTAAGAAAAGACAATAGAAATTTGGGAATTTTTAAGTTAAAATTGAATAAATATTTAATTTAAATTAGAACAATGATTTATATATATATATATATATATATATATAATAATATGATAAGTAAAAATAATCTGTTTCATTAAAGAAAATTACATTTTACTTTATTTTTAAACCTATAATTATTTTTTTTTTTTATCTATGTATAATTAATAAAAAACAAAAAAAATTCAAATGATCATACAAATCATTTTTCCATTGTTTTAGGCTCATCTTACCTACATATCCCTTCTTTCATTCTTTCATTCTTTTATTTTTGTTTCTTTGTTTGTAATTTTCTAGTTATATTTTGGTCCTAACTAAAAAAATTAGTTAAATGTGTATTTGGACAGAAATTTGATGATTCGTTTTAAATAATCTGCCTATGTCTAATTGAATATTAAAAGAACAGGAAGGGTGAATAATTTTTTAAGTTGAAAGAAAAAAAAAAGAGGTTGGTTAAAAAAAAAAAAAAAATTCTCATGTTAAAAAATTGATCATGTTAAAAAATGGACAAGAAAAATTCATTACTTCATTATAAAACTTTTAACAATGATTCACTTTATTGAATGAAAATGTTTTTTTTTTTTTTAAATTAATTTTGAATAGATTTTTTTTTTTTTTTTTTTAAATTATTTTCATCTTTAAAATTTTTTTTTCCAACTCTAGTTTTTTTTTGTCATTGTTAAAAAAAAATGTTATAGATGACATGATTTTAATGATATTATTACGATTATATATAAATTTTTTTGTAATGAATAGAATGACAAAATATTATTATAAATTTTTATTTTTAATCGTAATGACAATAATAAGAGATCTTCTTTTAGTGCTTTAATTGGTGTATGTTGACTGCCGTAAAATATTTTTATTCTTTCTTTTATTTAGGTTTAGTTTCGAATAGCTGCCACAGGCCACAGCCGATCTTTATGAAATTTTGTACAAAAAAATTTTATAAGAGATAGTGAATTCATTAAAACGTTAATATAAACTTTTGAAAATATTGATACAAAATACTGGTAAATACTGATAAAAGATAAATACTGGTAAATACTGATATAAACTGGTAAATACTGATATAATCTGATAAATACTGATAAAAGAATAATATATCAGTTAACAGTTTTAAAGTTAAATGTCAAAATGTTAATTATTGATTTTTTTTAAAATTAATTACAGTATAGATTTCCTAGTTGAGTTCAAAACTAGTATTTAAATAAATGGCTTAGTAAAGGTTTTTGGGAGCAGTAGCGCTTGTTCAGGTTGATTTGTTTAAGTTAATCTTGTTCAGGTTAATTTTTCCTCGATTTAATACATTTAGTTGAAAAATACATACGTTTTTTTTAATTTTATCGAACATACTCTTTTGATTAATAATAACATCTACTCCATCGTCAAACTGATCTTTTCGTGTTTTTTTTTCAATTTCAGAAAGAGTTTATATTTTTTTTTAATTAAACCGAATTTTTAGTAGAATAGATATACTTTTTGATAAATCTAATTTATATGAATTTAAAAGAAATATTGAAGTTTTTGAGATTTTTTGCAACATATGACTAATGATAAGCTCAAAATGATAACACATAGAAAACATAGCCGTTTTAAAGAATATAAATGAAGAAACTAACAGGCAGAAGAGTCCTTCTTTAGAAAGAATATAATATTAAGCAAAAAGACTTACAAATATGTTGTAAAATTTTTTTTTATTCTTTTTCTTTTTTTAAATAATTGTTCAAGAATCTGAGATTCATTCAAACTTTTCTTTTCAGGAATCTAAAGATTTTTTAATTTTATTATGTTAGAAAAGTTAAGTAAATTTTGAGACAAATGAACAAAACAATCAAAATGATTTCTTCAAGTACAAAAAATTATTAAATTAAAATTAACTATCATTTTCTACTGTCATTATTTTATTTGACAAAAATTTCAATATTTTGTTTTAAATTTTTAATTTTTTGGAAATTTTTATAATTATTTTTAATATTATAATCGTAAAGCGAACCTCAACTGTTGTTTCTTATTTGAACTAACCTGTACCCACTTATATTTAAGTAAACAACTTTCAAGAAAAAAAAAAAAATAAGCTAGTAATACATCATGACAATTTCTTAGTCAAATTTAATTAATTGAAGCATCACCAAAAGTTTCATTTTAAAATTCGAACAAAACTTGGATAATTGAAATTAATTTTTTTTTTCATTTTTCATTTTATTAAATGCAAATCTCCAGCTATTTTCAATTTTGTTGCTCCAAAAAAAAAAAAAAAAAAAAAGTTTATAACAAGAAAAGGTATATAATAAATACATATATGTATAAAAAAAAAAATTAAGACAAACAATGGATTAAAATAAAAAAAAAAAGAAGTATCTATTCGATTAATAAAACTGCACATCATGCATATTCAGCACATTCTCTTAAAAAACACATTGTCGAAAAAAAAACCACAACAAATATAAACGAAAAAAAAAAAAAAACAAATGAAAAACTTTAAAAGTACAGATGAAATCTTTAATCCAGGAAGAACAGAATATACATAACTACATATAGACCGTTATTGACAAAAATAATAGTGAACAGATACATTTTGGCACGCGCACTGTTATTTTCTTTGTTTTAAACTGAGTTCAAATATAAATTTAACAATAATGGAGAAAAAAAAAAAAAAGTATATGAAAAATAAACAAAGTTGCTACTCCTATTACTTATAGTAGGTTACAAAAATAAAAAAAAAAAGAAAAACAACAAACAAAAATAAAAACAAAAAATTTAATTTAAGTTTGAATTTTCATTTTGCTGCATTTGTTATTATATTCGATCAGTTAAGGAGTATATGGGTAAGGACAATATGTAGTATTGAAAAGAGAGAAAAAATAAAAAGAAATATAAAGTATAGTAATATAAAAACTGTAGTACAATTATTACCTTTTGTAATAGTAAAACGTGTACTCAGAGGTGGCCTAACTTATAGTTTTATTATAACATAAGGTATAATGGTATCAAAATTTTGTTATGCGCGAAGAAGACTTTTTTTTTTCTTGTAGGTATGCTTTGTTTTATTTACCGTCTTTTTTTTTTTTTTTTTTTTTTTGTCATATCAAATTTAAAAAAATTTTATTTTTTCTTTCAATTGTTGTGAAGTTTTTTTTTTATTTTGGAGTTTTTAAAATAAAATTAAAGAGAAAACCCAAAAAAAAAAAAAATAAAAACAAAACTGATTTAATTTAGTTAAATTACGAAGTATAAGAAAAAATAAATATATAGAAAAAGAAATGTATAGAGGGGGTCTAAAAAATTTACGGAAGAGAAAATCATTAAAATGATTCAATTGAAATTATTTTTTTTTTTTTTTCAATAAAATTCAAGTCCAGTTGAATACATAAGTTGCATAATACACTTATTTGAATTTTCAATTTATAATGCATTTAGTGCCATTAAGTTACATTTTTGATTTACACTCTTAAGAGTGATATATCTAGAAACACTGAACACCATGCCGAAAAATCTATTAATAGCACAAAATGAATCCTGCAGGACTTTTTATAAACGAAAATTGAGATTCATTATTTTGGTTTAGATTACAGTTTCGGGGAGAAAAATTGATCCGGTTTTCTGGTAATAAATTTTTTAATGTGCTTAACTGAAGATAAAATAGATACTTAGATAATAGGAATAAAAAGATACATCATAAGGCCTCGCATTGTTCACAAGTAATTGGTAACCAACCATATTGTAAGAGATGCTGCAATAGTCTTGCAGCTGTCGATGTCATAATATTTGATTAGACTTTTTTGTTAATATTAGAACTCCAACCATAATTTAAAATAATACAATTTTATAACTGCACTGTTCTGTAGGTGAAATGATTTTATTCGTAAAGCTTATGTGTGATTTTCAGTGAAAAGCTAAATTTTATAATATACCCTATATAAAATAATAAGAGTTGTTTCAACAAACAAAAAAAAAAAAATTATAGAAAGTTTGACACAATACTGACAAATTGATACAATATTTAAAAATATCTTTCTTTCAATTTTAACTACTGTTAGTATGTATATAAACATGTAGAAAACTTTTTCTTTTTCTTGTACAATTTAATTTCTAATATTCAATTTTAGGAGTAGTCAAGCATTTTAAATTTGAACTGTATTCAAATATTCAGATATTGACTAATTTTTTGTTTTGTTAAATAATTTTCCCATCTTCACCCAATACCATTCTCATAATATATTTGAAATATTCAGTCCTTCTCTCATTATCCTTTTTCAAAATTATTGTGTAAAAATTATTGTCATTTTTAAGTTTTAACGATACATTTTTAGCACAATTCCAAAAAAAATTTGAAAAAATGTGCTCATTAGTTTCACTCTGTCTGTCCGTCCGTTTACAAAACTTCTGTTTACAAGTCTGTCTGTTTACAAAACATCTACACAGTTAAAGATAGAGACAAAAATGTTCAACAATGGGTAGATCTCATAAAAAAAAATAATTTTTCATGTAGCCCCATCCATTATGGAGCTACAGCCCCTCAAACTGTGAAGAAGCGCTATTTTTAAATGCATATATCTTATGTTCTGCTTAAGATTTTTTCAATATGAAAATGTGAAAACCACATTTTGCATGAAATTTTTTTTTTCATAACATAACGTCTTTAGATAGGAACCTGAAATTTTGAGACAAGAAAGAACTTTTAGAATTAGTATAAGTTCCCTTAGAAAATTTTTTTGCACCAGCTTTTGTTTAAGAGGTATTTGGGCTGAAAAATTAAAAATTTGCTATTTTTAGGCACCTGTAACTTAAGTACCTGTACAAATTTTTGTTCGGCAAGACATACAAATTAAAGCTCCAGTAATATATTTTTACATGTGTTACCGGTTTTTCTTAATTATAAAGGGTTCCGGCCTTACAGCCGCTCAAAATTCCAGAAAATTGTTATTTTGACATTTTTTCTTATTACAAAAAATTTTTTAAATTTTCAAATTTTTGTGCAAGTCACAATCCTAAACAGTTTGTATATTGTGTTTTGGAAATGTGCGCTTTTAAAAACCGTTGGTTTACATTCTACCTTGTTTTTTTTCCTTGCCACTCCTAAAAAAAACATAGGGCCATCCACTAGGTAATTTATTATTAATATTTGACTAAGCTTCAGTTTCGGGAATCATTACTTTCAAGAAGTCGTTGATTACTCGGCTGCAGAAATATGTCTAAGCATGAAAGGAAATCTTAAAACCTTTCAGATAAGTCTAAAATGTTAGCATCTTTATTTAACAGTTATGAGTGATAAAAAATACAAAACATTCAATTAAACTTCAAAGGCCTATTTGATCTCCTTTATACGATCTCCTTTATGTGATCTCCTACGTGTTCTGGAACGCAGACCATAAAAAAAACATGTTTATTCAAGTCCAAGCATGCTTGTGCAAAATTGAAAAGAAATCGGGCGCAGGAGCTAAACTAAAGTGGAATCAAGTTTACCAGACTACAAAATTCAAACGCCATCAATGAAGTTTAACATTAACTTAAATAACGGATTAAAAATTAAGTGATTAAATTCTATTTTATTAATAATGCCAACACATTATTCAAAAAGCAAATTAATTTAGTTCGAAATTTAAATGAATACATAAAATTAACATTAAATTTATTTATTTTTATTGACTTTGTAGCTTCTGTATTTTTTTTAATGCCCTCTAGAAATTCATTTAAAAATACAATATAATGATGGGTATACATTGTTCCGCGCCATTTATTTTTCAGTGAGAAAATAATAAAAAATTTAATTGTATATGTTATATTATAGAATATCTGTGATATATTTATATGTACATATATATATATCAATTAATTAAAAATCATTTTCTTATATTAATATTTTTTTTAATCAAAAAATTTAATATACAATTGATATTAACTGGTAAACTGATTCAGATCGAATTGTTATATACTTTGTGTATTAAGGCACTATGCAGCTGTCACCGCATACAGAGTGTATATATATACTAATATTTTAATATGGAACTGAAGGACTTTATTATTTAAAGAAAAATTTTAAAAAATTTTAATTGAATACATATATTATAATTATTAATTTAATTAGCTTTAAGACTCTTCTTCAGCGCCACAAGTTACTCTTCATGAGAATTCATCTTGCATATTATATATACATATAACCATTTAGGCATCTAATGTTGCCCTATAAATTTGGTGAAATTTTGGTTTTATATCAAAATTAAAAAATACAACAACAACATAAAAGAAAGGAAGACTAAAAATAAAACTATCAAAAAGAAAAAAAAAAATTAAAAAAGAAAAAGAAAAAGAACAAAAAAAAAAAAAACGGAAAAAAAATAAAGCTCAAAATATCATTGAAGTAATGACAATCAAATGAAATTGACATTAAATAAGTTTCCATTATGCGGTTTTAAGATGGGGTTATAATGAGCTTCAATGAACTGGAAAAGAAATAAAAATATTAATATACATATATATATCATATTATTATATGTATCTATATATTATGATTTTTATTTTCTTTTTAAAGTTTTGCGACTTTTGAACGATTTTTGCGTTCTTTTGTACTTTTTCTTCTCGTTTTCTTATCATATCCATAATACTTTTGTCTGAATTTACGATTTTAATGAACTTCAAGTGGTCCCATCATCAGATAATTATGTGTTGTGGTACAGATTTGTAATGATTTTATATTTTGTGGAGCCTTTGTGTTTTTTGTTTTTTTTTGGAAAATAATTGGAAATGATTTTATTAAAAAAAAAGAAAAAAAAAGAAAAATTCTTTCATTTTCTTGAAAAAAAAAAAAAAAAAAAGAATTATTAATGTCATGATTATTATAATTTTTGTTTTTTATTATTATTATGAAGATGATCGGAGTTTTGATTAAAAAAATTTTAATAAAAAGTAATGAAAAGAGAGAAAATAGTGACTACTTATTTCTTTTTTTTTGTTTTGTTGTAAATGACTTCTTTTTTTTGTTTTCTTGATTTTATGGAATGATTTCGTTATTTGGTACCTTTTTGTTATTCATTCATGGTTAATATTATTGAAATTGGAATTCTGTTGGTTATAAGTACAGAAGATGATGATTAAGACTTTTTATGAGCCATATAATTATAACCATTGGATATGTAAATGAATTACCAAAAAAAAAAAAAAGAAAATATATATATATATATAAAAAATCTTATTTTCTCTGCTCTGTTTATAAAAGAAAAATAAAATTTTATGTATAAAAATGATTTTTAATATTTACATATTATATGTGGTAAAAGGTAAGAAGAAAAATTTAAATGATCTTTTGTAATTGGTAAAGGGTTCAAATGACAAAATAAAAAGCAAATAAGTTATAGTAATTTTTGGGTTTTTCCAAGTAATATATTATACAGTCTATTTTATCCTATTCAATATAAACCCTCAATTATTACTAATCACAAGGTGTAATCCATCAATTTCAAGTTAATTAGATGTATATCTGATGGATATAAATTTAAAGTTAAAACGACAAAATTGGTATGAAATATATGACTACTGTGGTTGATGAAAAATTAGAAAAGGTACGCGGACATTACAATTTTAGCAGCTTTAAGTCTAATCTAATGATAGAAAATAAAGAGGCAAAATATGACATAAATTAAAATATGATATAGATTAAACGACATTCTACAATTAGCGATTGTAGGTATATTGAAACCAATAACCACTACGTCTGAATAACTTATCTATAGTATGCCTAAAAAATAGTTAAATGAATAGCAAAGCGATTATAAGGTACCAATTAAATAATAACCACATATAACTGGTTTTCGAAGTATCTTTTTACTAAAGCTCGTTTAGCTAATAAAAAGTACAGTGTTGAATTTGTCCTTCAAAAGATGATCGTAAAACTAAAACTAGATGCTATATGAATATAATAAGTATAATTGTGGGAGCTACTTAGTTCCCATTTTTACAAACTGGCACTAATTATACCACACCAAACAATAATATGGTAAATTATTGTTTGATTTTGATTTATTTTTTTAATACAAAAAAAAAAAAGTACTGATTTAGTTAACGTAAAATATGTTATAAATAAAAATTTTGATTGCATGGATTTTATAAAAAGGGACTTAAAATTATGGGTGGACAAGCATGATAAGCAATCACTTTTTCATCCGAAAAGGTTAGTAAAGCAAAGTTATTGATGTCTAGGTAGGTAAGTGTTTATGGACATGTAATCACTTTTTAATCCGAAAATGTTACTAAATCAAGGTTATTGATGTCTAGGTAGGTGAGTGTTTATCGACATGCCTCGTTAACCGAGGGAATGCGACTTCAAATCTTGTTCAGATTCCAAACATTGGAAGGAAACTTACCAATAATGTAAATTTTTTTACCAAATTTCCGAACCAGTTCGCAAACAATTATTATATATAAAGTAAGTAATAATATATAATATAAATTAAATAAATTGTATTACTATATTAAACACTAAGTAGTATAGAATTTAACCTATAAGGACGCAATGGTTTTATTAATATATTATGTAATATTAAAATAAAACATAAATGAAGGATTTTGTTTATAAAAAGTTGTCATTGGAGAGTCAACTTGAATTAGTATTCTTTCTAATGAATAATTTCTTAATATTTCTTGAATATTCAAATAACTAATGTTTTATTTTGTGAAAAATGGTTTCATTCAAAATACATATAGTATACGCTGTTTTTTCTTCTCAACTAAGAGACACCTACCTGTCTAATTTTGACAGGTTTTTGAGGCAACTGCAATAGGCTGTTTCTTTTGCACTATTAATTTTTGCACTCAGACAGTGTTTAGAATTTTAAAATTTTTTAAGGAACAAGTTGTTTCTGTATTGTTGTATAATTGGATCTGAATTGCTTTTAGTGATAATAAATTAAAAAGCATTCGAAAACAGGATTTTGAATAGAATCAATTACTTCGAATTTTCCGGAACATGTATTCAAATTTAACTAATTTTTTTTTTTAAGAAAGTTTGTGAAAAATTTTAAAGATCATCCGGAGGAAATGCACGTGCTTCCTCCGGATAGTGTTAGACATTAACCAACCAAAATTACTTGTTTAAAGCCAGATTTTAAGATGGGACCTTTAATAGAAATGATATACAGTTGAGTTAGAGAAATAGAGATGTGGAAAGAATTCTTGTGGAAATTAGTTTAAGAAATTAAGAATTATGAAGAATGAATAAGACCATATAGAGCGGAAGATATTGGGATTCATATTGTAAATTATTGAAATAAATAATAACATTTTTTTAATATCTAATAATTATTACCTCTGAGGTTAATTTTAATATGAAAATTAAAGAACGTCTTGAACATATACTGCATAACTTCTCTTACTAACTTATACTAGATACATTTGCAATACGATAAGTTGGTAGAATCCACTTTCCAAAGTCAACTTAATTGAAACTCTGGAACTAAAATTTTGTTAACTGGATATAAAATTTAAGAAAAAATCCATTACTATCGCAATAAAAGTTTTGAAGAAGACTTTCATGATTATAGTTCAATTTTTATACAAATTTAACAGATAATGTTTACAAAAATAATTAAATATCGATACTATTGAAATTTAGTGGTTCAGTTTCTTATGAATAAAAATAAAAAAATTGTATCAAATATAAAAATTAAACATAGAATAGGTTTTTTTTATTTTTGTATAGTTGAATCAATTGTAATTGATTGACATGGTGTTTTTTTTCTTTTCCAACTATCGAATTAATTGATAGTCATTCTACTATTTCTAATTTCTTTTACTATGCGTTTTTATATCTTTTATTTTTATATTTTTTCTGTACAAAATTCTTCCTTTTCTTTCTGGTTTTTGTTTAGTTAAATTTTTGTTAAAATGAAAAAAAAAAAAAAAATGTTACAGTTTTTACAATCGGCGGATCCAATTCACGATTCCAAAATAACAGTAAGTAAATAAACGAATAAGTGCAAGATAAGTTTTTTTTTTTTTTTTTTTTGATCAGGAATAGGTACAATAAAAAAACAAAAAAAAAAAATAATGAAATTTTTATGAATTGAAAAAAAGTGGCACAGTAAGCGCAAAAGAATGCGTACCTTAAATAACTGAAATTTTCTTTTTCTCTGTCTATTTTTCTGGTTTTGTTTCTGTTATTTTCTTTTATATCAAATATAACTTAAATTTACTCTGTTCCAGTGATAGAAATTGAAGTAAAAAACTAAAAGAAAAGAAAAGAAAAACAACTGTTGGTCAATAGTGCGATAAAACAGTTTTTTTTCTTACATTTTGTTTTTGATCACCTTTAAGACGTATAATATATTTTTTTTTTTGTTATTTTTGAAAATGAAGTAAAATTACATCCGGTGGTCACACCAAATTTGATTGATTTTTTTTTTGTCTTGTTTTTTTTTTTCCCCTCTTATACAATTTTTTTTTTTATTATTATTACTTAGTTTTTTTAAAAAAAAAAATTTTTGCATTTAATGGTTTTTAACTGAAATTTTATTTAATTTAGATCGGAAAATCATTAAACAAAAAAAAAAAAAAATTAAATTAGGCTAAAAATAACTGTTAAGTACAAAGTATTCACTTTTTATAATATATTTAGTATTATGTATATGTATGGTTCTTGTCTTGTATATGTCACTCAGTTATTAGCATCCTAAAAATAAACCGACACCGACGAGTTAATAACAAAATTCTGTTTAAACTTATAGTATTTAACTAAGATATTTAGTGAAATTGCTTTTTGTTAAAGTTCATGAACATAACCTCTTTTGAACTTATTTATTTTCTAATATCTATCATCTAGTTATCCTGTTATACTAACTGTACCTTAAGAGTAAAATCTGCTAAGTGTATTTGAAGTCAATTCTTCATTGTATAATTTTCGAAAAATTTAGTTCGCAAACGCACATTAAGGCCAAATCGAGTTATTGCGAATTTGTACATAAGTTGAATGTTAGTACAAATTTAGTACAATTTAGTTAATAAATTGTACTAAATTGTACTTTTAAATTAGTAAATAAAAAGATGTGTACAAATTTGGTATTGAAAAAGATATTAAGTACACTAGTCTTTAAGTGACAACATATAAACTTAATTTAGGCGACCTTGCTTTGCATAGTTAATTGAATAATTCTCATCATGAAATTATAGCAGCTGACATTTGGCCAACTAAACGTTGTCAAAATCGTTCGAAATATTTTAAACTTTTTTTCCAAAATGTTTTTATTAACTGTTGGACTGTTTAGAAAATTATTTTATCCTTACTAAGTAAGAGTTATTTTCACTAACTGTTACATTTAACAAAACAAAAAAAAAAAAAAAAGTAAATAATATTTTCCGGTGATTGGTTTACTTTTTTCAAGATAAAAAATCGAGAAAATGCTATTTTTTTTGTTTTTCTTTTTTTTTTTACACGCTACCCAAACTCTAGGAAAGTTTACCTTTTTCCAAAATTATTGTAGGTTTGAGCAAGAAGCAGAGGAGTTCAAGGGAAATATGAATATAAAGGAGAATTCCAAAAAAAATTTTGCATTTAATGGTTTTTAACTGAAATTTTATTTAATTTAGAATAGGTTCGTTTTGAAAAGTTGCAAATTGTATAATGGACCATTTGTATTAGAGGGGAACACGTTGGATGAACGCATGTTCCACATTTTAGCGGTTCACACAATAAAAGAGTTTCCATAACCAGATTTAAACCACCTAGGAATTTCCACGGTGTAGAAATGAGCACTTGAGGCTCCCCGAGTGTTGCGTTGGAATTGTTTAAGTAAGACATTATTGATTTCAATTCGATAGAAGAAGTGTCATTATCTACAAGATATCTATAAAAGAGAGATAAAGCTCCAATATTTCGATGTGAGTTAAGAAAACTCAGAAAACAATTTCCAATGAACCTTTTTGTCTAATTAAATCGTCTACGTTGTTTTTTTTTGGTGCACTTCCACCTCTTTTATGTTATCGTGTTGAATGTTCTCGTGTTTTTAATTCCGGAAATTGGAACCTCATTTGTATAGTTACAAATTAACTCTTAAGATTTTTCTTTTGATACCGCTTTTGTTGAAACTAATGAAACACACTTGAGAATATTTTTTTGAATAAATTTTTGTGAATGCTGCACTTATCATTTGGGTAAAACCTATTCAACTTTCATTCTATATTTAAAAAATTTAACATTATTATGAATGGTTATGACAAAATGTTTGGAATTATATTTAAGTTGTTTTGTGTTCAAGTTTGAACTTTATAGATCCTATGATATGTAAAGATTGATGACTTCTTTGAAGTTTTTGGTCCAGATGTCAAGAATTTGATAGCATATAATTTAAATAAATTTTAAATGTGCTCTTATATTTGTGGAAATGCAAAAAAACGTAATATAAATATTGATTTCTTGTTGTTGTTGTTATTTTAGGAGGGCGAACTTATGCCTGATGTTATACTTAAATCTTGCGACCCGTTATGCTTTCCTGCTCAATGATCTGTTCGCCTCCTTCAGCGTTTCATCTCTATACTGATTTTAATAATTTACTTTGTATTTTAAAGAGTTTTAAATTAAAAAAAAAAAAAATACAATTATTTTTATTAGGCTTTTGAAGTTTGTTTTAAACATAGCTAATTAATTTTAAAAAAATTTACTTAATTTTGTATTCTATTTGTAAATATTTAAAAAAAAAAACAAAAAAACTGCAATTAAAAACAAATTTTTTTTTTTTATTATAATTAACAATATTTGCTAGCATTAAATTTGAACTAATTTAGGTGATTTCAATTAGGTGAAGCAATTTGTTAAAACAAAATTATTTAAAAATAAGAAAAGAAAATTAAAATAATGGTGAATTACTGAAATTACAGGTAGAATAAAATTAAGAAAAAAAAAAAAAACGCGAAGAAAGGAATAAAAAAAAAAAAAAAACATTAGGTGAATTTAAATCAAATCGTGAGAAAATTTTTCTTAAAAAAACCAAAAAATTTAAAGTAATTTTATCCATGGCTGATTGATTATTACCTAAAGTGATTGAAAAGGAAAATTGATGATTGGAAACATTTTTGACTTTTTTTTTTTTTTTTATATTTCTTTGATTTTAAATCTGATTTTTTAAAATTGATTTGTAATTAAAAAAAAAATTTTTTTATTTTAAATCTATATTCGTATGTATAAAAGTTTATGTTAATTTCTATGCTGATTTGTGTGTGATTCATTAGAAAAATATACGAATAAATTTAGAAAACTTATGTACATTTCATTTTTTCTTTAATTTTTTTTTTTAATTTTTTAAGATTCTTTTTAAGATACACATTTTTTTTTTTTGTATTACGCTCTATTACATATTACGCTTTATTTGAAATAACCATAAAGTATTTTTAATTTTTATCCGACAGATTCAAAATTTCAATATTTATTTTATACCTATTTTAATGGTATTTTTGATCGGTTCAGTATCATTTCCTTCCTTCTTTTTGTACATTATACAATAATATAATGTTTAAAAAATTAAATAACGAAAAATTAATGATTTGTATCATATAATATTGTAAAATTATCTTAAATATTAAAAAAATGCCAAAAACTTTACGATGACAATTTTTGTAAAGTATAAAAAGATTATTTTCATATATTGGTTTTCTATTGTTTAAAGTTTAATGTAAACAATTGGCAAAATAGTTAAGAATTTCATAAAAAATGTGCGATGGTCCTTAATTAATCAAAAACCTTATGAAACAGAAATAAAAAGTAGAACTACTAATCGAATTACAAACACATTTAGAAAGGTGAGTAACTCTTGAAAGATGTCCTCAAATTGAGTTCGCAGAGGAGAACAAAGATGGAAGGTATATTTTTAGCATTTCTGTTTTTGTTGTTCTTTGTGGGAAAATGAAAAGAATTTGACCGAGTCTAAAAAATATTTATAAGGCTCAGCATAATACAAAGTTATAAAAACAGTTCGATGAAGAGATTTGCATTCTCTGTTAGGGAAGAATAGAATAAAAAAAAAAAAATTATAAATTGTTACTGTGATCCATCAATAACTCTTTTGGTTCTGGAATAAAATTAATTTTTGATATTTTTAAAACTTTTCTATAAAATTTTCTAAATTTTCTAACTTTTTTATTCACAAATTGTTTTTTTGTTCCCGTAAAATAAATGTTTATTTTGTTGAACTTTGGTTAAATGTATGTCCCTAAAGTATTTTGTTTAAATTATACTGAACACATAGATTAAAAAGATTTTCTCTTTTATATTAAAAATATTAAAAAAACAAGTAAAAGTGTTAAAATGCTGCGGTATACTTATGTATATTTGATAATTTGATAATTATTATTCATTGTCGCTTTGGTTTTAAAATTTTTTGACAAAAGATTAATAGAAATATTAACGTAACTGCCTATGAGATCATACATGATAAGTTAAGCTCTAACATTATCAGTTAAATTAATTCTGATTCTGCAACTATGATTTTCTTCCTTACTTCTTTTGGAAGGACTATGTTTTCTACTAGACATTTCTATCGAACTCTTTCAGGTGTTGTTTATACCTATCGATTTAAGACTATACCTATCGATTTAAATTCCATTGTAATTATTCTAGTCTAGGTGTTAATTGGTCGACCACGTTTTCTGAAGCTTTGTGGATTCCGTTCAAAGGAATTCTTGCTATGTTTCCTTGGTGTATTGATAGCGTATGCTCTATCCATTCTTGCTATGGTTTCTTGGTGTTTTCATAGCATATGGCTATATCCACCTTCATTTTCATTTTCTTATTTTATGCACTGTTGCTTGTTCTCCTGCCATGTTCCTTAAATCTTTATTCATGATTGTTGTAGGATAGAATATACATATACATATTATTCTAAGGCATTTATTTATCAATGACTGTAATCTGTTGTAGCGCTCGAAGTTAATTTTTTCTTTATTTAATTTACAAAAAAAATTTTTTTACAAAAAATAATTTTCTAGTATTACAATTTAGGTTATGAGAAACCCTAACGTTTGATGTTTGGTCACATTGTTTTATTCAAAAAAATTTTTTTTCATTAATATCCGA
Organism: Poecilobothrus nobilitatus; assembly: GCA_947095535.1. Lineage (NCBI taxonomy): Eukaryota > Metazoa > Arthropoda > Insecta > Diptera > Dolichopodidae > Poecilobothrus > Poecilobothrus nobilitatus. The sequence goes on along the minus strand of OX352774.1, from coordinate 259,639,948 downwards.
AATTTAGCCAGATCTCGTAACCATAATATATTAGGATACTTTTCACGCAGGACCGCAAATTCTGCAGCTTGGTATTTCTCACAAACGTTGCTCTATTTCCTTGAATTAATTCTGCAACTATACTTATGTAATGTATATAAAATTTTAATAAAAGAAAAAAACAATTTTGAGCAATTTTGGTATGATTTACAGTCTCAGTTGGAGTTATCAAGTCATTAACCAAAGTATTTGTCATTTCTTAATAAACGTCAAATAAATTACATTTAAAAAATTACAGATTATGAATTTATTCAGCAAATTAATTTAATTGATAGAAAAAATGTGCTTTTGCACTGTAGGTCAAAAAATTTGTTGAACATCTGTTCAAAATTATCAAAATAAATTATTAGTACTTTTATTTCACAAGAACTATACGCCAGATTTTGCACCAGTTGCCTCCACTCAAAATTTTCCAACGAGAAACAACGAGGGCAACAGAAGCTCAGTCCTACCATGTAGAATTATCAAGATGGCGAAATACAGCTTATGGAAATTCGTTTGTCATGCGCCGTTTGTGGAACCATATACCATCGCATGTGTTCCCTAAAGTTGGTAATTAATATGTGTACGATTTACTTAAGTTTAAGAAGAATATTAATATCTTTCTTCAAAATATCCCTCCAAATTTTCCTACCTATCCCCCATAATCCAAATTTCCTAATTCCAATTTCCCCAATTATCCTTCCCACATCCGTATACCCAAAACCAAACTGTACGTTTGTATTAAAGGTTCCATCCTAAAGTTTGGTTTTAAAAGGGGAGTGGTTTTGTTTGTTAGAGTCCAATACTACCCTGAGGAAGCACGTGCAGTTCCTGTTGGTGATTTTCAAGTTTTCCCACCAACCCTCATAAAAAAAAAGGTGATGGAAAGGCTCAATACTTTTTTGATGTAATTCCAAAATGCATCTTTAATTAATTTTAGTAGGTCATTTTTGTTAGTACAAGTTGTCTTGTCGAATAATATACTAAGATTGTTTTATTTTTTTAATACGCTATTATTTAATTGCTTCTAAGTGTATTATCAGAAATGATTTGTCTGATAGTAAATTTATATTAAAAAAAAAAAAAAATTGCATAAAAAAGTAATTAGCACCGTTTTGTCAAAGTTCTCAAAGTAAACATAAAATTTAATAGGTATGTCTTTTACTAATAATAACAATATATTGTTAGAGAACAAATTGGCAGCAAGAAGGCATAAAACTTCTAGATTTCTAGATCTCAAATCATTACACAAAAAAAACAAAACAAAACCATTTAAATCAATTCAATTTTTATTACCTACTTATAAATGATACCAGTTTGTTACAAGAAAAATTTTAAATGTTATTATGCAATAATTTGTCAATTTAAAATTAAAATTAACAATGGGATGGAAAAATATGTATCTATGTACATACTTATATACTACATATAGCTAGTTACATCATAATATAAAATTTAATTGAAAATTGAAGAGAATCTTGTTAAAATCGCGTGCCCTTGTTTCAATTTCAACCATTTAATAGTTTAATCCTAAACAGAATTTTGTTGTTTTTTATTATTTTAATGGGTTCCAAGTCAAATTTTTTTTTTGTTATTATTATGAAAATAAAAAATGAAACAGATATAAAAATAGAATTTATAAAAATGGAAGGGAACAAAAAAATAACAAAACTAATTTAATTAAAATTAGGTAGTATTGTTTTAAAAATATTAAAAAATCAACTGCTCACTGTGGGAACCGTTTACTACAAACAATTTTTTTTTTTGTAGCGTTTTCAGGTTTTCTTCTTTTTTTTTTTTTTGATTTGATCAGCAGTAATTTGTGATAACGTGGCAATTGAGAAAATGGTAACAACAGTTTTTCTATTTAGTTTGTCTGACAGGCGGTGCTAATTTTATGATACATTTGTTTTATAGATTTGTATATCCGATTGAGACGCAAAAATTGTTATTAATTTAATGACAAAAATTGAAATAAACTAACATCTAAAGAATATTTAGGCTTTCATGTACATATATTATATAACAAAATCGTAAGATAACCTTAACCTAATCTCCATCCAGTAACTTTTTCAAATCTGGCCTTAATTGTAAAATATCGATAGATCAAAAAGAAAGAAAGTATTTATTAAATTTGCAATTTTTTCTGTTTCTTTGTTGTTTTGAAAAATTAAGGGCCTTATATGATTTTTATTTTTTTTTTAGAAATTTTTTGTTGTTTTTTGAAATAATTTTTAAGAATCTTTTTTAAGATCTAAGTAATTACTCATTTAATTTATAGAATATTATTTTTGGCAATCATTTTGACGATATTTTATTTAACTAAATCATTTTAAATGAAGTGTAGATTATCTTAAGACAAAGTGCTAAATTTTTATTTAAGAATATTACAACAGATTTTCATACAGATCTAGTGGAAGCGATTTATTGTATTTTGCAATTATTAAAAATTGCGCAATAATAAAAAAAAATAAAAAAAAAATGTTGTGGTCTAGAAAATATTTTGTTTGTCTATTTTTTTTTTATCTTAAATTTTGTTTTTATTAACTACAAAGTTAATTGCAAGTGTCTTTTTGCTATATTTTATTACAATGGTAAACATAAACAGTGGCTAATAAATGCTATGTAGTTTGACCTTAAAAAATAAAATATTTTTGGTTGAAAAAAAAAACAATCTTTTGAGTTGAAAAAGTTGAAAATCTTTTCAATTGGTTTGAAATTTTTAGATCATAATTTTTAATTCTTATCTAAATGCATTTGTCTACATTTTTAGAATCAACAAAATTTATTTAATGTTTATAAAAACTTTATAAGATTTTTGCTTTCAGTTTTTTTAAGATTTAGGAGTAGAAAACTCTTGCTTTTGTTAATTATAACTTAAAATTTCAGTTAACTCAAGTAATAACTGACGAGAAAATCGGTGATGGAAAGAAAGTTTTAATTTATACTATAGTGAGTTTTAAAACACGAGTAGTAAAATATATATATATTTAACGAAATAAGTTGTTGTTAAACTGTAACATGTAAAAGACAAATTAATTTGATAGGTCTTGTCCGAACCTGTCACTATATCAACAATGCAACTTTTTTTTTTTTTGCGTTTCATCCTGCTTGCCTAAAAACTTAATAATGCTTTCCAGAGAGCCACCAAAATTTGTCATGTTGTATTTTTCAACATCAATTTACCTGCTTCAATTTGAAATTTCATCAACCCAACAAAAAGGTAGGTAATAAAATATTTTTTAAAGGATTAAAATTTTTTTTGCTATAAACAAAATTATTGAATTATAAATTTGGAAATTAATTTTATGTACACACACACACAATCACATTTCCGAAAATGGAAACGTCAATAAAAATAATATTTAGTGTTGATAATGTTAAAAATATTGATGTCAACAATGCGACCCTTCGCAATGTGAATGCGACCTTTATAGAATAATAATCGAGGATATATAAATATCCTTTTCTCTTTGGAAGTTTACATCAACAGTTGTTAGAACATTTATGTAGTAAAGGATGCTGTAAGGGGAAAACCTTAAAGTTTTTCTTACTCAAATATCCTCAAATAATGGTTTTAAAAAAAAAAAATAGTACTTCCATGCGCATATTTTTAGCACTTTAAAAAAAAATTGAAAATTATGCTTATTAGTTACACTCTATCCGTCGTCCGCCTGTCAGTCCGTGTATTTGTATATAAAATTATGCACTGTTTAGATAGAACAACGAAATTCCAACCATGAATAAGTTAAAAAAAATTTTTTTTTTTATGTAGCTCCTTCTATAATGCAGCTGTAGCCCCGCTAAGTTTAAAGAAGCTCTATTTTAGTGTATCCTATAGGTTCTGCTTAATACTTTTTCAATTCAAAAAAGCCAAACGACAGGATTTTATTTTTTTTTAGTTTTATAAATCAATATAAAAATTATACAATTTTTTGCAATTTAGTATTTAAATTTACCGTTATGTGATAACAAATTTTTGCAAGAGTTTGCTTCCCTCATATATCCCAAAACTTTTGATTTGATCCTCTATTTAAGAACTATTGGAGGTTTAAAATTAAAAATTTGCTATTTTCTGACACCTCTAATTCAGCAATCTGAACAGATAGTTTTAAATGGTTTAGATTAGAGGTTTCCTTAAAATTGAAGAAAGCGTCTTTTGATTTTTTAGATTTTTCTTAAATAAAAAATTATAAGGAAACTTAAGAAATTTTGGTTGCAAATTATAATTCTAAATATGTTTTTATTATCTTTGCTTTTCATTCTACCTAATTAGATTCTATTTTAAAATTCTTAGAAAAGTTGAATGGATAACTTGAAATAATTAGTTTAACTAAAAATAATCTAACTGAGACTAAGAATATTCTAATGAAATGCTTCATTCAAAAGAGAAACATGCCAGTTCAAATGCCGGTCAGATCATATTCAAATAGCTAAATAATACAACAATATAAAATTTATTTTAGCTTATGAATATTTTAAGTTTAAAATCTATTTCAGTTTTTTATTTATAAAATTTATTAAAACTTTCATAAATAATTGATTGGACAAAACCGAAAATATTTTGTATATATAAAAAAATTTAATCCTAACCTTACTTTTCTCTTCATTAATATTTTCCAAAGATTTTATTTTTACTTATTTCGATTTATTTCTATTTATTGTATAGAATTTTGTATATAAAAACTAAATGGAAAATTATTCCCTGAAACTTTAAACTTTTAGTATTTTTAGAAAATTTTAAACTTAAATAAATTTACCATAGTTTAACGTACAACAATAGAGTATTTTATTTTACCAATTGATAAAAAGTACCAATATTGGTAATTAAAAGTTTGGAATATTAATTTTAACTGAATTAATTATTCAGAAACTTAAATTTTGTCATTCTTTGTTTTTCATTTTTATTAAAATTTAAAATTTGTGATTTGGCGGAAACTGTCATAAGTTTTCTGACATTTGTAAAAATAAAATAAATATACAGATTAAACAATTATTGGAATTTTGACAACAAATAAAAATTGAGTGGCACTTAACGATTCAACTTTTACAGGGTGTTAAGGAGTCGAATTCATCGGAAAACGTTTATTCATAAGCAGATTCATCTTTAAATATCGAATTTCTGATAATCTTTCTGAAGAATATGTACTGAGAAACGTATGCACCGTTCATATGCCGCACAATGGGTTTATTATGCTTCTAAATTTTAAAGTCTGTTTTACCACGTCTCAGGAAATTAAAATTTTTATTTTTTAAATTTAATTTCTACTAATTCTAATGCTTAATATTGCATATATCAACTACTATAAGTTATCTTTAAGTTTTTAATAATTATATCCTAGACAAGAACCAATTTTTGGTAAAAAACATCTGTCCGTGCGTACAAACAAAAGTATAATTATGACCGTGTGCATTTGAAAAGATGAATTTTTAAAAGTTGTGTTTTTAATAAAAAAGGAGAGAATAGACAGAAGATGGTGGTTCTGAATTTTTTGAAAATTCTTTTTTTCAGGTTGAAAAGAAACGAGGAAGAGTGCAGTAGAGTAGACTGTGTCAACTCTGGGATACCCGTATGAACGTAATATATCCTGTTTCTATAAAACTTGATCATCTTTTAAAAACATTCAGAGTTTTAGTACCGAACTACAGAGATATATTTATGTAAATTGTGGAGTTGTATGATAGCTACCCGAATCTATTGCGCCTAGCTTCATTAAGTTCCAAGAAATGCAAAAAGCCTCAACCGGCTGCTTTAGATCATTCAAATTTTACAAAAGTTTTTGGCATGCAACACGACACTTTTTCACTAAATTTCAGATAGCTAGCTTCAATAGACACTGAGTTATTTTCATTTAAAAAGAGAAGTTGTATGGCAACTATCCGAACCTGTCATATCATCACAACAAAATTTTACAGAAGTTGTTGCCATAAAACTCGATCATCATTTGCAAAATTTCAGATACCTAGATTGAATAGACACTGGGTTATTTCCATTTAAAGAAAGAAGTTGTATGGCAGCTACTCGAACCCGGCGGCCGCAAATGCTGGAGTTAAATAGCAAAACTAACAATTTTGTAAAAGTGACGTAAAAAAAAAATTCAGCCTCCTAACTCCTTTATTTTTTGAGTTATCGTGCGGACGGACACTGAGTTATTTTCATTTAAAAAGAGAAGTTGTATGGCAGCTACCCGAACCCGTCGCACCACCACAACCAAATTTTGCAGAAGTTGTTGCCATAAAACTTGATCATCATTCGCAAAATTGCAGATACCTAGATTGAACAGACACTGGGTTATTTCTATTTAAAGAAAGACGTTGTATGGCAGCTACCCGAACCCGGGGACAGAAAATGCTGGAGTTAAATAGCAAAACTAACAATTTTACAAAAGTGACGTAAAAAATTTTTCAGCCTCCTAGCTCCTCTATTTTTTGAGTTATCGTGCGGACGGACACTGAGTTCTTTTCATTTAAAAAGAGATTTTGTATGGCAGCTACCCGAACCCGTCGCACCAGCACAACCAAATTTTGTAGAAGTTGTTGCCATAAAACTTGATCATCATTTGCAAGATTTCAGACTCCTAGCTTCATTAGGTTCCAAGAGGTGCAAGAAGTCTGAACCGGCTGCTCTAGACCAACCAAATTTTACAAAAGTTGTTGGCATGTAACTCGACACCTCCTTACTAAATTTCAGATTCCTAGCTTCAATAAACACTGAGTTATTATCATTTAAACGGAGAAGTTGTATGGCAGCTACTCGAACCCGCCGACCGAAAATGTTGGATTTAAATAGCAAAACTAACAATTTTGCAAAAGTGACGTAAAATTTTTATTATTATAAAAATGCTTCAATATTAAGAAAAGAAATAATAAAGTTTACCGACATTATCGACACTATTTAGCATTTTTAGCATAAAGCATTTGATATTTTAACGTATTTTCTATCAAACGCTCAGTTTTTACCTTAAAAGTAGAACTGGTATAAATAGTTATAATCGTAACATAATCAAATTGTCATTACATCAATGATTATTACAAAATTGTGATAATCCTGTAATTGTCTTCGACTTAGCTTCTATTATGTGATTCATCATATAACTATATATTAAATCCATATGATTTTAATGTTTAGAGAGAAAAATACAATAATTCTAAACGTTTAGCCGAAATATTAATAGTTAAGAAAAAAAAACGTATTTTTTAACATAATTTATAATAAAAAAAAAATAAAACAAAAATAAATCATAAATTTTTTTTTTGATTTAAATATCTAAAATAAAAAAAAAACTAAAGCGACTGACATCAACAACAAGTGGTTATTCTATTCCATAACAAAAAACAATAGAACTGTAGTACAAAAAGAAAATTTGAAGAAAAAAATAATTATCTGTTAAATCAACAGTAAGAGACACACTTCCAACATAAATGTATTGACATCTTAATAGTACCGTTGAAGGGATCTATCTTTTGATTTTAAAATAATTATTTTATGTGATTTCAGATGTTTATTATATAGGTGAATATGTACCTACCTGTGGGTAATAATAATGTTTAATGAAATTATTATTTTTTGTTGTATAATTACTATGATTATAATCAATAGCAATAATAGTGAATTGATGTTGATTATGTCACAACGGGCAAAATAAGATATTGGAAAAAGAAGAAGATTCTGAGAAGAATAATTTCGATTATAACATTTGATAAGAATTTTTTAAATAGTAATAATAGTATATATTTTCAATATATTACCACTTCCCAGCTGAACTATTCATCGTATTCCAATTTTCGCATACCTTTTCATATATATATCTGGAGTATACATAGATAGACTTATCCTAATATAGTTAAACTTTAGGACATGCTACTAAATACAGTCGTAAATGATACTAAAGAGATTACAAATGATATTTATGAAGGCTGTTTCGGAAATTTTTTTTTTTTGCCTAGAATTTGAGTAATTCTATCTGAAACCTAGCTGCAAATCTTCTAACAGAAGAATTCTTATAGACAAATTCGTGATGAATTCTAACCGGTTATACTGAAATTCTTTGGCAATTATGATTCTCAAAAATGTAAAATTTACATGTTGCCATGATAATTTTTAAAATAAGAGCATCTTTTTCTAATTTTCAATAAATTGTCTATTTTTTTCATTTAGACTTCTCTCTTAATGTTCCCTTATTCAGAAGTATCTGTTACTATAGAATTTGATCTTATATGTTAGGACTTTTGTATAAAAATATTTAATCAAGATTAATTAAATCGAAAAAATACATATTTTCATAAGTTTCGATTTTTTTTTTTTTTAATGATTCCTTAAATTCTCTTCAATCACTAAGAAACATTTTTCTTTTTAATGATTTACCTACAGTTTAACATTTTTTTCTTTATATTTCAAAGAATAAAAACGTGTATATATTAGATTGAAAGTCTGTAGGCGAGATGAGATATAATAATTACAAGTTAAAAAAAAAATACCAATTACATATTTATTTTATGATGAGACTAATGAAGCCATTAAAAATTGAAAGTTATTGTATAGTAAAACAGTATGTTTTAACATAACATTATGTAATTTAATTGAAAAATTTATTTTTATTATTATGTTTAAAACATATTTTTTTAAAAAAAAAAAACTGTCTAATAATTAAAATTATGTAAGAAAAAAATTTTTAAAGGAGGGCACTTGACCTATATTTTTAAGTTTTTGATTTAACATAGAAAGTAATAACAGTAGTCTTATTGAATGTATCTATTGATGAATTGATTGTAACATGTTTAAAAAAAAAATTATGATTTTTTGAGTTTAAGTTGCGTATTTTAGGTGGGCGTATATAACATAAACAGTAGGTATAATGAAGAAATTAGATTATAATATTTATTATCTATCAGTGATAAACTGGAATTAATTTTGAGTTCAGCATCAAATTAAAGAACTTTAATCATTGATTCGCTGGTAAGGTTCGACTATGCAATGACATATCTAGATAGTAGAAAATGTTAAATATCCATTAGATAACACATTAGATATTCTATATGTTTTAGAGAAATTTTTAGGTTTCTATCTACTGCCAACTGAAATTTATTAAATTAAATTAATTTAATTATTAATTACAAGGTCGATATTGGATTATTTTGAAATATTGTCTCTTCTTCTTCATCCATACAACTACTGAAAATTGCATTTGATCTGAATTGCTAGTCAAATGTCATGATTAATTATGAGAAATTATCACTTGTTAGCCATTTAAGTATCGTTCAATGTTAGACTATTTTTACTTAAGCTGTAATGTGCTACACTTATTACTATACGTGTTGTGAATTTATATTACTTCTGCTATAATAATGTCAATTCTGCCAACCCTACTGCCGCTAAGAACTAAAGATAGGTATAAGATTCATTCGGTAAAGTAATATATTTCTAGTGGCAAATAATGATGCTCGAAGTAAAGCTCCGCAGTTTTTCAGTATGCATAAGTTTGAGATTATAGACGAGAATAAAATAAAAACAAAGTTGCCGACTAAGAATCAATTCATCTCTGTATAGCAGCTAAATGCAACTAGAGTGTGATTTTTTTTTTTTTTTGTGATTTAATTAAAAAGATTTTGTTGACACCTTATAATTTTGAAATAAGTAAATAATAAAAAACAAAATATGGCAAGAAGTTTAAAAAAATTAAAATTGATTTTTGTAATATTAGATTTTACATTTTTTTAATTAAGTACAATTGAAAATCGTATTTAAACCAAAATTGACTTATAAAGTATTGTTTGTCTAATTTATGAGCTCTAATTTGTGTTTTTATTACAAATATAACATTAAATGCGCAAATTATCCTACAATTAAGATAAACAACCTCAATTAGTTTAAAAAATTTTTTTTTTTTTTTTTTAATAATAACATAGAACTAAATAACACTCATAAAGAAATCATTGTCAACAATGCTAAATTACTTAATCGTTAACACGTTAAAAACATTTGAAATTTCAACGTGAATTACATAATTTTGTTTTTCTTTTTTTTAATTATTTGGAATTTTTTATTTGTTTATTTTTTATCTCATCCATTTAAAAAAAAATTAATTATATGCGGGAGTTTTTTTTTCTCATATTTTGTTAGTAATTTTACATATTTCGTTCATTTTCTATTGTTGCTCTTCTTCTTGTCTTTTTGTCTTCTTCTTTTTTTTTTTTTTTGTTTTGTTGTTTTTGTTTTTCTATTGCTATTTTCAAGTGTGGCTTCCAATTGTCTAATGAACTCAACCCATAACATTAAGATCAAGTTTTGTTTTTTTTTTTTTTTTTTTTTTAAATATCATCCATCCTCAAGTATTGTATCATGATGATGTTAGTAGTCTTTCATTTATTTGACATGACATCCGAAAAAAAAAAAAAATAAAACATTTGTTAAAATGAGACAACAATATAATAATGTTAAAGAAGACAGCAGTGGTACAATATATTCAATGAGATAAATTGTTATGAGAATTGGAACAAAATTAATGAAACAAAGGTTTTGTAAAAAAAAAAAAACATAAAAAAAAAACAAAAACTACAAAATATAGTGTTACTATACGATTTAACTACGATACAATTTTATTTAAATCAAAAAAAAAAAAAAAACAAAAAAACAAACGATTTTTAGAACAACAAAAATTATGCATTTTTTTTTTTTGGAATAAAATGTTTGTACGAGTATATCCGTTGAAATATTTTCAATTCAATTTTGTTTTTACGCTACATATTATATAATATATTTATTTTGTTTTTGTTTTTTTATTAAACATGTTATTTTATTTTAATAAATTAACTTTGAACTATTTTTTGCACTTTAAAAAGTAAAAAAAAAACAAAAACTTATATAAAAACTACATGATTGAAAACGCTCTTTAAATTACCCTTCACACGTTTCAAGTACTTTAGATTAGATTAGATTATTTTATTTTATTTTATTTAAGGCGTATAAGTAACATTTCAACATTTTGATATAGATCTATAATTATCCCCCCTCAATTATTACGTGTTATGGGTTTTACCTCTACTTATAATACTTCTATCAGCCCTACTGTCCCTAAAAAACTAAAAATTTATAGAGGGTTTATTGCTATGTCAGTGTATCATCGGTAAAGTAATATGCTCCTAGATGCACATGTTTTGCTAGGAGAAAAGCTCCGAAGGTTTTGTATATGTGTCCTGGAAATTCCTGAAACAATTTGCATATACCGTTATTCGTTATTCCAATTTTATTGACGTGCCTATTAACTCTACAGGAAGCTTGTTACAATTTTCAATTTATTTTGGTTGCATCCTTCTCTGGATATTTTAAGTACTTTAATAATTCAGTATTTTAAAGTATGTATAAAGAACCTCATGGTTTTAATTACGATGACACACAAACCCAGTAAATAACAGCCTAATTTCTTTTTTATACACGAAGTCTTGTAGTGTGTGTGTGTTTCATAATTTAGGAAAACTTCTGCTTTTTTTATTAGGGTTTTACTTCTTCTGAAGTAGTTCTGCAGATTTTATTCAGGATTCTTTTAAAAGAATTCATATCTTATTCTACATTAATACGGTAGGTACTATAGTATAAGAGCTATATTTCATTCATCATTAAACATAGTCGGTATATTGCCTCATATAAAACGTTATTATTGCTAAAATGGTCTCTTCGGAAGTTTTGGAACAAATCTTTCGGAGATCTTGTTTTGGTATGTATTTTTTTTAACACTGTCGTTAAATCACACATAATTAGGTAGCTTTTCAAAATTGTTGAAAATTGATGCAACAAAATAAAGTCTTTGGTAAAATGATATTTCATTAAAATTACTAATGATGGAAATAGTTAAAATTTAAATGCTTTATCTCTAGAATATCGTTTGTTGTAAGCAGACGGACGCAGTGATAATAATAAGTAAATATTTGTCTTAATATTTTTTAAATATGCTAAAAATCAACTTAAATTAATTTATTTATCAATACCACAAATTGATGAATAATTAACATCAGTGTCATCTTGTTTGTTATTAAAAATAAAATGATTTTATTTAAAAAAATTTTCAATTACAAAATTAATAGGCAATTAAAATATAGAACTTGTTCTAATTGATGTCATTCAACACGTGCTTAAGATGAGAGTAATTACATTAAAAAGTATCTATATACGTAAATATATAAGTTTTATTAATTTTGTTTTTCACAATATTAAAAATGTCATCATTTTAAATTAATTGTATATATTTTAATACTAAAATGTAACATCATTATTATACGCACACGTTTGCATTAAAATATTTAAGTTGTTATTTTTTTTTTTTGTAAATGGATTTAAAAAAAAAATTTTTTTCTACCTATTAAATTAAAAATGCATAGTTATAAATTACATAAGTTGCATGATAATCTAAAAATTTTAATTACGTCAGATAAAAATAAAGCTGTAATTTGAAGTGAATTTAAATTATCTATGATATTAATAAAAATCTGCACAATAAAAATTCTAGAAAATATTAGGAATATAACAGATATTGTATAATAGTGATACTTAATATGTTACAATATATAGGTAGCAAAATAAATCAACATAAATAATTTTCAATTAATCAAAATTTACCGTTAAAATATAATTACCGTATCCATCACACTTCTGAAATGCTACTTCATAAGTAAGAAGCAGATAAAAACTAATACAAATACCGGTAATGAAAGTACGGGTTAACTAACTATCATATTCATATACTTTGACGGCCTGATATTTGGTTTTTATCGTTTACATTTGATATACACATAAAAAATAATGTGACTGTTACATTTACTACGATTTGTATTGGGTTTTCAGAAACTTGAAAGCTACATTTAATAGGTTTACAATGTTATGTATGAGGCGATGGAGATTCATTGTGTAAAATGCAGACTTTTGAAGAAAATAAATCAATCCTATACAAATAATTTTTGTCACATTACCAAACGATCAGGTAAAATGAAGAAACTAGTAGTGAAAGAAAGAGAGAATGGAACGGAAAAGAGCAAGGGGCTAATCTTTTACATGTTGATCAGATCAACTACAGTTATTAACAGTAAAAACATCTACAAAATCAAATTCTGCAGATATCATATAGCATAAAATAGATTCACTTGACAGCACCAATTATAGGGTATTGAAAAAAGAAGAGGAGATATTTATTCTGTGTTACTAATTCAAATTTACTTAAAAGAGCTTTGAATAAAATAATGAAGTTGACTAACTAAGGTAAGAGATGGGACTTGTTCTTCAATTTATCGTTTACAGAGAACAAGTTTCCTGCTTCTAAAACGAAAAACAAAATGTTTTAAAAAATATATTATTTTTAAAAGCTGAAAATTTATTACGTCATTTTGTCAAAAAATGTTTGCCTTACATATTAAGCTAGTACATACAATTCACAGATCAAAAAATGTTTGCCTTACATATTAAGCTAGTACATACAATTCACAGATGGTACACACTGCTTTAAATGGAATGTTTTTCTTTTATTCTATGAACCTACTTGGTCTAATATTTTTCAGCATCTATTTAATTTTTAAATCAACTTACTTTTGAAGTTCTTGAATTTATGTAAACAGACTCTCAAAAATTATTTACCTAATGTTGAACATTTTCTATTGTAATTTTCCGACGTAACTAATAATTTCTAAACGATTACTAATGTAAAAATTGATTAAATTATATAGAAATCAGCACATGTCTTTTTCTTTCAAAGAAATTTTAATTAGGTACTTGTATTAATAATTGTTTATTTTACATATTTTTAGATTCTTGTAACCAGCGTTTTAGATAATGTATTTAGGTTAGGAAGAATGTTAGATAATATCTATGAGTTACGAGACTATTATTGTAGATTTCCTACACTGTTATTCATCAATTATTCAACAATTAATTCGTTTATTTTATCCTATCTTTTATTCTAAGTCAAAAATTTAATTTATTGTCATCTTTTATAGAACTGTATAAACTGTACATAGTTCAAGAATAGGTATAATAAATTTGCCATTATATTTGTGACACCTTAAAGGACACGAAATAGATGGAAAATTGCATAATATTTTCTTACTCAAGATTGATTTCTGAATCGATTTAGCTAAATAGGTCCGTCCACTATCTTCATAGTTCAAAAAATATTGGAGTTAAGATTTTGAAATTTTTATCATTTCATTTTTATATAATATTGAGATAGAGTTCGACCGAAGGGTAGTAGTAGCAGCTATACAACTGTTTCTTTTATATGAACGCAGTTCAATGTCTAAATCTGTTTTTTTTTTAAATTAGGCACTAAGTTTAAAATTAGATATCCGAAATTTTGTCAAATAAGATAAGTTTTATGCAAATGACTTCTGAAAAATTTGGTTAGTTTAACGCAATAACTTCGAGTAGCTGCGATATTTTAAATGGTCGTATCTTGATATTTAAAAATGCCCAAATCATATGGAATTTTGTAAGAGATCATCAAGTTTTATGACTACACTTCTGTAAAATTTGGTTAGTTTGGCGCAACGGAGTTCATACAAGTTCAAAATTCACAAAAATATATCTCAATATTTTATTAAGTCTGCAAATATAATAAATTTTATGAAAACAGTATATTTTATGTTCTAGTGCGAATCCTGGATTTGCAACAGCCAACCCTATACTATTTCCGTTTCTTCAGGATTTTAATTGGAGATCTACATTTCATATAATTAACGAATTATTAGTTGTTATAAGCTATTAAATTAAATAAATTTGATTTATTATGAAAAATGTTTAGTATATTAATCTCGAGTAATATTTTACCTTCTGTTTTGGGCTCCAGATCAATTTAAAAAAATTTATTAAGTGACAAGAATTTTGTTTTCCATTATCCATCTGAAAAAAAGAAAAAGTTCATTTAATTAAAATTTGATTCAAAAAAAAAAACATGAATTTAATAAATTTAAGTGTTTTTTTTTGAAAAAGATTATAATAGATGCCTTTGTATTTAAAATTCTTTGATTTTTTTTTTTTTTTTGTAAAATAAATACTCACAGCTTCAGGTTAATTATAAATATCAATAATGTTGTGATTTATTTAAAAAAAATTTAATGGTTATGTTTTGAAATTATTTTAAAAATTTGTTTTTTATTTTTAGGAAATTTCATTTTTTTTAAAATTTATTTAACATTTCAAATTTATTAAAATTATTAGAATTCAAAAAGAAACCTATGCAGTTTATTATAATATTTAATATTAAATATATTTTTTATGAGCCTATTAATGAAAAATACCCTCATTTAGTGAATCCTAAACAAAAAAATTTTTAATAGCATACTCATTTGTTCATTCTCCTAATATTAGATTTTATTAAACATAAAAAATGGTGACCGGAAAAAATGCCCCAGTCAATAAACTCGAATCGGCTTTATTTATTTTTTGATGCGGAAATAGAGGCGAAGTCGGGAATATTTCAAATTCGGCCTTATTACCATTTTGAAAATGAAATAAAAACGAAATTGAATACGAAATAAAGTAGGTTTTTTTTTTTTTTTTGTTAATTGTGAAAAATTTCTGAAATTCTGTTCTGAAATTTGAATTTAATTATCATAAAATTAAAAGATATAAGTATAAAATAATAGGTCTGGTGCGAAAAGTCTACATTTTTAATCCTTAAAGCCTTCCAAAATTCCTCTTTTCAAAATCCCGCTAAATAAATTATTGAAACATTGATTTTGTATCCAATTCAAATATCCTTCCTAATAATTTCCGGTAAACGATTTATTGTAATCCTCTATTTTTATAACCAACTGTAACATTCTTCCACAACATTTACAAACATACTCTGGAAAAAGTATGTAATTCTGATTTTGTAACGAACTCCAAAATTCTTTTCAATTGTTTACATAAATATTGCTACAACAAAACAAAAATATTTTCTGAAATTAGGAGGGATTTTAATGTATTTATATATGTATTTGTTCTAGAAAAATGGAATACTCTAATTTTCTATCCAACCCTAAAATCTCTGGTAATTATTTTTGTACATATATACATAACTCAACACAAATTCTTCATTTACCACTGATTTCAATATCGAATGGAAAACAAAATATTTGGAAAACGGAATAAGACAGATTCGGTTTGATTTCCTTTTTAAAGCGGTAATAAAGCCGAATTTTCAGAGTTTGCCATTTCGGCTGTATTTTATGGGCTATTATTTCCGGGCACCATAAGAAACTATCAATCCTATAGATAATTTTTAGTTTTTTATTTTTAATACATATTTGATTAAATTCATCAATAATATTGCAAAAGAATTCAATAAATTGCAGTATCATTTCTATTCATTAACTGTAATATTGTACTTAAAGATTCTTAAAAAAAAAAAAGGCATTGTAATTTTAATAATCTTTATATGAGATCTTTTAACTTTGTTTTAATTATCATATATTTTTTCATTATCTAGTATGTGTATTACAGGTATGCACTATACTCATAAATTTTAG
The DNA here is from genome assembly GCA_947095535.1 of Poecilobothrus nobilitatus. Taxonomy (NCBI): domain Eukaryota; kingdom Metazoa; phylum Arthropoda; class Insecta; order Diptera; family Dolichopodidae; genus Poecilobothrus; species Poecilobothrus nobilitatus. Next base: position 259,623,436 of record OX352774.1, on the reverse strand, counting down.
TTAATATTATTTTTTAAGTACAAAAATTTTAAAAAAACAAAAAAAAAATAAAACAATTCAAAAGTAGATCACAATTTATAAAAAAATATACATATATATTTGTTAAAATCAGGATGTTTAAATTAAAGCTGCTTCCAAAAAAAAGTCATAAAATTAATATTAAAATAAAAATCAGTTTCATAAATTACGAAAATATAAATCAGGTTGTAAACATTTTTTTTAAAAATATCAACAGAAAAAAAGGTAAGGCAATATAGAATTGGTCAATCAACTATAGGATAAAAAAAACAAACATTGTTATAAATTGGGCTTTACGGACTCATAACATATATTTTTATAACAAAATTATAAAAATTTTTTTTTTTTTTGTGCATTTCTCTGCCACATAAATGTGAACAGAAAATGACACAGCCTTTTCTCTTCAGGCGTGGCGGTAAATGTCGCAAGGGGGAATAACTCTTACGACATCTGTGGAATTTGGATCCACACTCTCTCGATGTTTACAGCGTATTTTATACGCTCTTACCCACTAGGCCACCGAGGCCCCTATAAAAAATGAAATAAAATATTGTTATAGATGTCAAGTGCTTAATATTTTGGTAATGTTGTTTCAACCAATTATAAAAATAAGTTAAGACTTCCAAATTTTTGATTTCTATAAAAACAAAAAAAAACAAATGACAATGATAAATTAATATGTTCTGCTCTGGAAATATTTTCTATTATGATTTTTTAGTTGATACTTAAAATATGTTTAATAAACGACTCCACTGCTATGTCAACTCTCGTTCCACTAAGTCATCAATGTATCATTTGAGCAATCACTATAAATAAATATTTTCTTGGTATAGGAACTTCTTCAGAAGGAATTAAAGTATTAATGACTCCATAAAAAAAAATGTCAACGGAAATACATAGAGAACTGCATAGATAAACTAATCCCTATGCAACTATCTTTGGAGGTACTGAAAAACTAGATTCCTCCTATGAATTACAGCGCAGAGCGAATATGGAACCAATTGAAGTAATTCCAAAAGTTGACAAACATAAAGTGTATAATATTGATACCTTGAAAAAGATCATCAACAATTGTTTTCTAAATAATCCTCCCAGCATCCAGTAACTTTAAATATTTCCCAGTTTCCTTTACTTCTATTTTTCCTAATCCTCAAACCAAACGGTAGTACATTGTACCATAGGCATTGTACATTGTACCATAGGCTCTAACCTATAATTTATGGTTTAAAAGGCAGGTGGAGTATGGTTGGTTCAAGTGCAGCACTAACAAAAAGAATTTGCGCGTTAATCTCTTTGGTGCATCTTTTAAGATTCCCACCTATACTTTGCAAACAAAAAAAAACAAAATTATGTAAAACCTCGAAGATTCACAAAACATGTTAGTGACAAAGTGGATAAAACTGAACAAAGCAAATCTCGAGGCACTTGTTCTTAATTCAGGTACATATTTTCTTAATACAAGCACTTGTTCTTAATAAAATTAGTCAGGTACATATTATAGTAAACCAAACGATTTTTACGATATAGTAAAATCAAACGATGTTTCGAAAATGCTTGTAATCCTTATACCTATAGATATCCTCTTTCGAATAATGGTTTAGTAAATTCAATTTTTCTTTTCCAATATTAACTGCATTGTAAAATTTTCATTTTTATTTTTTTAATTTTGTACAATATTGTACAATTTTGCAAAATTGCAATAAATGCAATTTATAAAAAAATTATTATAAATTTTCGATTATATGTTAAACAATAAGTTTTATTTTCTTAAATTGTGATATTCATATTTTATTTTTATACCAATTTTATATTAACAAAAATTATATCAATTTAAAACTTTCATATGGTATTCGGATTCTTCTAGTAATCAGGTTTTCATAAAATATATAATTTTATATATTTTACTATTTTTAATTCGACTAAAATTGCTTACAAAGTGTTTGAAATAAAAATAAAAAAAATAAAAACAAAAAAAAAATAAATAAATTCACCACATTGCTTTCTATCCTCAATATTCAGTGATTTAAGTTTAAATGAATTTTTTTTTTTTTTTTTAAAGATTAAAATTTAATGCTGGATTAACTGTGGTGCAGCAAAAAAAAAAGAAAAAAAATAATAAAAAATAAAGGCATTAAATATAAATAACGAACGAACGAACGAACGAATGAACTAACGACAAATAAAACATATAATTTTAATGAGTGTCCATCCAACAATAAATAAAGTGATGTTCTGTTTCTGTAGTTTTTATTTTTTATTTATTTATTTATTTTTTTTTTTGGCTTTTGGCGAAAGGTAATTTAAAATGGGTCGGATATTGTGGAAAGTAATATTAGATGAAAAAAAAAAAAAAAAAAACATAAAATATAAAAATTGTAATAAAATAATGCTAGATATGATAGATTGGCATCAGTATCTTAGCTTTAATGAAATAAATAAATTTTGACAAAAACAAAAATTAAACTGAACTGAATTTATAGAGTTTTGATTAACAGCTTTTGAATTGAATTATAAAAATTCGGTATAAGGCTTAAATACATTTAAATATGTACAAATATTTTTGTACTTATTTAAATGTATTTATAGATATTAAATATATATATATATATATATATATAACATATTTTAAGACCAAGGTGTGTTTTTCACAAAAAATGAACTTAAAAATTAAAAAAAAAAAATAAATAAAAATTATTTAATAATATTTCAACATTTTTGTCATTACAATTATTTAAGTTTTTAATATTATTGGAAAATTAATTTTTTCTAGCAATCTGAGGTATTTTTAAAACAAAAAAATAAACTTATTTGTTATTTAAAATTGTCATCCTTTTTTGAAAATATAATTGGGAAATTCCAAAATTTATAGCTCTTCTAAGATAGATACTTCTTGTTCTTTAAATTTTTTTTTTTGGATCTGCTGGGTGGCACAGTTCGTTTGAGGTAGCAATTTTTGTTTCGGGAGGCTTCGAGTGATCCAGATTTGATTTACAGTATCTAGAAGTGTGATTTTCGGTTTGATTTAGGTGTCAGTCATCATTTGTCTCAGATTAATGACAAACAAAATAAAAATTCGTAATATCAATCGGAAGAAAGAATATTTTAATTTAATAACATATATTATTATGTTATATTATTATGAATATTTTAATAACAAACAACAATTTTAATTATAATATAAAATTATAAAAAAAAAATATATAAACAGATAGAGTTGATAGTAACTTACGCAATTCTATAAATCAATTATTAGATCTAAATACTGTATTAGGCATAATAGTATATCACATTTTTGAGAATAAAAATTGATTCCCACTACATCGGAAGTGACGATCTGGTACTGGGATTTTTATTCGTACTGTGCATTTCCTATGAATATATTTACATTTTTATTTTACCGGTCGACGTCGGTAAAATAAAACGACGACGTTATCAATTAAATCTTTTTTTTACCCTCTACCCAAACACTAGAAAAAGATTCCTTTATACATAGTTATTTTAGGATTGGGTATTGGGGGGAGGAATTGGAGGGTAATAGGATAATAAGGGAGAGTTGGTAGGTAAATTTGAAGCGAATCTATAAAGGTTCATTTTGAAAAGTTGAAAATTATACATATAATATACCAAATTTATCAGACGTTCGCAGATCAGACTTTGAATGGTAGCATGCTCCACATTTTCGCAGTTATCACAATAAATGAGTTACGATAACCAGTTTTAAACCACCTAGGAATTTCTACGATGCAGAAATGTACGCTTATAGCCTTTTTAGTTTTGTGTTGGAATTGTTGAAAGGGGGGCATTTTTTATTTTATTTCAATAGAACAAGAAGTGTCATTACTCATTACCTACAAGTAATCTATAAAAGAGAGATAATGCTCCAATATTTCGACGAATGCTAAGAGGAGTAAAGGTTACCTGTATAGTAGGATCGCCAATTAGGCGTAAGTTGCGATTTTGGATTTTATCCAGGCAACCTAGTGAATACTGAGAGGCGGCAGCCCATACGTGAGACTTGTACTCCAGCTTAGGCCGAATATATGCTTTATAGATATTGGACAGACTTTAAGAGATAAATATGCTTTATAACGAGAAGGAAATTCTAAACATTTGATAATATAATAAAAAATTACAAAATAAAATAGAAATCACCGATGGAAAAACAAAATCCAAACTGACATTACGTCTGAATAGAGTACCGTAACTACAACGTAATTTTAATATAATAAAAATACGGTCGTTATAGTGTGAATCAAAAAATACGTTGTCGTCACGTGTCGGTGTAGTGGCAAACGATCTTAATTCTAATAATAATATCACAATATATTCCCAATATCCTAACATATCTTTTTGTTTTAACATATTTATTATATATTAGAATAGGGGTATTAATCGTAAATGCATCCGTAATCGAAAATGCATGATTCACTTTTTTACGATTCCATTTCTTAGTTAAAATTAACGAATTTTCATAATAATAATAAAATAAATAGAGCAAAGTTTTACTAAAATATTTAATTTTCACTCGCAAATATTTCATATTGAACAAGAATGTAATGTAGTAGAAAGGGCCCCTTCTAAAATCTTTTTAAGGTATTAAAAATTGCATAAAAATAAAAAAAAGAAATCGAAATTTTTAATCAAAATACTTTTTGAAGGAAAAAAATTATAACTTTAACCTTATTATTAAATAATTAAATTGGTTAACAATAATGCGTTAAAATATTTTGTAAAAACTTTAGTTAAAGTAATTAAAAATTAAAAAAAAAAAAAAAGAAAAAAAATATTTTCATTCATTAAAATATCATATTATTATAATTAATTCAATAGTTATTATAATATAAAAACAATCCAATTAAATTTCATTGTACACTTCATTAATTTTGATCACAATAATTACTTAATTTATTTTAAACACTTTTTAATTTCCGAAAAAATATTACGAAAAGAAAATAGATTAATTTATATTAAAAATTTATATGATTATAAAATAATTATAGTTATTTTTTTCTGTCCTAAAATGAATGTTATGATAAAAGTTCGAAAACTGTAGTTTGAAAATTATCTCTCTTGAAAATTTCCAAAAATAAATCACAAACACAAAGGACATTGTTTTATATAATATTATGTATTTCAATTGAATGATAATAAAATCTACAAGAAGGAGCAAAACTAATTTTTGAAGGTTTAAATATAATATTGGTAATAATAATATAATAGTGGTAATAATAGGGACCCCAACATTTTCGTAGACTTTCATTAAGAAATTTCGACTTATTTTTTTATAAAAAATGTCGATGTTTCTGAATATCGATTTTCGGAAATGTTGACTGGACAAAACTTTAACTTTTGATATCACAACAAAAACATAAATTTTTCGACAAAACATCAATTTTTCGACAAAACAATAATATTAACTCTTTGCCTTCATTCTTGTAAAATATGAATTGATATGATTAGGGAGGTCTCTCCGATCTATATAATATATTGTAAATTACCGATTTGTATAGTATAATTTTTGTACACTCAATGAAAAATCTCAATGCCATATAGGATAATTAGGATTTTTAATCATTTGTTTAACAGTAGTTTGGGCGAAAGTCCCCGATGTATGTAAAATGTATGTTGGTGACAAATGCATGTAAAAAAAAAAATTGCAGGAATTTTAAAGTTGGTTACAAAATCAGGGTTTTAAGAGTTTCTTTAACGTGAGTTTTTTTAAATGCTTTCGTGCTGAAGTATAGTTTATTCCAAAATCAGGGTTATACCCTTTCCAGAATATGTAATGCGTCTATGTGTCTATGTCTATGCAAGTTTTTAATTTAAGAGGGAATTTGAAGTGGGTTATACAAACTCAGGATTTTAAGAATTTGTTAAGAGGGGGTTGAAGTGACAGGACTATCATCATTATTGCCACCAACATTTATTTTTAAGTCGACATTTTGCCCAAGTCGATATTCCCTAAATTGATAATTTGCCAAGCCGCCATTTTGGAATCGATAAATTGTACAAAGCGACGTACTTATTAAAGCTTTTCAAATTTTTACATATTGTGTTAAATGTTTTGATCATTTCTTTTTAAAAATGTTTAAGATCATTTCATTTAAATTTTAATTTAATGTCAAATTAAAGAAAAAAAAAAAAAATTATACAAGAATAAGGAAATTATATCCAATACATGCACATCTATGTGAATGGGTGAATAGCTTTAGCCTATTGACCTTTACATAAAATAATAAAAAAATATTAAGAAATTGATTTTTACTTTTTTTTTCATCACAAAATTCATTTTTTTTATTTATTTATTTTGTTTTTGATTTTTTTTTAATAAATGCACTAAAAAAACAAAAAAACGTGAATATTATTGCTGTTATTTTTTAATCAAAATAAAGTAGTTGATAGGGAATTACTTATTTTTGTTTAACTTTTATAAGTTAAAATATATAAAATCAAAGCGCGGCAAACATCAATAAGTTAAAAAAATAAAAACAAATCTCAAATTCAACAAAAAAACAAAAAAAAAAACAAAAATAAAAAGAAAGATATCGGACAAAAGTTTTGATTTTTTAACAGGTGAAAGGCACAGGTGCATCGCACAGTAACTTATATAGGTAAATATTGTAACAAAAAAAAAAAAAATTTAAAATTTACCTAGTAGTCAAAATGGTGCAATTAAATAAAATTCGAGAGTTTTTTTTATATTATTTTTTTTTTTTCCTTATTTGAAGGGAGACAAACCGTTTTATCTTGAGGATGGCAAAGAGTTTTCCTTTTTATTTTATTTTTTTTTGAGCTTTTTATAACGGAATATTTAAGGTAGGTTATAAGTATAGGTTATAAGTATAGGTTATAATAGGTAAATTTATTTAGATTAATTTTGAATCGAGTCTAAAATATTAAAAATCAATTTATTGAATTAAATTTAAACATTATTAATACTTTTAATACTTTAAAAATAATGCAATGAAATGTTTTTTTTTTTTATTATAATTTTTTTAATTTTTATTTTTTAATATTATCGCTATTATTTTTTATATTTTATAATTAATTTAATTGATCTGTGTTTATACTTTAATACTTCTGTTTTTAAATATCTGTTTAAATATCGAATAAAACGCCTCTTCAATTATTTAAGTTTTATTGTCGGAAATCTTAAATTTTTATCGTTATTAATATGATAATAAGGTAGTAGTTAAAACTAAAAGTTTTTAAAAGCGCCCATTTTCTAAAAGATAATAAAAACAGTTTCTGAACACTTGTATCAACATTTTTAATTTTACTAAGAATTTTATACATATATATATAAAAAAAATGTTAAATTTCAAGATACATTTTATTCAATTTTAAAGAAATCCTATATAAAGTTAAAAAAATATCCTGTTGTTTGATATTTTAAGATTGAAAATACTTTAAGCAGCATCTGAGGAGAGATTCAAATTTGCAAAAATGGTTTTTCCAACTAAGACGGACTATAGCTTTATATTAATTAGGTGGGGCTACATAAAACTGTTTTCCCCCAACGTACATTTTGTGGAATATGTGAGAGACATAAACGGTGTAGAAGTTTTGCAAATAAACGAACGGACAAATGGGCGACCAAAAATTTTTCAAAAATGTGCTATAAAATTAATAAGATACCCCTTACATTAGAAACTTTTAAAAATATCTTCACCTTAAAATTTTGATTCAATCGGTGTGGATATTTGAATTACATGACAAGTCTTTTTTTCATTTGACGGTCTTAAATAGCATAAATCCTCTGTTAAACAAATTATTGAAACCCTGATTTTGTAACCAACTCAAAAATTCTTTCTTTCCTCAAACCCCTTCTAAACAAATTATTGATTCCATGATTTTCTAACAAATTCAATAATCCTCCCAAATTAATTATGTTTTGTTGTTGAAATATATGTCAAATGAAATACATAATACAGATAACTTGCAAAATATACAGTCAAATTAAATACAGGCATATGACACGATCCCGGGAATTTATATCAAAAGTTTCAATCATTTTATAAAGTGAATTTAAATGGTGGATTTAGTGAATTTTGATGTCAAGAATGTTTTTGTACTTTTTTTTGAAAATTTTTACATACATATTTTTTTGTTGTGACTTTCGAAGATTTAGTTTTAGTTTTTCATAAAATATATCCTTAGAAAATTTGAGATGAACTTTAAAAAATTAAATATGAAAATATGCGAAATTAATAATTTGCTAAATTTGCTAAAAATTTTTAAAAGAAACTGTAATTTATCCTGTCCTTCTTAAAAGCAGGTGTAGTCTTATAAACAGGCAGATAGACAATATGAAATTAATAAGCATTAATAGGGGTTTCGGTAGCCTAGTAGGTAGGCGTCTGGCGTATTAACCGAAGGAGTGTGGGTTCGATCCCTGCACAGGTCGTAAGTATTTTGTTTCTTTATATACCCCCCTTACGACCAAATATAATGTAAATATATAATATATAACATAAAAAAAATAAAAAATAATATTAGTATATAATTTAATAATAGTATAAAAATCTATAATGGCCTTGGTAGCCGATGGTTAAAAAAAAAATTAATATAAATAAATAAATAAATAAATAAGCATTAATATTTGCGATGTGATTTTATACTTTCTAAAGCCTAAATATTGTTATGAAAATATTTGGCGAATAGAAAAGAATATGTTATAAACTAAAAGACTACTTCAGTTTTTACTATATTTTAAAATGTTTTAAATTTCAAAGAAAATTGTTGAATTTTCGTTAATTAAAAACAAATTTTATATATTTTGTATATAGACTTGCCATATAAGATATAGTGTAATAGATACACTTTATAAACAATCCAAGTGCTACTTCTATGTATTTTAAAAATAATATTAATGCTACTTGAATAAATGTATGTATGTTTGTATTTATTTTTAAAAATATTTTATCAAAAACAATTATTTCAGCTTTGTCCATTCAAAAAAAAAAAAAATATATATATTGTTTTTTACTACTTTCTTTTATTTAAAAAAAAAAAAAAAACAAAAAACCTTAAGGAGAAAATGGAAAAAAAAAAATAACATAAAAATATGTTTAATAATTACATTTTTTTTTTTTATAACAGTCATAATAAAATGTAATAAAAATGTAATTGTTTTGTCCTACGTAAATGTTATTTTTACTGATATTAAAAATTTATATGAATTTAATAATAATTTTAATTTTTTTAATATGTACCTATTTTTTTTTTTTTTTATGTTAAATTATTATCAAACAAATAAAAACTCACGACGTTCAAGTCGCCAAAAATAAATTGCAAAAAAAAAAAAACAAAAAAAAAAAAAAAATATGTTGCTCTACTAAATTGCATTCGAATTTTAGTTCAAAGTTTAAAATAACAAATTAAATTTTAAATTTCATAAATTTCATTTCAGGAGTATATTACTCATAAAATCTATAGTAAAATGGAGTATCTGACAGGTATTTTCAATTTCAATTTTTTAAGAAAAAACAACTACAAACAGGTGTAGTAGTTTTAAAATAAAAAAAATTTTAAATTAAAATTGAAATTTAATAGGTGTTATATCTAACAGGTTTGGACGAAATTTCATTATATTATTACATATATAGGTCTGTAAATGTTTCAATAATATTATTATATACATAGAAATAACTATAATACATATTATAAGAATGGTGTTCGGTCATAATAAAAATGTGAAAAGCTAGCAAAAAAAAAAATAAAATAAAATAAAAATAAAATAAATGTTATAAAAATGTTCATAAGAAATATAAAAGTGTTATGTGAAAGTTACAATTAAAAAATTAAAAAAAAAAAAAAAAACAAAAAGTAAATAAAAGTTTTTGATTTATTTTTGATAGTAAGTTTTGATAGTATAGTTGCAGTACCTACCTAGATTTGTTTCATATTCTTATAGATATTCATATTATGGATATACATACATACATATGTAATTATATAAGTGTATAATAAAAGTGATATTTTGTCAAAATAAAATAAAAAAATTACAAAAAAAAAAACAACAAAAAGAACAAAAATTAAATATGTTGTTAGCGCAGAGACAATGATAGTTGTCATAATGAAAAATTTTGACAGTTGTTTTGTGTTTTTTTTTTTTTTGTTATTTTTTTTTTTAAACATGACTGCAAACATAAATCCAGATTATTTTATCGCATAATTTTAGTTATTTTTTTTTTTTCGCTAAAGTATGAAAGTAAAGTAAACAGGTGTATGGTCAAAATAAAACTGTAAAAGAAACTGTCAAAATTAAAAATATTTCTATAATTCTTGAAAAGGACAAGACAAAGACTAAAATTTTACAGACATTTCTTTTTTTTTTTGTTGCATTATTTTGTTAAGCATTTAATCTCCATTTTTGGATCATGTTTATTTACTATATGAAGTATTTTTAAATATAGGTTAGGGGTGAGGTTTTTTTCATCTCAAGTTTAATTTTTAATTCATTTTTTCCAAAGGCTTCTTATTGGCTTCTTATTGTGTCAGAGTTTCTTTTCTTCTAATTTTTTGAGATAGTTTTCAGTGATTTTTCATTAGTTTTAAGGTTGTTGACCAAAATTTTGTACATACATTCATATATTTGAGACTTAGTTCAGTTTGCACTCAATTCTATTTTTCATATGTAAATCTGCATTCTTGTTGATCTTGAAGATTTTGAAGTTTGAAATTATTGTTGCATAAGTGTGGCTGACCTGATAGTTCTATTTCTATAAACTAACTAAAATATACATATTTCAAATATGTTTTCATAATTATATTTTAATAGAACTTGAAGTTTTACAGATTCAATTCTAATTAAATCAAGAACCATTTTAATAAAGTTGGTTTTAATACCATAAGTGTATTCACGAGTTGGTGCAAAGTGGTATTGCACAAGTGCAAAATTTTGCATCGTAGCATATTTAAATTTTTTGACAGTTAAAGTGCACGATTTGTTGTTGTTTTCATGTATAAAAAAGTGCAAAATTTTGCAAGACTATGCAAGACCTAAATCCTATTGCATATTTGTGCAAGACCATTGCAAAGTTTGTTTATATATTTTTTGTTAGATAAAAAATTTTAGTTTTATTAGATAAAAATTTAAAAAATGCCTAAAAAAAGTGGAAAAAAATTTATTTCTGATTATTTATTAAGTCAAGCATATGAAGATATACAAATATCTGAAATTTTTGGTAACCATATTAAATTTTTATGTAAACAAAACAAGTACATCAACGATATTTGACAGTTCAATAAAAATTCATGCTAGGGTTGTTCACGAGTTGGTGCAAATATGTGCTACGGTGCAAAAAAAATTTGCACTTTTGCACCAACTCGTGAATACCCTTAATGAGTTAAAACTATTTTATTAGATCGCGTTATGAAATACCTAAATTGAAAATTAAATTCTTTTAGGTTCACATCATTTGTAACGCCAGAAAAAATATTCTTCAGCTACTATATTTTTAGTATTAACAAAGAAATAATTACCTACTCTTAATTAATGAAAATTTTAAATATCCTCTTTTTTTATCTTTCCTGTTTCCTAAATAGTAAATTTACATCATAAACATCCATATTTTAAAGGTTTCAGTTTATATTTTGGTGTAAAGTTGACCTTTGGAAAGTTAAAGTCCGGAACAAATAAAGATAATTATTAAGTTAATATTTCTTTTATTTATTTTTTTTTTTGGAAAGATTCTTACCCCGGTACAATATAAAATACATGCTTGAATTTTGAACACCAGGGGGACAAATTTTTCAATATTGTTTTTAAAAACTTTTTGAAAATCGAATAAATAAAAACAAAAGAAGTATAGCATTGAATTATGCGATACTTTTTTTTGTATTTATTTATCAAAAAATACAGTAGTTTAAGTTTTTGTAACATAATTTAAAACATTTACAATAAAAAAAAAAAAAAAGATACCGAAAATAAAAAAGAAAATTAAAATAACTAAATAAATATGACAGTTGAAGTAATGCAATGGCTATAATAAAAAGGCACGAGAAACAATCAAGATACAATTTACATGACTTTCGTTTCAGTAAAATTAACAAAACATATGATTATTAAAACATGTGTGATAATAATTTTTTATGATGATGATGATGATAATAATGATAGTAATAATTATGATAAAAATGTTTATTGCGAATATGATGAATTAAAATATAAATGGATAAGAAAAAAATGTTTTTAAATTTTTTAAAAAATTTATTTAATATTTTTGACTGTTAACTTTTTGTATTCCTTCAAAGAGAGCAACAAAATATTAAATAAATTTGCTTGATATTTAATTGTTGTTTGTAGGGCTATAATACGATGTTTTAAATTATTTTTTAAGTTTTTGAAGAAGTACGATTCTATAAAAAAAACAATTGCCAAGGGCTCCCACCAAACTTTTATTTCCTTCTACATTTTTTAAATCAATTTGATGTTTTTATTCAATTTGCTTACTAACTGTTAAAACTCTTAACTTCAATTGCTAAATCTGTTTGCTAAATTCATAAAATGCAAATGCAAATAAGTATTTGAATAATTTTGTTAAGAGCTAAAAAATAAAACAGGCAGGAATCATTCTAAACATGCTATTTAGAGATGAAGCATAAAATAATGATGCCTATTATTGAAAACGCCGTTTAAGTTGTGGATCGGGTTACATATGGCAACACTATCATGAGTTGCATATTCTATTTATGTAAGATTTATGTATGACAATATTAAAAAATAAGTACAGTCAGTCTTAGATCAATTGTAATAAAGAAAAGGTCATATTATTAATAAATAAAGAGAATTCATATAAAATAGATCAAATGGTGAATAATTATTATTGAAAACGTCGGTTACTCAAGTAATAGATAAAATTTATCTGTCATCAGTAAACATTTTATTGTTGTCAAATGTTTGCCTGTAGAATAAAATAAATAAATAATAAACATTTTAAAGAATAAAATGTGTTAAAATATTTAAAAAATGGATTCTATCGCTTCTTTACGAAGAAATTAGGAAAAATAATACAGGAAGAATAAATGTAAGGAATATTCTAAGGGATATTTTTGAATTGACTGAATGATTGAAGACTTACACATATATTATGTACTTGTTTAAAAATTTTTTAACTCTTAGGTTTCTAAGAAATTGTTGACTAAATAAAGATGCATTTAAATACATTTTTAAAGAATTGAAGAGTAAATTAGCACCAATCAGTAGATTATCTGCAATTACACCAAAAACTAAATTGACCGCTTGCTTAAGTTTTTTTTGCCGTTTTTTTTTCACTTAAACTGAATCAAACAGATATTCGATATTTCTAAATAATTTTGTTATAAAATGAAAATAAAAATATTTAATTTATATAATTTCCTGTTTTTGTTATCCATATACTGAAACGCCCGAAAATAATGGCGGATATGAAGTTTCCGTTTCACTTTTGAAGCGCAAGTTTTCAATAATACCAGTTTTACAAAATCGAATGAATATTCGATCCGCAACTGAAACGCCGTTTTCAATAATAGACACTATATAAATATTAATTATCGAAATTCGCATTTGTTCACGTAACACGCCACGGCAATTAATTTAACGGTAGTTTTTTATAAAAACTAATTCCCAACTGATAAAGTTTTCTTGTCGCTTTCATGGGAAATTACTAACTGTTAATGAATTTTAAAAATATATGAATATTTTCTGATGAATCTTGAAGTAACTTTTAATTTAAATTGTTTTTGTTTTTTGACGAAATATTTCTTAAATTTAAAAACTTTGTTTTTAATTATTAATTTTTTTGTAACGTCGTATTTATACGTGTTAAATGTAATTAGTTAGTAATTTATTGAATTCTTTATTCATTAACATTAATCAGTTTGACTGCTTGTTTTTTCGTAATTGATCCACACACGTTTTAATAATTATTTTTATTTTTTTTGAATTTACAAAATATTTTATAATATATTTATTTTAAATGACTTGCATTTATTAGGATTAATTAATTTAAATTATTTTCTTTTACATGGACGAACAGAGATTACGACAGAAGAAAACGTAAATACATTAGCCCTCATTCAAAAAAATGCTCCAGGACCCTTATAAGGGTATACATACATATACCATTCCATCGCAAAACTGATGCAATTTTATGATAACATTATCATAGCAGTGCGATTTTCTCTGCATGTTTATAAATAAGGTTACCATATTACAATATAATACCGTGATTTAAGGCTATCGGAAATATAGAATAGATTTTTAAAAAATATTTTCCTTTATTGTTATTTAAACTATAGTTAAAATGGTTCTGATATACTTTTTTATTCTGGATTGAAAAGAAATGTTGGGAAAGATATAAGTTTTGGGACCATCATTAAAGGAAAAAAATAGTAGACACTGGGGTGATCCGAACAAGTATCAAATATAATATTTTTAATATTATTGTAATCTTTATCGTTGTTTAGAAATTTTTAAGGTGCTAGGTGATTCCACATTTATGTTTTTCGCATTGGTAACAAATTATGGTAAGCGGAATTTTGTTATTAAGGGAGTTCTAGACAATTACTGTTCTTGTTTTATATCATATATCTAGAAAGCAGAGGTACTTACGACTTTACTTTATATTAACATATAAAATATCTATACAAAAGAGAGGAACTACTCAGATGATGGTTAAATATAAGAAGCTTGGCAGTACAATATACTCTACTTAGCACATATTTAACATATTATAAGATATCCTAATACTATTTTGGAAATACTAGGACAAATACGTACAATTTTATTTTATTTTGACATGATAACATTTTGATATATTTTAAGTGATGGACGAAGCCAAAATACCTCACATCTTCTTTTACAATTCTAAAAGTTTTAGTTAGAACAGGACACTTTTTACATAAACTACATTGCTCAGGATATATATAAGCCTGCAAAAAGATCATAGAAATTATTTTGAAACATTAAAGTCTCGATAAATTTCGGTAATGCTTTTATCAAATGAGTTTTCAATTATGTGATGATATCTAGTGACGATGTCGTCAATTGAATCTTATTTAAGAATAGCGAATTATTTAGCAAAATATCATCATGTTATATAATAAAAGTTTTTATATAATATTTAAAATTTTTCTTAATATTATTTTAAGGTTTCATTAACAGACAGACAGGTTTCATTAACAGAAGCTAATTATTCAATTCAAAACAATAGACAAAAATTAAAAATTAGGTATTTTAGAATTAGAATACTTGGCAATGATGTTTAACAATATTGTCAAATGATGCATTTTACTATGACGTTAGTGAAACAAATTGTTTAATGTAGAATTGTTTCAGTTTAGATTTAGATACTACCAAAAATATAGACAACTTGGAAACTTAAGAATAAAGTAGTCAATTGCAACAAGTGTTCAAAGTGAAGGAGGATTCTACTTAATATAGAATATATAATATGTTGTAGAAACGAATGCCGACGTGCGATATCAAATAAGTAAATATGAGAAAGGAACTGTAGACAATGAAAATTATTTATAAAGTTTTGTGATTTATCTTCTAGCATTTTGGATAATTTTATATTGATTTATTTATTTTTTCTTTTATTGTGGGTAGAAATTTATAAAAAAAACAAAGCAGATTAAATTTTTTTTTTTTTTTATAAATTATTTAGCGTTATTTTATTCGTTATCATCGATTTACGTTCATTACGATGCTTTCAATTTTTATTATTGAAGATATTAAAGTTAAATTATGGTGTTTTTTTTTTTTTTTTTTTGTTTATTGAAATAGTAACAGCAGCTATTGTTTATTTTTCAGTCATAGTATTGTCAAATCCAGTTAATCAGCAATATTTTTAAAACCATCCAGATGTTGTTAATGGTAAATTTTTATATAGTTTCGAGTATACACCTAAATGCTTTATAATAATCTAGTGTATATTCGGATGATTAAATTGGTGCATGTTGCCTATTTTTTTTTATTTTTTTTTTTTTGTCTTTATTTTTGTTGTTGTTTTAGTTTTTCCTTTAGAGATCTAGTTTTCCTTTTTAAATAAAACAAAACTGGAAATGATATAGATTGGGCTCATATTATATGAATATGTGGAATCTGTTATAAAAAAAAAAATCGTGCAAAAGAAATACATGTAGTGGTTGAAAATAATAAAAATAATAATAATAATAATAAATGAAAAAAAAAAAAAAAACTTTTAAAAGTAAATTACAACTAGAGCACTTTCACTTTATTTTGTGGTATTTTCAATGTTTATTTTTCTATTTTATAAAATAAAAAAATATAAAACAAAAAAAAAATTTTTTTTTCCGTAAACCGATTAAATTTATTTTCTTTTGATTATTTTATTTATTACAATTTTGTTTTTTTTTTTTTCTGTTTGTTAAAATTGCCATTACTTTTCTATACGCTATGGCATTTTGTTGCTGCAGTGTTGTCGCATTTCAAAAAAAGATTTGAAAAATTGATTTTATAATTAATAAAATAATTTTTTATTTTTTAAATACATCAGATCGGGTATTTGTGTATTTTTCACATTTAATAAATGAATATTTTTTATATTTTATAACAGAATTGGGCGACCTATATATTATGAAGTGTAGAGCATGAAGTATAAGTGATTTTTTATCCATATTTGACTATGCTTCAGTTTTTAGAATCATTAATTTCACTAAACCGTTGATTACATGGCTTTAGCTATTTTACAAGACTAAGAGGCGTAGATATTTCTTTATTTCTACGCCATCTATTATCTTATACAAGAATTATTTTACTTATTTTTTATTATAATATTATAAAAAAAAATCTGTATTATTTTGTATTAATCTATATGATCCAGCTGGGGTTTGAACTCGTGACCTTTCGAAGGATGTCTTAAATACTGAGTTCCATATTGTAAATATACCGCAAAATTTTACATTACGTCCCATTATGTATTATGTCCGATTATGTACGTCAAAAATATTTTACAATGTCATGCGTCCCGAATGAAATTAAAAAATGTTTGATACTTTTCTATAAATTTTTACAATAGGGATTACCACACATGCCAGTTTATCCAGTTTAAATAAAATATCAAAATACTTTTTTTTGACATATTTTGCGTTAAATTTTTGCATAAAAAGTCAAAAGTTGCAGGGGATGTTATAATAGAAAAATTTGAAACTTTTGGAATTAATCTAATTTTAGTTTTTTTTTTTGTTAGTTCAAGTGAGATGCAAAGTCTTCTTCTTCTTCTTCTTTTTCTTAATTTTAACTTTTGTTTAATATATTTTAAATAACACAACCTTTTTTTGATTCACAAAGCGTCTCTAATATGTTGTTTAAAATTATATTTGAAAACACGTTCATTTTTAGCAATTTATTTTAGCAATTTTATTTAGCATTTTAGCATTTTTATTATTTAGCATTTATTTATTTTACAACGTATTGCTATTGTTTCAAATTCTAAATTTAAATGCGGTTTAAAGGCGGTTTCAAATTTTTTTTTTTTTTTTTAATATGGAACTCGCCCTATATTATAATAATATTAAAAACTATCGAAGATCAAAACATAAGTTATGCTAGATTTTGTACAGATTTTGAAGTGTACCTAAATTAAATGCTAAATGACTAAATCCATAAGAAAATTAAAAATAATTCAGTGTTTTAAAAAAATATATTAGACGATGGATGGAAATTTGGCTGTATAAAAAAAATCCTAATGTTTATTACTAATTTGAACTAGCAGTATGGAACAAAGTTGAAATTTGGTATGACTGCAGCTTACCGGTTCTCGAATTAGTTAAAGCCATTAAAAATTTTATTATTAACGGAAATTTGTGAATAAGATATATATTACGATGAAAAATCAAAAGAAGAAAAATGGTGGAAAAATACAAAAGAATAAGATAATTAATTTTTTTTTGCTTGCTAATGGTTTTAGGTGTACTTACCAAATATCCAAGTGTATCTGCTTCATACAGATACATGTTGAAGCAAGAGCGAGAAATATGCTTGCAAAATGGGGATATTAAGGATAAAAGAAAATGAAAATATCATGAGAATATATTCCAATATTAATTTTAATAAATTTAAATTCAATTACCAAGTGATGCAATTACTACACCTTATCACATATATAAATTGCTTAAATTGTAATCGATGCAAGTTTATTTGTTTTTATATTTTACCTGGTATATTTGATAGTATAATGAAAATTATTTGTTTTGCATTTGAGTAATTGGATATTTAGTTTGTTTACATTAGGAGATGTGAATATCTGTGACTTATAATAATGTATTCAAAATGTTAAAAATAGTGAAAAAGTAAAATTCTGTTAATTCTGTTAACTGTGAAAAAGTAAAATTCGGGTGTTATAACATTGAAATTTCTGTATAACTTATTTTGTATAGCAAAGCAGTCAAATCATTTTGACAGATTTATTAGTCATGAAATTTTAAATGTCACCTTCAATCTTTTATTCATAAATTAATTCTATTTTGCCTTGATAGTCAAGAATAAGTAAATTATATGATTGAAATAATGCAGTTTATATTAATCCTAACAATTCGGTTTATTTTAAATTTTCTTTTACAATAAATCAAAGATTTGGTAGACTTTATTTCAGATATTTATTCTTTCACATAAAGTTCACTCTTCTCTATTATATAAAAATGTTGACATGACATTAAAATGGTGTAAAAATAAAAGGATTTTTTTTTTTTACAAAATATGTATAAAATGGCAACACTATTTATTCTTTATTTCTTTTATTTTCTATCTGTAAATATAATAATAAATACGTACATTAAGTACATTTTGTTAAAATTGTAATATGCAATGATCCGGGCGGTGTAAATATTTTGCACTGGATATTACGCGCGCTATTATTATAACTGTATTGTTTAATACAAATTTTTTCTGGTTTAGTTTTTATTTTTCTTTTTGTTTTTTGTAATATTTAATGTGGTAATTTATATGAATGCACATTTGGAATGCAATCGAAAATTGCACCAACCCAAGTTAGTTAGATAGCCAAAAGAAGAGTAAAAAGAGATTATAAAGAGTAGAAAAGAAAAAAAGAAACAAAAATTGGTTGATACGATAGTTACATCTAGTTTATAAAATCATGATCTCCGGTTTTTAATTTCGCACTCGATTTTTGTACTTTTTTTTTTTTTTTGACGTTTGAAAAAAAAAAACTAATGTATATAATAAATACCACATTTCGATGCAATACTCTCGATTCGATTTTTTATTTATTTATTTATGTTTTTTTTTTTTGTTGCTGTTGTAAGTTTTCTGCTGTAATGCAAAGATTATAGTTTGACATAGAATATCTTATGTCCATTTAGATGGCGCTGATGCTTAGCAAAGTTTTTTTTTTTTTTTTTAAAAAATTAATAAAGAAAATTGAAAATGTTTATATAAGTTTATGTGTAAATGTATGTGCATTAAGCATCCTGTGAGTAAATACCGAAAGTATAAATTTATTTGCACAACGAAAAGAAAAGTCCAAACTATTATAAATAAAAAATACCCAGCGATAAAAAAAAAAAAAAAAAAAAAAAACAAAAAACAATAATGTGGGGGGAAAAAAAGTAAATCACTTTCGTTGTCGTCGTATAGTCGTCGAATAGATGAAATTTCAATTAAAATTGTGATCTAATTCAGTTAAAAACTAGTAATTTGCAACTTGTGAGATGAGTTTTTTTTTTTTTCGTTGTTGTTCAATTCATTCTTTCTCTTTCTTTCTTTCGTGGTTTTTTCTTTTATGGACGCAAAATATATTTTTTTTATGAGATATTAGTTTTTTATTTTTATTTTGTGTTGGTCTTGTATAGATGAATATAAAACAGTTTGGCGCTTAAGATTGAAATTTAATAATTATTAAGGTTATAATCACTTTTAAGATGTAAAATTTGAAAAAAAAAAAAAAAAAAATTATTATTGTAACATTTCAGCAAAATGTGGTGTATAGCATTAAAGAAAAAATGAATGGTATCTATGTATACTAATTGTAATATAAAAAATGATGTATTTATTGCTGCAACGAAAATTGTTTTCACTTTTATTATTATTAAAAATTTTATGTTTAAAATTTTTAATTGTATCTTTAGTTTTGGGCGATATCAGTTCTGTAATTTATGTTGTTCATATTTTTTCTTAATTACAAAAAAAATAAAAAACAAAAATAATTTTTTTAATAAAAATTTCACTTGTATCGCAAGAATGAAAATTAATTATATTTGGCTTATCGGTTTAAAGGAACATAAAAAGGATTTGCAGCTATCTTAATCAATTAAAAATGCTTCATATTTTTTACAGCATATTAATTAAAATAGTAGGTATTTGATAAGATGTTAAAAAATGTTGGAAAACTATAATGTACTTTAGGAATAAAAGAAAGGTCATTATATCGAATAGTTTCCACCACATAGCATGATATTAAAATTAATTTTTAAACGAAAACTATTTTCCCAATGTATAAATTTATTTCATTTTAAAGGAAAAGATCCCGAATTTTAAAAATCAATTAGGTATATATTTTTATATTTTGCTATAGATCCTTAGATATAGATTCTAAAGAACAAAGGAAATCTGCTACTATTCTTTTTCTTTACTTTAACCTTCTATATCCACACAAACTAGGTAAAAACATATTATAGAAATTATACAAACTCAGCTATAATTTGGGATGAATTGTACAAATTGAAAACTATTTTTAATGCTTGTACAAGTTTCGTATAACTAATAAGAGAAAATATGATAAAATAAGCGGTGTATCCAAGGCTTTACTGGGTTTTTTTTCGTTAAAATAACCGCTCTTTGAAATTTACAACCGAACCGTATTCGCTTAATATATAATTACAAAAATGTATATTCTCCCAAATACTGAGCATTGGAGAGAATACTTCGTGGGACGGCCTTGAATCAATTGAATCAATTAAGAATTAATTATGTTGTTTTTTCCTTCTTTATTTTGTTATTTTATTTTTTTAAATATTGAATTCTTTGGGCTTTTTATGGACTCAGAAAGGTTTTTTAAAGCGCTTAAAATTTACAATTAATTTGTATTTATGCAATAGTCCTTTCATATAAAAATGTGGATTCACCCTTCACGATTATGCTTCTCATCCTTGCGCAAGGGCTCCTCATCCTTGCGCAAGAGCCATTCCAATCTTCTCTGTATCGTTCAAATTTTAGTATATGTTCTGCCGAAGCAAGAACCTTTATTTTTATTGTTTTTTTGTTTATAATGTAATTTTTGATGTTATTTTTTATAATATCGCTATTTCTGTTACTATTTCGTGACTTATTTAAAAAATATTTAGCGTCTTAACTGTAATGAATTAATTACTAAATAAATGAATAAATAAAGAAATAAAATTGTTACAAAAACTTCTTTAAAATATCCCTGCTAATTTTTTTTTTACACGTGATGCGAAGTCGACTTTTCTTAAGAATCCTTTCCACATCCTTATCCAATAAACCAAAACTGTATATATGTATTTAAGTTTCCAACCTAAAGTTTGATTTTAAAGAAGGAGATTTTGATGAGTTATAGTCCAACACTATCCGGAAGAATCATGTGCGATTCATTTGGGTAACTTTTGAAGTTTTTCACCGGTTTTGGTGTTTAACTAACCGGCTTTTTCACGGTACATTTGTATTAAGTTTTCTAATATTTTTTAGTTTAAAGGAAAAGTCCGTTTTTTAATTATTTTTAATTTATTTTGAATAGACATATAATAAAAGTTCTTTATGTTTTTTTTTTCGATAGTATAATATAATATTACAAAATATGTAAAAAAAAAAAATAAAATGACTTAGTAACAAAATTTTAGAGTAAACCTCATTATTTTATTTTTATCCAATTTTAAAAACTTGTGCAGAATTAAAAGCTAAAATAAAAAATGACTAGAAATGAACAAAATTTGTAAACACTAACAATTAACAAATACAGAAAATGATGCAATATAAAATTGCCTTAAAATATTCTTTAATTGGTATAATTATAGTATGTACTACTACTATGCTGTATAGCATAATAATCTCCAAAACCTGTAGTTGGAGAATTTTTCATAATAGAATAAATAATTCATAAGAATTCATTAGAATTATACTAACTAATTAATAATTTAGTTATTAACTATCAATATGTATAACATATTATATACACAATATACACAATAAAAATCTTTTCGACAATTGTACCACCGATTAATACATATTTTTACTTTCTATGTACCCGAGCTAATATCGGTTTACACGGGTACAACCATTTCTTCAATACTACCGGTCCCATAACCTTCAGTAACCTTCCATATACATTAGTCCCATTCACTTGAGATCACCTTGCAGGCGTTAAATTTATCATCTAAAGTAATCATTTCATATCTTTACTTTTAAATTTGATACCGTTATGTTTAGATGATTATGCTAAAACTAATCGATTCATCTGTCTTGTATGTCTTCTGTAAAATGAAATTATACGATCGTATTTTCAAAATATAGAAAAAAAAAAAAATAATATGGAAAAATTAACCGTTATTCAATACTATTTAATTAAGTTATTAAAAATAAACTGCTAATTAGTCTTTAAATTCATTTTAGTTAAACAACAATTATTATGTTTAAAATAAGGAAAAACAAGAATTTACACGTATTATACATACATATATATGTATGTATTGTTCAGTATATAGACGTATTATTATATATACATATGTATATTGATTGTTGATTTAAGTGTTGAAACGGGTATATATGATATTATCTACTTGAAATATATAATTTATAATAATTATGGGTTCCATAAAAAGCTGGGACAATATAAAATTAAATTGTCCAAAACACGTTTAAATCGCATGTGTTAATAATAGAAAATGTCCAAATACAATTTTATCAATTTAAAACTATATAAATTAATTATTTAAAAAAAAAAATTTAATATTTTAATACAAGTTTTTGTTAAGAAAATAAAACCTACAGATATATTATTGACCAAAAAAGAAAACCTCCGTTATTATTTTATAACAGTTTTTCTTTTTTTTTATCTTTTTTTTTTTTTTTTTTTTTATATTTTCCATAGCTAATTGTTCGGTTAACCTTTAATCCTCATATAAATCTGTAATTCAATCTGTAATTTAATTTTTTAAACAAATGTTAAATGCAATTTCCAACTGCCATGCATCAAAAAATAAAAATCTACCAAGAACGCCCTCTTTTGTTAAAATAATAAATAAAAGGGTTCCATCTTAATTAAAAAAAAAAAAAAAAAAAATTTTTTTATATAAAACAAAAAATATCTCATTTTAAATACATGAAAACGCTTCTCTTAAAAAATGACCTTGAGAGTAATCCATAATTATTAAAAAAAAAAAAAAAACTTAATAATAATTTCATTGTTTTTTTTTTAATTTTTAATTTAGGTCATTTTTTGTTTGTAATACAAGGAAAATATTTTGATTTAATCGCGCAAACAAAAAAAAAAAAAAAACATTTAAATCATAAAAAAAAAATGCCCTCAGTTGTTTGTCTAACTAATTATGTTTTGGTTTTAAAACAAATTGGAAAAAAAAAAAAAAAAAAAAACGGTTTGGAATTTTTAGGAGCAAAAACTCCTATATTTATAGTAGGTGTACAGTTCAAAGTGAAAATGAAATAATTATTTAATAAAATGTGATTTAGTGATAGGACATAAGCATTTTATATACTTAGGGGATGTTTTTGAATGGGAATGTAATTGAATTTAAGTGAAATTATACTAAACTAAGGTGTATATTGTCCACAACAGCATTTTTAATTAAAAGGATTTTGACGAAAAAAAACAAAATGCTTTATTTTTATTTACTTTAAAAATAACTAAAAGAATACTTTTCAAATTAAATTTTTTTTTATTCATTTCATAACTGTTCGTTATTTATGTTGGTTTTATGACTGAAATTAAATACTATATAATATTTTAATTGGTTATTTATATACTTATAAATAACTAGCTTAAGCTAAATTTATATTGTGTCGAATTATTCAATTCAAACTAATTTAAATGAGGAATCAGAATGAGTGACACTTTACGGTTTTAATTTGAAATGAATAAAAAGGATTGAAAATTTTATTTTAATGATAAAGTTAAGAATATAAATATAATATAGGTAATTAGGGAAGGAGGTATGTATGTAATTAGATTATTTAGTCTAGAAATATATACACAAAAAAAAACTCAGTAAAACTTGGTTTATAAGTTCTATAAAAGTCTCTATACTTCTGAATACTTATCAGTAGCGAGAAGGGTGTGGATTAACTTGCAAAAGAAGGAGCTGGAATTCTCTTAATAGCTCCCGAACCTTTTTGTGGTATAGGTGAACGCCAAATAAAAGAAAAACTGAAAATAGAAGTAGAAAATCTGAGCAGCAGACTATAGAGTGAATCCAGCTGCAGGAGATCTAAAGAGGTTTTGGGGAACTATAAACGCAAAAAATTAAATAAAATCATAGAATCTAGTGAAAATAAAATGGGAATTCTAACAGGGTTTCTGTCGGGCCGACTAAAGAGACACTTAAAAAAATTTCAATAGAGAATGATGATATATGCATATTCTGTCAATAAGAACAGGAATTCCTAGGACACATTCTCAAAAGCTGCTGAGTTTTACTTTGAGCAAGATATCCCTCGAACAATAATACCCTCTACAGATTTTTAGTTTCTTAGATGAAGTAGGGATGATAGAAGTATTATAAGTGGAGGAAAAATCCAAAATAGATGAATTACAATGGTCTACATGAAAAGTTCGCAGTGCTACTTTTATAACTTTTTAAAATAATCGATAATCTAATCTATAAGTGAAAATCATGGTAATATAAATTTTAAAAATAAATTAAATTTCCTACTATAACCTATAATATGTCATTATAGTCTAAAGGTAATCCTTGGACTCCTCTAAAAAAAAATAATAAATCTGTGAAATATTTTCCACTACATTAATTTCTTCAAATTTTTTCATTTTATCTCATTATACCCGTATGAACTATGTTCTAGGGTATAATAAATTTGCCATTACGTTTGTGACACCTTAAAGGAGTCGAGCTAGATATAGTGTCAAAGGTATGGATCGGCTCAGAATCGAATTCTGAGTCGATTAAGCCATGTACGTCCGTCCGTCCGTCCGTCCGCACGATAACTCAAAAAATAAAGGAGCTAGGGGGCTTACGTCACTCTTGCAAAATTGTTAGTTTTGCTATTTAACTCCAGCATTTTCGGCCCCCGGGTTCGAGTAGCTGCCATACAACTTCTTTCTTTAAATAGAAATAACCCAGTGTCTGTTCAATCTAGGTATCTGAAATTTTGCGAATGATGATCAAGTTTTATGGCAACAACTTCTGCAAAATTTGGTTGTGGTGGTGCGACGGGTTCGGGTAGCTGCCATACAAAACCTCTTTTTAAATGAAAAGAACTCAGTGTCCGTCCGCACGATAACTCAAAAAATAAAGGAGCTAGGAGGCTGAAATTTTTTTTACGTCACTCTTGCAAAATTGTTAGTTTTTCTATTTAACTCCAGCATTTTCGGCCGCCGGGTTCGAGTAGCTGCCATACAACTTCTTTCTTTAAATAGAAATAACCCAGTGTCTGTTCAATCTAGGTATCTGAAATTTTGCGAATGATGATCAAGTTTTATGGCAACAACTTCTGCAAAATTTGGTTGTGGTGGTGCGACGGGTTCGGGTAGCTGCCATACAAAATCTCTTTTTAAATGAAAGAACTCAGTGTCCGTCCGCACTATAACTCAAAAAATAGAGGAGCTAGGAGGCTGCAAATTTTTTTACGTTACTTTTGTAAAATTGTTAGTTTTGCTATTTAACTCCAGCATTTTCGGCCGCCGGGTTCGAGTAACTGCCATACAACGTCTTTCTTTAAATGGAAATAACCCAGTGTCTGTTCAATGTAGGTATCTGCAATTTTGCGAATGATGATCAAGTTTTATGGCAACAACTTCTGCAAAATTTGGTTGTGGTGGTGCGACGGGTTCGAGTAGCTGCCATACAACTTCTCTTTTTAAATGAAAATAACTCAGTGTCCGTCCGCACGATAACTCAAAAAATAAAGGAGTTAGGAGGCTGCAATTTTTTTTACGTCACTTTTACAAAATTGTTAGTTTTGCTATTTAACTCCAGCATTTTCGGCCCCCGGGTTCGAGTAGCTGCCATACAACTTCTTTCTTTAAATAGAAATAACCCAGTGTCTGTTCAATCTAGGTATCTGAAATTTTGCGAATTATGATCAAGTTTTATGGCAACAACTTCTGCAAAATTTGGTTGTGGTGGTGCGACGGGTTCGGGTAGCTGCCATACAAAATCTCTTTTTAAATGAAAGAACTCAGTGTCCGTCCGCACTATAACTCAAAAAATAGAGGAGCTAGGAGGCTGAAAATTTTTTTACGTTACTTTTGTAAAATTGTTAGTTTTGCTATTTAACTCCAGCATTTTCGGCCGCCGGGTTCGAGTAGCTGCCATACAACTTCTTTCTTTAAATAGAAATAACCCAGTGTCTGTTCAATCTAGGTATCTGAAATTTTGCGAATTATGATCAAGTTTTATGGCAACAACTTCTGCAAAATTTGGTTGTGGTGGTGCGACGGGTTCGGGTAGCTGCCATACAACTTCTCTTTTTAAATGAAAATAACTCAGTGTCTATTGAAGCTAGCTATCTGAAATTTAGTGAAAAAGTGTCGAGTTGCATGCCAAAAACTTTCGTAAAATTTGAATGGTCTAAAGCAGCCGGTTCAGGCTTTTTGCATTTCTTGGAACTTAATGAAGCTAGGCGCAATAGATTCGGGTAGCTATCATACAACTCCACAATTTACATAAATATATCTCTGTAGTTCGGTACTAAAACTCTGAATGTTTTTAAAAGATGATCAAGTTTTATAGAAACAGGATATATTACGTTCATACGGGTATCCCAGAGTTGACACAGTCTACTCTACTGCACTCTTCCTCGTTTTAAATTAATGTAGTAAAGTTTTAATGTAAAATATATTTTATCCTAAAAATAAAATAACAAAAATAACGGGTCATCCTAATGCTGTCATATGTATACAAGTTTTAAGTTTTGTTTTAAGTTTGTTTTAGTTTAATAATATTTTATTTGTTTTTTTTTTTTTTTTTTTTTTTTTTTATGATATGATCTAGTTTAGTAGTTTGTGATTCAGTTCTCAGAGATTGCATCACAAATCTTTTGCTGCTGTCAATTTCTATGGTTAGACCTTGAAATATGAAAACTATTAAAGAAAAAACAATAAAAAAATAAATTAGAAAAAAAAAAAAAAAATATAAAAAGTATGGAAGCTGTTGGTTTGATGTTTCTAAATGGACATCATGTGGTAGCTTAAGGGAATCCAAATATCAACAAAAAACAATTGAAAATTCCGCCCGATGAAATTATTTTATTTTTACACATCATCAATTATATATATTTTTTTTTTTTTTTTTTTTGAATTTTGGTTTGTTACGGCAGTTGTGTGTTATTTTAGTTTTTTAATGTTTTTGTTTTGACTCACAAGGCTTTACTTTTGTTTTCTTTTTGTTTTGTTTTGCTTTTGGTTTTGGTTTTGAATATTTTGTTATGTTATTTTTATATTGACTTTTCAACTTAACTAATGTTTTTATCAAATTTGTTAATTTTTTTTTTCTTTTTGTTTTTTTGTATTGTTTAAATGTTTTTTTTTTTTTACTGCCATTTGTCTGATATGGTGGTAGCATTACTTTTAAGTTATAAATATTAAGCACACGAATTATTAATTGTCTAGAAGATTAATTTGGTAAGGCATTGAATGTCATGCGTACGTCTTCATTTGGCATATAATTGTATATAATATTTTAATAATAATTTTTTATAAAAAAAAAAAAAATTGTTTTTTTTTTTTTTTGACTGTGTAATGTTATGACTGTAAAAAGTGTTGGAATTAAGATGGAATGGAATAGTTATTATTGATCTACTTAATAAAGTGTACCATTAGTAGGCTACATGATTTTTTTTTTTTTTTGTTTTTGGCAAAAAAAAAAAAAAAAACTTAAAAATTACAGAGTAATATTATGAAATTGAAAAATAAAAGAAATTGACAAGTACATTTGGTATTTTGTATTGGATTGCATTACTGAACTAAATAATTGGATGATAAGGCTAAGTTTTAAGGTAATCATGAAGTAAACTAATCAAGAGATCTAACTAACTGATTTAATTAATGACCTAGCAAAAAAAAAAAAAAAAAAAAAGAAAAAGAAAAGGAAAAAGAAACAGTATGTATTTTTTCTTTTTTTTTAAGACCTAATTGTAAAATTGTTTTGTCTTAGAAGACAATAAGCCGTTCAATTAAAATTGTATGTTAGACCTGCAATTAGATTTTGATATATATATATTTTTTTTGTTTTTAAAATGAAAGGTCATCATAAGTTCATAAATGATATAATAAATTAATTTTTTGTTTTAATATTATTTTATTAATAATTTGTAGGGTAAATGTTGTTAGTGAAACTGTACAGAGAATTTTTTTTTATTTAAATATACATTATGTATAGATATTTGTTGCCCTAATTAATAAAATCAAATTATTTGTATGTTTGAAAAATAAAATGAAGGTAGAAAATTTTATAGAAAATAATTATGAAGCAGTTGCAAAATTCCTGAAAAACCAAATTTAATATTTTTTAATGTGTCAATTATTTAACTTCAAATTAATCATTAAAAAATGTATTGTATATACGAGATGTCGACAGCAGTCTGTAGACTATAAGCTAATTGAGCATTTTCTTGGGTTTATTTTATGACAAAAATTGATTTGCAAAAATTTCCAAAAATTTACTGTTACAGAATCTACGCCATTTTAAAAATTTTGTAATTTTAATTTTTTGTTTTGTAAATCACTGAAATTGAAATATTTTCTATAAAAGTCAACGAATATCAACAAAAATGAAACATATTAGAATATATTTTTGAACATATTAGAAAGTTAAGGTGCTTAATCACTCGTTACACTAAATCCACTTTTAATTTCATTCTGCCAATGTTCTTTTAAAATAAATTTACAAATTTAAATAATTTTTAAGAAAACCTAATTTTTTTTTGAAAAAATAAATGACTAATTCTTGTGAATCACTAATTATTTGAAATGCTCACAAAATTTTCTAAAAACCCGCAATTATTTTTTTTTTTGTTTCTCCATGACACTCCTATAAGGAGCATAGGGCATCCACTAAGTCATTTATCATTCATACTTGACTAAGTTTTCTGGAATCATTATTTCACTAAGCCTTTAATTGCTCGCATGTAGTTATTGTAGAAGACTAGGCGTTTCTTTTAGTTTGACGCCATCTATTATCTTACACAAGAATTATATTTTATTATATATTATAATATGATATTAATTATAATTTATAAGACATATATATATATACTTATTTTTAATTTAATTATATTATACTAATTATATATTATAAGAAAGATCTATATTATTTTTTATTTATCTAAATGACCCGGGGTTTGAATCCGATACTTTTCGTATGAAAAGCCGGTGTCTTAGGGAAGTGTCTTGCCGGAGTAGTGAAGGGAAAAACAGAAAAATCCTATTTTTGATGTTATAAACTAAATATATAATATATAACAGCTTATAATACAAATTAAAGTAGTGGTGCTTAAAGTTAGAAACCAAAAATAACAAACAAATGTGTTCAGAAATCGAAATTATTAAGAATAACTAAACTTTGATTTTTAAAATGGCTTTTAAACATTATGTAAAACATTATGTAAATGAGGGATCAATTCAAATTTGAAAGTATGATAGATTGATAATTTTTCGATAACCTATTTATCGATTTCGATTTATTGAAATAGAAATTATTGATGTGATCGTTCCGTTCCGTTCATAAAGTAAAAACGTTGGTGCTTTGTTTTTTTTTTTTATTTTTAACATAAGAAACGTTCAGTTTGTTAAATAAATCAATCCATTAGAAATCTCTCTCAATCATTTTAATCTAGAGAATTTTTAGATTTCAATAATATTGTTCTAATTGTTCATTCAAAATAAAATTTAAAAATGTCAAAGAATTTAAAATCAGTTTCATGTTAAAATCTTGAAATGAATTACAAATTACTTGAAAAAAATACCAAAATTTCGTAAAAAATATTATATAAAAAGGTATTTAGGTGACTAATAATAATGACTATGTACACTAAAAACGTAAATGGTCAATTTTATCATCATACAATTTTAGTAGAATATTAGTTGGACTGAACATCCAGTTATAGAATAAAACAAAAAAATCTATGTATGGATTTTTGAAAATTTTACTAAAAGAGTAAAAAAAAAATTACGTAATTGAAGTCCATTGATGAATTTTCTCATTTTTAATGGTTTTTTTTTTTATTCGATTTATTTTTTCTTTTTTTTTTTTGCATCAAAACTTCTTTAATTATTTTTAATATACATATATATAGGTATATTGTATATAAATACTAAATTCACAGTTTAAGATACACAACTTGTGACAATATTATTGATACGGTTTGTTTTATGGTTGTAAATGTAACGCCATCTTCTGTTTTTTATCGTCATTTTGTTATTCTTCTTTTTATTTTGAATTTGTAAATAAATTACGATGTGAATTACCTTTGACACTTTTCACGATACAAATCTGGTTTAAAATTTTTTTTTTTTTTTGTAGTTTTATTATTTTCGACTTTTTTTTAAATTGTAGAAATAATCATTAAAAAAAAAAAAAAAAATATGAGTCTGTCTGATACAAATAGTCTGGATTATATCAGTTAATTTTAAATTTTTTGTGTAAATACATCCTGTTCATGATTTAAAGTATAAACCGACAGACTATTTTGATTTGCAAATATTTGTATTCTTATAAAAATTGAAAAAGAAGTTGTAGCTTTGCAAAAACATCCTAAATATAATCAAATTATTTTTTATTCTGTTATTTATCACAAATTTATTGTTCTTTAACGTCCAACAGGATTTAAAAAATGTTTTAACTGCAGTTTCATTCTATTTTTTAAAAGTTCATATTGTTTAGGTTGAGGATATTATCCCCAAGACAGATTCTTCTTAAATTTTTAATGTTGCACCTATCACAAATTTTATGTTTTTCATGTTAATTCGAATGTTAATCACAACATTTTTCAACAAAATATTTTTCGATGTTCGATGTAGATGAAAAACATAAAATTTGTGATAGGTGCAGTATTAGTGAATAGTTTTAGGTGCAACATTAGTTTCCGAGTGAATATCGTGTGAACGAATTGAAAATAATAAACGAAACGGTCTATATTAATCCTATATTGTTATAGAAAGAAATAATAATACAGTTCCAACTGCCCTTGTTAAAAGTTATGCTCAATAATGTACTAAATGCAAAGAGTGATTCAAGTATGAGTTGACATTATTTTATTTCTCTAGAGTATATGAATGGTAAATAAATAACAATAAAATAAATTTCCCATCTATAATATGGATGAAAAAAATTTAAAAGTGAGTGAAAAAATTGTAATATATATTTTTTTTTTTATTTAACTGCAATTATGACACCGATCAAAATTTATTTAATGGTCTTTTCCTTATTGGTTTTTCTTTTTATCGTTCTGTTACAGTTTAAGTGAAACTTGTATGGCTTTATGGTTTATTATTAACTAGTATGATAGCTTGATACGAATTCGTCATTTACAAAACTAGTAAGTTTTAATTTAAAAATGAATGAAATTAACGTGTAAATAATAAGTACAAGTATTTGTTATATACGTAATTAAAAATTGTTGCAATGCTTCTTATTTTTCTTTTTTTTTTTCCATGTTACTTAAAAAATTCCAATTTTGGTCATCTCTTATAAGAAAAAAAAAACAAAGAATAAAAAACAAAAAGTGGAAAAAAAACCCGTTACTATATTTAAACTGAATGTATGTGTATTATGTAGGTATATTACTATAGATCTAATTTATGGTTAAAAAAAATCAGAGCACCCCATCGACCCATCGATAAAAATTATATTACATACGTATATGTGTATTTATTGATATTAAGAGGAATGAAAAAAAAAAAAAAAAATAATTAAAAGAATATATTTATAGATATACGTAATTAGAT
The DNA here is from genome assembly GCA_947095535.1 of Poecilobothrus nobilitatus. Taxonomy (NCBI): domain Eukaryota; kingdom Metazoa; phylum Arthropoda; class Insecta; order Diptera; family Dolichopodidae; genus Poecilobothrus; species Poecilobothrus nobilitatus. Next base: position 259,591,301 of record OX352774.1, on the reverse strand, counting down.
TTATTAAAAAGTACGAGTGGTATTGCCGCATTTTTTAAATTGTCAATATAATAATTGCATACACATCTACATAGAAAAAACGATGTAATTGTATATACAACGGTAATCTAGAGTAGAAAAACAAGATAAATCAAGTTAATCTGCTCTAATATAATATAACATATTATTAATAAGTACGTATTTTAGTATAAATAATTCACTTTTACAATAAAACTAATTCACTTTTAATAGTTGAATTGTTGACTTTAGATGATCTTAGACTTTCATAGTTTGTTTTTTTTTTTTTAGTTTACTTAGTTTACTTTTGTAACAAATATTTTTATTAAAAAGTAATTTTTATATAAAATAATATAATCTAGTGAAGATGCTCTTATTGTAATTTTAATATTTATTTATATAATTATTATACTTATTTTTACTTTTGCTGATATTTGAAAAATTTTTCTTTAAGTAACGTTTAAATTCTGTTTTACTTTTCAAATTTTACTTTCTCATAATATAATGGGGTTACATATTATTATGTGTAAGAAAAGTGTTAGAAATGAAATGGGAAAGTTTTGGACCTCAATTAGTATAAAAATATAATTTCTTGAATGTTTTGCCTTGCCTTTGTCTAATCAGATATTTTTTTGATTAAACCATATCTCAAAAGCTGTTTAATACTTAAATAACTGAATTTCGGCCTATACCTTCTTATATTATGTTAAAAACATAATTTTCGATCAAATTTTAGCTGATCAAAGGGTGAGTCAGAGGTTTTTGATTATTAAAAAATCAAAAATTTGAGTATGTCAAACAAAAGATTTTTATACGTTCATCATTTTCAAAAAAAAAAGGCCAGTTTAAAGAAAATTGTTTAAATGCATGAGGTACATTTTAAGTAAACTCAATATTATTAAGAAAAGCTATTATTAATTTTACATCTTAAATTTGAAAAATATACATATGTGCTCAGATTTCAGGTACTAAAAACTAATAAAATTTTTTTTTATTTTTTGATCGAAAGAATGGTTTCTTGAAGAAACTTAATTTGATCCTTACTTAAAAATGTCTCTAAATTTCAAGTTTTTAACTTTAAGCGTTTAGAAGATAAATAAAGATAAAATTTTTTATAACATTTAGGTTTATATAACGGTATATGTCTATTTAAAAAAAAAATATGCAAAACTTTTGTGTAGTTATAGGGCTTAAGAAATTTTCATACGCTTGTCATTTCTAACTATCCACTCGAACTTAAGTTATCTTATCACCATTGGGTTTAGTTCTTTTTTCAACTTTAGAACCTGTATTTCCGAAATGGATATTGACCTCAAAAAAAATTTATTTTACAAGTGTTCTTTTTTTATGAGGTCTATTTCTATTGCCTAACATTTAAATTCTATATTTCAAACGTTGTTGAAGTTTTGTAAAGAGTTGGACGAATAAATGAAAGCGCGTAGTATGAAACTAATAATCATATTTTTCAAAATTATAAGGTATTCCATTCCTCATTAATAGTTAATTATCGTAACATTTGAATTTGTCCTTTATTTTTAAGACTTTTTGTAGGTTTTTGTAGGCAGCTTAGAATGTTAAAATTTCTCTAAGGTTCAAATTTGAATGCTAATTTTTAAACGTTGAAATATTATCTAAAGAGAATTTAATATTATCTAAGGGAAATTAAGTTTCCAAAAGTAGGCGTCTGTGTAACACACTTCAAACATAGAACGCATTTATATTTTATGTAATTTTGACAGTTGAAGGTTTACCATTTATAAAAATGGTACTGAAGATACACAAGAGGTGATCACATGGGATATATCATTTTCAGAGTATAAATGGCAAATATTGTACTTCAAAAATAAATAAAAACTTTTCCAGTTTCATTTCAAATTCTATGTCTTTTAATTATTTACTTTTGAAAACTCAATTTAAAAGACCCTTTACATATCTTAAAAGTTAAAAAAGAAATTCTTGCACCGTCATATTTAAGGTATCAACTTTACATATCTTAAAAGTTAAAAAAGAAATTCTTGCACCGTCATATTTAAGGTATCAAAAGTCTGTGAATGAAAAAAAAAATTGTAAGAAGAAACCCTATAGCAAATATTTTGTACACCCCTTTTGAGATTTTTCATAAAACTCTTCTTTTTTTACTAATCTCTAATTCTCTCTCTACCAGAATTCCAACTATTTAACAACACTATAATGAAATGAAATGAATATTAAAAATAAAAATTTATATTATTGAAACCACTCTCAGATCTCAGCTTGACTATCAGCTCCTCTACTAAGCTTAGATTATTTATTATTTAATATTAAATTCATTTTATAAAGGAAATTGTTTATAATTAATAAAAAAAAAAAAAAAATTTATATCAAAATTATACAATTCAATTAATATAATATTGTAATAAATATAAAAATAATATTTGTAAAGAATAGTGATGATATAAAAGAAATTACATTTTTATTTTCATTCATTTCAATTTTTAATAAAGTTTTTTTTATACATTTTTTTTTTCATTATTTATTTAAAAATAAAAAATTTTTTTTTTTTGTAGCAAAACAACTTTTAATTTCATTTTATATCAGATCATCTATGGTAAAAATTACAACACATTATTTAAGATAATTATAGTAATTTCTTCAGCTCATCACAGGCTATATTAAAAAAAAAACAAAAAATAAAAAAAAATAAAAATAAAAGCGAGAAAATAAACGGATAATGTTTAAAAATAATTCAATAAAATTGTAACATTAGTTTAATTCACAACATTTTTAGTTTAAATCTTTTTTTTTTTGTTTTGTTTTATTTAAATTATTTATTTTTTAACGGACTTTGAAAAAAAATGCTTTTATTAATATACAAACTGTACGTCTGTGTGTGTGTGTGTATTTTTTTTTTACAAAATATGTACACGTTTGGGAATTGACAATTATTGCTTTTTTATGATTAAATTTTGGAAGATTTTTTTTATTTACTCTATTTATGGTTTAAGAGTTGCAACTTCTTAAAGTTGAGAATAGCTCTATACTCATATAAATATGTCAAAGTAAATTTTTACTAAATATTTAGTCAATGTGAAAAAGTTAAATGAAAAAGTTACTCATTTAAATCTAAACATTTTTCAGAACACAGTTTTTGCTATACCTCCCATTTAAGATCTCTAGACCAGGGATTAAAATTTGTACATTTCCTATTTTTAAACATCTGTAATTTTGAAACTTGTTCACACATTTTAGAGAAGAATAACAAATATAAAAAATATAAACATTAAAATCTTTACATTATTTTGATAAAAAATTTTCTTAAACATGTCTGGTTTGATCGCTATATTTATGATCATCGTACGAACATAGGTCAAGGGTATAATAAATTTGCCATTATACGTTTGTAACACTTTAAAAGAGGCGAGGTATATTTGGAAAATATATATCGATATTTTGTCAAGGTTCTTTATGTATGTATGTTTGTGTCCAACCGTCCTTATATATATGATAACTCACAAATTAATCGAGCTAATAATTTTGTGAGAATAATTCAGTACTAATTAAGCCAGGTATAAGAAATTTTGTCAAAAAAAGTTAAATTTAGGTCTCTGATGCAAAAAAAAAACTGCAATAGGTTTTGGTAGCTGTAATACGACTTCTATTTTTATAAGAATATGATTCATTGTATATTCAAACTAAGTTTTTAAAAATTTGTCAAGAGATGATTAATTTATTTGACAATTACTTCTAGGAAATTTGGTTGGTTCGGCGCAATTGCCTCAAGTAACTTTCGTACAACTCTGAAATTTATATAACTCGATGCATTAAGACAGATAACGTAAATTTTCGAAAAAAATGTTTAAATACTGCATATATGGGTATTGTATACTTGACATAAGTTAATTTCCCTGTAACACTCTTCCCTGTTTTAGATTTAATTCTATTCGAATAAATATCCTATCATTTTCGGTATACAAAAAATTGTACTTCCGTACGATTCGTATGTCAAAACATATGATTTCCATAAATGTTATTTTTCATATTAAAAAAGTTTCGTTTAAAAAAATCTTTGGTTTTACGCTATTTATTAACTCATGTAAAATTTTTATTAGAAAATTAAATAATAAAAATTTTATTTAGAACATGATCAGAAGCAAATTGTAAAATAATTATAAAAATATTTACTTGGAGGCGTTAAGATGAATTTATAATACTATATAAATTCTGTTACCTTCGTTAATGATATAATATTATTTTCGCTATAAAGTAATTATTTGTGTACAAATGTTAGTTTTCTTAAGGGGGTTAAAATCATAAATAGTTTTTTTTAAAATAGATATAAATTTTGAGAATTTAAATCAAATATGTTGTATTATTACATGTATTATAAATGGATTATTAAAAATATAGTACTTATTTTTGTAATGCCATTGCTTTATGATAGATAGTATTAAAGGATATAAGGACATATTTAACTTTTAACAAGTTAATCTCATTTGAACACTATAGAATTAAAAACTTTATTAAGGTTTGATGAAAAATTATGACCCGGAAAATCAATTTTGATTAATAAGTTTTGTAATCGCTTTTTAAAGGAAAATCGGATATTTAAAGGAAAACTAATGCGAAATAAAATATGAAGCTTTTGTTAAGAAATTATTTTATTACTTTTCATTTTAATAAACTGGATGAATTTCGTCCCTTTTCAGCCTTTAAATGTATTTGCAACTCGTAACTTATTAATTTACAGTTTTTTTTATAGTTTCTTTTTATGATGTTAGAAGATATCCTAAGGATATACGTTTAGTCTGTAACTACTAATTTTCAAATATTTAATCCAATATATTCATTCTTTTTGTATATCCTTTTTCACTATCAATCAACGGACCAAATCTTTAAGGGTCTCCTTGGTGTAATACATAATTTCCTTGAATAATAATGATTGGTTGTGGGTTGCTTCTTATATACAAAACATACATATATTTTGTTTAAGATTTCCCTTTCGTAAATGATTCGTCTACTTTCTTTTGTTTGTTTCATTGCCAAACTCTGCGATGAGCGGTAGCATTTAATATTTCTTTGGTATTAACTTTAAATTTAAAAAACTTAAAATTTGTGTAAAGCTAGCAAAATATCATTTCAAGTAAGAACTTGCTGAAATTCTTTATCAAAAATTAAAAATAAAATAACAAAAAAAAATACAAGTAAAAAACTTTGCTGGTTTGTTTTATTTTTTTTTTAGATTTGAGGTTCATTTTAATGGTGTTACATTTTAATGGTTAAATGATGTGACAATTTGACTTTATAGTTTTTTATTTTTTTCATGTTAAATAATAATAAAACTTTCATTTCTTTTTCTAGATTTGTAATTATTAAAAAAAAAAAAAAGAAATAATTACATGAAAAAAAAAAACAAAAAATAAGTGTGAGAGTTTCCTGTCTCCTATCATATAGTAAAACTTTAATAATTTTATTTAATTATTAAAAATAAAGTTTAATTAAAAAAATAACTGTTAAGTTAATTTTAAGAGTATAGTTAATTAAATAGATTAAATATTAATTATAAAAATAAAAAATTAGTTGGTCTTGGTCTAAATCCATTTCTCTAAACGATATTTGAACTAATGTCATTTTGTCAACAAAGACTTATACCAAAATATTATAGACTCCAAAACTTTATTAGAAGTTGTTTTGTCCAGGTATAGAATTGAAGCTTACTTAGACAACCTTCAAAAAAATCTTCAACTAAGAAAATATTATTTCATAAAAAGACTTTTAAAAAATGACATACAAATGAATAATCTTGCTTTTAGTACCTACATATATTTATGTGTTACACGTCGTATTAACTGTATATATATATATATATATGCAACGGTTTGCATGTAATCGTACCTAATCGTACCAAAGTCTTCGAAAGTCGAAGGTCAGCAAGAAAAGAGATATGGGAGCTTGAAAAAATCAAACAATTGTTCCGGAAAAGGGAATCTCTTCTTCGCGGTTTCAGAGGTAACGCCCATCATAGTATTTTCATTAAGTTTTTAAAAACATAATAATATTCCCCCTATATTACACAGAAGATTTCTTTAGATATCGATGCAGAGCTGAAACTATGACATTTTATACAAATATTTTAGCTTTTACTAACTTTCTTAGTTCAGTAGTTATAAGCTTTTAAATTCGAAAAATATTGAAATTTTTCAATGTTTTTTTTTTTTAAATAACTGTAATTTTTGTATAAACATATGATTTTTATTTCAGTTACTAACTAATGATAATCAAAGTTTTTATTTATGTTATCATCATTTTGATGGTATTCTTTGCCTTTTTCGAAAAAAAATAAATATTACTTTGTGCTTCATTGAAATGTTATTAAAAGTGTTAAAACACATTTTTCCCATATGGAACGTAAACTATTTTCATTTTTGTCAAATAGGTTTTATTAATGCGAAATGTCTTTTTGAGAAATGGATTTAAGGAAACTGTCATACTCCCTGTTCATAGATAGATTTAGTTAACATCCTTTACATTAAAAAAAAAAAGATAATAATTGTTTAAGTGTTAAAATTGTTTGTCAATGAACACTTAATGTGTATATATATATATATATTGCTATTTAATACAACTGCTTAACTTTTTTCAATTTGATGAAATAAAAATTGTAGTTTTGGGAAAAATAAAAAGGAAATTGAATTTGTATATTTATGTATGTATGAAAATGTATAAATGTAAAAACTTTCTTTTATTAGTAGACTTGCAATAATTATTTTGATTAATAGGAAATTTAAATATTATAAAAATGACAAACTTATTAATTTTAACATTTAATAAGTCTATATATTTTATAATTAAGATAATAATTGTAATTATCTAAATTAAACTTTTCTAATATTTTATTGTAAAACATAATTTTCATTTTTAGCACATTTTCAAAAAATCCGTTCGTCTGGGTGTTTACTAAACTTCTACACCGTTTGAAATAAAGCAATGAAATTTTAACTATGATAGGCATTGCCAAAAAACTAATTTTGTGGGAAACTTTTTTCGGTAGCCTCACCCGTTACGGAGCTACAGCCCTACAAAGTTCGAAAAAGCCTTTTCTTTATATTGTTATAACACAGGTTCTATGAGACATATTTATGTGAATCTGAATTTTTGTAAAAATTTGGACCCTTCTATCTTTCAAACGGTTTAACTTAGAAGCTTGAAATTTTGAGAGAAGTTAGATTTTTTGAAATCAGTATGAGTTATTACATAACATTTTTTGTGATGCTCTCCGTTTAGGAGCTGAAAGCAGTCGAAAACTGAAAATTCTCTATTTTTAAACACCTTTAACTTGAGCACCGGTCCACAGTTTTTTGAAGTAATATACAAAGTTCCAACATTATAATTGTAAAGTTTGTGCGACGGTTAGCGAGTTCATCAGCTCTACAGTTACCTTAAAAGGAACTATGTACAGATATTCAGGCAAAATGGATATCGAAAACCTTACTCTGTTCATTTAAGGATAAAAGACAGTTGCTGAGAACCGCTGACCTCACCGGTTTAGAATTTCAAGACCTTAATGATACCTTGACTATACGTAAAGATGTAAACTTTTCTAATGGAGAATATGTTTCTTTTCAGCAAGTTTACTGTTTATTGCAGAATCAGCAATCAGAAACTAAAAAAATTTCTCGAAAAGAAATTTTAAATGCAACCACATAAAATTATAATCTCCTCTTACCAGCTCACATATTTGAAAATTTTGTCAAATTATTTATAACTAAAGAAAATAAGAGTAATAATAAGAATAGAATCTTCAGATTTATCAGAATATTTGTATTTCATTTTTAGTTAATTTTTCATAATATTCTTTTTAAAATAAGTTAAAATTTATAAAATCTATATAGTCGGGATACAATTTTTCATTTCCACATAAAAATAAAATCAAAATAAAAAAATTGATTAAACTTTCTTTAAAATTTGAAATATTCATTCAATAAAATTAAAATAATATGTAAAATAAAATTCTATAGTTGTTTCTCCAATTAACCCATATTATATGAGATGTATCGACATTGGTACCTATAAAATTATCATAAAAAAGATCATAGGTAGTAGGAATAGCAGTAAAATTTGTAATATATCTATTATCGTAAAAAAAATCGATTGTTCAATTTAAATTTCTTTTAAAAAATTAAAAAAAAAAAAGATCAATAATTGCAATACATACTCCTATTATACATACGAGTAGTACATCACAAATTAATGAATTTTTGCATCTTCACCTAAGATCTTGTTTTTTTGTTTTTTTTTTTTTAACTTAATTTAGTATGAATATGAATAGGAATTAACAAGGTCAAAATTTACTAGGTTGAATTTGGGGAGAGATGTATAAGATAAAAGAAAATTGAATATAATGGATAGTTTCATCTGTTTTAAGTGGAACAATGATGTCAGTGGCAAAATTTTGATATTTCATCAATCAAATTGCATTAAGGTAGTTTCGTATTGTAACGCTATTATTTGGAAAATTTTTTAGGATTATTCTTATATACAGTATATTTTCTTTGTAATGAAAAATGCGACTCAATAAATTGTTTTTTTTTTATTTTTATATACAGTTACCATGGTACATAAATTTGACAGGTAGCTATAAAGCCCTGTTTCCGGGTAGGAATGTGGGGTGTTCGAGATATTATATGATATATTTAAGTATTTATATATTACGATATATATCAATATTTTTTTTTTTATATTATAATTATTGTACCCAGCCGGAACCCGAGACCTCTCATTCCCTTATGAATGAGAAGCGGTGCGTCAACCACTGCACCAATGGCTGGATGAATAAATTGTTTTTATTTCCTAAAGAAATTGTATTTTATAAAACGTTTGTACAATATACTTTAAGATAACATATTGAAGACATTTATTGCATCATTTCGTGTGTTTTATAATTTATAAAGTGAGAGATTAATAACTTCTTTAGCAGGAGTTTGGTGGCGGAGTTTGTTGACATATGAGTGGAAAAAACTAAATGAAAAGGGCTTTAATAATTTGTTTAGTGGGGGTCACTATATTAAATTCTTTGGTGCCGAAATTTGATGATTTCCAAATAATAAATAATTTTAGTTCAAGATTTCGTTTTCAAAATTTTTTTGGTTTGAGATTTTTTTTTAAAATTTTATTTTCAAGATTTTTTTTGTTCCAGATTTTTTTTTCAGAATATCAATGGGAAAAATAAAATAAATAATAGCATTCAAAGTAATAGCCGATGGTTTAGTAATATTGCAATTATCTTATGTGATATGAATATAATATTAATATAAATAAATAAATAAAATTATATTTTGAAACTTATAAGCAACTTATAATACTTGTATTACCCCATATTGTTGCGATTCTTTATCATAATAATTTTACTGTTTTTATTTAGTTTTATTTATTGTGGTTTAGATATTTTTATTATTGGTGGTCTAGATACCGTTTCCTAATTTATTATTTTAAGTTAAGATCATGACAATGTTAGCAGAGGTCATTCTATTTAGGTCTATATGAAAAAAAATCCAAATTTGTGTGCACACTAGTCAACTCCCTAATGATTTTCAATCATGATTTTTTTCTGTTTTCTTCTAACATATTGTTTTCCTTTCATTTTGTAGTTTTTTTTTCGGCAGAATGCAGCCTCCTTAGAATCTCTATATTGGAAACGTGATAAGATGAAAATTTCTTTAAGTAACTTATGTTTATCATAATTTGTTTGTAATAGCTATTATTAGTATCCAAGATTCTGGTTCTTAAAGAGATATTCAAAACACTTAACATCTTTTCTGGATCTATCATTTGTAGCGATGTTTTCGTAATGTACCTATATCCTGCATTTTTTTTTTCTAAATATATTATAATTATAAATTTTGTCGTAATGTTCAAAACAAATTCCTTAATGTAATGTTTCAGCATTTCCATTACCCATTACAAGTCGTGTGAACTATCAACTAACATTGTTTGTGTGATAGTAGGTACGAGATGTTAATAAAAACATTATTAGTAATTGGGATAAAAAATTTTAAGATTAATTGTATATATCGTTAATTTTTTCAACCGTAAGTTGAATTTTTTCAACCTTTAATTGTATTCCAATACATTAATCGTATTAATATATTCTCAGTATACCCTTCCGCATTTTTTGTTAACATGCGTATTTGGTACAGAAAGTTCTACTTCTTTAGCAGAATAATTTAAAAAAATGAAAATCGGGTAAAAAACTGTTTACAATCATCGAAAAAAAAAATTAAACAAATCAATAAAGAAATCTTCGTAGCCAAAATTCTTGAAGAAACTCTTTTTGTTCATTATTGTTTTTACATCTAGTTATTAAATCAGAGTTCTTTAATCTTATAAATAATATTATATAAAAATATTAAACAAGATTAATTAATGTAAATCTGGCTTTAAATTACAATTAACTAAAAAAGATATTATAAAAGAAATATATAAAATTATCGAGGTTTTCAGCTCATCTATTGCATCAAAATTTTTACCAAATTTATAATATGTTGTTTTCCTTATACAGCATTTTTCCAATCTACTTCTATTATAATTAGATATTAGAACATATATCTAGAGTGTATGTATATCGATATATTATAATATTATCTCTTAATAAAGGTACTATTTTTGCTCGCCTTCAATTTGTCTGCTTGTCAGAATTGTGCAAAAATTTTCACATTTAAAGTGATTTTCCTCGCCTTTTTTCTTTATTTTTTTTTTTTTTGTTTTTTTATTGTTTTTTGTTTTTATTGTTTCATTAATGTTTTGAAATTTAGAAAATGAAAATTTTTGGTTAAAAATAAAATGATTACAGTTCATTATAAGATATATTTAATACTTATTATGAGCAATTAGTAATGGATTAGTAAAAGTACTAGAGAAAAAATCAGAGTCTTCTAGAGTTAAAGAAAAACTTTAAAAAAACTAAAAGCTCAAACTATTGTGGCAGTAATTTTTTCATTCAATAATTGTTCTGCAAACCTAGAAACTTCCAATTCACTTAAAGTTCTAAGAATATAGTATTTTTTTATAAACAGGACACTGCATTATCGACAAACAAGTCAGAAGATTAAGATTTTCCTCATATGACTTTTGTAGAAGCTGGGAAAACAAAGAGTAAGAGCAATAAATCTTTCACATTTTGTGTGTCAGCGCTTTTACTCTCAAAAGAAGAAAATTTCTGAAAATCAATTAGAGGTGGTCTTAACCGATTTACACCACTTTGTAATAAGTTTCGAAAGGTTTAATCAGGAGAAATCAAATATAGCGTATACGATATAATAGCTCTAAGTGTGCATCTTTGTCAACGCCTTTTCTACCTATACCTGTTCTACTATAAACCATAGTTTCATTTAATCAAAACCTGTACTGATATGACAGTTTATATTAAAAATATAAACTTTTCGACATAAGTTGTTTGTAAGTTTTAAGATATGTATGACTAGATTAGGTGTAAATAAAAGTTATTATAAAGAAAAAAATACAATTGGGACACAAACTTTTTAGGTAGCGTATAAATGCAGTCATTCTTATTCTTCGCCGCTATATTTATATTATAAATCTAAATAAGAAAAAAATTATACCAGAATAAAAAGTAAAATGAAAAGATAAAGTGTTTGATTACAATTCAGTAACATAATATATACATAGCACCATAATAATCTTATCCACTACCATTTTTAGGTTCGCAGAGAACTTTTTATTTTTATTTTGTATATTATCGAAATAAGTATTTGACTGAAGTGTGATGATGTCTTAAATTTAGCAATTCATATATCTGGTTATATACTTATCATATAATTACAGTTGTACATGTATGTGTATATATACATAATTATTTATTTAAGTATAGTTTAATTCCTTATGCTTATATCTAAGGCACGTTCAAACCTTATTTTATTTTAAGTTTTTGCAAAATAGATCGCGTTCTTTTGACGATCAATTTTTTTTTTTTTTTTCTTTCTCTCTCTCACCCTACTTTTCTATCTTTTTGTTTCAATTTATTTTATTTTTAAATTTTATTAAATTTTTTGAGTTTAGTTTTATTTTTAAGTCCAAATAGATAAATGACTGAAATGCATATCGCCTTTTTGTTTTGAGGTTTTTTAACTGATGAAACGAGTAATATAGCAGTTAATAGGCATTTATCATTTGGGATGGGTCATTAATTTAATTAAAATACTTATAATTAAAATTAGTCATGGATATGCTTGTTTATTATAATATACATATATATATATATATATATATATTTGGATGATACATACATTTTTTTTTCATTATAACATTATCTATGTATACCTATATAACATGTATGTATAATTTAGCAGTTGGTATGTATATATATAATATGTGAAAAGAAAATTTATAAATATGTAAAATTTGAAAAAGAGAAGAAGAAGTGAAATCAAATCAGAAATAAGTGATGCTAATTATACTTTAAAGTCGAAAGAAAGAAAAACGATAAAATGTGATCGATCGTGATTTTTCATTTTAGTTTTCCACGGATATTTTGTGGCTTCTATTTTTATAGTAAAGAAAATTAAAAACTTCCTTTTTGAAATTTAAAAGAAAAATTTAGTAATACAGTGTTTATAACTAAAGAATTAAGCATGTTTAAAAATTATTAAATCCAGTTTTCTTTTGTTTTTTTGCTTTGTTAATTTAAAATGGGTTTCGTTTTATTACGAAAATAAAAAAAAACCAAAAATTAATTATGGGATATTCAATTTAAGTATAACGTTATTGAATCATGATCCATATTTGTTTTAATTTGTATTTTATGAAAATTTTTAAATATGGAAATTAAAAAAAGTCTTAGTATAATATAATATGTATGCATTGCACGATCAAATTAATTAAAACTTAGCTTAAAAATCTGATTATACCTATATAATATAAAAAATATTAATATAAAACATAAACAATTTCAATTGACATTTATAACTCACAAATATAAAATTTTAAGAAATACTACATGTGATAAGATCTGAAGTTGTACATATAGAATAGAATAACCTTCTATCCTCAGATCAGTTTGATTGTGATATTATTAGGAATTTTGTAAATCATTTCGAATTGTTTATGAAATGCGGGGTAATACTTTTAAATAATAATTACTATATGTAGTTACAACTAATTACAAGTAGTTTCAGAAGAGTTTATCACAAAAGGTATTGAAATCACAAGAACAATTCGACAAGGTTGCGTATTATTACCTTTACTTTTTAATCTAGACTCACAATATTTGTGTTAATAACACAAATATTGGAGTTAAAGTAAACTGAAAAACTGAATAACTGAAGAACTAATAACGGAACTTCATTAACTTATAAATTTGGTAAATGATAGCAGCAAACTTTTCGGATTAAATATTAATACTACCAAAATAAAGTTTATGGTTATTTCTAGAACCAAAAAACATAACAACATAAACTTAAACTTTAATCATTTGATCGATATATATCGTAGAATATTAGAATATTGAAAATATCATGGATGAAATGAGTGAGCAATAGTGAAGTTCGAAGTAGAGTAACAGAGGCCGTCAGTTTTGGTTCACATTCAAACGCAAAAAAACAATTTATCTAGGTCATATAATGCGCGACGACAAATATAACAACATTCTACGGTTTATTCTGCAAGAAATCTACAACTTATTTTTGGAAAACTGCAAATGCGATAGCTGAAAAACATCAGGTAATGGACGAGTCTCAACACGGTGGGAGAATGCATGCAATGTAGAATAGAGAGAGTTTCAGTAATGTGATCACAGGCGACCAATAGTGGATAATCCACTTAAGAAGAAGTATATTAATACTAGTCGTCTAACACTGTTTTTAACAAAATAATCTGCCGCAGCAACGTACCCCTTCTATGATCTTAATTGGGATAGAGTATAAAATAACTAAAAATTATTTTTATATGCATACTTTAGTGGCAATGGTTATGTTTTTGAATCTTTTGTGGAATACCTGTTATTTATTATTAATTTTTTTTAGCTATATACAATGTTGTTTGTTTTTTTTTTGTATGAGTGCAAATATTTCAGACAATTACTTTTTGAGGTTAAAAATAGAAAAAATTGTATGGCACCGACATCTAGACATTATGACATTATGACTTTTATATTCTTCTGTTTTACATTATTGATTGCTGAATAATTTTTCACTCACATGATCTACAGAAACTTAGTTTTGTTTTAAAGGTTCAAAGTTTTATGTGCTGAAATTATTTGTTATTCTGGAATGATTTGTTATTCTGGATGAATTTAAAAATTTTTTTTTCAAAATATGAATTTTTTTTAAAAAATGTCCTTAATTTATGAAAAGTTTTAAAATTATGTTTAAAAAAAAATATTTTAAAATCTAGAGGAAGTTTGGTAAGAAGAGGAAAAGAAAATTTTAGAAAAATTTATTTTGTTATTAAATGGTTTTAATTTATATATTTTTGTTTTTTATTTTGTTTGCAAATCTAAGCTTGCCCTTCATCTATTTTAATTATTCGAAAATTGATTAAATATTAGTTGAATGTATTAATAATTTCGAAATGAGGCTGTTTGATTTTCTTAAGCTGCTAATGCGCAATTTATATTTATTTGATAGAAACAGCGTGTTATTTTATAAATAAATATTGCTTAAATTTAGTATTTGGGCATATTATAGTAATGGATTCTTTATAAATTATCCCTTTTTAGCAATTTTTCAAAAATTTTTGAAAAAAATGCGCTTATTAGTTTCATTATGTTCGTCTGTCCGTCCGTCCGTCTGGGTGTTTACAAAACTTCTACAGCGTTTAAAATAAAGCAATGAAATTTTAACTATGGATAGGCATCGCAAAAAAACTAATTTTGTGGAACAACTTTTTTCCGTAGCCCTACTCGTTACGGAGCACAGGTTCAAACACAGGTTCTATAAAGTATATTTTCAATCTGAAAACCCCAAACGATACCTGGTTTTAAAACTTTGTTAAAACACAGGTTCTATAAAGTATATTTTCAATCTGAAAACCCCAAACGATACCTAGTTTTAAAAACGTTGTAAATATATATAAAATAAATATGTGACTTTGTATATTTTAACATACCGTTATGTGAAACTCAATTTTGCAAAAATTTGAACTTCTTCTATTTTTCAAACGGTTTAACTTATAAGCTTGAATGGGAGGAGTTAGATATTTCGAAATCAGTATGAGTTATTTCAGAAAATTTTTTTGTGTCGACCCCCGTTTAGAAGCTGTAAGTGTTCAAAAACTTAAAATTCTCTATTTTTAAACACCTGGTAGCTTGGTTACATGTCTACATTTTCTTGAAGTAATATAGGATTAATAATATAGGGTTACCTTGTAATTGACGAAAGTTTGTTTTGATTTTTCACAATTTTTTCAAAAAGTCAAAAAAAAAATTTCTTATCAATAATATAATATGTATCTGCTTTTTACTCTAGGCTTCAATATAATATGTATCTACTTTTTACTGTACTTTTTTGAAAACCCTTAATTTTTTCCATTACTTGTTTTTTTTTAGATTTTTGAATGCATTACAATCATTTGTTCGTTTATATCTGGAACACAATAATTTCTGTCAAAATAATGATAGAATTTTTTAATTTCTTTTTTCACATCTTTTGTTCACATAACCATAAAAGTTAGCTTTCAAATAAAAAAAAATAGTTCTAAAAGGGGCTTTCTAAAAAATAAAACTTTTGTTGAATTTATTTCAAAACAATTTTAAAAAATATTATTTAAGATACACCAATTGTATAATAAACAAAATTAATTTATTATATTTTATATTATTTTATTTTTAATTTTTATTATTTATGTATTTTTTTTTTTTAGAATTGTAAAAATTTTTTGGTAATTAATTTACAATTTTTTTTTTTATGAGTGTAATTTAAAAAAAAAAAAAATAAAATAAAATTAAAAACAAAATATAAAATATTCTGATCAGATAGTGCCATAAAGTATGCTATCACTGAATATTAAAAAAATTTTTTTTGCTCACTATACTATAGATACCTATAAATTATTATGTACAGATATACAGCTACCAATTTTAGAGTACTCAGAAGCAGCTAAAAATTAACGAAGAACAAAAAAAAAAAAAAAAGAATTACTTTTCAGATTCGAAGATATATCTAAAGCTTTTTTTTTTTTTTTTTTTTAACCCACTTAAATTTTAGTGTTTATTTTTGTTTTTAAGTTATTCTTTTATTAAATTAACGTATACATATATATTGTGATGATAATAAATACATACATATGTACATAATAGGACACAGTAGGTATGTACATACATATAGTACACAGTAGGTATGTACATAATGATATAATTTTTTCCATGTAAAGAAATAAAATTTGATTTTTATGAACACTCGATTTTAGTTCATTAAAAAATATGTAGCAGTACTAATTGTACTAAAATAATGTATAAATGAGATACAATATGTATATATGAGATACAATTTACACAAAAAAAAAAAAAAGAAAAAATAATGAAGAAATTAATATCTTTTTTTTTTTTTTTTTTTAGATTAAAATACATTTAATTTTATTGGCATTATTTATGACATCTGTCATCTGTCATAATAAAATTTAATTTATAAGAACGTTTATTTTTTTTTTTTGTTTTTTTTTTGTAAATAACAGAGTGTCTAAAATTATAATTAAATTGATTAAATTAAAAACTATATAGATAGTTAGTTGTTTTTTTTTTTTTTTTGTTTTTGTAACAATTTTTAAAAATTAAATAAAAACAAAAAAAAAAAAAAAATAATAATAAAAGTTACCTTTCCAATTTTTAAATCACTGATTGATTTATTAATAAAATTTTGAAATTAAAATTTTTTTGGAAATGAATTCCTTTTACATACATTTTATTTTATTTAATTAATTTTTTTTTTTTTTATCAAATTAAATAAAAATTAATTTTTTTTTGGCATAAATATCACTACTTTGAATATGTTAACATTTTTAATACTTTGTATAAAAAAAATGTGGTTACGAACCAAAATATTGCTCTATTGATTTTAGTTTATACAGATTTAATGATTTAAAAGATTAATTTAATCTTTTTTATTTTTTTAGTTTTTGTTTTAACACTGCGTTAAAGGAATAAATCACAAAACTAAAATTTTCAATTAAATAAATAACCATTTCAGTTGTAGATCTTAGTTGAATTAATGATTATTTGAAAATATTTAATTTATAAGATTAAAATACCCGCTCTAATAATTAAATTAATTTTGCCTTGAATATTAATTTAAAATTTTACAATTTTATTAAATTACTGTATTTATAATTTTGATTTTTCAGGAGATGAACCATATTATTTTTTAACTGCTTGTTTGAGTTGATTTTTCGTCTAAAATTTTTACTTACTTTATTTTTTAGGGAACTTAAATATCACGATAAAGCACCTTCACTGTTTATATTGTATAGCCGTTCAACAGTAAAGATGGGAAAGGAAAATGTTAAATTAAAAGTGTTAGTGTAAATGGAAAATTAAAATTTTCTTCATATTTGTTTACAAAAGATTTCTAATAATTAATGATTTTAATATATAAATGTTACAGGCTTTTAAATTGGAAAATACTTTTGGTGGAGTAGTTTTGTTTTCCTTCTATATGAAAATACTTCACAGCAACTTGTGTTTAAAAATTGGTGCTCCATTTATGAATTATTTATTATTCATTTTTTCAAAAAATGAATAAGTATTTCCTTAACTACATTGATGTCTTTCATTAAAATCGGATCAATCTTACGAACCTTCTTTTTAAAAAATTGGATGAGTACATCATTATTTATGAAAAACTATCAATAATTTTAAGAAGGTACGTATAATATCTATTCTGATTTCTTTAGGAATCTTAATATAATTCTTAATATATCCTTCACTTAAACAGAAGCGTTTCGATCTGTTTGCACACATAAAATTATAATATTTATAGTTTACTTTTAGGAGTTCACTTAGAAAAAAACTTGTACAGGTGCCCCTATGTTACAGAAGTCCAAAAATATCAAATTTTCAATTTTTCACCACTAAGAGATCTGAAACGAGAGTCGTACAAAAAAAAAAATTCTCAGAAACTTATTGTGCAGATCTTACTTATATCTCAAAATTTTAAGATTCTATCTAAAAGAGTTGCTAAGATATTTAGCAAACAAAATCTTTTTTTTCATATAACGGTAAAATTAAAATACTAAATTGCAAAAACTTTTTCAAAAATATTAATATTGATTTATAAAGCTAAAATAATGCGTCCTGTCGTTTTTATATTGAAAAAAGTTTTAGATAATTGAGATAAATTTTCATATGGTTAAGATGAAAAATGTTAAAGTAATTATTTTGCTAAATCTTATGGCTTTTTCAAACTTTTGTGAGCTGTAACTCCATAATGGATGTGACTAGATAAAAAAATGTTCTACAATGTTCTAGATTTTTTTATTAGACCTAATCACAGTTAAAATTTCATTATTCTGTTTTTAACGGTGTAAGAAGTCTGGTAGATAGACAGACTAACGGACGGATACATGCTCAAAGTAAAACTAATAAGAACATTTTTCATTGTCTTTTTTTTAAAATATTTTAGAAAACGTATCGAAAAATATTCTAGAAAACGAATAGTAAGCATAAGTAGAAGCGTTTTTTAGGGCAGCGGATAATCGAATTTGGTACAACGGTTTAATAACTTGTCAAGATCAGATTTATTTTCATAGTTTTCAGACAATATAATCTTCACAGTTTTAAGGATAATTTTTATGATACCTATAAAAATTAATATAAGTCCCTGAATAACTTAAATAATTGCAAATTGTTTAAAAATTGTTTGACTAGAAAGTTTGTATTAACTTCATTTGTATAGTTAATATTTCATTTTGTTTTTCTTGCCACTCTTATATGGAGCATAGTGCATCCACTAAGTCATTTATTATTCATATTTGACTTCAGTATAAGTTAAGTATGTAATTTTTTTTGAATACATACAAAAAAATTTTATAACACCTTTAACATTTTACATAAAATATAAATGAAAGAAAAAACTTTCATTTATGAGCGAACTACGGACTTCTCAGTAGGTAACTTGTAGTGTTGGACTACCTAGAGAACTCCAACTAAATTTTTATCCACCGCAGTGCTTTATATACAATTTTAATAAAATTAACTGCGAAATGTAAAAACAGATTAAAAATTAAAATTTTACTTTTAGTATTTGCGAGATGTAAAATATAATGAAAATTTAGGAAAAAAAAAATGCTTATAAGTTTCATTAATTTCACTAAGCCGTTGATTACTCGGCTGTTAGCCATTGTATGTTGGACACGTTGAAATAAACGTATCGTAGCCATTGTACGAGACGTTTCTTTTATTTGTACGCCATCTATTATCAAGGATTATATTTTATTATTATTTTATAATATATTACAATATGATATTAATTATAATTTACGGTGTCTTTACCACTACATAATTGGCTGGATTAGTTAATATTAATTGCGTTAAATTTATAATATTTTATATATTATTTTGTAATTAATACAGTGTGACAGTGAAATAAATCCATTAATTTAATATTTAATTACGAATGGGTTAAAATGATTTTTATACATAGTAAACATTTAAAAATAAGTTATTAAGGACTAATTCAACTTTATAATTAATAAGCATTAGAATAATTTTCTATAATTATTTGTATAATTTTTAAAGAATGAAAATTAAAATATTGCACTATTATTAATTAACCGTTAGAACTATGATAGATACGTTAAAAATTATTATTATTTTTTTTTTTATCATAATATAGATTCTTACTTATAGGTCATAATTTATGCATCAGATTATTCCATTTTTTTTTTTTTTTTTTTTTAAATTTATTCCATTACATATTAATGTTTTTTTTTTGTTTAAATACCTCTACCTATCCAATAATAATTGAATTCAAAATATTGTAAATATTTTTAGATTACGATTTAGATACACTAACAGTAAATTAAAAAAATTAATTGTAACAGTAAAAAAAAAAAACAATTTACAACCATTTATCAACATTAAACAAATATAGAGTTGGCAATGCATTAAGATATGAGTGATTATCATTAAGTATATATGTACATACATAGATTATAATAATTATTAAAAACTTCAACTTTATTAAAACAAAATATTAATATACAAAATAAATATATATAAATATTAAAATATATAAATAAGTTTTTGAATATATAATTATATGTCATAAAAAAAAAAAAAAAAATAATAAATGTAAAAAAAAAATATAAAAAACATGTAACCATGTTTTATATGTGCGTAGTTATAAATTAACAAATTTTATTAGATAATATTTAAAGATAATTATATAGAAATTACCCTTTCCATATTTTATTTTAATTACTATTTAAGCAGCTACCACATTTTTTCATAAACACTTAATTGATTTTTTTTTTTTTTTTTTTTTTTTTATTAAAGTACAGTTCGATTTTAATTCTTTATTAGTGTTATAAGTAAAAAATTTTAGAAATACTTTTATTATTCAAAAGTTGTTTTATAATAATGTCAATTTAAATTAAGGGGTGAAGGGGTAGAAGGAGATAACAAAAATAAACTACATATTTGAATTATTAATGTTTTAAGTTACCTTGGTATTTCCTAAGAAATTAATTTTAATTGATTATGTGTGTTAGTGGTTGTTAGTTATTTTTTTTTTTTATTTTTTTTTTTTGAGGGATTTTAATTAATTACACCAAAAAAAAAAAAAAACAGTTATACGACTCTTAAAATTAAAAAAAGAGCTTATCGTAACTTGTTGAAGTTCATTATTAAGAGATTTTACATTTTTTGACATATATTTACTTTTACATTTTAAAGAAAAAATATCGGTACTTTATTACATGTATCGGTACATACTTGTCATTATTTTTTTCGAAAATTTCGGAACTTGTTCTGGTATAGAATGTCGATATATGATACTCTTATTAATTTTATAGGGTTGTAATATTTATTTAGATGATTGTTTAACATTAGATCAAAGTTATTTTAATTAAATCAAGCTTCTAATAAAATACAAAAAAAAAAATTTTAAATCCTCATCCCTTATTGGAAATTTTTTTTGAATAACTGTACAATAATTTAAAACGTAACTTTTATTATTTTAGTTGGATTTTATGTTTTAATCCTTTTCTTCAATTTTTAGATATATAGGGTGCTGCACAAGTTAACGTCATCCTAAAAAGGGAGGATGATAGGAGAGATGAAAATAAGCAAAAAACTTAGTATTAAGTTAAATCTATTGTCAACGGATTAAGAGATTAAAACGAACTTAAAAATTTTCTCTTTTCTTAAAATTCTTTCATTTGGTTTTTTGGTTATAATTTAGGAGATAACACACGTGTAATTAATAATAATAAATTTTGACAAATTCAAAGAGTAATTAAATTTAATTAAAAAGCGATGAGAAATTCATTTATTGATTGATAGCATTGCCAACACAGCATTATTGTGATAAATGCATCAGTTTTTTCCAGAAATTATACGATTAAACATGAGCTTTTTTATAATGAGTATTTATAAAAGTTTGGTCACAAAATAAGGTTTTTCGCTATTTTATTTGAAAAAAAATATATGATTCACAGAGTATACGATATGAAGGGTATACAGGCAAATTAAAAAGTATTCTGATCTAAATTGCTAAAGCTTAGGATCACTCCGTTGCTCGATAGCCCGAAAGCCGACCAGCAAGTAACGATGAAAACAATGATTAATAATCAATATTAATACAATTTCTGGAACCTTATTATGAAATTATCAAGTTGACCCAAAATTTAACAAAACCGGATGATTTTAATTTTTAAGCTTTCAATTTAAATATTTTTTGCATTTTTCATTGAAAAAATGTCAGTTAAATTTCATTTTACTAAGAACGTAATGGTACCTAATGGTTTTATATTAAAAAATTATTATATGCCTATTGCTGCACATTTTAAGTATAATAGAATCGGGTTGGTTACGAAATTTAAAAAAAAAAATTTTTTTCCATTAAATTCCATCTTATGTTTTTGTTTAAATTCTATGGAAATTTACTAAAATGTACCTTGGATGTGAATTAGTTAAAAAAAATTATAACTGTCAAATTGAACATTCATTTAAGAGAGAGTCATTTTACTAAATTTGAAGAAATTTTCGTTGCAAAAAAGTAAAAATCTATTTGTTAGAAGAATATTGATCTAAACCATATTATATAAACATATAATGTATACATAAACATATATATTAAAACTTAAAAGAGTTCCTTAAGATAGAAAATGGTGAACTTAAAAGATTTGATGGAGACCTAAGAAGAAGAAGTTATAAAAATAGATACAATAGGTAAAAAATCTAACTTAATTTTGAATAGTTAAATTTAACATTATTTAGTTTTTGATCATTATTTGAAATCTTTCCTAATTACTTGAAATTATTAACTAAGTTCAACTCAGCAAATAACTAAGAATATCTACCTATATAAGTTTAAGGTAATAATTCGTGTATTAGACGATAGATGGCGGACAATAATCATAAATATTAGTGTTTTATAATCGTAAATAGTTACAACTGAGTAATCATAGCAATTTAGTGGAAATAATGATTACAAAGAAATTGAAATTTTGTCAAATATAAAGAATAAAAGTGACTTAGTGGAGGTCCTACAGTTATGATCCTTATAAGAGTAAAACGGACAGTTCTTATATAATTGGAATAAAAAGTTCTCACAAATTAAAACAAATTCTATTGGTATTAATTACATCAATTTGTATTTTGTTTATCTAAGACTAGTAAATATATGTATGTAGGTCAATATTACTCACATTAATTGGAAATTTAACAAAAAACAAAATTGATGTAAAAAAAGAAAATATTTTCATCCTCTTATTTTTGATGTATTAATTATTACATTAATCTGATTAATGAAAAAACTCTTAGAGTGTTGATACGTTCATTTTAAATTAATAAAGTAATACCATAAATAAAATTTTATAAAGTTCAATTGAAGAATTTCATCTTTTTGTTTTTGTTTTTTTTTTTTTTTTTATTGATATTTTAAAAGCAATTTATCGTGGTTCAAAGTTTTTTTGTTTTTTTTTTTTATTACTTTGGTTTTATGTTATATGGGAAATTTGTAAATTTTTTTTTATGTTATTGTTTTTTTTTTTTTCTGTTGTACAATTAATATATAATTTCCTCTTTTTAATATTCACCTTTTAGTTAATAATTGGTTTCTGTAACGGATTCTTTTTTTTTTTTTCTTTTTTTTTCCTTCTTGATTTCTGTTTTTTCTTGTATCTCGGGAAAAATCCATTAAGTTATGGAAAATTGCATGTATACTTAAAAAAAAAAAAAAAACACATCATATCTTTATATCTTTTTGTTTTTTGTTGTGCTTTATAGCATTTATTGGAGTTGATTATGAGCAACTGAACTGATTTAATTGAATGGAATTATTAGCTATTTCATATGGATTAAATGAAGGAGTAATGTAAACGGCAAACTGTATTAGATAGAAAACAATTTACCTATTTATTTTTTAATTTTTGGTTTTTTGATTACTTTTAAGTTTTCAGTTAATTTAAGTGAAATGAATTTGATAAAAAGCAGGAAATTTGGGTTTTTATTAAAACCAACCAACCAACTTACTTGCAATAGTTAATTATTTATAAAATTTTAAGATCGTATAGGTTGAAATTTTTATACAGAATCTTTATGTAAGCAGATAATTGACTTTTTTAAAAGGTGAATTACGCATAAAATCTATCTAAATTAAGTAATTCAAAATATTTTGCTAAGTGTGTAATAGTAACGGATTAAATTTTTTTTTTTTCGATTAACTGTGATGTCTGTAAAAACTTCAAAAAAAAAAAAAAAAAAAGCGAAAGAAATAGTCTAGTTTTTATGGTTTTAAAGTTTTTTTCACCTATTTTTATTGGTTTTAATTGTTAATTTTTTAATGAATATGTGAGGTACTCTAACTTTTTGTTTGCTTACCTTAAATATAATTTTTATAAACTTTTAATATTTGATACCATGAGAAAATTCTATTTTGATTAACTTTTTTGTTTTGAATGAATTCCGTTGGTTTTTTTTTTGTAAGAAAGTTTTTTATTTGATTAAGGAATAATTTAAGGTTTCTGACCCAGAGTTGGTTATGGAGTACTGTAATTATTGTTTGTAATACATAAACTAGATTTTCGTTTATTGTGTAGTTCAAAATTTTCAATTTGTTTTAAGATTCACATAAGTGAATTTAAAATCAATTAAAAAAGAGAATAATTGTCAAAATTTGCAAAAGTTGTAACAGTATATATCTTTATTCAAGATTTTAGTTCTGAACTTTTAAAGATGTAAAACTTTTGTTCCGAACTATAAATATAGATATGTGTTTGAATTTAAGTAAAGCCGTAGAGTTACGTAAAGTATTATTTAAGTCTACTAATTAAATCTACTTATATATGTGTCTACTAATTATTTGAACCTCTTTTTTTGTGTATTCGAAAATAGTGCACTAAATGGTCTTACAGCACTTGATTATCTGTCAATCTTTTAGTGTACTCTCAACTAGACTAAATATTCGCCCTAAAAGAGTAATTCATATAAGAAAAGAGTGTCAAGTGCTAGTTAATAGATTCGAAAACGGCCTTAGTAAACCTCATATTCCAAATTTGATATTCAAGTATGTATGAACATTAAATATATATACGTATATATGTATACATAGAGACGAACGAATTTTCAACATTTTTTACCAAAAATATAAAATGTGTTTGGTGTAGAAAAGATTTTCCATGTCCCGCTAAAAAATACAATGGAATTTTTAACTTTGGAATAGTGATGAATAAATTTAATGCAATTATTTTGCTTTACAAATTTTAATGTTTTATCCTTAATTCACCACTTCGTATATTTTAGCTGCCCTCATGTGCGCTCATGTTTTTATATGAAAATTTGAATTATATCTTTTTTCAATTTTTCTGCAGAAGTATTTTTCCTCTCTGGAAAAAAAGTTGATTTATCTTTAACTTTTTCTTCCGAACTCTTTTTTCAACTGAAAATTTTGTAACATAGTGTGACATATTCAAAAAAAATTTAAGTTGAATAGACGCATTTATCTGCCTACATTTTCTTCTTCTGAAGTGATGTGAGTTCAGGACAAATTTTTATAGACAAAACGGACACACGTGATCGTTTTATTCGATAATTTCATATAAATATATTTTAAAGTAAAAATTATTAGTTTGGACAGTATTTCATAGTACGAAACCCAATTTTTATAAAAAGTAGATAAAAAAGGATATTTTACATAAGGGAATAATTCAAATTTTCATTGTATGTTCTACAATGTCATTTTTATAAAAAAAATCTGCAAAATATATTTTGTAATGTAAATTATACTCGTATGTTTTGTTTAAATGTTGCATATGTAATACTAGTTTAAGTGTTTTATTCGGGCTCTATTAAAATTCTTGTCACTATAGTTATAACTAGACCTGAATTTTGTCTTTGAATTAATTTCTAAGATATTTTTTTACTTGTTTTTTTAAAACAGTAAATTTAGAATTATTAATTATAAAATACAAAACAAATACACAATTGAATATTTATGAACAAAGCGAAAAAAAGAATAAATACTAAGTTATTTGATTTTCCATAAAAACATTTTTAATTTTAAATTTAAAAAGTTTAAATTATCTTTAAATATTTCTTTCATTTTGCATTTCGATATTTTCTTTATTACGTTATATAAAATACATATCTGAATCTGATATTATATTATTGAAATAACTAATTGTAAAGTTTTCTTTTCCTGTTTGGTATATACCTTGAATATGAAATCTTATGAAACACAAAATAAGTAGTTTAAGTGAAACTAAAAATATGAAGCTGATTGATATGTTGTATATTCTAACCAATAATCTGCATTTCGAAAAAAAATTCAATTAATTGTAATTCAAAAAAAGAAAAATATTTTTATTTCATCAGTTTCAGATTTGATCCATTTAATTTAAACTTTACTATATTATAATTTATAACAGCATTATTTTACTTAAGCTCTTTGTACAATTCTTAATTTTTATTAGAAAACATTGCTAATTAATTATAAAATACCACTTGTATATTCTATCCGATATAATAAATTATAACAATAAAAAATAAAGTTTCCCACTTAAGTCTTTCATATTATTTTATTTTAAAAGTTTCTTCCAAATTTAATATTTAAAATTATTTTCTTTCCTTTTTTGTTTTTATTTCAAAATACATATTCTAAATTAAAACTTACCTTTGACTTGCAATATCACATAATCCAAAATAAAGCATTAAAGAGAACGTCATTAGTATAATTTTATATAATAAACACTTATTTGTTTATAATTTAATTACGTAAAAATTGTTTCACAAAAGAAGAAAATTTTAATTAAATTAAATTAAAAAATTTCAATATTTTTTTTTTTTTTCAGCTTAAGGTTTTGTAATTTAAATTTATAATATTTTTTTTATAATTTTTTAATAAATATAAAAATTTTATATTATATATTAATTTATTTTAAAAATTTCTTTTACAACTATAAATTATTTATTATAAATAAAATAGGATTAAAGAATTAAAAGTTAATTTAAATATACACAATTATGTTTTCAAAGTTTTATCACGATGTTGAAAAGTTAATTTTAACGCACAAAAAAAAAAAATTAAAATATACTATAAAATCACTAAATAATCTACTTTTATGAATATCAAAATATGAACACTTTAATTTCCCGATCATTAGTAAAATTCATTAGAAAATCCAATTATACATTTTAAATTACTTTAAAATTTTAAAAATTTCCGTATTCACTATATAAACTTTTCTTTTTATTATAATTTTTTTTTGTATCCAAAATGGTTTAATTATAATCCATTTAATCCTTTATTATGATTAACTGTTGTTATCGTTATAAAACCAAGCTTTGTTATAATCCTTATGATAATCCAATATTTCTGATGTAACTTATAGTTGTTTTGTTAAAAAATTTAATCCAAAAAAAATTATTTAGTATTTATAGTTAAATTTAAAATAAAATTTTCATTTAAAAACACTTAATAAATTTACAATATAGATATATAATTTATACACTATAATTCCTTAAAAATTAAGACTACGTTGCTTTATAAATAGTTTATATAAATTTTTTTTTTTTTTTAATTTATTTAAATATTAATGACTTATTAAAAATTAAAAATATTTATGTTCAATCCATTCTTAAATCAATAAATTAATTTATTTATTTGTAAAATTTTATTTACAGATCCTTCAGCATTAATTATTTGCTGTTTTTTTTTTTTTTTTTGTTGTTTTAAATCCAGTAGGAAAATAAACAAATCACAAAAAGAAGAAACGAAAAGCACACAAAATCATCATCAATAAAAAAAAAAAACACAATGTTTTTTCTTCACTCTGAATTTTCCAATTTTCCAAAAAATAAAAAAAAAAAACAAAAAAAAACAACAAAAGATTTTCTTTAAAGTTTATTATACAGAAAAAAAAACAAAACGAAAAAAATTAAAGGAAGAGGTTTTTCCGTTCGAAGTTCTCTAAAACTTCAACTACGAGCACTAAATTCGAACTGAAAATTCGTATTTAATTTCTAAAGAAAACTTGAAGAATATCAAAAAAGAAGAAACAAAAAAACAAAAACAAACAAAAAAAAAAACAATAACAATATAAAAAAAACTGTAATAATTTTAACAATTGCAGTGAACCGAGAAAACAGTAACAGAAACGGTGGTAGAATCATTTTCATCATCACAATCATCGTTATAGTTTTAATCGCCTTCGTCGTTTTGTTGTCTTCGTACGTATTGTCATTTTTTCTTTTAAGATGTTCTGAATCTGCTAAATCTTTTTTACTGTTTTTGTCAACCTTGTTGCTGTTATTATTATATTCCTGTACTATATAATATATTATAGCATATTTTGTACCCCCCTCACAGAATTGCAATTATTTTTAACATTATAATTGCTAAATTAAAATTTTTTTTAAATAACATAATCTTCAAAAATATGTAAAACACATTTAACATAACACTTAACAGTAAAATAGAGCAAAAATGTATTTATGTTTACATTTTTATATATGTATTTCTTATAATTTGTAAAAATTTTTGAAATTATAAAATTATAGCATTCAGCATAAATTAATACTATAAAACAAAAATGAACACTAAATTATAACTGCTTTTAATCCCATTGACTGGTGCTTCTGGTTTACGTTTTAAGCATCTTTCAATGCAGATATTCATATATATATATATGTATTTTTAATATGTATATAGAAAGCTCTTCTTATATTATTTCTGTTATATGTTACTAAACAAATTTTTTATGTCTGTTACCAAATAAGTAACTGGTAACAGATTCACAAAACAAAACAAAAACACCATTATAGTTAAAACTAACAGTTAAAAGAGATAATATTTTATTATCCTATATTATTCTCTTTATATGAAAATTAAGAGAATTAATAGTTATTTTTCTCTTTAGAAGTTATTTTATTTTCTCTTTATTTTTGAAATTAAAATATTATAATATTACTTTTCAAATTTGGAAATTATTGAAAGAAAAATGATTTCATTGCATTCTATTATTTTCTTTACATTTAAAATTAATATCTTAATGTATAAAAGAGATGTTAATTGTGTTTTGAAACTTATGGTAGGTATACAGCTAAAATTTAATAATGTTTTGGAAAATTTTCTAATCATTTTGAAAACTTTTTAGTTGTATAATTATAAGAATTTAAACGTAAGATAGTAGAGGAGTGTTAAATAATTATTAAAAATTTTATTAAATTCCATTTCCATATATAAAAGTTTTAAGTTTATATGGTATCAGTTAAATAGATTCTTCATAAACTTCTGATTTGTTTTATTTCGGGTTTCGAGATTTTAGTACTTTAGTAGTTACTTTATACTCTGCAGATGAAAATGTTTAATAAGTTTCTTATACTATTTTGTAGTTATTTTGCTTTTATTAGACTTTAATAGGCTTTTTAATTTCTATTAACATAAATAAAAGTTTATTATTTAGTAAAAAACTATAATTTTTAAATCGAAGTTTCTCACTTCAGTCTTTTATATATGAGTGATAAATTTATAATAATAATCATAATAATAATAATAATTAACTAGAATTTAAATCGGCTATTAAACAATTTTAAATATTTAATATTTGACTGTTTTTAATTTTTTTTGGAACAAAATGATTAAAATTATATTTCAATTATATTCCTATTGATTTGTACTATATAAAATATAACTTTTTTAATAATTTTTAAAATTTAGTATAATAAAATTAGTATAATATTAGGATTCTGAGAAGTTTTTTTTTTAACTAGTCCTTATAATGATTAAAGAATAAACAAATATATGTATATATTCAAGCGGAACATGGAAAATTCTGGTATAGTCATATCAGATATTTATTGAATGAAAATCTATTTTACATTAAAGTTTCAAAATAAACTTTTTTTCTCAATTAATTAAATGCCCCTATTTACAAAATAAAATGATCTCTTACTCTCTCTTTCTTGCATATATTTAATATCTAAAATAAAGCTGTAAAAGTTTTTATACTTTATAAAAAAAAAAATATAAATAGAAAAAAATTATGATCAAAAACTAATAGTAAAGATAGCTAAAAAAAAGTAAACCCTAATAATATAACAGATAACATAAACAGTAAAACAAAAACAAAAAAAAAAAAAAACAAAGCAAAAAAAAAAAAAGAAATAGGAGGAGCTTTAATTATCAAATACAATAATTATTACAATTTTAATAGAAATATATTTCAAATTGAATTAATTGTCATTATGTCACATATTGGAAAAATTCCCGTTTCTCTGATTTGAATATGAACATTTTTGTTTTTGAATTTTTTTTTTTTTTACAGAATAATAGATAAGAGGGAGAAGAAGAAGGAAAAGAGTGAGAAAAAAAAAAATTGTTTTTTATGGAAATAATCGTCACCACCCCAAGAAAAAAAAAAAAAATACAAAAATATTTGTTTTAAATTTGGATGTGCTCCTATATGTGTTATAAAAGCATATTATGACTCTTTAATCGCTGTTGAAGCTCTAAGCTTTTATGATATAAATTGTTAATAAAAATTAAATTAGAAAAAAAAAAGGGAAAGATATACATATACCTTGTAATGGTTTTTTTTTTCTTTCTCTTTTTGTTTTTCATTTGTTTTTATTATTAATATATTTGATGGTATTTGAATATAACTGTATATTTATATAGATTCGATATTGTACATCGTTGTATTAAAGTGTCACAAATTATTTATTTAAGTTTTATTGATATAAACGAAGTTTTTTTTTTTTAACTTTTTTTTTTTTGTCTTAAACTCTTTAATTGTATATACTGTTAGATTTTTGGTGTTACTATTTAGTAGAAGAAGTTATATTGTTATGTCTTTATATATTTCTTGTTTTTTTTTTTTTCGTTTTTTAAGCATTTTTATTGTTTTATTTTTAATATATTTATTTTACGTTTTGGATTATATAACTATAAGCATATGAATTTATGTACATAAATATTTAAAATTGATAAGTAGATATATATATATAATGAAATAAAATGATCTGAATTTTGTCTTCTATACTATAAAATTTGGTGCGTCGATTACCTTGTGATGAATTTTTGTTGTATGTATACTTATATACAAATATAATTATACAAACATACATAATATATAAATATAATTATTATATATCTTCCAATGTAAATATGTATTTTTTTTACAGGAAATGTATAAGGTTGAATATACATTATTTTTATATTTATACAGAAGAATACTGTATGTACGTGTATATATTGCGATTTAAATTTAAGTGTTCAGAATTTTGCTCTCATTTTAAATATTGCTAATATAAAAACAAAAGTAATATTAATAACAACTGGTCAAGCTTGTTTTAATTTTTAATATCTTAATTTAATTTTTAAATTTAATTTTGTTGATTTTAGTTAAGAATTTGTTGTAAATGTTATATAAGTAACAATACATTCAAAAATAAAATTTTAATAAAAAATCTATAAAAATGTTTCTAAAAATTATACAAAAAAGAATTATTAAGCATGAATTAGAGCTCAATCTAATACTACAAGAATATTTTTCATTTAAAAATTATGTTTAACTATAACAGTAGGCGATTTTTTTTTTAGATCTAGTGCTATTTTTGAATAGTTTTATGACTTAAATCTGATATATGTTTTTGTTCTTGGCATTTTTGCATATTAAGATCTACAAACTATTCGAATCTTTCTTTTACGCAATCAACTACTTAAAAATATCTACAGAACTAAGAACATTTTTTACTATATCCTAAAATGAAACATCTATGTTAATCAATTTCATCAGTAGCCATAATTTTAAACTATTTCGGCTGGTTTTGACATGAGATTTATTAAAAAATTTTCCAATGTCATGATAACACATTTAGCATAAATTTCTTTGTCACTTCTAAGTTAAAAAAAAATTGTTTTAATTTGTAGTATGAATAAAACGAGGAAGAATACAGTTGACTTTGTCAACTCTTAGATACCCGTACGAACCGTTAGTATGTTCACAGCCTGTCACTCTGCTTACAATATTATTTTTTTAATATTTTAGTATTTCAAAATAATTTGGGTGAATTTTATAATTTCTAGAAGTATGGGTTGTACATATATTCAAACTATATGTTTATATGTACATTCTTCAAAAGCAGATTCTAACCTTTCACATAACGATTGTCAACCCAAAACTTTTTCAAATATTCTATAGTACCATTTAATACTAAGCGGTAAATGTATATTAAATTTACTTAGTACAAAATAGTAAATATAATTTTAAATATTATATTATATTATATTTAAATATTCCATTCACAGAATAATTTCTTATAAGTAGAATAAAATACATATATGTATGTAAATACGGCGCTATATAATATACATCTATACTCTTATCATTCATTCACTACTGACATATACGATATGTAAATAAACATGATATTATATAAGTATGTATATATATCAATATCATATAAATAAAAATTCTTCAAGCAACCATTATGTTGTTTATTTATTTACATTTTTATGTACTACGCATTATATCCTCAACAATTTCAAATTATCGAGTAAAACAAAATGGAAAAAATTTGTTGAAGAAATTTGTTAGAAAATTTGAAAAATTCAAGCAACACTTTCATCAATTATAAAGTAACCCTATATTATTAAAAAAAGTTATTAACAGAAATAAGAGTATAATGTTGAAGCTTTAATTTTTGTGTATTACTTCAAAAAAATTTTAACAGGTGTTCAAGTTACAGGTGTTTAAAAATAGGAAATTTTCAGTTTTTGACCCCTTACAGCTCCTAAACGGGGGGTGATACAAAAAAAATTTCTGAAATGACTCATACTTATTTTCAAAGATCTAACATCTGTCAAAATTTCAAGTTTCCAACTTAAACCGTTTAGAAGATAGAAGGGTTGAAGGATTTTGCAAAATTTGAGTTTCACATAACGGTAAATTAAGACACCGTATGCCACAAATATATATTTATTGTATATATACTTTTAAAGCTAATGAAAGTAGTAACCGTTTGGCGTTTTCAAAATGAAGATATACCTTATACAACTTGTGCTATAACAATTTAAATATAGAGCTTTTTTGAACCTTTGGGGAGCTGTAGCTCCGTAACGGGTGGGGCTACAAAAAAAAGTTATTAAAAATAAAATTAATATTTTTGTAAGATCTATCAGTAGTTAAAATTTCATAGCTCTATTGTAAAAAAAATGTGGGGATCTAAAAGTTAGGTGTTCGAGAGCTACCCTAAGGCTTGGTCCAAACTCAACCAAAAAAAATAGGGAACCTACAAATTACTCCCAGAATATTTTGTGTAAATTTCAAGATTCTAGCTTTCTTAGTTTTTGAGTTAGCGTGCTGACGGACGGACGGACGGACGGACATGGCTCAAAAGTCTTAGAATTTTTTCCTGATCCGATCCATACCTTTGAAGGTATATCTAGCTCGCTTATTTCGAGGTGTTACAAACGGAGGAGTAATTTTATTATACCCGATCCTATCGTACGGGTATAATGAATGAAATAATCTTTTATAACATTTTTATGTTCTTAAAATGTTCTAGGACTTAACTTAAGGATTCTTTGCATCAAAATATTTCATGATTCAACGAAATTTTACATTATTTTCCTGTATTTTATGATAGGATAAACCATAATAGAATAAAACTCCATTTATTTAACTCAATACAAAAAAAATATATTTTTTTACTATTAAAAGTGAGTATTTGCAAGAAAATTAAATCCTAAACCTATTCTTTAAATTAAAATTATTTCATTTCTAAAGCCATATGTATATTTGCTTTACGTAAAACAAAATAATTTCAGGAAGAGATTAAAAGAATTTTTGGAACTTCCTTATTTTTTTTTTTTTAGGTAATAATTAAAATTGTTCTTAAATATTTTAAGATTAGATATTTTAATTTTTTATTTATTATTTTTGATTTAATACGCAATCATTGAATTGTAACTGTATTACTAAGAATAATAATTATATAAATTAGTGTCGCTGGTTTTTTATGTTAGGCTTATTCTTTGTTGTAGCAATTTGACATATCAGTGACATTTTTTTTTTATTCTGTTTTTTTACCAAATCATTTCTATTAATGTTTTACAATTATATATATATATATATATATATGTATATATATTATTTTCAAGAATTATTGTTAATTGATTAAATTTTGCATTTATATTTAAGAAATAAAAATTTTAATCCAAGGTTCATTTATAAGGTGATATATTTGCATTGTTGGTTTGCTTTTTTGTTTTTTAATAAAAATTATTTACCATTCATGTTCAGATTATGAATTAATATTAAAAAAAAAAAAAAATAAAATAAAAAAAAAAATTGAAGGTTTAAACAAGAAGTTCCAATGAAATTGAAATGGAGCATATAAACTTTTTTTGCTTGTTTTTGTTTTTTTTTTTTAATTTAACAACAGGAAATTATATTAGCCCTTATCAAATGACTTGCAAAATAATTGCATATGCAATACATTATAATATTTTACTATTACGCGTTTTTCTCGGTGTTTTTGTTTTACATTAGAATTTTCAGCTTCTAACTTGGACAAAAAAAAAAACCTTTTTAAAAAGCTGCTATTAAAATTAACAGAACAGTTTTTGAAAATTCTGTACTTATTCTTGACGGAAAAATTCAATATTGTTTTAGAAGAAGTAAAAACGATGGTAAGTTGAAAATATCTAAAAACAAAAAATTAATCTTAAGTAGATATCAAATTTAATTAATTAAACTAAAAGCTTACAATTTTCTTGTTAATAAACCCAATAATTTTAATATTAAATTATTAACTTTTTCTTTATTAGTATATTTTGTAGATTGTAAAATTAGATTATGAGTCGTTCATAGTTTTTATCATCAATTCCCGTATTTTTTGAT
This sequence comes from Poecilobothrus nobilitatus, assembly GCA_947095535.1. Classification (NCBI taxonomy): domain Eukaryota; kingdom Metazoa; phylum Arthropoda; class Insecta; order Diptera; family Dolichopodidae; genus Poecilobothrus; species Poecilobothrus nobilitatus. The sequence continues at coordinate 259,556,756 of OX352774.1, read as the reverse complement.
TAAAAAATAAAACTTATGCCATCTTAAGAGATCACGATAGCCTAACATGGATCTAGATAATAAAATAATTTTTGACAAATATGGTAAAAGAAATAATAATAAAATCTTAATATAGTTATATTTCATAAAAACTAACAAAGAAAAAAAAGAAGAATAATTTTAAATTTTAACTAAAGATAACCAACAAAAGAAAAAACCAAAAAAAAATACCAACTAGGTACGTACTAAATAAATTACAAAAATTATTTCCTTTATGTTTTTAAGATCTTAATAAGTTTTTTTTTTTTTTTTTTTTTCTAAGATCTAATTAACTGTCTAATGTACTTTCAAAATATAAACTAACTTTTCAGTTAGTTGAGATAATGAAAGTCTGACTTTAATTTATATCGAATAAGTTGAAAAAAAAAAAATTTAAATACGTACTGTACGTATGATACCTGAATACACCTGATATGTATTATAATAGATTTGAAAATTATTCGGTTGTATGACAAAATCGAAAAAATCATAGGTACTTTATTTTAAGAAACTTGTATTATTGTAAACGTAAATGTTGCAATTTTAGGCGGTTTAATGGATTATTTCAAGTTTCTAATGTTTTCATAATCAGATAGTCCTAATAATATCCTAATATTTTTGTTAGAATATCTTTTATGCCATATATTTTACTTTGTACAATTTGATGATGCAATTTATATTTTTTTATTATTTATTATTTATTTTTAGTGGCAACGTAATTATTTATTTTTAATGACGAAATAAGAAGTTTGATGCCTCCACTCAAAATTTTCCAAAGAGAAACGAAGAAAGCGTCCGTTGCACATCGCTACATAGTTCCAATTCCTATGGCATAATTCAGAATAATGTCAATTCGTCTGTGACTCGAATATTGCGAATGTGGAACCATCTTCCATCTCATGTGTTCGCGAAAATTTATCAATATTATATTTTCAATTTACATAGATTTAAAATGAACGTCAACACCTTCGTTCATCAAATTCCTGCAAACTTTAAATCTATTTATTTATTTTTTTTTTAGTCCAAAACCACAAATAAGAATATAATGAGATTCTTCTTAAATTTGGGCAAATTGTAAATACCAAAATCGCCAACTTTTGAAAATACAGTCGAAGGTTATAAATTCCACATTTTTGCAGTTTTAACAACAAACGAATTGATATAACCAGTAAGGTAACACTTAGGTAGTTCCACATAGTAGGAATGCACATTTGCTGCCCCTCTTGTGGTGCGATGGAATTGTTTAAGAGGAGGTATCAGTGATTATATTTCAACTGAGCAAGTGTCATTACCTACAAAATATCTATTAAAAAGATATTATTCTATGGTAATTCATGCGAAGCAACCGATAGGTGCACGATTTCCCCGAGAAATCTCAGATTAGGATTATAATTCGTTTTTTTAATGTTATTTAACAGCATTGGGTTTTGGAAGAATTAAACTTCACTCTGTTTCTAAAGTCCCAACTAGCGACTCTAGTTAGATCATCGTTAACCGTATTGGTCATAGACAGTCCAGGTATATAAATTGCGATGGTTGTGTCATTTGACTTTCTCGGGAAATTATAAGTTTCCACCAGAGTGCTGTCTTTGGCGAAACTGTGAATTGTATTGTAGATTAAAAATAGAAGTTTCCTGTAGAAACCCCATAGTAGAATCTTCTCTTGCCGAATCAGTACAATAGTATTGAAGCTCTCTTAACATATTGTTTGGTAAAAAAGAAGGTGGTGTTTTGTGGGTTAAAATCCCATACGTTTGTAGGAGAATTGAGCTCGTACCGCTTCTCTTCAGGTTCTTTCAATAATTACCGCCTACCCCCCTTAAACGAAAAAGGTCGGAATACTGTAGAATTCTTTCTTTCTCAGACATTATCATTATCAAACTTTATCATTATTAATAAAAACATTTCTCAGAAACAGTTAAAAAAAAAAATACGAATTCTGTTATAATATTATACAATTTTTCTAATAAGTAGGTATATTATGTAGGTATTTCATAAAATATTATAGATGAAGGTTTACTTCTTTAACGGTTACTCAAAATGTTATAACATTTTAGTTGTGTAACCTAATGAGTTTATTTGACATTTTGACAGATAGCTGAAACTATTAAATATCATATGATATTTTAAAAATATTCTTTATCTGAATGCGTTGCAAAGTTATGTTCTTTAATACAGTCAACAAAAAACTGTACCATTACCATGTACCGTTAATATGAGATAAATTTTTTTTTTTTTTAAAATTGACAATTTGTTACACAAAATGAATTTTAACATAGGACTGTTTTTGTTTTTGTTGTTGTTAATTTTTAAATGAATATGGCACGAGCTAAATTATCATTAAAATTAAAAATTTTTATTTGATTTTTTTATTTTATAACAGCAAAACTTTATTAAATTTTGCTAAACTTTATTTTAATATCCACAAAGAAAATAGTTTTATTTTTTTTTAATTTTATTGTCAATAAATATTATTATCGTTCATTCGACTTAGAAGTGATTAAAATTAACAGTACCTATACACGAAAAAAACCAAAGACAAAAAAAAAAAGAAAAATGATAATACTAATAAAAAATTAAATAAAATTTCTGTACTGGTCACCCTGAAGCATTTTATAAGTTCCTATGTTTACTATTTGTAATGACAATCAAAAATAAAAATTGTTAATAATTTTAAATATAGGGGTTCATTATTTTTTTGTATTTAAAGTGTTTTTTGAAACTTTTGAAAATATTTTTTCTTTTCTTTTTTTTAATAATCTAAATGTAACATACCTATTTTAAAAAACTTATTAACAATTAAATATGTATTTGGGTTAAATTATCCCAATTCCAAATATATATAATAAGAGGTTTATAAACAAGGTAAAATTCGATTTAACAGTGGAAGAGTTAGAGGCTTCATTTTCAGTAGTAGATAACAATAATTAGATTTTCTTAATTTTTATTTTCCGCCTGTTTTATTTCTTTCGCAAGCATAAGCGCTTCAACAAATTCTTTCCAATTTTCTCTATTTTCCCTTATTCTTTTAATTCTGCGTAAGATTTCTTATTCCTTTCTATCTCATTTTCAACACTTCTTCTACAAGTCTCTTAAAGTCTTCCCAGGTTTCGTTTTCTTTGGAAATTGCAATCCAACGCATGATGTGTTGTTGATTTTGTTTAGCGTCTGACGATGTATCCATCTCCATTTTCTTCCTCGAATTTGCATTTCGATCGGTTCTTGAATTGTTAATAAACATTATTTCTCTTCTTAAAATAAAAATTGAAATATCCATATTAAAATGTTGTGAACATTACTAACAACACAATATCTAGAATTAGTACAGAAGTTTCTAACATTCAACACATATATAGTATATAAATGTGTATACGTAAATTTATTTGCAAGTCAAGATTACTCTCAATTAGAAAAACCAAGCCAATATATAACATTATCATATGGCTAGTTGTAATATATTGTTGTGAAATTAGGGCCTTAACGGCAGCAGATGATAACACTTTAAGAGTTTTCTAAAGAAAAATACTTCGCAAAATAGGGGCCTCGGTGGCCTAGTCGGTAAGAGCGTATTAAATATGTTGTAAACACGGAGGGAGTGTGGTTTTGAATCCCACACATGTCGTAAGAGTTAATCCCCCTTACGATATTTATAGCCACGCCTGAACAGGAGAGGCGGTGTAATTTCTTGTTCACATTTATGTGGCAGACAAATACATAAAAAAATTAAAAAAAAAAAAAAACTTCGCAAAAGTTTTAGTGCTATAAGACTCAAAAATGGAGAATATAGAAACAACCTAACAGCGAAATCAAAGAGCTTATAAGAAATGTGAACAATGTGTGTTTTGTAAAGGCGCATCAACTTCGTTAGACTGGTCATGTGGCAAGAACAATAACACGGCACAATATAGCGTTTTTCACACCATGCCATATAACAACAGAACAAGAAACAGACCTAGAACGAGATGGGCAGATAAATATGAAAGTGATGCTAGTAATTTTAAATTGAAAGTCAACGGCTCAGATTAGAGAAATGTGGAGGAGCATAGCGTGGAAGCTAGAATTCACCCCAATATATGATGATTAAATAATAAATTAAGAAAATATTATACTCACCCATATTGCATTACACAGTCTTTTAAAATATTTTTTAAATTATGCAAATTTCAAAAAAAAAAAACACAAAATCACTGTCTTTAATTCAAGTGGCATAAATCAGCTGTTTTCATATGTCATATACAATACATATTAATATAATTTTTCAGTGAAAAGTTCGGACAAAAAGTTTCGTTTATTTTAAATCATTCAAATTTATCTTTTTAATATTTTCAAAAATTATTAAAAGATGTATTTATTTAATTGTATCTGTCATTTCATTGACAAAAGTAAGTGCCGTCTTTTAAAGAATACATAAAGCTTACACTTTTGAAATTTTACGAAAAAAAAAAAAAACATATCTGACATTAAGTTTTTTTTTTTTCATTATTTAATTGTTGGATCATTTTGATCCAAAATATAATTATTGGGTTATCAAAAAAAAAAAAAAATTTTTTTTCTTGTCTTTGTTTTTATTACTGAATTCAACTTATAATTATTTAACTGCCTTTTTATTTAATAGATAGAAGAATTTTTATATTTTGTAACTATTTTACTTTAGTTGATTATTTGTTGTTGTTGTTGTTGTTGTTATTATTTTAATTCTTTTGTTTTCTTTTATATTATTGCTATTGTTTAATAATTTTTCATTTTTCATTTTTAAATTTGGTCCAGATGTATATAATTTTGGACGAGAAAAGATTGTTGAACAAATTATATTATAATTCAAAAGTGGTATTTAAGTTTTTTTTTTTTTTTTTTTTACCATTATTACCATTTTTTTTTTTTTGGTTCTTTTATTTCATATTATGGTAGCTAAAAATACAAGTAGTGCTTTTTAAAAAGTAATTTTATTGATGTTATATGTTATATACCTATATATATATATAATGATATATAGGTATATAATAATATATTATATGATATTCTGTTATTAAATCGATATTAAATAGGTGAAGGTCGTTTAATTTATACTATTAGATGTTCGGATATGAATTATTATTGAAAATAAAAAAAAAAACAAAAAAAAAAAAAACAATTTGAGGAAATATTGGAATTTATTTAAACGTACTTACTACTTATATTGTTATATTATTATGAGTTCAGACGACAACTGTTAATTTAACTAATAATATTTTTTATATTATTTTATAGATTTTTCCATTTTTTTTTTTTTTTTTTTTTTGAACAATGCTAGAAGGTAAATAAATTGTTTATTTTAAATCTGATTTAGTAAAGCAAAAAAAAAAAAAATCAGATTGTCGAATCGAGAGTATAAGAAACTTAAGTTTAATTTAATTTTTTTTTTTTATTAATAAAATAATAAAATTTGTGTTCGTTATTATAATTTTAAAAATATTCTCTATTACAGGTATTTGATTGCTACATAATTCTAGTGCGGTTACATGAATTTATGTTCAAAGAATTATGACCACAAAATGGAAGGAAAATGCTCTCAAAATTTTAGTGTAATAATTTGGTTATGAATTATGGCCCCAAAATGAAAATGAAAAAAAAAAATTCCAAAAAATGAATCATTGATCCGAAACAAAATATTTTAGAGTATAACTTATGAATGCGAAAATCCAATTTAATGATCAGAAAGGTTTATAACACTTTTTAAATGATTTTTCAAAGATGGCCAGCGAAAAACAAGATATTATCATTTTTCAGAAGGTTTACAAGGATTGTTAATACTCTTTTCTGAAATTTTTTGAAACAAGATTAAAATTCTGATTTAGTAACCGCAGCAATACAGTTTTTTCAATATTAAAATTTCAATAAGAAAGGAATGATTGCAATAGGATTTTGGAATTTAAAAAAAAAAACATCAAAGAAAAAAATGTTTGAATGAAATGTTTTCGTAATTAATTATGACCCCAAAATCAAAATGAAAAACAAAATAGTAATTTGGAAAATTTGGAAAATTTGGAAAAAAGCGAAAATTTGGTGCTTTATACATATAAAATATCGCCCCAAAATCCAATACAAAATTTTGGGTAATTTTATCATTTTATTTTTAGGCAATAATTTATGGGGCGTAAATTTGCGGAGTCTCCTAGAACTATTACTAAAATGGTGTTCAGAGTTTTTGTTATTGTACTGAAACTGCTAAACTTTGCTCAAAATTTTCCAAAATCATTGCCATAAATAAATATCATGAAATAAATCGATAATCAACAACGCATTTTTGAAAGGTTTGAAACTTTGAATTATAAAAAAACTCTGAATTTAAATATTAATTTAAAAATCATTTTGGAATATTGGAATGAGAATAAAATAATTGCCTTTATGATTTCAAGCAAAATAATATTTAAAATTTAATAATAATTAATTTTAATAAAATATATTTTCAATTTATTGCACAATATTTAAAATTAAACTGTGCGCGATTATAGATAAGAAAAAAAACAAAAAAATAAAACGCTGCTTTACTGCAACAAATGAAAATTCATTTCATTTTTCATTCGCAAAATTATTTTTATAAAAAAAATTAAAGCAAACGAAAAAAAAGGAAAATATAATGTAACTTTTACAAGGTTTAAAATAAAAGTATAACCAATTATTGTTGATATCTTAGAATCTTGAATCTCCAATGAAAATAATATTTGGTACAATTTAAATATAAAGCATTAAAAAATTTCTGTTACTAAAAAATGCAGTTTTTTTTAAAAATGTCAGTTGATGTTTTTTTTCAATATTAAGGAAACAGTTTTTAGTTAAAAAAACCATATTTAGCATATTTTAGCATATAGAATTCATTAGTAACTAGAATATCACGAATGTGGAACCATCTTCCACCTCATGTGTTTTCTAAAATGCGGGGTAATTACATTTTTAATTTACAAAGGCCTAAGGAGAATGTAAACATCTGCGTTTATCTTATTCCAAAAGAACATTAAATCTATTTTTGCTCCATAACAGAATCTTTCCTTATCCAAACTGTACAATAGTGATGGAGAAGGTGTTTAGATGTTTGAAATTTCATACGTTGATGGAGAAATCGTGCTCGTGCTCGACTTTCGATGATTTCAACCTACTCCCGTAAAAAAAACCAACAAAAAAGAATATCAAATATTCAAAAAAGTATTTTTAAGCTTAAATAGATAAGTCAAAAAGTTATTTTCAAAATAAATTTCTCATCTTAAGTTACAACACATAACAAGTTTGATGTTTACCAAATCGAAGGGGAATTTTGGTTAAAATTATTTAATTAGGTATAAGCATTTTAAAATGCTTTTGCTTCTTTAGGAGTCATACTGGTAGAAACTATTATAGATTCAAAAACTAACATTGAAATAAAATGAGAATTTTAATCATTTTAAAAAGCCCCTATTTCAGAAATTGAAAACTGTTATTTATCCGCTGCCTTTGAAACACCATTTAGACCAATAAATATTTTCCGAATTAAATTTTGTAAAAAGCACTTCAGCATCTTAGCCTTCGATTAAGCTTTACTTTAAAAATTGAAATGCTGTCTGGGTGCTAGTTGCTTCTTTCTATTATGTATAAGAAAACCGTTGCAAAAAAAGACGTATCGAATCATGCAATGAAAGAAAAAACTTTAATGATATTATGTGTTTGGGTTCACTTTTCCACCTTTTTAAAATGACTTGAAAGTCACAAATATGACCAGTTATGTTTACAGTATAGATACGATATATAATTGAATTTTTTTTTTTGAGAGTTTCTAAAAAATCTAAGATAAAACGCAATGCAATTAAAATAACAATGAAAATAATAGTAAACTAAAAAATAAATTTTATGTATCAGAACGACTTACCCTAAAGAATATAAAATTTAAATTTAAAATAATCAATATAAAAATAATTTAATGACAACAGAATTAGAAAAATATTTAATTGTACAATAAAAAAATAAAAATCAAACATTATTTGAATTTTAAATGGGTACATATACATACAACAGTATCTGCATCTGTAATGAAACAATAAATCAAAAATAGAGAGGGTTGAAGAGAGAAATATAAATAAAAAATCACGTTATTTTGTTTTTTTTTTCTCTACTTAAGTTTTGTGTACGTCATGATTTGCGATTTTTCTTGCTTTATTGTTAGTACGTTGCATAACACGTATAATAGTGGGCAATCGTGTTTCGCGCAAGTTGTAACCCCCATTTTTTTTTTTTATTAATAGTAATAATGTTAAAGTTTATATTTTATGTTTGGTTTATGTAAAAATTTTGTATACGTAGTTTTGTTATTTAAGGAAATTCCTCCAAATATTGAACTTTCCGTTGTAATATTGATTTATTAACTTAACTTCAATATTTAAGCTTAAATTTAAGTATAAAAGTCAAATTTTGATTGGTAATCGTGATAAATTTATTTAAAGGATAATTATATATATATATGTATGTCAAGATATATTAGGTAGAAATTCAACTTGATATATCCCATAATTACATTTAAACAACTAAAACAGTTTTCCTTTTAAATGTAGTATCAAAATGAGACTTCAAATTCACCGGAACTTGGGATATGTTTACGAAAAGGGTAGCTGCAACAAAAATTTTTCAGGATTATAAGGAAGGAAGAAAAATATTTTAAACAAACATGTTAAATTTTCCTTCTTCAATTTTCTGAGTACCCTTTGACATTATTAAGTGTTGGGAACACATTCCTTGATAGATTGCTTCATACAAGTACAAATTGTCCAAATGAAATTTTCTTGATTGGATTATATACTAGAAGGTAGATTTCCTTTTACATTAACGAACTGAATTCTGAATCTTAATAATTGCTTTTAGTACTAATAAGACTATTTCGAAATATAGAAAATTTTAGTTAAGATTCTATTGCTTCTGTAGTTATTATTTAGGTCAAATATCATATACTTAATTATTTTTTTAATATAGTTAGCTTTAAGTCTTATTCCTGATTCTTGTTTTCCAAATTGTGCTGATTGCAATTCCAAAACTATGGCACTTAAATGCTAGTCGCATAAGATCTTTAATCTTAAATAAACTAATTTCTTAATTTAATAATTTGGTTGATGTCAATATTTTGAATAACAGCCTTGTTTTATGTAGGTACCTATATTCGGAATGAAAACCTCAATTAAGTTAATTTAGAAGTGCAACCTTGATTACCGTTATAGTAAATATAATAACTAAGATGTTTTTTTTTTTAACATTATTCAAAATATCAAACATTATAATATTATGTATGTGTTACTATTAGTTTTTCTTTTGAAGATTTTATTTTTTTATTTTGCTCTAGATAAATTTATACTAATGAATTCCGATCAAACTCGACCACACCCGTGTTGTACATTAAATTATGTTTCTCTATTTTTATACTTGTTATAAATTATGAAGAGTTACAGATTTTATGCATTAAAAAAAAAAAAAAAACAAAAAAAAAAAACTTTAAAATACGAGTATGTTACTTAAGAATAAAAACTTTTTAAATGTATTAAGTGTGTTCGAATGTGAATAGGGTAAAAAATTTGATTACAAAAAAAAAATATTTTTAATGCACGTCATTTCTTTTTTGTACTAATACTAAGCACGAGCGAAAATAAAACAAAAAATGTGTTACTAGACAAGATAAAACCGATTTAACATTTTATTATTATTAGTGATTCTTATTTAAGTTTAAAAAATTTTAAAAGACATTGGTTTAATATTGCATAATTTTCCTTTAAAATATAACGTATTTAAAAATCCTTTTAAAAACGAAGAATAGATTTACTCTTTTCAATAGCAAAATTGCAATTGCAATTTTGTGAGTAATAACACTTGTTCAGATGAGATCAAATCGCCGATGCCACCTCTTAAAACATTCCACCGCACCACTAAAGGGGCCTCAAGTGCTCATGTCTACTATGTGGGACTTCCTAAAGGGTACTCTACCGTTTATAGCAATTCGTTTGTTGTCCTAACTGCAAAAATATGGAATCTATTACCATCCTTTATATTTCCAAAAGTTGATGATCTTTTGATTTACACAAATTGAAGTCGAATTTTAACAGACTTATGATGCAATTACCATCTCATTCCGCTTTATCCGCATTTTTCTCGTCCGTATCCTATCCAAATTAGTCTTAACTACTTTTTAGTACAAGAGAACATATTCCTAGATTGAGATTATTGAATAAAAAAAAGAAAAAATATCTGTACGAATCTATAGCATTTTCGTTCATTTAAAATACATTATCACTTTATTTTTATTATTATAAAGGAACATTATGAAAACCTTGGTTGTGTTGGAGATATGTAAATTGATAGCTAATTCAAGTAAGCGATCCGATCTCATTTAAAAACAATACGGAACTTACAGATCATTTAAAAATATTTTGGATGGATCGTGACACTAGGTTTTTTAGTTTTTGAACTGAGTCAATTTAATTACAAATTTTGGTGTTACTGCTCGAAATAGGAATTGCCTGTTATAAAAAGTAGTTGTCATAATTTTTGGCTTGAATAAAAAGACTCTACTTCCTATGCTCTTTTTTATAATTAATTTAGTACATAACTTACTAAAATGAAGTTGTTAAAAAAAAGCTTGGCTCTTGTCTACGATAAAATGTTGCAAAATTAAAAGTTTAAATAAGATTTTAAATAAGTTTGTAGAAGGTTTTTTCGGGTTATTTTACTTTCTTCTTTTGGGCTAAGAGTATACCTGTATTATATTTTAAATATTTAAAGAACATTTTAGATATAATAAACAATACATTATTAAAGAGTTTAGTATCATTTTAAAATTGTTGTATAATTTTAAATATGGATTTTCAAAATGATGTCAGAATCATATTGACACCCCATTATATTCCTATCACTTTAAATAATATATTATTAAATAGCAAACTGTAAATGAGCGTTTAAATTCCAAAACTAGTTATTACTTGTATCTGCAAGTATGCACACAATTTTCCGTTTTACATTTTTTGTGTTTTTTTGTTTTCTTTTTTTTTTTGCAAGCAATAGGGTGTGGTAGACAGAATTACGCGGGTCTGGTCTCTTTTTTTTATAAATCAAATTCTATATTTTATTTTTATTTTTTAATTTTTAAACTGATTTTTTCTACCTTTATAATAACTAATTCTTCGTTAAGTTTTTTTTTTTTTTTTGAACCAAACACAAATGCTCGAGATCCAGTCGAACAAAATTTAACAAAACCATATTCAACAGCTAATAAATAGATAACACAAAAGCTTTATTTTGAAGGTACATATATAGATAGTATAGGCATATATTTAAAATCATTAGTTCGAAATTCAAATTTTTTTGAATAGTCAATTGAACTGATTAAAAATACTTAGTATATAGTTTGGTTTACGATTATTGAACCAACATTTATTTGAGCATCAAAAATATTATTGGTACAATACATAAAAAAGCAAAAGGAATAAATAAAAAACAATGAATACGGAATGTATAGGTATTTTTTATATAAAAAAAAAAAAAAGAAAAAAAAAAAAGAAAAGAACATAAATGCCATTCGCATCTAAATATTTAAATTTGCGCCATAGAATTTTGATTTATTATCAATATTTGCATAATGCCATGCACTAAAGTGACTACATATAATAAAATATAATATATATTCACTTATTTACTTTTTTATTTAATAGTTTATATAGGTATGGTATATTTATGGCATAGCTAGTATAGGTAATCAATAAACGATGGCGCTTATTTTTTTGTTAATATTTGCGCCAAATGTTTGTAAATATTTTTGTCGCACTTTTGTTATGCGCGTACAAAACATAATTCTAACAGTATAATCAATTTTTTAATACGTTTATGACACTTTAAAAGGAAACGAGATAGATATGTAAAAAGTATATTCTAATATATTATATCCATGCTTAGAATTGAATTTATGTTTTATCTATTTTGGTTATAAGAGTTTTAATCCGTCTGTACGTCCGTACGATAACTCCAAAAACATTTGAGATTGGATTTTCGAATTTTATTTTTTAATAAATGACACCTTTGCTCTTAAAATTGAACAAGTTCGACTGGTAGGTTCGAGTAACTGCCATTTTTTTAACCTCCTTTTTATATGAACATAACTAACATCAGTGTCCAATTAAGTTGAATTTCTTCTAAAATTTTTTTGAAAGAAATTAAGATTTCTGCCAACAATTTTTGTAAAATATGGTTTGTTTTAGGTAACAGATTCGAGTAGCTGTCATATTATAACTCCAAAATTTACATAAATATATCTTTAGTACTAAATTAATTAATTTAAATATCTAAAATTGTTTAAAATATGATTAAATGCTATGGAAACACCTTCAAAAAATACAAGCAATGAATATTGAAATTAACTTTCTTTAAACGAGATAATATTATCCTAACATATTATGTCCGTACCATCATCCTAAAGTTGATACTTTACCTCGTTTTATTAAATTTTGTATTGAAATTAATTTATAGTTGTGTGAGGGTGGAATTTTTAAGTCTAAAAATAAAATTTAGTAACTCCACTGCAGTACAATACGAATGTCAAAGGTGGGAGACTAGATATGGCTAATATAAGTATACGTAAGTCTTAATCTACCGATTCAATATCTGAAAGTTGTTTTAGGATAGTTTATTTTTTGCTAATAATAAATTATATATTTTGTTATTATTTTAATTTTTTTTTAATTTTTAGTATTTAGTTAAATAGCAAATAGTTAAAGTTATGTTTATGCATATCTGACATGTCTGATATCAGCTTTTTTTTTTTAATTTGTTTTTGTTTAAACCTAAGTAACTTACGCTTACTTATTTATTTTTTAATGCATATTATTGTGCATACCATATAGGTATATTATTTCATATTTTGCCAATCGATATCAAATAATTGCCATTTTTCAAGCAATTATCAAAAAAGTAATAGCAAAGTTGCATATAGAAGTAATGGCTTCGAATAATAGTACTAATTTCTTTAGCTTGTTGAAATTTTAACACTTTATCTTTTACATAAAAAATTAAAAATTGTTGAATCATTCAATATATTATTCCATTTAATGTATTTGAGGTCAATCGAAAAGAAAATTTTTCAACATTATTATGCAAATTATACTGCAAGAATTGATTATTAGTGTTGGCATAGTATTTAGTAGAGAAGGTCATAGTAGAAAGTATAGTAGAGAAGGTCAACAGAATAATAACATTTCAGTGATTTCTAAGGCAATTTTTTAATCTACGTATTGAGACAAAAATTAGTTACTTTTAATATGGATAATTATTGACATAAGTTGCGTATCCTATGAATGTTTTTCAGAAAAACTTTTTTTATTATTTTCATTCATTCATTTTTTGTCCGCTCGTTTGTCTGTTTACAAAATTTCTGCACCGTTAAAGGTAGAGCAATAAAATTTTAAACATGGGTACCTATGTCTCTTAAGAAAATTAAATGATGTAGAAAACATTTTTTATGTTGACTCATCCATTATAGCTATAGCCTTTTAAAGATTGAAAAGCTCTGTTTTCTAATGTGTATATTTCAGATTCTGCTTAATATTTTTTCCATCTAAATTTTTAAAGGGTCAAAATCTAAAAATTTTCTATTTTTAGATACCTGAAATTTAGGCACCTGTAAACATTTTTACAAAGTAAAAAATAAATATTAAAACTCTAACATTAATATATTTTTATATATTATGTTATATATTTTTATATATTATGTTAACAATTTTTCTTGAAAATTATTAAGGGTATCTTTGAAATTGAAGAGAGTGCCTCTGCTTCTTGATTATGCACAATTTTTCCTACTTAAATAATTCTAAGTAAACTTAGAAATTTTGGTGGAAGTGACAATACTCTAAACTGTTTTTATAATTTTTCTAAAAATTTAACTTTTTAAAAATTTTTGGTTTACATTCTCATTTTGCACAATTATTGCGTTGCCTGTAGTCATCATAAGAATAGGTAAGTCACAAGACGTGATGTGCGGGCTTTGTATTTTATTTATATTTAATTCAAATTTTTTAAATGACTGGTTGACTTTAGAACTTTGATAGAGTAATCCTTTGACTCATCCATTTATATTTCTTCTAATTATATTTCATTTTTTAAGTTTCGAAAATTATTTAATAGATAACGGTGTAAACTAATTAATTATTCATAATTTTATTAAGTGAAATTTTTTAAGTGATATGAAAGTCTCTTTAGAAAACAAATTTCAAAATAATATATCAGAATAACATAATTTTAATATTATTATCTTAGATATGAATTGTGGATATCATTTATATAAACAAATTTATATTTAATCGAATTGTTCAAAAAAAAAAAAAAAATCTTAATAAAATCTTTAAGTTTGCTAAAAACAAAAAAAACATTTAACAATTGAAGAACAAAATTGGAATGATAGTGAAATTTTTCAAATAGAATTTATTAGACCTCGATCTTTTATTTTATTGAAGAACACAGTAAAAAATGAAAATTATAATCCGATAATTTTGAAAAAAAAAAATAGTTTTGAATTGTTATAAATAAATTAAAGATTTTCATCTTTTTGACGAACGTTTTTATAATAAAAATGAATAGGTTTTTTTTTTTTTTAAATCAAAACTATTTCATCAATTTATTTTTGTTTTTTTTCTTATTTTTGTTTTTTTTTGTTTCTAATCAAATCTCTTTTTTAATTCATCATCATCAACTTCTTCTTTTTTTACAAGCTCTTCTTCTATGATCATTTCTTTTTTATTTTTTTTCATAAATTTTTTAATTGCCTTGAGGTATTTTACACCTTTATACTTATGCAAACCAATTTACATACTTCTTAATAAACAAAATCATCAATCTTAAAACCACAAAATATTTCTTTGAAATAGAGAGTACCTAACATTAAATTCATGCAAAATGTTTCAAGCCTATCCAATAACAGTATTATAATAATAATAGAATTTATAAAGTATTTTAGGATTTTTTACAAACATTTTTTTTTGTTTCAACATAGTGCCTATTATTTTAACAATGGAGGTAACCCTACGAAGTAAAAAGAAAATCTGTATAGTAAATAAAAGTCTAGTAAAAAGTACAAATTTGAATCTTTAATTTGAATCTTCTAGTATTTGAAATTCTACTAAAAAATATATGAATTTTTAATAAGTTTTATTTTTCGTTTAGGAGATAATTTGCTACTCAAGCTCTAGAAAAGGATATTTTTATACAAATACAATAAGAGATTCTTTTGTTTAATATTATTGCAGGTTTAGGTAATGGGGAGAGGAATTGAAGATAGAATACATATTGGATTGAAGCATGTTTCAAATTTTAGCGGTTCTTACAATAAATGAGGTTTCATAATTAGTTTTCAAAGTACTAGGAATTTCCCCGGCATATAAATAATCATATGGAGTCTTTCTAATGTTGCGTTGGAATTGTTTAAAGGGGGATATTATTGCTTTTTAGATCAACAGAACAAATGTCATTAAAGACAATATATCTATAAAATAAAAATAATGCTCCAATATTTCGATGTATGGTAAGAGGAGTAATTAAAATTACTTAAATTACAGTGTCGCTAATTAGGCATAAGATGCGGTTTTAGATTTTATCCAGGCACCCTAATACAGGTTGAGGGTCAGTTCATATTTAGTAGTCGTACTCCAATTTAGGTCGAATATAATTAGATTTATTTATAGTTACAGTTAATATTATTATATAGAAGAGTTTTCTTTAAATACTTATAAGCCAAAATTATGTTAAAAATGAGCTGAGTCCTAAAGAGTTCTATTCATTAAATTGACTTTTTAAATGTCTAAATTGAGGATCAAATATTGGAGATGCATTAGACGTAATTTGTATTCCAAACCAATAAACTTGAATTACTAGAATTTTTTTTTATAATTTGAAATGAACTAAAACTTTTATTTAGTTTCTTATTATACGTTTTTCTTTGCAAAAAAAAAAAAATACCTGTCATACAAAAAAAAAAGACCAATCAGTAATTTTTTGTAAAATTATAATTAAATCGGTACTTGACTAATTGAATCAAGATAAATTTCTTGCATAATAATAATATGATAGTACTGATTAATGAATTCTAGAATATCATGTATTTTAAATGGATACAATAATAATGACAATAATTGTAATTAAATATGATACATATATAATATAAAATGTAATTGAAATGTAAAGTCATGCTCTTCTGTTTTTTTTGTTTTTTGAGATATACTACAAAGCTATCTTTAAAAATTTTTTTGAAAAAATTCCATTTTAGTATTACATTGTGTTCGTACGGCTGTCTGTTCGCCCTTTTGTTTATTTTCATCTTTAAATTTTGTGTATAATAAACATAATATCAGCTACTATCCTTCTAGAACTAATGGAGCTTAAGTTAATTAAGTCTTAAGTCTATCCAAATATGGCGGTAAAGTAAGTGGATCAGAATAGATCAAGTGTACTATTTTTAGAAACCTGATGGGCATTATTTTTTTAAAGTAAAACAAAAACATTAAAATGACTTGTCTTAACCATAAACTTGTCTTGTCCAAAGCAGACGGGTCTTACAATTTTAAAAGTATATATTTCAAAAATAACTCATAAATCAAAATTATAATAATAATTCATCAATCAACACCAACATATTTATATGATATGTATAAAATATACAATTCATATATTAACATACTTAATTATTTAATTACTGATATACTTACTTCTCCTTTACATATATTTACTGTAATATTTTTCATTCCAATGTATCCAACCTAGGTATATAATTGTATATATGAACCTATGCAGTACATATCGGTTAACATTGTGTATAAAAATATAAATCTATAGGTATTTTCTTCATTGTAATGTACATGGTGTTATAAAATTATTTAAATTCAATACTCAACAATTGTTATTATATACTTAATTATTTACAGTAAAATGGTACTTATATAGAACATAAAACTTTAAGAGTTTTCTTTTTAAAGAAACCCAAGTTTTCGATAAACTTAACAGCATTTGTCGGGTCTTTATGCTTATATCCTTTCTTTTTTTAATTTATAAGATTTCTGGCAATTTTGGTCTTTCTATACTTATTTCGATATAAAATACTTATTTCTAAAGTTGGGATGAAAATCATTCAAGTTGCACGTTTCTAGATTAATCTTTACTATCGTAAATTTTTAAAAATTCTTGAAAAAGAACTGCATACGTGGCAATAGATTTAAATATCAAACGTAATAAGATGCGATGCGTATCAAACATAGTAAGATGCATTCTTTTTTGATCGAATCAATATGAGTTATTTAGATCATTATCATTTAAAAATTTTTATATTAAACAGTTTCTAGAAGGAACTAACATTTTTTTAATTTTTTCTCCGTTTCATACTACGATCTTTTGCAAGGAAAACAGGCCATCCACTAAGTGACTTATTATTCATATTAACCTTAGCTTTAGTTTCTTATAAATGTTTATTTTCATTAAGCTGCCATTGGTTATTATGACAGTAGCTATTCCATAAGATTATTAAAAACAAAAATTAAATTATTAAATATTTAGCAATTTAAAAATTGAAAATGAGTAGGTAGATAACAATTAATTAGTTAAAAAAGAAAGATTTACGTTACTAAACCGCTATTCTCAACTATTTGATTTTAATAGATATTTAATTCGTCATTATAAGCATCTAATAAATAAGGATTTCAATTATAAAACTATACATAACTCTGGAATGGTGCGGATTCTATTATACGATTTAGCTAATAACACAACATGGTCCTGAAACTTATTTCATAATATTTAAAATACAGATTCGTATACCTCTATCTTTATAAGTTCCTTTAGCTAGTTAAGAAAACGCTGAATTTACGAGCAATTTTTCAGAATTTATTTTGATAAACGTAATTGTCTCCTTTTATTATACCCTACACTTAAAGTATAGTGTATATTAACTTTGATATGGTGTTTGTAACCACCAAAAGGAAGCGAGTTAGATATGGACATGTATATATATTCTGAATCAGGATAACCTCCTGAGTCGATTTAGCGATGTCCGTCCGCCCGTTCGCACGATAACTTAAAAACTAGTGAAGCTATCTTGATGAAATTTATATAGTAGGTTACTAATTAAGAAGGGAAGACTAAGTTCGAATCTAGACAAAATCGGTCCGTGGGTTCGGATACCTCCCATACAACTCCCAAAACCGAATACGCATATCTTCGAAATTAATAAAGATAGAAATTTTACATTTGATACGATTGTGCTGTTTCCCGAATCCCTGATTTGCCTAAGACTTGAAATGAATTGGAATGGTTGTTCGGGTATCTGCCACACAACTCCCAAAACCGAATACGCATATCTTCGAAATTAATAAAGATAGAAATTTCATATTTGATACGATTGTGCTGTTTCCCGAATCCCTGATTTGCCTAAGACTTGAGATGAATTGGAGAGGTTGTTCAGGTACCGCCCATACAACTCCCAAAACCGAACAAGCATATCTTCGAAATTAATAAAGATAGAAACTGCAAATTTGATACGAGGGTATTGTTTCCTGAATCCCTGCTTTGCCTAAAATTTCAGATGAATTGGAATGGTTGTTCGGGTATCTGCCACACAACTCCCAAAACCGAACAAGCATATCTTCGAAATTAATAAATATAAAAACTTGGTGGTTCGCGTGTCTTCACACACTTCCCAAAACCTAACAAGCATATTTTCGAATTTAATAAAGATAGAAATCTGAAATTTTGTACAAAGGTTGTAAAAGCATTTATTTTTTTTAGCTTGTATTAAATACCTAACTAAAATAATTTATGGATTTTTAATTTAATTTGAATTTTTTAGGTGTAGGGTATAAATAAGTCGGTTGCATCGACTTACTGTTAGTTTTACTTGTTTAAATAATATATAATAGTTTTCTCAGTTATGCATAACCTTAAGTTAGAACCTTAAAAGGACTTTAAAAAATTAATTTAATTTAAAATAAAAATTATATTCATTAAAAATAAAAGAAATAAATTATTTTTACCTTGGTAATGAAAATGCACAACAAAATTTTTTGAAAGTTGAAAATACTACTCGTACATATATAAAACAAAAATAACATCTTTAACAGATTTCAATATAAACTTCCACACCTTACATTTTATTTAATTTAAACAATTTGTTGATTAATTTTGCAGTGCATTAACCACACCATAATTATCATATTCATTTTAATATCTTAATTTATCGACAGATCAATTAGACTACAAAAATACACAATTTTAACAATTATCATACAGGGTATGTCCATTTAAAACAAAAACAAAATATTGTATAATTTCCATTAGTTGCTCTTACAATTTTTATTTAATTTTTAAATGAACTGTTATTGTTGACCAAGAAAATATTTTGCAGTTTAAAAATGCATTAAATGACCAATAATTATTTTGTTAAATTGAACAAGTTTGTTAGGTTAAACAAATCGAATCAGGCAACCTTGTTGAGACTTGTTCTTGGCAATTATTATAACAGTCCAATTGATAGACCATTAAGGGAGTTATTTAATATATAAACGATAACTAACCATCTTTTCGAAGGATCTTCTAAGATTTAGAAGTGTGGCTGACTTAGAATGGGTGGCTCCTGGGGTTGCCTTGAATTTAGGATATTGCAATGGTAATAATGTCAGAAAGCAATTAATGAAATGACAATCACCAAAACAGTATTTGAACATAGTGTAGAACGCAAAGGAAAACTGCTATAAATTAATAATCAGATGTCAAATTATGGTAAAAATTACTTGAATACAGGCGTATTTTAAATAGGACAAAGTGTACGTAGAATCTCCTAAAGTCAATGGAAGGAAAGGCTAACATTCAATTCACGTATATGGCTCCTAAAGAAGAGAAAGCAGTATCAGAAAGAATGCATGTAACTGAATACTTACTTTTTCATTTTTCAATTGCATTATAATGGTATGCATTTCTCAATATTGTCAGAAATTCTTTAACACAACAGGAAACATATAAAAACAAAGTTTTTGTCGTTAAAATTTAAACATTACCATAAGTTATAACAATCTTATTTAAGTTTTCTGTACAAAAAATACAGAATGTTTTAAAAACCTTTTTTTTTTTTAAAAAAGATTAAAGTTGTACAATGGATTGACCAATAATAATAAAATATATTATATTTTTTTATATTATTTTAAATCATTATCATCAAACTTAAATTAAATTAAATGTAAATTTTAATATATGCTTTTTAAATTTATATTTTTCATATATTATCATTTCTTAGTGGCACTCCTTCTACATTTTGTAATGTGTTTAAAAAATAGCAGGAAAATTTAAAATGAAATTATTACAATTATCATAAGAACTTGCCAATCAACAGCCTATCCTATCTTGTATAAAATATGAAAAGCGCCAGTCTTTAGTTTTTTAAACTTTAAAATAATAAATAAAAAATTGTTCATCATGATACAAATCTTATCTACAATAAATAAAAATGTAAGAAACGCAATAAAATATATTTTCGAATGTGGCGCAGTGAAATAAACTGAAGCTTAATAATACCATAATGGCCTTATTTAGTTTAAAACGAATTAATGTAATATCAGTGATTTTTAAAAATAAAATCGGTTCTCTTTAAATAAAATTATTTAAATCTTAAAAACAATATTAAATGGTTTTTTTTTTCTAAGAGAGATAAGAATCTTTCAAAGACACTATAAGAATTCCTACTGAGTATTGTCAAATTCTTGCTGACTAAACCCAACTCCCCTTTAACTAATATAATGGAATGGAACCGTGTCGGCTAACGCAGTAATTGGCTAGGGAGTAGGGATAGGAAAGGATAAGACAAGGATATGGAAACATTAAATTGGAAGTGGGTTTGTAAGGGAACAATGAATCCGTCTATTATTATTACTATTCTGCAAATAGTGACTATAGCCTTCACCAGTTACAATATATAGTAGTATAATATAACACCTTCCTGCATGAGGAATAATTTAAAAGTGATAATTTATTATATAAGTTATGGCTTTGTTTAAATTTTTATTAACAATAATTCTTTAAAGATAACTTTGAAAATTTTTCGAAAACGACATATTCGAAAAATCGAAATTTAATAAATTAATTCTTTAATTTTATTTCGCATTCAATTGCGAATTAAAGCCATGCGACAATGACTAAAACCAAACACAAAATTGTTTCTTTTTGTATTTGGCTTTATTTCAACGTTTCCTCGAATGTTATACTGATCTACTTTAGGTTATTTTTGTTATAAAGTTTTGTATCAAAAAATACACAATTAAGTTAAAAAAATAAAAATAAATTAAAAAGTTAACAACAAAAATGATAATCACAAAAAAGACGTGTCAATTTCAATCTAGTTATTCCACCCATTTCGAATGAAAACCAAGGCACACTTAATGTTGGCTTTAATTTCATGTTGTAAAAACTGCTTAATATTTAAAAATAAAAATCAAGTTCATCTACATATAATACAATAATTAGATCAAAACTTCTTTATGATAAATTTCCTTTTTATCCTTAAAGAAATATGAAAGGAAAAATTTTTCAAATTCCTCGGATTTTACAATTGAAAACAGTTAAACAAGAGGTTTTTCTTTTTATTATATAAATATTAAAATATTAGCAAAAATATCTGGAATAATTAAGTAAAAAAAAACATTTCCTTTAAAAAAAAAATAAAATTCTTTTGCACATTTTTCATAAATTTTTTTATTAATTGCATTCTTTGTGTCCGTCCATACGCTTGTCCACCTGTTTATAAAATTTTTAGACTGTAGAATAATTAAATTTTATCCAGGAATCCAATGAATAGGTCTCTTAGAAAAATAATGTTGTAGTATAACTATTTTATGTAGTCTCATCCAGTATGGCGTGAAAACCCTTCAAAAGTGCAAAAAAGTTTTCAAAATTTTTAAATGTGTATATCTAAGCTTTTGCTTAACGTGTTAGTCTAAAAACGTCAAATGACAAAACATTTTTTTAGCTTTATAAATCAATATTAAAATAATTTAATTTTTTGCTAATGTAATTTGGAATTTACTGTTATGTCAAAACAAAATTTTGAAAGATTTCGCATCCCTTATACCTTTGCAACACTTTTAGATAGAACTTTGAAATGTTGAGTGAAGAAAATCAGAATTAGCATATAAATGAGTTATTCAGAGTTAAGTTTTATACCTCACCGTATTTAAGAGTTATTAAGGGTCAAAAAATTAAAATTTACTATTTTAAACATCTGTGCAAAAACATCTGTGTCTCTAAAATTTAAGAAAATTTACAAATTTTGGTGAAAGCTACATTTATTGTAAACTGATTTTAGCAGTATGTAAAATAAACGATTTAAAAAGATCCTCAATTCCAAAATCTTAATATAATTCAAAGTTTTTGTTTAAGATTAATTTTTGGAACATCAGAACTGCTAATTTGTGCTATTTTTTAAATGATTTTAAAAAATTCAATTCACACTTAATCTTCGGAAAACTCAATTTAGTTAACAAAACCGTTTTCCCGTAGTGGAAATATAATGTTATTAAAACTTTAACTTTTCATCTTACAGATGAAAATGCAAAAAAAATTTTTAATTTTTAATTGGTTTTTATTATTTAAATCGAGGGGCAATTGAAGCATGTGTTTTATATGTATATTTTCGTAGTATACGTTGAAATGTGGAGTCCAGAATTTTAACTGAAACAAAAATGTTACATGTTAAATTTTACATGTTTAAATTTTACATTTTACATGTTATGATAAAAAAAAATATTCAGTATAACATCAGTTTTATTTTGTAATCATTTTAAATATGAGATTTGAAAATGTAGTAGCCTCCAATGGGTAGGACTATTTTTGCACAAAATTAATATTTTTTATTTAATAAATAAAATTTCGTGGACGTACTACAGACAGACAAACAGAACCGATGAACAGAATGAATTTTTTTGTCAGAATGAAATTTTAAAATGTCGTAAGGGGGAATAACTCTTACAACGTGTGTGGGATGTATTTTATACGCTCTTACCCACTAGGTCACCGAGGCCCCTGAATGAAATTTATAAGAGTAATTTTTCAATTCTTGTTTTAATATGTGCAAAAACGGAAACATAAAATCAGTTTAAACGCTTTTATAGACATTTTTAAAGTTTTTTCATATCAATATGTTTTATATTTATAAAAAGTGCCATTTTTGGGTAGAAAAAATACTTTTTAACCAATCAATTTTTGTAATTTTTACCTTAAAATGTAAGTGTAATGTGAATATTTCTAAATGCCTACTTAATTTACTTATTGATAAATTCAAGTTTCTCGTTTGAATCTTTTAATTTTTTTTTTTTTTTCAATTGAAATATTAAAATTTATTTAATAATTCTGTTGATTGTTACTTATTGAAAGAAAAATAACCTGGGTCATGTTTTACATTAAATAAAAACCTTATTATAAATACATCAAAATAGGAATGTTTTTGAAATAATAAAAAATTATTTATACAATTATAAAATATTTTATTGTAGATGCAAAACAAAAAAAAAAAAAAATTGGGTGGGTTGCTCTTTTTCTGTAAAATTCGAAGTGTTAAATTATTATCAAATTTTTATATATTATTGTTACAGAAATTATTCTGCCACTTAAAAACTAAAATTTAACATTCATCAACACTTGCCTCAAAATATTTTTAATTAAAGTAAAGACCAAACCAAAACCAAAATACTTGAGAGAGAGACTTGGAAACATTACATTATTGATTTTGAATTTAGATTAAATAAAACTTAAATAAAAATTACAACACAAAAAAAAAAATAGATTTATTTACTAAATTATAAAAAGGATTTGAATACTTTAAAAAACAACACGAACAAAAAAAGCATTTAAATTAAAGTATTTTTATTGTAAACTTTTATTCAATCAATTTACGAATTAAAAAAAAAAATTTAAGTTTAGGCAAAATAACGGTTTCAGTAAATTTGTTTTTACCCAAGGGACATCACGTATACTTCATCACTGATCCATGAAGACTAAACTTAAGTCATCTGCAAGATATAATAAACAAAAAACAAAATATATTTTTTTTTTTCAAATAAAAATAGTTTAGGCGAAATTAGATAGTTTGCGAAATTCCTAATAAGGAAGATGGCGGATGTTGGTAACTGGTGCATTCAATTTAAATAATAAATTCTTTGCATTATATTTTTGTTTTGTTATCATTTCTCTTTCTAAATTCTGCCTTTTTAATTTTGTATTTTAATTTTTTTTTTTGTTTTTTGCTTTTTGATTTTTGTGTAAATGCACAACATGTCCCTTGAAGCAGTAGCACGATTATAGTTATATACAAAAATGTAAAAACTAAAAAACAAAACTACGTAAGTTATATCAAAAAGCAAAATATAAAAAATAAAATTGATTTGTAATATTTTATATCATCATGCAAATAATAAGATACATAATTTCTTTCGAATGCCATTTGAATTCTTTTAAAGTATTACCACAGCACAACTTCGATTGATAATCACCAACTTCAATCACCGTAATGATTTTCTCATTTTTGCTTGAGACATATCTGCAGTGCATATAAAGCCAAGTGTAACAAATTTATTATATGAGTATTTCACAGTAAAAAATTAATTATTCCTTTTTGAAAAAGTTTTCCTGTTTAGATAGCTATTATTCGTTATTTGTCCATTAGTGCTATATAAATAATTGACATTAATTAAAGTTAATAAAAATATTCAACCAATGGTGTAGTTGTTAAGACACCGGCCTTTCATACGAAAGGTTTCGGGTTCAAACCCCGACTGGGTCATATAGATTTATAAAAAATAATAGACATTTTTCTTATAATATATACCTAATTAGTAGAATATAATTAAATTAAAAATAAGTATATATATCCTATAAATTATAATTATTATTTAATAATTAATATTATAAAATAATAATAAACCATAACTTTTATATAAGATAATAGATGGCATAGAAATAAAATGAAACGTCTAATAGTCTTGAACAATGGCTACAGCCGACTAATCAATGGCTTAGTGAAATTAATGATTATCGAAACTGAAGCTTAGTCAAATATGAATAACAATGACTTATTGGATGCGCTATGCTCCATATTGGAGGCAAAAGGCAAAAACAAAAGGTTAGTAAAAATAATTAATGTCAAAACAACATTATATTAAAAATGCACAACTTATCAATTATATGATCTAAACAAAAAAAATAAACGATTTTAATTCACACTTTATAACTTACAGAATAAAGCTGACTAAACCATAACGTAGTTAGATCTCTTCCAATTTAATTGTATGCATTATTGTATCGATTAATTACTATTAACTATAATTTCTTTATTTTCATATATATTATAAACTGAACATTTACAATTGAATCCATTTGGATATTTCTAAAAGACTACAAACAAAAATAAAAACTAAAATAAATTTAACTGATGATATATTTGTGTATTCATCTAAATGCAAATCGTCCTAAGTTATTTAAACACAAAACAAAAAACAAAACAAAAAAAATCGATTGAAATAAAGTTAGCCACATTTTATAAGTTGTTAATTTGAATACTCTTTTTCTTTTTACCTTTATTTTATCTTTTTCTATGAACAAAAAAAAAAAAATCAAAACTGTTTTCAAAGTTTTTTAAATTGTATAAAGTATTGATGCATTTTTACGTTTAACAATTCGAAGATATCACAAGACACCCAAATCAGCTATGGTGGTCATGGTATGGTATGAAAACTATTATTTCGAGAAGAAAAAAATATTAAACAAAATCTGATGAAATTGTAACAGAATGCCAAGGTGTATCTCTAGAAATTTTTTGTGAATAGAAATATAGATATTTTTTATTGGCATTAAAGATTGTAACTGCTGCTTCCTTGTTTATTTTTCTTTTTATTAATTTTGGTGAAAAAAATTATTTTTCTTTAACTATAAAGTTAACTTAAAACATTTTAGTATAAAATGTTCATTAACTATTCTTCGATACAATCTCTTAAATATGAAAATGTAACAGTTATATTTTAAGCTTCACGGATGCATTGTTATTTTCTATGATTCAATGCACCTCTAAAATTTAGAAAATTCTAGATTAAACCTCTGCAGTAATTTAAGCTCTTCTTCTTCCAATAGGAACTTAGGGCATATATTTAAGGTACAAAGATACAAATTAATATAATATTAAGAAGAAGAATATTTGAGCTTAATCATCGCTCACCCATTTAAAGTGTTGTTAATTGAGCTATGGACAATATTTAAATTACCTCAAACTATGGTTAGTAAATCCTAGTCGCTACATTAAGCAACTGTAACTCGCAACTGAAATATTATTCTTCCCACATAGCAGGATATTGGAAAAGAAATTTAAAATTTTGTTTAAAACCATATTTTTCTCTTCGAACAAACTTAACAACTTCATTGTCCAAACTTCTTCCGCAGACATAATTTGAAGCCATTTCTAATTTTTGATGTCCCTCTGAACAGGGCTATGTTGACATATTTGTAAGGATGCGGATAAATCTTCAGTATTAGTTAAATTTTAAATATATTATTAGAAAACCAATGGTGCACAATAAATTTTATGATTCTAATTCCTAGGTTTTTCTTTTGTTTCAACATGTTTTTGCAGCATTATTACTATAGCACATTGGTATATATTATTTAAACATACTTATCGGCATAAACTATAGACATAGATATGGACGTAAGAATAGACCTTAACAACAGCAACAACAACAAATAATAGCAAAATATTTCCTAATTAATTAATGCTAAATTTCAATTTTACTAAACTATCCTTAAAAAAAACTTTCCAAATTGTAAAAAGTCATTTGATCTATTTTTTCAAAATAAGATTATTGCATTTTCGTTTGATTTTTCAACTTTATCTTTTTGTTTTTTTTTTTTTCTAAAATTATGATGTACCTACCTACCTAAATTTAAGAAAAAGAAAAAAAAAATAATAACAATAGTATTAAAACAATGTTCTCTAAAAGTCCTAAACTCTTAATCTTATAATTAGTTAATCTGTAAAAAAAGAAGAAGAGATGTCTCACTTTTAAACTTAACAATGTTATTTTGATGAGCGTTAATGTTAATCTTTTTAAGTACTTGCTGTCTATTTTTTTTTGAAACTTATGAAAAAGTAATAAAATCATATCCTATTACAAAAATTATTACTTATTTAACTCATACCTTTATATCAACAATATTGTAATTATAAAACACAAAATTTTGTTTTCAATTTTTAATTAATATTCGAAAAAAAAAAAAACAAATTACAACACTATAAAAAAAAGAAGATAATAAAATAATTTTAAAAAAGTTAAATCAGATTACAAAATATTATCTAAACATCTTCAGATTGTTTTTTTTTTTCTTGTTTGTTTTTGTAAAAATATTTAAGTACGCCATCGATTAACTTTAATTTTGATGTTTTGGGAGACATTTTGAAAAAAAAGCGAACGACATCACGAGCAATATCTAACAGCAATACCAAATATAATAGTATCTTAAGCACGTTCGTTCGCTTGCCATTCGATATCATTTCAATTTTAATAAAAAATCAGCTGACTCCACCACAGAACCGACCGCCACTACATGAAAAGTACAATGCTAAAATTTATAGATTTTTTACATAATAATTTATATCAAAGCAAAATTACTTCTAATAATTTAACAACATTTTATTTTATTCAATAACAATAATAAGCAATGAAATCGTAAAAATATATATGCATTCATTCATTCATCCATTTACATTATTATGTAATGTACATGATTTTTTTTTCATTCAAAAATATTAAAAGTAGAAAATAATAAAAACTGTAAACAAATACAAAACAAACACAAGATTAATTATTGAATTTGCTAACAAAAATTTTACCGTTTTAATTTTATGTCATTAACAAAAGAATAATATAATAAGTACATGTATAAGTACATGTATAAGTGTGTAACAACTTTTTCTTAATAATTTTTCTCATAAAATTTTTTGTTACGAAATATTCGTAAAAAACTTAAAAAGTACACTAGTAAACTACCACTTACGGTTGTCCAATTTGCTCCAAAAGCTTATCAATCCGAGATATTTAGGTCAAAACCTTAAACATAAAATTGCAAAAAATTCCGGTCAATCGTTTAAGCTATAAACGTGCCCACAGCATACACACACCCACAGACAGACATCATTCTAAAAAAATTTTTACAGCCTTCTCCACACAGTGCATATTTGCCAAAATCTCGGGTACAAAATTTTAGTATGAAAACAATACCTACCTAATACATTAATGTATGCGGTCGGTAAAAATTAATAGAATTAGATGAAATAATGAAAAGAGGTATCAAATTAAATATGAAAATTATTGTTACATTGTTGCTGCTGCTGCTGCTGCTGCTGCTGAAACGCCTGTCCGATTTTTTTTTCTTCTTTTTTTTCAAATGACCACTCCTTGCCTAGGGGAATTGAATTTTTATTTACATTTATTTTTGTTTAAACTTATTTGAAAGTTATTAATACAATGTTATTAAACATTGGATTAAAAGATTGTAAATTCATTTGGATTTTACTTTTATAACAGAAATTAAAAGCTGAAATGTTTATTGAAAATGTAAAAAAAAAATATATATTTTTATTAAAGTTGAAGACTTATAATATTAAGTATAGACATATTTAAACTCTTATAATCTCGCATTGTCGTGTGTGTATGCCTCTTCAAGACAAAAAGGCGGGAAGAGATTTAAACCATAATATTTTAGAATATTATACATAATTTAAAAGGAAAAGTTCTTAATAACACAATAAAGTTTAATAAATATTTGGTTTAAAATGAAACTATAGACATGCTGTAGTAACATAGTGCTTTCAAATTTTAACTATAGAACATGCTGTAGATTTTTTTATATTTAAGGTCTCTAAGTAAATATAATAAGTAATAAAACTTAGAATAAATGTTGTGGTATAGTTTTCTGCCTAGTAAACAAAGTATTTTCGAAGCGATTCTGAATTTATATATTTATTTATTATTATTATTAAACACATATTATTACATATATAGTCAATAAATACCTAATAACATAATTAGATACACCAACATAAATTTTACTAAACTGATATCTCATAAAATATATGTAGGCATCTCTAACAGTTTCAGCTGGTGGTGAGATGATGTAGATAGATGTCAAAGATAATAGATAATGACATTGTAATAAATAGTGTTGATGACCTGTCCCTTAAATCCAGATAGATTTCTTATTTCTTTAATATATGTAGGTAGCAGATTGTAGATTCGAGTAGCAGAGGGTAGTAGATTTTTTGATGTTTTTGAGTTTTACTATATGGTATCTCAATTAGATTACGGTTTCTCGTAATTCTGCCAGTTGTACCGATCCTTTTGTTTATTGTTAAGTTGTTCTTGAGGTTATTGTGAAGTACTTTATGTACATATTTAGCGTTATCCATCACGATAATTTCACGAATACTGTTTAATTTCATCTCCGAGTACATACTGGTGGCACTATATATTCTCTGTCATAGTTGAACACCATTTTTATAGACTTTGTCAGGACTTAGTGACATTTTTATATTATATAGTCAGCGGATGACGACCAAATAACAACTTTGTATCTCATATGCGATATCACGTTGGCATTAATCAAATTTCTAAGCCAGTTAGCTTTATGTTTGATCTTCTGACAACATCAATTAATTAAGAATAGTAATTTAGAACATATAGGTTTCACGTGCGGTCCCCATTGCAGCTTGCTGTCAATGATCATACCTAAGTGTTACTAATATAAATTAGTGTTTCCACTTCTTCAGGAAGTTTTACTTTTACTTTTCCAGTTCAATATAATCAAAATCAATAATTAAACAATTAACATAATATTATGAACCTATAGGTAACAAGTAATCATTTTTTAAGTAGTTAAATTCATTTATAAGATATTATGTTGTCTTTGATTGTACGAATTTTTTGATTTAATATTGAAGTAATCCTAATAAGTATGAATTTATGCATATCAATGGGGACTTTAATTTATGGTCTTTTTTCTTTTTTTTTAAATATATTTTGAAAATATTATTTGAAAAATTAAATTGAATTTATGTTTAGAAAAAAGTCAGTAAACTTATTACAAGCAATATTATTATTGTGTTTTGTATTTCAATTCACGGATTAATTTGTTATACAATGTAAAGAATTAAAAACTATATTTTTTAAAAAATCGGCGGATATTTCTCAATTTTAGATTCTATTAAAATTTTCTAGGTTTATACCAACAACTAAGTACTAACTAAGTACTAACAGTTTTTAAAATAAAAATGGGCAAATGTCTGCGTTAATGTCTGCAATTTTTGTAACAGATGTATAATCATATGAACTACTATGAATGCGTGGGGGAGGGGGAGACTTTATAAATAATAGGACAGAAACCAGCAGTGTCGCAAAATGTCACTTTTTTACAAGGGTCTTCTACTATTCAATAACTTACCGCATAGAAAACCAAAAACTGAAATAATTTTAAAATATTGAAAAAAAATCTGTAGATTACTTTAGAAATAATACAAAGTAAGTTAATTTTATTTATATAGTATTTATTTACAATTTTGTTAGGTTTATTTTACTGATTAATATAACTATAACTGTACAAAAAAGTAAATTAACTCTTATGAAAATCTCAAAAGGTTTTTGGAAGTAGGACAGCAAAGAAACAAAAAAAAAAATGGGGAAGTGGGACGGTAATGAATGGGGAAGTGGGAACAAAGAATTTGCCTATTATTATTACTATTTTGCTATCAGTGACAAAGTCGTTAACAATTGCAACATATTGTTGTATATAACACCTTCCAGCATTATTTTACAGTGAGAAATCATGAAAAAAACAAAACATTTTGGAAAAATCCTTATATGCTTATATCTGTTTGTATGCACATGTAGATATTAATTTGAAGCCGCAATAGTTTTTTTATCTTATCTTGAAGCTAAACTCAACCCAACTCAACTCAACTCAACAAACAATTCTATCTATTGTACATCTTTTTGATTGATCTATAAACCATGTCTTAAAACAATACCAATCTATAATAACAACAAAAAGATTCAAAAAAGACTTTTAAAATTAAAAGTCATTATTATTTTACCCATCTTCTAACTTGTCGTTATGCTCGTCGTTGAGTGTTGCGTGCGAACTTCGTGGCTTTAATGCATATCAAAACTTTTTATAATTACCTATTCATCTTACTTATATTGCCCTAAATCTCACTCAACAAGGATAATTACCCAAAAGTCATGACACATTGGATATAGGGTTGGAAGTATCATTTCTAATAAAATTCTTTAAAAAAGAAAAGAATGCAAGCAGAAATGTAATATACAACCTTCCCGGTTTCTTATTTTTTTTTCGGTCAATTTACTCATGTTAGTTACTATAAAAGTCATAGTAACAATTTTGCAATTATTACCATCAGAACATCTTTGTTGAGTTTGTATTAATTCTTTAAAAAACTTGAAGGTATACATTTGTAACCTTGCAGCAAAGGTGTTACAGAATTTTATTATCCTGACAATAGTAACAAATTTTTCCTGTTTAAAAAAAAAAACACAACAAAACAAAATAAATATTCTAAGTTTATGATGATGTTTCAGTTATGTTAAGTTGCTAATGTAAATATTAATGCACATAAGATGGCAAAAATAAAGGCAAGAAATTATAGTTTTGTGGATTTAAACTCGTTTTCTATTAAATAGAGTGCATTTTAAGAAATAAATTGTTTTGGCAGTTGAAAGAAAAATTTTTTTATTGACGAACAAAAATAGAAAATTGGTTTTGTAGTTTTTAAAAATAAAATATGTAATTTAGAAAAACACAAAATGACGAGAATGATTAATATAAATGTCATCATGTAGTCATGTGTAGGTAATTGAAAAACAAATATATTGGGTAACACGGTTTTAAGTTATTTTAATAACATAAAGTTTAAATAATCAGTATCAAAAGTGGGGATGCTGTAAATCTTGATCGGAAAATTTTTATAAAAAATCAGATGAAAATTTTTTTCGAATTCGAAACCTTCCTAATGTTGATAACAATCTCAAATGTCTCAATACTTGACGCTTGTTGGAAATTACCCTTGCATGCGTCCGTGTTTACGCATTCTTATTGGAAATCGAATTCAAAAAGTTCTCCTTTGATTAATGCAAAATACTGTGTGTTTATGTGTCAAAAATGTGTTGCACTAATGAGAAGTTTTGAGTCCAAGATATTTGGTTATTTACTCAAACACAAAAGTTCTGTGAATTGTCTTTTTTCCATATAAATCGTACACAAAAGTTAGAAAAATACCACTGCATGCGTTTGAATTGACACATTCTGATCACAAGAGTTGCTATGTCAGAAATATAAATCAACTTCAAAATTGCTCTTCAAAATGTATTATTTTTATTTAGTAAAAGATTTGTTAAAGGATTCTCGTAATGATTGTAGAGTTATCAAAGCATACTGTAGATACTTCACACTGGTATATTAGGTTTCCACTTACCAAAAAAAAGGCTGAACCGCGTCTCTCTACATCGGTAGAATTTCGTTTCGAGTTAGCGTTTCTCTCTTATTTTAGCAGTTTAGATCCTTTATACTTTCTATTTGTATTTTGGAAAAATAATATAACATATTGATATTCCCTGCAAAAGTGGCATTAAATTTAACTCATATTATTTTTTTAACTTTATATTATTCCTCGTCATGGTAAAAAGAAAACAGATGGAAAAAGGAAAAAAGAGATTTCATTTTTTAATTCATCCAATATAGTTTGTAACATGAGGTATTCTATACAAAATTTTATTTAAATTCAAAGAGAAATGAAAAAAAATGTAAATACAATATTGAAATTAAAAGTATCTAATAGATAGAAAAAAAAAATATTTCCTTTACATGACTTTGAAAACCTACGCATTTAAAGAGTTATGTTGTTTTGTTATTCTATATTTAAGTTTTTTCATCGTTTCAACATTACATAAAAACTATATCGTATATAAAATAAATTTACATAAATAGGAAGAACTGAATTATTTATTACTTTGGCGTTGTTAAATATTTCAGATTTTCTAATGCTAAAAAATGTAACCACCTCAAATTTCAAATGAAATGTGAAAAAAAAAATCGCAAGTCATAGTTTTACTCTTTATTATTGGAGGACAAGGATGTTAATTATAGTCGAAACTTAAAATTAATTTCACACTGTTCGTTATATACCTATAAAAATTGCATTGGAGTTGTGCCAAGCAAAAATACAAACTTTTCAGAACAAAGTCCTACGTAACATAGTAAGTACTCCTTGGTATGTACGTAATAATAAAATTCATAGAGATTTAAGAATATCCAAAGTAATGGATAAAATAAACATATATACGATAAAACATATATAAATCTCGTCTAGAAGAGCATATAAATGTTGAAGCTACTCAATTATAAATAATCAGATTATTATAGGAAGGCTTTAAAAGGAAAAGACCTTTAGATATGTCGCAAAGTGCAGATTTTCTTCGGGAAAGTACATAAAACCTATACTCAAACAAAATAGTATAAAATTAATACTGACTAACAAGTTATTTGATTAGTTTTCATAGAGGAAGGGTGTGGCTTGCGCAAGTTCATGCGCATTGTAGCTTGGTTCCCATACCTACCCACGTTTAAAAAAAAAAAAAAATCAGTTCGTTCGGCCGTTCATCCTTAAAAAAAAAAACATCCTTCATCAAACAAGTTCATCCTTTCGCCTATCTATTTAAACCATGGATAGGCCATGGATAGGTCTAAAAAATAATTGAAGTTGTGTAACAATATTTTTATATAGCTGGACCCATTAGGGGCTGAAGCCACACAACGTTGGAAAAAATTCTATTTAAAATTCTTCTATTTAAAATTCATTAAAAGCCAAGAAAGTTTTTAAGCTTTGTGCGTCAATATAAAAATCATATATATAATTTTTTGTTATTTAGAAATTTAAATTGCCCATTATCTAAAATCATAATTTTATAAAATTTTGTTTTTCATCGCTTGCAATCAAAAAAACCTTGAAATTTTAAGAGGAGCAAGATTTTTGATAACAAGCATAAGTTATCTATGAAGAAATTTTTGCTTTCCCTTGTATTTAGTTTAAAGTTAATTTTCAATGCATCTGAATAGAACTTGATGGAAATTTTGGGTAAAAATCATCATTTTTAAATCATTTTCATCTTGATGCACTAGAAGGCCTAGTAGAAGAAGCTCAAAATAATACAAAAACATTTCCTCTTTAATGTTATATTTTCATTGGGACATCATGGTATTGAGACATTAGGTTATATTTTCATTGGGACATTGGGACCATCCAGATGGTTATCGATGAATATCAAAAGCAAATACAAAGCGTGAATTAAAAATATTTTCATTGCAAAAAGTATGGCTAAACCTTTCGTCTTAATTAAAGTTTTAACTACTTACTACAGCGTTGTTATTACTGAAAGTTCTTTTTGTAATTACCATATAACAATTTTACCATGGATCATCCACATAATCAATTTATATAATAATGGAATTATTTTATACAATTATAATTATATATTGAGAAAAATCAAACGAATTAATACTGTGATTATAAAATGAGATTCTACTGTAAAAAAAAAATTAAATATACACTAAAATATCACGGTAATAATTTTGTTAATGTTATATTTAGTTTTAATATTTTTGAAATAAAACGCGAAGAATACAAAATATATATTATATTATTTATATATATATATATATATTATAGTGAAATTTACAACAATAACAAAAAAAAAATTCATGTATATTCGATTGAAATCAATCAATTTTTGATGATGATTTCATAATGAGATCAAGCTTAAAAGGGCAAAACTTACCGTAGGGTTATAAATTATCATTTTTTATTAATCTGTTTTTCTTTTTCCTTCAAAAAAAAAAAAAGAAAAGAAAAAAATAATTCTGTTTCTTTTTCATTACTTATAGATACGTTAAAAATATAATACTTCTTGTATATAGATACTTTAAAAATGAAGTACTTTTCAAATGATATGTTCGTAGGTATACCTATAGGACGTATTATAAAAACCTTGTATAAGATATTCGATTTCAGGACAAAACAGAAAACAAGATTTTAAATTTTACAAAACTTCAAAAAAAAAAAAAAAACAAAATCCAAAATTAAAACTTTCATTTATTAAAAGTTAAATAATGATTAATTTTAGTTTTATTTTTTTTATTAACTGTTTTTTTTTTTTTTTTTTAATTTTTGATTGTTGCTCTTAATTTAATATCAAAAATATCAATAATATTTGTATCTTCCATTGTTTATTTATATATTGTTATTAAATGGTTATGGCAGATACCATTTAAGTTGCACAATTTTATATTTTTATAAATATTTTTTTTTTTGATTTATACTAGAACTGAAAATAATACAAAAAAAAAACAATAAACAAAAAAGTTTCCAATTAGTACAAATTCATGGTACACATAACACTTTTGATTGTTTCAAAACTTGTTAATTAGGATTAATTTTACCGCTCCTGGTTACATTGAATTGTATATCATTTTCATTGATTTTATATTATAATAAAATGAAATAAAAGTTTATTATTATTATTGTTTTTTTTTTTTATTGTTAATATTAATGGTGCAAAAAAAAAAAAATCAACTAACTTCCACCACAGAACCGACCGCTATTACACGCAAAGTATAATGTAAAATTTCATAGATTTTTTACATTTATACCAAAGTATTTGATTCAAAAATATCTACATATGTACATTCTTACATCCATCCGTACAGATATGTATGTATATGATTTTTGTTTCATTCAAAAGTATTAGAAGTAAAAAAATTACATAATATATAAGTACAAAATAAATATAAATTTTTATGTGTATACATACATACATTAATATTGAATGTGCTAAGAAAAAAGTTTTTTACAGTTTGAATTTTGGGTCATCAACAAGAGAATCGATACATATATAAATTTTTAGTGATATGAAAAAGATAAAAAAAAAACAAAAAAAGTTTGCTCATATTATAATGCATATGGCGGGTTGTAATATGTATAAATTTTGAATTTAGAAAAAAAATTTTATAATTTTTTTTATAATATTTTGTTGCGGTTGTCCGATTTGCTTCAACAGCTTATCAATTCGAGATATTTACGTTAGAATTTTAAGAAATTTTAAAAAATTCCGCCGGGTCGTTAAGGCTGCATACGTGCCTACACACACACACACACGCACATACACACACGCTCATACACTAATACCTTTTTCAGCTTTCTACTCACCGAACTAATGCATAGATATTTGCAAAAATGATGGGTACAAATTTTTGGTTTGAAAGCAATACCTACCTTATACATTCATGTGTGGGGTCGATAAAAAATAAAGTTGAAGATTCCTTTTATTACCAGTTTTTATCGTTTTTTTAATT
This sequence comes from Poecilobothrus nobilitatus, assembly GCA_947095535.1. Lineage (NCBI taxonomy): Eukaryota > Metazoa > Arthropoda > Insecta > Diptera > Dolichopodidae > Poecilobothrus > Poecilobothrus nobilitatus. The sequence goes on along the minus strand of OX352774.1, from coordinate 259,520,231 downwards.
TCGTACAATCCCTAATAAATTTTTAAACCGATGGTTTTGGAGCGTTTTTTGTTTTTTTTTTTTTAATTGCAATTGATTTAATATAATATTTGGTCCTTATGTTAATTATAATGGTAAAAAAATTCAAATATTTGAAATAAAAGTTTTACGCGCCTAAAAAAAAAAAAATTCTTTCCTCATTCAGATGGAATCAATCAATAATATTCAAAAAAGATATTTTGGTAAATACGGATGACAAACTGGGAGGCCTAAATTTTTTTAAAAATGTAAATCTTTATTATAAAGGGAAGAAAATACATAGTTGTAGAAATTAGCGTTATTTTACTTTCGGGTGAATAATTATAGTATATAATGGAAATTGTTTTTTTTTAACTATAATAGCACCTAATGAATATTACCAAAATTAAATTGCCGTTACTTTGAAAGGGTTTATTATTTTTTAACTGATTATTCAAATAACCAGAACCGTTTAAGAAATTTTGGACACCATTTTTAGTTTAATTAAAAAATTTCTGTTTAACTGCTTTTATATTATATAAAAAATGATAATGAGGGATTCTCCTATACGGAAATTCAGCATCTCATTATAAGATCATTTTATGTTTCGTAAGATCTTAGAAAAACATTTATAGATAAATAGGAGCTTTTTAATTTAGTTTTAGGACATAATTAATTAAAACTCAATTAAAGTGACATGAACAGACGATTCGACGAAGAAATGTCTAGGAAATCGATGACATAAGTCCTAATATCGTACAATTAAAGCTAAACCTTCTAGAATTATTAGCAGTAAAATGAAATTCGTTTTTCAAAATATTTTATTTGTTATATTTTTCATCTTGGGATATTTAAAAAAAAAAAATTTTCAGAATGATTGGAGGTTTCTATTGATTAATTATTAAATTTATGTAGAAGAAGCTGGTACAACTCCCTGCACATGTTGTACCAGCTTATATATGGGAGAACTTATATATGTTCTCTTAACTCGAGCTTATATATGAGAGAACTCGAGGTTTCTTAAAGGTATGCTATATTAACTATGTTAACAGATCTAAAACTGTCAATAGGTTTAAAAATTAATACAAAAATACTTCCGTAGGATGTCACGCAATGAAAGAAAAATAAAATTATATGTGCATTGAGCTATTTTTTTTTTTACGAGGGTTGGTGGAAAACTCGAAAGCCACCAAGAGGAACTGAACGTGCTTCATCAGGGTAGTGTTGAACTTTAACCAACCAAAACTTTATCCAAATCCAAACTTTAGAATGGAACCTTTAATACAATGTACAATTTGGTTTTTGGGATAGGGATGTGGGAAGGATAATTGGGGAAATTGGAATTGAGAAATTTGCATTATGGGGAGATAGGTAAGAAAATTTGGAGGGACAATCTAAAAACTATTTACAGTCAGATGAATCATATACATCAGCTATTTTTCTAACCTGAACCATATCTTGTCATAAAACTTTATTTTATCTTTATTTATCTTTATTTTATCCTCTCCTTCCATTAATCATATTAAAATATTCTTTATTTTTTACGGATCACTCTCTATATTATATAGTTTTACTCTAATATGTCCTCATTAGAATTTTGTATAGTTAGCCAAATTGCAAAATGATATTTTTATCTAATATTTTAGAAAACATTTTCTAAGTGTTCATTTAACATTATTGGTAAATTTTACATAATTAGTTATTTGACATAATGGCACTTCGCTAGAAAATATCGACAAACGGGTTATTTAGGAAATCTTGTTTTTTAAAAACTTGTTCTTTAAATAATTGCTGTTTTTATTTTCTTTTGTTTTAATTTTATTTAATTTTTTTGCATTCAACAAACTCTAATATCCTTCCTATTTTTTTGACATACATATTTCAACTTGGAAAAATTGAAATAGTCAGAAGTGCCGCCCCTAAACCACTGCTAAACAAGTTATTGAAACCTTGATTTTGTAAGTTGTTGGTGTTTGTTACTTGTTATGAATAGCATTACTTGCGAAGTGTCTTATTTGATAAATAAACTATGGGTAATATGATCGTTATGGTAAAGTAAAATTTGTAAAATAAGAAATTAGCAAAAATTGCATTAGACTAAGTGAGAATTTGGCATATAGATTTTGCGAAGAGCACTGCTCCCTTTATTTTAGTAATTACTTAATTTAGCATTAGGTACTCATAATTATGTAATACAGTTTTTAGAAGCTGTTAATTGTATATACTTTTTTGTTTTTTATAAATTTTTTCTTTCGATTTATTTTCTTTTCGCCTAATATTTGCCCTTACTTTAAGTGTAGTAAATAGAGGATAGTAAAATAATAAATTTGACTGACCAGCGCTGCAGAACAAAAGAAAAGTAGAAAATAAAAAAGTAAAAATGTAGTGGCAAACAGTGGCTATTTAAAATGTGCACAACCTTGAACAAAATAAAAATGAACCGTTACTATGTATATTCACACATTCACAAAGTTTTTTTCTATTCAGCAACTGTTGAATGATTACTGTTTATTGTAATAAAAATATAATAGCTGACCTACCACACCCAATCGTGAGGAAATCAAAAAAATAAAATAAATAGTAAAAATTAAAAAAAATATTGCAAATTTTATATACAATGTTATTTTGTAAAGGAGTAACCAACGGAAACAATATAACATAGAATTTCGTTTTGATACAATATAAAATCTTTGACTATATGTAGTTAAAGTGTTGATCTATTTTGAAAAATCGAGATCAAATTCTGTTAAATTTTTATTTTATGGACTTAATTTAGGTTTCTATTTGTTTCTGTATTTTTAAATTTCAACACATCATATCAATTATTCAATTTTACATAATGCTATGTAAATAAAATTTTGTCAAAAATATGTCGATTTCCTATTGAAATATTTTATATGCGTTAATTTTTAGGTATTTGGGGTTTTCTCCATTTTTCTCCAAGTGGACGCATATCTATATCTGACTTCTACCTATTTTTAATAATGAATTCATTAAATAACATATAGTTTTACTGAACTTGTTTCTGTTTTTGTATAAATTCTTAATACCCTGATGATTAAAAATGATAGCTTTTGTTAAACCGTCCCCCTTCTGTTTCAATACCAAAATAGTTATTTGTCTGAAGAGAGATTGTTATTTATTTATGTATTGTATTTTTGATATAGATCTTCGCCTAGACATATTCATTCATTCCTTTGGCTAAGATTATTTTTGCTTTATAATATTGAGTTAAATTTTGCCAAAAATAACAGTTTTTAGTTCTATTTTGTCAACCAGACTTCAAATTTTATTCAGCTTGAGGATGAGCACTCTGGCAAATTTTATTCAACTTGAAGAGGAGCACTCTGGCAAATTTTATTCAACTTGAAGAGGAGCACTCTGGCTTTTAACCACATATTGATAATTACAATAAAAATAACATGTACAAATTCATAACGATGTCATCATGTCATCATATTACAGCAAATGCTTTGATTTTGCTCAAATTTTGCAGGTCAGGTTGCAAATCATATAATATATACATCCAATGGAAAATCGCTTGCTGACCCTTGTTCGACTTTTCTTATTTAAACAATTAATTTCTGCAAAATTTTCTTTCAAGTCCTTCGCCTCTCTGGAGGAACCCGTGTTCTATTTTATAGGTACATTGTAAGGGTGACTACTTGTTCTGACTAGATTAAAAATTTGAGAAGAGAAAAACAACAAGGAGAGCTTTGAAGAGCCCATATTTTTATGTTTTAAATTTCCTTCAATTACAATGTATAAAGTTTCAAGGTAATCAATTAATAATTTTGTTCCCCTTGAAATTTTTCTCTATTTGAAACCCCTTGATCAACTACTACATTAATTGAAACAACTTTCCTTGATCAAACAGTACATTAGTACTACTTGCATTGATTAAAAACAGTACTAAAGGACATTTAACATATTAGGTTATAAAAGCGGAGTAATATTTAGTAGATTAAAGTACCACAATTAAATGGGGGATGATGTTTTGCGGGTTAAAGTCCCATACACTCATTGAGAACTTGTGGTCGTGTCACTTCTTTATAGTTTCTTTCGACTATTCTTATCTAGCCTCGAAAAAAAAAAACATTGGAATTGTGTCCTAAATATCTTAGATATGATTATCAAACATCATAAACAATTAAAAGATAGAGGCTCATCCATGATACATAACAAGAATTTAGAGATTTTTTGTGTTCTTTGACTTTTAAAATCTTAAGATATATTTTTCCAATTTTTTTCACTTTTCATGTTATTTTTTACTACAAAATTTATTTATTTAAAAATAAGCTTAAAAAATATCATATGAAAAACAATAGAAAAAAAAAAAAAAGAAAAAAAATCTAAATAGGTAACTATTAAAATATTGGACAAATTTATAATTTAATCTATTACACTGAATATGAAGTTAATTTAAAGTATTAAATTAATTGGATAAAAGAAAAAAAGTACTTAACATATAAATAATAATTTAAAAAACAAAAAACAAAAAAAAAAAAAAAATTATTACAGGTAATAAAAAAAAAGCTAAGCGCAATTTGAATTAATTAATAATAATTGAACATAATTTCAATAAATCAATACATAATCAATGCATTTTAATATCATAAGAAAAAAAAATTGAAATTAAAAATCATTCATGCACATTCAATTCAATTATTTAAAAATTTGCTTATAGGGTTGGTTTTTATATTCTGTTTTTTTTTTTTTCCTTCCATTTCCTTAATATTTTCTTGGAATAATTTTAAAGCAATTGTTAAATTTTTATTACAAAATTTTAATTTTAACTATTTTATAATGAATTTTTTTTTTTTTTTTTTTGGTTTTTTTTTGTTTTTTTATAAATTTAACAATTTTTCGTAGAATTGTAATAGTAAATATTTAGTAAGTAATAAATTTTATTATTGTATTTTTGAAATACAAGTCAAAAAAAAAAAAAAAAATCATAATGTAATAAATTTTTATTACACCATCAGACTACTGTAATCAATAGCTAAAGGCTTTAAATATATTTTATGATCATTAATTGCGTTATAATATATAATTTGTGATTAATGATAACATTTAAAATGACTCTAATTAAAAAAATGTAATCTAAAATGAATAAAAATATAATTTTTAAAAATATTTTTATTAAAACGAATTAAAAGTGAAAAAAAAAAAAAAATATAAAATGGATTTTTTGGTAGACTTTATATGTTATCGGTTATAGGGTTATTCTATAAGATTAGGTATACACAAAATTTTTATTGGATGAACTGAATAATTATAATATAATAAGACTATGTTGGGGTAATTAAAAATTAAGGATAATAAATTTTTGGAAACCAACGAAAAATCTGGTTAAGGTTTTTGTTGTGCTGCAACATTAAAAATTTAAATGGGTTTGGATTTTGGATAAATTTTTTTCATTAAAATTTTTCATTACTCGAAAAATTCAAAAATCGAAAAATATATTAGGTAGATAGATATTAAAAGATTTGCAAAAAGATTTGTTAAGTTATACAAAAAGAGGCTTCTCAATTTTATTTAGTATAGGTATAATTAAAAAAATATAATTTTGATTTTTTCTTATTTTTTTGTTAAAAAAATTTTTTATTTAGACTTACAAATAAAATGTTGATTAAATTTTCTTTCCTTAATGGAGTATTTAGTTGAGATAATATATGTACATACATTTTAGGCGGGAAAAGGTCTTCTCTACGTAGTATTACTTGCTTCAAATAGAGCAGCTTCAAATAGAAATGAAATATCTAATTCTCAAATTCAAAATCATGCTAATTTCTGTGTTTTCTGCTTTATTTTATTTACGCATTTTTATATACAGTCACAGAATAGAAAATAAAAAGTTTTTACTTAAACAAAATGTTGTTCTATTTATCTATGAATCTATACATATGAGAGTTGCTAAAATCGTACTACTTAAGACATTTTTACGTTATTAAATTATTATACGGGATAATTTGGAATGATTTTTAATATATTTTTTGACAGATAGATGTCATATGCACTATATTTTCCTTCATATTTAATAGTTTTAATACTATAAAACGTATGTTTTGAATCATTTTTTAAAATCCTCCAAATGATACCATTTAGGAAACCGGTTTCATAAATCGTACTACCCTGTTCCCAAAATCTTACTTAAGGAAATTTAAAAATTTTTATCAGTTACAAATGTACGGTAGAATTTGAAAATTGTAAAACTTAAATGTAGCTACTAAACATCGTAGGTACGATTTGAAAATTTTACAGTGGTACGATTAAAGCAACCTTGCAATATTTTAATAAAATGAATATAAAATAAAAACTATTTGAAAAATATTTATACAACATAAAAAATTAGTAAGTAAAATTATTTATTTATCGAAAAACGTTTAAATTATATATTGAAGTTTATTTTATACAAATTTTATAAGTTAAATATTATTACTTGAAAGTTATAACAACTTTACCTGATATCTTTTTAAACACTTAAATATGACATATAGAATTAAATGACAACAACAATTTTTTGTTTACTCTGTCGATGTGTCATTAATTTCACAAATTTACCACTAGATTTAACTAATATTAATTAAATATTGAATAAATCAAAAAGTTCGATTTATGCATCAGTACAATTCAGACAATTCTCCTATTAAATAGTTCTACAACCAAAAAAGGCAATAAAAAATTGTTATCAAAATTTTTTTTCAGAATTAAACAATTTTTGTAATATTATATTTGCAAATGTTTCTAAAATTCACTCGCTAAACAAATACATTTACGCTTTACTTCTAATATATGTTCTAATATAACATATTTGAATGAATTAAAGCGAAAAATGGAGAAATAATTTGTAAACCTTCAACAATGACTGTTAAGTTCACTGATTTCAGGTTCGGATTCGATTTACTAAAAATGCTTAAACGAATTCAGGTTTTGCGTTTGGGTCCGGTTTGCAGCTCTGTTTTATTATTATTATTATAATATTTTCAAAAATTTTTAAAACAGTTTCCCTAAAATGGTGATCATGCATCAAAGTAAGAATTTTTTAAAAAATATTAGATTACCGTAACATCCTTACATACAATATTGCTTCTATATGATCTATATAAAAGCTGAACAATATATACAACACTACACTCAGATAGGTACATATAGATGTCCTCAAATGAAAAAGTTAACAGTTTTTTTGATTTATGAAATGAATGATACTGTTGGGTGCTCTTAAAACGCATTTAATCAATTTTTTTTGTCTCACAAGTTTTATTTTATTATTGTTAATTATAATCTTAAAAAAATGAAAAATTATTATATGAGCCAAGGTTAATTTAAGGTAATACGATCCGTAAACGATAATTTCACGATTATTAAACTAAGGTAATATACATTTGTGGTTAGAAGAACATCCTGATTTAATAAAAAAATTTATAAGGTTATTTATTTTAGATATTGTGAGAAATATTTAAAGTCATAATATACAATTAATAATCGTTACCTTGAAATATTATTTTATTTACTTTTACACATCTGGTTGACTTATTTTATCACTTTAACAAAAAAAAAAAAAAAATTTTAATTGCTCTCACTTGTAAAATTTGATATCGAAAAACAAAGAAAAAAAACAAAATAATACCTTAATAAAAATTTAACACCTTTAGTTTCCTTAATCAGAAGTTAAATTTTGTATCTTCATATAAAGGTATTTTTAAGTGACACCACATATCTTCGTATGAGATCAAAAATAAAGGGACACCCCGCGGTTTAAAAAAAAAATAAAGAAAAAATAAACAAGCACATCCAGTGGGAGCATTAACTTTACGTTACGTTATTAAAATGCCGTTAAATAAATTTGAATAAATCGTCTACCAAATTATAAAGCAGTTGATAAAAACAAATCTTAATCTTAATCTATCTATCTATATGTACGTTATCTATTAATATTTTAATCAAAACTTATGTTTTTATAGCTTCAGTTTCACTTTAATTCTAAAACCTGATTATCGCCGAAATGCAAAGTTGAAACAGTTTAAAATGTAGGTAATAAATAATTTAATAGATTAACGTTCTTGTTAATGAAAAACCTGATGACTTTTAGTTAATGGGAATATATAATTAAATAAAACCAAGTGAATCTTTAAAAGATCTTGCTATTTGCAATTTAACAATTTGACTTTATCCCATTGTTTTGTTGCGAATTTAACAGAACTTTTGTATTGGCTACGTATATTTTACTTGTCAATGTAGATGACAGCTTATAATACATTGTTTTATATTTTTTGCATAATTTTTCACCATTAAGAAGATTTCAAGAAAGGATAAAATGAAAAACAAACTTCAAAATGTGGTAGCCACAAAAAAAAGTGTAATTTTTAAGACAATATTGTATTACCACCTTTGCCATATTTTTTCTTACATCTTTGTTTGGTTTTTAAGTTTATCTGAATAGGTATTATGATAACTGGAATTCAACAGAATAATTTTTTAATATTTTTTAATGTTATTTATACCCCAAAATAAACGAGGTATTATGTACAACTAAAGGCACTTTAAAGACACATTTTTTCTAAAAGACCATAAAATATTGTGACTGGCACCAAAATTTGTAATTTTTTTTTTAGATTTTTCTATGTAAGAAAAAATTATGAAAAATCAAGAGGCACTGTCGTCAATTTCAAAGAAGCCCTATATAATTAAAGAAAGATATAATCTCGTATGTTTAATTTCTGCGTTTTACTTTAAAAAAAAATTGCACAGGTACATAAGTTATAGATACCTCAAAATAACATATTTTTAATTTTTGATCTAATCAATACTTAATCTTAGGCAGATATAAAAAGCTTTAGTGTTGTAACTGCTAAATCTGAAAGATCTTATCTTCTCTCAAATTTTCAAGAAAATATTTAAAAGCATTGAAAGAAATAACATTTTCGTTTTCAAATAACTGTAAACTTAAATACTAAATTGTATAATAATTGCATTTACTTATAAAGGTAGAAAAAAAAGTTCGGTCGTATGACACTTTTATATTAATAAAATATTAAACAGAACCTGAAATACACATATTTGAGAATAGATCATTTCTGAATTTGTATGGCACAGTAGTTTCATAATGCTCTACATAAAAATTTTTTTTCCACAACATTAATTTTAAGAGACATATCCATGGTTAAAATTTCATTGTTCTATCTATACGTGTACGTGTTCAAGTTTTGTAAACAGACAAACAGAATTCAGGAAATTTTTTAGAAAATTTTTTGAAAAATATTTATGATAAAATGAAATATTCTTTAAAAGAGACTTTAATTCTTTTGTGATTAGGCTTACCTTATTTACTTGTTGAATCCAAGAGACCATTGAAGAAAAAATATTGTAAAAGTTTGAGAAAAATGTGTATGTTATTGTGTAAAAGGAATCTGTAAAAAAATTTTAGTGCCAAATTTTTAAAGCTAACAAAGCTCTTCTCTTTTCTCTTTAAGTCTACATATTTGTTTAGCATCGTGAACGCTATGTTTACCATTTAAAGTAATCAAATCAAAATATCTTTGCTTGCTTTCTACACTTTGTACATAGCATCTAATAGTCTTAATGTACGTATGCTCTAATAATACCGAAATATTTTGAAGTTTGAGTTTTTTTTCACTATGGTAGTTGTTACAGATATTGAAACAAAAATTGTCCTTTAAAATTCTAAATCCAGTTGTTTTAACTATCTTGCATGTTGGATTGTTTTGTTGCTGATAACGAAGTAGAAAGATAGAAGTAGAAAATTGTTTGGAGCAAAAGCAAACAAAAAATGGTGGATTATACCGAAAATTTTAAACTTTTGGGGGAAATTTAAAATTTATTTTTTTATACTAAATATTTTATTTTGTAATAATTTCTGAATTTTAAAAAGTGATTCTCAACACAGTCTACACAGCTTTCATTCATTCATTAATTTAAAAACAATTTGTTCCAATTTGACGTTTAATTTGTAAAATCATAATAAAATCCTTTAAAAATAATTTAGGAACATGTAAAATTATTCGAAAGTAAAATTAATATTCCACATAATATTATTAGACATTTTTAAACAAAAACCTGAATTTTTCATTTCAAGAAACAAGATACGATTTAAATCAAAAAAAAACAAAAAAATTAAAAAAATAAAATAAACATGATTACAAAATAAAAGACTCTATAGATTCGTCTGTAAGTAGTGCCATAACCTATCATTCAAAATAACAACTTAGCATTAACCACAATTTTTTACAATTTTATTTCTTTATTAATGTCGAAATAATTGACACATTTTTTAAGAAATCACTGAAGGAAAAAATAAACATCTTACAAAAATAAATACTCGTATAATATTTAAAACCAGAGTTCGGACTACAAATTCAAGAAAATCAAATCAACAATTTTGGCAGTTTACGAATATTAAAATTTTAACATAAACTTAAAAATCCTTTAAAGATGAATGTTACCAGATATACATTTTGACAGTTTATAAACAAGGCGGTTATAAAATGAATGCATTAAAACTAAAGAATAATTGACATGAGACAATGAGCCTTAAAACAATGATGAAAACAAAAAAAAAAAAAAACAAAACAAACCAATTTAGTATAGTGATTGATTTTTTATTTTTATCTCTTTTTCTGACTGAAGAAGCTGTAGAAGTTATAAGTTGTTTTTGACCTAATTTTAGGATTTAAATTGGTTTGTAGGATGAACAAAGAAAAAAATAAGGAAAATATAATTTACATACAAAAAATAATAATAAAGTTAACCTTTCCTATATGATTCTTTTTTAATTTTTTTTTTGTTCTTCTTTTATTTTGAACATACATATATAATTTTATTTTTATTGAAGGTGAATTTTTTTTATAAAATGAATTTTTTTTTCATTATAATTTACAGTGTTGAGAAATTTTAATATTTAAATATAACGTATATTTAATAAAAATATAATAAATCCTTCATCAATCTTTCAAAATATAGTCTCACTCGTATGATGTTATAGGTTAATCAGATTTCTGACAATTTCTTTGTAACAAAAGTCTTTTTACGATAGTTCTTATCGATTTTTGACGTGAATACTGAATATAATTTTTGTTAGTTTTAATCTACTGCTATAATCACACTTAAGTACACCCTTAAGTAGTCGAAAAAAAGTTTTTTTTTTATTGGCAAAGGCTGAACTAACGCGTCAATAATCACTTGATTCTAGTTCTTTGGTCCACCTTAAAAACGTAAGAGAACCTATTCAAGTTGATGTTAAGTTTTAATAGATTTATGCCACGTTAATACCACTCTGACGGAAGAAGCATTGAAAATTTTTCAGATCCATGTGAAATAGTTCACCTAAATCTTGAAAAAAAAACTACCGAGATATTTCCACCTTTTCTTCACAAACTCAGAGATAAAGTGCTCAAGGCTTTTTACATCGTCAATTACTCTGTGAACAAATCTAAATTAACTATGAATCTTCTAATCTTCTAATTAACTGTGAACTAATTAACTAGTGGGGCACAAATTGTTAGTTTAATATAAGTCTTTTAATTGACTTGAGGAGATTTATTATAATCCTTTTATTTTTAATAAAGCCATTATTATGTCCATGACAATACAGAAAATATAGGACATTTCTTTGCTTGTACATATTATAGTTCACTAAGTTGATCAAAACGAAGAACTATTGTAGTTTATAGTTTGTTGTAGGACAGGTTATTCAAAGCAGTGAAACTTAAATAGCAAAACAGTGAAATTTAAATAGTTGAGTTGAAGTAAAAACTTCTATCATGAAGAAATTTTATCTAAAATACAAAAAATTACTATAACTCTCTTACCACTTGAATAAATCCTAGAATATAAAATCTTCATTACGTGTATTTCCATCCCGTTTTCTCATATAATTAAATGTTTTATTTAATTTAGATTTTAAATGTCTTTGAAAATAAAAAATTTTCCGTTTTTCTCTTTCACAAGCCACTATTCTAATTAATCACTTATTTAAAATTGAATAAATATAAATAAACAAATTTTAACGATGCAATCAAATCGATAATCTTGAAAATTACAATAAATTTCAAAAAAAGGAACGCACAGATCGTTAACAACAAAGTAAACGAAAAAAAAAAAAAATGTCCAATTAAATAACGATCATTTGAATATTGATAACGATAATTAATATAAGATTGTTATTAACAACTAGAAAATTAATATTGTGAATCATTAATTATTCATTATTATTGTTCGGTTATTACTTGCATGCATATGCATAGAATATGCCTACAGAAAAAAATAAATATTTTTTATATCTCTATTATGACATTGTAGACAAGAAATCATGTTTTTTTTTTTGTCACAAGACTGTAAAACAACATAAATAATAAGGAAAAATATTGAATAAAACACAAAAAAAAGAAATTATTTTCAATATTCTTTCGTTGTTTATTATGTAATCGTAACCAATGAAATCAGATACTATATGGATCATAAAATCTGTCAGATTTGTTTGTATAGATATAAATACATACTTTTAAAAATTATGTTCAATTGTATTCCATGTAAAATTAATTTTTAATCCTTTATTTCATTTATTCTTAATTTTATATTTAAATTTTTAGTTTTATCAACTTGTCCTCCAAAGTTCAATATTTAGTGTGATCGAGGCTGCGTTTATTTCTGTATGGAAATTTTTTAAAAATCTTTCGAACTTTGTTTCAAACTTCCAAAGTTGGAAAATAAAAAATAATTCTTATATTGCATAATCGATGTCGTACAAAAATTTTGAATTGTGTGTTTAATCTTGTGCTATATAATCTTGTTGAATAGGTTTAGCCGCGGCTTAATGAAATAATTTATTCAAGAAAATGAAGCTTAACTTTGTTCAATATAATCAAAAGAAAATTATCAAATTAATTTTTATCTATAATATAGAAAAAGAAAATTATTTTATACGTTTGAATACATTTACGGTGAATACATTTACTCGCGTCGCTTCTAGCTTTGTTTCTAGCGCCGCTTTTAGCATCGCGTTCTAAATAAAATAAAGACCAAATGCTAGCGTCGTTTTATGATCAACAACCAATATAAAACAAAAAAAAAAACAAAACAATTTATTGTCAACGTGAGCAAAAGTAGAAGTTGCTCTACTTTAGCGTCACTTCTAGCGTCGCTTTTCTATTTAATGAAGTTTCATTTAAATCAATGTATTCTATTTAAACATCAAAGCGACACTAGAAGCGACGCAAGAATTGGGTCATCACCTTTAATAATGCATTAAGTTTTCAATATTTAAAATTTTATTTTTAAAATTATTTTTATTAATTTTGAATATGATTAATAATATAAAAATAAATATGTAATATATATAGGATGTAATCAATTAATAATTAATAATAACAAATTTATTTCTAAACATTTTTTTATTTCTAGTTGTAAACTGTAAAAGGTATTTGGATACTAAGAAAAATTACCCCTAACTCTAACAAAAAAGATGATTGCATTCAATTTGTCATCATTATAGTTTTGGTTTGTTTAAAATATTCAATAAAAGAAATGAAAGTTTAGTAGGCTACAGAAATTTTCCTGAACAATATGATTTTTAATTTTTATATCAAATATTTTAAAATTATTAAATAAATTTTTAAGAAAATATTGTGTCAGTAAAAGAATATAGCGCCATATAGCGTCGCTTATAGCTTCATATCTGTTAAAACGGAAAAATTTCATATCACCTCTGTCCCTGTCACTACGACCTGAATAGATATTGTAAGGAGAAGAAGAAAATAATTTTTTTTAAAACGAAAGCGCACAAAAAATTCTTTACGTCATTGCTTGTCATTTAATTTTATTAAGTTAATGTTCTATCAGTCATATTATAGTCAATGTGGGAGATACGGTTTTTACTGTGCAATGGAAATGTTTTTTTTTTTTTTATTATTTTTATGTTCTACCTCACCCATACAATTTTATTCTAGTTTTAGTCTCTGAAATCACCTCCTGAAAATAATATTTACACTCTTATACGGAACATCCGCCCTGTATATACATATATATATATTTTTAGCACATTTCCAAAAAAAATTTGAAAAAATGTGCTTATTAGTTTCACTCTGTCCGTCCGTCCGTCCGTCCGTCCGTCTGTTTACAAAACTTCTACACCGTTAAAGATAGAGAAAAAAAATTTTAACCATAGGTAGGTCTCATAAAAAAAATAATTTTGTGAACAACTTTTTCATGTAGCCCCCCCCCCCCCCTTACGGAGCTTCAGCCCCTCAAACTTTGAAAAAGCCCTATTTTTAAATGCATATATCTTATGTTCTGCTTAAGATTTTTTCAATCTAAAAACGTCATTCGACAGGTATTTCTTTTATCTTTGTAAATTAATATCAAAATTATACAATTTTTTTAAATTTAGTATTTAAATTTACCGTTATGTGAAAACCAAATTTTGCATGATTTTTCTACTTTCATAACTCCGGCACGCTTCTAGATAGAAGCTTGAAATTTTGAGGCAAGAAAGAACTTTTAGAATTAGTATAAGTTTGCTCAGAAAATTTTTTCGGACCACCCCCTGTTTATGAGCTATTAGGGCTTAAAAATTGAAAATTTGCTATTTTTAAACACCTGTAACTTAGGAACCTGTACACATTTTACTTCTGCAAGATATAAAAATTAAAACTACAATAATATATTTTTACGTGTGTTAAAGGTTTATTTGAATTGTAAAGGGTTCCAAAGTTGCAGCTCTTCAAATTTCCGAAAAAGCCCCATTTTCAGATGTATATATCTCGGGCTCTGCGTAATAATACTGCAATCTAAAACCGCCAGAAGATCGAAAATTTTATTATCTATATAAAACAATATCAAAATTATGTAATATTTTGTAATTTACTATTTAAATTTACCGTTATGTGAAAACCACATTTTGCATGAAATTTTTTTTTCATAACTCCGGCACCCCTTTAGATAGGAACCTGAAATTTTGAGACAAGAAAGACTTTTAGAATTAGTATAAGTTTCCTCAGAAAATTTTTTGGTAGCACCCCCTCTTTAAGAGTTATTACGCCTCAAAAATTGAAAATTTGCTATTTTTAGACACCTGTAACTTAGGCACCTGTACAAATTTTTCTTCGACAAGACATGAAAATTAAAGGTTTAATAATTCATTTTTACGTGTGTTAATGGCTTTTCTTAGTTATGTAGGATTCCGGACTTATAGCCCCTCAAAATTTCAAAAATGTCCTATTTTCACATTTTTTCTTATTACATGAAATTTTGAAATTTTTGTGTAAGTCACACTTCTAAACAGTTTGTATTGAGTTTTGGAAATGTGCGCTTTTAAAAACCGTTGGTTTACATTCTACCTTGTTTTTTAGGGTTTTTAAAAGTTTCTATGATTTTTTCAAATTTTTATATTTTTTTCACAATTTAGGGATACTATGAATAATTAATTTTGCTAATTTTATTAAATAAGTACTATTGGATCTTTTTTTTTTTTGGAATAATTACATATATATTAAAATTATGCAATGTCATCGACCTTACGGTAAACCTGAAAAATTTCAATGCTGAAAACTAACTTAAACTTTAGTTTTAAAATTCCATTAGTCTAGGAAAAAAACAAGTTAAATTAAGGCATTAAAAAGTTACTTTTTACTTCTGTTATTAAATATAGCTATTTATTTTTTTATTTACGCTGAAAGCATTTTTGTTACAAGATTTCATTTACTATATATTAAACTTTACTGCATAGTATTGATCTGAAATAAAAAAAAAATCAAATTTTTAAAATTAAAACAAAAAAAATAAAAAAGACATTAATTTAGTAATAAAATGAATAAAAAATGAAAAACAATAAAGAAAACAAAAAAAATAATTATTTGTCAATTAATGTAACGCAAATTAATTATTGTTAAACTTTTCAATTATTGTTTTAAACTCCATTTATACTGGCTATTATTTGAGTCCTATGAAGCGTGTAGTCAAAAGTATTGTTTTTTTTTTTGTAAAACTATACATACTTATTTGTATTTTAAAATGACCATTTAATGTAATGTTTAACTTAATATGAAATTAATACTTTCAATTTATAGACATTACATATACATATACATTATGTCAATATTAATACATAGTATATATGGTATCTAAAGATAATTTGTATATTGATGTAAATAATAAGAAATAACTGTATAAATGTTGTCTAGAATAATAAACTTAGTATAAAATTATTTTCCTTAAAAGGAGGAAAACAACGTATTTATAGATAAATATAATATAAAGTATCTAATAAGTAATAAAAATTATTATAAATGATTATTGCATCAGTTTCATCTAACAACTAGTTTAATATTTAGTTTATTGCATCAATTATCATAGATATTTTGTTCTAAAAATAATGGTAATTTTTTTACAAAAATATTTGTATATCTCGTAATATGTATAATGTATAAAGTTAAATGCAGGTTCTTTATTTTAATTTTTGTTTCAAAAAACAATTGAAAAAATTTTGGTTATTTCTTTTACTCTGTCCGTCTGTCCATTCATCGGATCATCTGTTTAGAAAACTTCTATGACGTTAAAGATAGAACAATGAAATTTTAAGTATGGATAGATATCTTTAAAAAAATAATGTTCTGTTTATTAAACCACCCATTACAAAGATACAGCACCTCAAAGTTTGAAAAAGCCTTATTTTCAAATGTGTATATCTTAAGTTCTGCTGCTACTTTTTCCAATATAAAAACATCAAACAACGCCACTGCTTTTTACCTTTATCAACAGCAAAATCAATATAAAAATTATATATTTTTTTAGTATTATATTTAATCTAATCTGAAAGAAAAATTTTTCATATTTCTCTGCAACGCTTTCAGATAGAACCTTAAAATTTTGAGAGAAGAAAAATCTTTTAGATTTTTTGTACCACTCCTTTTTGGGGGATCAAAAATTGAAATTTTGTTATGTTGACATGCCTGTAAATTCAGGCATCTGTAAATATTTTTTTTTCAAAATAAAATACAAAAATAGGAAAATTAATTTGATTTTTCCCTTCTTTATTTTCTTTGGTTTTTACACAATTATTTGTAAGTTTGATAACGTGTTATTTTCATTTTATTGATATTAAATTGTAAAAGCAGTTCAATTCCTTCCTTATATAAGTATAGCACTTTACTAACAGCTCTTAATTTGTTTTATCTCGCAACATATTATTTTTATTTTTTTTATTCATATCTCAAAATCTATTAGAAGTTTTCTACAAGTACAAATCAACTCTGACAACACTTCTCTATTCAAAATATTACGTTAAGAGTCACGTGTGAAAAATACAATTCAATTTCAGTTTCAATCAAAAATTTTTTTTATTTGCAGATTCAGTGATACTTGACAATGTTTAACTGATCTATCTTAAATGGTACCGGAAAACATATCTTATATATTATGTTGGTAAATTTTATTATGCCGCGTTCAATATTTTATCAACTAGGTATTAGAGATTCTTCAATTAGTTATCTAGTAGTGCCTAATATACTTTTACTGTATATTTATTACCTAATGAAAAATTTTATAATAATTTCAGTTCACAGCTGTTCTATTCTTTCAATATCTTTTCAAACATGTAAGGAATAAGGAATTTAACTAAGGTAGTATTAATTTTTTAAATGAGTCAAAAAATTGTTGAGGATGTAATTTAGGCGCTCCTTTTAAGATGAATAAACTATAAGAATTAAAAGCAAAAATATTAGGTCAACTTTATCCAATTTGAATGAACTGAAATAACTGAAGTCTGTATAAATTTCACAAATAAAAAAAAAATTAAATATATACTAACTATATATGCTTAATAATACAACTTTTAATTGAAATTAAAAGTTATTTTGAAAAATGTTGTAGGCGAGATAATAAATGTATCTATGTATTAATAAATTTATGTATTTTATAATCTGCAGATGAATTACAAAAATGGGTGTATGAAAAAAAAAAAAAAATAAAAAAATTAAAGAAATATGTAAGTAACGAAGAAAAAAATGCTCTTATATCGAATATTTATTAAAATATTAAAATAATAATAAATAATAATTCCCGGATCAAATCAAATTCTTTTGTAATAATTATAAAAAGATTTTAATCTTACGTATAGTATCTAATAAAATCATTAAAAAATTGTTCATTAAAACGTTGATCAATTTCTTAAAAGAAATTAATTAAGAATTTCATTGCAAAATAACGCAGGCAAGATCGCAGTTTTACAGAAACGTTATTTGCAGATGTTAAAGAGATATTTGTAATTGTTACACTAAAATTGAATTGTGTTTTGCATACGTGAGACATGGAGAAATATTTTAAATAGAGAAGTGTTGCCAGAGTTGGTTTCCACGTGCAGAAAAATTTTAATATTATGTTGCGAGATAAGAAAAATTAAGAGATATTAGTTGAGGTCTACACTTATATATAGGGAAGGAATTGAACTGGTTTTACAATTTAATATCAGTAAAATAGTACTTTTATCGCAACTTCGGCAATAATAAGAAAAATAACCATGTTATCAAGCTTACAAAATAATATAGAAACTAAATTTTCGCAATGTTCCGCTTCTCTCTTGTTAGTTTTCTATATATTCAACAGTTAATATAGTTTCAACTAGATCTGAACAAACCATTAATAATTTAATTCTTTTTTTGATTAAAATTTTTATATACGTTGGTTTATAATAAAAGGTTATAAACTTATCAAAAATTACAACTTTCTAAATAATTAAAATTATCTAAAACCTTAAATACTTTCTGAAAAAAAACTGATTGTTTGTAAAAAAAAAATTTATGTTTTAATATTCTTTTGCATATTATTTTGTTGTCCTTCATAACTTTTCAAAAACATTTTTGAAAGCATCAGAGGCGTATACAAAATCAATGGTAATACTGTCACGGTTATAAACATAAAAAAACATTAACGTCATTATTAAAAACTGCTGTCAACTGAAACTGATATATTTAATTGAAAGTTAATAATAAAAGGATTTTAGTTATTTTAATTAACATTTTTGTTTTTTTTTTAAATCAAAAAATTAATAAAAAAATGTGTCCATAATATGAAAATTTATTTAACCCTCAAAATATTCTTGGGTGAATTTTTATCTGATTTTAATTTTTGACATCACCGATTTGTTTTCATTTGTACTGAAATTTTTATATAACTTTGAATAATTGATAGATATTATATTTTTTCTGAAATATATTTATATATTTTCATAGAATTTCGAAAAATATGAATCCTACAGCTTCTTGACTACAAATTTATAACTCTCCTTATGTGTATTTTTCGCTGTGAAAATTTCACCTGAATTTGATTCAAATTTTTATATGTTAATTATAATATAGTGTGGAAAAATTCACAGACGGAATTTGTCTGTAACTTGTTTTGAAGATAACTAACAAGGGTTAATCTAATGAGATATTTTTATTTACACGCTTAAATACACACTGTTTAGAATGAACCAAGGAATTTCCCTACAACTTTTTTTTACATGAAGGGTTAAACTAACAAAGCTTTCTTATTTACGCTTAAAATACAACCTGTTAAGAACAAATAATTTTTTTTAATTTTTTTTTTTGCAGATTTCAATCATCAATTATGATTTGGAATAATTTAATGCAGGGCGTTTCATTATTACCTACAATGTTATGTTCCATTTTACAGAATTTTCATACATGCTTTAGATTCCAATTTATTAAAAATCAAAAAAAAATGTAAATCTCATTTAAGTACTCATATTTTGGAAGCTGGAAGTGTCACAGCAAACTCCCAAACAAAAAAATTACTTAGGATCTATGAACTGGTACATAACAGTATATTTAATTAGGTAACATCTTTTAAATGAATTATAAGAATGCAACGCAATAGCGAATGCAAAGCGTTAATGTACTTTTTTGAACAGTTTAATTTTTGTCCAGTTTTTTGTAATCTTCGATTTTTCTGCAGTTCCTGAATAAAATTTAAATGGATTTTTTTTGGATAAATAAAAAATTAAACAAATATTTTTATTGTAGATTATCTTTTATTTTCTTTTAAATTTATTAAATTCAAAAATCGTCGTAATTTATTATTTTGTTTTAGAAATTATTAATTTAAAATGGCTTCACATATTGAAATCTGCCATAGTTCACACTGTACATAAAAACAACTTATTTCATATCCATCCACACCTTTGAAAAATTTATTTAAAAATTAAACTGATATCCTTATAAAAATAAAACTTTATTATTTAAAAATTGAACTTATCGCATACTTTTATTACTAAAAGTTTTAATTTAGATAATTTTAGTGTAGATCTGAACCTTTTTGTAAATTTGTTTTCTTCTTCTGCAGCTGACAATTCAATTTTATAATTTATTGGCACTTTAGACAGCTATAAAAAAAAAAGTTCTAGATTTGAAAATCCTAATTCCTAATCCTTTTGAGTTTTATTAATCCTTTTCACATAGTAATGTTAATATTTTTTCTTTTGATTATTTCGATTCATTCATTTTATCTGAAATTATAAAAATAAATTTATAAATTAAAATCATTTTTTTTAGTTTAAAATCAAAATTATTTTTACATAGAAAATTCAAATAGTCGTACATATTATTGCCACTCTGTAGTGATAACGAAAATAATCACATAAACTTGTAGCAATATAATATAATACTAAGGTATTTAAAAGAACAAATAGATTAGAGGGTATGCAAGATGTATTTATGAAAAGGTTGATTCTATTTTTCGAAATAAATTTTTGAATAGTGGTAGTTTACTTATTAAAGATATGACTTTAGTATACGTGCATCGAGTATTTAGCATTGGATCAGACCAATTTTGACTTAAAAATATTGCGGCTGCTGTCTGAAGTTTTCTTATAAATAGGTATTAAAAATGGTATTAAAAAATATGTACAGTATCTATAGGTGTTAAAAATTATGAGTGAAATAAGTACAACTTATTGAAATAAAAGGCGGCCATTTAATAAAGACTTAATTAATTGAAATTAACCTTATTAATACTGAAGTGTGTCTTAAAGACATTTTATTAAAAAATAGAGCAGTTCGTCCCTATTATTGAAAGGTTTTTTTTTTTATATTATATTATATAAAAATCAATGTAAAATCTAATATTTTTAAAAAATGTAATTAAATTTTAAACTTTGATTTAAATGAAAGAATAAAGTTTTAAAACAAAAAAAAAAAATTCCATCGAAATAATAACAACTTTTCTGTTTTTTTTGTTTTCGTTTTTTGTGAAATCAAATTGAAATTTATTTAAACTTTTTACAGAACTGACATTCTTTTTATTTTTTATACTAGGACATTTCCTGCATTTTAGACAGTTGAAAAAAATTGATGATCTTTTTCAATTGTCATTTAAAAAATATCTAATATCTATTGAATTTGGGTCAATGAAAATATTTAATGCTTTTAAATTATCTATAGATTTTATTAAATATAATATATTTTATTCTAAAAATTATTTCATCCGGATATCAGAGGCGATTAAAATATTCAAAAAAAAAAAATTAAATATCTCAGTTGAAAAATCGAAGAAGGATTTGATATTTTTAGGTTAAATTATTTTAGCTTAGAGATATTTTAATTTTTTCGTTTTTTTTTTTTTTTGTATTAAAAACAAGTCAGCCAAAAGTAAATTTTTTTGTTTTTTTTTTTTGTTTTATAAAATGAAGGTTTCCAAAGTATCAAGTCAATGTTAGGTTAATAATAATATGTAGGTATTTATTAGTAAATATATATATATAATATACATTTTATATTTGTTTATTTTTGTTATTTTCAATTGGTGTTTTAGTAGAACTAAGATACATATTTATTTTATTAAATTGAACAAAAATTTATGTATTATGGGGAAATCCAGCTTCCTTTTATGTCATGCAAAAAGTTAACAATGGAAGAGTTTGAAACGAGGAAAATATTGTTTTTGTTAGCAGGTTACCATTTTTAATGATTAATTTTATTAACGGTATTGCGATTTAAAATAAAAGATCTAGAGGTAATGTTATAGATTCAATATGATTCAATTTGTTTTTCATAAAAATAATCTTCAGAACCAAGGTGGCGTGTAATCTCCATAACTCTAAAAAAGTAAAATTTAATTAATTCTGATTATTTCCATAAG
This sequence comes from Poecilobothrus nobilitatus, assembly GCA_947095535.1. Lineage (NCBI taxonomy): Eukaryota > Metazoa > Arthropoda > Insecta > Diptera > Dolichopodidae > Poecilobothrus > Poecilobothrus nobilitatus. The sequence continues at coordinate 259,498,085 of OX352774.1, read as the reverse complement.
ATTTTATTAAAATGTTGTTAAGCACTTTATAAAAAAACATTTGTTTTCTAGAAGATGTTAGATTTTTGTTCTATAACTTGCAAAGTTTTTGACCTAGAAAAACCATGCATGGAAAGACTAGGAGAATATTTTGCGCTAAAAAACCGATGATTTGTTAATACCGTTACTTCTATGATAAAATGGTTTTAACTGACAGTTTATTGATAATTTTTGACTTTAAGTGCTTAATATTTCCAGACTGGGAAATTCTACATTTTGATGATGTTTTAGAAAGATGCTTTAATAACCTGGAAAATGCTATTCTTATTTTTTATTTTGTCTTATTTGGTTCCAATTTCCTCAAAATTAAACTATGTTATGATTACAAAATAATTAAGATCCCATCAGTTCTAAAACAAGGAAAATAGACTCTCATTCCCGTTCTGTTCGTCTCCATATACTACATCACCCATTTCAAAGAAAACTATCAAGAGAAATCCAAACACCCTAAATGCAGTATCCCATTTTCTCTGAAAATTAATAATAGATTAAACTTTTTGTCATAAAAATATCCGTCGGTCTTCAAATCAAAAAACTTGTTTTGTGGACTAATAGCTATGGATTGAAAAGCATTAAAAGCATTGAATGGTAAATATAAGTCTATACTTCTTTTTAATGTTGATAATTTCATTCATGATTTTTTAAAATATTTTATTCAAAAGATTATTATGTATAATCAAAGTTTTACTTTTATAAATGAAGAATATTTAAAAAAAATTTTTTTTAAGAAAAAATTATTCACTTCTATATTACACTATTGCTACTTAAAACACTTATATTTTGACATTACTTTTAAATATTAATACCATATCTATTACTTTAACATGTATAATAACTGTCAAATATTTTTATTATTATTACTTTCGGAAAAACATAAAAGAAAAACGGAAAATAAAAATTTAAGCGCCATCAAACCACCATTCATAAAGAAACAATATAATAAACAAAAAGAAAAAAAAGAAACGTATTCCACTATACAAAAATATTGACATCTTAATAACATCGCACCATAAAGAACCATCTGTCATTTAACTAAAATAATGATTTTTGAAGTGTTCACTTTTAAGTGATAATGATTATTTATTTTTTTTTTTTTTCAATGATAATATTTACATTGATAATGATGATTATATTATATGATTTTCGGAATCATCATGAAAATGATAGCCATATTAAAATAATACATATAGAAATCATAACAATTTAAATTTTAATTTTTTATTACACAGTAGCAAAAAAAAAAAAAAAATTAAAGAAAAAAATTATACTTCAAATAAACGTATATAGATATATATCTATATACATACATACATATATTTTTTTTATAAACGCATAGTTAAACTCTATATCTGTTAGATTTAGTAACTGTTTACTGCGTTTTGACATCAATTTATTAAGTTTGTTTTTTTTTTTTTTTTTTGTTTGTTTTCTTGTATTTTTATGTTAAAAGTTTATGTTTTGTTTGATGTTCGGTAGCAAAATTTTTGTATAATAAATTTTTGTATAATTTTTGTTTAATAAAAATTTATTCAGAATTGAAATTTTTATAACAGAGATTTTTTTATGTAACTTAGTGTAAAAAAAATTATGAGGTGTATGAAATATTTAATTTGTAAATAATTTACACACCTTTAAAAAAATGTTTTTTTATTATCATATTTAAAAGCAAATAAAATATTTAAAATTAATATGAAATAACGAAAATTTGTTTATGCTATGCTAAAGAAGATAAAATGATGAGAAGAAGTGAAATAAAGACAGATTAGCTATATAATAATTAAAAATAAAGAAATTCAGTTTTAGATTAGATAAATTTAAAACACTGAGCATATAATTGGATATCTTTCATAAAAAAAAACACCGTTATAAACGTATGATCTCTATTATATTTTTTTGTAATTCTCTTTAATTTATGTTATCATGTAGTTTCCTTCTTTTTTTTCTTTTTTATTAATAAAATAAAGTTTTCTTTTATGTTTTCAATTTAAACATCGCACTGCTATATTTTAAGGGTTTTAGGAGTATAAATTAGAGATTTACATAATATAATAATGGGAAAAACGCATTAAAGTATGAAGGTGAAATAAAGGTTACCACATGACATCATTACACAGAAAATCGTCATAACAAATATGAAAAATGAAAACTAGATCAATTCAAAAAATGTAATAAGATCCATATATCTTTAATAAACATATTAATTACGATCAATAAATAGTTTCAGATAATTTTACTGATTCATATTATGTGAAGAATTTCGTTTGAACTGAGTTTGAAAAGCCGACATGGAATATAAAAGAAAAATTAATCTATCTAAATTAATTAATTTAAAAAAAAAATTTAATCAGTATGTACAGTACTTCATTTGACCGTTAACCGTTATAAATATTATTATATGCTACTACCTAAGACATCAATATATGAAGGGTGCTAAGAATATAAGGGTACCATGAAGGTTGCTAAGTATGTAATCTAATATTACTCAAAAATAATCTAATTTGTGGTACAGCGACAAAAATTTAATAATTAGATTTTTAATCGATTTTTAAAATAAATGGACAAACTATATATTTCTTTATTTGGTACAGCTTTACAAAAAGTATTTACACCTCGTTTGATACTACAGATTTTTATATAGTTGATTATCTATATTTATCTTTAACACAATATATTTTGAATATATGTTTGAAAAATGTGAGTCATAGAAGAAAAAAAAACATATGGAGCATGTCATATGCCTGTATTTCATTTGCCTGAAATGTCATTTAACTGTAGTTTTTGGAAGTAATTGTCTGTATTATCATTTGGCTGTATTTCATTTGCTGATATTTCATTTGACTGTTTTTTATTTGACCATATTTCATTTGACTGTATTTGATTTGGTTGCCATGTAAAACATATATTTAGGGACTAGGGGTGATTTTAGAGTTGGTTACAAAAAAAAATCCAGTTAAATGAAATACAATAATATGATACACAGTCAAGTGAAATACAAGTAAATAAAAATACAGAGAAGTGACATGCTGTCAAATGAAATAGTAAATGCTATCTGTGATAGTAACCCACAAATATGAAGTATAAAAGAATAATACTTAATTAATAAGAATAATAATAATTTTAAATCATAAATAGGTATAATAATAAGGTATGTCCAGTTACCTAGAATAATTTTTTTTAACAAATTATTGATCAAAATATCGAACTTTTTTAAAAAGTTGAAGTGAAAAATGTTTGTTTCTTCAATGATAATAATGTGGGATCAACAATCCTACAAAAAAAAAAGAGCCTGAAATTCTTTGTTGTAATTGATAAAATAAATGTTAAATAAAATAAATGTTATAAATGTTCAAATGAAAGATAAAAATTATAATTATTTTATGAAAGTGAATTTGCTTTCCTGTCATAATGACAGAGTTTCTTACATATAAATAAAAACTTGCAGGTCTTCAACATTTTTATTCCATACATTTTGTTTTTTTTTTTTGATTAACTACGGATGAGTATTTTTATAAAAAAAAAATATGCAAAAAATTTTATAAAAAAACGTGTTGCACAACTTATTTGCAAATTATTACTTTTAAAGTGAATTAGATCATTGTAATTGAAATTTTATCCGCTTGATTAAATGACGGTATCCAAAGATTTTTAATTTTTTTTTTATGATTCTACAACTTTTATTTTTGTTTGAAAATTTTCTTTTTTTTAATACTTTCATTTATGCAGGTTTTTGTGTACACTTTTAAAGTTTTCTTATAATAAAGTTTTCTGAACTTAAGTATATTTTAGAATTTATTTCTTATAGCTACTCCAATTCTTACCAAATGTACTGTATTTTACAAAAAAATATTATTCTATTATTGGTTGGTTGATATAAGTACCTGGTCCCGTCGGTCGTGACAAAGAGTACCGCCTTAAAACCGTTTTGCTACCACTTTTGTGACGACAAGGCTTATATTAAGGTTATATTAAAATTAAGTTTTGAATCCATTTTGCGGCTTTCAACAATTTTATTATTTCTGGAGGTTTCTTAACCGCTAAAATTGTTGAATTCATGGTTATCCAGAGTTTCTCTTCTAGCCCTATAGACAATGCTGAGCATTTACAGGTCAAGTGTATGATTGTTTCTTTTTCATTCTTTTCACCACAACCGCGACATGATAGATCGAATGGGACTCCTAGTTTGGACTAGGACTCCTAGTCCAAACTAGGAATAGGACTCCTAGATATTCCCTCTTTTAACGCTGTTTACCGGTGGGTTCACCTATTCCAATAAAGCTTTTAAAAAGGGTTAAGGCTTTTAAAAATAAAATTTGAGAAATTTATGTTTTATATTTATAAATATAGTGTATAAACACTTGAAAAAATAAGAATAACTATACATCAAACAGCTGCTGTTTTTAATCATTATTATAACTATTCTATAGTAAATTTTATATCTATTAAAAAAAAACAGAATATATTTATTTTAATTTAGGATTACATTGTGATTACTAATAAATGCATTTCCACTTTACCATTCTTTTACAATGGTAACTTTGACCCGCCTGTGACTTATAAAATAATTAAATAAATAAATATAAATAAAATAAAATAAAATAAATAAAATAATTTTTTGTTATTTTTTTCCTGCGTTTTTCTTATTTTCAAAAAAAAAATTTCTGCTTTTTATGATGTCATTTCGATTCGTCAGCCAGTAAGAAGTTTTACCATCTTGTTGGTATGTTGGTACATACATAATATAATACCTAAAACTGTCGTTATTTTACGAAAATAATTGTAAATTTCCTAAATACATTTTAGAAGGTCAAACATATTTTTTTTTTATGCAAATTTTATTTTGTTAGATCAGCTAGTGTCTATTTACGAATCCGTCATGGCAATCATATTTTTTTTTTTAAAACAATTCAATTTTTCACCATTTTTGAGGTCTATATTCATATGTCTATATGAGGTCTAAAACATTATCCAGTTCTCATAACCTGATTTCATCCTATATAAAGGCAAGTAGCTGTTCATAGACAAGCAGTATAGAAACCTTATTTTAAACTTCACTAAACGAAAAACATTTACTTCATCAGTTAAGCTTCGTAACCCAAAACAAAATAAAAATAAATCTTTTTTTTTAGTGAAAGTAAAAATTAAAAAAAAAAACACTACTACAATTTTTTATTCTATTTTATGAATATAATTATAACAACAAATTCACAACCGTTGCTACACATAACCAGTAGATGTAGATGTAGATTTTTAATAAATAATTAACTATTAAAGTAAACTTTGTAATAAGAAAAACAAAATAAATAAAGTATAACATCATCTAAAGACAACAATCCAACTATTAAAAGTGAATTTATTGTAAAAAGTGAATTGAAAAATAATATACAATATAGAGCCGAATATAACTTGATTAAGCCTGTTTTTCTACTCTAGATTACCTATAAGTTGATTTTTATATATATATATATATATATACATATTAAAGATATAAAAATGCCACAATACCACTCGTACTTTCATTTAATAAATATAATTATTTTTCTTTTTTTTTCGTTATATTTTTAATATAATTTTTTTTTTTTGTTTTACTCATCTATCTATAAATTCATCATATGGTTTAATAGGATGCTCTGATTTTTTATTTTGCCATAAATAAGATCTATAGATTCACTAACTGGTTTATTTACTTCTTTTCTTTTTTTAGTTTTTATCTTTTATAAATTATTTGTAAGAAATAAAAAAAAAAAATGGAATTTTAAATACAAATAAAAGAAAAAAAAATCTAGTTACGAAAAATATAGCTCTACAAATTTTGATTACGCATGAAAATAATATAAAAAAAAAAATAAATACCTGCATTTGGTATTTTGACGTGAATTTCATTCATTTTCAAAATTAAAATTACGAGTTTTTATATGTTAAACTTGTATAAAACTATTACAGTAACAAGCCATAAAGCCATAATAGGTCATTTTGTAAAGTGTAACGAAAGAAAAATAAAACAAATAAGGAAATAGTTGAAAGAATGTTTACTATTGTAATGATATTTTACAGTTGAATATAATATAAAAATAAAATTGTATTTATATATATATATAACAATAAGTGGATATCTGTTAAGCAAAATGTTAAAAAGTTCAAAATGGTCAGAGTGTTCATTAAAACAAAAAAGAAAATGTTCTCAAACTGAAGTCAAATAATGAGAAAATTATAAAAATATATATGTAATGGATGATGCATTTATTAAAGATACAAATGCATTTTCCATATCGATGCACAATCTAGCAATTTTTTATATTTTCCTAATATTGTGGTTAACCTAATAAAACTCCTACTTTATCTGTATATTATTATGTATTCCAGTAATGAATGATATAATATATGTATCTATCTTCATCGAAAAAAAAAGGAATCTTTATTAGTTCGATTAAATGATAAAATTTCAGATAACATTCCAAAAGATTATACAAGCGATCCTTCTTTGGTCATTTAGCACGAATGTACAATTTATTAGTAAAAGAAAATTCAAAATTTATATTAATGAAAAAAATAAGCACAAAAATATGATATAGTATTTTAGTATAAGTATGATTAAGTACAAGGACGAAAATAGATAAATTTCAGTTTTTTAGAGACTGAAAAATCCGGTTCAAATATAAAATATTAAACAATCTGAATTTTTGCATTTTGTCAATAAAATTAACTTAAAAAGCCTGTTGAAAAGTATTATATATATTTTAATATACAGTGTCCGAACATAAATTATAAATTTATTATTTCAATCTTAAAAACTTTAATTATTTATTTTTTTTTACTTTAATTTCATTTTTTATACTTTTATTGATCAATTTGCAATTTTATTCATTTGTTAACATCAGTCAGTTACATTATTTTCCAATTTGAAGTATAATTTTACTGTATCGAAGTCAGGAAATTTAAGAAATTTTGAAGAATTTTGATAGCAAAAAAAGAGGACAAGACTTACTGATGCATTATTGTTCTTATGTTCTTTAAGGATTTTTCAGAAATAAATAGAAATAAAAATAGAAATGTAAAGAAAATAACTTTTATTATAGTTCATAAAAAAATAAAGAAAAATAGTATTTAAATTTGCCTAAGCTGGTAATATTGATAATACCGATAAATTTAAACTTAAACAAAGGTTAAAAAATTGCTACCTTATCTTTGTGTATATTCATACCTTAAACTATATCCGTAACAAAATTATAGCAAATGACAAATAGGTAAAAATAAGAAGAATTCTCAAAAGAGACTATTTAGTTTTTCTCTTTAATACATAAATTTATAAATTTTTATAAACACAGTTTTGCTCAAAAACCCTTTTAACTATAAGAATACTTAAGAATAAAAGTCTATCCTAGAAATTTTTATCGTTCCCCCAAAAAATTTTTGTAAAGTATTTTATAAACAAGTTTCCCACTTAAGTCTTTCATTTTATAATAAATTTAATTGATTTGAATTGATCTTTTTTTAAGTTATTAATATTTATTGCATTAAAAGTATCTGTAGTGAACCTTTTAACAAGATTTCAAGTGTAAGTATTTTATGTGAGTCTATTTTACGAACTGAAAAATGCTTCTTGTGAAAGGGTCATTTGAGAAAACTTTAAAAGTTTTACCATGGAACAATAAAATATTATTATCTTAGAATATTATACCTATTGTTTTGTTTTTTTTTTTTTGAAGTTAAGAAAACATAATATTTTTTACTTACCATTTTTATATTATTATTATTATATATTATTAAGAACATAATTTAAAATTAATATATAATATTGTATTCTAAATATAAGCAGTTTATATTTTGTCTTCAATTTCATTCAAAAATTTTGTAAATGAAATTTTTTGTAAATTGTTTTTTTTTTTATTAAAAATTATATTACTATCATAATATATAAATTTATTTTATTGAAATTTATTATTTAAATAATTTTTTAATGTTTTTATATGTAGTTTTGTACTTTTTTATTTTTTTATTTATAATTTTAGTAATAACTTTTTAATTGAAATTCAACTTTAAAATTTGTACTGAAAATAATTCTGTTATAATATCTTATAGTTAATTTTATTTTAAATAAGATGGCATATTTTTTTTCAAATTATATTAAAATAAATCCAATGTGATAGTTAAAACATTACTAAAATATTTTATATTTTTTATATTAATAATTCAATTTAATATGTTTTATTTTGATTAAATTTTCTTTAAATTGTTGAAATGCTTAAAATCCGGTTATTTAAAAAAAAATCCGTTCGAAGCAATCTAATGCTTCAATAACGAGCACTTAATTCAAACTAAAAATTCATATAAAATTTGAAAATAAACTTGTGGTACTCAAAACGTAAAAAAGTGAAAAAAGATAAAAAAAAAACCCTAAAAAATAATAAAAACTGTAAAATTAAGTTATTACAGTTAACCAAGACAACAGTTAAAGAGATTACAAAAAAAAAAAAAAAAAATTATCATTGCTGTTATTATACAACCCACCTTGGATGTTATTTTCTGTTCGAAATGTTCTGAATCTGTTTTTTTCTTACCTTTTTAATACTTTACAGTTAACAATTATGTTGTATAATTATATATGTTATGTTAAACGTTAATATGTTACAGCCTAGAGAATATTCAATAAGTTGAATTTTATTTGTATTTAAATTTAAGAAAGAAACACAGATCACTTGTAACACTTAAAATAGCATTTAACAGAAATGTTTAAATGTTGAGCTAGCCGCTAGTTAATATGAATTTTAAGAATTAAAAGTAAACAATTCGTAGTATTTTACTGTTATTAAATTGTAAAAGCTGATAGTATAAAAGATGACAAAAATAAAAGCAGCTTATTTTATTTAACATTGTGAATTTTAGTAGGACACAAATACTATTAAACGTGAAATATTTTTGTTCTCTTTATTAAAAAGCACAGAGAGAAAATAAAAATTTCGTTATTTTTTCAATTTCTAGCAAAATTTTAAAATGTTAAAAGCTAAACATTTTTAATCTATTATATTATATTTTTCTTCATTTTCCTTTTCTTTTAAGGTAATTTAATATATTAACAGAAATGTTGTATAACAGTTACGTATACTAAAAATAACTTTTTGAATTGCAAAAAAAAAAAAGTTGTTTTAAATTTTAACTGTAATATAACCGTAGTTAATTATAATATGGTAACCAAATTTAACTGATGTGTAGAAATGTTACTTTGCAATTTGATTGATTGAAATGAAAATTGTGCTGTCGTTAATTTGAAATTTGATTATTGATTTTTAAATGCCATTAAACAAAGAAATAAAAAAAAAATTAAATTTATATAATCTATATTTGGATAAATCTAATTATGGACAAAATATCAGTTGACAATTTAAAGTTATTTGTTTAAGGTGCCAATTTAGTGAAAATAAATTAGTTTCAGTACTCTGTTTTTGGGTACTTTGATTGAAGTTTTAGTTATAGTTGTCATGTAAGAGTTTATAGCTTAATTGTACTTTTTTTTTTTTTTTTTTTACAAAAATATAATATAATATATGTAAAGTTTAATTTAAATGATTTATAAATTAAATTTTATTTTTAATTGAAAATATTAATAGTGTAAAACTATAAAAACTTCATTTAAAAATTAAAAAAGGGTTTTTTAATAGTTATAATAATTAAATATTTTAGTTCTAGTTTAAATTAAAAAATATTGAAAGATTTTAATATTTATCAGATTTTATAAAGGGTGTGCGAAGAGAATTACACATCACACCTTTACCATATCGAGGAAAAAACAATATAATAAACATTTTGTGTAAAGTTTCGTTTTGCAACAATACTAGAAATAATTCTAAACTTAAACAATTTAATGAGTAAAAAAAAAAAGTTACCTGGTTATTTATGTAGTAGTGTTGTTTTTTTTCCTTAACGTATGTAGTAGTGTTTTTTTTACTTCCTTTTTCTTCCTTAACGAATGGAACAAAACTCCTAACACTTGTAGAATCATCTAAAATTAATTTAGACTTCATTATTTTAAAAATACGTATATATAAGTGCTGCATTGTTGTTATGATCCTGGGTTTTATACAAAAATCCTAAGTATTCATTTATTTCTATCATAAGTATTTTTATTTAATTTAAAGATACGAATCTTTTAAAATTTTAGTCGATATCTTGTCTTCAGTCTTCTGCGGGTGTTGTTAATTACCTGCTATATAATATTCAAAATTGAAATTTAAAACTCCGACCAATAATAATTATCTTGATTTTGTAATAATAATTATCTTGGTTCTTATTGCTATATTCATTTTAAAAACTCAAATAGCATCGAAACTTAAGTATCAAATAATCAAAACGTTTTTCATTGTTTAAAAAAAAAACATAAATCTTTAAAAATCTTAAAATCTTTAAAAAAATAATAAACAATTTTTTAAAAAACAATTCTTTGAAACAAATTAATTTTTGAAAATTTTTAATAATATGTACATCCTAACAATAAATTCTCCTAGATGAGTTTTAAAATAAGTTTTAGTAAATCGAAGTATTTAACAAAATTAATTTACCTATTACCTAAATTTTGTTTGTAAAAGAGAAATAAACCATTATAGTCCCGTTAATTTAGGAGAATTAAAATAAAAAAAAAAAAAAAATTTGGTTATTTCCCTTTATATCTAGAGATAAGAAATTTTCTTTTAGCATATGAATGAAAAATCCAGGCAACAATCAAACGAATCCATAGAAATATTTTGTTTCTATTTTTATCAAAGCAAATAACATAATATGTACATATATATATTATATACCTATGCCTATAAAAGTATATTATGTTTTTATCTATATCTAATTATTTTTAGTAAAATATTCAAAATTCTTAAGAGTAGGCAACCAACCAAACACGCAATACTGCAAGACATATTTTATTAATTCTTATACATATACATAGAATGATGTTCTATACAGATAGATAGAAATATATGGAGAATACTCAAATCATAGAATGTATTAGAAGGATAGAAGGATAGCCAATTTGATCTGTTATTTTATAAGTAGTAGCTATTATTTTAAGAATTTATTGTGGTTAAAAAATTAAATTGAAAAGAAAAAAAAAAAAACCGGATTAATTTTACTTCCATGATTTATGACTAGTTATGAGGCTGGTAATAATAATAATCAATTTTTAAAACTCATATTTTGCAAGATCTTAAATTTTATTTTTATACCCGTATGAACTATGTTCAAGGGTATAATAAATTTGCCATTACGTTTGTGACACCTTAAAGGAGTCGAGCTAGATATAGTATCAAAGGTATGGATCGGCTCAGAATCGAATTCTGAGTCGATTAAGCCATGTACGTCCGTCCGTCCGTCCGCACGATAACTCAAAAAATAAAGGAGCTAGGAGGCTGAAATTTTTTTTACGTCACTTTTGCAAAATTGTTAGTTTTGCTATTTAAATCCAACATTTTCGGTCGGCGGGATCGAGTAGCTGCCATACAACTTCTATCTTTATATAGAAATAACTCAGCATCTATTCAAGCTACGTTTCTGAAATTTTGCAAATGATGATCAAGTTTTATGGCAACAACTCCTGTAAAATTTGGTTGTGGTGGTGCGATGGATTCGGGTAGCTGCCATACAACTTCTCCGTTTAAATGAGAATAACTCAGTGTCTGTTAAAGCTAGGAATCTGAAATTTTGTGAATGATGATCAAGTTTTATGGTAACAACTTTTGCAAAATTTGGTTGTGCTGGTGTGACGGGTTCGAGTAGCTGCCATACAACTTATCCGTTAAAATGAGAATAACTCAGTGTTTATTGAAGCTAGGAACCTGACCTTTTGCGAATGATGATCAAGTTTTATGGCAACAACTTCTGCAAAATTTGGTTGTGGTGGTGCGACGGGTTCGGGTAGCTGCCATACAACTTCTCTTTTTAAATGAAAATAACTCAGTGTTTATTGAAGCTAGGAATCTGAAATTTTGCGAATGATGATCAAGTTTTATGGCAACAACTTATGCAAAATTTGGTTGTGGTGGTGCGACGGGTTCGGGTAGTTGCCATACAACTTCTCTTTTTAAATGAAAATAACTCAGTGTCCGTCCGCACGATAACTCAAAAAATAAAGGAGCTAGGAGACTGAAATTTTTTTTGCGTCACTTTTACAAAATTTTTAGTTTTGCTATTTAACTTCAGCATTTTCGGCCGCCGGGTTCGAGTAGCTGCCATACAACTTCTTTCTTTAAATGGAAATAACCCAGTGTCTATTCAATCTAGGTATCTGAAATTTTGCAAATGATGATCCAGTTTTATGGTAACAACTTCTGTAAAATTTGGTTATGATGATATGGCAGGTTCGGAAAGTTGCCACACAATTTGTCTTTTTAAATGAAAATAACTCAGTGTCTATTGAAGCTAGCTATCTTAAATTTAGTGAAAAAGTGTCGAGTTGCATGCCAAAAACTTTTGTAAAATTTGATTGGTCTAAAGCAGCCGGTTCAGGTTTCTTGCATTTCTTGGAACTTAATGAAGCTAGGCGCAATAGATTCGGGTAGCTGTCATACAATTCCACAATTTACATAAATATATCTCTGCAGTTCGGTACTAAAACATCTGAATGTTTTTAAAAGATGATCAAGTTTTATAGAAACAGGATATATTACGTTCATACGGGTATCCCAGAGTTGACACAGTCTACTCTACTGCACTCTTCCTCGTTTTTATATAAAATTTCATTTGTACCAACTTATTTTTTTAATTATTATTAAATTTCGTCTAATTTTCGAAATAAAATTTTAACATAAATGTTAATAGGTTTAATTTTTGGTTTTCAACAAATAATTTAAGAAGTTTTATTTAACTGAACTGAGAAAAAATAATAAAAGAATACTGCAATTTTATTAAAACCAAATAAAATTAAAAAAAGAATATAAAAAATATCTATTAAATATATTTTTTACAAATACAATTACAGATCTTTATTTAATTTATGTATATAAAAAAAAAAAAAAATTACATTTAAAAATGTTTAGTTCACAACATCGAATTCCTAATCATTCATATTTTAATAAAAATACTGTAAGTTAAGTATAGTCCAGTTTCTGTTCAGAACAATTTCTCTTTGTGAGTGATAAAAAGAGAATAAGAAAATAACAGTGCAGTGATCTGTGATGATATAAAATTATTATTTTTTTTTCAATTTTTTCTCTTTAAAAATGAAAAGTATGTATAAAATAGAAAGAAACAAACTAATGATTTTTTTTTTTTTTTTGAGCAGATTAAAAGCTGTTTTTGGAATATAAACTGTAGAACTGATTGATACTAATAAATAGAACATTGTTCAAATGTGTGTTTACTTTCATTGTTTAAAGAATTTTTTTTTTTTTTTGTATTTATGTATGTGTTTGTTAGGATATTCAAGTATATTAACTGTTATAATAGCATGTGATTAGAAAAAAGTTTTGTATATCGATTCTTGTCTTTTTTTTTTTGCTTTTATTGTTTATTCTACTTTTTTTTTAAACACATACATATATGGTTAAAATAAGGTGATTTTATTTATCTCCCACTCGTGCCGTGTCAGTTGCCTTGTATTAATTCAGTTAATTTATATTATATGTATATTTTTTTTTGTCAAATTTGTTCATTATTTCTTTTCAACAATAATATGTATATGTGTTTTTATTTGTTTATGAATACATACATAAATAAAATGTTTTGTATATTATTATAATTTATAAGTTATTCTTATGATATACATAAATATAACTACCACAATTCCAACTATAAAAGAAAATAATTGACATATTGATTAGGTTTATGTATGAGGCGAATTTCTTTTAAATTCGTTGAATCATGGGCTCTTTAAATATCATCAATTAAATGATTTTAAGCAATTGGAAATGTGTCTATAGGTTTACATGATTCAAAAAGAACTTAATTTTAATACTATAGCTTGGTACAATTCCGATAATTTATTTGAAATAGAAGTATAAAGTTTACTAATATAACAATAAATGTCTTATAGAGATGATAAGAAAAGACTAAAAATTTTCCAACTGATAAATATCTAAGAAAAGAAGAAAAGTATTAGAGTAGACTTCAAGCAGAGTATTATATAGTAAACTTCATTTTAGGGAAATTCATATAGTTACAATAAGAGAACATATCATGGGACCGATCCTGACAAATTCTTAAAATTAATTAAAAATAAACACTAAAGAAGTATTAGTATCAGACTTTATAGAAAGAATTAAAATACCTGTCCTGGAAATTTTTTTTACTAAGAAACACGTAAAAGATTTCAAAAATATATGTGTATTATCTAAAATCCCTTATCTTATTTGTTTTTTTAAGTATAGATATACAAAACACTTTAGGAAGTTCGGATTAAAATCATATTATTTAAAATTAATTTTATGTTCACATTATATAAGTGACACTAAAGTGACAATAAGAAAATTTTATATATAATAAAAAGTTAAACTTTTTTCCTTCATCATATTTTAACTTTGCATTACAATTTCAGTTTTGGTAATAATTTATATATAAATTTTTTTTTTTTTTTTTGTCAGTTGCTTAAATTTTTACGATTCATTTTATAAATTAAAAAAAAAACAAAAAATTTTAATCCAAGGTCTATAAAGTGTAGTGTTTTAGACAAATTTTTTTATTGGAACAATTATTGTTTATGCTACAGATTATGAGGTATTAAAAGAAAGAGAAAAAAAAAAAAAAGTAGTAAAGAAAAAAAAAAAAAAAATCAAGGTTAAAATAAGAAGTCACATTGAAATTGAATTTGCGCAAGCAAACATAATTATGATTTTAGTTTGTTGTTTATTGTTTTTTAAATTTAAATACAGGAAATGATAAACACCTTTTTGACATTTTTATTTTTTTCTTTGATTACAAATTATATTTGTTAAATTTTTTTTATTATGTAGGTACAGATACACATACAGGTACTAAAATATAATTTAACATTTTTAATTGCAAAATGTATTTTCTTTCTTTTTATCTTAAATTATATTTTTTATTTTTAGAAATTGAAAGAGGTCATGAATGGTCATATGAATTTTTGCAATAATCTTATATTGAAACTTAAATTAAAGTTGACAATTCATAATATTGTCCTAAAAAAGCGTATCTACATTACCTATTTTCTTCCTTTACAAAAGTACAGTTTTTTTTTTAAATTTACCTTTAATTTCTAGCAATTGAATGAGATGAATTTGGTATAGGTACTATGTATGATTCATATATGCTGGATTTCTTAACATACAAAAAAATGATACATTAAGTTTTTAAGAGTGATCTTAAATAAAATATTATGAAACCAAATAAAAAAGCCAATTGACAACTGATCTGTTCCACCCACAATGATGAAACATAAATTTAAAGTTTAAATTTTTTTCTTTTTTTTTTTTTTTGTTGAATTTTATTTAAAAAAAAACATGTAGTTATTAATAAATTTTAAAGATATTATTTACGCATCATCATCAACATCATTATATATACCATTGTTGGTAAAAAAGAAAAATTTGTTGTAATATTGATTAGGTACTGATTTAAATAAAGCAGTCAATATAGAAAAAAAATATTAAATTTAATGTGGACGAGAAGGGGTAAGGTGTTCAAGTTTTGTTACATTTAATTTTAACATTGAACCACAGTCTTATACCAAAAAATTATGGTTGTATATTGAACTTATATTGAACATTTTGTATAAATAAAATTTAAGCAAAGATTAAAATAATTTAAAGTAAATTGATTTATTAATTAGTTCATATAGATATATTAAAATTGATAAAAATTCGTCAAGAGGGAGTTTCAATATTTGTTACTATTTCGTGTTTTATGTTCAGAGTAATGTGTTTTGCATATTATTAAGCTGAATTTCAAACTTATAATTTGAAAATAAGAACAACAGAAAAACTAATTTTATAAAATTCATGAAATGATTAGATGACTTACTTAAATATTTAATACGTATGTAAAATATATCCATATATAATATTATATTAGCTTTGACTCTGTTTCTAGGTCTAACTATTTTATTTTTCGTCTGTAATAAAATATTTTTCCTTTAATTCTTTTCCCTTTAGGCAAATTTTTCTAAAAAAAAAAATTAAAAATTTAACTCTGTTGGTCCGCCTATATGTTTACAAAATTTGTCCACCGTTGAAACTAAAGTAATTAAATTTTAACTATGACTTGGCCTTATAAAAAAAGCTATTATGTGGTGTTTTTAGGTAGTACCTTAAAATTTTGAGAGAAGAAAGATCTTTCAGAATTATCATAATTTATGCCAGAAATTTTTTTATTCGTCTCGATTTATGGGCTATCAACGATATATGGGCTTTTTTTTTTGCTAATATACTATTTTTAAAAATCTATAAGTTAGACACCTGTGCATAGATTTTTACAAAATAAAACACAAAACTGTTAGCTTCAACATTATAATTTTACATGTATTAACAGTTTTCTTAAAATTGAAGTGTCTTTTGAATGTTGACAGTTTTTTTTTGTTATATATGTTGACAGTTCTTTTATATATGATTAATCAGTATTCTAATCTATTTTTATTATCTTTTGGAAAATGTGAGCCTTTAAAAAGCTTTTTTACATTCTCCTTTGGAAGTAAATTTTATTAAAATATAAATAAAAGAAAAATGCTGTTCTTTTTATAAGACTGTATAAGAATCCTTACTTTTTATAAAAATCCAATACTGAACATAAAATTGTCAATATTGAAATGTCATTTTTCTCTATAAAAAAAACTTAAGTCAATTCATTTCATTTCTCTATTAATTGTCTCTGTATTATGTCTTCTCTTTAAAACAATTTCTCATAAAGTGTTTTAAAGACTAAAAAATCAATTAGAGGGGATTTTAGAGTTAGTTACGAAATCAAAGTTTCAATAATTTGTTTAGCAGGGATATGTGGGGCGTTAGTCCCCACACTTTTAAATGTTTATTTGTTGTTGTAATATATTTTTTTTTATTTTATTTTAATTTCATAAGAGCATAATATAGCGCCCTTTTCTCCACGGATGTGGGGCACCTGTTGTAATATACAAGTATATGTAAAAGAATTAATTAGGGAGGATTTTAGAGTTAGTTACAAATGAAATCGAGTCAAATGAAATACAGCCAAGTGAAATACAGTTTTGTGATAATAACCCTAATTTAAAACACCCTTCTTTAGAAATAAGAATAACATTTTCAGAAAATATTTATAAATTTTATACATATGAATTTGTGAATTTTCTTAAATATTTTATACTAAGAATGGTTCTAAAATGTGAACATTAAATGCAAGTCATTGCAAGTCTCAGGAGTAGCACCAACATAATGTAATTTTATTTGGTGTTCTTAAATTACATTGTACCAATTTATTTGGCGCTTTTTTATGTGAATTGAAATCAATTTTAAATTCACAACAAACAAATAAAAACAAAAGTGAAAAAAAAAAAAATTAAAAGATGGTCAACCTAAGGCTATTTTGCAACAAAAACAAAAAAAAAATAAAAATTTTAATTAAAATTTTAAGTTTTTCTTCTTACGGAACCTGGAAATATCTTAAAGTTTATGTTTAAGGCATGTGCCATATTTTTTTATTCTAAAATGGTATTTTGGTAATATAATGGTCGTTTAAAACAGAATTTTTTATTATTAAAAACAAAAATAGTTAATAATTTTTTGTTATTGTTTACTAAAAATGGATCACAAATATTTTGCTTACATTGTTACCATAATTTGCTTTAAAATCTAAATTAAAAATTCTTTTTTTTTTTTAATTTTATTAACTTGTTGCGGGTAACGTTTGGTATACGTACATATTCGATTTAACATAAATCGGTAGTTTTCCTAGACAGATAGATGAATGACGGTTGAATGGTCTTTATAATAATATAAGGTGTACAATCTGTTTTATATAATTTATAAATATTAAGTTTAGATAATTTTTCTTTTATTATTTTTATTTTATTTTCTATAAAATTGTTGAATTGTTGTGGTCGCTACAATACAAATTGGATTTCGATAATATTTTGTAATTATTATATTTTGTCTATATTGTATTTGTTATATACTTATAAAATAGGTGAAGGACGTTTAAAAACATATCTAATCTTAAATGTAAAAAAGATGATAAATACTTAAATAAAAAAAAAATGTGATGTAATTAAAAATTGACAATTATAGTGATTTTATCAGAGAAAAAAATGATTCAATTAAAAGAAAGTATTATGTAATATTGTCAACTTGTCATATTTTAAGAGTTTCTCAGTATAAAATTGTTTTACAGTGTTATTAATTTATTTTTCTATGTATACGTAGTTGTAATAAAAATAAAAATTTTAAATCACAATGCTTTAAGGTTCCCATTATATATAAATATCAATTTTTGAAATTAACTTAAAATAAAAAATATTTTAATGTGTATAAAGAAACTGTAATAAGATGGGGAGATAAACAGTAAAATGAAAACAAATGATATCAGACTAATATAATGTATGGTGGGAGTAGAGGGCGGAAATTTAGAGAAGTCTGATAGCATAACTACCTAAAGTACTTCATACAGCTCAGTATTTTGAAGCAATAGCCACTTAGATACTGTCATGCATTGAATTCCTAAAGGGAACGAGAATATCTTCCGAAATCAAACAGTACAGTGTTTGTTTTCCATGTTAAGAGCTGCTATACTAAAGACGTAATCTACCAAAATGGGTAGCCTTCTCTGTGATATTCTTGACTATCTGAAGGGTTAGTGTTCTTGTCAGATTTAGGGTTGTGGTTTTATCAATTATATGCCTGAAACAATATCGGTTTGATCAAATTATAACACACATGGAAAAGATAACATATGAATCAAGGTCGCCAAGAAATAACCCAATAAGTTAGAAAGCCTTTTACAGTTCCTGGAATTGTATCAAACCATATATCGAATTTTGGGTTAGGGCATATTTGTGTGGTGCTCCCTAGGAATACCATAATAACTAAATCAGAATTAGATTCCCGATATTAGTCACTATCAATATCAACAACATTCGGCTTTAAAACAAAAATCATCGTTACAACTTGATAATTAAGAATTTTTCTTGATTTCGGAAAATATGAACAAGGGATAATGGATCTAAAGCATTTTGGAAACGAACATTGTTATCAATGTAATAAATTAAACGAAAAAAGCTACAGAACAATTACTACAATAAAGAATACTAGGAATTTATTTAAGAATATTAATTTTATTAATAAAATAATCGAAAATTAAATTACATTTAAAAGTCAATCAATTTGTCATCTTAAAATCGGTTAGCTACCATTATTGAATCAAAAACTATTCAAATATACGAACATAATATAACCAATGAATAAACAGTACATAATAATATGTAAAGACATTAATATATCCGATAACATATTAACATAAGTATACTATTCTTAACTTAACAAACAAAAAAAAAAAAGACCATGGTGTTGTTTATTGCCTATAGCAAAAGGTGTGGTTACCATGATGAAATAGTATTTTAATATAAATTTATTTAAATTTTATTTTTAATTAAATCGCAAAAAAAAAAAAAAGTAAAATAAAATATTGCAACCATTGGTTGGTCTGATTTTGTAATAATAATAAAGTATAAACAATTACATTGTTAAACTTTTGTCCATATATAAGTACTTATTCCAATAAATTTTATTACAAATTAAAACTTTGCTTCTTTTTAAAACTATAGGAAAAAAAAATTTATTTCGCTTAAGTTTATAGTTATATGATGAACAATTTTATAATGGAAGAATTTCTTATAAAAACAGTATTAAATATTTCAGACTACAACATTTGATTGAATTTTAATAATATCTAAAAAAACAAAAAAACCAAAATGTAAGCGCCACAAATGCTTATAAAATAAGAATTAGCATAATATAATATTAATAAAAAGAACGCCCGCTATATATGGTTTGTTTTTTTTTTCATATATTATATAGTCAGTATTGCCATATAAAATAAATCTATAGTAGATAATCTATACGTATAATTTTTGATTTACTTTGTGATCAAAGATATTCCGTCCCTTTTCTTTTTTTAATAAGCTTGCATGTTTCTATTTTATTTTCAAACAAAATCTTGCGTATATGCGTATATATATGTATAATATATGTATAATATATTAAAAAAAAATGTTTATCTTATTGCTCACGTATCTGTTGCCCATAATAATTTTACTAGCTTTTTTTTCTTTACTTATTTAATTCTGTTCATAAATCTTGCACGCATAAATTATTTAAAATGTCGAAGTCATCAGATCAAAGATGACAGTAAATGTAACGCTAAATTCATTTTAATGATTTAAATTTCATATTCTTGTTTTAATGTTTTTGAAATCTTTTTTAAAAATTTTTTTTTAAAATAATGTCTCTCCATTTGTTCATACAGGACTTTTATTTGGACTGATACAGGACTCATACAAGCCTACACTCTACAGGACTTTTATAATGTTTGAATTAAAACGATATAAATTATTTGGAGATATCAGTTCAAAGTCCGAAAAATAAAACCACTTTATTCATAATGCACTTATGTATACACAACTCAACGCTAATCAATGATGGAACCGATTAATAGAAGCTTGGACATATGATAGATAAGTAAGTTCTTTTAAAAAAAAAAATAATTGGAAACCTTGTCATAATAATTTTAAACTAAATAAAAAGTAAGGGTTCAATTCTATGTAGGTAAAAAAAAAATAATTATTGCATGAATTTTTTGCAATTTATGCAATAATTAATTCTTTCTTATAGGGTTGCGAATACGCGGCATTATGCTGCGAACGTTGTGTAGACTTTTCCATTTGCGAATATACATAATGTCAAAATTATGTATAAACAAAAATCGCATTTTAAGAGAAATTTCACTATTTAGCGTTTTAACGACAATTTTAGCATGCTTTAACTCGCATTCTAGAAAAATAAGGTTGTGTAAACTAATTGTTGGGTTTTTCAAAATTGTACCTACCTGTACCTACCTAGTAAGGTTTTGAAATAAAATTTAAGGTATACTAAAATTTTTAAAATATGTATAGCTTTAAAAACCCTTGCATTTACACAGTGCCTTGTTTTGTTTTTTTTTTTTTATAAATTGAAAGTTTTTAAAACGCTTTAATATCGTCCATTGATCATTTTTGTTTTTTTTTTTCAGAATTGTATAGAGAAGTAAATTAAATGTGGACCAGTTTTTGATTTTTAGAATGGGGGTTTAAAAATTATTCAATTTATTTTTGCAAATGCAATTTTTTATTCATATTAGCTATGTATATATGTATGTATAAAAAATCTATGCTAAAACTGAGGGTTGATTATAATATATCTGTTTTAATCTATTATTTTTAGTTGCAGTCGTTTATATACTGTATATTGTTTGATTTTTAATTTAATTTATTGTTTTTTGATATGGTTTTTGTTTATGAAATATTGAAAAACCGCTTGTACAAAGTAAATTGTGAAAATCAAAGGAACAAAAAAAAAAAAAATTCTTTTTATAAATAATTTTTATTAAATTTGTAAATAAGTTATAAAAAATTAGACGAAATATGGTAAACGTGTTGTGAAAAATACATTTTTGAGAAAATTTTGAAAAATTTACATAAAAGTTACTTGGTACATACTGTAGTTACTGTGCGTCCGACTATTTATAAAAAATACTGCACCGTTTAAAATAGAATAATGCAATATTTTAACCATAGATAGGTCTCTTAAAAATATTAATGTTGTCAATGAACAACCTTTTTTTGTAGCCCTAACCATTACAGAGCTATCGCCTCTAAAAGTTGGAAAAAGTCCTATTTTCAAATGCTTATATCTCAAGTTCTGCTTAATATTTTTTCAATCTTAAAACATCAAACGACAGAAAATCTTTTTTTTTATTCTTAGTTTTCTTAGGAGCATAGTGCTTTCACTAGACATTTCCATCGAAACAGTTCGCAGCTATGTTTCTGGCATTTTCTGACGATATTTTAAATTTATTGATTTTCAGTAAAAAGTTAACCATTATTTTCAGATTTTGATTTCTCATTATTTCGGCAGTGCTTCTTTGTGAATTAGGATAAGTTACTTAAGAAAAATATTTGTACTTCCTCTGAAAATAAGCATTTCATTTCTATAAAAATATGCATTTGGTTTGTGAAATATTTATAAGATTTTAGATTTAGACGAGTAATGCTTTCCAAGAAAAAAAAACATGACATCCATTATTTATAATAGCGTTAATTTAATTATTTTACTTTGTTGTTTGTATATCACAGACACAATTTTTTTGTCCACGTTTTCACTTTATTGATTTGGTATTTATAATTTTATCTTATCTAGTGAAAATTTTGAGGTAATAAATGTAAAATAACTTGTGATTATTTTAATGATTTCAATGTGAAAATATTGTTCAGAGAGGTGAATTAATTTTAGCTCGTAGAAGCAGTTAGGGAATAAAATTTCTTTTTTTCCAATTTATTTTTTTCTTTAATTGATACTGTTATCAATTTTCATCTATAATTTCAATAACCTCTTATTAAAGTTAAAAAAAATAATAAAAAAAAAATTAAATTAACTGATGTCAAACACCTTCACATTATTTTTTTTCAAGTTTCTTAAGATGATACATTGTTGTACACTTTTACAGAGATTATCCGAACTTAACATGAAACAATGAAAAACTAGATATCATTCTTTTCAATCATTTTTTATTTTATTTCTTTTTTTTTTTCTTGAATTGTTATCAAAAAAAAATTCATCATAGAAAAGTTGACATACCCGTCCTACAGAGACAAAAAAAAAATTCAATAAATTTAAATATTTAAAATTAATCAAAAAAGAAAGTATTAAGCACAACAATAAGTCTTAAATCTTTAATTTTAGAGTCCTACACTACCTACACTTTTAAATAATTTCAATTATTACAAAGAATTGCACTGCGTATACAAACATAAACGAAGAACTGCAGTAGTAACTTGAACTATTAGATTATAAGGAATTATTTTAACGACGGTCTAATTTCTATTCTAAGAAAACCTGGATAGCGAAGATAACTCTCAAAAATGTATGTTTAATAGCATAAAGTAACTTTTTGGTGTTTTTTTGAGTCCACGTTTTAAGTTTGATTATCAACGCAACGTCAAGCGGCAAAGACAACACGTGATTTTTATTTATATTATGCATTTCTTATGAATATATTCACCGTGAACGACAACAGAATTTACTACGTCGTATATGCTGACCACCTAACGTGATTTAGAATGGAAACGATGTCGCCACAGTACGCCATCAATACGGTGTCGCGACGTACCATTTTAGTGGTAAACCACCTTTGAAAAAGTGTCTTATGAATGTGACTTATAAACTAAAAATGTGGTTCATCATTATTAGTTCATCGTTTTATTGGTTTAATTTTAGATATTTCAACAAGTTTCTAGAGAAGATAGATTTGGTTGAAGCATTGATAAAAAAAATTATACAAAAAAAAAAAACTTTGTAACAATTGAAGAACAAAATTACAATGATAATTAAATTTCTTTTTACTTTTTAATCTTATAGATATTCACAGGTTAATGTTATGGTATGAAAAAAAAATTTTTTTTTATTTGATATTGAATGAATTGTAAAATCTCAATTTTAGGTGCATTGTTTTTATTTTATCGGAAGCAGCAGCTATGATTATTAACGTTATTTTATACTATGATGACAAATAATAATTTTTTTTTTTTTAATGAAAAATGATCCATCAAAATTTTTAAAGTTTATTACGATTTTAAAAAACGTTTTTTTTTTTCTATCTTGTAGATTTAAATTCTTACGTAGTACGGTTCAGTCATTCTAAGCTGAAGATTATTTTGATATTTTCTTTGTTTGTGTATTTTTTAAATTAAACTTATAGGTACATATTTTACTTGTATATATTTATCATTATAAATGTCATTAATCAAAAGATAATAAATTAAGACAGGAAACAACATCTTCAATTTATATTGAACCATATTTTTTTTTTGTTTAAGCCTAGCCTATATAATAACAATTTCAAATATATATATATTTTTTTAAATATCATCATAAACTCTAATGTATTCAAATCCTACTACTGCTTCTATATTTGTAAATCAAATAACGAAAATTATAAGAGAAGGGGAAATCAAAATCTACAATTAATCTAAATCAATTTTATGATGTACATAGTAATATTATAATGCTATATAGACTTAAGGAACATTTTTCACGGGTTTTAACAATTTTTGATCATTTTTACAGTGAATAAAAGTGTAAATCAGTGATGGCTTTAATCATTAAAGAGTTATTAACTATGATTATAACTTTAATCATATAAAAAGTTATTTGAACTGTAGGTAGGTACTATTAAGTTGTTAGCCACTTTACTTAAATGTAATTTTATGTGTTTAAATTGTATTTATGCGTCAGGTTGTTTCATTGCATATGAGTAGAAACATTTTTTTGTTATTATATTACTATTAATTACAAGTTATTACTACGCAGATATTAACTTTTTTTTTCATTATTACTCCTCTTGGGATCAAAGAATGTTTACTAGGCATTCTCTAATTGACTCTGTTTTGAGTAGCTGTCTTAGCTTTCTCCCAGGAACTATTTATTGAAGATAGCTCTTGCAAGAGTGTACGTCCCCTGCGGGGGTTGTTGATAAATACGATATATAATTTTTAGATTTTATTTAACTATTGCACAGAGCCAGTATAATATTGTATTCTTCATCACACATTTTTGAATTGCCTGAAACACATGTCTTACAGAATAGATACAGTATAATAGTGACCGCCATTCATTATTATATTTCAACAACAGAAAAATTTATTGAAATCAGGAAATAATTTGGGAAACTTTTCGACTTTAGATCTTCGATAATATTTCTTTCTTGCGACGTTATTTCTTGTGACGCCATTTCATAGAGCTATTGAAATATTGTTATTAGAATAGTCATCGTGTAAATCAATCATCATTTTAATAATATCACTACCATTTTAGCCAAAATTTAATTTCGAAATTAAATTAGTGGAAAATAAATTTCGCTAAATTTAATTTTCTCATTTTTATTCCAAAAATTGCACTTTACTCGTTTACCATCGAAAAGAAATCTAACAAAATTTGCCCCTTTTCTTAGAACAGAGTTGACATTTTTTTTAAAAATGTGATAATCCTCAAATTTCCTTTATTTTGTGATATTCTTCAACATTAAATAAATGTCATCATTTACTTAGAGACTCTTTGTTACAAACAGATATTTGAATTAATGTTTCCAAAAAAATTTATCATTTTCTATGCTCCCTTACTATACATTTTTCGATCTGTGAAATAATTTTTAAGACAAATTAATTAGAATGAATCCAAATATTTTTGTTTTTTTTTTTTTCATTTTGTGGGACACACCTTCCTTTTCTGGACCACAAAAAATTAATTACAAAAAAAAAAAAACAAACAAAAACAACAGTCTTTTCTCCAATTTATAAAAGTAAGATAAATTTTGCGCGATTCTTTAAATTAAAAAAAAAACAAAAAAAAACAAAAAAGTATTCAATAAAAATGCAATAAAATTGCTGTTTTACTGCTCCAATTTTAGTAATAAAATGAATAAAAAAAAAAAAAAAAATAAACTCGTATCTTATTAATCCGTACAAAAATAAAATATCCCAACCATATTAACCGGTTATTCCACCCATTTCAAATGAAAGGGAAAACATGTCAAACTTATTAGTTGGTTTTTTTTTTTTTAAGTCATTTCTTATTCTTATTAAAATCAAAAAGAAGTAAAAGGAACTTAAATAATAGTAATACATTTTCATATGGTTAAATTTTCTTGACAATTATAGGGTTAAAATTGAACAATTAGAGTACAAATTTGTACTACAGTGCAAAATGACTTTTGTTTGTTTTTTTTTTCTGTAATAATGGCTGAAAACTTTGGCGTCAAAATGGAAATATGTATTTTTTTTCTGTAATAATGGCTGAAAACTTTGGCGTCAAAATGGAAATATGTATTCCGAATTCAGGGTCTATGCATAGGTTGTTCATATGTGATACAAAAAGTACAAAAATTAGGGTTAAATAAATTAATATTAAAACACATGGTTTGTGGTTTTACTTTAATTTTTTTAGTTTTAAAATTTTTTCTTAAAAGTTTATGAAATTTTATTTTGACCATCCGTCATCTTTTAACAAAACGTTTACGCTGCTTAAAATAAAACAAGTAAAATAAGTATAAATTGATCTTATTGAAATTAATATTGTAGTACAGTTATACCTGTACGATTAGATTAGATTATTGTCTTAAGGGGTATAAGTAATTTAGGGAAGTAAGTAAAATGGACGTTTTTGATCTAGACCTAATAATTGTGTTCCCTCTGTCACTATGTGTTTTATGCCTCCAATTAAAATACTTCTGCCAATCTTACTGCTTTTAAGAAAGTAAATACCTGCACGATATTCTCGGGTATATTAAAAATGTTTCTTCTGTTTTATATGGTTCTACGAAACAGAAATTCAGTCTCGAAAATTCGGCAAAAGCACTTTATTCAAATTGCTGAGTAACTGGAATTTAATTTTTTTTTTTTTTTTTAATTAAAAAATATCAAATCGGAAAATATCATAGCTTTATGATTGCAGCAAGCATATTTCCTTTATTTATTTGCTGAATTGATATTTAAATTTATAACCTTGCATTCTGACAACTTATCGAATTTTTTAAAATTTCGAACCTCCTTCGCCAATACGAAAATTTAGTAATTTGTAATTTAAAGTAACATACTTAATGTTTAGAGAATAAATAATATAAAGTTGCCCAACTATAGGTAGGATTTAAAATTGTAAAATTTTGGTTTTCTATATAATATGTATGTATATACCCGTTATAGCTTTGACTTTCTTGGAAATTTTTTCAACATGATGAGATTGAAAAAGTACTAAAAAAAAAATAAACTGTAATAAAATAAAAGACTTAAGTTTCGGTTTTTCATAATCTGGTACTTACATTAAAAAATACATAAATCTTACGAAATTTTTATGCAAAAATATCCCAATTTTAAATTACTATATGATACTGGGTTGAATGCATAAAACAGGCCTTGAACTTAAATTTCAACTTTTCAAACAAAACCTACGAGTGCAAGCATAATTTTTGTTTGTAAAAGTAAAATTTAAGATTTAGCTCATTTTTATTCATTCGGCTCATTATTTTAAGCCTAGCTTTTAGATTAGGAAGCGTTAAATTTACATATTATTGCCTTGTTACTTTTACCTATTCTATTTCATATTTTTACGAATATTCCAAACATAAATAATATTACATAACACCCATAATTAAATGGTTATTACTTAAATTTTAATCTATACATTATTATGTATGAAATAAGAAACTTGTGGCAAAAGTCTTTAAAATTATTTTTACTATTATAAAAATTTATATGCACATTAATAATGAAAGTAAACATTTTTATAGTAAACTTTTAAGGTTCATTTTTCCTATAGTTACAAACTTTGCTATTATTTTCTATTTCGCGTATTACAACTTCCATAAAAAATGTAAAAAAAAAAAAAAAAGAAAAAATAATTTGAAACCATAGTAAAAAAAAAAAAAAACAAAAACCAATGATAATAAAAAAATTCGACTTAAAATATGGTGCAAATAAAATAATAAAAAAAAAAAACCAAAATTGTCATCAAACACGTTTCACAAATGCATAAAAAAAATATGGGGAAAGTTATGTTTTGTTTTTTTTTTTTTTCTTTGGTTTTTGGCTCATTCATTTTTCTGTTTTAATTTGGTTGTTTTTTGGGTAAATCAAAAAATACGGTACCTACAATTTAACAATTTATAAAATTTACTGCATAAGGAAAAAAATTGAGATATTGTCGTTTAAACTAGATCAAATTAAAACTCTGTAAAGAATATTAATGTAATAAAAAAAAACAGTGAGTTTTCCAAAAATTTATCGGTTTTTTTGGAAGCAGCTTTAATTTTTAGCTTTTTAGCACAGTAGCTATATGTAAAAATTAAAAAACTTAGATTTGTGGTGATAAAACTGTTTGATTTTTTTTTTAGCCTAAAAAATTTTCTTATATTTGAAATTGTCAATTAGGTATGGGTGTAATTTTTAAGTTATCATTAAAAATGTAATTTTTGATAACATTTTCAATTTACATAATATGTAAGAAAAAATTGTAATAAATGAAGAGACACTTCCTTCAATTTTAAGGAAAACCAATATGACTAAGCCAATTAACAGTTATTAACACATGTATGTAAAAATATAATGATTTAGTTTTTGTGGCTTACTATGAAAGAACTTACACAGGTGTCTAAAAATATCAAATCTACATTTCTGCCCCCTAAATGTTCTTAAATAGATTCAGATTTCTAACGCTAATTCTAAAAGATCTCTCTCAAAATTTTAAAATTGTAACTAAAAACTCGTGCGGGAGTTACAGTATATATACATAAATGTAGAAACTACGATAAAATTTTGGGGTCTGGTACGAAATCCCTCTTTTCATGAAAAAATATATTATATGAAAAAACGAGGAAGAATACAGTTGCCTTTGTCAACTCTTAGATACCCGAACGAACCGTTAGTATGTTCACAGCCTGTCACTCTGCTTACAATATTATTTTTTTAATATTTTAGAATTTTAAAATAATTTGGGTGAATTTTATAATTTCTAGTACTATGGGTTGTACATATATTCAAACTATATGTTTATATGTACATTCTTCAAAAGCAGATTCTAACCTTCCACATAACGAATATAAATCCAAAACTTTTTCAAATATTCTATAGTACCATTTAATACTAAGCGGTAAATGTATATTAAATTTACTTAGTACAAAATAGTAAATATAATTTTGAATATTATATTATATTATATTTAAATATTCCATTGACAGAATAATTTCTTATAAGTACAATAAAATACATATATGTATGTAAATATGGCGCTATATAATATACATCTATACTTTTATCATTCATTCACTAGTGACATATACGATATGTAAATAAACATGATATTATATAAGTATGTATATATATCAATATCATATAAATAAAAATTCTTCAAGCAACCGTTATGTTGTTTATTTATTTACATTTTTTTGTACTACGCATTATATCCTGAACAATTTCAAATTATCGAGTAAAACAAAATGGAAAAAATTCGTTAAAGAAATTTGTTAGAAAATTTGAAAAAATCAAGTAACACTTTCGTCAATTATAAAGTAACCCTATATTATTAAAAAAAGTTGTTAACAGAAATAAGAGTATAATGTTGAAGCTTTAATTTTTGTGTATTACTTCAAAAAAATTTTAACAGGTGTTCAAGTTACAGGTGTTTAAAAATAGAAAATTTTCAGTTTTTGACCCCTTACAGCTCCTAAACGGGATACAAAAAAAATTTCTGAAACTCATACTTATTTTCAAAGATCTAACTTCTGTCAAAATTTCAAGTTTCCAACTTAAACCGTTTAGAAGATAGAAGGGTTAAAGGATTTTGCAAAATTTTAGTTTCGCATAACGGTAAATTAAGACATCGCATGCCACAACTATATATTTATTGTATATATACTTTTAAAGCTAATAAAAGTAGTAATCGTTTGGAGTTTTCAAAATGAAGATACACCTTATACAACTTGTGCTATAACAATTTAAATATAGAGCTTTTTTGAACCTTTGGGGAGCTGTAGCTCCGTAACGGGTGGGGCTACAAAAAAAGTTATTAAAAATAAAATTAATATTTTTGTGACATCTATCAGCATTTAAAATTTCATAGCTCTATTTCAAAAAAAATGTGGGGATCTAAAAGCTAGGTGTTCGAGAGCTACCCTAAGGTTTGGTCCAAACTCAACCAAAAAAAATAGGGAACCTACAAATTACTCCCAGAATATTTTGTGTAAATATCAAAATTCTAGCTTTCTTAGTTTTTGGAGTTAGCGTGCTGACGGACGGACGGACGGACATGGCTCAATCGTCTGAGAATTTTTTTCTGTTCCGATCCATACCTTTGAAGTTATATCTAGCTCGCTTATTTCGAGGTGTTACAAACGGAGGAGTAATTTTATTATACCCGATCGTATCGTACGGGTATAATGATCAATTCAAGAATAAGAAGCTTGATTTTTTTTTTTTTTCGAGTGTAGGTGGGAATCATCGAAAAACACTATAGAGGTGGGAAAACGAGCACGATTCCTCTATGAGTGTGTGGGACTTTAACCCACTAAACACACCTCCCTTTTTTGGCCAAACAATACGTTATACGACCTTTAGTACTACTGCACTGCCTGGTCATAGGAAGTTGAGTTAAGAAAAATAATAGGTTTTGATGCTCAATATGGTTTTTTAGAAAATAGTGGTACATATTCAGCAATTGCAGCAACTCTGGAACATATTTATGATGCGTGAGATAACAGCTACTATGTTCGCGCACTATTTATTGATTTAACAAAAGAATTTGATATGGTAAATCATTTTAGACTTATCAGATTGCTAGACAACTTAGGAATTAGAAGTAACAGTAATCTCTTATTAAGAAATTATTTGACAAATAGAAGTTATAGAACCCAATGTTTTCAAATTAATGAAGTACTAAGTGATGAACTATTAATAAAAACAGGCGTAACACAAGGTTCATTGCTGGGGCCGTTATTGTATCTGCTGTATATAATGAACATACCTAAAAATAGTATTATATCAAAACATAATATTTATGCAGATGATACCAACCTTATAGCAAAAGCGAAAACATTAAAAGAAGTTAAAAAATATACTAAATGACGACTTAAAGATATATTGTAGCTGGCTGGACCAAAATGAACTATGCATTAATGCGAAAAAAACTATAATTATATAATATTCAAAATGCAAAAGAAAATATATGATAATATTACGCTTAAGGTAAAGGATACTATAATATAACAAGTTGATAATGTTATGTAGGTATTTGGGAATGTTATTTGATGAAAACTTAAGATGGGATAAACACATAAAAAACATTAAGAAAAAAATTATTCCTATAACAATGGCTATCAGCAGAATGGGGGATATTCCGAATTATACGTCTAAACTTATATATAATGGCCACATGTTATAAAGAATTAGGTACAATATATGCAGTTGGAGTCATTATTCATATTTTCATAAAAATCAAATTGGTATAGTAATGAATAGAGCTCTCAAAACTTTATTTAGTTTGAACACAAGAACTAGAACTAATAATTTATGTAAATAATTGATACACTGGATATGAATCAACTAAGTATATAACATCCTGAATAATATTAAATCGAAACTAACACTTAAAATTAGGAAAAATATTCATAACTATCTAACCAGAAACAGAAAAAATATTGAAATTCTTAAAACAACATTGAAGCAAAAAAGTCTAAAATGCAGGGCAATAAAACTTTTCAATATGCTACCAGTAGAAATTGAAAATAGTCAAAATTTAAGCATATTTGAACTTAAAACTAGAAAAAACTTAGAAAATTTGTAAAAAGTCTTAGAAATTAGAGAAATTGTTATTAAAATATTAGTTATAGGCTGTAGTTTTAAAATGACTTAATTTCTTATACATAATTTTATATTATCTAGAATTAAATAGAATTAAAAAAAAAAAAATCAACATCCCCCTTTTTAAAATCCCCCCAAGACAAAATCTCGCCAATCAAAATTTAACTCCATCGTTCAAACTGCAATGCAGTCCGTTATTAATGACAAATTTTGGTAATAAATATCACAAGCCTAACATATGTTCATCCAGAGTTATTTGTTTGTTTAATTTTTTTCTAATATTGAGAAAAAAAATTATTTTATTTTTCTCTTAAAATAAATGTTGATACAATTTTTTAGCGGCTGGAATATTATTTTATTTAAAAAATATTTATTTTTTGTCTTTGACTATAAGGACAAATTTTGTTTTTGGAAGGTATTTTTTTGTCACTGAAATGTCCAATAAGTGACACCAAACTAATAAAAAAGAATAAAAAAGGAAATGGCATATAGGTATCGCACTGGTTATTAAGATATTCACAAAAGATTTTGACTATAGTTAATCTTATTAAATGGTTTATATTGATTCCTATTATTTTATGTAATTTTATTTATATTTTGAATATCACTCAGTATGTAAAATAAGTCTAAAATATGAAAAAAATTAATAAGATTAAAACAGAAGTACTTACAATATTTTTCTAGGTACCTACCTAATATATTTTATTTGACCGTTTGAAAATCTTAGTTACTTACTTATGTATACTCTTTTATATTTCGTATCATTTTAGTTTTTATTTTATTTTTAATTTTATTTTAGAACCACACCTTAGCTAAAAGCTATTAATATCTAACACCAAATCATATATAATTGAAAGGAAAATATACTTTAATATACCGTTATCTATACATAAATAAATATAATCTTGCATAATTGCGGTAAAAATATAATTAACTGTTATTTTAATTCTATTGCTGAAACTTTTATTAATTATTATGTATATCTAGACCTTTATATGCACAATTTGTAGTTAACTTTATAATAGTTAAAGTTATTATTATTAATATCTTTTTTCTACATACATACATATAAAAACAGTTAAGTGCAATAAGGATATCGTGTTTATATTATTATTCATTGTTTTGCGAAAACTTCATATTATATCGAATTGAATGCCTTATTTAGCTTTTAAGTTCTATAAAATAATGCTCTTTAATTAAAATCGCTTTTAGTTGTGATAAAATTAGTTGTAGGCAATTTATTTCATTTTAATTGCAATACTATCTATAAGTAACTTATGGCTATTTCTCTTGATAAGCAAACTACTTTAAGAAATGTTTAAAAATAATTTGTCAATGTTTATTTCAATTTAGTTTTGTAATGTCTATTTTTATTTCTAACTGTAATTTTCATGAAAATTCAATTAATATATGTATGAATTAATGTATGTGTCATTACATTTAATAATATCTATAGTCAAAGATTTAAATTGTAAACGGTATAATAATATTGGTGTGTCAGTAACTACTGAAAACGATAACAATTAATGGATGACAAAGAATGATAATTTATACATAATGACTGCAGGTGACAATAAATGACAACAGATAATGAAAAAAACAATATGTTGAGAATTAATTTTGGCTACATAATTATATGGTCAAATAACTGACAATAAATGTGACAACATAATACGTATGCATGTGACAGATAGGATAACAGAATATATCAGCAGCTGACAGATGTGATAACAGAATATGTGACCAGGTGACAACAATGTGACATCAGAATACGCCAGGAGATGATAACATAATACATCTGCGGGTGACAGATAAGATAACACAATATATCATCAGCAAGTATCAGATATGGCAACAGAATATGTTATCAGGTGACAGATGTGATAACAGAATACGCCAGCAGATGATAACAGAATATATCAGCAGGTGATATATGTGACAACAGAATATGCCAGCAAATGATAACGGAATATGTTAGCAGGTGATGGATATGACAATAGAATATGTCATCAGGTTACAAATGTGGAAATGGCCGACAGCGATTGAAAAAAAGTTTTTAACGCATATACTTATAGATGGGGTAATAAATTTTTTTTTTTTTCATTTTGATTATTATCCTCCTGTTTTGCTGTATTATAAATTATATTTTTTAGTAGATTTCCAATAATTTCAGTGAAATATTAATAATTATTTTTATCTTTAAGAACGTTTTTTGTGTTGATTATACCTTAAAGCAATATAATTTTTAAATTTAAGTAATTATGGATTCAAAATCTAATTTTAAACAAAATACTGAATTTTTTAATGATTTTTTTTTTAGATATGAATTTTGTAACTTTACTTTTTTAATTATATTAATTTTAAAAAATAAAAAAAAAAGGAAAATAATCATAAAGTGATTATTTTGTTGAGTTCGTTATAAAATTTAATAAAATCAGTGCAGCAAAATTTATAAAATCGGTGCATATACCATTTTGTTATCTTTGAGATTTGAGTATTAGGTACATAAAAGAACTTATTTTGTTATCCAGAGATTAATAAATAAGTATAGCTTCAAATATATATTATATGTATTAAATTAGACATTAATATAATCGTGTATGTAAAATATAGTATTTATCGCTCTTATTCTTTTTATAACTTCCTTGAGCTTTGCATTGAAAATGTACGGTTGACAAAATGTAGAATTTTCTATTTTCAACTTAATTTTAATGTTGATATTTTATAATCCTTCGTATGCGAAAACCCGAATACGCAAAACATGTCTATTGAAATGATGAAAACATTTTCAACTATGACAACATTTTTTGAGTTAGCAGAATTCGGCCTTCTGTATTACGTACTGACTTATCTAAAAATTTAGATCAAAACTTTTGAGTTATTGTTATTTATGATATTTGTTTTTTTTTTTTTTTTTTTTTGCGAATTCGTTATGTCGAATAAATTTTTGACATAATTATGAAAGATCATAAACGTATTTGATCTTTAAAAGGATTTTCTCATGATTTGAATTTTTTTATGTTGTACAGTTACAAAAATGTAAAAATTGTTACAGCCTTTAATGTAATTGAAGAAAATTGATATTGAAGAAGATTTGCTGCAAGGTGAATTTCTCTTTACTTAATTTACCTTATTCTGAAGTCCGAGCGATTGAACATAATATGGCGTATTATTTGAGAAAAAGCGGCTTCAAATCTTTCCCAGGTCGTAAGCATTCTTGATAACTTATTAGTAGTTATTATTGATGCGATAGCTAAGCCTTATCATTAGTTTTATGAAAATAAAAGGTAAAAGGCACTATATAAAAGGCTCCTATAAGCAAAAACGAAAAAGGAAAAAAATAAAAATCAAATTTATTCAATTAAAAAGGTGTATTATAGACAGGTATTATGTTTTATACATAGATTTGTACATTTCGATTTTCATAATTCTTAAGAATATTGATTGAAATATTGCTATCAATGTTTAAAAAAGTAACAATAATTATTATGGAGAATTATCTATTTTCTTTTCTTTAATCTTAATTCATTATTGTTATTATTATTTATTTTGTCTTCTTTTCTCAACTTCCTGTTTTAAGTTGAAAGTTAAGTTCATAATTGAAAAATTATACCTAAGTAAGTTACTTTCTTAATATCAACATTTTCAATCAAATTATATCGGATTATAAGTAGAAAAGCTTCAATATCGATCTATCTCTGAAACCAGTTAACAATAATCAACCTTACGTTCATAAATACGTTTTTTTTTTGTAAATTTATGCATATATCTAATCCCACAACTTCCTAAGTATAATTTTTCTTTTTAAAAATGACACAAACATTATTATCTATATAAGCAGAAGAATTTCAAAATATTCAAAACATTCGAATCTTTTATTTAAACCTCTCTACAATATAATATGCAAACTATGAAAGAGTTAAAACATTTTAGAGTTATAGAGAGTTAGAGAGAAATAAAGCCCAGCGCAATAAAGCGCCTAATACGCCTTATTTTACTTTGGAATGAAAAATAAATACTAAATCGCCAAATAACGCGTATTAAGCGTTATTTCTTACTCCAAAGTGAAATAAGGCCTAATTATTTTTTCAAAATAATGGAATTAAAGCCTAATTGTAAATTATTATTCCAATTATAAAATTTTTTAATATTTTTCTTTCATAATTTAATTCCCATTTATTTCAGCTTATTTAAGTAATAAAATGTTTTCTGTTTTTTTGGCACATTTCACTCCGTAAGTTCGTCAGTCAGTGTTTCTTCATAATAAAATAAGTTTGACAAGTTAAAAATTAAAAAATTTCGTTTAAATTCAATATTCAAACTTATTTCACTTTTTAATGTAATCATTTTGTCGAACAGTTATTAGATTTGGTTAAAAAATCTGGATTGCCTCATTTTCCAAAATATGAATATACGTATAAGTATGCGGGACTCTAAAACAGAAGGAATTTTATAGTTGGTTACAAAATCAGGATTACAGCTTTTTCTAGAATATTTATAAAAAATTTGGAAAAAGCTAATAACTCTGATTTTGAAGCCAACTCTAAAATCTCGCCTAATTACAAAGAATTTGAAATTATTGGAGAAAAAAATAATTTCTGAAAACTTAGACATTTGTTTTGAAGGAATAAGGGCTGTTACCCCCATGCCGGTTCGCCCGCGCCCGCGTTACCGGCGCCGTTGTTGTGCGCGACGCGGTAGCAAAGGCAGCAGTTCTAATTCCTTCAAGGGAAGTGTGAAGGGGTCGCCTAAGAAAGAGGCAAAGAGTGGCTCGAAAGGGAAGGCGCGAAGGTCACAAGGTGACTAGAATATAGAAAATTGTTTGAAACCTGTTAAAAATATTCGGATTTTACAGTCGGCTACAAATTTGTAATTGGAATAATATAATAATAATTTAATATTTCTAAAGTGAAATAAGGCCTATTAGGTTTTATTGCTTTAGGCTTTATTTCTCCCTGCAGTCATTTCCTTAAATGGTGCCGTTACGACAGCAAAAAATCCTGCTTTTATTCAAAATTAATATGTCCTTTTAATCTAAATTAAAAGGACATATTACCTAAAATAGGAGTATAATAAGTGCTGAAAAATAGATGCTACGGACACTTAATGACAATTGTATACGGGATTACGGGAAAAATTTGAAAATCGATTACAAAGTAGTTTTGAAGATGCGCAGTAAAAAATGTTACTTGAGATCGGTTTAAATAAAGTAACTTGTTAGAAAAGGTGCGGTGCATAGTAATGAATAGCCGAAAATTTCCTAATAAAATTTAATTAAAATAAATTTTTTATTTCTGAAAAACTCATTGAAATGAGGCTTTAAAAAATTTCTATTTGTATTTAAATTAATTTTGATTATTTTATAATTTTCTGAATACATATCTGTCAATTATCCTAAATATATACTTAACGACTTATATACCGATAATAAATTTATTAAGGAATTTCAAAACATAACATGTTATCCCTTCTTTTTTCTTCTTTTCATTTTATTTTATTTTATTTTACTTTTTGAATAAAGGTTTATTAAGCCCATAGATGTACGTATAAATTTATAATTTAAACGGTTATTGAGCTGACCAATCAATAATATTTTTATTGGCAGATTTTCTATTTAAAATATTTTATGTAGGAGGATTGAGGAAATGAATACTTGACTAATTGACTTTAAGATGAATTTCTTTCAATTGTGATAAGGTATTAAGCGTTTAATTTATATTCAGAAAATCAGAATATTAAAAAAATAAAAAAAAAAAAACAGAAACATTTGAATAACATGAATGGATATTAATAGATTGAATAGAAATTGTTAAGTCATTTTCTGCACTTCTTTGATGAGAATGAAAAAAAAAAAAAAAACTACAGATATGATCCTATTTTAATCATATTTTTACAGTTTTTATAAAGAATAAAGAATTTTTCTTATATATTTAAAAAATTTTTTTTATTATTTTATATCCATGTAATTGTACTTCATAATTTACTGTACCACTGCATTTTATTTGATTCATTACAATAGTAAATGATTACAGAGTTCAAGTGTAACTATAGTACACTACAACGAATATTCTGTCTGTAATTATTATCTTTTAGGTATAGGTAGGTTTAATCAGTGATATGTTATATAATATAATACCTACATAATATTATATTTCATATATATTATATAAAGTTTATCTTCTAAAAATTACTATTACCATACTGATGTACTTATTAGCTCAAACACAATTGGGTGAGTCGGATTACATATAGAGCGTGTCAGAACAACGAATACTGTTTTTTTTTTTTTTTTGGTTAATCATAAGGACTATTATCTTGCCATGGAACTATGAACAAATAAGACATTTTGTTAATTAGAAGTAAACAACATGTATTGATCCTTTATAAGAACTAAGCTTTAGAATACAGCAATGTTGAAGAAAGTGATTTTAGAATTATGAGTAATGGAGGGGCAAACAAAAAATTTAAATAGAACATGTTGACGGTTACAGAGTCTGACGATGTCATCTAATTAATATAAGTAAGTGTACTATATATTTTTCTATATCTTCATATTTTTATACCTTTATTTTAGCATTTTTGGAGCTTTTAATATATGCAACCACATTAACGTGTAATATAATTAAGACTGAAATCTATTTAATAATAATAAATACTTTAAGGTTGATTAATGTTATGTAGTTTTTTGTATTATTTTTGTTTACACTTTCATTTTTTTAAGTTATAAAAATTATAACAATTTATAAAATATATAATGAATGTCTATACTTTGTCACGATTCAAAATCATATTTCGACACCCAAATAATAGACTTATGTACACATATTGAAATAGACTCAAATGTTGAACTTAGTTAGCGAAATAAAGAAAAGAATACCGCGCACTAACATCATTTATTTTAAGTTTTAATTTTTGATTTTAAAAGTATGTACTGTATAATAGTATATATATTATACAATAGTTAGAGTTTACCAGTCAATTACAATTTTGTTTTTAGTTTTTAATATTTTATAAAAAAAAAAACCAAAAACCAAACCAAAAACTTTTCTTAACTTTACTGGTATATGTATAGGTATATTATGCTGTATTAAAAGAATCATTAAATTTATTTCTACCCGAGGGACATCACGCGTTCTTTTTTAGTACAAATTTTTAAGATATGTTTGCTAAAATCATCTGCAACTAAGATTATAATACAAAAAGAAAAAAAAGAATAAAAAAAAAAATTTTAAATAGTTCAATCGAAATTATTGAAGATAGTCTGTATAGGCATACATATTGGAAAAAAAAAAACTCAAATGTTACCGGCTGGTGATCTCAATTTGAGTAACAAAATATGAACAAAAAAAAAAATAATAATATTTTTCTTTTTTTTTTTTTTTATGTGTATTTTTTTCTATTTTTATTTTTCTATTGCATATCTACAAGACGTCCCTTGAAGCAGAAGCACGATTCAAATTGTATGAAAAAATTAAAGAAAAATATAAGGAAAAAAAGATATTAAGCCTTTAAAAGTTAATATAGACGAGTATAATAATATAAAACATATTATGTATTTAAGTATATAAAAAAATAAATTTATTATTTATTTTTATTATGTCTGACAATTACATAATGCATAAAAACTTGTTAAAAAGTTTGTAAATACCTTTGCTACTTGTGATTTCATTTTAATTTTTGAAAATTTTAATGTTGGTTATTTTGTTGGATTGGAAGTGATAAATACAGGATTTTCTAGAATATAAATTAATAATTTTCATTGATTACTACAAAATATAAACCACAAAAAATTTTTTATTTGGAATTATATAATTCACAGATAAAAATGGATTTTGTGGTGTAAACATTTTGAAATTAGAAATTGTAGTGAGGCATAAATACTTGAAACCGTTAAGAAAAAGTTGAGAAAAATCGACCGGAAATAACATGGTTAATTTATATAGTAAATTTTTCAGATCCGGAAATAAAAATAACATAGTATCAATATGTATATGAAAAAAACTCCTTTTGATAAGGTAACATTATATTTTCTTAGAGAAATAATATGATGTAGGTCCGATGATCACAAGAGTAGGCTTTTATATAAAATGAAACTCTGAAACGCAATAATATAAAAATGATTTAATCAAATTTGATACCCTTTACCCTTTTTGTATGATTTTGTATGATTTATACAAAAATTTTTAATCTGGGTGGAATAATTGGAATTGCGGGCTCCCGACATTTATTTTATTATCAGACAAGAACTATATTTCGTTCAAAAGCAATAATTTGTATTTAACTTTATAATTGAAATTATCAATATTCCTCTTAAATTCAATTCTCATCGAAAATATTTACCAAATTATATTTTTTTTTTGATATTTTCTATCGTTTGATGTTTATTTTGTAACAAAAAATTTACTTAATTAAAAGAATACCTTATAATAGCAGTGCTTAAATTTACGCTTTTTAAAAATATAATTATTGCCGATTTGAAAATTTTTATTAATTATAAATTTTTTTTTTTAATTATCTGTATTTATTTTATCAAAATATTATAAATTGTAATTACTTTTAATATATTTAAATTTTTCTCTATTTACGTAAATGAGTTCAATTTCTTTGCATATACGAAAAGAAAATGGTAGCATATCAGTTTGTCTAAATCCATTTTCCAAAAGACATTACCTCTAATTCTATTTGACAAAAAATTACGTATCGCAAAATGCCATACTTCACAAAAAGACTGCACATTAGTTCGTACATTATGGATGGACATTAGTCCGGAAAATTGATATTAGATTAATGTTCAAAAAAAGAATGGATACTAATCTGGAGAAAAAATTTTCTAGAAGACTGTCCAAATATTTTGGATCTTAATTTTTTTGACAAATTTTTGGAATTTTTTGAGATTTTCAGAAGTTCTATTTTAAATTCTTTAATTTGAAATATTTTTTAGCAAATAATTAGAAAGGATTTTAGAGTTTTGTTTCAAAACCAGGGTTTTAATATTTTGTTAAGGGGGAGTTTGGGAGTGGCAGCTCGCAACACCCAAACGATTTTGTTGTTGGAAAATATATGTAGGAAATATAATTGGAAGCCTTTTTTTGCGGATTAATTTGCATTTTGTTTTCTGGACGAAAGTCCAATTTATTTCCAGACTAATGTCTCAATTTTTTTGGACTAATGTTCACTTTTGTCTGAACCAATATCTTCCACCTAATGACTAATATCGATTGATCCGGACCAATTTTATCAATGGCACTTCACTTCACCGTCTACTTGGTTGGCATTTTATAGAATGGCTATCTAAAACATTTTTATTGATTTAATATATTGTGTGATTACATTTTATAATTATGATTACATTTCTATGGTTATAATTTATATTGTGACTACATTTATATAATTACATAAAGTAGAAAGAAATATTATGTATTTGTTTTTTTAGTTTTATACCCGTTTTTCTTGAATATAGATATATATTATATATATATATATATTTAAGTAGGTATATTATGCGTGTTAAATATTGTTTTGCGAAGTGTGACAAATAAAAAGTTTGCAAAATATTCCTTTATTTGCCAAAAAAATATTAGACTAAATTGCATTTTACGATTTAAAATTCGTCTAACTGTTTCATAAACCAAGGAAAATTCCTGTATATAATATCCATATATCGTACTATAATTAATAAAACACGAAAAAAAAATTGTTTTGTTCACATTTTGTATCATATCCTTAAAAATATCAATTTGATGAAAAGATTGTTACTTAAAATTAAAAATCACTTTTTACATGAGCTAAGTATGCATTTTTTGTCCGTTTGTTTTTTTTTGTTTTGTTGGAACAAATTGAACAAGTTAACTGCCTTCTTATTTAATGTCATTAATTTTTTTTTTGTTTTTTTGGCGTATTAATTCTTGGTATTTATGTGATTCTTTTTGTTTTTACTGTTACTCATATTGCCAGATACGTTTTGTAAACCAATGAAAGAAATAAAATTTTCATATATTATGTACTTGTAAAATTTTACATTTTTTAAAGTTCAATTAATTATTTTTGATCGATTACATCCAATTTGTCGGCACATTTTTAATTTTTTTATCCTTTTTTTTTTTGTTTTTTTTTTTTTTTTTAATGAAAATTACATGTTCTGTTATTGAAATTTTTTCTTTAGTGATGCCAGTTCTGATAAAATTCACTTTATAATTTCACTTTTGCATTGCAATTATTTATTTTGTATATCTGACGCAGGGTTTGACCGTTCCCGTGTTTTTTTTTTGCTCTGTTTTGATTTTTTTTTTTTTTTTTTTTGTTTTTTATATATTGTATAAGTGTACTATATTTTGCACTCCATTTAAGCGCCATTCAATTATTTAATATTCACTTTTTAATCGATTAACCGAACCTTAAGGTTAATAAAAAAAAAAAAAAAGATTTTTTTAAGTAATAATTCCCATATTAGGCCTTAAAAACTGCAATTGATAATGATTTTATTGAATAGGTTTCAATTATTTTCATTTTTAATAATTTGATCTTTAAGATCAAAAGGCTTAAACTACTTAAAAAAAAAACAAAAAATTTTAATGCATTTTAATAAAAACTTAATATCTTAATATCTACTATGAAATGTATATGACGAGTTCAATTTAAATATCTAATTGGTTCATTTCATATATACTATAATAATAAAAATAAAAAAACAATAAGAAAAATTAAATTAATAAAAATTTTAATCCATTTAAAGTTTTTTCGAAATTTCATATTTTTATTGTAATTTTAATAAACTCCTGACCGGGGTTTGAACCCAAAATCCTTCGATTGAAAAACTGGTCATTTAACCATACGTCCATGAGTCAAATTTTTGTAATATTTTACTCTTAATACAGTTATATGTTGTAGATTTATTCCTTTCCAAATAATTATTATCTGGTCTATTTTCATAATATTGGAAGTTTGTGGTATCGAAACAACATATAAAGTAGCTGTAATAGAAATTTAGAATGTAATGAAGCACCAGGTCGACTTAGCATTGTAGTGACTTATTTGACCATTATCTTAAACTTTAACTATATATTCTATAATTAAATTTCGATTTATTTGCACT
Source organism: Poecilobothrus nobilitatus (assembly GCA_947095535.1). Classification (NCBI taxonomy): domain Eukaryota; kingdom Metazoa; phylum Arthropoda; class Insecta; order Diptera; family Dolichopodidae; genus Poecilobothrus; species Poecilobothrus nobilitatus. Next base: position 259,455,402 of record OX352774.1, on the reverse strand, counting down.
TAAACCTTAAACGACTATGGCCTAAATAATTCTAGCGTGGTAATAACTCTAAGCTGTTAAATATATATATATATATATGAAAATTTAAGGTCTAATTATTTTAATTTATATCCTAATTTTAATTGGAATTTCTTACTTTAATTTCTTAGTAAACTTGATTTTAAAAAGTCTTAAAACTACAAAAAATTTAGATACACGTAAGGTAAATTTTAGATATTAGTGAGTCAACCAAAGATAATTGTGGTAACTTACTATATTGTGCAGTAAAATCATATTATATAATTTTAGTAGATATTTGTATGTACTATATGTATTTCTAAAATATTTATATCTGATGTACGTAAGTTTAGTTTGTATATAATCGTGTACAAAACCAGTTTTTATTTATTTTATCCGTTTTTCCTTTTTTTTCCATTTAATTTTATTTTAAATTACATCTCATTAAATTCGGTGGCTTGTAACAATGTAATTTAATGTTAACTTAATAATTTAATCTTTTTATGCTGTATAAAAGGATTTAGTTGTTGTTCAAAGGCTTAGTTCAGAAACCTTATATAGTCATATAATTAATATTTTCAGTAAATACAAAAAAAAAAACAAAAAAAAACAAGGTAGTCTGTAAAATCAAAGGTTTTTGTACAGCTACCTAAGTTACGGGTGTTTAAAGTTTTTTCCCTTCTTTTAACCCCTATAATAGATCTCTTAAAAAGGGATCATTAATTCTTAAAGATCTTTCGCTTTCTTTTTTAATTTTAAAATTTTGACTAAAAGGGTGCTGAAGTTATAAAGAAACAAAATCTGGTAAAATTTTCTTTTCACCTAACGGTAAATTTATATACTAAATTGCACAAAATTGTATAATTTTGATATTGATTACCTCGTCGTTTCACATTTTTAGATGTTATGCAAAATCTAAGATGTACATCTTTGAAAATAGATTTTTTTTTTAAATTTTAAGATGCTGTTTCTCTTTGTGGGGCTGTAATAGGTGGGGCTACATAAAAATGTTCTACAAACATTAATAATTTCCTATTAAATAAAGACTTATTCATGGTCAAAATGTCATTGTTTCATTTTAAACGGTATATAAATTTTGCAAAAAGACGAAAGGACGAGCGGACAGAATACAACTTAAAATCTAAAGTTTTCAAAAACTTTTTGAAAAATGTCCTAAAAAAGAAAAACCCTAAATTTTAAAACCTAAGACGAAATTTAAAAAGATTTTCAATAATTTTTAGTGGCAGATTTAATTTAATTAAGCTTTGAAGTGATTTTTAAAATTTCAAAAGTCCATTTATATTGAATAACAAAACACTTGTTATAATCAAAAGAAATTTTAATATACAGTATGGTATCTGGTGGTATATTTTAAATTTTTTATTTTAACATTTTTATAATTTTGAATAAATTTTTGTAATAATTTTTGTTAAGAAATATGACCTTAGGTAGCAGTTATTATAACCTTAAGGACATATATTTTCTTATTTTATAAGTTACATTTAGGATTAAATTTTGTATTACGCAATTCATTAAAATTAAGTATAACCATACAGTTTAAATATTTCCCTACAATATTATTTTTATAAATGATCTTGTTTATGACGAGTAATTTATTTTTAAGGGGTTATTTAAAAATTACAAAAAAACAAAAAAAAAAAAAAAATAAAGAAATGAAAGGATTAAGTCATTATTATTGTTCTTGAGTAAACCTTTATTATACTTTTATTTATTTAATTAACAACTTTAATAAAAAATAAAACAAAAAAAAAATTGTTATGTATACAATAACGTCGATTTAAATATAAAAGGAAGTTTCGCCTATCTAAAATGATCAGAAAATATTAGGTTAAATTTTGATTCATATTTAAAAAAAAATATTTAGAGTAAGATTTAAAATTTTAAGCAATTTCACACTACATCCCTACTGGAAAGTTCAGAAGTGTTGAAAGACGAAACACTTTTAACGACTTGACTTAACATTTTTTTTTCCTTGCCACTCTAATGAGAATTATAGGGTATCAACTAAGTCATTTATTATTCATATTTGACTGCTTCAGTTTCGTGGATCATTAATTTCACTAAGCCGTTGATTACTCGGCTGTAGGTATTGTATAAGACTAAAAGACGTTTCTTTTATTTCTACGCCATCTATTATCTCATACAAGAATTATGGTTTTATTATTATTTTATTATATAGCTATTGCAATTAATATTATGGATATTAATTATAATTTATAGGACATATAAACTTATTTTTTATTTAATTATATCTGATTATATTCTACTAAATTATATATTATAAGAAAAATCTATATTATTTTTTATTATCTAATCTATATGACTCAGCCGGAGTTTGAAACCGAGACCTTTCGTATGAAAGGCCGGTGTCTTAACCAATATACCATTGACTGGATAAAACCAATACGCCAATACACCATTGACTGGATTTGAAAAACCAAAGAATGAAATTTATTTAAATCATTTTAAAAACTTAACCCATTTTAATAAAATAATTTTCTAAATTTCTGGGTTCAGTCTTGTACAGTAAAATTGGTTTATTTATACAACTCCTCTGAATAAAGAAAAGAAATCAAATTATTCCTTCTGTTTATTTATTTATTAGCCATTATGGATTAAGGCTATTTCACACTGTGCGTACAAATTTCACAACACAAAAGATGTCAAAAACTATAAACGGCAAGTAAAAAACGTGACTTTTAGCATCCTTAAATGTTATGTAACATATCTAGTCAAATGACAAATTTCATTTTACCGATCGTTTCGAAAATCATTTGTGTTGTCAATATTCTTTGACAATACAATAATAACAAAATACAAGCGAATTTTAATTGTTTTTATATTTTGCTGTTTTCTGCTGATCAGCTGTTTAACATAAACCATACATTCCAAAAAGGCATATTATGTAAAATACAAATAGTCTGAAATAGCCTTTAAATAATATTATCTCTTTATACATACGTTGTATTTGTGAGTGAATATTATTTTTACCTGGAATTTTCCTTCCAATAGAAAATACTTACAACCTGTGCAGCTTTTAAACCTATTTTCAATTGATGAATACATATTGTGCTTGATCATTCCGATGCTAAGAACTCCTTATTCCTTGTTGGTCTTTTTTGAATTTATTGTGTAGTCCAATATTTAAATTTTTATTCTATAGGAATAGTATAAGTACCATAATTATTAACCTTTTCTTTTAGGTTGAAAAGGGTATTTTACTGGCATGTTTGTTTAAAGGAAAAGTTGTTTTTCTTTTTTGTTTTGAATTATTTTTCATAATGCATAATTAAAAATATTTAAATCTCAAACAATAGGTGTATAAGATAAACGTAAAGTTGCATACGAAAGTTGAATACCTACTTTTTAAATGTTTTTCTTGTGCTATTTTGTTGTTTTTGTTTTTTTTTAGTTCTTCTTTTCGTCATTTAAAAGACTTCTGCACCATATCGAAAATCTTTTAAATATTTTTTTTGTTTTAAATTTTGGCAATTAAAAGGCAAAAAAAAAAAAAGGGGCGGTAAAAAAGAAAATAAACAAACTATTAACCAGTACACTTATTATATAAATTATAAATGAATTTTATATAAAAATATAAATAATTAATATAAGATAGATAACGCACCAAAAACAAGTATATGCATCTGAAATTATTGACCTAAATGATTTTTAGCACATTTCCAAAAAAAATTTCTTTAAAATTTTAAACAAAAATGTTACATTTTTAAAAACTGTCTTGCAATTTTTCAATTTTATTTTATTTATTTTTTGAGCAGCATTCAGTTTAGGCCCTTGAATATAACGAACGAATGTGAATATAAAATAACGAATATTGAATAATTACCCAAACTAGTAGATAACTTCGTAAAAGTACTTTGAATATTTATGATGTTCGAATACTTATAAAAGCAATAGTCATATCAAATTTTATAATATTAATTGAAAGAAATTTCAAATATTACTGAAAGTTCTGAAATATTACGATCCGTTAAAAGTTTTAAAAAGGTTATATCTTTAGGTTTAATTGTAATTAGAACAATAGGAGAAAAGAATCTAAAAAAAGCTTATACCTAGTGCTCTATAAATAATTTATACTTCAACGTCATGCCAACTAGAGAAACAAAGCTAACATTTATCTTAAATATCTTTGACTCTTCAGCATGATGTACCAATAAACACAGTTTAAATAAAAACGTGTTCTTTTGTTTTGATAAAAACGTTTTTATCTATATATTTCTACATATTCCTACATTCCTTAAGAAAGTATAGAACAAAAGGAACTAGAACACAATTTTAAAACAACATCTGCCAAATTATCAGTATCTTGTTTTGTAGTGGTTCTTAACGAATACTAATGCTTGATTCATTGCTTTGGATAAAAATTTTAAACTCATTCATGTTTTCGCGCTCATCTTTATACCCGTATGAACTATGTTCAAGGGTATAATAAATTTGCCATTACGTTTGTGACACCTTAAAGGAGTCGAGCTAGATATAGTGTCAAAGGTATGGATCGGCTCAGAATCAAATTCTGAGTCGATTAAGCCATGTACGTCCGTCCGCACGATAACTCAAAAAATAAAAGAGCTAGGGGGCTGAAATTTTTTTTACGTCACTTTTGCAAAATTGTTAGTTTTGCTATTTAAATCCAACATTTTCGGTCGGCGGGTTCGAGTAGCTGCCATACAACTTCTATCTTTATATAGAAATAACTCAGTATCTATTCAAGCTAGGTTTCTGAAATTTTGCAAATGACGATCAAGTTTTATGACAACAACTTCTGTAAAACTTGGTTGTGCTGGTGCAGCGCGTTCGGGTAGCTGCCATACAACTTCTCCGTTTAAATGAGAATAACTCAGTGTTTATTGAAGCTAGGAATCTGAAATTTAGTAAAGAGGTGTCGAGTTACATGCCAACAACTTTTGTAAAATTTGGTTGGTCTAGAGCAGCCGGTTCAGACTTCTTGCACCTCTTGGAACCTAATGAAGCTAGGCGTCTGAAATTTTGCAAATGATGATCAAGTTTTATGGCAACAACTTCTGTAAAATTTGGTTGTGCTGGTGCAGCGGGTTCGGGTAGCTGCCATACAACTTATCCGGTTAAATGAGAATAACTCAGTGTTTATTGAAGCTATGAATCTGAAATTTAGTAAAGAAGTGTCGAGTTATATGCCAACAACTTTTGTAAAATTTGTTTGGCCTAGAACAGCCGGTTCAGGCTTCTTGCACCTCTTGGAAGTTAATAAAGCTAGGCGTCTGAAATCTTGCAAATGATGATCAAGTTTTATGGCAAGAACTTCTACAAAATTTGGTTGTGCTGGTGCGACGGGTTCGGGTAGCTGCCATACAAAATCTCTTTTTAAATGAAAAGAACTCAGTGTCCGTCCGCACGATAACTCAAAAAATAGAGGAGCTAGGAGGCTGAAAATTTTTTTACGTCACTTTTGTAAAATTGTTAGTTTTGCTATTTAACTCCAGCATTTTCTGTCCCCGGGTTCGGGTAGCTGCCATACAACGTCTTTCTTTAAATAGAAATAACCCAGTGTCTGTTCAATCTAGGTATCTGAAATTTTGCGAATGATGATCAAGTTTTATGGCAACAACTTCTGCAAAATTTGGTTGTGGTGGTGTGACGGGTTCGGGTAGCTGCCATACAAAATCTCTTTTCAAATGAAATTACTCAGTGTCCGTCCGCACTATAACTCAAAAAATAGAGGAGCTAGGAGGCTGAAAAATTTTTTACGTCAATTTTGAAAAATTGTTAGTTTTGCTATTTAACTCCAGCATTTTCTGTCCCCGGGTTCGGGTAGCTGCCATACAACGTCTTTCTTTAAATAGAAATAACCCAGTGTCTGTTCAATCTAGGTATCTGAAATTTTGCGAATGATGATCAAGTTTTATGGCAACAACTTCTGCAAAATTTTGTTGTGATGATATGACAGGTTCGGGTAGCTGCCATACAACTTCTCTTTTTAAATGAAAATAACTCAGTGTCCGTCCGCAAGATAACTCAAAAAATAAAGGAGTTAGGAGGCTGAAATTTTTTTTATGTCACATTTACAAAATTGTTAGTTTTGCTATTTAACTCCAGCATTTTCGGCCGCCGGGTTCGAGTAGCTGCCATACAACTTCTTTCTTTAAATGGAAATAACCCAGTGTCTATTCAATCTAGGTATCTGAAATTTTGCAAATGATGATCGAGTTTTATGGCAACAACTTCTGTAAAATTTTGTTGTGATGATATGACAGGTTCGGATAGTTGCCATACAACTTCTCTTTTTAAATGAAAATAACTCAGTGTCTATTGAAGCTAGCTATCTGAAATTTAGTGAAAAAGTGTCGAGTTGCATGCCAAAAACTTTTGTAAAATTTGAATGGTCAGCCGGTTCAGGCCTTTTGCATTTCTTGGAACTTAATGAAGCTAGGCGCAATAGATTCGGGTAGCTATCATACAACTCCACAATTTACATAAATATATCTCTGTAGTTCGGTACTAAAACTCTGAATGTTTTTAAAAGATGATCAAGTTTTATAGAAACAGGATATATTACGTTCATACGGGTATCCCAGAGTTGACACAGTCTACTCTACTGCACTCTTCCTCGTTTTTATATGAAATTTTCAAATCTCTTATTTTTCAAAAAAGTGCAGAAGTTTTTTTTCTCTCTCTCTAAAAAAAGGGTGATTTAACATCAACTTTTAGTTTGGTATTATTTTGTCTACTATCATAATATTGACAAATAATAATTTGATAAACATATTAATAAGCAGAAAGTGTAAAAATAATAAGAAAATCTACTAGATGTTTACTTTTTTCTGTTTGGCAAAAATTTATTGAATGATCGGAGAGATAATTTTCTTTTAAAAAGAAGGGTGGTACCGAATATACCGAAGCATAAATACTATTAACTCCATTATGAGCATATATACTCTTTCATTACATTAATATTCTTTATTTATCTTTCTTCTTCTCTCTATAACAAAAATAATAAGTGTACTAATTAAAAGTTTCATCAATTATAAGTAAAATCATCATTATCAATTATACACTGTCAATCATACTGTTAATTAATTGACAAAAACTTGAGTTTATAGGTGATTTGACAAAAATATAATAAAATATAATACAAAACTGACAGTATTGTTTACACCTTTTATTGACAAAAAAATTGACAATATAATATTGACAATATGTCACTTTGTGTACAGGAAGCATAATTTTTTGAATAAAATAAGAATTTCTTCTAAATCAATCTGTACTCAAACTAGTCAAATAAAATTACGATGAAAAAATATTATTTTATAAAAAATATACTTACCTACATACTTACATACATATACATACTTTAATTAAATTTTTCATTTATTTATCATTGTCATTTTTATCATTTAAAGGCAGATGACAAAAATGAAAATTTTCATTAAATATTTTAATAGTGTGACGGTTAATTTGTTAGGAGTACAAAAATTATCTTTTGAAATTAAAATCTTTAAGACCAAAAACTTTTTTTTTTTGCCACATGTATCTATAATAATATTTAAAATATTTATTTTATATGCAACAATAACAACAAAATTACAGTGCATTCATGTAAGTAAAAAATATTTATTTTTCTAGTTACCTTTTAATGTACAAAAAAAAGACAATATAAAAATTGTGTAAAAAAAAAAAAATTAAAAATATTTGAAACTAAAATTAAGGAATTAATATTAGCGATAACATTTTAGAGACATTTAAAATTACAAGAAAAATAAAAGAAAGACTGTAAAATTTATACAAAACTTGTTTCAAAATTATGTTGACATTTGGGGCATAAATTAAAGCCCACGCAATTACATCAATGCTTTATTTGAAGATATTTGAGATAGAACATTGCAAGAATTATAGATATAATTATTATATTATGTATAGTATGTGTAGCTTATGTTAAAATATTGCGATTATACGTATTATGTATATGCAAAATAAAAGTTTTTGAAGTTTTTGATTTAAGAAATCTTTTGAGAAAACTTTTTATGAATATTTTTAAGACATTTTTTTATACCCGTACGATAGGATCGGGTATAATAAAATTATTCCTCCGTTTGTAACACCTCGAAATAAGCGAGCTAGATATACCTTCGGATATGGATCGGATCAGAAAAAAATTCTAAGACTTTTGAGTCATATCCGTCCGTCCGTCCATCAGCACGCTAACTCAAAAACTAAGAAAGCTAGAATCTTCAAATTTACACAAAATATTCTGGGAGTAATTTGTAGGTTCCCTATTTTTTTTGGTTGAGTTTGGACCAAAACTTAGGGTGGCTCTCGAACACCTAACTTTTAGATCCCCACATTTTTTTTGAAATAGAGCTATGAAATTTTAACCGCTGATAGATGTCATAAAAATATTGATTTTATTTTTTAGAACTTTTTTTTGTAGCCCCACCCGTTACGGAGCTACAGCTCCCCAAAGGTTCAAAAAAGCTCTATATTTAAATTGTTATAGCACAAGTTGTATAAAGTATATCTTCATTTTGAAAACGCCAAACGATTACTACTTTTATTAGCTTTAAAAGTATATATACAATAAATATATTTTTGTGGCATACGTTGTCTTAATTTACCGTTATGCGAAACTAAAATTTTGCAAAATCCTTTAACCCTTCTATCTTCTAAACGGTTTAAGTTGGAAACTTGAAATTTTGACAGAAGTTAGATCTTTGAAAATAAGTATGAGTAATTTCATAAATTTTTTTTGTATCACTCCCCGTTTAGAAGCTGTAAGGGGTCAAAAACTGAAAATTTCCTATTTTTAAACACCTCAAACTTGAACACCTGTTAAAATTTTTTGAAGTAATACACAAAAATTAAAGCTTCAACATTATACTCTTATTTCTGTTAACAACTTTTTTTAATAATATAGCGTTACTTTATAATTGACGAAAGTGTTATTTGATTTTTTCAAATTTTCAACAAATGCAACAAATTTCTTTAACGAATTTTTTGCATTTTGTTTTACTCGATAATTTGAAAATGTTGAGGATATAATGCATAGTACAAAAAAATGTAAATAAATAAACAACATAACGGTTGCTTGAAGAATTTTTATTTATATGCTATTGTTATATATACATACTTATATAATATGATGTTTATTTACATATTGTATATGTCACTAGTGAATGAATGATAAGAGTATAGATGTATATTATATAGCGCCGTATTTACATACATATATGTATTTTATTGTACATATAAGAAATTATTATATGAATGGAAATATTTTTAAAGAAACCATACTTATAACAATATAAATATACTATGTACGCGTTAATCTAATATAATATTTAAAATTATATTTACTATTTTGTACTAAGTAAATTTAATATACATTTACCGCTCAGTAATAAATGGTACTATAGAATATTTGAAAAAGTTTTGGATTGATAATCGTTATGTGAAAGGTTAGAATCTGCTTTTGAAGAATGTACATATAAACATATAGTTTGAATATATGTACAACCCATAGTTCTAGAAATTATAAAATACACCCAAATACTAAAATATTAAAAAAATATTATTGTAAGCAGAGTGACAGGCTGTGAACATACTAACGGTTCGCGTACGGGTATCTAAGAGTTGACAAAGGCAAGTGTATTCTTTCTCGTTTTCCGTACAATTGAATAGGTAGTTATCTAACAGTATTTTATTTATATTTTATAAGTTGATGGGGAAAGGAAAATGGGGAAAACCTTTCATGATTTTTATTTTTAAACCTTTCATTTTTATTGTTTTAAAGTACAGTAATCGAGAAATTAAGGAAAAAAGCAGTACGTTAAATCTATTAGATTATAAATATAGAGAAATGTATTTCTTCCTAAGGGTTTGAAACTATATATTTAATCCCATTTGGGTGTAAGTCATACAGGTATGGAGTTGTGCCAAACAAAAAAATAATATTCAGAGATTCCAATTTTTCAAAATAAAATTTTAGGTTACATGGTAAGCGCTCCGTGGTATGTACGAAATTGAGATTAACACCGAGCCTGAACAGGAAAGACTGTGTAATTTCCTGTCTACATTTATGTGGCAGAAAAATGCATTAAAAAAAAAATGGAGATTTACATATAGGGATTTAGTGATTTTCAGTGTAAACAAAGAAATAAAAATATATGTACTAAAATATAAGACCCATTTTGAAAGGCACATCAATGTAGAAGCATGAAAAGTTTTATATTTCGAAAATGCCGAAAGAAATTTCTAAGGACACTAGATTTCGCAATAAACACAGATAATCTTCACGGAGATCTGCACCTCCAGTAGATCTTTACGAGTTAAGGCAAAATTAATTGTTAGTCTGTAAGAATACTTGTAATTTTTTGACACGGGGCTGATATTTTTAGTAAGGTGAAGTCTCACATAATATTTGTGTTGCGTATAATATTTCGATGATTCTCACCATCCTTACCCAAAGCAAAAAAAAAAAAATTATATTTAAAATAAAATTTTCTAAAATGTAATTATTAAAAAAATATTAATAGTTAAGTTTTTGTCTAAAATTAGTATTTAAAGAAAATAATTAACATACCTGCGGAGTTGGATGCATTCATTAGTAAAAATGTGGGCGAAATAAAGGTGTAATAAAAGCTTTCATGTTTCTGCACTTTAACTTATTTTCAAACATCTTACAAAATTACAAGTTTTATTAGGTTATAGAGTTTGGACAGTACGAGACTTTTAAAAAATAGAATTAGAATAGAATTAGAATAGAATTAGAATAGAATAGAATTTTAAAAAATATTTCAATAATAGTAGGCAAATTGAAATACCAGCTTCTCAAAATCTTTGAAATTTATGAAGTGAAATATGAATGAGTTATATTGTCTTGTTTACATTTGATATTTGTTTTATAACAAATAGCTACATTTATATATATATTTTTATAATTATTCCATGATAATAATTATTGCATGATTTCCCTTATAATTTCAGTCCAAAAATGAATGGTGACTAAATCAAGTTGAAAATCTAGTAGTTATGTAAGTGGATAGGTAGAAACGTACTGCAAATTCATGTCCTATAGTACAGTTTATGATCGTTCTGATACTCTGGATCAATATTATGATCTTCTAATTAAACCATCAATGGCTTATTACAAAACGCTGTAAGTCCACCAGCGACCAATTAAATAGGTTACATATTTAGGCGCCAGTTACAGCTATCATTGAAATGCTTCCGGAAAATGTTTATTTTCAATTTTTTTGCAGTAAAGACATATAAAATTTAACAAAAGTGTTGATTTAATGATTAAATAATTTCTAAAGAATAAATTCTGCTACGAATTTTTAAATTTTAAGTTAAATATTTGAAAAAAAAATCAATTTTATGATTTTTCGGATTGGTAATTATTTTCCTGAACAGCTGATCAGTAATTTTGTTAATGAAACAAAATTGTTCCAATGACATATGTTTCATTTCTTTTCATTTCAGTTTGTCATTGAAAAAAATTCTGATGCAATTCTTGATATATTTCATTATGATTTTGTGTATTAATGAGTTTAGACTTAAAATTTGTTTTTTTATTATTTTGTTTAAGTTTAGTTTTAAAATTTTTTGTTTTAAAATGGAAATTTCAAAAAAAGTAAAAAAAAAAAATTATCATCATCAATCATTATTAAATAAAAAAATCGTTTTTTATTCTTTATTAGTACCATTTTCTACCAATAATAATTAAATAAATTAAAATAATAAAACTTTATTTTGCAAAAATCGAAATAACGCTAACAACAATTTAAATTTATATTACATTTATTTTTATTTTACCTTCATTATTGTCATTTGACAGATCATTTAACTGGTAGTTTTCTCTGATTCCTATAATCGCCTATACAGAAAAAAGTGTAAGTTTTCAATGAAACATTTTTTCCGCAAGAATTTCAATGATAGCTATAACTGGCGCCTTAATAAGAATTTCTTTAAAAAATTTTCTTCATTTTAGAACAAGAGCTAGGGATTTACACAAAAGATGAAATATTGATTCCTTTTACTTTACATCTTTTAAGTTTCTGCAAAAGAATATTATTCATAATAATAATAATAATTCTTTATTGAGATTCGCTTGATATGCTTGAGATTCGAACCTATAGGACCAAGGGAAGACCATTCGAAAGATATATTGTCACTTTAACTATACTATGCAATACATCCGTTTAAATCAGGTTAAAAGAAAATATTATGCTTTTTCAATATACAATTTCCGTGAAATATCAAAGCGCTCAGATTTCACACTCGTTTTAAAAAGCGAAATATATTCAGTACAAAACCAAATTATCGCTATTTAATTTCCAATAATAGAAGAATTTATTTTAAAAGGATTAAGATAAAGATCGATTGTGAAATGCTAAAATTCTAATGAAATTACAAAGGTAATTATGAAAATATTGATTTATTAATGGTTAAAATTAAAAAATAACGGTAACAAAAAATAATTAATATAAAAGTTACACAACAAAAATGTATCTAACGAAATATAATTTTTATATTAAACAAAAAAAAAAAATAAACCAAAAATAAAGTTAAAGTAGGTTATAAATGTCAACTTTGTTATTTATTAGGCGTTTAAAAATCCTGAAATAGGTTAACAAGTAGTTTATTGTACAGAAATTTTATATTATTTTTAATTGAGTTAAAAATTTCATTATTAATGTCAATTTAAATTATAACTCGGCTTAATCAAATAAATCTAAAAATTTTTAGAAATTCTTAAAAAAAAATATTGTATCTATTATTATTAGGTATGTATACCCATTAGGTATGTAGTACCTACTGCAGGTATTTTAAGTATTTTTTAAAAGTTCTCTTTCAAATTTTTTATTACTTTATTATTACACCTTTAGATACATTTTATTTGAATTTTCTACATTTTCTATTGCAACATTTATTTTATAGGTTGCAAAAAAAAAAATTTTTTTTATTTTTTTTATTCCATAGATTTCTAGTAGATGTGTTTTGGTTTTAATTCACCGGAAATGCATAAATACTTTTTAGTTTTTTACACAAACAAAAAAAAAATAGAGTGGATAGAATTGAATTCAAATTCAAAAAAAAAATAGAAAATCGCATTAAAATAATAAAAAAAATATAATAAAAAAAATAAAGATATTTTGTATAAAATTTTCTAGTTGATTGAATATGTGCCGACTGAAATTTTAAAAATCACCTATTGAATTTGTACATCTACAAGAAAATTAAATTACAGGAATTTACAGTTATTTCAATATCTTTATTACGAAGCATAGTTGCTTTATTATATAGTAAATGTCCGGTAGTTCTTGTCATCAAGAAAATAGTAGATTGTACATAATATAGAAAAATTTAGGTTTTTGTTGAAATATTTATTCTATTGAATTTTCATTGTATTATTCATAGATTAAATTTTGTACTAAAAAGATCTAATACGGGATCCCATTTCTTTGAAAGGGATATTTAAGATATATTATGTCATTGTTCCTGAAATATTAACTTGTCAACATTTCTGTAATTATTTTATATTATTTTATCTTCTTATCTATATGTATATAGATCTTATTATTATCTTATTTTATCTATATGTATATATTAATTCTATCTTTTTGTGTTTTCATATCGTTTTTCATTACTTTTTTTTTGGGTGGGTTGGTTTATTGATCAACTTTTAGGCTAAAGAGCTTATCTGTATCCCAGGTGTATGTTGCAACAGAGACAAGATTTGTTAGGAAAATCGGAGATATAATGGATGCGAAGTAGGAAAGTGAAAATATGATAAAAAATTAGTTCTTATTATTAGTTATAATTGATTAGCTTAATTAATACGTGAGACAGTACAAAAGTTTTATCACAATTGGAATTGCTTAAAATTGCTTAAGCGATGGAAATTCCATTTGTTTATAATTTATAATTTTTTTTTTCGGTAATACTAGACATTTGGATATTTTAATTTTTTATAGAGTACATTACGATATTTCGGCAGCTGTGAGTTATAAAGTATAAATTTAAATCGTTTGTTTAAATTTAATTCGGAAAAATATAATTGTGCCATTGTCAGAATGATAGAATAGAAGATAATTGTTTCCTTAATTTACTTAATCCGTATATTTTTAAGTTTTTTCCATTCTTAGGTTAAAATGTTTTCGAGTAATAGTTTTTGAGACAATTTCTATAGAGATACGTTACCGATGCAGTAACGATTCTAAAAAAAGATAAAATAAACCAATTGCAATATACTAATTCTTTGTGGTTTTAACTCAAGTGTTTCAACTCACAAACCATTTTTATAATTTTTATTATAAATGGTTTCTGACTTGAAAAAATCTTTAGAAGTTGTCTAGGTAAAATGTTCAGTTTGTACCTACTGAGGAGTTCAACAGACTGAACAAAAGACGAAACAAAAATGATATGAAAATCATAAAATTTTATAAACAATTTATTTCTATTTTTTTTTTCTCTCTAAAAAAAAGAGTTGAAACATTACATGTCATGGTGTCATTACCAATTAACAATTCATGGTGTCTTTATGGTAATTTTTTAACCAAAATTTAAACAAATATAAGATTAAAGGTGAAAAAAAGTAGGTAAATAGGTGTGCTTATATCAGCTATTCTCTAAGCAGGTTTTTTTTTTGTAGAAACTTGTATTGTAGCGGTAAAGGCAACAAAAATTTCTAACTGTAATGGTATAACTATTCATCAACTATTTAGAAAAATAAAGGCTGACCCGTAAAAATTATAATTTGGTATTGATTTTCTGCCAAATATTAAATTTAAAAATAAAATTTAACTTCATTCAAAATTTAGCTCTTTTACAAAAAAAAAAAAAGAAAAAAAAACCTAAAGACTTTAATCAAGTGTTAGTCAGTCAGGGGGTTAATGATACCTTGGAATTTATAAATAGATATATGAAAATATATGCAATATAAATTTCATTTCAATGTTAGGAGTTTTTACAGTGTTCACAATATTCTTTAATTTTATGATGAGTTCACTATTTCTTAATTGAAGGAAATGGCTATACATCATAAAGACAAAAAATATAAAGAAAACAATGAAATGATTGTATATAAGATAGTATGTAAATTGGTAGGTAATGTTCATATTCAAATCTATTGAATACATTATTGTCCCGTTTTTACTTCTTGACTCGAAAACAGAATAGAAATGGAACTAAAGATTTTCTTTTATTGTACCATATAAAGGAAACAAAACTAAATAAGATTCTGTTTAAAAAGCTTCTTCTTTCATTCTCCTTTGTATTTTATATTAGTTAACATTTATTGATCCAATTATTTCTTTAATGCATTCCAATAGTAAGGCACTAAAAATTCTTGTATAGATGGTGTTTTTGTATATTTTTAAGACCTTAGGTCTTCCTTTGTTATTGTTGTTATTGTTTTTGTTCTATAAAAAAAAAATAATCTAATGTATATAGCTGTTGTGTAGATGTTATATATATACTATAAGTATATAGTGAAGATTTCCGCATATTTTCTATAAGCATGTATATAATATACTTTATATTCTTACAAGTACTTATATCTCTAGTTTCAACACTACAAAATTTTTATTCTTTATTTTTTTTTTTTTGTATTTTCTTTTTATTGATTTGAAGGTTGGTATATACTTAAAAACTATCATGATTGTTATTTTTATTATTTTCATTTTTAGTTTATCTAAAGATGCAATCAATGTTGAAACTGTTCAAATTTAGACAATTTTTTTTATATTTTTGTTGTTATTATTGTGAAAGTTGGTATTTTTGTTTTTCTGTTTTTGTCGCATTCCTTTAGTTTTTTTTTTTTTTTTACTGGATAGAAGAAGTACTTTTTCTATACACTCTAAATATTGTAAGAATAAAATTTTCTTGTTAGTAGATTTTAGTTGATAGGAGTACATTTTTAAACTGATTTTTGTATTGTATTTTGTTACTGTTTTTTTTTTGTTAAAAGGCGAATTGTTATTCAAAGATTGCGATTTTTCTGGCTCGTGCTAAAAAAAAAACAAAATAATTTTTTTTTTTATATTAAGAATAGGATTTCTAATTTTTTGTTTTTTTTGTTTTTTGGCTTTTAAAAAATTTTTAAGTAAAAAAAAAAAATGTCATCGAAATACTTTTACAGTAGAAGTAAAAACTAGATTTATCTCATCTAATGCTTGTTTCGATAAAATCTTGTTGTATAGTGCACTACTTTTTAAAAAAATTTTTTTATTGTTTATGCAGAATTTAAAGGTTGAATTTTTGAGGGCACAGTGGGAAGAAAAAAAATTAAAAAGACGAAAAATATTATGATGAAGTAAAAGTTTTTGTTAGAGATTCTTTATGTTTTGAATATATTTACTCTAATATTTTGTAAAAGGAAAAATTATAAATATCATAGATTGATCGTTTTCATAAACATTATTAAATTAAATGTTTTTTCTATTCTGTTTTTCTTAAAATAAAACTTCCTAATAGTTAAGTCGTGCTATAATTATTTTTGGAAGCGTTTTCCTTATTAATGAAGACAGGTAATAATAAAATGATTAATTAATAATCCGTATGGGTAATCTTAATCCTTACCTCCTGTTGGCCCCTAACGCTGTAGTAAAATAATAATAATATTAATAAGGAATACTAATAACAATAATTATAGCTGCTACAGTGACAGTAGGGGTTGCCTTCAATAGTTACCTTTTGCAGTCAGATGTTATATACTACTGCATGTTGTAACTGTTGTAACGGCTATAGCAAAGGTTCAGCAAAATAATAATAATAATAATAGACGGATTCATTGTTTCCTTACAGTCCCACTCCCAATTCAATGTTTCCGTATCCATTTTCTATCCCTACTCCCTAGCCAATATACTGCGTTCGCAGGTAAGTTTTTCGTCCCATTATATTGGCTGAAGGGGGAGGTAGGGTTGGTCAGCAAGAATTTGACACTGCCAAGCGGCAATTTTTGGTGTCTTTTTGGTGCAACCTCTGTTTTTATTTAAAAAAAAAAAAAATGAAAATTAAAAAATGAAAATATAAAAATTCTGTTATATCTTTTTAGGATGTTCGGAATATTTTTTGCACAAGTTGGGATAGTTTTATCTTTAAATGTTATCTAAGCTGCAGAGTGGATTCCTATTTTCTTTAGAAATCTTTAGATTACTTATTTAACTTTCGCACTAGAACAATTATTTATTAACACAATTTAAATCTTATTTATGATTTAATCATCTTATACCTCACAAAGCATTAAATTATTTTTTTTAAAACTACATATATACTATTAGATTCTTACCATATAATATGTATACTATAACATAAACGTCTATATATAGTATAGAACCTATTATATATTCTTTCATTTCATTGTTTAAAATCAATTACTTAGTTCTAATAACGAATGTTGAAGATAAGAGAATTAACTATTAGAAATCAAGTTGAAAAACTTAACGTCCTCATTTAAAGTTTAGATTGAAATTTTAAAATGAAAATTATGTTGAAAAAATCTTAAAATATCTCTAAATCCTGCCTACTCTAAATTTTTTGTGAGAGGTGCGTTCAGATCTTCAAAAAATGGGAAGAAAATCTCAACTTTTTGATATTTTGAAATTTTCTATCAGTAACACAATCTTCCACTATAGGAATAGTTTAATAGGATAATGTTTTCTAAGCGCCAACTTGACTCAGTGTAATGGTTTAAAATTTATATATAGATGAAAGGAAAAGAAAAATCCTTCATAAACCAAAATTTTTTTCAATGAAAAACTAAAACCTTGTAATTTAATTACTTATGTTTAATAAAAAAATAAAATTTAACTGTTAGGTATGTTATTTACATACCTAACAGTTAAATTTTACATTTACACAATATATGTTCAAATATGTACGACCGGAATAAGATAATAAAATCTATCATGCAAAAAATTAGGCTTTAAAAAATATAAATATTTTTAACAAATTATAATATAGTAAACTCTAATGAACGACAATTTGACTTGACATAAATAAATTATATTTTTTTAATATATACACCTATTATAGGTGTAGAATACAAATAAACAATTAAGATAATAAAAAACAAAACTTAATTAATTACCTTTCAATAAACTCTTTTATTAATAAATACTTCTATTACACAATTTACCATATTACATAGGTACACTAATTTTTTATTATTATTATTACATTTTTTATTTGTTTTTTTTTTTTTTTTTTTTAAGTAATAAAAAACAATAAGTAACATTTTCAATAATTTTTTTTATAATTATTTTATTGCTTTTAATTTTTTTTTGTTTTTTTATTAGAATTAATTACTTTATTAATTTTCTTATTATACTTATATTTTTTTTTGTTTTCCATTCTCTTGTGTATATCTTAAAAAATTATTTTTTTTACCATTGTTTCTTGTTATGTTTGTAATTTATTTTTAAATAAAAAACAAAATTGAATAAAATTCATATAGCAAAATGTTTACATAAAATATTGCATTTTTCATTACATAGGTATATATATATTATATACATATTAGGTATATAAGATATATTTTCACAATGTATATTATATATTATACAATAAAAATATAAAATACATATTTTGTACCTATATTTGATAAAAGACTAAAAATAATAAAAATCAAATATTTACACAGGCATACATTTGATCACGAGCTAAATACGTCTAAACATGGTATTACCTACATATTATTATTTGTTTAGATCTATTTAAAGTTTTTTTTTTTTTTTTTTTTTAATTCAAAATTAAAAACAAAATAAATTTTAAAGTTACCAGATACTTTATAGTATTTTTATACAATTTGTACCAGTATATTTTTTGAATAAAAAAAAAAAAACAATTTAACGGTTTTAGTAAATATAAATTTTTAAGAAAAGATAACAATTAGTTATTTGATACCTATTAAAATTAAAATTCTATAGTGAAATATTTAAAGGTGAAAATTTCTAATAATTATTTTATTATTGTGAGATAAGCTAATACACATGTTTTAGTAAAGACTAAAATCTAAATTCGTCAATATTGCAACTTCAAACATAGGAGAACCCACGTATTTAATAAAATATAATTATTATTTATGACAATTAATTCTGCTCAGATGTAAATTTTTCACTGTTACATCATTCATATTTACCTTGAAAAAAAATGTGCCGGGATACACTCGTCCTTTTCTTGACAGATTCAAAAAGTTATAAATAAAAGTGATATGTGCTTTTGGAACAAATATAAATATAAATTTTTAATTTGTATGTATGGTTGCCGGAAAATAATGCAAATATGTGATTAAATTAATAAGTTTCTTGTTATTGCAACAACTTAATCAGGGCTAATAAGTCATATAATATATTATTCATCTTCATAATGTTTTTTAAAAACAAAATTTTTTTGTCGAAATCGAAAATTTGGAAAATTTTAATTAAATGATTTGCTCTTACTTTTCTAAACCTATGCCTATTATCATATCTAGGTAATTCTTCCGCTTCCGGACAAGAGAGTACCTAGAATTGATTGTTGGTTGTTTTTTAAACATGGTAATTTTTGAAGAATGTATCATTCTAATTTATATTATCATTGTTTTTATCCAATTTCTCATCTATATATCTTATAGTAGATAAATAATAAATTTATTAGATCTAAAACAAAATATTAATTTTTAAAACGAAATTATTTTAATACTATGGGAAAACCCACTATTAAAGTGATAGATAAAATAATAGTACAATAAATACCTGCTCCTTTAATATTAAATTAAACTTTAAAGTAGTTTTTATATTTTTAATTTTTTTAAATAAATTTTATATTAATTAAATTTCAGTTAAATTAAATTAAAAAACTACTGTTATAAAGAATGAAAAATTAAAGGCTTGACCATTCAATGTCTTTAATTTTTAAAATAAAAAAAAAAAACTAACACACTGCAAATTATTAATTAAAAGCAATAAAATGTTATTACATATAATATATATGTTTTTATCTGTATAATTTATATATATTTACACACACATCCATAATAAATAATTTTTCTAAAATACAAAAATTGAATTAAAAATAGAAATAAAGAAAAGAACTCAAAAAATCGCGCAAGGTAATCGACGACACAATGTGAGTGGGAGAATATATTGGGATCACCTTGTTTTTAAACGTATACAAATTTACATACCTACATATTTATATTATTTTATATATAAAAAGTAAATTATTAATAAAAGTAAAATAATGTTATTGTTAACCAAAAAAAAAAAAAAAAATTAAATAATACTACTTAGATATAACATAACATTTTTGTAAAACAAAAATGAAAAACTTTCGAAAAATTCATTCACATATTTATAAGAATGTTTACTCTAAAAGAATTTATACCTAATCATTTTTTAATCTTATTTAATTCTCCAATTTACATTTCTTTTAACAATTAATGTTTACTAATGTAGTTAGTTTAATGTTTTCTTTCATTATATAACTAATTTTAAATAAAAATTAACTAACTGTTAATTTTTTACCGACCGCATACAAATTATGTATAAGGTAGGTATTGTTTTCATAGTAAAAATTTGTACTCAAGATTTTGGCAAATATGCACTACTTCGGTGTGGGGAAAGCTGTAAAATTTTTTTTAGCATCATGTCCGTCTTCGTGTGTGTGTGTGTGGGTATGGTGTCTGTGGGTATCTGTGGGCATCGTAACAGAAAAATTTTATGAGAAAAATTATTAAGAAAAAGTTGTTACACACTTAAAGAGGAACAACTTTGCCATAAAACATTTTTTTATCCGGCTAACTTTTACTTTTATTTAATTTAATCCGACAAACTTTTAATTTTATAGTCCAAATTTCATACATAATCCATATGAATTGATATATGAACAATTTTTTTTTGTTTTTTTTTATATCTCTAAAAATTTATATTCATACATATGTACTTATATCTATGCATATTATTTTTTGTTGATGATATAAAATTGAAACGGTAAAATTTTTGTTAGTAGATTCAATATTAATCTTATGTTTTGTTTTATATTTGTTTACAGATTTATTATATTTTACTTCTAATATTTTTGAATGAAAAAAAAATCATGTAAGTATAACTACATTACATAATAATGTAAATGGATGTATGAATGAATGCATATATATTTTTACGATTTCATTGCTTATTACTGTTATTGAATAAAACGAAATGTTGTTAAATTATTAGAAGTTATTTTGCTTTGATATAAATTATTATGTAAAAAATCTATAAATTTTGGCATTGTACTTTTCGTGTAGTGGCGGTCGGTCCTGTGGTGGAGATAGCTGATTTTTTTTATGTCTCGTCCTTTTATTTTTTTTACATTGATTAATTTCACAGAAAGAAAAATGCAATTTATCCTAATTAAATTTATTTTTTTTTAAATTATTACATTTTTTAATTAAATAGAATTATAAATAATAAAAATTTAAATTGATATCTATTATAGGTACTATTTTTTGAAATAGAATTTTTGTTTTTGTAAAAAATACTGACAGAGCAAACGGAAGACTTAAGTGAGAAACTTATTTTTTTTTTAATTTATGTGTAATCAATTTTAAGCGAGTTTAAGTTCTTTATTCAAAATATCCTTAAAAATTTTTTAGATAATGGAAATTGTAAGTTATTATATTATAAAATGCTATAAATTTTAAATCCTTCCTTATGGCAAAATATAATAATAGATACATTTATAATCGACAAATATAATTAAACGTTAATTATCTATCAATATGTTATATTTATTTTCAAATTCATTATTTTTATTTAAAGTTTGTGAATTTAATTTTACATAATGTTATGAGAAGTTTTTCATTTTCAGATGTATATATAATTAGAAAATAATTATTTTTATCTTGTACAAGTTTTTGAGATCCTAAAGATCAATTAGTTAACGAAGTGTTACGGATAAAATTAATTTTAGTCATAAAACTTCTTGTTGTTTTATATATTTTAGTTTTGACCTATGTTTTCTAATTTTAATTAATAAATATAATATGTTTTAAGAAATAATTACAGAACCGCTCTATCTAAAAAAAACTGCAATTTTTAAAGTTTTGTTACAGGAAAACAGTAACAAAAAATAATTAATATCTTCTTTCCTGAAAATTACTTATAAAAACTTTACGAAAACTTTTAAATTACCTCAAACATTTTTCTTTACAATTTCTATAAAACGTCTAATAATTTCTATTGCAAATAAAAAAAATTTTATTTCTAGGTAATATTAAAAAACAGATATTTTTGTCGTACATTTTTTGTTCCCCTAAAATGCCGTTATACAAGTACATACTATAAATTTTTTTTATGTTTTAATCTAAACTATAATCTATAATTTTAATCAAATTTACATCCTTTTAAAAAAAACGAATCAAAATATTATCTAGATAGATTTATTTTATGTTGATTTACTAAGATAAAATTTTATTTTCGTTCTTATTTGCAACTAGGATATAAAATATTATCTATATATATATTTAATTAATTTTCATTTTACAAAAATATATTTTGTCATCTGTCATAAATTTTCATTTTATTACGAAAAATTAAAAAAAAAAAAATACATTTTATTGTTGAAAGCATTGTAACAACTTTAAGAAATTATTTCCTTGTTGTTTTAATATTTTTAACTTAAAAATAAACTGTGCTCAACTCGAAAAAAAAAACACTAATTAAAATTTTAAATAAAATTGGACTTAATTAAAACAAAATTAAAATCTTTGATGACTTTTAAAGGATTACT
This sequence comes from Poecilobothrus nobilitatus, assembly GCA_947095535.1. NCBI lineage: Eukaryota > Metazoa > Arthropoda > Insecta > Diptera > Dolichopodidae > Poecilobothrus > Poecilobothrus nobilitatus. Next base: position 259,432,638 of record OX352774.1, on the reverse strand, counting down.
AACAATTAAATGTTAAAAATGATGTAAAAATTCATTTCTTCTATGTTTTTTCTTTGTTGTTTTTAAATAGCGATGGCGGATGTTGTATAAATTGCTAATTAAAATAAAAATTGTTTTTTTTTTTTTTAGTTAATGATAAAATAAAAAACCTAAACGATTTGGTAACAATACTTAAAAAATTTTTGTTTTTATGATTATTTCTAAATTTTAGAAGATCAGCTGTTATAATAAAAAAGGGAATAAACTACAGTTCTTGAAATTTAAAAAAAGGTAAGAAAATAATATTATAAAAAAAACAAATATTTATCTAGAAAAAATACAATTCGCACATAAAATCTGATGAGAATATAAATAATATTCTTTTTCCTCCAATATTCTGTTTATTCAAATCGCTTTCTATATTCCTCTCATACTTTAGTGTGTTGCTAACTACTACAGTCGCTTACAGAAACTTTTTCCTTGATCTTTTTTTTTTTGCTTGTTTATTTTCATACTTTGTTTGATTTAAATCTTTTAAATAATAATTTGAAATACCATTAGGCAAAAAAAAAGTTAACATTGAGCTAAAAAAAAATGTTAACAATTATCATATACACATATTTTAATTCTATAAATCGCAAACATTTAAAACAAATAAAAATGAAACGGTTTCAGTTATTATCTTATAAATTATAACCATCATCAACTAGAACAAATCCAATTATATTCAAAAAAAAAAAAAAAAAGAAAAAAATGTTTGTACCTATTCATGCATGCGACAATTCTATTTATAAGATTTAGCATTGGGAATCACATAAAGTGATAAAGAAAAACCAAAAAAAAAAAAAAAAAAAAATTAAATCATAAAATCAAAAATAAATAAAATAATTAAAAATTTAAATGAAACGAACAAATTGCTTTTTATTATAAATACCTAAGGTATTTAAATATTATATATGTAGTTATAAACTATAAGTTTATGTGTCAATTAATTCATTATGTTTTATAGTATTTTAAAAACTTAATTTATGCAATTATCAAATAAAGTGGGTGTGAAGTCATTAATATTTTAAAGTTCTGGTAATAAAAAATTTTTTTATATTACATTTTGAAATTGACAAAACTAACAAAGATAAAAATAATCTATTCAAAAAATCATAAAATATTTATTAACCATAGATTTCAAGTTTTGTTTTTATTTAATTGAAGATTGAAACAATTTTATTAATCGTTTGATTAAAGTTTTTTTTTTTTTTTTTTTTTTTAAATATTTACTAACTTAATAAACAATCGATATACGAGAACAATATATGGGAAACTATATATATATAAATATATTGTAAAATACATTGATTTTCTTTCAGATTTTAGTTTTTTTTTTTTTTTGTAATTCTTACAAATTAATTGTAAAATAATGTTTTAATTACTCGGCCAGTATAATTAAAGATAGAATTTTATGTAAATTTTGTATGAAAAATTTTTACTTAATTTTTAAAAAAAAATTTTTTAAAATTTTTCTCAATTATTTCGTATGTGAAAAAGCACGAACACATAATACTTTCTGAATCCTTTAAAGTAGTTTTAATAATATAAAATTCTAATTCGAAAATGTTCTATTAAATGCTTATGGAATAAAGCTATACTGTTCAATATTAGAATTGCAGTTCAAAGACTGAAGTTAGATACTGCTTAATATCATTCGTTTTTGTTCTTTTTTCTTAAGGAAGGTGCGATGATCTTCCAAAGGCACCAAGAATATCCATTTGAATAGTATCAGATTTTTATACTGACTAAAATTCACTTCCTTCTTTAGTCAATATAATTGAATAAAATCCTTAACTGTTAACGTTTGAACAATTTCTGAAAATCTCTTTTTTGAAAAAAAAAAAAACAAAAACCATTAAAAACGCATTTTTATATTTTTTTGACATTATTTTTAAAAAAATTTAATCGTTTTTCAATTAAAAATTATTGTTCCTTTTTTATATTTAATTTTTTATCTGAAATTTAACATTTCCGGCATTTTTAAAAGGGAAACGACAACTGACATTTTAACAAATTATTTATATTACAGCAGAATGCATATTATATAAAAGTGTCAAAACTGAGAACACAAAAAAAAAATTTTTTTTTTTTTTTGAAGATTTTAGTTTAATTTTATACCCGTTTAACACACCTATATTTATTATCAATCGTTACGGATTATCAACAAATCAAAATAAATTAATTTACTTGTCATATGGTTTTATTTTACACTTTTGACATTATGTTATCCTTTAAGTTTTTTAACTTTTAAATATGAGTACTGAAATTGGTCATTAACTTTGCAAAAAAAAAAAAAAAAAAAATTTAAGATATAAAAAAAGAAATAACTTAAAAACAATTATTAAATTTTATTGATTTTTGGAAGCTTAATATAAGAAAAATTTTTCCCTTAATAAAATAGTTACCAATAAGATGACTTGAAAATCTCAAAATAAAAAATTTTTAATACCTCAGTAATATATAGATACTAGGAATCGTTATAGGATACAAATGCATTCACATTATTATATTGGAAAATAAAATCCTTAAAAGTTTCATTTTTTCATCAGCACTAGTTAAAAAGATTGATATTTTAAATCATTTGGGAAATAATTATTTGAAACTGTCACATGACATATTTTTCCTCTTTTTTTATATTTTAATGCTTTACAATATCCACATTCCTAAGAAAAATCAACTGCATTATGGTTTCCCACTAAAAAATAATTTCAAGTACATTGTGTTCGGACTTTGGAAAATTTTCTTCTTTTGGAGAAGTGGCCATGGATTAGAAAATATATAGGTTATTTAATTGATCTTTATTCATAATGGGAAAATCGTACTTACCTGATTTCGGAATCACTTACTTGATATAATAAAAAAACAAAAAATATAAGGCAGATTTATATACAAACACAAAGTTTGTACTGTTTTTCAAAAACAGAAAAAAAGCTAGGCTAGGCCATTTTTATTAAAATTTATTAATTTTTTTTAAATATTAAAAATTTTTTTGAGAAAATATTTATCAAAACGTTTAACAATAAGATTTTTGTAAAAATTGATTTGCTGGCTGAATATTTTTATGAATTCCAAATCCTTAAGTCGATTTGATCCTTAATTTACGAACAAATGGTTTGTGTATTTGGTAATAAAATTGTCTAATAGCGTGTTGAATTGTAACTACATATAGTTACAATAAATAAATACTATATAGTTACAATTCAATACGTTATTAGACAATTTTATTAATCTGTAATTTTTACCACCTCACTTTTGCAAAGTTGTTACTTTCGCTTGCAAGTTCCATCGGCCATACACCTTCTCTTTTTATGTGAAAATAACTCAGTGTCTATTGAAGCTTTGTATCTGCAATTTTCTAAAAATATGACAAGTTGCATGGCAACAACTTTTCTAAAATTTGATTGGTCTAAAGTAGTAGGTTCGGGTAGCTGCCATACAAGTTCAAAATTTACATAAATATATCTCGGTAATTAATTAAGTGTAAATCATCTGAAGTTCACACAGTCCACTGCACGTAGAATCCATGAAGTTTTTTAGTTGCTTCTAGACTATTAAAAGGGATAGACTATTAGAAAAGGGATTCTCTACAAAATATTTTCTGTTATTTGGAATTTTTTATTTTTTTTAATGAAAATGAAATATAACGGTTACTCTTTTACCACCAAAAAAAAAAGAATGGGTACTAAAGGAATTGATTTTTTGTGGTTCAATAAATCTATTTAGATATAATATTCTATTTATTAGATTAAAATGAAATAATATATAAATATTTTTGTAATTTTAAATCATTATTTATTGCATTTTTAATTTTTTAATTTGAATGAGTGTCAGGTTTTCTTTTTTTTTTTTAATTGTGAAAAACATTTTATTAAAAAACTGAATTCGTGAAGGTTATTAAAATGATCTTGAAAAAATACACCTGAAAAAACACCTTAAAAACCAATCTTTTGTATTTTAATCAATTACAAAAAAAGAAAAAAAAAAAATAGAAAAAAATCAATTACAAGGTGTGAACTATTTTCCAATTGAAAAGATTTATTGAACCGTAATGGTCATTTTTGATTTTTTAAATTTTTATTCATAAAATATTATATTCTTTATTCGTGATCAATTCAATTCTTTCTAATATCAGTTACGCTTAATTATCATTGCCTTTTAATTCTGTTTTTTTTGTAATTTATTTGTAAAACATTTAGAAAAGAAAGCAAAATATTATCTGACCATGCAATTTTAATTACCATAAATTTTTTTTTTTTTGTGAAAAGATAAAACTTTAAAGTCATCTAAATGAGTTGAAAATTTATTTATTTCATTTAAAAGGTATATAATATAGATAGGTAATAATAAGAAATTTTTAATTGGTATTTAAAATTTTTGATATTATAATAATTAGCATTCTTATTTACTTCAAGAAGAACATATAACGAATAGGTGCAAGAGAGTTTTTATTCAGTTCAGGTTATTTTCTAAACTGTTTAGTGTTAGAATTTTTTAAGCAGTTTGTTTGTCTCAGATTCACGTTAAAATCGCCTGTTTGATTGCAATCAAATTTCATATGAAAATGGGAAATTATTGTAGGCTATGTCGCGGTTCCTGTTTATTAACCCATTTCGCCCCTAGCATCTGTTAAATGTATAAATAAACCGTTGCGGTTCCGATAGGTAAAAAATGCCTAAAAGGTTCAGCCGATTGAGTTAAAAATTTGCACTGGTGTTCTTCTTAGCTTTAGAGATTTATCAAATAAATTTAATTGTAACATAATATATTAAGCCGATTTGGCCCGTTGGACTTCCAAAAATTTTTTGATTGCCATTTATGTCTGATTTTCTAGAATGATTTTATGGTCCGAAAGAAAACCTGAAACAAATTTTTGTTAAGTTCCGGTAACCTGATTGGGTATCAGAGCCCATTGATGTTTTTAATTTTTTTGTTGTCCTGCTTAAAGTGTTGGATCTCCCACTATTACAAACAACGTACGTATATTATGTTCCTTTACTTGGTTTTCAAAATTTTCGCTGACCCTGACGAAAAATATTTTTCTTTTAAATTTTATTTTTATAGTTTCTGAAAATGTTCATTTTTATCAATTTTATTGTGCCGTAGGGATATAAGAATTTTAAATCTTTGCAAATTTTATAAGATGGGTTAATAGAACATAATCAAATTAATACAGCAGTTAGTAGTTCTATAAATATAAATCCTGTCCTCTAAAATCAAAAATCAAAATTTTTTGCTTTTCAAAAATTAAAACTAAAAAGAAAAACAAAACTCAATTTTCGCGGGCATCGTCGGATAACCCTACTAGTATATGTATATAGTTAAGAAGCTGCATAAATTATTTTATTGAGTAATGTAAAAAGAAATACAATTTATAGAACCTTAAGGCAATTATTGGTAATATTTTTACTGTACGTCATACAACAATCTCATAAAATTTTAATACCTTTAACCCAAATTATAAATCTAATAAGATACTAATTTCCTATTATAACATTTAAAATAATTTTTATTTTTTGTTTTGCAGTCAATATATTTTCAATATAATTTTAATGTGATGCAATCTATCAAATTATTAACTATTATACCTGTAAATACCGGAAACGGATTATTAACTTATATCTTATTATTATGTCTGATAATTGTGATAATAAAAATTAAAATATTCTATTTTAAAATACTATTATAAATTATCAAAAAATTGTTTTTTTTAATTTAATGTTAATATTATGTGTAAATTATTGTCCAACCAATGGGCTAACATTAAAAATAACACTAAGTATATCTAGAATAAAAATTGTTTCGCATTCTGTTCTTTTGTAAAAAATAAAACAACAAAAAGACTTTAAGTCAATAAAATTATTTTTTCCACTGTTGATTAGAATTGAATGAAACAAAACAAAAAAAAACTATCTAATAAATACTCAAATTAATTTTATATTTCATATGTGACGTAAAATTTTTTTGTTTTTACATCTAAAAAATTAACCAAAGAATTAAACTTATGTACCTACCAACAAAACAAGTTGTCATAAAAGAGAATTGTTTTTAAAAAAGTGGTGTTGGGTATTTTTTTAGGTATATATGATTGTATTGAAAGGGTATACTACATTGAGACAAATAAAAATACTTCGGATGAGAGGCAAAGTAGATTAATATATCTGATTCATGGTGTAGTGGTTAAGTCGTCGACATTTTAATCAAAAGATCTTAAATTCTAGTCCTACTCAGATCCGAAAAATAGAAACATTAATTTTATATCGTATAATAATGCATATCGTAAAATAATAATAATAGTGCTGCTACTGAAGTTGCCTTTAGATATTATCTTATACAGACAGGTGTTATTACTACTACTGGATGGTTGAAGAGAATCAATGAAATGTACTATACGCAACACCGTTATGTGAAACTTTAACTCTTTTTAATCAGTTTGAAAATATTAAAAATCATTATTCTAAAAGATTTCCCATTACTTTTACGGTAATTCTTGTAGAAATACTGTAGCTGCAAATCTCCTTAAAGGTTTTATCTTTGTTTATCGGTACATCTATAGAATTCTATAGTTCCTTTAGCCTTCTATTGATATTTTTGGAGTGTAGATGTTTTGATCCTTTTACATTTAAGTGACCTTCAAAACAGATCTTAATATGTTTTATTAAATTTTAAGGTTCTATATGCCTGTAAATTTTTTTTCGTTTGGCCTAGGAACCATTTCTAGATATCTAAGTAATTGCTAAATAAAAACTTAAATTCAATTTAAATGAAAATTTTCAGAATATTTTTTTTTTTAACCTTGTTAAATTTAATTTTTCTCAAGGATTTTATAAAAAAGAAGAAAACAAAAATTCAAGTATATTTTTTATTAAAATTTAGTAGTTGAATTAAAAGAAGTTTATATAGCGTTAATGAAACTCTAAAGTAATACAATTTTATTACACAGATCATTTTTAGATACACATTTAAAATTTTCCTTTAATCCAATTAGATATGGGTGTAACTATAAAAAATAAACCAATATAGTTTTTAAAAATAAGAATATATGATAAAAAATTAAAATTTAAAAAAAAAAAAACAAAAACAATTTGGGGGTCAGATAAAATAATGAAAATGGTAGTACTACGAGTGCAAAATCAAAGAAGTAAAAAAAAAACAACGATCAGAAAATAATGTAAATTCAACGAAAGTAATGATGTAAATTAAATTTTTTGAAGGTGTTCATAATAAAATATTTAGTTAATATAACAACTTATCAAAATTTTAAACCAATGAAAATAAAAAAAAAAAACAAGAAAATGGTGCAAAATATTAAATTAAAAATTTTCAACAGTAATTAAAAAAAAATTTTTTTGAAGGATCATTTATGACATTGCTTAAAATGTTAAGTCACTTATTCTAAAATTTTTTAATTTACCGCCCTTTCAAAATGACGGAAATGTATTCCTTGATTAAAATTCGGTATAACCTTTATGTTAAAAAAAAATTAAAAAGAAAAATAAAATATTAAAGCGTTTAATAAATTCATAAAATACGGCGGTTACAAATTAAATAAAAAGTCACAAGTGAAGGAAACTTTTCTATTATTATTTTATTTTTTTTATTTTTTTTTTTAATCTAGTTTAAAAATAAATCGTAAAACCCTTCTTTTCATTTAATTAATAATAACTGTTACAGCAGCTCAGCTGAAGAACTATCCAAAATTTAAAAAAGAAATACTGAAAATTTTCTTCAAAATAATCTTAACACATTGACCTCATCTATTCAACATTCTAGTCCATTTTCTCTTGATATACTCCCACGGTAGCAAATTGAACTCTTTTGAATTTTATTTCTAAGTGCGCTGTTACCGCTTTAGACTACTAAGACAGTGGTAATGAATTGATTAGAGTTCATATTATTTATTCTTATAAAAGTATTCTTATGCAAATATTAATGTATCTTACATCATTAATATTATTTTAATTTAAGTTAAAAATTAACTTTGAAACAGATTCAAATTACACAAAGCTAGAACATTATGTTGACTTAGAAGCTGGGGGTAAAGTTTACTTTATGTCTGTCATAAAAAAAGGGTGTTTTTTCGATTATTTTCCGAAATATTGAATCAAAAAAAATAAATATTAACTCTGCTAAGTATATGAAAATTTAAATTCTTTAAAGTCGATGGTTACCGCCCCCAAACACCTGCTAACAATTTAAGAAATCCTTTTTTTGAATTCGGCAAGTAAACGCACACGGCAAGCATCTATTTGATATTTTTTTTTTGCTTGTATGAACAGACATAAAGTATACTCTGCCCAAAAGCTGTAGTAACATAATATGTATAAGTAAACGTATTTTTACAGTAGATTCGACTAGCATTATTATAATAGATTAACATTAACAAGAAGAACTGATAGTTGATTAAAATCTTGCATACATTTTAGCATAGAGCGATTTACCTATTACCCATTTACCTATACGACCGAAAACAATGAAGTTAAAATCATTTTAATCCTTTATGAGAAATAAAAATTTAACTCCAGTTGCTCTATAACATAATGAGCATTTATTTAAAACGGTGTAATCAATCTGCAGGTATAAATAACAGAATGGGGAAAACTAGATTATTATTTAGATAACAATATTTAGTTTTATATTAAAACACAGATTTTAAATATTTAGTTTACTAATTTCAAATCATCATCCATTAAAACACAATGATTACCATCAATTTTTAATTTCTGTTAAGTATGAAATTGAAAAAGGATAAGCTATACACACTCTACTAGAAAGTCATAAAAAAAATTAGCGAGTTCAACGCATCAAAAGAAAATAAAAGAAAATTCATTCCTAAGGCAATAAATAAACTTGTTAAACATGATACAAAGTGAATATGAATTAACTAAAGGATGAACTGTTCAAAGTATGTAATATTATAATTATTATTGAACATAAAAAAAGCAGTCATTAAATAATTTTGCTTTAAATCTTATAATGAGACATTAAAAAAAAATTAATATATTAATAATGAAATACGCAAAATGAATAGTTACTTATTAACCCTCGTGTACTGATGGTTTTTTCAACTTAAATCGATTTTAGAAGTTAATCATTTTTTTTTTCTTAAGTATAATTCTCTTAATTTTTCCAGTAGCTGAGATTTAATATTTTCTAAAACAATAACCATATTTTTGCAATGTAAAAAAATAGTCTCGTCAATTAGTTTCATAATATTTAAAAATCTTAATTTATTTTTATATTGAATTTTTTGTTCTTAAATCTATTAAACCTTGAACAGGAGTAATGCTTTCATGAATTTTGATGTAGCTGGCTTACAAAAAACAAATTATACAAATGATCTGTTAATATTATAAACGTACACACTTATGTATTTTTGAATTTGGATCAATATGACTCATATATGTGCGATTATTTATAAAAACAAAATTGCGGGAGTATTGTAGGGTTAATAATATTTATTACCAAAACATCATGTTTAAATTGATTATCCAAAACTGATGGGAATTTTTTATTTGCTCTTATTTAAATTATTTTCAACGTAACAAACAACTTTTAAAGAACACGCAATTGATTCATTTTCTTTATTGAATGAAATTTAATTAATTATTGTAAATTATATTAAAATAAAAGCGGATCAGAAAACAAGAAGAAAGCAAATATGATAAAATTACCAATAATAATTACAATTTTTCTTCAATTAAAAAAAAATAAAAAAAAATAAAAGAAAAATTAAAATTTTTTAGAGAGAAAAAAAGTTGAGAGTTGGATAAAATAACAGAAAGGTAATACACCTTTTAAAATACAATACAAATATTGATATCTCCCTTAAAGGACCTCTAATCTTTATTGCCATAATATATATTTTATTTTTGTAAAGTTCATTGGAATTGAAAATTTTTAAAAAGAAAAATTTTAATGTTAGTATATAATATTATGGCGCTGGGATATAACTCCATATGACATTAACTCTCAACTTTTTTAGATTTATCTCCATTAAATTAAGAGGAACTTTAGTAAGTCGATAGCAGTGGGAATATAATGTTTTAATGATAATTTCTTTCTTTTTCAAACAAATAGGTATGATAACACAACTTTTTAAAGAATAACTAAAAATAATTTCTATCAGAGTTCAAAAAATGTATAATAAGGCAGAATTTTCCAGTTGATTACAAATTTAGAATTACGCTTTATTGGCGAGATTCTAAATTACAATTAGCAATTTGAATCGCAATTGGCATTGTATAATTGGTTTTGACAGTTTTTTGATAGATACAGATACATATATTTTGCAAAAAGCGAATAACCCTGATTGCGTCATCAAAAATGGGATATTTTTGATTTCTATATACATATATCTCAACATTTTTTATTTCGGATACATCAATGATTAAAAATTGAAAATCAGTGTGATTCCCGCTTTTCAAAATTTGTATATAGCTACAGGTAAATAAAACTCAAATGACATTCCAGTCAAATGATAGTTAGGCAAATTAAAAATACAATCAAATGAAATACAGATAACTGACATCTTGTCAAATTAAATCTAAGCTTTTTCTGATGGGAATTTATTGCACTTTTTCTAAAATTCTAATTTAAAAAAAAAAAAATAACACCATTCAATTTTACTTCGACTTATTTTCCAGTTTTATTTATTTACTGTTAGTGAAAATTAATAGTCCACCTTGATTTAATGAAATTATTTTCAATTTCATTGATGTAAATTCCCATGTAGAATTAATTTCATGTGTAATTATTTCCCTGCACCAATATAATGATTCATATTTTTTATAACTTTCTAAACTATTTCAAAATAATTCAATTACTAGCAATAATGCTCTTAAGTTCCTACTGTAATAATTCTAATTTAAATTCAATTCTTTAGAGGAATACTAGATTGGAACAATTATATTTTTAATGGCCTTAAATTTCGACAAAAAAAAAGTATATAATAAGTGTTGAATGCTACAAATATTCACCATTCTGAATGTATTCTATAAAATATATCCCCTTCTTCTTAAAATAGAAAACCAAATAAAAAAAAAAAAAAAACAATATCTGTATGTAAAATGTGCTTTTGTGTTTATTAAACTTTACCTTAAAATTTTTCAAATCGTGACTTTATTGTACAGACAATAGATGCAATTTTAACAATAAAAAAAAAAAAAAAAAGTCTAATATAAGTAAAACATTTTACAAAAGAAGTTTTTTTTTTATGCCATATTTAATCACACTCCACGCGACTTCTATTAATGTTTTTAATAAAAAAAAAAAGAAAAAGCTTGTGCCTTTTAAAAATGAAACTGTGCTACTGTCGGCATGATTGTTGCAATCACAACGAATTTTATCGTCATCCTTTTAACTGCAATTTGAAAAAAAAATAAAATAAAATTTATCGTTTAACAAAAGAAGTAGTTATTTCTTATTTTGTTTTCTTCTTTTAGAAGTTAATGAATATAATAAGCAGTTATGAACGCTCGATTTAAGCTTATTATATATGCAACACAAAAAAAAATAGTTTTTTCCTTTTTTTTTTATTAAAAACCATTTATTCGCAATATTTTTTAGTTAGATATTAAATTATTTGTTATTATTTTTTTTTGGTTTAATTTAATAAATAGTTAAATCTATTTCACTTCGCAAATATTTTTAGTTAACATAACGCTGCCGAATCTTATCATCCTAAATCAGTCTCATTCAATTCACTCGATCTTAAGTAACAGTTTTCAATTTTTTCTCTTACATTCCACTTTCATCACGGTTTTTCTATCTGTTTGCGCATTTAATACTTTTTTTTGGAACGCAGTAGTCTGATTTATGTTGTGTTGGATCGATTTATTAAGGAATTGTAAAATGACGTATGTTACTATATCGCTGCCACTATATATTATACACTATTAGTTTAGTGTTGTACCTAATTTTAAATTGATCCTACATCGTTAATTACGTAGGATAAATTTAATTGTCTGCCCCAATAACACCTGGAGGCGAATGATGTTAGAGGAAATAACCTCAGCTGGAAAAACATGGGAGGAAGCAAAAATAACTGCTCCGAATAGAGTCAGATGGAGATGACTATTACATATTCTATGCTCCCAAGAGGGGCAATAAGAAAAAAAAAAAAAAATTCTCTGAAGAATTTTGAAAATGAATGGATTGGTTAGTCGTTTGTATGATGCCCTATGTATCACCCTGCTATAATAAAATACCGGTCTAATGAGAGATTTGTATAGAGCTAGCTTACTTTGTTTATTTTCCTCACGGGATCTCATCATCCTTAATACAGTACAGTGCACAATATTAGTTTTGATTATCCGTCGGTGCCCCTCTAACTTTTTTCAACATTATTTGAAGTCTGAGGAATGATTAAATTGCGGGAGATTGCTATTAAAATAAAGATTTAAACAACCATTACTGCACTAATTTTAAACCACTTAGGCCACCATAATCGTTAATAAGTACATCATAAAACAATTACCTACCTCCACAGCCAAAATTTTATACTTCAGTTTTTTTTAAAATAATCTTAAATCGAGGTTTCATAATTTTAGCCAATTTGTTATGGATATATACTTATGAATTTTGATGAAAGTTTTCTATATTCTTCAACAAAATTTTTGAGGTTATCGATTGATGAGTAATAGGTTATATTTAGAGTAGTAGGTTAGAAGATCTTTAGTGCTATTGTACTGTTAGAGCAAGGGAAAATTCTGCTATGAAATGAAAATATATGTTTAAGGTTTGTAGGAATGTGATGAACGAAAATGTTGATGTTGTATTATTATATTTTTTGAAGATTGAATTGCAACAGTGTTTAATTTTTTTAAATTATTATTTTGTTAATTAGTTTCAACTCTTCATTAATTTATTTATTCTTGTTAATTGTTCTGGATTAGTAATTTAAATTTCAAAGTAGTTCTATTGTTATACTGTATCAATTTCATCGTATCTGTATAATGTGGAAAATTGACATCTAATTTGATCCATATCCTCTCTAGATTTTTGTTTTTCCACAATGAGATCCTTGAACATTGATAAAATTATTTATTTCTTGAAAATTCGGTTAAAAATAAAAACAATTAAATATGTTTTTTTTTAATAGTGGGATAAAACTATCATAACTTATTTTTTAATTAAGTTTTAACTTATTTCTTTAATAAAAAGAGCTAACTAATAATAATGAGCTCTAAAAGGTATACTTGACTAATATCAACGTTTGTCAACTATCATGGGATCTATATTAGTATTATACTACATTTATATCAAACCGTATCAAATTATATAAATTATATATACTTATATAATAATAAATGTTGTACTTAAAACGCATACTCCAACTCATTTTTAACAACATTTTTTGTTCCATTTTAATATTTTTTTTTAATATGGAGGTTTTTTTTTTATATATTAATAAAAACAAGTTATCAAAAAAAAAAAAAACTCTTGTAGTACTTGTCTAAAGTCTAAAACTCCTAACATAACATATCCAAGTGATATTTAAACTTAAAAAATAGAAAAAAAAAAAAATAATAATAATAATAATAAGAAAACAATCCCACTGCATGATATTCCGGTTGGTAAATGCAGTCAGAGTCATAGTTCTATTACGCAAGTTTTAGGTACTCGTAGTTGATTTTATTTTTTTTTTATGTTTTCTTTTTTTTTTGTAATGACCAGTACAATACAATATTAAAATCTAATAGAAAAATTGCATTGCATTGCATTATATTCATTATATAAGAAAAAAAAATTTCAATATAGAAAGGCAATCGTTTAATATGATAACTAAAAACCGCCACCGCAGCCGACTACAACAGCAACATAAACAACAACGAAAAAAAAAAAGAAAACAAAATTAATTGAATATTTTCTGCTACATATTTTTTAAGTCACGTGTTTTTGTTTGGTGATTTGCCTTTGTATTTAGATTATCTTACATTAATATTTGAAATTTTTTTTTTTTTTTTGTTAATTTTTCTTTTTAGATTTTTATAAATTAATAAAAAAAAAAAATACGGTTTTATTTTATTTGGTTTTTAAGCCTATATTATCTGTCTTTCTTTATTTTAAAGTTTAACGGTTAATTTTTAGTTTTAATAAATAAATAAATGGTTTATGTGAAATTAAGTAAATGCATTTACTTATATACCTTTCATAATAAATTTGCTTTTGTATATTCTAAATGGTCCACTCGATTGTGCTCTGCAGTAAAAAATTTAAGCTATCAGTTTTATTTGAAGCTTATATTGTTTGCTTTCCATCAGACATTTATTTTTTCAATAATTCCCATTTTAGTTTCGAAATAGTCTTTGAAAACGGACATTCTAAAACGGATGTCCATAAACTTTTTGCTATTCCTATTGTCTATTAATTTCAGATTATTTTTCATAGTAAAATCAGATTATAGTATAAGAATTTACACAAAAAAAAAATCCAAATTAGATTATAAACGAGGAAGAGTGCAGTAGAGTAGACTGTGTCAACTCTGGGATACCCGTATGAACGTAATATATCCTGTTTCTATAAAACTTGATCATCTTTTAAAAACATTCAGAATTTTAGTACCGAACTACAGAGATATATTTATGTAAATTGTGGAGTTGTATGATAGCTACCCGAATCTATTGCGCCTAGCTTCCAAGAAATGCAAAAAGCCTGAACCGGCTGCTTTAGACCATTCAAATTTTACAAAAGTTTTTGGCATGCAACTCGACACTTTTTCACTAAATTTCAGATAGCTAGCTTCAATAGACACTGAGTTATTTTCATTTAAAAAGAGAAGTTGTATGGCAACTATCCGAACCTGTCATATCATCACAACAAAATTTTACAGAAGTTGTTGCCATAAAACTCGATCATCATTTGCAAAATTTCAGATACCTAGATTGAATAGACACTGGGTTATTTCCATTTAAAGAAAGAAGTTGTATAGCAGCTACTCGAACCCGGCGGCCGAAAATGCTGGAGTTAAATAGCAAAACTAACAATTTTGTAAAAGTGACGTAAAAAAAATTGCAGCCTCCTAACTCCTTTATTTTTTCAGTTATCGTGCGGACGGACACTGAGTTCTTTCATTTAAAAAGAGATTTTGTATGGCAGCTACCCGAACCCGTCACACCACCACAACCAAATTTTGCAGAAGTTGTTGCCATAAAACTTGATCATCATTCGCAAAATTTCAGATACCTAGATTGAACAGACACTGGGTTATTTCTATTTAAAGAAAGAAGTTGTATGGCAGCTACTCGAACCCGGCGGCCGAAAATGCTGGAGTTAAATAGCAAAACTAACAATTTTGCAAGAGTGAAGCAAAAAAAATTTCAGCCTCCTAGCTCCTTTATTTTTTGAGTTATCGTGCGGACGGACACTGAGTTCTTTTCATTTAAAAAGAGATTTTGTATGGCAGCTACCCGAACCCGTCGCACCAACACAACCAAATTTTGTAGAAGTTGTTGCCATAAAACTTGATCATCATTTTCAAAATTTCAGATACCTAGATTGAACAGACACTGGGTTATTTCTATTTAAAGAAAGAAGTTGTATGGCAGCTACTCGAACCCGGCGGCCGAAAATGCTGGAGTTAAATAGCAAAACTAACAATTTTGCAAGAGTGACGTAAAAAAAATTTCAGCCTCCTAGCTCCTTTATTTTTTGAGTTATCGTGCGGACGGACACTGAGTTCTTTTCATTTAAAAAGAGATTTTGTATGGCAGCTACCCGAACTCGTCACACCACCACAACCAAATTTTGTAGAAGTTGTTGCCATAAAACTTGATCATCATTCGCAAAATTTCAGATACCTAGATTGAACAGACACTGGGTTATTTCTATTTAAAGAAAGAAGTTGTATGGCAGCTACCCGAACCCGGGGACAGAAAATGCTGGAGTTAAATAGCAAAACTAACAATTTTACAAAAGTGACGTAAAAAAATTTTCAGGCTCCTAGCTCCTTTATTTTTTGAGTTATCGTGCGGACGGACGGACGGACGGACGTACATGGCTTAATCGACTCAGAATTCGATTCTGAGCCGATCCATACCTTTGACACTATATCTAGCTCGACTCCTTTAAGGTGTCACAAACGTAATGGCAAATTTATTATACCCTTGAACATAGTTCATACGGGTATAAACACTAACTCAAATTATTCATATCCTTATAGATTATTATGATCGAAATTTCAAATTGACCAAATAAAAAGCAATATTACGAACAAGGCAGTTAAAAACTCAGATATTTTAAGACATCATTATAATAGAACAACTTCTTGCCATCTTGACAACATTATTATAAATGAAGCATATTGTGTGGCCTCGATACTGTTTCGTAATTTTCTAATTTTGTAATTTCACAATACAATCAATCACAATAAGTATCAAAGGAAATATTGTACTAATACACTCTTTATCCCAAAATTACCCCTGTCATAAATAAGATAAAACAAAAGATAAGATAAGACAAAAGAAAAGATAAGAAAAAGAAAAGGTGCATATTATTTAAGTGACAATTTCATAAAAAAATTTAATGAGTTTTTTTTTTTGAAAACTTTAGTGGTAGAGATTACAGTATTATGCCCTTGTACTCTTAAATATAACTTATATTCTGCATCTACATTTGCATCTAATAAGCTGTATCAGATATTTCCTTCAATAACTGCAATTAAAATTACGTTAAAATAATTATTTCAATTGAATTTAAATTTAAAAGTTTTAAAGTAAAACGAAAAAAAAAAAAAATCATTGGATAGCGGACTGTGTCAAAATAGACTATATAGAGTTTTAGAAAATGCACATCTGTGCAATGAATAAACTTATGATTTGAAATTACATTTTTTTTTTGTCTACCTCAAACTTAATAGTATACGTATACTTTATATAAATATACGTATATATATTAATATATAATCTTGTAATATATTAAATATGTAATATACATAGTTAATTTTTTTTTTTTTTTTTTTGTAAATTCTGTACTGACTCATGCAGATTTTATTGCGTATAAAATGACTATTTAAAATTAAATGTAACCAGTTGTAAATATTCTGATGCAAAAAAAAAAGAAAAAAAACAATTTAATGGAATTTTAAATGGTTAAAGAAAATGCAGTTTACATTTTTTTTTATTTTTTTTTTTTTGTCGAATTCAAAAAAAAAAACTTAGACAACATATAAATAGAATAGATAATCAGAAAAATTAACGTTTTTTTTTTCTTTACAATTTTTACAATTTGTAAATGAATTAAAACCACAATTCGATCCAGACAAAAATAAAATTAAAAGCTTTGCATTTTAAATTCACTTTTTAACTAGACGGTAAAAATTGAAAAAAAAATTTTTTTTTTTGTATTCTAAGGTTTTTTTTTTTTTTTTTAAAGTTGACTCTTATCAGATATTTTTGACCTAATTGCATTTATGCTGTAAAAAAAAAAAAAAAGTAATAATAATTTAAAGAGAGGGTGAATAGGAATATAATAGTAAAAAAATTATAATCTTAAAAAACAAAAATAAAATGATTATAAAATCGATACAAAATGCTTATATTGAATAAAAAACAAACATTTGTAAAAATCGAGTTTATTGTAATGAAATGTAGAATGACTTAAGATATTTTTTTTTTTTTATGATCATAAAATAATATAGATAAATTCTGTAAAATTATGACTCAAGCGTTTTTTTTTGTCTGTCTTAAAATGAACAAAATGATGTTGCGGAATCATGCTAATTGATGGGTTCTTTTTAATGTGTATTTTGGCATCTGTTATTTAATAGTTTTATTTAATTCTAATTATTATTATTTTTTTTATATTTTATAGAAAAAAAAAAAAAATAACTGCCTATGAGTCATTTTAATTTTAATAGTGCGGATATTTATTAAGAATGTTTAGTGGGTGCAGTATACCTAAATAAATAGATTTAGTTTTTTTTTATGTTTTTTTAATAGGATTTTATTTAAAAGTTAAAAAGGAGTTATAACATATTTTAAATTAATAATATATTACTAGAAAATCCCCTGTGCAATTGCACAATTTCTATAGATTCAAAAACATTTGCGGTATCATACTGACTCCCTTAATAAACTACCTAAAAATTTCATTTTTACATCAGCACCATTAAAAAAACTTTGGTATCACTTACTTACTTGATGTAATAGAAAAAAATATAAAACAAATCTGAACACATAAAATTAAAAATGTTAGGAACAGTTTATTAATTTTTTCACGCCGTTTTTTCGTGGCGGAAATTTTTGACAGTTTTTTAATCATTGAGAAAAAATGGTCCAAGCTAAAAACACATTCAGGGTAAAAGTTCGTGCCGATATCTCAAAAATTGTTTGAAACACATGTATAAAGTGCACAATAAAAACCGGCGAAAAACCAACCAACACCAACCGCTACGACATTTATTTTTTGTTACATTTTATTATTTTTCTTTAGTTTTAAAAAAAAATTTTATGTCGATGAAAAACAGTTGTTTTCGCCGCGAATTACTTTAATTACCAAAACTACTTTCAAGTCTTTTGCGTTTATTTTTTTTTTTGCTTGAAAAAAATTTGCTGAATTTATTTTATTTAAATGTACTTTGGAAGAGGTCTTAGTATATTTAATAAAAGATTCATGTCTCTGATAATGTAATTTCATAAATTTTCGGGGCCTTTTTTTTTTGTAGGGGTCGTTTTCGACAGCTTTTTAATTTAATGGTCTAATAATAAATTAGTACAAAATTATGAATCTATTTTGAGAGAAGGCATCTAAAATGATATTTCCTATGTTATTTTTTCTCTTTTTTTTAAGAAAAATATCCATTTCTAAAATATTTAGTAAGTTTCTGATTTCTGTTATGAAATATAATTAGCTAAGTCTGCCGAATTTTATATTAATAAAAAAAATTCGAATATTTTATGTTATATCAAAAATTCAGCTTAAAAAATCAAAATTCCAACCTAAATAAACAAAACTACTTTAAAGTCTGTTGCGAAACTTTTACCAGCTTTTATAATAGTGAAAACAAAATCAAGAATAAAATCGGCCTATTATTTTTTTTCTTATAAATATAAGGCTTACTATAAACTTTGCTCTTTTCACTTTCAGGTCTTTTAATTTTATTAAGAGTATTTTTATTTTTTTTCAAAACAAAGAGTCATTTGAAAACTGCCAGCAGAAGATTAATAATTTATTTTTAATTTACCGCTGCGACCAGTTCATAATGGATGTGGCGGTCAAATTTAAAAATTAAAAATTTGCTTTAAATTTTGTGTCGAAAGTACTTTTTAAAAAGTAAACATTTGTGTCTCTGATAAGACTTTTAGTCCAAGATTTGTGTCTCTGATAATAAAATTTTAAATTATTAAATAAATATACAGAAATATCATCTTTGCCAGTTTAGTTTACATTCAGTGTGAGTGGTTTATTATAGAAATAAAATATTTTTTTTTTACATCTTGTGTGTCTGGTATTAATATCTATATGATATTTAATATCTTGTGTGAATTGGTATTATCAGAGACTACATAGAGATGTACAAATTCATACAAAAATTTGTACTAATTTTTTTTCAAACGGGCCAGCTAAAACTGGCTAGTTTTAAAAATTTTAAAGCACAGAAATATTTGATTTGTGTCATAGCTAAAAGAATTTAGTGAAAACCAGAATCTTCTGTAAAATCTGGTGTAAAATGTAAAAATTATCATTCATATATTTTATGCATTTACAAAATTTTTTTATCTTTGTGAATTAAACCATAATCAGAGCCATAATCATTATATTGTGTATATTATCAGAAATTCAATCATTAATTTCAGGTATTATATTATCTGATCTGATTAACAAATCTTATTTTTTTCCATATCTAACAATATTATTAATGGTCTAATAATAAATTAGTACAAAATTATGAATCTTTTGTGAGAGAAGGCGTCTAAAATGACATTTTCTATGTAATTTTTTTCTTTTTTTTTTTAAGAAAAATATCCGTTTCTATAATATTTAGTAAGTTTCTGACTTCTGTTATGAAATATAATTATTTAAGTCTGCCTAATTTTATATTAATAAAAAAATTTCGAATATTTTATGTTATACCAGTTCTACCGAAAATTTAGCTTAAAAATCTAAATTTCAACCTAAATAAACAAAACTATTTTAAAGTCTGTTACGAAGCACCAGCTTTTATACTAATGAAAACAAAATCAAGAATAAAATCGGCCTATTATTTTTTTCTAATAAATATGAGGTTTACTATAAACTTTGCTCACTCTCACTTTTTCACTTTCAGGCGCTTTAATTTTATTAAGATTACCTATTTTTATTTTTTTTTTCCAAAACAAAGATTGAAAACGCCAACAGAAGATTAATAATTTATTTTTAATTTACCGCTGCGACCAGTTCATAATGGACGTAGCGGTCAAATTTAAAAATTAAAAATTTGCTGAATTTATTTTGATTGAAAATGTGTTTTTTAAGTATGTATGTACTTTTCCTTTTTTGACTGTACTCACTTTTAATGAACGGTTTGTGTCGCTGACAATAATTCTAGTGGAAAATTTAGTCTCTGGTAATAATATTTACTAAATTTATTTATATTTTTAATTAACGGTTTGCGTCTCTTGATAATACTTTGAGTTAAAGATTCGTATCTCTGGTAATAAAACTTTAAATTATTAAATAAATAGTAAAAAAGCCCGTCATACGACGGGTATAAGTAGAAAAATAAAGCTTTTGTGAAAGTTTCCTGTAGTTTTATGAACAATTTAATTTTAGTAAATTTATTCAAATACTTATATGTATTATATTTAGATATTGATAAATGTAAAATTTATTGCTAAAGTGTTTTAAATAATGAAAAACCTCAATGATGCTGTGAAGTAGTTTCTTTCAAAAATGTAATAAAAATGATTATTTAATAAATCTCATCTCTTGTAAATTTCTTTGTCAAGCTTTGGATTAAAAAACCAAAGGTTGGATTAAAAACCAATGGTAAATAAATTTTTGCCAATAGTATCAAAAATTTTCGCTTCGAAAAAATACAGTATCAAACTTTATAATTTTGAAACTAAACTACACTGATCTGATGCATTTGCCTAATTATAATATATAGTACACTTGTTATATTTTTCTATGGTTGCCATAGCAAATGCTTCAAAACTTTCTTTGTTATATTTTTCAAACAAATTTTTACTCTATCCGTAATAATATTCTGTCTCTTTATCTATCGCTTTCTCTACAAAATCTTCACACCGTAAGTTTTACGCACCTTTTATGTAAAACAATAAAAATTGGCTGTGCATATAATGTTGAAGTTTTAGAAAATAAAAATCATAAAAGAAGCATAAAATTAAGAAAATGTTACACATTCAAAATTTAATTGAAAATTGTGATTTTATAATTTAAATTGCGCTCCTTTAAAAGCTTTGGTTTTACGCACCGCTTTATTTTTTTATAATTTTTACTTAAAAATGCAACTCTTTAAAAACTTTGATTTATGCACTGCCTTGTTTTTTCATTCTTTTCATAGCATAACATTTAATATTTCTTTTTTCTATCTGTTATGTACGTAAATATCAGAGGTATGTTTTTTTCTTTTAAAATCATAACATTTTAATAGTTCTTTTTTTCTTTAAAAATATTTAAAAACAGTCAAAGTAACATTTTTTGTTCTCTTTTTTTTCTATTCGTTTTTATTTTTCTTCGCAGTATTACATTTATTTTTTTTTGTTTTCTGTTATTTACGTACGCTAAGTATTTCTTTTATTTTTTTTAAATATTAAATTTATACATACAGTCTATTTAAAAAATATAAATTATAACCTATAGAACATTTTGAATTTTTTTTTGTTCGTTTATGCTTACCGTCCATTCATTCATATTAATAACTGTTGCCTATACAAAAAATAATAAATCTATAATAAATCTAATATATGTATACTCCTATTTTTATTCATATATCTATATTATGGGCTAAACTTCTGATTCTAAAATTGTACTATATTATGGCAAAATTTTTAAAAAATTAAGAAAATGTTACTTAGCAAAATTTAAATAAAAATATTATTGCAATTTTATAATGTTCTACTTAAAAATCCGAACCTTTAAAAACTTTGATTTATACACTGCCTTGTTTTTTCTTTCTTTTCATAGCATAACATTTTGATATTTCTTTTTTTCTATCTGTTATGTACCTCAATATCAGATGGACTTTTCGTTCTTTTCATAGCATAACATTTTTTTTTTCCTTTTTCTATCTGTTATGTAGGTACGTAAATATCAGACGTATGTTTTTTTCTTTTAAAATCATAACATTTTAATAGTTCTTTTTTTCTTTAAAAGTATTTAAAAAACAATCAAAGTAACATTTTTGTTCTCTTTTTTTTCTATTCGTTTTTATTTTTCTTCGCAGTATTACATTTTACTTTTTTTTTTTTGTTTTCTGTTATTTTTTTTAAGTATTAAATTTATACTGTTTATACATCAGTCTATTTAAAAAATATAAATTATAACCTATAGAACATTCTGAATTTTTTTTTTGTTCGTTTATGTTTACCGTCCATTCATTCATATAAATAACTGTTGCCTATATAAAAATTAATAAATCTATAATAAATCTAATATATGTATACCCATATTTTTATTCATATATCTATATTATGGGCTAAACTTCTGATTCTAAAATTGTACTATATTATGGCAAAATTTTTAAAAAATTAAGAAAATGTTACTTAGCAAAATTTAAATAAAAATATTATTGCAATTTTATAATGTTCTACTTAAAAATCCGAACCTCTAAAAACTTTGATTTATACACTGCCTTGTTTTTTCTTTCATTTCATAGCATAACATTATAATATTTATTGTTTTCTATCTTTTATATGGGTAAATATCAGATGTACGTTTCTTTCTTTTCATAGTATAACATTTGTTAAATTAACATTTAACATAACAGGAGGGCACGCTACTCAGCAGCAGCAACTTGTATTTTATTATATTTAGATATTTAGATATACAGAAATATCATCATTGCCAGTTTAGTTTACATTCAGTGTGAGTGTTTTATTATAGATATAAAATATTTTTTTTTACATGTTGGCAAGGTCTCGCCAACATCTTGTGTATTATATTATAGACTAGAAAATCCCCTGTGCAATTGCACAATTTCTATAGATTCAAAAACATTTGCGGTATCATACTGACTCCCTTAATAAACTACCTAAAAATTTCATTTTTACATCAGCACCATTAAAAAAACTTTGGTATCACTTACTTACTTGATGTAATAGAAAAAAACATAAAACAAATCTGAACACATAAAATTAAAAATGTTAGGAACAGTTTATTAATTTTTTCACGCCGTTTTTTCGTGGCGGTAATTTTTGACAGTTTTTTAATCATTGAGAAAAAATGGTCCAAGCTAAAAACACATTCAGGGTAAAAGTTCGTGCCGATATCTCAAAAATTGTTTGAAACACATGTATAAAGTGCACAATAAAAACCGGCGAAAAGCCAACCAACACCAACCGCTACGACATTTTTATTTTTGTTACATTTAAAATAATCCCAATAATCGAAATAATTTTAATATTTGTTAAAATTTTACCAGACTCTCTATTTTTCTTTAGTTTAAAAAAAAAATTTTTATGTCGATAAAAACAGTTGTTTTCTTCGCGAATTACTTTAATTACCAAAACTACTTTCAAGTCTTTTGCGTTTATTTTTTTTTTTGCTTGAAAAAAATTTGCTGAATTTATTTTATTTAAATGTACTTTGGAAGAGGTCTTTAGTATATTTAATAAAAGATTCATGTCTCTGATAATGTAATTTCATAAATTTTCGGGGCCTTTTTTTTTTGTGTGGGTCGTTTTCGACAGCTTTTTAATTTAATGGTCTAATAATAAATTAGTACAAAATTATGAATCTATTTTGAGAGAAGGCATCTAAAATGATATTTCCTATGTTATTTTTCTCTTTTTTTTAAGAAAAATATCCATTTCTAAAATATTTAGTAAGTTTCTGATTTCTGTTATGAAATATAATTAGCTAAGTCTGCCGAATTTTATATTAATAAAAAAAATTCGAATATTTTATGTTATATCAAAAATTCAGCTTAAAAAATCAAAATTCCAACCTAAATAAACAAAACTACTTTAAAGTCTGTTGCGAAACTTTTACCAGCTTTTATAATAGTGAAAACAAAATCAAGAATAAAATCGGCCTATTATTTTTTTTCTTATAAATATAAGGCTTACTATAAACTTTGCTCTTTTCACTTTCAGGTCTTTTAATTTTATTAAGAGTATTTTTATTTTTTTCAAAACAAAGAGTCATTTGAAAACTGCCAGCAGAAGATTAATAATTTATTTTTAATTTACCGCTGCGACCAGTTCATAATGGATGTGACGGTCAAATTTAAAAATTAAAAATTTGCTTTAAATTTTGTGTCGAAAGTACTTTTTAAAAAGTAAACATTTGTGTCTCTGATAAGACTTTTAGTCCAAGATTTGTGTCTCTGATAATAAAATTTTAAATTATTAAATAAATATACAGAAATATCATCTTTGCCAGTTTAGTTTACATTCAGTGTGAGTGGTTTATTATAGAAATAAAATATTTTTTTTTTACATCTTGTGTGTCTGGTATTAATATCTATATGATATTTAATATCTTGTGTGAATTGGTATTATCAGAGACTACATAGAGATGTACAAATTCATACAAAAATTTGTACTAATTTTTTTTCAAACGGGCCAGCTAAAACTGGCTAGTTTTAAAAATTTTAAAGCACAGAAATATTTGATTTGTGTCATAGCTAAAAGAATTTAGTGAAAACCAGAATCTTCTGTAAAATCTGGTGTAAAATGTAAAAATTATCATTCATATATTTTATGCATTTACAAAATTTTTTTATCTTTGTGAATTAAACCATAATCATTATATTGTGTATATTATCAGAAATTCAATCATTAATTTCAGGTATTATATTATCTGATCTGATTAACAAATCTTATTTTTTTCCATGGCTAACAATATTATTAATGGTCTAATAATAAATTAGTACAAAATTATGAATCTTTTGTGAGAGAAGGCGTCTAAAATGACATTTTCTATGTAATTTTTTTCTTTTTTTTTTTAAGAAAAATATCCGTTTCTATAATATTTAGTAAGTTTCTGACTTCTGTTATGAAATATAATTATTTAAGTCTGCCTAATTTTATATTAATAAAAAAATTTCGAATATTTTATGTTATACCAGTTCTACCGAAAATTTAGCTTAAAAATCTAAATTTCAACCTAAATAAACAAAACTATTTTAAAGTCTGTTACGAAGCACCAGCTTTTATACTAATGAAAACAAAATCAAGAATAAAATCGGCCTATTATTTTTTTCTAATAAATATGAGGTTTACTATAAACTTTGCTCACTCTCACTTTTTCACTTTCAGGCGCTTTAATTTTATTAAGAGTACCTATTTTTATTTTTTTTTTCCAAAACAAAGATTGAAAACGCCAACAGAAGATTAATAATTTATTTTTAATTTACCGCTGCGACCAGTTCATAATGGACGTAGCGGTCAAATTTAAAAATTAAAAATTTGCTGAATTTATTTTGATTGAAAATGTGTTTTTTAAGTATGTATGTACTTTTCCTTTTTTGACTGTACTCACTTTTAATGAACGGTTTGTGTCTCTGACAATAATTCTAGTGGAAAATTTAGTCTCTGGTAATAATATTTACTAAATTTATTTATATTTTTAATTAACGGTTTGCGTCTCTTGATAATACTTTGAGTTAAAGATTCGTATCTCTGGTAATAAAACTTTAAATTATTAAATAAATAGTAAAAAAGCCTTATTAAAGGGTATAAGTAGAAAAATAAAGCTTTTGTGAAAGTTTCCTCAGTTTTATGAACAATTTAATTTTAGTAAATTTATTCAAATACTTATATGTATTATATTTAGATATTGATAAATGTAAAATTTATTGCTAAAGTGTTTTAAATAATGAAAAACCTCAATGATGCTGTGAAGTAGTTTCTTTCAAAAATGTAATAAAAATGATTATTTAATAAATCTCATCTCTTGTAAATTTCTTTGTCAAGCTTTGGATTAAAAAACCAAAGGTTGGATTAAAAACCAATGGTAAATAAATTTTTGCCAATAGTATCAAAAATTTTCGCTTCGAAAAAATACAGTATCAAACTTTATAATTTTGAAACTAAACTACACTGATCTGATGCATTTGCCTAATTATAATATATAGTACACTTGTTATATTTTTCTATGGTTGCCATAGCAAATGCTTCAAAACTTTCTTTGTTATATTTTTCAAACAAATTTTTACTCTATCCGTAATAATATTCTGTCTCTTTATCTATCGCTTTCTCTACAAAATCTTCACACCGTAAGTTTTACGCACCTTTTATGTAAAACAATAAAAATTGGCTGTGCATATAATGTTGAAGTTTTAGAAAATAAAAATCATAAAAGAAGCATAAAATTAAGAAAATGTTACACATTCAAAATTTAATTGAAAATTGTGATTTTATAATTTAAATTGCGCTCCTTTAAAAGCTTTGGTTTTACGCACCGCTTTATTTTTTTATAATTTTTACTTAAAAATGCAACTCTTTAAAAACTTTGATTTATGCACTGCCTTGTTTTTTCATTCTTTTCATAGCATAACATTTAATATTTCTTTTTTCTATCTGTTATGTACGTAAATATCAGAGGTATGTTTTTTTCTTTTAAAATCATAACATTTTAATAGTTCTTTTTTTCTTTAAAAATATTTAAAAACAGTCAAAGTAACATTTTTTGTTCTCTTTTTTTTCTATTCGTTTTTATTTTTCTTCGCAGTATTACATTTATTTTTTTTTGTTTTCTGTTATTTACGTACGCTAAGTATTTCTTTTATTTTTTTTAAATATTAAATTTATACATACAGTCTATTTAAAAAATATAAATTATAACCTATAGAACATTTTGAATTTTTTTTTGTTCGTTTATGCTTACCGTCCATTCATTCATATTAATAACTGTTGCCTATACAAAAAATAATAAATCTATAATAAATCTAATATATGTATACTCCTATTTTTATTCATATATCTATATTATGGGCTAAACTTCTGATTCTAAAATTGTACTATATTATGGCAAAATTTTTAAAAAATTAAGAAAATGTTACTTAGCAAAATTTAAATAAAAATATTATTGCAATTTTATAATGTTCTACTTAAAAATCCGAACCTTTAAAAACTTTGATTTATACACTGCCTTGTTTTTTCTTTCTTTTCATAGCATAACATTTTGATATTTCTTTTTTTCTATCTGTTATGTACCTCAATATCAGATGGACTTTTCGTTCTTTTCATAGCATAACATTTTTTTTTTCCTTTTTCTATCTGTTATGTAGGTACGTAAATATCAGACGTATGTTTTTTTCTTTTAAAATCATAACATTTTAATAGTTCTTTTTTTCTTTAAAAGTATTTAAAAAACAATCAAAGTAACATTTTTGTTCTCTTTTTTTTCTATTCGTTTTTATTTTTCTTCGCAGTATTACATTTTACTTTTTTTTTTTTGTTTTCTGTTATTTTTTTTAAGTATTAAATTTATACTGTTTATACATCAGTCTATTTAAAAAATATAAATTATAACCTATAGAACATTCTGAATTTTTTTTTTGTTCGTTTATGTTTACCGTCCATTCATTCATATAAATAACTGTTGCCTATATAAAAATTAATAAATCTATAATAAATCTAATATATGTATACCCATATTTTTATTCATATATCTATATTATGGGCTAAACTTCTGATTCTAAAATTGTACTATATTATGGCAAAATTTTTAAAAAATTAAGAAAATGTTACTTAGCAAAATTTAAATAAAAATATTATTGCAATTTTATAATGTTCTACTTAAAAATCCGAACCTCTAAAAACTTTGATTTATACACTGCCTTGTTTTTTCTTTCATTTCATAGCATAACATTATAATATTTATTGTTTTCTATCTTTTATATGGGTAAATATCAGATGTACGTTTCTTTCTTTTCATAGTATAACATTTGTTAAATTAACATTTAACATAACAGGAGGGCACGCTACTCAGCAGCAGCAACTTGTATTTTATTATATTTAGATATTTAGATATACAGAAATATCATCATTGCCAGTTTAGTTTACATTCAGTGTGAGTGTTTTATTATAGATATAAAATATTTTTTTTTACATGTTGGCAAGGTCTCGCCAACATCTTGTGTATTATATTATAGACTAGAAAATCCCCTGTGCAATTGCACAATTTCTATAGATTCAAAAACATTTGCGGTATCATACTGACTCCCTTAATAAACTACCTAAAAATTTCATTTTTACATCAGCACCATTAAAAAAACTTTGGTATCACTTACTTACTTGATGTAATAGAAAAAAACATAAAACAAATCTGAACACATAAAATTAAAAATGTTAGGAACAGTTTATTAATTTTTTCACGCCGTTTTTTCGTGGCGGTAATTTTTGACAGTTTTTTAATCATTGAGAAAAAATGGTCCAAGCTAAAAACACATTCAGGGTAAAAGTTCGTGCCGATATCTCAAAAATTGTTTGAAACACATGTATAAAGTGCACAATAAAAACCGGCGAAAAGCCAACCAACACCAACCGCTACGACATTTTTATTTTTGTTACATTTAAAATAATCCCAATAATCGAAATAATTTTAATATTTGTTAAAATTTTACCAGACTCTCTATTTTTCTTTAGTTTAAAAAAAAAATTTTTATGTCGATAAAAACAGTTGTTTTCTTCGCGAATTACTTTAATTACCAAAACTACTTTCAAGTCTTTTGCGTTTATTTTTTTTTTTGCTTGAAAAAAATTTGCTGAATTTATTTTATTTAAATGTACTTTGGAAGAGGTCTTTAGTATATTTAATAAAAGATTCATGTCTCTGATAATGTAATTTCATAAATTTTCGGGGCCTTTTTTTTTTGTGTGGGTCGTTTTCGACAGCTTTTTAATTTAATGGTCTAATAATAAATTAGTACAAAATTATGAATCTATTTTGAGAGAAGGCATCTAAAATGATATTTCCTATGTTATTTTTTCTCTTTTTTTTAAGAAAAATATCCATTTCTAAAATATTTAGTAAGTTTCTGATTTCTGTTATGAAATATAATTAGCTAAGTCTGCCGAATTTTATATTAATAAAAAAAATTCGAATATTTTATGTTATATCAAAAATTCAGCTTAAAAAATCAAAATTCCAACCTAAATAAACAAAACTACTTTAAAGTCTGTTGCGAAACTTTTACCAGCTTTTATAATAGTGAAAACAAAATCAAGAATAAAATCGGCCTATTATTTTTTTTCTTATAAATATAAGGCTTACTATAAACTTTGCTCTTTTCACTTTCAGGTCTTTTAATTTTATTAAGAGTATTTTTATTTTTTTTCAAAACAAAGAGTCATTTGAAAACTGCCAGCAGAAGATTAATAATTTATTTTTAATTTACCGCTGCGACCAGTTCATAATGGATGTGGCGGTCAAATTTAAAAATTAAAAATTTGCTTTAAATTTTGTGTCGAAAGTACTTTTTAAAAAGTAAACATTTGTGTCTCTGATAAGACTTTTAGTCCAAGATTTGTGTCTCTGATAATAAAATTTTAAATTATTAAATAAATATACAGAAATATCATCTTTGCCAGTTTAGTTTACATTCAGTGTGAGTGGTTTATTATAGAAATAAAATATTTTTTTTTTACATCTTGTGTGTCTGGTATTAATATCTATATGATATTTAATATCTTGTGTGAATTGGTATTATCAGAGACTACATAGAGATGTACAAATTCATACAAAAATTTGTACTAATTTTTTTTCAAACGGGCCAGCTAAAACTGGCTAGTTTTAAAAATTTTAAAGCACAGAAATATTTGATTTGTGTCATAGCTAAAAGAATTTAGTGAAAACCAGAATCTTCTGTAAAATCTGGTGTAAAATGTAAAAATTATCATTCATATATTTTATGCATTTACAAAATTTTTTTATCTTTGTGAATTAAACCATAATCAGAGCCATAATCATTATATTGTGTATATTATCAGAAATTCAATCATTAATTTCAGGTATTATATTATCTGATCTGATTAACAAATCTTATTTTTTTCCATATCTAACAATATTATTAATGGTCTAATAATAAATTAGTACAAAATTATGAATCTTTTGTGAGAGAAGGCGTCTAAAATGACATTTTCTATGTAATTTTTTTCTTTTTTTTTTTAAGAAAAATATCCGTTTCTATAATATTTAGTAAGTTTCTGACTTCTGTTATGAAATATAATTATTTAAGTCTGCCTAATTTTATATTAATAAAAAAATTTCGAATATTTTATGTTATACCAGTTCTACCGAAAATTTAGCTTAAAAATCTAAATTTCAACCTAAATAAACAAAACTATTTTAAAGTCTGTTACGAAGCACCAGCTTTTATACTAATGAAAACAAAATCAAGAATAAAATCGGCCTATTATTTTTTTCTAATAAATATGAGGTTTACTATAAACTTTGCTCACTCTCACTTTTTCACTTTCAGGCGCTTTAATTTTATTAAGATTACCTATTTTTATTTTTTTTTTCCAAAACAAAGATTGAAAACGCCAACAGAAGATTAATAATTTATTTTTAATTTACCGCTGCGACCAGTTCATAATGGACGTAGCGGTCAAATTTAAAAATTAAAAATTTGCTGAATTTATTTTGATTGAAAATGTGTTTTTTAAGTATGTATGTACTTTTCCTTTTTTGACTGTACTCACTTTTAATGAACGGTTTGTGTCGCTGACAATAATTCTAGTGGAAAATTTAGTCTCTGGTAATAATATTTACTAAATTTATTTATATTTTTAATTAACGGTTTGCGTCTCTTGATAATACTTTGAGTTAAAGATTCGTATCTCTGGTAATAAAACTTTAAATTATTAAATAAATAGTAAAAAAGCCCGTCATACGACGGGTATAAGTAGAAAAATAAAGCTTTTGTGAAAGTTTCCTGTAGTTTTATGAACAATTTAATTTTAGTAAATTTATTCAAATACTTATATGTATTATATTTAGATATTGATAAATGTAAAATTTATTGCTAAAGTGTTTTAAATAATGAAAAACCTCAATGATGCTGTGAAGTAGTTTCTTTCAAAAATGTAATAAAAATGATTATTTAATAAATCTCATCTCTTGTAAATTTCTTTGTCAAGCTTTGGATTAAAAAACCAAAGGTTGGATTAAAAACCAATGGTAAATAAATTTTTGCCAATAGTATCAAAAATTTTCGCTTCGAAAAAATACAGTATCAAACTTTATAATTTTGAAACTAAACTACACTGATCTGATGCATTTGCCTAATTATAATATATAGTACACTTGTTATATTTTTCTATGGTTGCCATAGCAAATGCTTCAAAACTTTCTTTGTTATATTTTTCAAACAAATTTTTACTCTATCCGTAATAATATTCTGTCTCTTTATCTATCGCTTTCTCTACAAAATCTTCACACCGTAAGTTTTACGCACCTTTTATGTAAAACAATAAAAATTGGCTGTGCATATAATGTTGAAGTTTTAGAAAATAAAAATCATAAAAGAAGCATAAAATTAAGAAAATGTTACACATTCAAAATTTAATTGAAAATTGTGATTTTATAATTTAAATTGCGCTCCTTTAAAAGCTTTGGTTTTACGCACCGCTTTATTTTTTTATAATTTCTACTTAAAAATGCAACTCTTTAAAAACTTTGATTTATGCACTGTCTTGTTTTTTCATTCTTTTTATAGCATAACATTTTAATTCTTTTTTTCTATCTGTTATGTACCTAAATATCAGATGTACGTTTCTTTCTTTTCATAGCATAGCATTTAATATTTCTTTTTCTATCTGTTATGTACGTAAATATCAGAGGTATGTTTTTTCATTTAAAATCATAACATTTTAATAGTTCTTTTTTTCTTTAAAAATATTTAAAAACAGTCAAAGTAACATTTTTTGTTCTCTTTTTTTCTATTCGTTTTTATTTTTCTTCGCAGTATTACATTTATTTTTTTTTGTTTTCTTTTATTTACGTATTTCTATTATTTTTTTTAAATATTAAATTTATACATACAGTCTATTTAAAAAATATAAATTATAACCTATAGAACATTTTGAATTTTTTTTTGTTCGTTTATGTTTACCGTCCATTCATTCATATTAATAACTGTTGCCTATACAAAAAATAATAAATCTATAATAAATCTAATATATGTATACTCCTATTTTTATTCATATATCTATATTATGGGCTAAACTTCTGATTCTAAAATTGTACTATATTATGGCAAAATTTTTAAAAAATTAAGAAAATGTTACTTAGCAAAATTTAAATAAAAATATTATTGCAATTTTATAATGTTCTACTTAAAAATCCGAACCTTTAAAAACTTTGATTTATACACTGCCTTGTTTTTTCTTTCTTTTCATAGCATAACATTTTGATATTTCTTTTTTTCTATCTGTTATGTACCTCAATATCAGATGGCCTTTTCGTTCTTTTCATAGCATAACATTTTTTTTTTTCCTTTTTCTATCTGTTATGTAGGTACGTAAATATCAGACGTATGTTTTTTTCTTTTAAAATCATAACATTTTAATAGTTCTTTTTTTCTTTAAAAGTATTTAAAAACAATCAAAGTAACATTTTTGTTCTCTTTTTTTTCTATTCGTTTTTATTTTTCTTCGCAGTATTACATTTTACTTTTTTTTTTTGTTTTCTGTTCTTTTTTTTAAGTATTAAATTTATACATCAGTCTATTTAAAAAATATAAATTATAACCTATAGAACATTCTGAATTTTTTTTTTGTTCGTTTATGTTTACCGTCCATTCATTCATATAAATAACTGTTGCCTATACAAAAAATAATAAATCTATAATAAATCTAATATATGTATACTCCTATTTTTATTCATATATCTATATTATGGGCTAAACTTCTGATTCTAAAATTGTACTATATTATGGCAAAATTTTTAAAAAATTAAGAAAATGTTACTTAGCAAAATTTAAATAAAAATATTATTGCAATTTTATAATGTTCTACTTAAAAATCCGAACCTTTAAAAACTTTGATTTATACACTGCCTTGTTTTTTCTTTCTTTTCATAGCATAACATTTTGATATTTCTTTTTTTCTATCTGTTATGTACCTCAATATCAGATGGCCTTTTCGTTCTTTTCATAGCATAACATTTTTTTTTTTCCTTTTTCTATCTGTTATGTAGGTACGTAAATATCAGACGTATGTTTTTTTCTTTTAAAATCATAACATTTTAATAGTTCTTTTTTTCTTTAAAAGTATTTAAAAACAATCAAAGTAACATTTTTGTTCTCTTTTTTTTCTATTCGTTTTTATTTTTCTTCGCAGTATTACATTTTACTTTTTTTTTTTGTTTTCTGTTCTTTTTTTTAAGTATTAAATTTATACATCAGTCTATTTAAAAAATATAAATTATAACCTATAGAACATTCTGAATTTTTTTTTTGTTCGTTTATGTTTACCGTCCATTCATTCATATAAATAACTGTTGCCTATATAAAAAATAATAAATCTATAATAAATCTAATATATGTATACCCATATTTTTATTCATATATCTATATTATGGGCTAAACTTCTGATTCTAAAATTGTACTATATTACGGCAAAATTTTTAAAAAATTAAGAAAATGTTACTTAGCAAAATTTAAATAAAAATATTATTGCAATTTTATAATGTTCTACTTAAAAATCCGAACCTTTAAAAACTTTGATTTATACACTGCCTTGTTTTTTCTTTCTTTTCATAGCATAACATTTTGATATTTCTTTTTTTCTATCTGTTATGTACCTCAATATCAGATGGCCTTTTCGTTCTTTTCATAGCATAACATTTTTTTTTTTCCTTTTTCTATCTGTTATGTAGGTACGTAAATATCAGACGTATGTTTTTTTCTTTTAAAATCATAACATTTTAATAGTTCTTTTTTTCTTTAAAAGTATTTAAAAACAATCAAAGTAACATTTTTGTTCTCTTTTTTTTCTATTCGTTTTTATTTTTCTTCGCAGTATTACATTTTACTTTTTTTTTTTGTTTTCTGTTCTTTTTTTTAAGTATTAAATTTATACATCAGTCTATTTAAAAAATATAAATTATAACCTATAGAACATTCTGAATTTTTTTTTTGTTCGTTTATGTTTACCGTCCATTCATTCATATAAATAACTGTTGCCTATATAAAAAATAATAAATCTATAATAAATCTAATATATGTATACCCATATTTTTATTCATATATCTCTATATTATGGGCTAAACTTCTGATTCTAAAATTGTACTATATTATGGCAAAATTTTTAAAAAATTAAGAAAGTGTTACTTAGCAAAATTTAAATAAAAATATTATTGCAATTTTATAATGTTCTACTTAAAAATACGACCCTCTAAAAACTTTGATTTATACACTGCCTTGTTTTTTCTTTCATTTCATAGCATAACATTATAATATTTATTGTTTTCTATCTTTTATATGGGTAAATATCAGATGTACGTTTCTTTCTTTTCATAGTATAACATTTGTTAAATTAACATTTAACATAACAGGAGGGCACGCTACTCAGCAGCAGCAACTTGTCTTTTATTATATTTAGAAGATTAGATATACAGAAATATCATCATTGCCAGTTTAGTTTACATTCAGTGTGAGTGTTTTATTATAGATATAAAATATTTTTTTTTACATGTTGGCAAGGTCTCGCCAACATCTTGTGTATTATATTATAGATAAGAATGTAAGTTATAGGAAGGCTAATATTGTTTAAAAGCTTGCATCATTGTACTGATCATTGTTTTTTTCTTTTTTGTTAATAATTATTATTAATTTTTTTATAATTTTTATATCCTTTTTCTTTTTCTAACACAAGAACTTTATTTTAATTTTTTTAACTCAAGAATATTATTTTAAAAAATAATATTACTTATCATCAGACTATACGTAATATCACTAGAAAGGTTATAATGAACTAAAGTCGTACAATATTTAAAAAAATAAATATCAACTAAAGTGTCAACCTGCAATTAATACCGTTACTTTTAAAAAAATTGTGATTTATTTTTTCTCTATTGATTAACATGAATAATCATGTAAATTTCTTAAGAAATTTATATTATTTTGTGTAGAAAACTTTTGTATCGATGCTGTATCGATTTTGTATCTTGCTGTATCGATTTCACTTTTATTAGTATACTTTTTGAAGTTTGAAAAAATTGAAAATTTTCATTTTAGAATTTGAATGGAAATTTTTCTAGTTTGTTGAAATTTTCTTTAATCAATCGATAGAGAACTTAAAATCCTTTCGTTTGATATGCATATCAAAAATTTGGAATTTTGACATATTTTGCACTTTAAAAAAACGGTCCTCAATTAAAGAATGAAATTGCGAGACTGGTTCAGTTAAAATGTGTATATTATATTATATAAATTATTTATTTAGATATCACACCTGACCGAAGTTTGACGCCAACTAAAAGGCTTGATAATTAAGCACTAATAGGTTAGAATTTGTTAATGTTATAAGAATTTTTTTATATCCATATATATTTTAATAATCAATTATTAATTATTTTTACTTAAGTTAAGGACAGTGTTGGCAAAGTAAATTATGTCGATTTTTATAAACACTTGTTTACATGTAAATAACTTAGTAATTTAGCTAGGAAGATTTTTTTATGTAAAAGTGTGTAAGCAATATAAATAACGTAAAAAAATTAGAATAGATAGATTATTAATAGCTTCACAGCGAGTGTTGATAGATAATTCTTTCTGTAAATCTCAGTCCTAGCCCAATATACTACTTAAAAATATTAAAAGCTTTTAAATAAAAATAAACGAATTTTATGACGGGACTTAGTTGAAAATTTTATAATTTTAAAAAGGCGTCCCTATAAAATTTTAGATACAAGTTAAAGCAGTTTATAGCTAACTAATATTTCCAAAAGAATAAAATTTGCTCAGGTTTAGTTTTCGAAAAAAATTGGACAGTTTTAGATACTATTTTATTTATGTTTGTTATCTTTAAGAAGCTATAGAATATTATCGCCAATAGAATGTAAACAAGGTTTTTCTTTTCGAGGGTATGTGGGAATCTCGAAAAATACCAATGAGATCAACACGCTAATTCTCTTTGGCAGTGTTCGACTTTAATCATCTAAACGTCATCTACCTTTCAACCAAACATTATGTTAGAACCTATGGTACAATGTATTATTTAGTTTGGGGATTGGGAATATAGGATTTTGTAAAGTAAATTGGTAAATTTAGAAAGTTTTTGAATGTTGCGACGATTATTTAGAATAAAAATGTTGATGTTCTGTTGAAGTTATCAATATCATACACATTATGGTTGCCAATTTTAGAGAATACTTTCGGAGGTAAGTTACTTCATATTCGCGCTGCACGCAATACAAACGAATTTCCATGTTTGCAAAGCTGTGCCATCTGGTTAGAGGTAATATGCAAATCAATAAGGCAATAAATTTTAATCAAATAAATTTAATTGCAAATCAATTAGGCAATAAGGCAATAAATTTTGTTTGTATAAACTAAATTTACTTAAGGTATAACGTATTTTAATGTAGAGCAGAATTTTACAAGCATTTTTTATTTTAATTCAAACCATAGGTCAGTTCTAACCATTTAAGTCATAAGTTCATAAGTTTTAGGCAGAATAAGAAACCAAAGATTTTTAAAGTTGTACATTTTCAAAACTCTTATAAAAAACAATAATTATTCATTAGGTATATGAATTTTTAAATTATTTCTATTGGTGCCTGGTAATATTATTATCAAAACGGTTACCCTCTTTTATTAAACAAAATTTTCCAACCATTAAAAAATCGTCAAAAAAGTGTCAAAAATTTAAAATTGATGATGATGATGTTTTCATAAGTTAAATGTTTTAACAGCGGATAGGGTAAGGTTATCTTTGGTTAATCGAAATATAATTTTCAAATATTGTATTCTACTAATAAAATTTAAATTTCTAGATTTAACATTTTGGGAAATACCTTAATATTTCCAAAAATTTCGTATGACATATTTTAAATATTTAATATTGCACCTATATATTTGATAGATGGACAAAAGATGTACGAACTGATAGACAAAATAATAAATTTTTTTAAATATTTTTGAAAATATCTTGAAAAATATTTATAAAAGGAGTAAATTGATCATTGATTAAAAAAAAAAAAAAAAACAACTATAAATGTTATAATTGCTTATATCAGTTATAAACTGCTTTACATTATATTTTTCCAGTTTGATACCTTTTCGAAATTTTAATAAATCTGATTAATCGTTTTTTTTTTTTGTTTTTTTTTTGAAAGGTTATGAAGTCAAATATTCTGTAATATTTTTGTTAACTTCAAATACAAAAAAAAACAAAAAAACTTTAAGATAAAAAATCTAAATATATCTGAAACTTGAATATATAGAAATTTATTATTGTTAATAAATAAAAAATGAGTTTTTTTTTTTCTTTTTTTGCATCTGAAAAAATTAAAGATGATAAATTTATTTAAAGTTACATTTTAACCTAAATTATATCGAATTTATTTTTAAGTTTAAGGATCATCATTTATTTTTTTTAACAGAATAACAATCTATACATAATATTATATCGGTATACCTAATGTGATATAACGATACAATTTTCCTATATTATACAGATTATATAAATTGACACTTGAGCCAATGGAATAATATTACTGTTATAAAAACAAAGTAATTAGTCGAAAAATATGAAAAAAAAAAAAAAAAAAAAAATTCAAAAATTATAAAAGATCGTGGTAAAATAAAATTTAAGACCTTACTTTTGTTTAAACAAGTTAATTAAGATATACGTGAATGAATAACTCCATGTAATCTGATTTGACATTCGAAAGTTGTTGTTTGTTGATTTAAAATTGTATGGTAAAAAGGATTAACACCTTTTAAAAACAAAAAAAAAAGATCAAAATCAGAGAAAATTTTACATTTCTGGGAACTTCTGAAATCGAATTGTTTTATTTTATTTTTTTTGGAAAAATTTTAATGAACAACATTTAAAAAAATTGAGTTTAATTCATTTAAAGAATAAATGTAAGAAGATTATAAATAAAAAAGTTACATTATTAACCCTAATTAATTAACCTATTAACCCTTTTATTCATCATCAGATATAAAATAAAAACTTCAGTTATTTTCCTTTAGTAAATTTTTAATCTAATTTTATTATTATTCTTTTTGGATTTTTTTTAGTTGTATTAAGTTTTTTTTCTAGCAGATTGATTATGTCACCATAGCAGCAGCCCCTGAAGTTAATTTAAAGGCTATCACATTCATCTATAATATATTATGTTTTTTTTTTTTTGCCTTGACTGATTTTGTCTTTTGCAAATGTTAGCTATATAATTAGTAATAGTAGTTGATTTATTATTTACACTTTAAATACCTATTTAGCACAAAATGATTATGAAGAGCTTCCATTGAATCACTGACAATAACTTACTGAATTTCTGATTCTCGATTTCTTAAAATTTTTTTTTAATTTGAAATTTTTGAACTTTCATGTAATATTTGAAGTGCTCAACAGCTGTGCGTATATGGAAGAAACTTATTAGTTGCCACTTTAAAAAAAATTTCGCACCGATTGAAGAAAGTTGTGCAATTTTAACAACGCACAATATTATAATATCTAAGTTAAAAAATGTACGGTTACAAATTGTCTAATAATTAATTTGTAATATTAGGTACTATGATTTCATATAAACTAAAATTAATTAAAGCTTTATTTTTACTGTATATAAGAATAATTAAACACCTGCATTTTAATTACATTAAAGAAGCGGTTCACACAATAGTTCAATAATAATATGTTTAATTATCCAATTTCTAGCAAAGTCAAACAAAAACTTGGCCACTTTGGCATTTTTTTATGGTATTCCAGTCAATATACCATATGCATCGATAATCAGATAATCAATCAGTTTTAAAAAATATCGAAGGTCATGAAATTAAATAAACATCAAATAAAGATGTAAATCTGTTAAAAATGTATGAATACCTAACTAATTTAAATATGAAATTAATGGATTCCTATTCCTATTTCCTATTGAAATTAATTAACTTTGAATAGACCGATTCAAGTATAGAACGTGGGGACATATTGGAAAAATTTGTATATGAAGTATGAGGAACCTCAACTTCAATTACGGCAATTTTTTGTCGGTAATATAATATTATGTATATTGGGTATCACATAATATGCTAAGAATTAACTTCATTTTTATATTTATTTATTAAATTTTTCTTAACAGTCTTTCCTGTTCAGGCATGGCTGTAAATGTCGTAAGGGGTAATAACTCTTACGACGTGTGTAGGATTCGAACCCACACTTCCCCGGTGTTTATAGTGTATTTAATACGCTCTTATATTCACCACGATACCGAGGCCTTAATTTTTATATTTTAAATGACTTAATTTTGTTTGGTCCAATAATATGAATTAACAGTCTTAATGTTCACCACGATTTCGGGAGTTTTTTCTCATATTTATAAAAATTTTATAACGCGAAAATTGATAAGTTTTTAATTTTTAAGTAAATCTAAGTTCAACTAGGTCTAAACATTATTAATTAATAACTTAACTACAAATTAAATTAAAAGAAAAAAGAAAACTTAATGCTTACAATCTTATTTTTTGTTTGATTCTTCTGTGACTTTATGAATGAATTGTGGAAAAGAAAACAAAAAAAAAATCTTTTAATAATCCTAGGTATATAAGGTATTTTTTCATAAAACCGTGTAATTTGATAACTATAAAATAGTGTAAGTAAAACTATTGCTTTTTCATAAATTTACTTAAGTAGACAAAAAAAAAAAAAATTACAAATTTTATTTTGAAGGCCAACACTGTTTTTGCCTCCAATTTGCACATTTGTATACATAAAATTTTTTTTTTTAAATTTAATTCTCTGGATCGAAATGTGAAGCACGATCTATTGTTGTTACATAAATTCAATTTTTTTGAAATATTTTACTTTTTTTTTATTCAAAAATTGAAGCTTAAATTATTGATTCCGATCCAAGTTTATGGCTATACTACTTATTTTATACAAAAAAAAAAACCATTCTAAAAAAAAAAGAGGTGGTAAATTATCAAAAAGTGGAAGAATATTTGACCGATTGATAAAATGGAAATCAGTTCGACAAATTTTGATACACAATATTATAAGAATTAGATGCAGTCAATATAATTTAAAGTTCCTTGATAACTATAAGACCACAATGGCACATTCATTATTTCTATGGTAGTATCAGTAAAAAGTTAATGCTTCTTTTTTTATAGAATTGAAATAATCAAATGTGAAGGTATAGTGAGCTTCAACCAAAACACCTGATCAGTAAAACGAACTTTCCACATATAACTATAAGCTTTTTTTTTTTGTGCAGTTCTTAACGAAATTATAAATTATAATACACTATTTTCAATAAAAATATTTTACCAAATATTAAAAAAAAGAAGAAAAAGTAAATAAATGTTATAATAACAATGACAGCCGTTCAAATTCCCTCTAGGTAAGGTGTGGTCAATTCTTTAGTCGCTTAAAAAACACCAAAAAACAGTTATTTTGATGTCTAATTTAAAATGCCAAGTACCTAATCTATATATTTATTCACCACACATTATATATATATAAAAAGGTATATATATAAAAGTACAGAGTGTCTCATATACATAAAAATTAAAAGAAAAATAATTTATCTATGCTATTAAGTTCTTAAAGTTCAGTAGAGCTGTAGTGATAATTTTCTTTACATTTACATTAGATTTATTTATATAATTATATAAGTATAGAGATATTAAATAATACTTGTATATGTCTAATTTTTTTTTAAAACAGTATTCAGCAACGCCAGGATAAATAATATTCGACAGTTATCTGACTCTTAGTAATAGCTGAACAGATTGGAGTGATGGGAAGTAATCTATAAATATAAGTTGTAATTATGTTTTACTAATTCTTCTTTTCTACCATTCTTTATTTCGACGAAAAAAGCTGACCAGAGTTTTTTCTGTCCAACGAGACACCCTGTATAATGAAAAAGAAGCATGTCTTTTAATTTTATTTCATTTTACATTTTTAATATGAAAATTGAATCAACTTGAATGGCACGCTTACATGCATAAGACGCTGTGACTTGAGTATCGCTAAAGCTACTGTTGTAATAATTCATCATTGTTTAAAAAATGTTTTTTAAGCATCAAACTTTAACTTAATCCATAGTCTACCTACTTTAATATTACATCAAACTAAAAAACCAATCTAAAGATCTATGTTATAATTTAATTTTGTAATCCTAAAAAGATTATTATATTATGTTTTTTTTGTTGTTGTTTGTTATTGCTGCTGCTGTCGCTATTGCTTCTTTATAAATTTGGTAACCTTTCTAATATTAATTGAGAATTCAAAATAATTGTTTAAAATTATGTACAGCAGAAGGATGATATTACCTGTTGCCAATATAAATTTTGTAACATAATACAATTTAGCTGGCATGTTTTTTATTGTTTCACTAAAAAAAAAGCTAAAAATAACGAAAAAAAAAACTACAGTGTTGTTGCTCTAAAAGATTTCGAGACAAATATTTATCAAAATAATATTGTTTAGAATTAAACCGAATAAAACTTGGTCCAAACTTTTTTTCAGTCGTTTTTTTTTAAGCTTTTGTTGATTTTAAGGTTAGGACCTTTCGTGATTCACCACGATTCGTTCTTTTTTTCACTTAATTATATATATATATATATATTTTTTTTCTCCCGAATCACTTTAATTTTATAAACGATAACAAAAAAAGAAGATTAGATTTTTTTATATTCGAAAGATTTCTAAAGATTTAAAACGAACAAAAAAAAAATTATATTTTAAAGTGAATGGACTAAATAGAAGTGTTTAAAAAAAAATAATTGAAAGTGAAAATTACTAGGAGGAAATTTGCACGAAAAAATAAAATTGTAGTGTTCAATATTATTGAATAAAAAACAAAAAAAAAAAAATTTTACGTAAAATTTTCGTTGCTATTTAACTGAATTTTTGAAACTTTGACTAAAGTTTAATCTACTTTATGATTTAAATATATTTACCAAAAAGTATTTTCCAAGAATAGTGATTGCGATATAATTATATAGTATATGCAAGCTATACAATGCTAAATAAAAAATCCGAGGTTCAATTCATTCTTTGAAGGTTCTATAAAAAACTGTTCTTCTTCTTTCTTCTTCTGCTTCATTTTTCTACCTTCTTTTTCTCCAAACCAATTCTCTAATTGTACGATTCTAATTTTTTTATGTTACGCATTTGTCACTGCATTTCTTTCTTTGTAAACACCTCTTCTCTCATTTATATTGCCTTATTTCTTTACAAATCTTGTGCGATTGCTCGATGATCCTTATTACTCCACCTGTATTGATCACCAGATCTTTTATAAAAGTTATTCAGTTTACAGCTAAATTACAAATATAGCCGAGAAGGCACACATATAAGCATTGGAGCTTATTTTAAAAGTTTTTCATTGATGACAGCTCCAAAGAAATACTTAATAAAAAGGAGTATTTAAAAGTGTAAGTTGTTTTAGATTGTACTTAAAACTCGATGATTTATTTATAATAGAAATGGATATTTTAATTACATGAAAACTGTAAAATCTGTCATAAAATAGTTTAGCATTCTGAAACAATAATTTATATCAACTCCAAATAGGGATTCAACATTAAGGTACACAACATTATGTTTGTTTATTTAAACCCAATTTACTGTTACCTATACAATTTTTACTGAAAGTCTAAATAAAGAAAATGTTTAAAATATTTAATATGTATTTTGTATTATCTAATACAAAAGTTTAATTTGTATACTACATTATAAAGAAGTTTGAATTTTTAATTAAAGTTTTTAAAATAACAAAAGATGACCATTTTTGCCTTTGATTTCTATAATGATTTCCTGAACCATTTGTAAAATCAATGTAACAACAGAAATCAAATGAATTACGGTTTTACTAATTCAAATTTATAGCATTTTATAATATTATATCCTTGTTTCTAATAAAGATTATTATGTAATATCTATATATTCGTTTATAATAACTCTTTAGAGTATAGACTTTAATTAATTTCATATTAAATTGACGTATTCCCTGTATAAATTGATGTATTCGCTTGCATTTTACACTAAGTCATGTATTGTCAATCAATTGACAACAATTTGAATTAATATGAAATTTTTCCAATATTGGCTTAGGTCGACAGATGTTTACACCTAAATTTCCAACATAATTGACATTACATTGTCAATTAGACATTATTATAAATGAAGCAAGTCAATCCAGTTAATCGATTTATATTATCGTCAAAATCCTCTACTGCGACTGTCATTAGTTGGGATTACTATATTAAAATTTTGTGTTAGCTGTAGTTTTAGAACGTAAGTTAATTTTTTAAATGTTGAATTTATTGAATATCCTATAATTTTTAGAAATCCTACATATTTATATTTTATATTATGATAGTCAACTTTGCAGTAACTAACTATTATCATCATCATCATCATCTTAGTTATTGTCCAATTTTCATCTATTGTAATCTAAAAGGAAAACATTTGTAATGACATGGCATAGGTGTTAAAGAACTTTATTGTTCCTGACTATTGTAAAAAAAAATATATATATAAATATAATATAATATGTATATGACATTCAAAACAATAAAAAATGGAAAAATACTGCAAATATTTTTTTTTTATTTAAATTTACGATGATACTGCAATCATGTTAATTTGCATTGTGCCAATGCTGATCTGTACTAGACAAACTACAAAAGTTATGTTACTTTTTTA
Organism: Poecilobothrus nobilitatus; assembly: GCA_947095535.1. NCBI lineage: Eukaryota > Metazoa > Arthropoda > Insecta > Diptera > Dolichopodidae > Poecilobothrus > Poecilobothrus nobilitatus. The sequence goes on along the minus strand of OX352774.1, from coordinate 259,388,614 downwards.
TTTGTTTTTTTTTTTGTTTTTTTTTTTTATTACAAATATTGAATGGAATGCATGTTGAATGAAACATATTTTCTTGTTAAACGACAATTTTTGCATAGGCGGACTGATATAGAAAATTTTCTTGTAGGTTATAGAAAAAAAAAAAAATGTGTATATAAAATGATGAAGATGATCAGCTTAATTAAACGAGGTAAAGTTGAAAAAAAAATAGTCTCAACTTAATAACTTCCAACTCAAAAAATTAGCAAATTTATTAAAGTTTTAACGTTAGAACTTCAATGGACATTACAATATCGCTTGTGTTTAAGTTTGTTTTAAGAGCAATATTAGAGCAAGCATATATTAAGAGGAATAATTTAAGTGAGCAGTAAATTTTGGCTTAATAAAAGGTAATTATGTGATAAATTTCTCAAGCTAAATCTTTGATAAATTGAAGACAAAATATCTGGTCCATGTTAAATACTCTGGTTTAAAGTTAAAATTACAATAAAATTTATTATTGCTTTTAGAATTTAAAAATGAATTAAATTCATACACTTTCTATTAATCCCTATAATAATTTTTATTTTGTCTAAAAAAAGAGCCACTCTGAATCTGTTTAGAAGAACAGATTCAGAGTGGCTGTTCTGTTCTCTATTCTGTTCTTTAGAAGAACAGAATCAGAGCCAAAAACAATTTCTTCTTCTAAACGAATCAGAGCCAAAACAATTTCTGCTTCTAAACCTCTTTAAAGCCACTCTGAATCTGTTTAGAAGAAGAAATTGTTTTTGGCTCTGATTTTTTACCATATAAATTTAAAAATAGTTTTCTAATCTAGAGTACATAAATCATATATGACACCAACATGGTTGAATCTAGAATAAAAGTTTCAGAAATTTTTTTTTTATGCCATCTGCACCAATTTACACTAAGTTCAACCTGTCTAATTCGTCAAATATATAATGTACCTACCTAGTTTTAGTTTTAAAAAAACAATCTTGTTTTAGTATATCACTATTGTATTATATCTCGTAAATTTATTTTATTGCATTTCTAACTTATAGAATAATTTGCATTTTACGATATTTAAAATTCGAAATAAAACTAACAATAAAACAAAAAAAAAAAAGGAGTGCAAAAAAAAAACAAAATAACAAAAATTGAAATTAAAAGTGAATGATAAAAAATGTGCATTTACATGACTTTTTAAAACCCACGCTTGAATAGTTAACATAACTTTACATAGACAGGAAGATTCAAAAATTACATCGACAGTGTTACATTTTCTAATATACAACAGAATCAAAAAAAAAAAAAAATAATAATTCTGCTATGGTATCATCAATTTTTTTTTAAGTTCTTAAATTTTAAGTTTTGAAATTATATCTTATTACAAGTTTATAGCTTCATATATGAAAGAGAGGAGAAAAAAATTAGCAAATCATCCAGTTATGCATACATGTTTTTGTAGTTGTATCAGAAAGATTTATTTTTGATTTACATAAATAAAATTGAAAAATATATTTTATACCTTTTACTCGTATAATAAATTTACATTAAACCTAACAAACAGATACGTCTAATAATGTAATATCGTTTAAATTAAGAGTCTGAGAGTATAAATAACATTAAAATTACACGATCAGGAAATTTGAAGCGCAATATAAAAATATTATATAACATTAAAATACTGATGTTCAAATTTTTCATCAAGTTTTTCTTTTCATTTTAGATACAATTTATTTTATCACTCCAACAGGTTAATTTGTTTCTGTTTTTTTTTTTTTTTGCATGGTCGTATGCAACAGTTGAGTGTTGAGCTCCTATCATAATCTAATCATATACAACAATTCTGGAGATTCATTTTACTAAATATTTATTTGAAATATGTAATATGAATCTATGTTACACCTGCGAGTTGTAAAGGATGAACTAAAAATGTTTTGTTAATTTTAGAGTTTAACATTTATTAATAAATTTATATATTATGTACTAGAAAATCCCCTGTGCAATTGCACAATTGCTATAGATTCAAAAACATTTACGTTATCATACTAACTCCCTTAATAAACTACCTAAAAATTTCATTTTTACATCAGCACCATTAAAAAACGTTGGAATCACTTACTTACTTAATGTAATAGAAAAAACATAAAACAAATCTAAGCACATAAAATTAAAAATGTTAGGTACAGTTTATTAATTTTTTCTCGCCGTTTTTTCGTGGCGGTAATTTTTGACAGTTTTTTAATCATTGAGAAAAAATGGTCCAAGCTAAAAACACATTCAGGGCAAAATTTCGTGCCGATATCTCAAAAATTGTTTGAAACAAACACCAACCGCTACGACATTTTTTTTTTTTGTTACATTTAAAACAATCCCAATAATCGAAATAATTTTAATATTTGTTAAAATTTTACCAGACTCTCTATTTTTCTTTAGTTAAAAAAAAAAATTTTTATGTCGATAAAAACAGTTGTTTTCGCCGCGAAATTACTTTAATTACCAAAACTACTTTCAAGTCTTTTGCGTTTATTTTTTTTTTGCTTGAAAAAAATTTGCTGAATTTATTTTATTTAAATGTACTTTGGAAGAGGTCTTTAGTATATTTAATAAAAGATTCATGTCTCTGATAATGTAATTTCATAAATATTCGGGGCCTTTTTTTTTGTGTGGGTCGTTTTCGACAGCTTTTTAATTTAATGGTCTAATAATAAATTAGTACATAATTATGAATCTATTGTGAGAGAAGGCTTCTAAAATGATATTTTTTATGTTATTTTTTCTTTTTTTTTTAAGAAAAATATCCATTTCTATAATACCTATTTAGTAAGTTTCTGATTTCTGTTATGAAATATAATTATTTAAGTCTGCCGAATTTTATATTAATAAAAAAATTTCGAATATTTTATGTTATGCTTTATGTTAAAAATCTAAATTTCAACCTAAATAAACAAAACTATTTTAAAGTCTGTTACGAAGCTTTTACCAGCTTTTATACTAATGAAAACAAAATCAAGAATAAAATCGGCCTATTATTTCTTTCTTATAAATATAAGGCTTACTATAAACTTTGCTCTTTTCACTTTCAGGTCTTTTAATTTTATTAAGAGTATTTTTATTTTTTTCAAAACAAATAGTCATTTGAAAAGTGCCAGCAGAAGATTAATAATTTATTTTTAATTTACCGCTGCGACCAGTTCATAATTGATGTGGCGGTCAAATTTAAAAATTAAAAATTTGCTTTAAATTTTGTGTCAAAAGTACTTTTTAAAAAGTAAAAGTTTGTGTCTCTGATAAGACTGTTAGTCGAAGATTTGTGTCTCTGATAATAAAATTTTAAATTATTAAATAAATATACAGAAATATCATCATTGCCAGTTTAGTTTATATTCAGTGTGAGTGGTTTATTATAGATCTGGCCAACATCTTGTGTGTATAATATTGTGTATATTATCAGAAATTCAATCATTAATTCCTGGCATATATTATCTGATCTGATTAATAAATATTATTTTTTTCCATTGCTAACAATTTTCTTAATGGTCTAATAATAAATTAGTACAAAATTATGAATCTTTTGTGAGAGAAGGCTTCTAAAACGATATTTTCTATGTTATTTTTTTCTTTTTTTTTTAAGAAAAATATGAGTTTCTATAATATTTAGTAAGTTTCTGACGTCTGTTATGAAATATAATTATTTATTATATATTATTTTTTTGTTATAAATATCAGGTTTACTATAAACTTTGCTCACTCTCACTTTTTCACTTTCAGGCGTTTTAATTTTATTAAGAGTAAAATCTGGTAAAATAGTATTTTTTTTTGCAAAACAAACATTGAAAACGCCAACAGAAGATTAATAATTTATTTTTAATTTACCGCAGCGACCAGTTCATAATGGACGTGGCGGTCAAATTTAAAAATTAAAAATTTGCTGAATTTATTTTTATTGAAAATGTGTTTTTTAAGTATGTACTTTTCCTTTTTTGACTGTACTCACTTTTAATGAACGGTTTGTGTCTCTGGTAATACTTCTAGTGGAAACGTGGAAAATTTGGTCACTCGTAATAATATTTACTAAATTTATTTATATTTTAATGAACGGTGTGTGTCTCTTGATAATATTTTGAGTCAAAGATTTGTGTCTCTGGTAATAAAATTTTAAATTATTAAATAAATATACAGAAATATCATCATTGCCAGTTTAGTTTACATTCAGAGTGAGTGTTTTATTATAGATATAAAATATATTTTTTTACATGTTGGCAAGGTCTCGCCAACATCTTGTGTATTATATTATATTATGTATTATAAATATCAAGTGTTTTATTAAAAAATAATTTAAGGAATTTTCGCCTTTATCCATTATACAACAGAAGCAACAGGAGGCCAACAGAAGCTCATCCCTACCATGTATATAGTTATCAAGATTTCGAAATACAGCTTATGGAAATTCGTTTGTCATGCGTACGTCCCGTTTGTGGAACCATATACAATCACATGTGTTCTCTAAGGTTAGTACTTCATATGTGTACGATGTACTTAAGTTTAAAAAGAACATTAACATCTTTCTTCAAAATATTCTTCTAAATTTTCCTACCTATCACCCATAATCTATATTTCCTTTTTCTAATTTTCCCAGTCCCATTTCTATATCACCAAAACCAAACTGTACATTTGTATTAAAGGTGCCATTCTAAAGTTTGGTTTTAAAAGGGGGGTGGATTTTGGTTGATTCAAGTCCAACACTATCCTGAGAAAGAACGTGCAGTTCCTCTTGGTGACTTTCGAGTTTACCACTAATCCTTGTAAAAAAAACATTTAATGTTCGAGTGAAAGTTTGATACAATTTTCATAGTCAAATATTATGCACGATGTGCTATTATTTTTGCCAATGTCACGGTAAAACATAATAAATATCTTACATATTTATATTCCTTTCAGAATTTTTATTTTAAATTGCTGAATCCATGAGATTATTCAGTCAAATTTTAAGGATATTGTGTAAAAATAACTTTGTTAAAACAAATTGTACCAAAATTTATTTAGAATATAAAAAATGCATTATCCTGAGCTTCAAGTGACAAAATACTTAAAATTGAGATGATATAAAAATTTAGTTTGAAATGAAATGCATGTACTTCCGTTTTAAATAATCTAATATTTACTATGTTATGATCAATAAATTATTGTGAAAATTTCTAGATACTAAAATTACAATTGCATATTATGTCCAACCTTAAATAAAAATAAAATTTTTGAAAGGTAAAAATAACAATAAAAAATAACTTTTATTTGTTTTAATATAATAACAATTATTTAATATTTTCAACCTAATAATTAAATTCTTTAGGTTTACTCCAAGGTAAATTTTTTAATAAGTATTTTTTTTTTTTTTTTAATTTTGATTAATTATAAATGATCCTCCTTTTAAAAAATCTCCAATATCTTGTCCTTATAATGTATATCAAAATATCGTTTACATTGAAATTATAATTATAGGTTACACTTTCAAGTTATGAGTGCATAAAAACCGTCAAAAAAATGTTTGATATTTTTTTTTTTGTTTTTGGTTGTTTTTTTTTTTATCCCCTTTTGGTAGCATCTTAGTAATAATTTTTTTTTTTTTTATATAAAAAAATTCGAATCAGTGCTTTAAAAATGTCAACACATAAAACAAAAAAAAAAAAAAAATCAAAATAAAAATAAAAACAAAAACAAAAACAAAAAATAAAATCGACAGTAAAAATATAAAATGATAAGTGGTCGTTTAAATTCCAGTTAATTTGACCAATCTTGAATTTATTCAATGTACATCATGTCATGAATAATAAGTAGAGAAAAAAAAATTCATAATTTAATTTTTTTATACTGTCATAATTAATGAAAATTGATACTTTAACAGTTACATTCGAGAGCGGTACAATAATAACAAAATAAGAAAAAATACAAAAAAAAAAAAATTTTTATTTTTGAATTCTAATTTACTTCTTTAATTATCGTTAAAATTGCATAGGTATACTTGAATTAATTGTCAAGAAACAAAAAATAATAAGTAAGTATATACTGTTAGGTATATAATTTAAATATCAAAATATCCTTAAGATATTCTTTGTCTTGTTTTATTAAATATTATAAAGAATATCTATTATTTGATAGTTTTCATTAAATATCGGATAATTTTATTAGAATAACGTTTTTTTTTTGCAAAGAAAAACAAGAAAAAAAGGTTTTTTTTAATCTAATCGAATTTTAAATCCTTCTTTTTTGTTATCAGTAATTTGAGTATATAAGTTTTGGGGAAATGTTAGACCACCCCTTTTTGAAAGCATTTTTTAAAAATCCTATACAAATTTTTTTTTTTTGCTTTTCTCTGCTACATAAATGTGAATAGGAAATTACACAGCCTCAGGCGTGGCTGTAAATGTCGTAAGGGGGAATAACTCCCTCGGTGTTTTCACCGTATTTTATATGCTCTTACCGACTGGGCAACCGAGGCCCCTACCTTACAAATTATTTTAATTAAATATTTTTTTTTTAGTATAAGTTTTCTATAAATTTTTGAAAAATGTACTCATCATTAGCTTCATTTTTTTGGACTATTTATAAATTCGACATTCGCCGGACTATTTAGAAATTTCCTATTCTACTTGAAATAAAGTAATTTAATTATTTTAAACATTCAACCAAATTGGTCTTTAAATTTTTTAATCAAAAAATATTAAACAGTAATGTCAGTAGATATTTTTTTGACTGTAAACGAAATTTAAAAATCATTTTCACATACTAACATAATAACATAACGGCAACATATGTAGGATAAATTAAGTCTGACCGTTTTAAGGTAACAAAATGTACTTGGAAATTTTGAAAAGAATTGTTTTGCATATTATAATATTTTTTGACTGTTTATCACGTCAAAAGTAAGTGACCATGCGTAATGATTTGTAACGGAACGCAATGAAATCGAATTAAGTGACTCCTGTTGAATATAAAAAATTAACTAAAAGTCTGGAATCAATTTGTTGCAAATTAATTTTGGAAGGGTTTAAGTAATACGCCAAAATCAAAACCAAAAGAAAAAAAAGTTCTTTAATAACTAAATACTAAATATGGCAAAAGGAGAAGAGAAGGTTGTTACCAGCTTTTTTAAATATCATAAAAGTTCTTTTCAAAATTAGAAATTGAATTTGCTTAAAAATTGTTATTATAAATATGAAAAATTTACATGCTGTAAATCGTTGAATCAATCGTAAACTGAATTCAACTGAAATTAATTTAATGACTTCTTTATGAATGAATAATGCTTTTGCGCAAATGCAAAGTTTAAAATTAAATCAAGTAAACCATTTTTATTCCTATAACTATATTATATTCCCTTTTCATTAAGAATTTCAATAATATCCCAAATATTTCTTTCTAGTACTAATGTCTTCAACTGCCTCTATAACTAAAAAAAAAAATTTTTTTTGCAAAATAGTTATGCAGTTAGGCAATGAATAAAAGTTTCCCTATAATTTAATTAGTTTTTAACAGTTATTAAAATTATGTTTTACATTTGAACTTAGAACCGCAGTTCAAAGCCTGATCTAACATTCAAAATATATTGAATAAAGTCCCTTACTATATAATATAATAATTTTTCACCCATTTCGAAGATACATGTCTGAAATTCAATTAAATGGCTTCTGAAAATTTAAACCGAAAATAAGTTAAACGAGGAAGAGTGCAGTACAGTAGACTGTGTCAACTCTGGGATACCCGTATGAACGTAATATATCCTGTTTCTATAAAACTTGATCATCTTTTAAAAACATTCAGAGTTTTAGTACCGAACTACAGAGATATATTTATGTAAATTGTGGAGTTGTATGATAGCTACCCGAATCTATTGCGCCTAGCTTCATTAAGTTCCAAGAAATGCAAAAAGCCTGAACCGGCTGCTTTAGACCATTCAAATTTTACAAAAGTTTTTGGCATGCAACTCGACACTTTTTCACTAAATTTCAGATAGCTAGCTTCAATAGACACTGAGTTATTTTCATTTAAAAAGAGAAGTTGTATGGCAACTATCCGAACCTGTCATATCATCACAACAAAATTTTACAGAAGTTGTTGCCATAAAACTCGATCATCATTTACAAAATTTCAGATACCTAGATTGAATAGACACTGGGTTATTTCCATTTAAAGAAAAAAGTTGTATGGCAGCTACTCGAACCCGGCGGCCGCAAATGCTGGAGTTAAATAGCAAAACTAACAATTTTGTAAAAGTGACGTAAAAAAAATTTCAGCCTCCTAACTCCTTTATTTTTTGAGTTATCGTGCGGACGGACATTGAGTTATTTTCATTTAAAAAGAGAAGTTGTATGGCAGCTACCCGAACCCGTCGCACCACCACAACCAAATTTGGCAGAAGTTGTTGCCATAAAACTTGATCATCATTCGCAAAATTGCAGATACCTAGATTGAACAGACACTGGGTTATTTCCATTTAAAGAAAGACGTTGTATGGCAGCTACTCGAACCCGGCGGCCGAAAATGCTGGAGTTAAATAGCTAAACTAACAATTTTACAAAAGTAACGTAAAAAAATTTTCAGCCTCCTAGCTCCTCTATTTTTTGAGTTATAGTGCGGACGGACACTGAGTTCTTTCATTTAAAAAGAGATTTTGTATGGCAGCTACCCGAACCCGTCACACCACCACAACCAAATTTTGCAGAAGTTGTTGCCATAAAACTTGATCATCATTCGCAAAATTTCAGATACCTAGATTGAACAGACACTGGGTTATTTCTATTTAAAGAAAGACGTGGTATGGCAGCTACCCGAACCCGGGGACAGAAAATGCTGGAGTTAAATAGCAAAACTAACAATTTTACAAAAGAGACGTAAAAAAATTTTCAGCCTCCTAGCTCCTCTATTTTTTGAGTTATCGTGCGGACGGACACTGAGTTCTTTTCATTTAAAAGGAGATTTTGTATGGCAGCTACCCGAACCCGTCGCACCAGCACAACCAAATTTTGTAGAAGTTGTTGCCATAAAACTTGATCATCATTTGCAAGATTTCAGACGCCTAGCTTTATTAACTTCCAAGAGGTGCAAGAAGCCTGAACCGGCTGTTCTAGACCAAACAAATTTTACAAAAGTTGTTGGCATATAACTCGACACTTCTTTACTAAATTTCAGATTCCTAGCTTCAATAAACACTGAGTTATTCTCATTTAACCGGATAAGTTGTATGGCAGCTACCCGAACCCGCCGCACCACCACAACCAAATTTTACAAAAGTTGTTGCCATAAAACTTGATCATCATTTGCAAAATTTCAGACGCCTAGCTTCATTAGGTTCCAAGAGGTGCAAGAAGTCTGAACCGGCTGCTCTAGAGCAACCAAATTTCACAAAAGTTGTTGGCATGTAACTCGACACCTCTTTACTAAATTTCAGATTCCTAGCTTCAATAAACACTGAGTTATTCTCATTTAAACGGAGAAGTTGTATGGCAGCTACCCGAACCCGCTGCACCAGCACAACCAAATTTTACAGAAGTTGTTGCCATAAAACTTGATCATCATTTGCAAAATTTCAGAAACCTAGCTTGAATAGATACTGAGTTATTTCTATATAAAGGTAGAAGTTGTATGGCAGCTACTCGAACCCGCTGACCGAAAATGTTGGATTTAAATAGCAAAACTAACAATTTTGCAAAAGTGACGTAAAAAAAATTTCAGCCCCCTAGCTCCTTTATTTTTTGAGTTATCGTGCGGACGGACGGACGGACGGACGGACGGACAGACGTACATGGCTTAATCGACTCAGAATTCGATTCTGAGCCGATCCATACCTTTGACACTATATCTAGCTCGACTCCTTTAAGGTGTCACAAACGTAATGGCAAATTTATTATACCCTTGAACATAGTTCATACGGGTATAAAAAATGGAACTCAAATTGTTAACTAAAAATTCTTAAAGTTTAAAATCTTAAACGATAGAAACTTTAATAAATCAACATAAAGTTATGTATTTTTTATACCCTACACTTAAAGTATAGGGTATATTAACTTTGGTATGGTGTTTGTAACCATCAAAAGGAAGGAGTTAGATATGGAGATGTATATATATTCTGAATCAGGATCACCTCCTGAGTCGATTTAGCGATATCCGTCCGTCCGTCCGTCCGTACGCACGATAACTCAAAAAATAATGATGCTATCTTGATGAAATTTATACTGTAGGTTAACAATGACTAAAGTAAGGCGGAGATTGCAAATGGGCGAAATCGGACCATGGGTTCGGGAACCTCCCATACAACTCCCAAAACCGAATACGCATATCTTCGAAATTAATAAAGATAGAAACTTAAAATTGTGTACGGGTGTGTGTTTTCCTAAATCCCTGATATCCCTAAAATTTGAGATGAATTGGAGTGGTTCTTCGGGTACCTCCCACACAACTCCCAAAACCGAACAAGCATATATTCGAAATTAATAAAGATAGAAACTTCAAATTTGATACGAGGGTGCTGTTTCCTGAATCCCTGATTTGCCTAAAATTTCAGATGAATTAGAATGGTTGTTTCCAATTGGAATCAGATGAATTGGAATGGCAGATACCCACACGACTCCCAAGACCAAACAAGCATATCTTCGAAATTAATAAATATAAAAACTTGAAATTTGATATAAGAGTGTTCTACCCTATTCTGATGATGTCTCTAAAATTTGAGATGAATTAAGGTGGTGTTCCGCGTGCATTATCACACACTTCCCAAAACCTAACAAGCATATTTTCGAATTTAATAAAGATAGAAATCTGAAATTTTGTACAAAGGTTGTAAAAGCATTTATTTTTTTAGCTCATATTAAATACCTAACTAAAATAACTTTTGGATTTTTAATTTAATTTGAATTTTTTAGGTGTAGGGTATAAATAAGTCGCTTGCATCGAGTTACTGTTACTTTTACTTGTTTTTAATTTATTTAGTATATAAATTTACCGTTATGTGAAATAAAATTTTATAAGATTTTGTTTGAATCAAAAATTGAAAATTCACCTGTAAGCAACATAACAGCAACAGATTAAAATAAATAGATTTTAAACTTTATTTGGATATTTAAATAATAAATCTTCAAAATAACGCTTAAAATTAACGAATATAAAACAGTATTTGCAAAAATAAAACATTTATCAACATAATTCGTTCGCCATTGGCTTAATCATAATGATCAGCTAAGGTTATAATGGTCAAGCGATAGCCTATAAAAAGTGACATATTCTGTGAAAGTATACTAAGTGCTGTTAGTGCTGCCAGGATTAAATTTCAAAGATAAGACATTTATGAGATTCAAATATTGATCGAAATTACGGGAACTTAAACTAGGAATATGATAAGAATGATGATAGGAATTTCTAATTTACAAAAAAATTATTTTTAAACAATTATAATTATGTCTAGGTACATACATATGTATTTTTATCGTAATCGGTAAGTAAAGTTTGACAAAGCAAAAAACTATACAAAGTGCTGTTTTGCGTATATAGAAACATTGCACCGCAACAATTCACTAACAAAACAGATATGCTAAATAGAATTTATTTCATTTTTTTACCAAACAATAAAATTTATACCAAAGTTAAAAAATTATCAAAAAAATGTTATGCCTCACTAAAAAAAGCATCGACAATTACTAGAAGCAAATCATATAAAACGGATCAGAATTTTGATGAAATACGAACAAAATGATAAGGTTTTAATTTTATAATGTAGTACCCAAAAGACGATCTCCGTCTAGACCCAAAAACAAACTGTCACTCATTAAAAAAATTTAATTAAAAAGTGAGACAAAAATTTAGCATAATAACCTGAGACAAATACAAGAGATGAGAAGGTAAAATGTTAATAAATTGTATAAATTCACAATATTGTTATGGTTTTTATTAAATTTAAATTATTCTTTGCTTTAATTTTGTTCATGTTTTTAAATTGTTTTCCAAATACAAAATAAAAAAAACAAAAAAACAAAAACAAAAACAAATAAGTTTAAAAAGAAAAAGATTTATGTCCTTTTAAAGACTTTTTAATGAAGTATCGAATGTATTTCTTTTGTCTCCTCAAATAATTTTTTTTTTTTTGTTAATTAAATATTTTTTTTCGCGTTGAAATTTTGGAAACTATTGTTTTGTTGTTTTTTTTTTTTTCTTTTCCTTCCTGTCAATTGATACAATTTGGAACATTTCGCTATTTCGAAGAAATAGCGAAAAGAAGATGAAACAAGACAGTATACAACATTAGAGGTCTTTAAAGGCGCACATTTTCAAAAAGATGTGTTGAATGTCGGTGAATTTAGAATTGTGACTTGCATCAAACACTTTGTAAACACTTTCTTCCGTAATAAAGTAACCCTTTACAATTAAGAAAATATTACACAGTTAACACATCTACAAATATAATATTGAAATGCTAATTTGTTGTCTTATATTTATGTGAAATTTTAAAGAAAAAAAAAAATTCGATTTATCTAACCCCTATAATAGCTCTAAACAGCGGAAAGCAGAAATATATTTTCTTAATAAGTAACCAATTTTGAAAGATTTTCCTCCTCTCAAAAGTTGAAGTTTCAGACAGCGTTCCGGACATATGAAAAAATTAAAATCCTTCAAATTATTTTTTTCACATAACGGTAAATTAAAAACTGTTATATAATTTAAATATTGATTAATAAAGCTTCAAAAATTTCCTATCGATGCTTTTAAATTGGAAAAACATTCAACAGAACTTTTGATATTTGAACATTTGAAAATAGAAATTTTTTCAAGTTTTAGGAACTATAATTCTGTAATGGATGATATTATGAAAAAATGTTCTTCCACTACGTTATTTTTTGTTAGAGCATGGTTCAGATTTTATTGTTCCATCTTAAACGATGTAGAAATGGTTTATCAAACAGACAGATGGAGGGACGAAAAGTGTGAAAGTAATAAGCAAATTTTTTAATTTTTTTTTTTTAAATGTGCTTAAAAGCTAAACGTAAAAAATCAATAAGTTATTTTATTAAATTTATAGATATTATAAACACATGTAACCGATGATTTTATTTACCGATTGATGTATTAACAAAGTTCAAAATAAGTTGTACCACATTCATTTTTAACTCTGAAAAAGTCCAGAAATTATAAACAACATTAAATAGTCAAAAGATTGAATTATTTAAAATCAAAAAAAAAAAAAAAAAAATGCTCAATTACAGAAGATGCTTAATTAAAAAATTTTACTAAAATTGTTTAATTTTTAATTTTTTCTTTTATTTTTTGGTCCATTTTCTTTTCTTAAAATATTTCAAACCGACAAAAATTAATCCAAATTTTTTAACGTTTAAACGAAAGTTTTTTTTTTGCTGTTTCCTTTTTCTTAAAATTTCATGGCATTAACCTAAATTTAATAATTTTATATATACATATAATATGTAAGTTTTTATTTCATCACTTAATGAGGTGGAAAATTGCAACTTAAAAGCATGAGAAAAGAACTAAATGAAAAATTTATAAATATAATTTATGTAGAGCACGCATTTTACTGACATGCAATTAAAAATGACAGAAGACATTATCTTACATACATATTATTAATATATATGAATATTATATAAAATTTAATAAGTACAACCATATTATTATTTGCGTATATATATTATATATGCATATATATATATATATATATATATAAATATACATATATGAAACTTAAATTAAAGTCTGGATTTGAATGTTTCTTAAAATAAAAGTAAAAATTAGGTTAGGTTTTAATAATGCATTGGTAACTTTTTCTTTTTAATTTATTTTTTTTTTTTAATTTAACAGATTTTAAATTTTCAAGAATAATCAAAAATTAAATTTAAATTTTTATAAGAAAATTAACTGACAGGAAGGATGGTAATCCATGAGAAAACTTAATGTTTATGTAATTTAACTAAATATGAGAGAACACGCAATTTTTTTTTTTCTTAATGAAAGATGGTACACATATAATAATATATATATATATATATATATATAAATAATTTTATTTAAATTAAAATATGTGTATACGAATACGTTGTACCTTCAATCTGATTATCACGACTTTTTATTTCCGTAGGTGTATTAATAATTTCTTTTATTTAAGTATTCATAACTTTTATTTAAAATAATAAAAAATCATATTGCATTTATTAAAAACAAGACAGAATGTAAATCGAAGATTTTTAAAGAGTGCACATTTTCAAAAAGACAATACAAACAATTTAGAATACAATAACTTGCACCAAAATTTCCAAGTTTTCTTATAGAATTTTATATGTAATTTAATTGTGAAAAATCAAGAAACAGTTTCTTTACTTTAAATAAAATTCTTTACCGTTAAGAAAAACTGTTAATACGTGAAAAAAACTCAATGTTAGAGTTTTAATTTTGACGTTTCACTTTGAAAAAATTTGTACAGGTGTCTAAATTACAGGTATTATAGCCATTCTTTAATTTTTGATCCCTAATAGCTCAGCTCCTGTGGTATGAAAACATTTGCTCAGGTAACATATAATTTTCTTCCATTATCTTAAAATTTCAAGTTTCGAACTAAAACCGTTTCGGAATACGAAAGATACGAAAATTTTATATAATTTTGATATTGATTTATAAAGCGAAAAAAAAATTTTGTCGTTTGCCGTTAATTTTAGATTGAAAAAATATTAAGCAAAACCTGTAACATACTCATACGAAAATCGGACTTTTTCAAGGTTTGAGGGGTTGTAGTTACTGTTTACTAGGTTACATAATGTGTTACATAAAAAAGTTGGGACTACATTAATTTTTTTATGAGTTTGTACTACTGATATGGTTAAAATTGTTCCATCAGTTCCATCTTTAACGGTGTAGAAGTTTTGTAAACAGACAAACGAAAGGACGGACGGACAGAATGAAACTAATAAGCATATTTTTGAATTTTTTTTTTGAAAAATATATGTTGAAAATATATCACTAATGATCTTTAAATTTTTTTTTTAATAATCTAGACTTCACAAAAAAAAAATCAATGGATAGAATTTTTTTTAAATTAATATTATAGCAGAATTCTAATTATGTGATTAGATTTTTAAGAATACATGTAATAAATGTAAGGAAAACTGATTAAAAATCTGTTTTAAGCTTATTGGACAGTAAGTAGAGGTATCCACAAATGTTTGTATTATCTTAGAACAATAAAATAGTATCTTAGTTGTTGAAGGTTAAAGATACTATTAGTTAGAAGTTGATGGCTAAAGTTGAACCTAAAAATATCTTTTTTTTTTTTACCAAAACGAAAGTAATAACACAGTTGAAATAAGTTGATAAGATACGCATTAACGAAAGGTACCGGTAAAAGGATGATATGTAATTTTAGAATTTTTTTTTTAACATAAAAATTTGAATAGGTAAAGTTTAAAGTTATTTCCTTTAGTTACAAATTAAAAAGAAAATTTCAAATAAAAAGCATTGACTTGTTAAAATATGTTGTTGACTAATATAAAATATAATTTAACGTATTAATTTATTATATGTATTATGAGCTATACTATATCCATCCATCCATCCATTCATTGATATCGTTTTCTTTTTGTTACGGTAACGAATTAACTGATTGTAAAACATTAATCTATAAATTCTTTAGACATAAGACAACACTTTACTGAAACTAATAAATATATGCATATAGAATGCATAGATACATACAAGATAAAGGAAAATACTTCTTCGAATATACTAGTTTTTTAAGATAAATTTGATCCTGTTCTTTTGTATGATTAAAATTATTTAAATAAAAATCTTTTATATACTTGAGAACTGAACAAGATCAGAAAAATATCCTTTATTTTTTTTTAGTATAAAACCCAATTTTCGAGCACTTTCTCCACTAAATCAAGTCGTACATCATGAATAGCACGTTCAATATTGACTTCTAAAGCTTGAAGAGAGTCTGGTTTATTGCTAAAGACCAATAACTTCAAATAACCCAACAAGAAATAGTCTAATGGTGTTAAATTACAACTTCTTGGAGGCCATTCAATGTCACAATTTTCTGAAATAATCGAACCTCCAAACTTTTCTCGCAATAATTCGGTTGTTACACGTGCTTTGTGGCACGTAGCCCCATCTTGTTAGAACCAGATGTTATCAAGAACAACTTCTTCCAATTTCGGCCATAAAAAGTTGGTTATCATCGATCTATACCGCTCTCCATTGACAGTAACGGTGTTATCAGCTTCATTTCGAAAGATGATTCCACCAGACCAAAAACCACACCAAACTGTCAATTTATGTGAATGTAATCGTTGTTCATGAATAATTTGTGGATTTTCTTTGCATCATAATCGACAGTTTTGTTTATTAACCGCACCACTCAGATGAAAGTGAGCCACGAAAAGTTGCAATTGGAGAACGATTATTTTGATAATAAAATTGAATAATTTGTAAACGTTGTTCTTGCGTATATCTCTCCATGATGAAATTGTAAACATTACTGAATACAATGAAACAATAATTGCAGATCATGACATACTACAAATGGCCGAAACGTCACTTATATATCATATCACTCAAATTGGAAACCCTATATTTATTATCTAAACATTGTTTTTTTTTTTAAATTTTTGTTGCAGTAGCCTTAAAAATATTTGAAACATTTCGAATTACGAAAAAAAAAATTATTTATTTCTCTTCGTATTTTATTGATATTGATAATAAAAACAAAAAAAAATAACATAGAAAAACAATAAAATGGCTAGAAAAGCTAAACCACTTTTTAATGAAGTAGATATGCAATTTCAAATTGATCATATGGTTGCATTTATAGATCAGGAGGCACGCGAAAAAATTTACGAAATTGAGGGAAAATCAGAAGAAGAATATAATATAGAAAAAGGTAATTTGATTCAAAAGGAACGTATTAAAATCAGAGAACATTATCAAAGAAAAGAAGAAAGTGTTAAACTAAATAAAAGTGTTCAAAATTACAGTTTATTAAATAAAGCACGATTAGATTTGCTTACATATCGTGACACTCAAATATGTTCTTTATTATCAATTGCTGCTGAACAAATGATTGATGATGTTCAAAGTATTGATGATTATAAACCAATTTTAGCAAAATTAATTTTACAAGCTATACTAAAAGCGCTAGAAACTCGAGTTTTAGTAAGATGTATTGAAAGAGATATTGATCTTGTTGAAGAATGTTTCCCAGAGGCATCTTCAAAATTTAAAGAACTTACCGGAAAAGAAATCACTTTAGCAATTGATCTAGATCATTTTTTACCTGATGATGAAATAGGTGGTGTTGAAGTTATCTCTCTTAATGGTCACGTAAAAGTAATAACAACATTAAGATCAAGGCTTGATAAAATTTTTGAAGAACTATTACCAGAAATACGTATGGCATTGTTAGGTCCAAATATTCATCGTAAATTTGTAGAATAATAATAATAATATAAAAACGAAAATTATTTTAATTATATTGTTTTACGTATTCAGTTTAATTTGATTGTTTTTTTTGATATTTGTATAATAATTGTTCGAATAAAAAATTTAAAATAATACTTTTTTATTTTAAATTGATGTGGTATTATTTATAAGCCTATATACAGTTTAAATCTGAGTAGGTTTATTTGTTATTCATTCTGGCAGTTCTTTACAGTCGAGAATATTTTGATTGTTCAATTTTTAGTTATTATAAAGATGGGATAGATAATGCTTTAATTTCAAGCAATCTGAAATCGAGTTATCAGCTGTTGTGTAGCAGTCAGTGGTTGGGCTCGTAAAGAGGACGATAAATGGAGTAGGTGAAAAATTCATATGTAGATACTATAGGTAAATATCTTTTAATTTTTATAATTTTAGTCCTATTCATTATTAAGATTAGATACAGGCTAATTAATTTGTTAAAATTACCTCAAATTTACCTTACCTATGCGATTGCGGAAGCAATTACAGCGATTATGTTAGATTAAATTTGTGTTTTTTCCTTTGGATAAAGTAAAGCATTTATTTTTAATATAAAGTATAACCACAACTTAAAGACTTCTATGAATAACCACGTGGTTCAGAAATTTATTTATAACGTCTATTATATTGTACAAAATGTTAATGCGAACGAAACGTTAAACGTTCAAAATCTGTATTGTGTAAACCGTAAGGTGGAGTTTTTGTTTGAAAACAGCAAACGTAAGTTTGATTTTTAAAATGTTTAGTTGAGTTTTTTTGGTTTTGATTTAAAAATTTAAATTGATTTTCTTTACAATTAAAGTGTATATTTTTGTTCTTTAGAAAAGAAAAGGAACACGCGAAATGTTGAGCAATATCAACTTCTCATAAAAACTATGCAAAATAGGGCTTATATTGTGAAATCATTCTGCAAAGACAAAACACAGAAAATATTGCGGGAGTATTGGGAAAAGTTATCTTTGAATTAAAACGCCTTGTCTTTATCTAAAACTGAAAAAAAGAAAATCCTTCTATTGTATCTATATATATAAAAAAATATATAAACTATAATCAAAATTTTAAATTCAAACAAATTTATCTTTTATTCTATAAAAAAATGAATAATAATGTTCCAGTCCTTATATATTATAACCATAAAAAAAACTGGAAGGATTAAATTTTATTGATTTTTCTAAATATTATAGAAAAGAAAATGATTATGTAAGTATCATTTTTATGAAACTTTAAAAGTAATTAAAATAAAAATTCAAAAGTAGTTTTTATTAAAGTACTATGTATCATAAATACCATATATGTAGATATTACATGTTTTAATTAACAGAAATTCAGTTTAATGATATCTTAAGTATTAATTTGCAAGAACGTGGTAAAATTCAACTATTTTTATAAGGGACTTATAATCACTTTTATTACCACCTTATGCACTTGTGACTTCCAGTTGCAGGACACCCCGAATTAATATTTTTATCATTTTTATGCAACAATTTTTTTTTTAATATTGAACGGTATACGGTAAACGGTAACGGTAAATTAAGTACAATCTTTAAACAAAAGATAAAAAAATGTAACTTTACAAAATTACCAAACTCATTGTTATTTTCTTTTTTTTCTTTTATATCTTTAGGATTTTATGTTTATTTTATTTTATTTTAGTTTTAATTGCGTATCACTTTAACCATGTGAAGATTCAACCTTCACTTTTCATATTACACTGTCCAATCATGGTTTTAAATATGTAGATCACGTCTATAATAAAGAGATTAGCAATAACAAAACAAAAAATTTTGTATAAAATTAAAACCAAAATGGATTATTTTATATATATGTATATATGTAACACAAACATTTACTATATAAATAATATAACATTGGATTGCTATCATTACAAATGTTATTTGATGCTTTGATCTTATGCAATCAATTTACGCACTTACAAATTATTATTACTTATGTAGTTACTTTATTGAACTATATTGAAGGTAAATTTATATCACCAATATACTTTTTATAAATATAGGATGGATCACCACAAATTTAAGCTTTTTTTTTTTTTTTGTTTAATGTTTTCTAAACAAAAATTTCATTGTTTGTACTAAAAACCATTTTTTTTTTTTCAAACTGTTCTTTTGTTCTTGAGTTGTCTACGAAATAACAATTAAAAATTGATCGTTTTGATCACTTCAGTTTCCAACATCTACTATCAATGAATACATATAAATAATATGTATATCCAACAGCGTGTCCATCTCACGAGTAGTTAACAATTGAAATAATTTATCAATATTTCGAATCATTTTCAGATTTTAAAAGAGGGATTTTTTTTAAACCTATTCAAAAGAGTTTTAACTTTAAAAAAAAAACATGTAACGGTTAGCGGATTATTTTTAACAAAATACGAGTACAGAGTGTTTCATTTATTGTATGAAAAAAAATTTTTTTTTGAAAAACTGATACAAATGGAAGCTTTTATTAAATTCTTTAACACTGTAACTTGTTAAAAGAGAACAATTGCAGGGCATTTAAAGTGAAATTAAAAATATTTATTTTAAATATAAAAATAGTTTTAGAACATAAAAAGCTGCATTTTTGTTTGGCTTTTTTAGCTGAATTTCAACTAGCGTTTTACGCAATATTGCTTTTCATTCCTTCAAAAAAACTTTTGATAATATTAACAATTTCTATTTTTGATAATAACAAGTTAAAATATTGCAAAAATATTTTCTTACTTTAAATTCAAATTCTATGCATTGTAAGGTACTAGAACTTTGTTATTTGTTATTTTGGAAAAAAGTCCTCAAAAATCTTTTTTTCATTTAAGTAAATGTTTTAAATGTACCCCGTTTTAATTTATTTTTTGCTAAAGCTTCTTCTTTTCGCTGAACTTATTTTTCCTAAGCTAAAATATAAGGTAAGTGCTTCGTATTTGGCACAGTGATTATTTTATAGTGGTAAGTATTAGAACTTTGTAAATGGTAACCGTAACGCTCATTAATTATTTGTAACATTTATTTGCCATTTGACTGAATTTTATTCGAATATTAACTTGCTTCTACTGTCTCAAAAGCTTTATCTAACTTGATTTTGCTCATGATCTCCTCTTCAGTTACTTTCGAAAACTATAATTAAAAACTTAGGAAAACTATCATCTATATCTTTCCTAACTATACCTATGCAATTAATATTTTACACATTACATGCCTATTTAAAAATCTTGAAAAAGTTTATATGTATTTTTGTTTTTTTTTTTTTTTAATCTATAGAAAGTGACACACCTTTTAACCCTTTGTGAATATAAAATTTGATTTTAAATATTATACAAATTTTGATAAAGGCCAATAAAATTTACCCTTGGGCAATACCAATATTTATGAATTGCATACCTAGGTACATAAGCTATAAGATCCAAGTCAAATTTAACTTATAAATAATGCACATCAAATACAATTTCATTTATTGGATTCCATCAATTTTAATAAAGAAGAAAAAAAAAACAAAACGATGGATAGAAAAATAATAAAAACAAAACACTTTAAAAACATCTTAAATGAAACAAATTAATTATAGATTGATTCAAAGTCAATTATTTAAAATGGGGAAAAAAAGTATTTTAAAATTTATACGAGGAAGAATACAGTTGCCTTTGTCAACTCTTAGTAACCCGTACGCGAACCGTTAGTATGTTCACAGCCTGTCACTCTGCTTACAATAATATTTTTTTAATATTTTAGTATTTTAAAATAATTTGAGTGAATTTTATAATTTCTAGAACTATGGGTTGTACATATATTCAAACTATATGTTTACATGTACATTCTTCAAAAGCAAATTCTAACCTTCCACATAACGATTATCAATCCAAAACTTTTTCAAATATTCTATAGTACCATTTAATACTAAGCGGTAAATGTATATTAAATTTACTAAGTACAAAACAGTAAATATAATTTTAAATATTATATTATATTATATTTAAATATTCCATTGACAGAATAATTTCTTATAAGTACAATAAAATACATATGTGTATGTAAATACTGCGCTATATAATATACATCTATACTCTTATCATTCATTCACTAGTGACATATACGATATGTAAATAAACATGATATTATATAAGTATGTATATATAACAATATCATATAAATAAAAATTCTTCAAGCAACCGTTATGTTGTTTATTTATTTACATTTTTTTGTACTACGCATTATATCCTCAACAATTTCATATTATCGAGTAAAACAAAATGCAAAAAATTTGTTGAAGAAATTTGTTAGAAAATTTGAAAAATTCAATAACACTTTCGTCAATTATAAAGTAACCCTATATTATTAAAAAAAGTTGTTAACTATAGTTGTATAATGTTGAAGCTTTAATTTTTGTGTATTACTTCAAAAACATTTTAACAGGTGTTATTGTATATATACTTTTAAAGCTAATAAAAGTAGTAATCGTTTGCCGTTTTCAGAATGAAGATATACCTTATACAACTTGTGCTATAACAATTTAAATATAGAGCTTTTTTGAACCTTTGGGGAGCTGTAGCTCCGTAACAGGTGGGGCTACAAAAAAAAGTTATTAAAAATAAAATTAATATTTTTGTGAGATCTATCAGTAGTTAAAATTTCATAGCTCTATTGCAAAAAAAATGTGGGGATCTAAAAGTTAGGTGTTCGAGAGCTACCCTAAGTTTTGGTCCAAACTCAACCAACAAAAATAAGGAACCTACAAATTACTCCCAGAATATTTTGTGTAAATTTCAAGATTCTAGCTTTTTTAGTTTTTGAGTTAGCGTGCTGACGGACGGACGGATGGACGGACATGGCTCTGATCCGATCCATACCTTTGAAGGTATATCTAGCTCGCTTATTTCGAGGTGTTACAAACGGAGGAGTAATTTTATTATACCCGATCCCATCGTACGGGTATAAATATTCAAACGTCAAAGGCAGCAATTGTGAGAATATGAACTTTCTAAAATGTCACAAATGTCACAGCAACATTATTGCATCGCATCATGAATTTTGGAGTAATACAGTAGTGATACAGTATCAATACTAAAAATGATGAATTTCCGAATTTACCCATAGATACAACATACGCAATTTCGTTTTCGTTTTTACTTCTTTAAAATCTAAAATAAAAATTTTACTTTTAACAAATTTATAAAATTTTAATTTAATTAAAACTTAAAAAAAAGAATTCAAATAAAATTTCGTTTTAGGTTGGATTGTAAGCTTTCGATGCCTTTATTCAAAAGACAAATTGTAATAAAGCCAAAAACGGAAAGTTTATTATTTTGACCTTTATCACTTTATCATCTTTTTGAAAATGAAAGAAAGTCATCTGTAATATTAAAATCTTCTATTGTAATAAAATTTAACAAGTTCTTTGAATTGAAATCAATTATAATGGCGAAACCATAGCACATAGACGTGCCGGGTGTCCATCATTCTTTATAATAGCACGGAAAACGCAAAATGTGACTGATAAAAATGGCGGAGGCGTTTTATATTTTCTAAGATGTAGCCATAACAGGTCAATGCCAACTAATATAATTTATTTTATAAAATTAATATAAGCCAACATTTTAAAATTCGCACCGTTTGCTTCTTTTGTTATTTAGAAATGAAATAAATTTAATTTGAGTTTATAATATTTGGCTTTATTTTTAGCTGGATTTGCTACATTATCTTTTACGTCAAAATCTAATGTGATAAAATCTTGGATACAAAATCTTGCTTTCGAAAATCTTTTAAAACAAAATCTTTTTTACAAAATCTACTAGGACAAAATCTTGCATGTAATTCAGAATGTCACATATTCTTATATATATAAATATTCTGGAAAAAGCGACAAACTTGCTTTTGAATCCAACTCCCTAAATCCCTCTTAACTATTTGTTTATACATACTATCTATTCCTTTAAAAATATTTTGCATATTTTGAAAGATTTTGTAATGCAAAATAAAAAAAAAAGAAGAAAGATTTTGTCGCAGGTTGATTTTGGGGTGCAGGATTATAACCCGCTCCCATTTCACTTTTCCAAACTTTTTTCAATTGTCTTATTCAAGCTTTTTAATATATGTAAGTTCTGTTTTCTGTCGGATTTTCTAAGAAGTTTTAGAATAGAAATGTTATAATGATAATTTACTATCATATATCATATATAACTTTATTCTTTTTTTAACATTATTTTGGGTGTATGACAAGACATTCTGCTCTTATTAATAATGTATAAACAGCCATTAAACTAATAACAGCTTATAATATGTGCCATGCACTTAAATTCTATTACTCATATTAGGTACATACATATGTATATGTATATGGTTTCGTGTTTAAAAATGATTTTTTTTTATTTTGCTGGAGTTTCTGTTTTTATTTCAGTTGCGATTTTTATCTAAAGATAAAAGATCAAAAAAATCTACAGTACCAATCTCATCAGTTTTTTTTATTTTTTTTTTTTTTTGTTTAAATATTATAACTGGAGCAAATTTTGTATGTATATATATATATGTAGGTAACTATATAATATTTGCAATATAAAATTGCACAGTATTTAAGTAAGTATATAATAATATACAGATATTACAAAAATAACGGTTTTTCTGGTAGACATAATAATTTATTAATATAAAACAGGGCGGTATGTTTTATGACAAAGTTGAAATATAAATTTTAATCATTATTAAATTATGCAATTTTTATTATATTTTTATATTGACTATGTATAACTAAATTTATATAATATTATATTATATTATGTTTTACATATTATACTTATATATTTATTATGTATTGCAAATGTTCATTAAGTATAAATATAAATTACATAAAGGTGTATTATAAGTACTGGTGGTATTAAATCGGATCTAAAAAGAAAAAAAAAATTAACAGGAACTCTGTCCTAGTTTCAAAATTTACTTAATTTATTTCCATTTTGTTTTATTTTCCCTTAACAAGAAAAAAGTAAAAGTTTGTTTATAAAATGAAATGATACTTTATTATACTTTATTAATGTTTATTGAAATCGTGAACTTTTAATATAATATAGAATACAATTTTATCTTGGTTCTTAACTTTTGTTTATTATTGTTGTTTGACAGGAAAGAGAAGTATACTTGCATTCGATCGATAAACTTTGTTTTTGCGCCTCTTTCGGTTATAGATACTTAAAATATTCTTTCGAATTATTATTGCCGTAAGCCGATATCTTTTAGCCATATAATTTTTTAAATGAAGCGACCTGAGCCACTTAACACGTTCGGTTCCACGTGTATTAATAGTGAACATCAATCAAATTCAATCACTCATATTACTGGTGAACATCATTCATTCAAAATGGGGTGTAACGCAAGTTTTTTTTTTGTGGTCATCGAAAAGCGTGAGACTCAATGTTCGTGATTCAACAACGGCACTACACATAGTCCCGTAAAATCTCTTCTATTAAATATAAGTATGTATTTAACATTTAAAATGTGGTCAATATCTTATAATTAAAAGGTTCATATTCCCCCGGGTTGAATTTCACTAAGCGGTTTGCGTTAAAAAATTTAAACTACAAAAGAGTTTTGTTTGTATACTTTCTACATATTTCTACCTTTTATTTCTATTTCTTTATACAGCTTGTTTAGTTCTTCATTATAATTTCTCCAATTTTAATTTTGGATAATATATTTTACAAATGCTATTACTTTCTTCATTAAGCACAATCTAACACGTACTAGGGATGGAATTATATTATATATGTATATAGCTTCAAAATATAAGCTCCAATATATAAGAAAAATAGATTTTCTCTCATACCTTATATTTAACAAAAAGTTAAGTTTATAAGTCACGTGACATAAATTCACTTAAAAAAAATGTTTTTTTTGTTTAGTTTATTCCCAAAAACTTCTTCATCTTTTTTCCATTTTTTGTCATCTTTAGTTGACAAAAATGATTAATAAATTGACATAATGGGAAAATTTTTGAGTTGATTTAATTAATAAAAAAAAAATGTTATTAAAAAGTTAAAATAAAAGAGTTTAAAAATGAAAAAGAAAACAAGTGAAGCTTGAAAATAAAAACGAACACGTGTGTAAAAAAATAAAATAAAAGCAGTTAAAATAATTTAAAAAATAAAAAATAAGAGAGAAGAGAAGAATTTCAATAAACTTTTGACTAATTATTTTTAAAAAGTTTATTATGCATATAATTATCTTTGGGATACAATGAAATAAAAAAAAAACATGTTAACAAAATTTTATTCAAAACAAAATTTATGTTTCGAACAAAAAAACAAAAACTATATAATATTATTACAAAGTTGTATCAGTTAGTTTTCATAATTTTATCACTTATCGTCGAACGAGAGTGAAACAATAAGTAAATGAAACAAATTTATTATACTGTTATCAAGATGGTGGTATCTATGTTTAAAATTTAATAATGTCAAAACTAATATATTTAATTTTTAAATATTTCAGATTTTAGAGAAAGCTTTTAATACCTAAACTAAAATGTGTAAGTTATTATTCATAGTTATACGATATTTTAGTCTAAAATAATGACACATTTTCCAGTTTTCATCTATACAATAAAATACTTACAATAAGAGATTGACACTTCTTACTTTACTTTATTTTACATTATTTATCTGAAAACTCTATCCCTTTTAGTTTTATAGTTAATATGAATTTCATTCTCAATCATTAAATCAGATGGTATTTAATAATTTATTTTCGTACCTTTTCCGATTTAATTTATTTATTTCGAAAATTACAAAAATATATTTCAACTGTTTCAAAATGTTTACAACTATAATACCTATTTATTTATTTATTTACTTATTTTTTTTGTCAATAAAAGAACAATAAAAATAAAAATGGTCCTTATCATTACTGTTAACCAATAGTTCAAATAAAAAATAACAAAATATCAAAATTGCTCAAAAGTTTTTGAACACTTGTCAAAAAATGACATTGACAGTAGAGATGTTGTCATTTTAAGATGGTATATGGTTTGTAAAGGAAAGTACATTATACGGTTTGTAGTTGTCTATGTTTTGATGGAAATATTCGATGCTACATTGAAAAAAAAAAAAACCAAAATTTTATATAGTGTTGCCATATTTAGAAATTTTAACAGAAATTCTGGAATGAATGATCTATAAGATTTTCTTTACATTTCTATAATCGTTTTTTCATAGACACTTTGAAGTCAATTCAGTGAAGGTTTCTCTCATCAATTTCAGTATTACCGTTGTAATTTATTCTTTGTTTGGTCAATTGTTTATACGGCAACAAAACTTATTTTAAAATTTCTTTAAATATATTTTCATATTTTTAGTTAAATAATAAAATAAAAAATAAAAAACAAAATTATGTATACTATAAATTAATTTAAATTTGTATATTTTTTTGTAGTTTTGTTACAATAATAAAAACTTTCTCAACTTTTCTTTTATTATAATTAAATCACCATTAAAAGTGTCATTGCTAACAATATATACTTATTATTAATAAAAAAATCACATTTCTTTCTTACGATCATTTTTTATAACATTGTTTTGAATTTTTATTGTTCTCATTTTACATATTTATTATATACATGTAGATATATATATTTTGATTATGTAGATCATCATTTTGGAAAAAGAAAAAACCCGTTAAACTTAACACCTTTTTAATTTGAATTTTTTTATTTAAATTTTTTTTTTTTTGCAGTGCAATTAAAAAAGTTCCACAAATACTTGTTCCTTTTCACTCCTGATGTATAACTTATTATTATATGAATTTATAAGCTAAGGTAACTTTTAATATATTGATTTTTATTTTAAAATAAGTTCAAAAATTTAAAAACAAGTTACGTATATAATGAACATACATAGTTACTTTTAAAACAAAAATCATCATCACATTTAAATAAAATTTACTTATGCAAATGATTATAGTGAAATTCATACGGTGTGAAACAGTTACATTTTTTATTACATACATTAAAATTAACATAAATTTAAAAATAAAAAATAAAATCATTTTGATAATAATTATAAAAAATTATTGGACAGAACTTACATTTTGTTAATTTTAATTAAATTTTAAGAGTTTTAAATTATATATTTTTAAAAAGTAACACTGTATTATTTTAAAAGAGGCGGAAAAATAAGGAAATTACCTATAACGAAAAAAAAAAAAAAGCAGAGTTACTTTTCAAAAAAATGTGTGTTAAAAAAATATATATATATATATTTATTATAAATTAACTTAATTATTCAAAGTGTGCTTTTAGAATGGACTTAAATTTGTATTTTAACCTTTCGGCTTTCCAGTTTAATTTTTTTTAGCACATTTTCAAAAAAATGTGCTTATTAGTTTCATTCTTTCCATCCCTCCGTATAGGAAAAAAAAAGCTCCATCCATTACGGAGCTGCAGCCTCTCCAACTTTGATAAAGCCCTATTTTTAAATGCGTATATCTAATATTTTTCTCAACATTTTTTCAATCTGAAAAAGTCATTTGACAGGAATATTCTTTATCTTTGTAAATCAATAACAAAATTATAAAAATTATAAAAATAAATTAAAAAAAACTTTTTTAAATTTAGTATTTAAATTTACCGTTATGTGAAACCCAAATTTTACATGATTTCTGTACCTTCCTAACTCTGGGACGGTTTTAGATAACGAGTTGAAATTTTGAGGTAAGAAAGAACTTTAAAAATTAGTATAAGCTTCCTCAGAAAATATTTTTGGACCACCCCCTGTCTATTAGGGCTCAAAAATTTAAAATTTGCTATTTTTTTAAACACTTGTAACTTAGGCACCTTTACACATTTTTCTTCGACAAGACATGAAAATTAAGGCTCCAGTAATATATTTTTATGTGTGTCAACAGTTTTTTTTAGTTTTATAGGGTTCCAGAGTTACAGTCCCTGAAAATTGCAAAAAAATCCTATTTTCACATTTTATCTTATATGAAATTTTCAAATTTTGGTGCAAGTAACAATTCTAAACAGTTTTTATTATCTTTTGGAAATGTGCGCTTTTGAAAACCGCTGATTTTCATTCTGCCTTGTTTCTTATTTACTTTGATCATCTATTCGAGTCACAAATTAGCCAATCAAAAAATTGAGATTCGAAAAATCGGAAAAAATTCAATCAAAATGCTGTTTCTTAACAGACAAAAAGTGGTGTAAAACAGTAACAGTAAGTAAAAATGATGTAAAACAGTAAGTAAAAATATGTATCCATTAAATGTCATTGAATTTTTTTGTAGGAAAAAATATTGGAGAAAATATTCGAACACAAACTGAATGCTGTGGTGTAAAATATACCACAGAGGATCAACGAAAGAATAAATTATTAAGCGCTTTATAATATTATAGTATTTATATACTTTTATAGTACAAAAAATTTATTTTTTTTGTTTATTTTGGTTCCCCGCAGAACATACAATGTGATGAGAAAATAAATCAACCTTTCCTTCCCAAGGATAGTTGCGATACAAGTATTAAATTATAAATAATATTATGTATCTTGTTTACACCATGTTATTGTAATTTAAATTATTAGACTTTGACCTGAGCGGGCTAACCGAATAGAAGGAAAAGAACTTCAAAGTTCTTTTATAGCCCATTATTCATTTTGTTTTTTTTTTTCAGTTTTAAAGTCAATGTCAAAGTTTTACAGTTTTTTGTTTTTACAGTAATTTTTGTATCAAATTATTTTTTTCAATTTATGCATTTTAGATTTTAAGCTATTAATTCATTAGCTGTGGCCTGTGCATTCATCTGTTTTCCAACATTATGCAATTTAAATTCACCAATTTTCAAATCTCTTTATAATTTAAACTTTTCGCTAATTCAAATTTAGGTTCGGTGACAAAATATTAGTGACATTTGTAATGTTGCCTCACACATCCAAAAAATGTATTTTTTATTCTCTATAATAATGGCACAGTATCGCTATGTTAATTTTCAATTTGTATTTTGTATTTATAGATATGATTTTTTATTGTTATTCTGAGTCAAAAAAAAGGATTTTAATAGAGAAAAATAAGCCATTGGAATTAACGACTTTTTCTGTTCAGACATTTAAAATGAAAAGTTGCTTTTAATCAGTTCAAAACATTAACTTTTTAATAATTCCTCGTTATTTTAATTAATTATGAAACTGAGATTTAATTATTTTCGGTACGCTGTTAGATTTTCTATAAAACAAACAAAGGCAGAATGTAAACAACTGGTTTTTAAAGGAATAAATATCCTATAAGAACATAATACAGACCGTTTAGAAAACAAAAAAGGATATGTGCTAAAAAGAGATATTGACCTTACTAATGTGTTCCTTAAATAAAAATGTTTGATTATTAAAACAGTTTTAATGTTAAATGTTTTTGTTTAAACTATGACTGTTCTAGTGATAAAAAAAATATTTCGAAATGTTTTTAAAAAGTTTTTGTTTGGTCAAAAAAAGAGGGTGATTTAGTAAATTAAAAACCCACATCATTATAGAGCAATTATGTTCATTTTATTCCTCTGCAGTATTTTTTAATGATACCCACTTATTATCCAATGTAAAATACTATATGTTGCTCTTTTTCAACTTTTTTATTTCATCTTCTTTTTATTTGAATTTTGGTCTATAAAAAAGACATAATATAAAAAATTTTTTGATTCTTGCCATAATATTTCAAATCATAACATTAATTGTATGGAACGGAATGGTTTACGATGATTCATTAGAATTGTTTTTATTTTTACCATATACATATAAAAATTACTAAAATGTCACCTTTACTGTAGAAATCATATAACGTACAGAGTTCAAGAAAATATGATAAAAATTATATTTTCGTATAATATACATTATATATTATTAGATATTCAGTTTTTTTTATATGCGTTAAAATAATATTTTGTAATAAATATTTTGAGCAAAATATAAAATGAATGGATACACGTGCATAATATAAATAACGGTTATTCATCGTTCAAAAGAAAGATCTTATGCAAAAGATAGATAATTCACAATCTTGTTCAGCACAGCTGGATTAAAAATGAATATCGTCTGCGCTATAGAAAATTGTATCTATTTATTTATTAATATTCATATATAACTATGAGTATTTTTACTGTATATATTTAATTGAATGAATATAAAAAAGATAATAAAATCGTTAAAAAAAATTTAATATTTATAATATTATATGAAAGCTGGCAAATCTAATGTTATGTAAAATTGTTTTTTACCTCTTAATTCTCCTAATCTACTAAAATTTTCAACAAAAAATAAATGAAAATGTCTGAAGAACAAAAATATATAATAATAATTTTTTAATATTTTGATTGTACAAAAATTAACACTAGAAAAGTACAATCTTACCCCTGACGAGTAGATCAAAAATAATTGTCGAAAAATTTCAGATTTATGTCAGATATGAATTCGTTGTAATTTTTAACCCTTTTGAAATTCCTTATTTAGATTTGAATGTCCTGAAAAAATGGGGGACTAATTTAAAAAAAGTACTCATTTTACTGAAGACAACATTTTTCTTTTACATCTGAGTTGAGTTGAAATAGCGGTCAACAATTTTATAAAAATTCATTGAAATTAAAAAGAATGGATTTAAAAGGAACGGTTAATAACTAAAACTAAATCTTTTTTTAAAGTATAGCACTTATGTATATCTATCAAAACAGAAGATATGAACATTTTTTTTTATTTCGTGTTCACCTGTAAAACGATATTGTGATGTGCAGAAAAAAAAATCTTCTTTGCTTGCATCGATGTTAAATTCGAAGAATAAAGACATGTGTTCAATATGATAACATTAAAATCATAGAGAGGGGATTCATTCAATACAATTGATAAGACAAACAAATGTATTAAAGATTTATATCCCACTTATACATTTTTAACTAATTTTTATCGATTAATAATAAAATACTCCTACCCAAAACTATTTAGTAGCCTTTATTGTTATTTATAATTCCCCTATTTGGGATGACAGTACTAAAAGGTCGTAAAACTTTGCCAATATCTTAAATTAAAAAAATTTTTTTTTTTATTTCACTTTTATTGCTCCGCAAATATACATCACCAAACCAGCTGGATTGGATACTATTTATGTCCATAAGAAAATGAACAATGCGTTAATTCTCGGATAATCGTCTTAACTCTAATCGTTTTGATCATTTGTAATTCAGTCTTAACAATTATAGTCTAGGTAGTTATAGGTAGTTTAAGTTTTTTTTTTGGTGTTTTTTTTTTTTTTGTAATGTTTGGGTAACTAACTGTTTAGCTAAGGTTAATCATTTTATTTTTAAGTAGCTTGTCATCTATTTCTAAATTATAAATTAAAACTGAATAAATATTTTTAAGGAATCATATATAGGTATTATAATTGTTTCTTTGAGTTCCAGTCCTTAAGAGGTAGAAATTTGATTTACATCTGGTGTTGTGATTGTGGATTCTTAAACTTTAGCTGGTTATTCACTATTTTAAAAGCAGACTAATACGTAGTTTCGAAAAAAATAAGTGGAAAGGGTATTGAATAAATAAACTTTTGATGTTTTTCAATATTTTTTATGTATAATTTCTTTGTTTAATTTGGGGAATCCAGTTGATTTGGCGAGCCCAAATAAGATTTAAGTAACAAATGTGACAATCGATATATATATTTTGTAAAGAAAATTATTTAAGACCAAAAACTAAGAAATCTTCTTATTATAAACATCTGGATAACTCTAATTTGACATAACTTTTCTTTTCCTAAGGGAGGTGGGAATCTTCCAAAGACACCAAGAATTACCCCTTGGTAGTGTCAGAT
Source organism: Poecilobothrus nobilitatus (assembly GCA_947095535.1). Classification (NCBI taxonomy): domain Eukaryota; kingdom Metazoa; phylum Arthropoda; class Insecta; order Diptera; family Dolichopodidae; genus Poecilobothrus; species Poecilobothrus nobilitatus. The sequence goes on along the minus strand of OX352774.1, from coordinate 259,356,302 downwards.
TCTTACTGACTAAACCCACCTCCCCCTTTAGCCAATATAATGGGATGAAACCCTTACCTGCGAACGCAGTATATTGGCTAGGGAGTAGGGATAGGAAAGGATAGGAAAATGGATACGGAAACATTGAATTGGGAGTGGGACTGTAAGGAAACAATGAATCCGCCTAGTATTATTTTGCTAACAGTGACTAAAGCCGTCACAACAGTTACAACATGTAGGAGTAGTATATAGTAACTACATGAGGTAATTATTGAAGGCAACCCCCCACTGTCACTGTAGCGGCTGTTATTATTGGTATTAATATTCTTATTAATATTATTATTATTTTACTACAGAGTCAGCGCCATCAGTGGATTACAACGTGCAGCAGTATATAACACCTTACTTGCATGATATAACCAAAGGTGGCTCCACTGTAGCAGCTATTATTATTATTATTATTATTAATATTATTATTGTTATTATTACTAATATTAATTATACGATATACATTATTACGATATAAAAGTAGTACATATTTTTTATTTATGACCTGACCGGGGTTTGAACCCAAGACCCTTCGATTGAAAGGTTGGCGACTTAACCACTGCGCCATGAGTCAGATAAGATAATACTATCCGTATTAAGCTTAAATAATTTAAATTTTCGTCAATTTCTAAGTATTCATTATAGCAAAATTATTTTCGATATTAAAAACTTTGTTTTTAAGCAGTTAAATTACTTAACAGTAATTTCTTAATCGTTATTTAATTAAATGATTTTATATTCTAATATATGAATTTTAAAATCAAAACGTCAATATTCTAAGTAACCGTTAATTTGATTTAAAATTTTATTATATATATTGTTATGTTTTACAAAATAACCGTCTTTTTATACATGTATGTATGTATGTATGCTAACAAATTATCATTGATGTTTCCAATTAATTGTAATTAATCGGTTTAATTAATAAAAGCGTGAAAATTTGTAAAATAATAAAAATATTTTTTTTAAAATAAGAAATAAATTAAATAAATTCAAAAGTTACCGTTAATTTGAAAAAAAAAAAAATAAAAAAATTAAATCCATTTAATTTTTAATTGGAAATGTTAAAGGTTAGGTATACACGGTAAAAAACGAAAACTATAAAATAATTAATTAAAGTCATATTTTGATAATCATTTTTATTTTTAACAACTGACCCAATACGAGTATGTGCAATTTGAACCGATTGTTGAAAGTAGTAAAAACTTTAATTTAATATGAAATCTTCGATTCAGATTGTTTTCAAACCATCAATTATTGTAATAATTTAAAAGAAAACATTGAGAAAAATATGGATTACAAATTTGTTAACATCTTCTTCTTATTTAATTAACACAAAAAAAAAAAAAAAATACAAAAAAAAGTTAAAAGTTTATGAGATCATATAATATTGATTACATTTTTTCGATTTTAAATTTTAATTTTTTCTTTCCATTTTTAAAACATGTTAATTAAGATGCTCTGCGACCGGTGTTAACATATTGTGATTTGAAATTTTTTTTTTTTTGTTATTTTTATGATTCGTTGTTTAAAGGTAAATAAAAATTTACACTTTTACAACAAGATAATTTATATTGTTTTTAAAGGAGCAAAAAACAGTAATACAGGTATAAAGAAGTCTAGAATTGCAATTATTTTTGCATCAACTGTTGGAATATTTTCTGTGAGGAAAAATGTGAAGGAAAAGAGACAATTTCTTAAAGAACTTAAAGAAACAGAATCAATTAAAAATAACTGCTTACTGTACTGCTTACTAATGTAGTTCAAATTTCCAGATGGCATAATTCGGCTTATGGAAATTCGTTTGTCGTATAAACATAGCGAATATGGAACCATCTCCTAACTCATGTGCTCCACAGAATTGGCGATGATTACATTTACAATGTGCAAAGATTCAAGATGAATATTAAAAATTTTGTTCACAATAAGTCTACCAATTTGAAATCAATTGTCATTCCCTAACTCAACTTCCTTTCACCAAGCAGTATATGAGTACTTAAGGTTGAATAACCTATTGTTTGGTCGAAAAATGGTGGTGGTGTTTAATAGGTTAAAGTCCCACACACTCTGAGAAGCTCGTGTTGTGCTCGTTTCACTCCTTTATAGTGTCTCTAAAGATAGTGTCTCTTTATAGTGTCTATAGTGTCTCTAGTGAATAAAGTTATGGTGTTAACATGAAATTTAATTGTCTTTTATAAAATTTCAAATTTTCTGTACCTAATTAAGAACCTAGATATGATAAGTAAATTTTGAAGTTGTATATAACAGCCACTTAACCAACCAAATTTTACAGAAGTTATTGCCATTAAAGTTGATCATCTTTTACAAATTTTCAGATGTTTAGCTTAGCGCCAAGATAATATGTCTATTATTGAACCTATTTGAACCTGTTGCACTGCAAACAAACTTTTCAGAATTTATTTCCAAAAAATTTGATCATCTTTTGAAAATTTGAGAAGTCTACCAAGGTATGAGGATATACATTTCGCAGCTATTCGAACTTGTTGCGTTAGACTAATCAAAAATTCCAGAGGATATTGGTATAAAATTTAAATTTCAGAATCCTTGCTTCATTATTTTTGAATTATCATGTGCCCGAACGAACGGATGCACTAATTTAAATTAATTCAGAACTTAACCCTGAAGTGAATGCAATTTTCATTTCCATTTATGTCGTTTCCTTCAAGGTGTCATAAACATAATGGCAAATTTATACACCCTAAGAAGATGTATGAAATGACATATGAACACATGAACATACTTATGAGTATATGACATATGATAAACCTCCACATTTCAACCTTTCGGCTACTGACACTCCATAACGGATGTAGCTATTAATATCAAACGAAGTATAATATTACTAAATGGAACTAAATGATAGATGTCAGGACAGAACGAAGTCAATAAGGACAATAATTTATTAAATTTTTTTTTTTAAAATGTACTAACATGAAGTAAAAGAAAATTTTCAATCTTTTTAAATATTTTTTGTAAAAAAACTAAAAAGTTTTTTTTGTTTTTAAAATAAAAATTGTAAAAAATATTTCTTTTGTTTTTCATTAAAATTATGACCAGTGGGTTGTTATATGTTTTATATGTTTTTTATTGTTATTTCACTGGTTCAAAAAATCCCACCGTTTTTTTTTTTTTTTTTTTTTGCCATTAAAAAAAGATTTTTGTTTTGTAATAAAATTTGGTATTTTAATTGAATAACTGAAAATTAAATTGAAAAATTCTGAATTCAAAATTAGAATTCTCCTTATTTCAATTTAATTAACGAATAATTTGTAGTTAAAAAATAAAATAAATTTTTTGTTTATAATTTAAAATAATTAAATTTGATTTAATTTAATAATAAATTCTTGTACATTTTTTTTTTCTTTAGATTAGCAGGCAGGGAAATTTTAATTTTTTTTAGAAACTTATCTAATAAAATCAAAATTTTTATTACTTTTTCTTTAATAACTTTATTTATAACTTCCTGATGATTTGTCAAAAACTAAATTTCTAAAAAATATTGGTAGATTTATCTATTTTATTTTTACGAGTGAATTTTCTTTCAATTCTAATTAAAAATCAAAAAAAAAAAAAAAACAGAAGTTCAAAACTATAAAAAAAAATACTTTTTGAAAAAAAAAAATGTAAAAATTATTAGTTTCACTCTATTTGTTAGTCCGCCTGTCCGTCTGTTTATAAAACTTGAACATTGTTTTCAACTTCAACTTTTTCATGTATCCCTACCCATTACAGACCTACTGCAGTCCCTCAAAGTTGCAAAAAGTCTTATTTTCAAATTTTTCTATCTTAAGTTCTAATTAATATGTTTGCAATCTGAAAGCGTCAAACGACAGGAATATTTTTAAGCTTAATATAATATTTTTTCAATTTAGTATGTAAATTTACCGTTATGGGGGAAACCTTATTTTGTAAAATTTTATGACAGGAAAAATGTTTGTATTTTTCCCTATTTAAAAGCTATTGGGAGTAAAAAACCAAAATTTTTTTATTTTTAAATTTCTGTAATTTAGACACCTGTCAAAATTTATTGTAACTCATAAGACATCAAAATTTAAGGTAGCCATTAAGAGTTACCTTAACTGAAGAAAGTATCTCTTGATTAAAAATTTTTGAAGCAAGTCACAATTCCGAAACTGATTTTATTCTCTTTCTTAAAATGTGTTCCTTTGAAAACCTTTGATTTTGTATACTGCCTTGTTAATTTTAATATTAAAGAATACATTTTTTTTGTTATTTTGATTTTTGCAGATTTATTGATCTAGATATAAAATTATTTTTAGTACCTATAGTAATTTAGTTACATCAATCAGATATAAATTTATTTCTTAATAAAATTGATTCGAAGTTTTTTTTTTCTTTTAACGTGAATCATGTCAAATAAAATGTTACATAACAGATCACAATAATTTAATATTTTAAATATTGAAAATTTAATACCCAATATTGAATTTGATTGTAAAACTTTAATTATTATTGATAAATTTATTAAAATTTTTTCCTCTTGGTATGGATGGTAAGAATCTTTAAAAGATACTGTACATAATACAGTTATATATGAGCTTTTAACTAAATAAAAATAGCAACCCATTCTTAGAAGAATAAAAACAGTCTGATAGTCTAATATTATCAATTTTGGGTTCACTATTATTGATATAATTATATTTTGAAACGCACATTTTCGTTCATTGCTAATTTAAGGGGCAAATTTCTTTCAATCCTTCTATTGGCCATATTGGCCAGATTGTAGTAGTTTTGATACTTTTACATTTATGTTCTCCCCTAAATAGATCTGTTCCGTTATTCATATTTTTTAAATCTATATTTACACTAAGATTTTCGGGATCCCTATATTTTATTAAATTAATTAAGCAGAAACGAAAAATTAAAAAAAAAAAGTGATAAAATAAAAACACTCTTAAAATATTATAACCATTAATATTTTGTATTAATTGATATTTTTGGTTTTATCTCTAAAGCTATAGCAAAGTTCCTGTAAACTTGATATCTTATATAAAAATTGATGATAAATATTGCTTCGATACAAAATTTAGTAGGGTTTAAAACAAAAAATTGCAACTAAATGACTCAGACTGTTTTTCACATTACAAAAATATGGGTAAAGTTTTGAAAAAATTAATAAGAAAATTACAGTTATGTTTCCAAAAATATTTTTTCTTTTTAGTTCATTCACCTGCGACATAAATGTGACAAGGAAATTACACAGCCTTTCCTTTTCAGGCGTGACTATAAATGTACTATGTAGTAAGCGGGATTATTCTTACAACGTGTTTTGGGATTCGAACCGATACTCCCTAGGTGTTTACAGCGTATTTCATACGCTCTTACCCACTAGGCCACCAAGGTCCCCCCGAAAATATTGAAATTCCGTTACTGAGAAAATAAAAAGCATAATGCTTCAGAAAATAAAGTTATTCGCTTTTAAAACCGATTTGCGTCGAAAAGACCGGTAGTGACTACTGAAGAGAAAAATAAACTATGTAAAAAATAGAAAATTTTTTTTTCTTAAATAATGTAAGGTTGTATGGTTATAAATATTAATGTTTTTCAGCTTTATTTTCAAATTCTTATAGTATATTGGAGCTGAGCTATCAAGACTATTATTTATTAAAAATACGTATGTAGATATAAATGTATCTATATTAAATTAGGTTTTTTTTTTTTTTGCGAGGGTAGGTGGAAATCATCGAAAGACACTATATAGAAGTAGAACGAGTACGAGTCCTGTATGAGAGTGCGGGACTTCAACCCACTAAATACCATTCTCCTTTTTTTGACTAAACAATACACTATGTGACCTTTAGTATACTCATGTATACGCCTGGTCAAGGGAAACAAAGTTTAAGGAATGAATATTGATTTCATAAGGGGAGGCATATTGTGAAGAAAGTTATTAATGTTCATCTTGCATCTTTAGACGTAGTATTATGCTATTATCGCCATATTTTTTTTCTATTGCCCCTATTGGGAACATAGGATATCTACTAGGCATCTCCATCTGACTCTATTCGGAGCAGTTATTTTGATCGAAATTCAATTTTGCGGAAAGTTTTAAAATTATAGCGAAGAATATCTAAAGAACGATGTATATCATGAAATGTATGTAATAGAATGATGGGCTATAATGAGTTCAAGAAATTCTTTACGAGCATTATAAATCACTTTGAAAATCTGTTGTAGAAATTAGCACAATTTGCTTTGAAAAAAAATTATAACGGATTGACGAGTCGGAAGAGATAATTGCATTATTGTAATGACATTTATTTTGAAAAGTTTTATTTGGCAAAGAACAGCCTTATATAAAAATTTCAAACCAATCGGTTAAACAATTTATTAATTTTATATTAAACATATTTCGCGTCTAAAACACTTCACATTATCAAACAACTTATTGAAAATATTTTTATTATATATATCAAAATTAGATGATAATATACTGGAATTTCAAAATTGAACAACTTTCATTTTATAATTTTGTTAAATAAACTTTTTTAATTTAATTGAATTCAAAATGATCGTTATTAAATATTGTAAACATTTTTTAAGTTACCTTATCATAATCATACATAAAAATATTAATTTTATTTTTTTTTTTTGATCGCTCATCTTAAAATTAAATATAATGATTGAAAAGGAGAATGAATAATTGATAATAAAATCAATAATAATACCAATAAAACCATATCTTTATCGAAATAACAATAATTATATAATTTTGTATTTGTTTTTTTTTTTTTTTTTTTTGTTTTATGTTTTTATGGGAAAAAATTTATAATTTGTATATTAAGAAAGAAAAAAAAAAAAAAAAAAAAAAACCAGGAGCAGTAAGTAGCGATATAAGCAACTTAAAAACATTTATAACAAGTTGTTAAAGATTTAACACATATGAAGGTTTGAGAGTACGAATAAGAAATTTTTTTTTTTTTTTTGTTTTTTTTTTTCCTTTTTCCCATCAATTTTTTTTTATTTTTATTTTATGTTCTTTTGACTTTTATTGAATTGTTTTGCCTCTTTGTTTTTTTTTTTTCCTTAATGATTATATGGGTTGTAATAAATGTCAATTTATTATCTGATGATTTAAGATTTTCTTATCTTGAACTTTCCATTAAAGTACAAAATTTTTTCAATTCAATTTTAACATTTTACCACATTACCACATTTTTGGTTAATCAATATTCATCTTGTTTTTTTTTTTTTTTTTTTTTGATTAACAAGAAGAACTTAATAATATTTGAATTGAATATTCTTTTTGCATTCAGAATGGAAGCGAAAATCGAATGGAAGCTAAATTTTTTATGGTCATTTAAAACAGTTTAAAAGTTTATAACTTTATAAGCTGATTATTCGACAAGCAAAATCTATAATATTATAAAATTCTACCACTCAAACCATTATACCAACATTCAAAAATATAAAAGTGATTTAATATTTTCAAAAAAATTATCATTTCATTTAAATTCAACTTTGACAGCTATCAGACTTCGCATTGATTGTAATATAACGAAGTATAAAACGGTTAGAATTCTCCAAAATTGAATTTATACCAAACAACACGATTACCAATAAACTCGATTTTGGGTTGAAAGCAATGCTGTTAAGTAAAAAAAAAAAAATTGTTAAAACATGAGCTTAAATTTTTTACTAACTAAATAATTTGCAATGTGAAAATGAACACTAATGAGTTAATTTTTATTTTTGAAGTTATCCCTTTTTTTTTCTCTCAGATTTATTTAAAACTTGTTACACCTCTTTGGTTCAGTAAAAGAATTTTTTTTTTTTTTTTTTGGTTTGTTTCCTTATAAATTTATGTATCAAAAATCACCAAATAATTTTTAAAAGACAGTTATTAGGTGATTTAACCGAAATTAAGGTACAGTTAATGAATTAATCGATTTTTTGTGATTTTAAAATATGTACTTTATAATAAGAGTATCTTAAATGGAATTTTTAATGGAATATCTTTATTTTTTTTTTTTTTTTTTTGTACCTAATATAATAAACTATTTTTTTGTCGTTAGACTCAAACTATATTAAAAGAAATTAAGTAATTAAGATTTTTATTATTATGATGCTTTAATTGTTGGTTCGTTCGTACTTTTGTTTTATGAGATTTCTTATAGTATTTTTAGTATATTTAAAACAAGGCTTTGCGGTATATTTTGTGATTATTAAACAAACAAAAAAAAAAACAAAAACGAGAGAGAAGAAGATTGTAAGTAAAACTAAATGTACATATTTTTTAAAAAACATACTTGATAAAAAATTCTTGAACTGTAACTACTCTTGCATTAAATTTTGTGATTTTTTTGTTTGAAGAAAATTACCAAATATTAATTAGGAGAAATTTTCTTCAAACCCTATATAATGCTGGAAAGATGTTAAGTATAATATTATTTTTGCAAAGATACCTAAAAGAAATAATTCAATTTATGACCATTTATAGATTTGAAACGGGTGGGGATAAAATAAAATTCTGATAGATCTAAAAAAAAAATGTTTATTATTAAAGATATTTCTTATCCCTCTCAAATATTCAATCGGTTAAAATTTCTTTGCAAAATATTGGTTTCATATAACAGTAAATTTAAGCGTAAATTGCAAAACTTTTTCTTATTTTTGTCTTAATTAAGCAAATATCCTGTAGTTTGACGCTTCCAAATTGAAAAGGTATTTAAAACTTGTAACATTATAATTATAATTATATATGAAAATATAGCTTTTGAGTGCTGTATCGTTATATTGCGCTTTGGCTTGGGACTATAGCCAAAATATTCTATACAAATAAAACAGATTTTTATTAAATCAAACTACCCATAAATTTTAATTTCTTTATGTCAACTGGTCGGAGTAGAAATTTTATAAACAATATACAGTCGATTTGATGCCGAAATTAATAATCATAGAATGTAAACGAACGGTTTTCAAAAACGCACATTTCCAAAAGACAATACAAACTTTTTAGAATTGTTACTTGCACAAAATTTGATAATTTCATGTAAAAAGAAAAAACGTGAACATAGGACTTTTTTTGGAATTTTGAGGGGCTGTAAGTCCGAAACCCTATATAACTAAGAAAAACTTCTACGCAGAGCCCGATATATTTACATCTGAAAATAGGGCTTTTTTACAATTTTGGGGGGCTGTAATTTTGGAACCCTATATAACTCAAAGCAACCATTAACACACATAAAAATATATTACTGGAACTTTAATTTTTTTTTTGTCTTGCCGAAGAAAAATGTGTACAGGTGCCTAAGTAACAGGTGGTTTGAAAATAACAAATTTTCAATTTTTGAGCTCTAATAGCTCATAAACAGAGGCTGGTACAAAAAAAAAATTCTGAGGAAACTTATACTCTATAATACTTATAATTCTAAAAAGTTCTTTCTTGCCTCAAAATTTCAAGCCCCTATCTAAAAGCGTGCCGGAGTTATGAAGGTAGAAAAATTATGCAAAATTGGTTTTAACATAACGGTAAATTTAAATACTAAATTTAAAAAATTGTATAATTTTGATATTGATTTAAAAAGATAAAAAAAATTCATGTCGAATGCCGTTTTCAGATTGAAAAAATGTTAACTAGAACATGAGATATACGTATTTAAACATAGGGCCTTTTCAAAGTTGGAGGGGCTGCAGCTCCCCAATGGATGGGGGCTATATTAAAACGTTGTTCTACAACATTAATTTTTTTATGAGACCTACCCCTGCTTAAAATTTTTTTCTCTATCTTTATCGGTGTAGAAATTTTGTAAACAGACGGATGAACAGACGGACAGATTGGCGGACAGAGTGAAACTAATAGGCACATTTTTTCAAATTTTTTTTGGAAATGTGCTAAAAATGTTAAAAATTTTAGACTATCTTTTAAAACTTACAGTTTTTACAATTAACTTTTCCTGATTTCTAAACATTGTGCAATATTTTGTGAAAGTAGCTTCGATATAATACTTAAACTTTTGTTTTTTTTTTTTTTTCAAATGTTGTTTTAAATTCAATGGTAACGATGATCCCTTCAAGATATTCTGTAATCCGTCGTAAAATCTCAATGTTCTTTAATAAAAAAATTATATAATTCGAAATATTTCATTTTTATTCTTTTCAATTATTTATGTTTCAGTTGCATATATAACTATTAGGAATATATACTGGTATTACCATAATTCTGGTTTTCTAAAATTAAAAAGTCTCTTCTGCTGTATATTATAACTTGAGTTAATAATTACTAGTTATTCTGTATAGTATTAAATATTGTTAACTTTAAATAAGATTTGTATATCGTTTAAACGCTATTTATTTTGCCAAGCATAAATTTATATATTATAATTTAAAGTCTTTGTTTTACTTCTTCAGATTTATTGAGATTTATATTACTTTAGATTGTTACTTATAAAATATAATTTTACATATTATTGAAATTTTTTATGAGTTATTGCTTCAGATTTTTACAAAAAATTATTTCGTTATTGATATTCCAAACTTCCAAAATAATAATTTTAAATATTTAATGAGATCAAAAAAACAAAAAAAAAAAAAATGGAATGAAGAAACAGCTACAAAAAAAAAAACAAGCAGACAATTTAAAAACCATTGCTATATGATTAAAGTATCAATTTTAAAATCGATTTCATGCATAATTTTTCGCATATTAATTAATGAATACCAGACAAAACAAACATTTGTGATCTAATTTTTAAAAATTTCTTTCGAAATCTTAAATGAATAAAAATGAATACCATCTTTGCCATCAATTATGTTGAAAAAAAATTACCAAAAATTTCTTCTCTTAATTATTTATAATATATGGATTTAAATATTTCATATTTACTTTTGATTTAATATAATTGTAGCATTTCCTTAAATATTTCAATATTAATTTATAATTGGACAGTATATAGGTAATAAGGATGTGCGATATATAAGTTTCTCTAAAAAAAAAAAACTTGAATTTTAACTGAAACTGCTTCAATACAAGTGCTAAATAACCACCAATAAAAGAAATTAGTTATCTTAAAGTTGAAATTCAAAGATAATATAAGGTATCGATTAATATTCGATTAAAGTATGTGCTTATGTTATCCGATTAAAGTAAGTGTCAAGTTTGTACTGAGGAAAAATTAATTACCCTCATCGATTATTAAATAGACAAGAGATAGAAACGGTACTAGACGCACCATGCCAATGATTGAGATTAGGAAATAAAAAAAAGGGCTGAAAGAGAGTTAGGTACTTCCAAAGAGGACCTAACCCCTCCGAAATAATGATATTGGGAATAGAACCATTGTACGCTTCTTAAAGAAGATTTACTTCTTCGATATGATTTACCATCACCGTTAATATTGTAACTTGGGAGGAATATTATTCTGATACAGTGGTGGACAAAAACAGTTTTGTCAAAAGTATTCAATTTTTTTTTTAATTTTTATTATTTGATATTCTAAACCCAATATCGGAACTCGGATACATTTTAATTTGATTTACAATAACTTTTAAAGAAGAATTTTTAAAGTTTTCATAATTTGTGTAAAGTTTGTTTTAGAGTTTTATAAATTACAGTTATAATGTGCAATAAAAGCCAATTTTTTTTTTTTTTATTTAAATTAAAATGATTTTAAGACTTTATTTCGAAATTTAATTGAGTGGAAATTATGAGATTCCGTTTTTTTTTTTTTTTTTCAAAATATTTAAAATATTTTAGTGAGAAAATTCCAATTGTGATTTACATAATAAAGTAATAATAGTAAAAATTAAAGTTATTACTTGTAATTGAAGAATATTAATTTTTTTTTGTTTCATTTTTGAAGCCTGTTTTATACATTGATGAGTGGAAAAATTCTTTCTAACTCAAATATTTTTTATTTTGAATTCAATTTTAATTCTTCATTGTGTTTTTGATCCTTCTTTAGTCTTTTCTGGATTTCATTTAGTCTTCTTTGCATATTGAATTTTTTTGTTTTACATTTCAGCACAGGGGTTTTAAGTGAATATGAGATGATTTGAAGCGACATTATAAAAAAAAATCTCATTTATAAATTCAAAGAATTTAAAAAAAGGTGAAAGCTGAACCAACTTATTTAGTTCAAAAATTACAATTTATTGTAAGTTTAAAATAAAACAAATATGTTTTCACTTTCGCTATTATTTTCTTATTCTTTCATTCTTTTTATTTTAATGTTTTGTTAATTATTTTCTTTAAATTTATTTTGAGTCGAATTGTTTTAAATTATTTAATACTTATTAATGCAGAGATTTTTAGCATTTCCTAGTTTTAAGTAAAATAAAAAAAAAAAGAAAATGGTTCATTAGATAAGCTCCATCTGTCAAATTCTGGCTATTTACATATTTTCGTAACGTTTTTTCTCAGAACCTGGAAGGACCTTGTCAGGATTTACTTGCCACGGTTAAAAGTAAAAATAGACAAAATTAATTCTATAGAATACTTTTTATTCACTTTTTTGTTTCCCTTTACAAACATTTGGTTTTATATCCTGCCTTGTTTATGGTGCAATTATTTGTATCAAAGTATATATGCCCCTATATACCAAAAATAGCATCCTCACATACATCCTCTTTCCCCAAGTTCCTTCCTCATCTAACTAAATTTAGAACGATGTCAAAATTTGAACATGTTGAGTGTTTCGTCAAATTGGTATACTAAATGACTGTGATACCAATGAGATGAGAGCAATGAGAGCATGAATTATTCATTCGTTTTGGTAATTGGATCATTTTCTGTGAATCGATAAATTTCAAAGACATATTGTTTCTGAACCAGTTACGCTTTATAGTTAATGTTATTTTCTGCAGGTCTAATATAATATCCTAAATTTTTTATTCTGAAGAGTAACTATATTTGCCTTTACTCCATAATGTTGGGCAGGAATAGTCTTAAGGTTGGATATGAAGAAGATTGTGATTTTTGCGTATTTTTTATCATTATTTGGCATATAAATTTGTGGGGTACCTAAATTTAGTATATGTAATCATAAGTGGTATGATCATTGTAAAAGTGTGTTAAAATTTCAATTCCAAATCTTGCTCAACATTTTACGATATATTTTATTATGTACGTTCTACTTATGTTGTATAGCAGTTGGAACCGAAGGTTTAAAATTTTAATTGTATTTTAATAAAAAAAAAAATTTTTTTAATGCATTTTAAAATTTTTTTAACGAAATAAACAATTTGTATTTTTTGTTGTTTCGCGAACATGATTTTAAACAACAAAAACATGTAAGCCCTTTTAAAGATTATTTAATAAAGCGGCAAACATGAAGAATATTATTATCTCATTTTATTTTTAAAGGAGTTTTTTTTATTTCATCCAGTTTTTTGTGTTTTTTTTTGAGAAAAAAATTAAGTTACAAAAACAAAAAAGTATTTTAAAAGTTTAGTAAAATAATTAGCCAGAAACAAGAAATTCAAATAATTCCATTAAAATACTTGGATGTCAAAATAATATTTAAAAAAAAAAAATGTTAGTAAGAGTGAAACAAAATGAAGAAGCGAAAGTAAATGGAATAAAAATATGTTAAAAAAAATTTTAGTTTTAATTGTATCTTTACAATAATTTTTATCATGTTAAAGAGCAATTTGTATTTTTTTTGTTAATTGTTTGCAACTGAAATAAATAAATTGCATTTTTAAAAAATGTTTCGACGTAAATTTTTTAATATGTTTTGGCACCCTAGAACTCTTAAATAGAAGGCAGTACGGGAAGAGAGGATAATTATTGTGCCAAATTATATAAAATTTCAGTTTAATGCAATGGTAAATTTTAAATTCTAAAGTTGCACAAACATACTTAGATAATATTATATTTTCTTACAAATCCTAAGAAATACATCGCGATCGCGAGAATGTATATCCTATTGTATGATGTTTGAAACATATTATGCAGTACTAACATTCTTGCTATATTAATTTAAGACTGAATTTCTTTCACAAAAAAAAAAAGCCTCTTGGAAATTTCCTTTTTTTTTGTAAGACATTAAATTTTCTGACATTTTGTGTAGGGTTGAAGAAAATTATTTCATGCAATAAATATACCAAACATTTACATTTTAATGGAATATTTTCCAAAAGCTGACAAAACCTTATCAAAATGTTTTAATTTTCAAAGACAATTTTAAAAATTTTAGATGAAACTTACTTTGTCATTTTAAATCACTTCAATTCAATCACTTGGCATTTTTTGCTATTTTACAGCACAAATAGATCTAAAGAGTGAATACGTGTGTGATAATATAATGCAATTTTCAACGATTAGAGAAAGGATTATAAAAGCAAACTCCAATAGGCGCGATAAATATGGAGGAAATACTTCACTTAAAAATCTCAAATTGGAAATAGCATGAATGGAGTATGGTTAATAATCTACAGAGAATTCTAAAATACATAAAATACTTTACGTTAGAAAGCTGAACAATACAACTTTTACCAGTATGTAATGTAAAATTCTATCAATATTTATACGCGCATGAACATGAAAGATACAATAAATATGTCATTACGTTTGTGACACATTAAAGGAATCAAGATAAATGTGGGAAAGTTTAAATTCTCTCTCAGATACGAATTCTGAGTCAATTTATCTAAATGTTAGTGCCTTTTTCTGAACAGCCATCCGTTCGTACGTTAACTATAAAAATATATGGAGCTTAGATCCTAAAATTACTTCCGGAATACTTTTAGATAGGGACTTGAAATTTTTAGGGCAGAAAGAACTTTTAAACCACCCCCTGTTTATTATGGCTCAAAAATTGAAAATTAGCTTTTTCTTAAACACCTATAACTTAGGCACCTCCACATATTTTACTTCGGCAAGATATAAAATTTAAAGCCCCAGTAATATATTTTAACGTGTTAACGGTTTCTTTTAGTTGTATAGGTTTCCAGAATAACAGCCCCTCATTGCAAAAAAGCTCCGTTTCCGGATGTATAAAACTCAGGCTCTGCGTAGTAGTTTTACAATCTAAAGCCGTTAAAAGATCGAAAATTTTGTTATCACTATAAAACAATATCAAAATTATGCAATATTTTGTAATTTACTATTTAAATTTACCGTTATGTGAAAACCAAATTTTGCATGCATAACTCCGGCACACCTTTAGATAGGAACCGGAATAGGAAATTTTGAGACAAGAAAGAACTTTTAAAATTAGTATAAGTTTCCTTAGAAAATTTTTTGCACCACCTCCGGGGGTTTTTTAAAACCTGTTTAAGTTTCAGGCCTGTTTAAGAGGTATTAGAGCTGAAAAATTGAAAAATTGCTATTTTTAGGCACCTGCAATTTAGCACCTGTACAAATTTTTCTTTGACAAGACATAAAAATTAAAGCTCCAGTAATCTTCTTCCGGACTTACAGCCCTTCAAAATTCCAGACAAGTCCAATTTTCACATTTTTTTCTTATTACATGAAATTTTCAAATTTTTGTGCAAGTCACAATAATTCTAAACAGTTTGTGTTGTCTTTTGGAAATGTGCGCTTTTAAAAACTCTTGGTTAACATTCTAACTTGTTTGTTTTTTATGAAGTAAACAAACATTATACTTAAAGTAGTTTGACGAATATGAATTTTAAGAATTCTAAAATTCTGATAAATTTAATACAACAAAGTTGAAATCTAATATAACACAGTCTCTCAGATCAGATCTCATGTATCATTATTATTTAATGAAAAAATTAACTTTAATTTAATTGATCAATAATAAACTAAAGTTAAATAAAAAAAAATAAAAAAAACAAGTTTTAAAAAACAAGACATTTGGTGCAAAAGTTTGCTATGAAATAAATTTTTTGTTTTATTCCATCAACGAACATTAAAATTGATAACGATCAACCCAAGATGTCTTAACATTAATATAAAAACAAAAACAAAAAAGGAAAAATAATAATAAAAAGAACGTTGTAAATCATTATTTATTAACAGTCGTTCATTCAGTCTATCATTCATTAATTACGCATATCCAGTAGATAATATAAAAATATATATAACTATTATGACACTTTAGCAGATCGTGCACGATTTTTTTTTTCTGGTAGCATGGTATAAAACTTAAGTAATAAAATTATTATGATGAGAAAAAGTCTTTTAAATACCAATTTTCATTTAATATGTTGACCGCGTTAAATACAATAATAGTATGGTTTATAGATTTTTTAAAGTTGAACATTTTTTTTTTATTTTATAAATTTTTCAATTTTCATTAACCCTTTCACTACATCTGAATAACCGTGTGATCCAGCTATGTAAAATTGAATTTTTCACGTGATTCAAATCGTACCCAAATGCATCTACACAATTTTACTACATAAAAGCCTTAAAGATATTTAATTAATTTTTTTAACTGTATACTTTTTTATATGCTTTTATTCTATAAGAAATGTGCAGCTACTAATAAAGTGTAATAAAGTGAAGTAGTGTTAAATTGGTAATATTAAAATACTTTTCAAACTCATTATTCATTTTTGGATATATTGCAAAACTTTTATCCGTTTTTTTTTTTTTTTTTGAAGGATAAACTATCTTTAAGTACATCTTAAAGAAATTATTAAATCTTAATAATATCTCAAACAAGAGTTTTATTCCTGTGCGTATATCATATCATATATGAGTCTAAGATTTATAAGATTAACAATAAACCAAAAACACAAATAAACTCCGACAAAAACTGCACTTTTTAGTATACTTACTGACAAATTTCTAAAGTAATTTTGCCTATGGTCACGTAAAAGTTTTCCTTTCTTGATACTAATGTGCATAGATTTTGTTTTGAAAGACGTTTATAACGGAAAGTTGTATTATGGAAAATTGTATTGTAACGGAAATTTATGAAATAGTTTTAGCAAAGCTTATTCAATGTCTTAACAAATGTGGTTAAAAATATATATAGGCTTAAAAAATTTGGTCCTAACCTATAATAAAAATAATGCGGTCTGAACCTATAACAATGGGCTCCCAACTAATTCCTAACGTCATTATAATGTGTAACACATTTTGATTCTATAACCACTGACTCTACGTAAAAATTTGAGATAATGGGCCGAATGCATAAAACAGAGCTTGAACTTAAATCTTATTTTTTCAAACTAAAATTACACTTGAACTCTTAGATTTGTTTGAAAAAGGGAGATTTAAGTTAAGTTTTATACATTCGGCCCAATGAATGAACATATCTCAGAATAGGATATGATAAGATACCTAATGTATTCCTAATTACCTAATTGTAAAAAATTATTATTTTTGTTTAAAGTTAAATTTTGTTGAAATCTGAATTATGTAGCTAAAACGAGTATCTATCGATTAATTACAAACTACATAATATTTTAGATTTTGTTTTTTTTTTTCTGCTATAATATTTTATTGAACTTATGAGTAACATGATAAAAAAACAAAATGTGTGAAGATCATAAACCGTGACTATTAAAACTGATACTTTTTTATAAACATTTTTTTTTTTTTTTTTCTGATGAAATGAACAAATCAGATGTTCATGATGTGTGATGTAAAAATGTCTGTGTGCGATATTATGCTTTACTGATAATAATATTAAGTTTTATATTATAAATAAATTTTCGATTCGTCGATATTTTTTTTCTGTTTTTTTTTTTTTTTATTTTAGTTTTTAAGATTTTCTACTCCCATGCATAATTATGTAAATTTCGTTTAATTGTGCACGGTCGGTTGCTTTTTTATTCAAGATATTCCACATTTTAATGTGATTTCATTTCCACCAGTAGTATAGAATAAATTGTTAAAATTTTTTATACATTTTTTTTTTTATTTTTTATTTAATATTATGATGGGTGTAAACATTTTTAAAAAGATACTACTTAATATATTTTTTTTTTTTTTTACTGTTTAAATAAAATTTTTATTTGTCGCTTAATGATTAGAATAAAAATGTTAAAGAAGATGGGCGGTCGTAATCATTACTTGTTAGATGTTTTTACTTTAAAAAAAATAATCTGATATGAGTTTAGATATTCTTGCTGACTATAGGATGAGGGAAAAATTTTTAGAACTAGACATAATTTTAAGTTCAATTTTGTCTTTGGAATTCATTTCATAGTTATGCTTTAATGAAAGTAATTCAAATAAAATGGTTGAAATAATATAAGTAGGTTTAAATGCTCTGCAGTAAGTTAATTTTCTAACTGTATTTATCTGTAATTTTATGAAGCATTTACCTGAAATAGAGTCGGTAGGTTGAATAATTGTACTGTTTTAAAAATTCGTTTAGTTTACCAGTCCGTATGCTGCGGTATGCAATCCTTGTATATTTCTTTTCTTTGAGCTAATTTTATTCTATTATTGCACATTGACAGTTGACAGATGTTAGTTGATAGTTAATAATATTGACAGTTGATAGTTGGCAGTGACATTGAGAGTAGACAGTTTGTAGACTACTAAAACATCTATATTTGAGAAACTCAAAATTGGTCTACTATTAAATCTCATTTAAAAAAAACTCTTTCGAAATTTACTTTTTCAAAATTTTCTTGTTTTAAAATCTACTTTTTCAAAATTTACTTTTTTCTTTTACATAGATATAAGATTCAAAAAAAAAATTTTTTTCTGACTATAGATATTATACTCTCCAAATTATTACATCTGAGTCTGACACATATTATACCTATATACTCATCCTATGCAAAAATCGTATAACCGTGATTGTATAACAAATACTTAAGTCCTTTCTAATTATTTTTCGTAACATTTCAATAACAAAACATTTAAAACAGCGGGGTATTTTTTTAATTTTTTAATGTATAATAAAAACGCGTATCGAAATTTGATATTCTTTTTCTTGATTTATTTGCTTTGGGCTTTTATTTTTCTTGAAATTTTCTAACATTTGGATGCTTCTTTTGGGATTTCGTTCAGCTAAGGAACAAAAAATTGAAGTGTCTCAAACTGCGATAGAAAAATTACTATAACACTCATTTTTTAACTAATTCTACCGCCCTTGAATTTTTTGTTTCTTATGAAACAAAATGGAGATTTTGTCTTAAAAATGAGGTTTTTGTAGCGAAAAAGTGATTTTGAAAAAATAATGATTTTACATTTGTACGTCCCATCATGAACATAATGATGAATAAAATAAAAATTTTATTGTATTATATAAACGCTTTAGAAGCTGGATACGCATAAGTGTAAAATATAAAACGCGAAATAATAAAAAGAAAATGGCTAAAAACAAAAATTAATTTAATAATTACAAACAAGCAAAAACCTGAAATAATAAATTAAATTAAATGACCTAGATTTGTCTATTTTTTCACTGACTGTATATAATATTACATGTTATATTAGACAACATAGAGACAACATTATAAATATTTGCACCTGGAGTTATTATTTTGCATCTTTCTTATCATATAAATTTTATCTTTATAAATATGCTTTAAGTATTTTAAATATAAAAAAAAAAATAAAAACAAAAAAATTCAAAGCATAACACTATAAAAATATCTCTGCAAATGAATTAATAGTGAAAATGAGAGTTATTTAGAACAAAAAATACTGTAGGCGAATATTAACATTAGATTAATAATATTATATGTTATTAGATCTATTATACAGATACGAAAAGTTTGTTTGTAACAGTAAAATTGCAATAACGAAAAACACAAAAACAAAAAAAAAAAAAACTGTAAAGAATTTTCCTTATAAAATTTATGTAATTTATATATTGTATCAATAAATCTAGAGATATGACTGCAATAATATAATTATATTTTTGTTTCTTGTTGCTATAACAACACAATTAAATTAAAGAAGTAATTATAAGTTAAATGAATTTATGCATTTATCGCGCTCATTACTGTTATCATTAATATTAAAACATAACTGGTTCAAAAAATCTATTAGTTTTTATATCGTGTAGAAGGTCTTATTGTAATTAATGTTTAGGGGCCTCGGTGGTCTAGTGAGTAAGAGCGTATAAAATACACTCTAAACACCGAGGGAGTGTGGGTTCGAATCCCACACACGTCGTAAGAGTTATTCCCCCTTACGACATGTACAGTCACGCCTGAACGGGAAAGGCTGTGTAATTTCCTGTCCATGTTTATGTGGCAGAGAAATACATTAAAAAAAAAAAAAAATTAATGTTTAACAATATGACAATTAATTTCATTTTATAAATGTTTGTTTGAAGAATTAATCTGCTACTGAAGAGATAAAAAAAAAGAGTAATATTTTACCACCATTATCATGAATTCTTATCTCATAATATAATACCATTTGTTTCAGTCATTACTGCTGAGACTAAGAATCACAACTTTCCTCACAAAGGATGTTAACATCATCAAGTGAAAACTCTTTATTTCTTCTGATTTACTCTAACTTTATCTTCATTATTTTTTAATGACTATCAGTTCACTAAACGATAAATTGGATATCGGAAAAATAATATAGACCAAAAGATTACAGAAGCGGTAAAAAGAAACATCAAATTTTGGTAAAATGACTATTTAGATAGAAATAATTTTAGTAAATTTTTCGTAACAGATTTGATAAATTTTAATTATCATTTAAAATCAAGAATTAGTAAATTTTAAATCTATTACTTGAATCTAAAGCGTGAAAGAAATGTTAAAAAAGGTGATTTGTTTTTTTGTTCATCATTGCAATCATAATACAATATATTTTTATATTTGACTTACCATTAATTTCAAGGCGCCATCCGATAAATATACATATCCGATAAATATACATATACGATAAATATATTTATCGTTTTTTTTTTAACTATATCGTAACTCTAGAAAGAGATTCCGTTAAACAAAATTATTCTAGATTTGCCTAATGAGAAGACGAAAATCAGACAATAAAATAATAAGAAAAAGTTGGAAGGTAAATGTACAGGTTCTTTTTGATACAATGAAATGAGTTTCCTTAACCAATTTTAAACCACCTAGGAGTTTCACGCACAGGTACTATTATCTACAAGATTATCTACAAAAAAATGCTAGTACATAATGCTACAATATGTCGACGAATGGTAAAATTAGATTAGCTGAATATATTACGATCTCCAATTAGATGTAGGTCGCAATTTAAATTTTTATCCAGGTAACTTAATAAAGACTGGGGAAGCCAGCCGATATGTGCAAGTTGTACTCAATTTTAAATCGAATATAAGTTTAGGAGAAAAATAAGCCTTACAACAAGAAAAAAATCCAAACAAATAGCAGTTTTCTTCGCTAAAATATGTTTATTCCACAGCCTTTAATTATATTAGCTGCATAAAATATTTAAATTTTTAGACAGTTCAATTGTTTTTCGTTGATAGAGTGATACATTGAAAAAGCATGATTGGTATGAATTGATCTCTTTTGAAAGATATGAGACTTTTTGAATTTTAAAAGTATTTAACTCGATTCTGTTTGTCTTACGTCAATCAGTTACATTTACTATGTTAAGGGTTAACTGAACTAATCATAATGTATCCTGTTAGACTGATTACGATGGAAATGGCATTAGATTTTCTTAAAAGATCGTATCAGAAGATGTCACCAGATTGCTGTTGTCAGTTTAAGTTTTGTTGAATTTGTTTTTATAAAATCCAAACAGATTTTATTATTACACACTATTTGTTTCAAAAACGCAAATATTTATTACTTTATTCTTTACTTAAGTTCAAACTGTGGTTAGAATACAGAAAAATATATCAACTATAGTATTGATAACTAGATCAGTACATAATAAAAAAATTCCTTTATAGTCATAAGAGTTTCAATTATATTCTGATTTGATTATAAGGTTTACGAGTATCTTTTAATTATATTACCTTTGACCCTTACAAATAAATTGTCAATATCAAGGTTCCTTATAAAATTAACGATTAAGTATAGCAAAATTACCTTTTGTTATAAGATATTCTTCAAAATTTTTTTCATTTTATATTACAATCCTTGAAATTTTAAATTTTAAACAAAAAGTTTTGTATTTTCAATTTAATTTACATTGAAAATTTTTTATAATTGTCTAGTAGAAGTCTTTTGTTATTATTATGAAGGCATATTTAAGGTATAAAGTCTATATATGTATAAAATATAAATAAAAAGCCTAGAAAGAGAATCTGAAAGAAAAAAAAAAACCTTATTTAAAAAAAAAATGACCTTGACAGTTATTCGCTATTATTATATAATAAAATAATAATTTTATTTTATTTGTTTTTTTTTTTTTTTTTTTTATTAAATTTAGGTCATTTTTTTATTATTAATAAAAACTAAATATTTTGATACTTAACAAAAAAAAAAACAAAAAAGAGCATAGGTATAAACCGCAAAAAAGATTATTAGTTGTTTTTCAAGCAAATTATAACTATTTTGTTTTTTTAAACCATAACGAAATAAAAAAAAAATGAATGAAACAAGTAAAAAAAAAAAAACTCTTCTTAATGTTTGGTTTATAGTTTTAAAGTGAAACGAATATATTTTAAGCTTGAAATCTGTAAAAAATTGATGCAAAAAAAAAAAAAAAATGGATGTTAAGTTATTTGATTACCTATTTAAAAGTAAAAAATTAAGAAAATTCAAGATATCACGATTGTTGTTTTTATTTCCATTTCTGATACAAAAATTTTGTGCTTTAAACCAAATTTAGATCTATCCTGATAAATTACTAGACTTACAACAAGTATCTATACCATATTTACATATCATTTTTAACACCACTTGGTATTTTAGGAATATCGACAATTTTTCTTTTTCATTTACAGCTAATTCTAATTTCATTCCGTTCAGTGTAATGGTTTAGTATAATGATTAGCCGCTAAACTCACATTGTCATATTGTTAACTTTTTTAAAGAAAATGTTTGTCTAAAAATAATGTTAAATGTAATATCAAATAGTCAATTGTTTCAATGAATAATTTCCATTTATTCCGATTAAAATGCTGTTTCTCGTTAACTAATCTTTTTCTCTACTTCCTTTCAAGAATGGTAGAGCACCCTGCTTAAGTAATGACGTACAGCTACATACTCTGATTAAGTAAACTGAAGTAATTTAGTTTATTTATTATAAGAATTGTTTCTTATTTTTAGTTTACATACTTTACTTCAATTTTAATTAAAAATATGTAATGCATGAAACTTTTACGATCAAGGTATTTGTTTTACTCTTTCTGATGTTGTCACTTACCTGACCGTCCTTGAAAGAATTACTGCGTAGGATTGTCATTAACTTCTTTTTCTTCAAAAAACATTTAAACATTAAATTTGGCTACAAAATTTAAAAATAAAAGTAATACTGATCATATCAGGTTTTTGTTTTTGCTTTCCCAACAGAGATGCGAATCTTTCAAAGCAACCAAGAGTATCCCTTTGGTTGTACCCGATTCTTACTAACTAAACTCTTATCTCACTTCAGTCAATATAATAGAATTAAACCTTTTACTGCTAAAGCAGTATATTGGATGGGAAATAGGATAGAAACTGTTAAGATTAGGATGCGGAAACTTTGAGTTAGAGAGTAAAAATGCCAGGGAACAATTGGAATCTTATATGTATTGTATGTCTTTAGGATATTATTTTATTTCTGCTCAATTATATTTTTTCAACTTTTTGAATTATTTTTATAGAAAATTTTTCAATTAATAAATTTTTGATTGTGTTGATTCAATTTCGAACGATTTTTTATTTTACTGGTATCAGAGAATTTTTTTTCATTCAACAATATTCAATGAAAATATTTCTACGGTAACACTTTTCTTTTCTTTAGATTTGATCTAATTTCAATTTTTTTTACCTATCAAAGATAAAATTGTTAATTTTTCTTTTGTTAGACCTTGAAATAATAAAAAGCCCTAAAGAAAACAACAACAAGAAATAAATTAAAAAATATACCATATAAAAGTTTAGTTCAATTGGATTAATTCTTGTAAATAGACATCATATGGTAACTGTAGGCATTTTATTAAAAACAGAAAAACAAAATAAATAACATTGCCTAACTTGAAATTGTTTCACTTTTACACTTCATTACTTGTAATATTTTGGAATTTTTTCTTCTACCTCCCTTTTTATAAGCAAAACATGGTTATATTTATTATGGTACTATATTCTATTATTTAACTTTCTTGATGATTTCATCAAATTTTTAAGACAACATGTCGATTTTTTTTTTTTATCCATAAAAACTAAACTTTTTTTTTTAATTATGATTTGTTTTGGTAACAGCGCAGCGGTTATTATAAATGATGAGAAATTCGTGCACACGTCTTCATTTAGCGTATAATTTTTAGTTTGTTTTTGTTTTTCTTTTAATATGTTACCGTATTAAGAGAATTATGTTAAAGATGAGATGAAAATTAATACACTTAAAGTTGTAGTATTAACATTAAATAAGCGGGGGGCAAACAAATTAAAATTTTTATGTAACTATAATTCAATTCAATTTTTTTACATATGTTCTTTTTTTTTGTAAAATTTTATGAAGAATTGACAAGGACAAGTTTAAATATTATTTCATTAGGTACTTAATTTAATTTGTATTAAGTTGTATAGATAAAGATTTTATATTAATCAAAAAATACAATGTAGCTGATTTTGTTTCATTTAGTTTTTTTTAAAATTATCTTTGATGTGTTAAAAATTGAATGTAATATTAACACACATATATCTTAATATCCTGACAAAATAAATCTCTGTTAGTTTTACATATTTTCATATCTAATTTCTTTGAATAATTAATTCGAAATTAATTTCTCTCCAGAATGTTACCTTTTTCAATTTTCATTATGGTGTTGTCTTGAAATGTAAGCGATCTTTTATTTCTTGGTTTTATTTTAATATGAATTGATTCCTTATATACAAAGCCAAAATTATCAGGAAATAGAAGTGTCACAAATACAATTCATATTTATTAAATGCATAATAAGTATTCTTAATATTATTCACAATAATTTTAATTTTTTGTTCATTAATTATAAGTTTCTCACTTAAGTCTTTCAATTTTCTTCAAGTTAATATGGCTACAAACATTGTTATTTGTTAATTTTTGTGTCCTTTTTTAAATTGTCACAAAAATTTCATAAATAAACAGCTTTAACATACCTACAGAATTACTCATGGAGTCTTTAGAGATTGATTAAATCAAAGTAAATACAACTAAAGCGTTTAAATTATTTTTACTTTTAAATAAAATCGTGTTGAAGATGGTCTTTAAACACGATATACCTCAGACATTAATGCTGACTGAATATTTAATAGTTCAGTTGGACAAAGATAGTATGACACATTGAAACAAAAAAATTAAAATTAAAAATTTATAATATCTGTTTGAATAATATTATTTATTATATTATTTTTTTTCAATTTGAAGTTCGGAATTATTTTCGAAGTTGAATTTCTAAAGGTTTTAATATTTAGAGAAAATTAGAAAATATTAACATTGATAGTTAATTGCATGAAATGGCTTAAGCCGTAATAATATTTTACTCATCTTACTCTTGAAATGACTATTAATAGATATTATGTTCTTCTTTTTCTTTAACTCAAAGCGTTTGTATTTCGAATATATTTTAATTCCGTTTTCGAATAAATTTTAATTTCCCTAGCGGATTAAAAAAGTTTTACTGTATTTTAACTTTATTTGAAATGAATTTTATAGGAAAGTTTATTAATTTTTATTTTTCTGCTTATAAAATCGTCTGTCTTGCGTATACTTACTTAAAGTAAATAATTTATTAATAAAAGATTTAATTTAACAACAATTATTAACTACATTTTATTATTATTTTTATATTTTATACTTTAATTCTTTTAAATTTATATCTTAAATACTTAAAAACTTAAAAGCAGTAAATGTCATTGTTTAAGAAACAACAAAATATATTATAAAGTAATTATTATAATCATATTTGAAGCAATTAATTAAATTTTTAAAATTTAAAAAAAAAAAAAAGATTATTGTAATAAATATAGAATAAATAAATTTTTAATTGCCAATTTTAATTAATTTTTATATTTTTATTAGTTTATTAAATAAATATTCAATAAATTGATTGATTATTTTTAATATTGATATTTGTTTAGTTACAGATTGTAGAATTTAAAATGAAAATAATTGAGAACATTTTATTTATAAATAATTTGATTCAAATTGAATTCTTTACTGGATACAAACATTGTTGTAATTAATATCTTAAAAATAGCTTTAGTCATAAACTTTGAATTATGTGGTCAAGTCTTTTATTACTAGGTTCGGGAGAAACGATACTAGAGTTTTAAAACAATTAATGGGATGTCCCTTAAATACACAATACAAATTATATATAACAAACTAGCTTTTGCTCTTCTTAAATTATGCTAATTATCTTTTTTGTTTTGCAAAATATTGAAATGTATGTATAATAAGCCAAAATAAGCGATATGTACACACAATAGAAAAACAAAACTTAGATACAGCAAAAAGAGTCAATAAAGTCTAAAATTTACTTACAATACTTTGAAAACAAACTGTAACGTCAAAATATGTTTTGTGACTTGAAGTAAAATATTTGTTTTCTTCGGTGTGTCGTCTAATCATTTTTTCAAGATCATTTAATAATAATTGTTAGCGAAATTTTTAAAATTGCCTCAAAATTGCATCGAGCCATCAAAAATTGCTTGTAAAATTAAATGGAGCCATCAAGAATTACTTAATACAAGATTAGGTTTCTACTATTGTAAAAATGGAAGGTTATGCTAAAACTATGAAAATTTCAATAAAAGGAATATATAAGTATTATCTTCCTTGTAAGATGACTATTTCATCATATAAGACAAAACAAAAAAAAAAATAACTTTTATCCATTAGTAATTCATTGTATTGAGATCTTTATCTTTTCAAGAATAAGTACTTTTATTATTAAATTGAACGATTTTAAGATTTAGTTGATTACATTTTTGCTTAAATTTGCTTTAGTTTAGTTTTTTTTCTTTTTTTTTGTTGTAACTTTGGAGATTTTTGATATGCTAATATTGTTTTTCTTATTTTACAGATATAAAATGTTTTGACTATCATAAAACAATCAGATGACTTGTATTTTATTCAAAAATATTCAACTTGTTGTACTAATCTTTACTTAGTGTAGAAAATCTTTGTAGAACAAGAAAAAATAAAAAACTCTCTGTTACTCTGTCTGACATCTTATAGACGTTCATTTTTTAAATTTTATTTTTTACCTTCGCTAGGTTCGTTATATCAACTTGATTGTATCTATACTTTTTGGTTATTTGATAACAATTGAATTTGGTTTTTATTCGTAAAAACTGAATTGAAAAAATAACGGTGATTATGGGTTAACATAAGATTTAATAAGTTTTGACTTATTTGAGTTATTAACTTAGTAAAAATAAAAGTTTACTTCCGTGTGTACAGATTTTATTTTAGTTAATATCTTCAACCACATTAAGTAGTTTTTATTATTATTTTAGAAATATTCATTTGAATTACATTTTTCGACAGTTTTTTTTTATTTTACTTGGTGAAATTAAAAATTCAGTTCTAGGTTTTTTTAATTCATTTTTTTTTTTTTTTTTGAGATAATCAAGATATTCTCCCCTAGTTCCAAGTCTTCTGTTCAAGTAGCAAAAGTTATTGACAAATTCAATATTATTAATATTCTGATACTCTGGCTTCAAATTAATTCAAATTCAGTGTCAAGAGTAAGGCATTTTTAGGAAACTCGTTTTACTTGCGCGCATGGTTAATCTGAACAGTTAGTAATCAGTTATTTTAAAATGACTTTAACAATTTGTCAATACATATTTCGTGAACTTTTATTTTTTCTGCAAACATTTTGTAACAATCACTTAATTGAAGCTATAAGTTTAAACCATTTTAGTGGGAATATTGGTCGTAATTTTTAAATTTAATAATTAATTTTTATTATTATTATTACTAAATTTATTTTATTGTCAATAGCTTGTATTGTCAAGATTCTTTTTATTACTGTTAAAAACTAGTACACCTTTTTTTTTCCCATTTCTACACTTTTAGTGAAAGTACATTGGAAGCTATTTTTAGTTTTACCTCAAATTTCCAATCGTATAAATGATTTTTAGAAAAAAAAAAAAAAATTAGGGCGAGAAATTTTCATGAGAAATGGAAAATGTTAATACTTTCTAGCACGTACACAAATGTATACACTATATTGATAATTGTGGTTTACTTAAAACAATAAGGAAAGAAAAAACAAGAATAAAGTTAGCACATCCAATCAGTTGAAGATTTAAAGTAAAGTATTTTAAAACAAAATGAAAATATCGGTATTAATAGGACCGTGACAGATGACTTTGGCGTGAGAAGATGAAAAACTGAAATAGAAATAGAAATTTTCCAATTTTTATTGTTTTTTTTTTTCTATTTACCATTCTTAGTCACCATTATAATGTATTAGGTTAACACTAAGCCTTATCCATTAAGAAGTTTCAATTTGGGTTCAGTAATTTTTAATATTTATTTTTTTTTTGTTTTTTTTTAGAAAATTAAACACAAATTTCTTTGTCGAAACTAAAAATAAGCCAACAGAAAATCAATAAAGTGTAAAGGTGCGTATTTTATAAAAAAAAAAAAAAAAAAACTTTTAACCGATTTCTTGTAATAAATGGATAATTTAGACCGTGTGAAATAATTCCTGAATTAACAGGAAAAAATATAGTTTTGATTTTATGGATGAATGATTATGTCTGTCTTCTTTATTACCTACTCATAAAAATTTAAATCTTATTTAAACAAAAAAATTTTTAAACCACCACAATTTTCAATTACGATTTTAAATATCGTAAATCTGTCGAATATCGTAAATATTAAAAAAAGAAAAAAATTTCATAACAGGAAGGAAATTGTAAATTGTAGTTTTGTCAGACAGAAATATTTTTATTTTTATCATATTAATGTTCTATTTTTAATTAATTAAAAAGCTCTAATTTAAATGTTATAAAGTAATAATCAAAATTGTGCAAAATAACTCGTACAAAAAAAAAAAAAAAAAAAAAAAATGAATACATAAATTGAAAATATTTGTGTTATGTCTTAAATTAATTATAAATCAAAATCAATTAATGTTTTAAAATAAATTCAAATTAAAAAAAAATAAAAAAAAATTAAATACAAAAATAACTGAAATTTGACCTTTAATTGTCATAATAAATAGAAATTAAATTCTTCCTGTACTATTATTTTTTTTTTTCGTTAGATTGCTATTTTACTATAATTTAAATCGAATTTTTAAATTTGTTCTTAATAAACCTTGTATAGCAGCAAGGCTAATTGAATTTTTTTAATTAAGGTTCACATTAATATTATATTAATAAAAAGTGCATTAAAAAATGATGTCTAACTAATGCGAATTATATTTTTTGACTTCTGTTTCATTATTTTCATATTGATTTGGACGTTATTTTTTAACAAATAACTTTTAAAATTACAGATTGAGTAACTCTATCCTATTGAGTAACAGATTGAGGTAACTCTATTGAGAATCTATCCTATGATGTATTTTGGTTGAATAAATAAAATCGAGAATTCCTAACTAAGAAGGAAACATTTAAGGTAAGTGTGGGAGAATAAGTAAATAAGAAATAAGAAACGATTGCATACTATAGTCACATTTACAAGCTGCAAGCTGTCTTTAAGAAGTTTTTATTTTTCGTTATAATTATTGACTATATGATCCTTTTTTTTAATTTTTTTTGCTTTTCAAAATATAAATCTTCACCAAAAAATCTTAAGCTTCCGTTAAGTACGATGATAAAGAATGAGAGAAAGAAAGGGAATATAAGAAGGTGAATTTTGAACTTAAATCGTCATATTTTATAGGAGGGGAAATAAATGAAAATGTAAGCAATTTGACAAATTTCTTAAACTTCTGAATACTATATGAAACGGGGAACCGCAGTGGTTGTAACATCTTTTGGTATAGTGTTATTTTCTTAAGTTCAATAGAAATTCTGATGTTTAGACTTTTCATAGAATATATTTTTGTTTAAATTTTTATATTCATTGTTTTAATTATTATTTATTTAATTGATTATACGGATTCTTTTATTTATAATCAAAATTTTTTAATTTATTATATTATTATAAAACTTTTCATTCTTATTTATTTGTTTTTTATTTACCGAATTGTTTTAAATTGATTTATTGTTATATCTATTGACTGTAAATATTTACATTTGAATTTTGTTTTATTATAAGTAGTTGTATTTTAGCTGTGTTGGCATTCTTGTTAATTTTATTATGTTTCTTTATTAAATAAATATAAAATAGGTGAAGGCCATTAAATTCATACTCATAAATGAGTAAATAAATAAGACAAGAACAATAATTAAACAAACAAAGAAAATAATACAGTATAATTATTTTAAAAAGGTAACATTTAAATAAAAATGCACATAATGTTTGAATTCCTACCTAAGATAAAGTGTTAGAAATGGAGGTCCCCTTTTAATAACTCGCAGTGTAATGAAATTTTATTTTTAATTAAGGTTTCAACAGAAATGTATTCAAACCATGGTTAAACCATGGTTAAACCATACAAAGAGGTATTTTATTTATTTATTTATTTATATTAATATTACAAATTATATATAGGTAGGATTGTTTTTTTTGTTTTTAATAAACCTTTAATTTATACCTTTTAATTACACTCTTCAATTTAGCTTAGCTTAGCAAAAAGTTTAGAAAAACAGGATTTTATCTTTATTATACAAACATTTAAATTAATTTGTAATTTTTATGTAGGGTTTTTTTAAGAAATATTGATTTATATAATATTATTTTCTTTAATTTTTTTTATTGCAAAAAAATTAATATTTTATCTTATTTTTTAAAAGAAAAGCAACTTAACAACTTTTTTTTTTTTTAACATGATCATACATTTCTCTTAACCTTAAAAAGTTATCAAAAAACAAAGTTATTTCTGAAATTTTTAATTAATATTTAAAATTATGTACGTATATATTTTTTATTGTTAATCTTAGACATAATTATTTATTTTGTTTTTTAATATTTGTGTTTTAACGTATTCTAGCTAAATAATTAATTTCGTCTTTTTTTTTTTTGCATTGAAAAATATAAAAACAAAAAAAAAACAATACATTATTTCTTCTCATTTTTTTTTTTTTTTAATAAAAAATTCCTAATCCTAATTAACCTATTCTAATCCTAACAAAATTAAACTACCTTACGATTAGCAATTATGATGCATCTAACCACCAAAATAACTCTTTCTAATTTGGGTATCCTTAGTATTGTAGGTATACTCATATCGTATTTAAGATTATCTCCGTTGATGTTAGCCGGATTATAGTCTACTTTTTTACATATAGCAGGTCTATTATAATGATATAGTAGGGGTAGGGGCTTCAGTAGCCTAGTGGGTAGGCGTGTGGCGTATTAACCGAAGGAGTGTGGGTTCGATCTCTGCACAGGTCGTAAGTGTTTTTTCTTTACATACCCCCCTTACGACCAAATATAATGTAAATATATAGTATATAATATAAACAAAATAAATAATATTAGTATATAATTTAATAATAGTATAAAAACCTATAATGGCCTTTAGTAGTCGCTGGTTCAATAATATTGCATTACATTTATGTAAGTAATATTAATATAAATAAATAAATAAATAGTAGGAGGACATGATTCTCGGTTTGTATAGAACCCGTTTTTTATCAAGAAAGATAAAATGCTCAGGGGCAATAAATCCCGTAAGTAAAGTCTTTCTAATGTACTGCTCATTGTCGTATAATATATGTGATATTAAACAATTTTCTGAAGTATTTAATGCTCTTTCATAATAATTTCAACAAGGAATTTAACCAAATAATTAGATAATCCGCAATACAAATGTAAATTAATTATTTAAAACGATATTGCATACTTTTAGGTAAATTCATTTAATTTTAATATTGATTAGTAAGTCAAACTCTAATAATTAACTTTGTCATACATTTTCTTTTAAAAGAAATCCATTATCACGAATTTAATTATAAATTATTTTTTATTAAAATTTTAATAATAAAGTTTTTAATATGTCAATATAGAAATATATATAATTAATTTTATTATTTTTTTTCAATAGTTTTTTTATTTTCTCACACTTAAAAATTGTACAATATTCCATAATTAAAACATAAAAATTTAAAGATATAAAATAATAATTATAATGTAACATTTAATGATCAACTTCAGTAGGATTCTCTTCGGTATAAATATTTCCATTTTTATTTTCATATTTGAAGTTAAACTTTTATTTATTTATTTCATAATATTAACTATATTATTATTTCAAATTTTAAATCTGATTCGGAAAAGACTAGAAAAATCGAAAATAATTTTTTTAATTTTTATAAATAAAATCTCTACGTATACTTAAATTTTCAACTAACTTAATACTATATACTAAATCTACAGCCTTATCTACAGGATCTTTTTATTTTTTTTTTCTACATTTTTTTGCCTTTTTGATTGATGCTTTTCATATATATCTTTTATAACCATCTAGCGATTCTGCTGTATCCAAATTTAGAGGAAAATGTATGCATTTGGCTGTAGATAATTTTTTTGAAGATATGATAAATGATAAGTAGTGGATAATATAGGTACGTTATTTCTGTCATTCTTAATGTAAATTTTTTTAGTTAAGGTTTGGAAAAGCTTTTAGCAGAATGAATAATGTATTAAATGCGTTTAAAATTTATTATATTGATTGTTTGAATAAAATACATTAGCTATTTTGGCTCATTTTGTTTTATAGCTGCTGCATTTTCAAAATGTTTTCTAGTGAGATGAATGATAAACATGACGAATCTTGAGATATTTTCTAGATTATTTTATTATTCATATATTCTAGATATTCTGTTTCAGATTTTCAATATTTTTCAAAGTATGCTCTGAGTTATTTGGAAAGGAAATTAACATGGATATTTGTTAATATTTACTGTTAGTTTTTAAGTTTTAATTAAAATTTTATTCCCTCGTTTAATGTATTAAAACAAATGCTTTCATATTCCTTTTTATTTTGGTTTTAAATATTTTTGCTTTTAATAATAAATAAAACTACTTTCAAAGAATTGTAAATAATAAATAATAAATTATATACCTACCCATTTAGATAAAAAAAAAAAAATAAAAAACTTTTTAAAACCAACCCTAAACGTTTTTTTTACATTAAAGTGAGTGATATTATTTTTTTTTTTTTTTTAAACTAGCTAAGTATAATATTTTATTTATCTGCAATTTCGCAAAAAAATATCTAATAATACTGCAATTAAAAAATATGATAAAAATTTACATTCGTTTGAAAGAGGGGTTGAAACAAGTATATTATATAGAAAATCTAAAGTTTTAAATCACGTTTATTCCTTTTAATATTCATACTTATTTTTAGGTTAAATATTTTATGCTATTTTATGTTCTATGTATACAATGTCATGATTTGTGTATTTTTTGTTGTTGTTGTTTTTTTTTTTTTTAGCTAATATATACATACATAGTGGGCAATCGTGTTTCGCACAAGCTCAAACCACAACAAATTTATGCTTTTATTTTTATGGAAAACGAGTGAAAAAAAAAAAATTCGGGTGTTCCTCTAAATAGTGATCTGGACAAAAAATTTTATGTTTACATTGTGCAAATGAAGGAATTTAATAATACGTAAGTGTTTTTTCTAATTCAAATAAAATTCTTTTTACAAAATTTCGAAAAAAGATAATAAATACTTGTCTAATATATTTTGATTTTTCTTAAGCTTAAAATAATGGAGTTTAAAAACTAATATTAAAGCGTACAGTGTTTCATCTGATGCTCGTCCATTTTTCCTCCAACAATTATTTTGCAATAATTTTTCATTTCACAAAAATTTTTCGATAATAGATTAAACTTCAGTCTTAGTAAACTTCAGGAGAAATAATAAACTTCAAGCTTAATATCTTAGTTGGAACCGGTTTTACTTTTCTTTAGTTTAGTTTACTTAGTTGGCTGGTTTTGCTTTGATATGTCAAAATTTGTCAAATTAGTGGAACTGACTTAAATAATAACAGTTAGTCGATCAATTGTTTTATTTTTGATGTATGAGTGACAATTAAAAAAAACTGGCGATATTTATTGTTTTGCGAAATACCGATATAATATTATTCAATTAATATCTATATAAAGATCATGTCCTTTAAATAAAATATATACTTATTGCAAAAAAATGGGATAGATATTATGTAAAAGGTTAAAAACAATTATATTATGAAATATAAGTTTGAAATTTTAAAAATTCCTTATTTAAAGGAATTTTTATTTAATTTATCATTAAAACTTCAAATTTATAAAATAATTTTTATAGAGTTATGTTTTTTTTTGTTCAATATTTTTTATCACTCGATCGTAAAAAAAAATTTTTCTAATTGGTCGAGTTCGAAATTTCGAAATATCACCCTATCAATTATTAAGAATTCTAATAGAAAAATATATATTTTTTTTTGTCGCCCCAATAAAAACATGTTATGTATTTGGCATGTTGGTGTGTTTGATTTGTTCTTTGCTTGATATAAAAAATCACAATTCGTAACAAAAAAAAAAAAAAAAAGAAAAAAAAATTTGTGTAGTCATTTTAAGTGATGCAACCTTGATTACCGTTATGTTTAATGTAATAACTAAGATGCTGTTACATTTTTTATTATAACTATTTATTCGTTTTTTTCTTTTTTCCTCTCTCTCATATTAAATTTATTAGCAGATTAATAAAATAGATAATGTATAAAGACTGATCCAAAACTGACCACACCCGTCTTTATTTGAACTCGTTCTTTAATTAGATATATGTTTTAAATTAGACAAAGTTACAGATTAAATTAGTAGTAGAAAAAGAAAAAAAAAAAAACTATACACTTATTAGATATAGAAGTATTAAGTGAAGTGAGTGATGTAAATTGAGATTTAATTAAAAAAAAAACAAAAAAAACAAAAAAAAAAGTTATTCATTAGTTTTTAGACGGAAATAAGCACGAGCGAAAAAAAAAATATCTAATTATTAACTCAAACATAAGTGATTTTTTTTTTTTTTTGCTTTATTTTTATTTTTTATAAGCACTCATTTCTAAGTGGTTTTAAATAAAAATCGATACATTAATTGGAAATATTAAAAATTAAAAATAAAAATAATAAAAAGTCTAATAAGGGGGTTTTAAAAAAAAAGAAAAAGTTATTACTTGGGTAGAGTTCTATTGATAATCATATATGTTTAAATTAATATTCTTGTTTTTTTATCAAATCTTTATAACAAAAAAAAAAAAAAAGAACATTTAAAATCCTCAATCTTATATTAATAATTTTTATATTTATTTGTATATTATAATTAAATATTCATTTCACAGAAAATCAGTATTTTTTATTATGTACATAATAATATAATGAGGAAAAAACATAATAATTATATTATTAATTTATTAGTTACTATTTATAATTGAACAATATATACAGTGGCGCTGCAGTCGCTACCATATTAAATATTTTCATTTAAAAAAGAAAACAAATTATTTAATTTTTTTTTTGTATATTTGCAGGGGTTCTGATAAATTTTGTGGTAATTACGTACAGTGCGTAACAATTTTTGATCCTGAAAATAATCTTTGTTAACAAAAATTTAAATAACAATGTTAAATTTAAATAATTTATATCTCAAAAGTTGACAACTCACACACACAAACAACTCAGACACAATAACGTGGCTTGGATTACGACAGACTATTATTAAAATCAAAAATTCTTCTCAAAAGGTTTCATATAAACTTATCCAAAATTTTTTACGACACATATAAGTGGCATCAATCTGTGTATAGAATCCCGTATTACATATATGCAATGCTTACGATATAATAGAAAAATTGGTGCCCCAGGCAATGGTATAGTGGTTTCAGCCGAGTAATGAACGCCTTAATGAAACTATCGGATCCTAAAGCTAAATCAAATATGAATCATATTAATGATTTAGTAATTACCCTACTCTCCTTATAGAAATGGAAAGAATAAGAAATAAAAATCGGGTGCCTGTTACAATGTAGCTCTGTAATCTAAACAATACTGTCAATAAAAAAATACTTGCAAAATTTCACTTAAAATGAAAATTCTTCCACTTAACTTTCTTCTTAAAATCTATACAAAAAAATATGTTTTGAATATTTTTAGCACATTTCCAAAAAAAAGTGGAACAACTTTTTCATGTAGCCCCCTCCATTTCGCAACTACAGCCCCTCAAACTTTGAAAAAGCCCTTTTTGAAACGCGTATATTTCAGGTTCCGCTTAACATTTTTTCAATCTGAAAACGCCATTCGACAGGATTTTTTTAAAATTTATAAATTAGTATCAAAATTGTACAATTTTTTTAAATTTAGTATTTAAATTTACCGTTACATGAAAACCAAATTTTGCATGATTTTTCTACCCTCATAACTCCGGAACGCTTTCAAATAGGGACTTGCAATTTTGAGAGCAGAAAGAACTCTTAGAATTAGTATAAGTTTGCTCAGAAATTTTTTTTGCACCACTCCCTGTTTATGAGGTATTAGGGCTCAAAAATTGAAAATTTGCTATTTTTAAACACCTGTAACTTTTTTCTTCAGCAAAACAAAAAAATTAAAGCTCCAGTGACATATTTTTATGTGGTTTAATGGTTTCTTTTAATTGTATAGGATACCAAAGTTACAGCCCCCCTAAATTACAAAAAAACCTTATTTTCAGGTGTATATATTCCAGGCTATGCGTGGTAGTTTTACAATCTAAAAACCCTAGAAAACCGCAAATTTTCTTACCTCTATAAAACAATATCAAAATTTTGCAACATTTTGTAATTTACTATTTAAATTTACCGTTATGTTAAAACTAAAATTTTGCATGATATTTCTTTTTTCATAACTCCGGCACGCTTTGAGATAGGAACCGGAAATTTTGAGACAAGAAAAAACTTTTAGAATTAATATAAGTTTTTTCAAAAAATTTTTTGGTAGCAGCTTCTGTTTAAGAGTTATTACGCCTCAAAAATTCAAAATTTGCTATTTTTAGACACCTATAACTTAGGCACCTGTAAACATTTTTCTTCGGCAAGACATGAACAGTTTGTATTGTCTTTTGGAAATGTGCGCTTTTAAAAACCGTTGGTTTACATTCTACCTTGTTTAATGTTCATTTTGAATAAGTAGACGGAGGCACACTGTAAAAAAACAAAAAAGAAAATTTTTATTTTTGAATCTTACTGTGATTTCACATTTTGTTTTGTATTTTGTCCTTCTGAATAATGTTTTTCTCATGAAGCTTCAAAATAACTCGATATACAAAATATTAATTTCTTTATTAATTCAATATAAAATATACATATATATTTTTTTAAAGATTATGATATTAATGAAAATATTAAATAGTTCTGATTATTTTAAATATTTTACAATTTATTATTATATTGGGTCATATGATTAAAAAGTAATTTAAAAATTATGATCAATCTTAATAAAAATAAAAAAAATAACTAATAGGTAATCGAAAATGAAAGGTTAAATATTTGATCTTATCCATAAATCATAAAGAAAATTGATTTATTTTGTATTTTTATTATTTTCATCAGATTAAAGATAAAAAAATAAAAAAAAAACTGAAATAATGGAATATATTCATTAAAATAATACATTATGATTTAAATTTATACTTGGATATTGGTATTGTAATCTAAAGAAACACAATAAAATAGCAAATCATGACAATTATTACAACATATTATATATTATGTATATCGTATAATCAAAATTAAATGATAATCAAATATAATATTATAATATTTTTCAAGGTTTTTTTTTTTTTTTTCGAGTTACTATACTTAAACATAAACTTTCAATTCTTAAAAATAAAACATTTTAATATCTTTGACTAATAAAATGATTAATTTAGATAGACTTATAATATGAAAAGTGTGCTTGTTTAAATAAAAAATAAAGAGAAATGAAAATATTATTAATTGATTATAGATTAATTTTAGTAAATGATCAATAAAAGATAGTTTTTTGAGTTAAAATATTGAAGAACAAGTAAATGTAACAGTAAGTCGATGCAACTGACTTATTTATACCCTACACCTAAAAAATTCAAATTAAATTAAAAATCCATAAGTTATTTTAGTTAGGTATTTAATATAAGCTAAAAAAAATAAATGCTTTTACAACCTTTGTACAAAATTTCAGGTTTCTAACTTTATTAAATTCGAAGATATGCTTATAAGGTCTTGGGAAGTGTGTGAAGGTACCCGGACCACCACTCCAATTCATCTCAAATTTTAGGGACATTAACAGGGTAGAACATTCTTATATCAAATTTTAAGTTTATATATTTATTAATTTCGAAGATATGCTTGTTTGGTCTTAGGAGTTGTGTGGCAGATATCCGAATAACCATTCCAATTTATCTCAAATTTTGGACAAATAAGGGTTTCAGGAAACAACACTCTAGTACCAAATTTGAAGTTTCTATCTTTATTAATTTCGAATATATGCTTGTTCGGTTTTGGGAGTTGTATGGGACGCATGGTCCGATTTCGTCCATTTACAATTCCCGCCTTACTTTAGTCATTGTTAACCTACAGTATAAATTTCATCAAGGTAGCATCATTATTTTTTGAGTTATCGTGCGTACGTACGGACGGACGGACATCGCTAAATCGACTCAGGAGGTGATCCTGATTCAGAATATATATACATGTCTATACCTAACTCGCTTCCTTTTGATGGTTACAAACACCATACCAAAGTTAATATAGGGTATATTACTACTTAATGTGTAGGGTATAAAAAGGTTACTATAATGTTAAAGAACGAATAAGCATGTAATTTTAAACAAAGATCGTTTAACTTTTTAAAAATAGCTACATCTGTTATTACATAAAATTTAAAGATGATTTTATAAAATCTTCTTAGATACTTCTTGGATATGTATTGTGTAAACGTATCTTATATTTGAAGATTATATTTGACCTTATTTAACAGCTTTAAAACTTCATGATTTTCTTCCATAACCTCCATAATCCTCCATATTCCTAATTATCCCAAATCCAATTTCCCAAGTAATCCTTCCCTTCTTCCTTTTGCCAAAACTAAACTGTATACATTTTTATCATTATGTATTAAAACATCCATTTTAGAGTTTGGTTTTAAGCGGGTTGGTTTTAGTTTGCTACCGTCCCATTGTCCCTCTTAAAAAAATTAACTTTCTTTATTTTATACAAAAAAACAAACTTCTAATAGTTTACGTAGATCTTCACGAAATTTCTCGATAACCATACCAGCTTTTGACTTTCTTTATACTGTATACATTATATAAAAACAGATTTAAAAGGATTATTGAATTTTAAGATGTTCCATTTAAATTATTTTCACAAAAACAATATCATACAAGACATTTTTGACGATGTCACAATATATCATTACAGAATTGACAATGGCATAAGAAAGGAAAAGCGAATGTGATGTAAAAAATTTGCTAATTTAATTTGCTAATTAAAACAAATAACAAATCAAACGGAGCTGATACAAATAAAATCTTATAACACTTATATTATGTATTTGGATATAAAAAAAAAAAAAAATTTACATATACATGTAGGTACATATACATAATAACAAAAAATATCTATAGATAATAATAGACTAAATCCAAAAATACATATTCTACGTATAAATTCCAATAACACATTTTCTGATTTTACATAATTTGAAATTAACTTAAAATGAAAAAAAGAACAAAAAATATAAAATCCTACACTGGAAAATTCAAAGGTCACGTGGTCAAAAATTAAAATAAAAAAAGAGCAAAAAAAAAAAAACAGAACATACTCAAATATTTTGCAATATGCTACGCTACATCACGTTTTGTTTTTCTTTTTTTTTTTTTGGTTTTTTTTTTTTTTGAGGTATAATTTTTTTTTTCCTTTTTACATTTTTATCAAATGGCAAAACTAAAAAAAAAAATAAAACATAAAAATGTTGTAAATATGTATAAATGTTTATATATAGTTACTATGGGATGTCAATACATAAATGTTCAATTAGATTTACTATTTTAACATATAAATACTAAATGCATAAAAAAATTTACTATCAAATAAATATCAGTCGTGGTAGTAAAACCAAACATCTTAAAAAATTCAGAAACAACGAAATAGCCAAATTCAATCATTTAACCACTGCCAGCTTACATTATAGAAAAAAAAAAAAACATTTTTTCTTTTTTTTTTTTGTCTGTCAATAGGGTGTGGTAACCTATTTTTAACCACTGTTATGCACGAGCATGTTATATTTGCATAATTGCGACTCATATTCTTTTTTTTTTTTTTTCTAATGTTTATGATGATTTAGTGGATTCTTTACGAAGGTTAATTGAAAAATAGTGCATAAAGTATTATTAATTCACAAAATAATTATTTTTTTTTTGTTATGGTTGGCATTAGTTTAAAAAAAAAAAAAATAATTAAATTTCAAAAGAATTTTAATATATTGTAGTAAGAATTTAGTGCAAAAAAAAAAAAAAAATACGTAAAAGTTCTGTCATATAATATTCAGCTTTGTCATAGATTAAGAAACTTAGATTAAGTTGAATTGCAACATCATTTAATTTTTTTTTTTTGTATAAAAATATACAGTGATGTGTAAAATAATAGGTACATTCAAAAGAGCATATAATAATTAATATATTGTATTTCCCATGTCCGCCAATGTTTTTAAAGTATTAATCTTGAACAATATTTTACCCAAAAATGAAAGATGTTAGAGAATATGGAAAATTGTATAAAGATGAGAATTTAAGAGCTTTTCCGAACCATCACACTAAACATCGCACTAAATACTATTTTATCGCACTATTTTTTTATCCGAAAACTCCGAATAGT
The DNA here is from genome assembly GCA_947095535.1 of Poecilobothrus nobilitatus. Classification (NCBI taxonomy): domain Eukaryota; kingdom Metazoa; phylum Arthropoda; class Insecta; order Diptera; family Dolichopodidae; genus Poecilobothrus; species Poecilobothrus nobilitatus. The sequence continues at coordinate 259,315,319 of OX352774.1, read as the reverse complement.
ATACCATAAGTACTGTTCGGAATTAATCGCACTTAAAATTTGATTATCTGTTAAAAATTAGTGTTTTTGAAAACCGCACTATAGATGATGGCACTTGCACTAAAAATAATTATTTTGTGTTTTTATTAAAAGTATAGCGAATATAAAAAATATAAAAATGAATAATAATGCAAGAAATTAAAGAAGAAGGAATTTTATAAACATTATTCTGCGAAATAATATTTCTTTATTATTAAATGATGCGACTTTTGAGAAAAATAATAGAATTGTACGTTTATTTTTGGTTATTTTAATAATTTTAACTAATGTAGAAAATTTATGCCTACTTATGTTATATAATACAGTTTCCATATTTCTTGCTTTCATAACAAATTTAAAAATTAAAATAACAACTGTCAATATTAATGATATGTACATTCAAAATTTACTCCATATTGCCATATAGTGATCGTAAATAATTCTAAATATAGTTAAATATAATGCTAGAATAAAATGCTTCTTTGCACCTGTCAAAATAAATTTGTCATAAAAATGTTATAAAAATATGTATTAAGGTAAGGTTGATTTTACTCCTAAAAATTTTTTAACTGTCATAAATTTGTAATCCTGTAATGATATTTAGTGCGATAATCAAGAATTTTCGGAAAATGCAAGTGCGAAGCGTTAGTGCCAAGTGTGATGGTTCGAAAAGGCCCTAAACATCAAAAAATTATATTTATTAGGTAAGCAAAAAATGTGAGTTTGAGAAAACAGCCAATTAAAAAAGTAATATAAAAGCTTTCGAAATATTGGGGTTATTTTTACATTGAAATTTGTATTTTTTTTTTTTTAATACATAAATGTGGACAGGAAATTACACTGCTTTTCCTGTTCAGGCGTGGCTGTAAATGTCGTAAGGGGGAATAACTCTTACGAAGTGTGTGGGATTCGAACCCACACTCCCTCGGTATTTACAGCGTATTTTATACGCCACTAGGCCACCGAGTCCCCTTTTTTTTAAATATTTTATGTAGAGATATTTAAAAAATTATTTCATTTTTCATTTTTGTATGATTTTACTTTTCTGTAGACAATGCAATTTGACATACAAAATCTCATATTCTATCAGGACAAACCTCATATTCTATACCGGAACTAACACAGACTATCTGGTGCTAAAGGTATACGCTAGAAAAAAAGGCAGATACGTTGTATACAAAATAAAATATTGAATACACAAAGTCTAATTACAGTATTTCGTTACTTTTTAATTGGTAACTTTTTAGTAGTATAGGTAAAATTACCTAGTCAACAATTTTATCTGTGAGTTATAAAAATTACCAAAAAATCTTTTTATAATAAAATTAATTGAAAAATTAAATGATTTCCACCCGATTTCTCTGACCAAACAGAAACGAATACGAAATTTAAATTTAATTTTTTTTAAAAATCTTATTTTTTAATGATCTTATGATTACGAGATTTACTTTTATTTATATAAAGCTTGAGAAATTTCCTTTAGTTTAACGTGTGTTTTGACTATTTGAACATAAGAATTTGTTCGTCTAGTGGTACATCCGTTTTGAATATTTTGAATATCCGACTGCGGTCCGATCTAATAGTCATGAAAATTTTATTGCTTTAATATGTAATTGTATGTAATATGTAAAAAAAACGATATAAACATTTTGAAAATAATAAAATGGACCCATAAAAATTATTGTATTTATCTTCAAAAGTTGTGGAGTGTGTATACGAATATATAAATAAAATAACAATTTTTTTTTTTGTACCCATTATTTTGGACAACAGTGTAATTTTTCTTCCATTCCCAATTAATGATTTAGTTTAGTTTTCGCAAATAATTTTTAATTAATATTCAAAAAGAAAAATAAAACAATTGATTTGGCGATTAAAAGACAATAATAATATGTTATGATGTTAACATCAAATAGGCAATAAAATTTGGTAAATTTGGTTTCATCAATTTAAATGGTATATGTAATAGTGTGGTGACAAATAAATAGCTGAATTTAAAAAAATAAATTTTAAAAGTTAGTTTTTTTTCTGAATGTGACTAAGTATTTTGTTTTTAATTTTTGTACCATTCTTATTATTTTATATACTCGTATGTTATATAGGACCTAATTAATAAAAACAACCGCAGTATTTAAGGATGTGGTAAGAATAAAGTTTTAAAAAGAAATAATTTTAAAAGTGAATGGTTCGATCACACATTTTTGACAACATCTTTAAGAAATAGATCCTTCTGTTTTTGGAATTTTTGAAAATCTTTACATTAATATTGTTATCTATGGATTGATGCATTCATCTTTTCAAATCTGTTACAAACTTCTTAAAATGAACTGTTGTGTATTTTATAGCGGTTTTTTTATTCGGAAAAATTATTGCGTGATTCCGAAACACAAACATATTGTTTTTTTTTTTTTTTTTTGCCAATTTTTAAAGTAAAAAAATTTAAAACTAATCTGGATAAGTAAAACTGCAATTAAAAAAAATTCTACCGTTTATTTTTCCATTATATCTTTGAATAATTAACCACTCCTATGACTTGTAAAAAAGAAAAAAAAAAAATTTAATTACTGAAAAGAATCTAATCAAAAGTTTATATTCTCTTGAAATAAAAAATAACTTTTTTTACCAGTCTTGCTAAGAATTAACTAGGTAAAAAAAAATAAAGTTATTGGACTGCACTAATTTTAGTTCTTTAAGAATACGTTTTTTTTTTTTAAAAACGCATAACTTAATTTGGAAAATAACTAAAAGAAAAACTAGACTAAATTAACTAAGACATATCCTCTACAAACGATAACCAGTTTTTTTTTATTCATATTAAATGAAAGGGAAAACTTGTCAATTTTATAAATTTTTTTTTTTTTTCGTTTATTTTTTTTTTTTTTATTTTGCTTTTAGAAAATGATAAAAAAAATAATGCAAATACATATTAAATTATGTCGTTTGTACTTGATAATTATAGGATTAAATTTAAATTTTATAATCTAGATTCTAGAATATACTATCTAATTTTAAGAATTACAACATTTTACCAAAATTAGCTCTTCGCTACCGTTATTCTGTGTAATTGACAGATAAAATGAAAACCCTGATAGAAGTTTCTTTTGTAAAAAAATAAGATACCAATTTTTTTAAATACATCGATTGAATAAAAAAAAATTATTAAAAAACAACTTAATAACTTAATAAGTTGAATATAAAGTTAAAACATTTATATTCCAATTATTAGAACAAATACACATAATTATAGAACGAATGAAGGTACTTTTTAATTTATTATTGTATATTTTTGGCCGAGTCTTCACTCAAAGTCAATGGAACTGACTTATTCTATAGTGAAACAAGCTACTAAGCATTGGTTCAAATCCAAAGCAAAAATAAACTATCTGCAGATCGCAGGTTCCTTACATACGAAGAATATCTGGAGCGAGACGATCGAAAAAAAAGTCTAGGAAAGCGGCGAAACTAAACACGTCAAATTTCAGATTGTATACCGGTTATCAACACAGCCCATCGGGTGCTATAAAGACACACGTTGGAAAAATAGGCAGATCCGTCACAAGAATATTATATGGGGATTGGAGGAAGGAGACAGAGATGGCATGACACATAATTTACTATTGCCTGACGCTAGAATCTGTTTGCAAGAATGTGTTAAACTTAGTGAGAGAATAATAACACTGCTATCTAATCAATTATAAATATAAAGATTTTGGACAACTTAAATACTAGATATGCATGACTCATTAAGATTTATTCGCGCGTTTATTTGGAAGCACGTAGTTATTTTTTTTTTTTTTTTTGTAATATTATATTAATTTTTTAATCATTTTTTTTAACTACCTGATAAAATGTTTACTTATAACTAAAAAAAATATTTTATATGAGAATCATTACAAATTTTTATGTTCTTTTCTAAAAAAATAAAAAAAAAATGGTGCAAATAAAGTCATTAAAAAAAAATGTTGTCAAGCATGTTTTTTAATGCATTTTACTAAGAAAATTCACATTATGTCTACAAAAGTAAAATTTGGTAAAATTAACCATAAAAACGTATATGTAGGTATTTAAAAAAAACCAGATCTAATTTAAGTTTTAGAAAAAATTAATAGCATAGCTAATACTAAATGGTTTTAACTTACAGTTCAGTTTATTTTATCACAATTATTTTTACTTTTGATTGTTTCTATTCCATAAACTTTTTGTAATAGTTTTAATTAGATATGACTACTGCCCGGGTTGTGCACCTATCCACTTATTTCTATCTACTTATATTTAATTCTAGAAAAATTTATCGTTTACCGATTAATATTATTTAATGGCTTTAAGAGGACTACCATTCATAGGACGTCATGGCTGTATAGTTTATCTGTAGCCCTTATCATCTCTCACTTTAATTTTTTCTTTTTATTTACTTCACTATAATAGCTCCTCGTCCGTAAGTGAACGGAGATCTTTCTTGCTGACTTTTGAAGGCTAGAATATCATATACAATGCAATAACTGTATAAGGCATTTTGTTGGTGACTTTATGTGATTTAAGGGATTTTATACATGTAAATACAAGAGTTTTTCACACACTACCACAGGAGTGCTGTCGTGTTTTAATCCTTTTAGATATGGGCAATTTTTTTTTATATCTTTTATCTTTTTAGTCAGTTTTGTTATTTCATATAAGGAAAATGTTGGTCATTTAATATTTCAATTTTTACTGATTTATTGAATTTTTTTTGGGAATACAGACGTTCATTAAATCTCCTGAAGCTATAGTTTGGTTTTTCAAATTTATTTTTATCTATATCTTTGATTGTCTATTTTATAAAATATGTATGTATTGATTTAATGCAAACGTTAAATATTCTGTTGTTCTTTAACAGTCTTGCAATCCTTTTTTTTTTTAAACTCTTTGTTATTTGATTTTGTACATAAGAGATCAAAACGTGCCGCTGATATCTAATGGATCAGTTTTGAAGATTCATTTCTATTGTAAATTATTTTTAAACCAGTTGTATTGTGAATTTTATATATAGGTATATAAATTTTTTCAGACATATTTTGTTTATTATACTGACGATCAGATTTTCGAGAGAGAGTAGCAAAAAAAAAAAAAAAAAAAAAAAATCACTTCAAATTTAGCAATCACTTTTTTTGTGGTACCGTTTTATAAATAACTGTTTATTTATTTATAATCTTAAGTAATTTTTTTTTTTTTTTTTTTTTATAATATGAAACCACATTAATCCCAATTCATTTTTAATCCAATTTAATTAACGATCAAAGGTATAAACATTGAAGACTTCAATTAATAATTCGTGATTTTAGTGATAACAATGTCGGTTTGTTTTTGAAAATAAGTTAGAGTTTCATTCATTCTATTAAAAAAAAAAACAAAAAAAAAACAAGCCCATGATATTGTTATCGTTTTTTTTTTATTTCTTTACTAAATAATATAAAAAAAAAACGTTTTTTTTTTTTCTTCCTCTGATCTATGTTGTGTTTACGATTATTCGTTTTCGGCGTGTAACCACATTTTTTTTTTTTTTTTTTAATTTTTATCTGTTTAACTGATTTTTTTTTTTTTGTTTTTTTATAGTTACGATTATTCACTTGGTGGTGTTTACCTATATATCGTTAAGAATTTTTTTTTTTTATTTTGTTGCGTCTTTTCTGCTTGTCCATATATTTTTTTTTAATGCGAAAGTTTTATTTTTATTACACACACACTTTACAGATAAAAACAAAAAAAAAAAAAAAAAAAAAACTTGGCAGTTAACCAGTTTTGTCATTTATTGAGCTGCGGTAAATATTCTACGCTATACGCAATTAAATGCAATTCAATAAACTGAACAGCACTAAAGTATATTTTTTAAAGTTAAGTTATAAAAACCTTATTAGTATTGGCGTTTATGGTTTTATTAAATTAAAATAAAAGTAATGATTAAAATAAAGAAAATGACGAAAAAAAAAAAAAAAAGCTATGAAGCTATGAAAGAGAAGATAATTTTTTTTTTTTTTTTGTTCCTCCTTGTTAAACGCACATATAATAAACATTATATACATTGCTTTTATAAAGACAGAAATTTTAATAGAGTTGAATTGTTAACTAGGTCGGTCGACTGCCTCTTAGTGGTGAGTTTTTAAACTAGATTTTTAATATTATATATTGTTATGATAAAAAAAAAAAAAAAAGGATAAAAAACAATTTAAAGTTACATCATAATAATTGCGTAATCATTTTTCTATAGAAAAATTTCTTATATTTAGTAGTATATACATTTATAGAAAATATGTAAAAATATATAAATATACAACAAGGAGTTGATTGATCTTTTCAATTTTGAAATATTAAATGCATTTTTTTTTTTATTAAATAATAAATAAATTTTATTATTTATAATAAGTAAGTTAATTCGCATAATAATTCTTAAAGACCAGTTTTATAGCTTTAATGTTAACAGCAAATTTTTTTTTTTTTTTTTGAATATTTTTTGAAACTGGAGCAACAGTTTTTTGACAAAATATACTAATATTATAAATATGTAAACTTTGCCAATGTTAACATTCCTAATAGATAATCTAAATCTAAATCTAATCTAAAAAATACAACATCAAGAAAATAAATGTATTACGAGAGACAAATTTGGTGCCAAGCTTTAGTGAATTATGAAATTTAATGGTATATGATTTTAATACAATAAATTTTTACACAAAGGACATTACATAGATTGTGATTTATATATATAAAAACAATAAAGTCATTATCCTTAGAGAAATTCTAAATAAATTCTATTTCAAACGAGGTAGTGTGTTTTTTTTTTTTCTTTTTATTCATAAATCACAATCTATGAATATGTTTCTTTGACTAAAAGTAGTTGGGTCTATATGGATGCGATAAGAATGGGAAAATTTTTAGTAATAGGGTGTTGGAAAGTAATAGCATGATGAATCTGTTTAGATCTTAAATTTGTCCAACTTTTAGGATGATAATATAAGTTGCACATTTTTGCAGTTCTGATAACAAACGATTTTGTTTGTTATAAGTAGAGTATTTTCTAGTGATACGTTGGAATTGTTTTAGAAGTACAATATTAGTTTTTAGAATTTTTTTTAGAACAATAGTCATTACCTACAAGATATCTATAAAAACAAAAAAGGGTTCAAATATTCAATTAACGTTATAGGTAACGTGCATAATTTGAAATTCCTCGAATTACTTTGGTACGCGCCATTTGTCTCATTAATGACCTCTTCGATATATGTAACCTTAATAGATATTAATCAGGTTTCAGGAAAATACGATCTGCACCTAAAGAGAAAACAATATTATCATAGCACATCTTGTGTTGCATTGGAATTGTTTGTGAGATCATACCACATGATTTGAATAAGCTGCGTGCCTGCGTTTAGGCTTTCTGATCGATTTATTCCTGGGATCTCAGCGGATTATTATTTGTTTTTCTTAAATATATCTGACAGCATTGAGTTTTTATTTTTTTATTTTTACAAATTAAAATTTATGAGATGGTCAGCTTTTAATATCATATTTTAGGATGTTAAAGATTATGTTGTTTTAATTATAAATGTTTTTTTGTTCCTTGGTATTTAAACTTTACAATGAACTGCATCCACTGTATAAAGAAAGAGATTTTCACAAAGCTTAATTCATAGGATAGTATTATAAATTTTTGAACATAAATAAAATTTTTTTTTCTTTAGTAATATTTCAATCAATTTTATATTAACTTATTTGAAATAATATTAAAATATTTTTTTTTGAAATTTAAATTTCGTATAGATAAAAAATGTAATAGCGTACCTCTAGACCCCTTTTTTTTGTGGATATAATAAACTTTATAGCTTACACCTAAAATAAACTTCCGTCATTTACTTCAAAATCTTAAACTGAAACTCACAATAAACAAGGTAGAATATAAACCAATGGTTTTTAAAAGCGCACATTTCCAAAAGACAATACAAACTGTTTAAAATTGTGACTTGCACAAAAATTTGAAAAATTAAGAAATAAAATTTAAGAAATTTTTTGTAATAAGAAAAATGTGAAAATAGGACTTTTTTGGAATTTTGAGGGGCTGTAAGTCAAAAACCCGATAAATATATTAATGGAAGTTTAATTTTTATATCTTGCTGAAGTAAAATGTGTGTACAGGTGCCTAAGTTAGAGGTATGTTTAAAAATAGCAAATTTCAATTGTTGAGCCCTAATAGCCCATAAACAGGGGGTGGTTCGAAAAATATTTCTGAGCAAACTTATACTAATTCTAAAAGTTCTTTCTATCCTCAAAATTTCAAGTCCTTATTTGAAAGCGTTCCGGAGTTATGAGGGTAGAAAAATCATGGAAAATTTGATTTTCACATAACCGTAAATTTAAATACTAAATTTAAAATAATGGTATAATTTTAATATTAATTTACAAAGCTAAAAAAATGTGCCTGTCGAATAACGTTTCAATATTGAAAAAATGTTAATGAGAGATACGCATTTAAAAATAGGGCTTTTTCAAAGTTTGAGGGGCTGTTTTAGCTCCGTAATGGATGGGGCTACATGAAAAAGTTGTTCCACAAAATTAATTTTTTTATGAGACCTACCCATGGTTTTTTCTTTATCTTTAACGGTGTAGAAGTTTTGTTATCTTTAAGTGGACTGACAGACATAGTTAAATTAATAAGCACATTTTTTCAAAATTTTTTTTGGAAATGTGCTAAAAAGGCAACTTTTAAAAATTAAAATGTTTTTGTTATTACCAATTTCGAAATTCCATTAATTTAAATTCTTAAAAAAATGGTGTTATACCGTTATCAAACAGTTATATTCAGTTAAAACAAAAATATTTTTTAAATTTTGAGTTTCCTTCAGTAAATCCAAAAAATGAAAATATCAAAATCAAATTGCTGAAACCAAAAAGGAATTGAAAAAAATATACATAATTCAAAAATAGATTCATTAAATTTTAAATTTACCCAAGGGACATCACGCGTATATTTCACTACTGAGCAATAGAAAACGAGTTTAAGTCATCTGTAAAAAAAAAATTAAAAAAACAATAATACAAAATAATATGAAAAAATGAAAGAAAACAGAAACTGAATTATATATTTTCAGAAAAAAAAAAAAAAAAAAATTTAAATAGAATCAAGAAGATCACAGTTTTGATGATTGTAAAATTTTCTATATAATATACTAACAGTAGAATAACAGTATTTACGCTTTTTTCTATTTCTTTTTGTTTTTACCATTATTATAATAATTTTTGTTGCACAAAATATCCCTTAAAGCAACCGTACAATAGACATTGCATGCAAAAATTTATAAAAGAATAAAAAAAAAAGAAAATTACTGCATTTGAAAATACATTTTTACATACATACATATATTTATATCCATATTATGTGTGTATATTGATAATATTTTTTTCTTCTCAAATTCAGGACTTAACATTCCATTGAAGGACTGGGCCTCATTTACAAAATCTTTTAAGAGACAATTATTTTTATTTCAGTGAATGTAAATTTTATTATGGAGTTCAGTTGATACACCACTGAGTTTCACTGTATATGGTCGATACAATAACATTAAAGTTTCCAAAGAAAACGATTAAATTAAGAAGATTTGTACTTTTTAATCCCTAAATATTTTTAGTCTACTATACTTTATTATACTCTAGTATATATAGTCTAGTATACCCTTCAAATTTTAAACCATTCAACAGGTTATGAACAAATAAATTTTTAAATTTTAAATTCCTTTAAATAGGTATCGTATAGTAAAACAAAAATTTGTATGCAAATCAAAGAGTTTTATTGAATTTGGCACACTTTACAATTTGTAGTTTGCTAATGTTTTTGTACTTTTGTATTCTGCTTTGATTTAACAAAAAAAAAAAAAAAACAAAAAAAAAAAATATGCATCTTTAGTATTGATCTATATTTTAGTTCTCCGTATAGAAATATTTAAAATCGATGAATGTATTATAGAAAAAAAAAAATAGATGCAATACGATATCATCAAGAATATGGTGGTCATAAAATAAAAGTAACGTTATACCTATGATTTACCTTCTTACATTTTCCAATAAGATGATATTATCCTATTAAAAAAAAAAAATTTTAGAAGTCCATGATTTTTACTTTTCATTTTATGACTTTTTACTATAGCACAGAACCGTATAAAATTAAAATTTATAAGAAAATTATATGCAATTTTTATAAACTGTTATTTTATCCTTAGTTTTATCAAGGAAAAAAAAAAAATATTTATTAGATACAGTATCATCTTGTTATAAGTTTATTTCTAGTACAAAAAAAAAAAAAAAAAGAAAAAAATTGTATCTTAGAATTTTAGGCTATACATAATATAGTTTTTATTGTTATATTATTAAAATTATAGGTTTAAAATTTTAAGTTTTGAAAAAAACGAAAACAGGGCAATAAAAATATATAATGTTTTATTGGCCCTGTTGTTTCTGGGTTGCAAACATGAAAAAACAATTTTTTTTGCGATAAATTATCTAATTATTAATTATTTTGTTGTTGTTGATTTTTTAAAGAAAAATTTCTTTTTTAATCTTAAAAGTTAATCTTAAAAGTTTAATGGTTACAATTAACTAATAATAGTGTTTGTAGATATTTAATAGATAATTTTCATTTACTTTCTTAAAATTTTAATAGACATTTAGTTAAAGTTTTTTAATGATAATAATTGAAAAATTAAATTTTATAAATTAATTTTTGATCGGAATATTGAAAATCTATTAGTTAAAATTAAAATTATTAATAATTGTTATTTATTATAATGTAATGAAAATAATTAACTATATTAAGCCTTTAACTATTTTGAGAAGAACTATTTGTGCCACTCTTAATAAATTTTCAAAATTTTCCGAAAAAAGGAGAATCTCTAGTTTCTTACAATAAACGATAAATATTGGCCACAAGCCATCAATACACTTACAAACCATATAGGTAACATTCTATTAGTATTAGTGCTGTGACGAAATAGACGTGACCTCAATCGAATCTTAAACGATCAATTAAATTTATATTTTTAAAAATGACTGAAATATCAGTAATATAAGAGGGGTTTTAACGGGACACGGTTCGATTGGCAGACATGGACTTTAGACATATATAGCAGACATATTATAAGACTTTTCATATGATTCATATGACTTTTGGAGAAGTTACAAATATAAAGATGGATAGGAATCAATCTAGAAATTTTTGTGTGATGCTATGAATGAAGAAGTTTTTTAGAAAAATTTTTCTTAAGTAACCTTTTTGATATGTGGGGTTGAGGAAGTGGATGGGTTTGATCAATTTAAAACGCTTTATAATAATTTCTCAATGGTTTAATTTGATAAAACTGATTCAGGGTATGATAACCGGCTTAAGTTTACGTCCTACTACCATTTCTACGTACCTACCATGTCTATATTCTATAAGCTATATTCCTAATTAAGAAAATAATCTTTTTAAAAGTATAACAAAGTATTAATCGAAATGTAAATTAATTATTTTCAGAGCATGGTTCTGTCTTTAAAATTATTTACAATTTTCAGTATAAAAAATAAATTATACTTGTATTTTTTAGTAATTTTAAAGATGAAATTCGTGCACACTTGGCCAATTTGTCTATAATTATGACACGCTTAAGTTAAATTTTAAATTTTCTCCATGTTTCATGCAGAAAATTGGACAGAGACACACATTTAAAAATCTAAATTGTTTGTTTAGATTTAAAAATCAAACAATTTTACTAATTTAAAATCTATTTACCAAAATGTTTTAATATCAAACTAAGGAAAAATAACAATTCATTAATCAATATTATATAATTTATCGAAAATTAAATTAATATCAACGAAAAATTTACGTCTTAAACTACTATTCAAAACATTTAACAAAGAAACGAACCAACTGAGAAAAAACTAATTTTAATTTTGACAGTGTTTGTTGATAGCATTGCATAATGTTGTGGTTTTTTTTTTTTTTTTTTTGTCTAGAGTCCAGAAGCTGTTTCTATTTTTATATTTTATTAGTTTTTCTTTTTCTAACTGTGATTTGCATAATATGAACTAAAGTTCAACTTTGTTTTTATTAATCACTATAGATACTCTAAATACGTTTTGCTTTGAACGATTTTTATCAATATTCATTTGTTACAAGTTGTAATCAGATAAAACTAACCATTTTGTAATTTATCAAAATCGCCCAGAAAAATAATAAAAAAAAAAAAAAAAAAACACTTTTTCTTTTTGTGACGCTATCGCATTATTTCAACTATTTTAAAATTTGTAAGCGGAAGTAAAAACAAAAACTGTATACAGTAAATCTAAGGTTTTTAAAGCTGCAATTTTTAAGGATAAAGTCCGTGTACACAGGTTTTAATTGGACTAGTTATGACAATGAAGATTTTCAAAAAGACAATAAAACGAGGAAGAATACAGTTGCCTTTGTCAACTCTTAGATACCCGTACGAACCCGTACGAACCCGTAGTATGTTCACAGCCTGTCACTTTGCTTATTTTTTTAATATTTTAGTATTTTAAAATAATTTGGGTGAATTTTATAATTTCTAGAACTATGGGTTGTACATATATTCAAACTATATGTTTATATGTACATTCTTCAAAAGTAGATTCTAACCTTCCACATAACGATTATCAATCCAAAACTTTATCAAATATTCTATAGTACCATTTAATACTAAGCGGTAAATGTATATTAAATTTACTTAGTACAAAATAATAAATATAATTTTAAATATTATATTATATTAATGCGTACATAGTATATTTATATTGTTATAAGTATATCGCAATACATTCCAATATTCCTTTAAAAACATTTCCATTCATTGAATAATTTCTTATAAGTACAATAAAATTCATATATGTATGTATGTAAATACGGCGCTATATAATATACATCTCTTTATTCTTATCATTCATTCATCAGTGACATATACGATATGTAAATAAACATGATATTATATAAGTATGTATGTATATCAATATCATATAAATAAAAATTGTTCAAGCAACCGTTATGTTGTTTATTTATTTACATTTTTTTGTACTACGCATTATATCCTCAACAATTTCAAATTATCGAGTATCAAAATGCAAAAAATTCGTTAAAGAAATTTGTTAGAAAATTTGAAAAAATCAAGTAACACTTTCGTCAATTATAAAGTAACCCTATATTATTAAAAAAAGTTGTTAACAGAAATAAGAGTATAGTATTGAAGCTTTAATTTTTGTGTATTACTTCAAAAAAATTTTTACAGGTGTTCAAGTTACAGGTGTTTAAAAATAAGAAATTTTCAGTTTTTGACCCCTTACAGCTCCTAATCGGGGAGTGATACAAAAAAAATTTCTGAAATGACTCATACTTATTTTCAAAGATCTAACTTCTGTCAAAATTTCAAGTTTCCAACTTAAACCGTTTAGAAGATAAAAGGGTTAAAGGATTTAGCAAAATTTGAGTTTCACATAACGGTAAATTAAGACACCGTATGCCACAAATATATACTTATTGTGTATATAGTTTTAAAACAAATAAAAGTAGTAATCGTTTGGCGTTTTGAAAATGAAGATATACCTTATACAACTTGTGCTATAACAATTTAAATATAGAGCTTTTTTAAACCTTTGGGGAGCTGTAGCTCCGTAACGGGTGAGGCTACAAAAGAAAGTTATTAAAAATAAAATTAATATTTTTGTGAAATCTATCAGCACTTAAAATTTTATAGCTCTATTTCAAAAAAAATGTCGGGATCTAAAAGTTAGGTGTTCGAGAGCTACCCTAAGTTTTGGTCCAAACTCAACCAATAAAAATAGGGAACCTACAAATTACTCCCAGAATATTTTGTGTAAATTTCAAGATTCTAGCTTTCTTAGTTTTTGAGTTAGCGTGCTGACGGACGGACGGACATGGCTCAAAAGTCTTAGAATTTTTTTCTGATCCGATCCATACCTTTGAAGGTATATCTAGCTCGCTTATTTCGAGGTGTTACAAACGGAGGAGTAATTTTATTATACCCGATCCTATCGTACGGGTATAAACAGTTTAGAATATTGCCGCTTGCATAAAAATTTGTAATTTTTTTTTTTTTTGAAATTTTTAAGTATGCAAAAATCAAGGGACACTTTCTTCAGTTTTAAGGAATCCTTATAATTATAACAAAAGCCTAATTGTCCTTAAAAAGAGGTAGGTGCAAAATATTATTCTGAAGTGATTTACATTAATTGTTATATGGTTAAAATTTCATTCTTCCATCTTAAGTGATATAGAAGTTTTGTAAGCAAAGGGTACAGACGAACAAATGAACACACAAACAGAACATAATAAAACTTATAAAAAGATTTTTGTGTAAAATTTTTTTGTAATGTGCTAAAAACTACAAAATTACAAATAAGGAAATACATTTTACAGCTTCTTTTTTTAAAAAAATAACCGTCTACTAAAAATGATTAGTGTTACATTGTATATTATAAGTTGGAAACGAATTTCTTTAAACCACTAACGAAAAACAGAAAACATAAACGGAATGACCAGGTATCTAAAGGACGAATAATTTTATAAAATTAAAATAACAATAAGATTTGAATGAGGATTTTAGTATTTAGGGACAACCCCAAAAATAAAAATTCTAAGCAATTCGAATTTGAAAAATTATGGTACTTAAACACATCCAACTCTAGCAAGGGAAAGGGATTAGGTGATCCTAAACTAACTTCTTTACGAAGGAAAAACAACTGATTTATGACAGACTTATGTAATTTAAATGAATGGTTACAATTAATGTAAAAAAAAATATAATTTAACTTTCGATTATTATAATACAATTTAATTTATTTTTTATATATTGCACCTTTCCATCATTTTGCCTCTTATTTTAATAACAGCGAAATAACTAATAATTGTTTACAGTTCATTTAACTAATGAAAGTGAAAATAATACATAAAATTTCAATTAATTAAATATCATTTGGCAAAAAAAAAAAAAAACTTTATCTTAATCAATACATTGCATAAAATTATTATAATTTTTTTTTTTTTTTTTTAATTTCCTGTTTTACATCCATTATTGCTTTTCCTTTTCATCACAAATGGAAAATTTATTTAATTTTATTTAATTGGATTACTGAATGGGTGGTAATGTATCTGCAACTTCCCAAAAAAAAAAAAAAACCAAAAAAAGGAAATTAATTTCCCATATCAACTATAGATATCGATCGAATCGATTATAATATTGTTTTAGCCTTTTTTCTTAATATTAATTAATAAATTTTAGAAATAATTGGTTATTGTATAAAAGACTGCAAAAGTTACGTTTTACCCGAATTTATTGTTAAATAATGCCAAGGATTTTATATAATATTATTTTAATAAAAATTATCATTAATTATATTGTTTTCAATAACATAATATTTAACAGTTTAACTTTTGTTTTTTTTTTGTGAATAGGGCCAAGGAAATCTATAAATTCCTTTTCATTAGAACTAATTTTTTAAATGATTTTTTCTTCTCATTACTTTTCTATAACTTCAAATGCTATGTTTTCTTCTCACTTCTACCAGGAGTACCAGGAGTATAAGATCTCACTCCTACCAGGAGTACCAGGAGTATAGGATCTCACTCCTACCAAGAGTATAGTAAGTAATTTATTATTCATATTTGACTAAGCTTCAATTTCTGGAATCATTAATTTCACCAAGTCCTTGAATATTCGGCTGCAGCTATTGTATAAGACTATGAGAGACGTATATATTTCCTTATTTCGGCGCCATCTATTATCTTATACAAGAATTATCTTATTGTTATTTTATAATATATTACGATATTATCTTAATTATAGGATATAGGTAGATATATATATATTTTTATACCCGTACGATAGAATCGGGTATAATAAAATTATTCCTCCGTTTGTAACACCTCGAAATAAGCGAGCTAGATATACCTTCGGATATGGATCGGATCAGAAAAAAATTCTAAGACTTTTGAGCCATGTCCGTCCGTCCGTCCGTCAGCACGCTAACTCAAAAACTAAGAAAGCTCGAATCTTGAAGTTTACACAAAATATTCTGGGAGTAATTTGTAGGTTTCCCATTTTTTTTGGTTGAGTTTGGACCAAGACTTAGGGTAGCTCTCGAACACCTAACTTTTAGATCCCCACATTTTTTTGAAATAGAGCTATGAAATTTTAACCGCTGATAGATCTCACAAAAATATTAATTTTATTTTTAATAACTTTTTCTTCTAGCCCCACCCGTTACGGAGCTACAGCTCCCCAAAGGTTCATAAAAGCTCTATGTTTAAATTGTTATAGCACAAGTTGTATAAAGTACATCTTCATTTTGACGATTACGATTACTACTTTTATTAGCTTTACAAGTATATATACAATAAATATATTTTTGTGGCATACGGTGTCTTAATTTACCGTTATGCGAAACTAAAATTTTGCAAAATCCTTTAACCCTTCTATCTTCTAAACGGTTTAAGTTGGAAACTTGAAATTTTGAAACTTAGATCTTTGAAAATAAGTATGAGCCATTTCAGAAATTTTTTTTGTATTACTCCCCGTTTAGGAGCTGTAAGGGGTCAAAAACTGAAAATTTCCTATTTTTAAACACCTGTAATTTGAACACCTGTTAAAATTTTTTTGAAGTAATACACAAAAATTAAAGCTTCAACATTATACAACTATAGTTAACAACTTTTTTTAATAATATAGGGTTACTTTATAATTGACGAAAGTGTTACTTGATTTTTTCAAATTTTCTAACAAATTTCTTTAACGAATTTTTTGCATTTTGATACTCGATAATTTGAAATTGTTGAGGATATAATGCGTAGTACAAAAAAATGTAAATAAATAAACAACATAACGGTTGCTTGAACAATTTTTATTTATATGATATTGATATACATACATACTTATATAATATCATGTTTATTTACATATCGTATATGTCACTAGTGAATGAATGATAAGAGTAAAGAGATGTATATTAGCGCCGTATTTACATACATATATGTATTTTATTGTACTTATAAGAAATTATTCTATGAATGGAAATGTTTTTAAAGAAATATTGGAATGTATTGCGATATACTTATAACAATATAAATATACTATCTACGCATTAATATAATATAATATTTAAAATTATATTTACTATTTTGTACTAAGTAAATTTAATATACCGCTCAGTAATAAATGGTACTATAGAATATTTGAAAAAGTTTTGGATTGATA
The DNA here is from genome assembly GCA_947095535.1 of Poecilobothrus nobilitatus. Classification (NCBI taxonomy): domain Eukaryota; kingdom Metazoa; phylum Arthropoda; class Insecta; order Diptera; family Dolichopodidae; genus Poecilobothrus; species Poecilobothrus nobilitatus. The sequence goes on along the minus strand of OX352774.1, from coordinate 259,298,019 downwards.
ATCGTTATGTGGAAGGTTAGAATCTGCTTTTGAAGAATGTACAATACAAACATATAGTTTGAATATATGTACAACCCATAGTACTAGAAATTATAAAATTCACCCAAATTATTTTAAAATACTAAAATACTAAAAAAATAATATTGTAAGCAGAGTGACAGGCTGTGAACATACTAACGGTTCGTACGGGTATCTAAGAGTTGACAAAGGCAACTGTATTCTTCCTCGTTTATATTATATTATACTAATTATATATTATAAAAAAAATCTATATTATTTTTTGTTAATCTATATTATGACCCGACGCAGGCAAAGTTTGAACCCGAAACCTTTCGAATTAAATATGGGTGTTTTAACCACTACACCATTAGCAAGCTCTTAAGATGCTATATCAATCTTTCATTAACTTAAAATTAAATCATTTTACGTAATTATTTTTAAATTATAAGAAATGATGCATCATTTGATAGACACGTTACATTTATATAAAATGCTTGACTACATGTTTAAGATTCACTGTTCTTTTAGCTTGAAAAATATTCATAATAAATTAACTTAAAATTTCTAAATAAGGTATGGTTTATATTCTGAGCCAATGTTCAGTCTAGGAAATTCAACCTAAGAGAATCTTTGAAGAGGGGCCTGACAAAAATTTCTATTAATTGAAAATGCTTAACCAGGGAACATTATACAATTTATGAAGGATATAGATGGACTCGCTGTAACTTGATGAAACGCTGTAACTAAGTGAAAAGTGGACTACCTAGCAAAGGAGCACAACAGGTTGCAGAACTGGTTATGGGACCTAGGTGTAAAAGCAGTTAGAAGCTTCTCCTTTCAAAACAAAAATACCAACATGATTCAGTATATATATATTTTTTTTTTTTTTACACTTTGAAACTGTTTGCTGGGAAGGTAGCTGAACAGGGATTTTTCTGTTTAAAACTAGTAATAACCTCTGTTTTGGAAAGTACCGGAAAGATCCGTCAACGATTTTATAAAAAAGGTCCGTTCATACCTTCACATGGACAGAAAAGTTTAAATAAACTTTGTTCTTTTTGTATGAAAATATTAGTGTAGAAATTAACTGAAAATAAGTTGAGAAATTCATTTTAAGAAAGATCGTATCAAGAAAGACATAGGTATTAAGAGAAAGATAAAGAAAAAGCCTTAAAAAGATAGATAGAAAGATATAATCTAGAAAAAAATAATTAAAATAATTTTAAATATTTATTTACTTTAAAGTAGGCAAATCAATATTTTGAAGTTCCATTATTGTTTTCATTAGGAAAAGTTTTTTTTCTCATAATTATTATAGTTTAATAAAAAGTTTTATTATATTAAATTAACTACACCATAATAACAATCATGTCTTTAACTACTCAAACAAAACCCGCTGTTAATACAAAAGCTGTTGAAATGCATTCTTCAATTGAATTTATGATGTCATTTATTAGTCAAGAAGCTAGCGAAAAAGTTGAAGAAATTGAAGTGGTGTCAGAAGAAGAATATAATATTGAAAAAAATAGATTTGTTGAAAAAGAATGTATTAAAATTGCAGAATTATATAAAAGAAAAGAAGAGAATATACAATTTAGTAGAAATATTAAAAATTATAATAAAATGAATAAATCTCGTTTAGGATATTATAAACATCGTGATGCATTATTAAATAATTTAATAGAGGAGGCAACACAAAAACTAATAAATGATGTTGATGATAAAACAAAATATGAAGCAATTTTACAAAAATTAATTTTACAAGGTCTTTTAAAGACACTTGAACATGATGTTATAATACGTTGCATGAAAAAGGATACAAAAGTTATTGAAAAATATTCAAAAAATATTGAAGATGAATATTTTAAATTTACAAATAAAAGAGTTAACATTGAAATTGATAAAAATATTTTTTTAAATTTAGATGATATAGGTGGTGTTGAAATATTAACAAAAAATAATAATATAAAAGTTAAAAATACATTAAAATCAAGACTTGATGCTGTCTTTCATCAATTTTTACCCGAAATACGTTTTTCATTACTTGGACCAAATCCACATCGAAAATATTTTGACTAGTATTATAAAATATAATTTTAAATTATTGAAATATGGATTTGGGGGGGTGGGGGAGGAGAAATTACTTAATATTATTGTTAATTTAAATTATTTTGTTTCGTTTTTTTAAATATTGATATTTAACTTCACTTTTTTGCGTTACTATTTATTAATTTTGTTTCTTTTAATAAAAGTTTTCTTCTTTTTTGGGTTTATTCGTAGCACTTTTATTCTTAACTATGAGGAGCTTAATAGTACTTACCCATTTATTTAGTATCACAACTTTAGGACCAATAACTTAAACAATAAAAACTACATATAACGAACCGGCTAAATTCACATATTTTTGTTTGTAATATAGAGAAATTTCCTAAATAGAGAACCAAAAAAAAAAAAACGTATATCTTACGTTCTTCTCCCGCTCTGTAACAAATTTTTTGTATGAATTAATGAAAAATAATCTTACATTGCACCTTTTTACATAAATATTTTTACTGAAACAAATTTTAAATTTGAATTGATATTTGACATTTAGGTAGGTGACCTTCACGATGCTGCGTGACGGCCTCAATTACCACAAATTTTAAATTTGAATTGATATTTGACATTTAGGTAGGTGACCTTCACGATGCTGTGTGACGGCCTCAATTACCACTAGGTTGCGCCATTTTGATATTTAAGTTATCATAAAAATTAATTTGACATAATATGTATGTACATAATTGTCAATTTTTTTTTGAATGTTGTTGCTAACAAGTTTTCAAAGATTTCATGAATATGTATGTAGATTTTTTAAGATTTTTAAAATATTTTTAAAATTTTTGTGAATAGTTCGCGTAAAATGGAGTAACACTTTTTAAGCAATGGAAAACTGAATTGGTTCGGTATTAAGAGATGTTCGTTAAATAGAAGTTTGTTATATAGGGAGATTATATATGTTTGTTATATAGAGAGATAGAGATTTTTTGTTCTAAAAAGTTTTAGTAATGCTAATGTAGTATAAATTGTTCGTTAAATGGAAATGTTCGCTAAATAGGACGAGTTCCATATTGTAAAAAAAAACTTTTTTTAAATCGCCTTTAAACTGTACTTGAATTTCAATTTTAAACTTACCTAGTATATTGTCAAAAATTTACGATCTAGTCTTTTTCATTATGGAACAGTTTGAAATTTTTATTAAAATTACTAAAAACTAAATAAAAATTACTAAATTATAAAAAATTCCGACATACATATATATCCTTGTAACACTGAAAACTAAAAAGCATCGAGAAATTTTTCGACACACGCTCTGCTTTTTTCTGCGCATCTGAAACTTGCTAAAACAAGATGGAACTTATTACTAAATTGTAAAAAATTTTTTTATGGAGTAAGCATTATAAAAAAAACGTTTGTTTTTACAATATGGAAGTCAAGGATAGCAGGTTCGCTCAAGTTTTTACTGTACTTATATCCTGATGAACATAATTCATGGGTATAATTATTTTGCAATTACATTAGTTGACAAATTAAAGGAGACGAGATAGATATGGAAGAGTGTTATATTCTTGTTCAGGATCTAATAATGAGTCGATTAAGCCATATGACAGCATTTGCGACACAATACTTCGACGACTTCAGCTAATTTTGATTAATTTATCGCAACATGTTCGAATCGAATAGCTATCATTTCTTGGTACTTAAGCTAGACATCTGAAATTATGAGGCATCTGAAATTTGGTAAAAGTTAGGTGTAATCGGAAATGTCGCACTAAAGTAAACTGCATTTGTAGTTTAATCGAAAAAGTAGTTCGATTTAAATATCGTCATTTTTAATATCACACTTCGATTTTTACTTTTGCAGTAAATTCGATTAATTAGTAAGACACAAATCACCTAAATGGAAATGTCATGTTTTGCAATTGCAATTTAGTCAAAAAATGTTTATACATGCACACAATAGATACTGAAAAGTAAATAAAAAATTTTAATAATTAGATTTATTTTTAAATTTTCGAAACATTATAACTTTATGTTGCAGTGATGACTTCTTAGAACACTAGAGCACTGATTTTGTGTAGCTTTTGATAAGCGTTAGGTTGCAATTCGAACCAGTGTTTCAACATGGTAAAAAAGCCAAAGCTCCAGTGTGGAAAAAAGTTCATAGAGAAATAATTAAGCAAAAAATTTCGAATTTCCATTTTCAGTAGATTCAATTTATTTTTATGATTGTGCCTAAAAATAATTTACCAACAATGTCAAATCCCATTTTGATTTTCTAAATTTTATTTCACAACTTTTTATTTTTATGTTTAATCGCGTCAAATAATATTTCTTGCAAAAGTTTAACAGCATTGCGACAAAATCATTTTTATCAAACAACTTGTAGTAGATGATCAAATGCTTTTGCATTTTGTTTTAGTGTGACATTTCCGATTACAGCTGACGAGTGAATGTTATTATAAGTTCATACCTATCCTTTATGGTGTTTATTTGATATTATGGAAATTACCTAAATTACGCAACTATCTGCGAAATTTTTTTTGAAATTGTCTGAGAAATGTTAAATACGAAGGATTTTCTTTAGACAAAAGTGCGATCCGTTAGGGCGAGGTACTTATGGCTGGACACGAACTTTCATTTCAACTAAACTTTTTTTTTTTTTAACTGTATAAAAAGATACTAGTAGCAGTAGATTTTTTGGAACTTTTGGTACTTCAGTGGATATTTTACTAGCAATAGTTAGAAGATCTAATATCAATAGATTTATTTCCAAAAACTTAAAAAAATTCTCTTAGTTTATTTCTTTTTAAAAAAAGATTTAAGCATCCTGGGGCTATTTTTCATTAAATTATTACCAGGAAGAATCGCATGATATTTTGTCATTTTTGTCTTTTCTATTTAACTCTATTTAATATTTAAAGAATTTTTTACAAATTTTAAACTCAAATCATTCATTGAAATTTAAAATTTTTCTCTACCGAACCTCTGGCTTTAAAATTAAATTTACTTTTCATACAAATTGAAATTTCAAAAAACTTCCAAAGCCTTCTTTTCATCTGTTACGTACAATATTTTTGCAAACTTTAAACTGTACCATCGTTACTGGATTGTGTCACATTTTTTAGTTCATTTGTTTAAGATTTGAAAACTAGATATGACTTAAGATATCAAAAAAAAAAAAAAAACATTACACAAGAATTTAAAATAAATTGAAAAAAAAAAAAAAAAATTTTTTTTTGTTTACATGATTTCAAACCCACGCTTATGCAACATATCTAAAATACGATTGCATAAAGAGGAAGAGTCTCCTCTGTTATATTTGCGTTGTATATTTTTTAAATCTTTAAATACACATAATCATATTACAAAAAATAGAATTGTCCGTTTAAAAGTAATTTGATGGTAGAATACCAGGACGTATAAAATCAGATATTATTCCATAACAAATCATATGAACATAGTCCAAGGGTATAATAAATTTGCAATTACGTTTGCCAGACTAGATAGTTACGGTAAAGTTTTTTATTGAACATCGAATTCTGAGTCGATTTAGTTATGTAAGTTCGTTCGTTCACACTTCCGCATGATAACTCAAAAAACAAGCTGTAAGTTTCTTAAATGTTTATCATTTCATTTTCATGTAAATACTATAATTTCACTATTGAAATTGAACAAGTTCGACTGACCGGTTTTAATAGTTGTCATACAACTTCTTTTTAATATAAACATAGTTCTAAGTCTAATTAAGCTAAAATTCTGAAATTGTCACAGTTTAAAATAACGACCTTTGAAAAATGTTGTTCCTCTAAAGCAACAGAATCGGGTAGCAGTCATACAACTTTTTTTTTTTTATATATATGATATCATAACTTGGTATCTTGTGTCTATATAAATGCTGGATATTTAAAATTTTGTCAAAACAGTTAAGTTTTATGCCAATGACATCAGCAAAATTTAGTTAGTTACAGCTACAGCTTCCTGGGGTAGTCAGGTGATCAAGTTTAATGGCAAGAATTTCTGTATTTAACTGGTTTGGCTGGTTTTGCTGAATTTATTCTGACAACTTACCAGTGTCATACCACTACGAAATATGCAATAATATATTTCATTAAGTTAAATATCTTAAATTTTGATTATATGGTAAGATGATATAATATAAATAAAATAAAAATATTAAAGTATGATATTTTTAGTTTTTACGATATTAGTATTAGATCTTTATATTTTTCTTTTTTTTTTTTTGTGAAAACACTATTGTATAAATTACTGATGACTCTGCAAATAACTTTTTTATGCTAGAGAATATTAATTTGAAAGGTGACTCCCAACGAGCGGTCAGGGAGGGGAAACGTTTAAAAAAAAAGGAAGTAGATATTATATTATGACATTTCATATATTTGTGCGAGTATCCTAGAGTTGACTAATTCAACTGTACACTCTTCTGAGTTATACTTATAGCAGATTCAAAAGAGTGGTCAATTAGATTGATTTGGGGATAAAATAAAACGAGAACAAATCAAAAAATATTGAATTGTGTCAAAAATATTTGAAGTTATGCCATTTATAAATCTTGCAACACAATACAATGAAAAACTGCAATAACAAAAGTTAAAAATAAAAATAAAGTTTTGAAATATTTGAATTAACATTTTCCGTATATTTTTAAATTTCAATTAAAAGCATAAAATAATGAAAATAACATAAATTTAATCAAGATCTTAAGATATATGACAATACGATTGATTTAAAATTTTTGACTATGTATGTTATAAAAAAAAATTTCAAATAGGTAATATTTAAAAATTTTGACATTTTTTAAAATTTAAGACATTTAAACATTTTGTAAAAACTTTTAATATACATATTGTACCTACATTGTATTTAATACTACTAATTATATATGTACATAACTTTAATATGCATATTGTAAGAGCAAAACAGTTTTACAATTATTTTCCATTCTATTAAATTTTATACGAACTTCAGTTCTATCTATAATATATCCAACTTTAAATTTTCGAAGACAGATCGAAGACTGTATTTTTGAAAATTTTATGTTTTAGCTTGTGGGACACTTTGCTATTTTTCCCATTATCTAGAATATACAATATTCTATAAATTTCAGATTACCTTTTCAGGTAACATAAAATGTGCAATAATATAAGATAATTATTTACTTCATATGTGTGGACAAAATTTGTGGTCATTATAATTAATTTCGCAATACTTCTTGTTAAATTCACGTTTGCAAGCTGAAGTCCTTTTTACTTAGAATCGTTTTGCAAAACCCCTCATTTAATTAAATAGGTGTTTGATAACACATTATTTTTGTATGGGAAATGTACCATTTGCTACATTGTTTTCTTCTAACGGCCATATACCTCACGAAAATCTTTAATTCAACATCTCAAAACTGTTACTTTAAGAATTTAAAAAAGTTTCTTTAAGTTTATATAAATCATATTTATAATTTTTTAGTATTGATTTAATCTACACATCCTAAAATCAAAAGAAAATAAATAAATTTAAAATATATAAAAGTTTTTATGTAACAAATAAAATTACATCAGAATAAATACATCGGACACATGTATTTACAGAGCATACTTTTAGGAACGATAGAATAAATTACTGGTATAATACAACATATATTTTTTGCAAAAGAATAAAAGACTTATTCTTATTCTAAATATTTTTTTTGTGATATCAGAACACAAAACGTTATACTGGGCAATCACACTAAAAAAAATATTGTCAATTATAATGTCAATCTTTATCCATTTAGATGTAAACACCACTCAGTCACCACTCAAATTGTATATTAATTCAAATTGTTGTTAATGAATTTCCAATATAATGTTGACAATATGTCATTTAGTGTACCAGCAGCGTAATTAACAAAACTACTGTTTTATAACTACTACTCCCTAGCCAATATAAGGGTAAGGGTAAGGATTTCATCCCATTATATTGGCTAAAGGGGGAGGTGGGTTTAGTAAGAATCTGACACTACTAAGGGGGATATTCTTGTTGTCTTTGGAAAATTCCCACCTCCCTTAGGAAAAAAAAAAAAAAACTATATGCATTTAAGTGAATTAAATGTGATTGTTAATAATTAGCTAAAAACTGTAGTACCTTCAATTCATGTTAAACTATAAATACTATTCTCATATAAAAATGCGAAAGAAACAGATTTTTTTTTTTGTTGAAAACGAAAAATATAAATTTAAAAAGAAAGAATTGAAAAACTACAAATCTTAAGATAGAAGAGGATCTGAAAAAATATTACTCAATAAGTTCTATTTAAGCCAGAAAGTTTTTTTTATTTCATTAAAAAAAAATTGATAAATAAATAATAACATAATGTCCATATACCCATATAATGTTAATTTATTTGAAATTTAAATTTAATGAACTATTAAAATTATTTTTAACTAAAACGAGGAAGAATACAGTTGACTTTGTCAACTCTTAGATACCCGTACGAACCGTTAGTATGTTCACAGCCTGTCACTTTGCTTACAATATTATTTTTTTAATATTTTAGTATTGTAAAATAATTTGGGTGAATTTTATAATTTCTAGAATTATGGGTTGTACATATATTCAAACTATATGTTTATACATTCTTCAAAAGCAGATTTTAACCTTCCACATAACGATTATCAATCCAAAACTTTTTCAAATATTCTATAGTACCATTTAATACTAAGCGGTAAATGTATATTAAATTTACTTAGTACAAAATAGTAATCATAATTTTAAATATTATATTATATTATATTTAAATATTCCATTGACAGAATAATTTCTTATAACTACAATAAAATACATATATGTATGTAAATACGGCGCTATATAATATATATCTATACTCTTATCATTCATTCACTAGTAACATATACGATATGTAAATGAACATGATATTATATAAGTATGTATATATATCAATATCATATAAATAATAATAAAAATTCTTCAAGCAACCGTTATGTTGTTTATTTAATTATATTTTTTTCTACTACGCATTATATATCCTCAACAATTTCAAATTATCGAGTAAAACAAAATGGAAAAAATTCGTTAAAGAAATTTGTTAGAATTTGTTAGAATTTGTTTGAAAAAACCAAGTAACACTTTCGTCAATTATAAAGTAACCCTATATTATTAAAAAAAGTTGTTAACAGAAATAAGAGTATAATATTAAAGCTTTAATTTTTGTGTATTACTTCAAAAAAATTTTAACAGGTGTTCAAGTTACAGGTGTTTAAAAATAAGAAATTTTCAGTTTTTGACCCCTTACAGCTCCTAAACGGGGAGTGATAAAAAAAAAATTTCTGAAATGACTCATACTAATTTTCAAAGATCTAACTTCTGTCAAAATTTCAAGTTTCCAACTTAAACCGTTTAGAAGATAGAAGGGTTATAGGATTTTGCAAAATTTGAGTTTCGCATAACGGTAAATTAAGACACCGTATGCCACAAATATATATTTATTGTATATATACTTTTAAAGCTAATGAAAGTAGTAATCGTTTGGCGTTTTCAAAATGAAGATATACCTTATACAACTTGTGTTATAACAATTTAAATATAGAGCTTTTTTAAACCTTTGGGGAGCTGTAGCTCCGTAACGGGTGAGGCTGCAAAAGAAAGTTATTAAAAATAAAATTAATATTTTTGTGAAATCTATCAGCACTTAAAATTTTATAGCTCTATTTCAAAAAAAATGTCGGGATCTAAAAGTTAGGTGTTCGAGAGCTACCCTAAGGCTTGGTCCAAACTCAACCAAAAAAAATAGGGAACCTACAAATTACTCCCAGAATATTTTGTGTAAATTTCAAGATTCTAGCTTTCTTAGTTTTTGAGTTAGCGTGCTGACGGACGGACATGGCTCAAAAGTCTTAGAATTTTTTTCTGATCCGATCCATACCTTTGAAGGTATATCTAGCTCGCTTATTTCGAGGTGTTACAAACGGAGGAGTAATTTTATTATACCCGATCCTATCGTACGGGTATAAAAATATTATTATTGCCATTGGTCAATATTTAAATAATAACTAATAACTGTTTAATTAGTAATTTATTTCATATGATATTATAATAAAATTAAATAATATGCATAATGAGTAATGTATGATATCCGAAAAAAACAAAAAAATTCGAAACAGAAAATCTATAAAATAAATTTTTTTTCGAAAAATATTGAAATTTTTAAAAATTTCAAATTAAAAAAAAAAACTAAATAACATGTCCTTGGCATCACCGTATTGTATTTTAGATTTCATATATGGTATCATTTTATTTTTGGAACGCCCAGTAAATTTACCAAAATTTTATGCAAACCTTTTTCTTTTATCTTTACAAAAATATAAAAGAGTATAATTTACGAAAAATTCGAACGGAATATATGAATTTCGGCGAAAACTTTCGTGGTTTTCGAAAATTTCAGGAGAAAGCAAATAAATTCTATTCTTGTTTTATAATGTTCAATAAATAGTAAAGATTTTTCCAATAATTATATTATAAAGAATTTTGTTTTTTGAAACACCCTGTACCTAATTTTTTAAAAAAATTGAAATGTTTTAATTTATTTATAGATTTTGTCTCTATTAAATACTTTTTTTCTCGCGATTTTGACCATTCGATACTTTTATCTATAGATTTCTAAAAATTTTTTTTCAAGTTATAGTCGTGCACCAATTCATAATACACACATCATAATATTCATAATATTATTTTGGAGTTATTTTTTTCATCTTCGATGCCAATTTACTGTTTTTTTTTTTAAGTAAAAAAAAAAAATTAGTTTTGCATTAATCATAATATGATAAGTTTTATTACAAAAATATTTTTAAAATTTTTTTATTTCTTTTTTTTAATTATATTTGTTATAATTTTTTAATTATGTTCATGTTTTACATTATAAAAGTAATGGGCACAATAATAAGAGTATTTGAAGTTTTGTAGATTTTTATAGAATTAAAAAATTGTGGAAAACTTGAAGTTGAAGAAATTGCACAAAATTTTTCGGTAATCTATAGGAGATCTTTTTATAATTTACTCAAATACTCAAAGCAAGGTCAATATTTTGACGTTGAACCGCAAATAAAGATTACTACTAAGTTCTTCAAGTGTAGTGATTTATAATAATATAAATTTTTTTTTTATTATTATTATGTCACTACCGTTACCACAAGACTTATATTTAGGCTATATCGGATTTAATTTTAGATCCATTTCGCGGCATTCAGGAACCTTACCATTTCTGCAGGTTACTTAACCGCTACATCGATAAGATCGTTAAGTTCATGACTACCCAGAGATACTCTTCTGGCCCTGGCCAGCCCTGGGCATTTACACGTGAAGTGTATAATGGTTTCTTTCTCATTCTGTTCACCACAACTCCGGCATCGCATGATGTGTTGAATGGGATATCTAATCTGGCCGCATGTTCGCCAATTGGTCCCGTGAACATACCTACACTGTTCTGGCTATGTCCCACCGAGATAGCTTCAATAGGTTATCCGTTCTTTTATTCTCGTACGACATCCATATTATCTTAGTTGTACGGCATGAGGTTAATTCTTTCCATCTTCTATTCGCTAGAGATGAAGAGTGTAGAAAGATATCTCTTTTAACGCTGTTTAGTGGTGGGTCCACATTTTCTTCCAGTGAAGCATTTAGATTGGAACCCCTCCTTGCTATTTCATCAGCATGTTCATTTACTGAGATGTTCCTATGCCCCGGAACCCACAGTAATGTAACATTGTGTTAATAGCTTATATTCTTTAGCTCGTCAAAGATGGGTAATGTACTAATGATAAAAAAAGAATAGACAATAAATCGTGGTATTTATAATCCTAAATAAATATTTCTTGTTTTATTTCAGAAAAGGTTTTCTGATGTCATCTAGAGTTAAGTAGGGACAAAATAATAAATAGAGTGGAAAACTTTAATCAGTTTAATGTCTGTTGACTCTGCAAATTTTAAAGAATAACAGAAAAATCTAAAAACACTGAACTTAAAGTTGATATACCAATTAATAGATCAAAAATACGGGCGTTTCATAATACCAAATACCTATATTCCCATAAGTAACTTGAAATTGAATAAAATAAAGCGTAACTTAATTGCACCAAAGGCAATTATTAAAAATTCAATTAATAGTTGGTTGATTGTTTGGTTTATATGATTACTCTCTAAAAATCTATAACAAGAGATCAATTAGCACAAACAAAGTACCATTTTTGATGAAAATTTCTCCTTTTTAGTTTTGATTGCCAACTAAATTCTATAACCAGCCCATTGAGTTCAAAAATATAAATTAGTTCTTCAAGTTCATTTTCTAATAATTGGTTTATGTTTGAGACGGTAGGTGATCCTCAAATTTCTTGTCTGACTCTAGCTAGGGTCGGCCATTCAAAAAAAAAAAAATGATGAGTGTGAGCCTCCTTGATCTCTTCCCCTTTGCAGCTTATATATACTGTGTTGCAGCTTCTATATTATCTATAAAAAAAATGCATTCTGACTGCATGAATTACCTATTACCTATATGACCCGTAATTATCGCTTCGGCTCTAGCAGTTTTTATACGAGTGTACGTTAGTGTTTCTTTTAGGTTTATTACAATCAATAAAAAAAAGAATATTCATGTTAAAAATATTAATAATGGTTAATACTTACTTAGGATTACTCGTTCACAAAAACAATCCCAGTATCCCAAAACCCATCTTTAAAATCATATTTTATATGAGATTTAATAATAATTTTTTTGACCCAAACTGTTTTCTTCGATTTTATTTTGATTTTATTTTGATTTTATTTTTAATTAGAGCTTAACTTATTTACAATATAATCCTGATTATTACAACTATAAATTTTTGTTATTACTTTAATTTTCTACACCTTTATAGTAAAATTAAAATATAAATAAATAAAAATAAAAGAAATAAATATTAAAAATTAATTCAAGACCATTGAAATATAAACGTATATATATATATATACATATATATATATATATATATATATATATACTACATATCAATAGTCAGAAAAACTTTTCAAATATGAATTCCTAATGGTTAATAGCCAAAATAACTGTAATATCTTATAAATTTTTCTTTTATTTTAAGATATTAAAAAATAAAATATTTTATTTTTTTATTTTTTAGTTGATGATTTTAAAATGATGATTGAGGTGTGCCAATAATAATACAATTTCGTTATTATGACCAATAAAGATAAATTAAAACTAAAAAAATAAAATTTTAAATTATTATATTTTCATTTCGAATTTTGAAATGTTTAATTGTCGTTCTGAATTTTTTCGTTGTACATTAAAAATAATTATGTTAATTTTTTAATGGAATTTTTAAATTTAAAAAAAAAAAAAAAAATAATTTAAAAATTTATAAATAAATTCTAAAAATTCTACAAATTTTTATTTTTATTTTTATTTTATGTTAGTTTTTCGTTACATCATTAAAAATATGAAAAATATTTTAATTTGTGTAAAAGGTTTGTATACTTTAATTATAAGGTGCAAAAAAAAGGAAAATTATTGACTAATATTATATTTTTTTATACCTCATTAAAGTTGTCATTATTAGAATTTTTCATAGAAATTTCAAATTTAATTCTATTTTTTAAAGTATCTACGGTTTTCAAATTTATTCTATTTTAATTTTCACTTGTTCTGCCGACAATAACATAAGACCGTAAGACCGTTAAAATAAAGCATTTAAAATGATAAATAAAAAGTAATGGTAAAAGTTTTTAGGGTATTCAACAAATTAAAACATAAGATATAAATATTTACTACTAATGTTCTATTACTGTGATTTAACATTTTTAGCACAATAACAAAAAAGCATACAACAACAAACAAAAACGAGGAAGAGTGCAGTAGAGTAGACTGTGTCAACTCTGGGATACCCGTATGAACGTAATATATCCTGTTTCTATAAAACTTGATCATCTTTTAAAAACATTCAGATGTTTTAGTACCGAACTACAGAGATATATTTATGTAAATTGTGGAGTTGTATGACAGCTACCTGAATCTATTGCGCCTAGCTTTATTAAGTTCGAAGAGGTGCAAGAAACCTGAACCGGCTGCTCTAGACCAACCAAATTTTACAAAAGTTGTTGCCCTATAACTCGACACCTCTTTACTAAATTTCAGGTTCCTAGCTTCAATAGACACTGAATTATTCTCATTTAAAAGGATAAGTTGTATGGGAGCTACCCGAACACGTTGCACCACCACAACCAAATTTTACAAAAGTTGTTGGCCTGTAACTCGACACCTTGTTACTAAATTTCAGGTTGCTAGCTTCAATAGACACTGAGTTATTCTCATTTAAACGGAGAAGTTGTATGACAGCTACCCGAACCCGCCGCACCACCACAACCAGATTTTACAGAAGTTGTTGCCATAAAACTTGATCATCATTTGCAAAATTTCAGAAACTTAGCTTGAATAGATACTGAGTTATTTCTATATAAAGATAGAAGTTGTATGGCAGCTACTCGAACCCGCCGACCGAAAATGTTGGATTTACATAGCAAAACTAACAATTTTGCAAAAGTGCCGTAAAAAAAATTTCAGCTTCCTAGCTCCTTTATTTTTTGAGTTATCGTGCGGACGGACGGACGGAGGGACGGACGGACGGACGTACATGGCTTAATCGACTCAGAATTCGATTCTGAGCCGATCCATACCTTTGACACTATATCTAGCTCGACTCCTTTAAGGTGTCACAAACGTAATGGCAAATTTATTATACCCTTGAACATAGTTCATACGGGTATAAAGAACTAGAAAAATTTCCTTATTATTTTATTTTTGTTCGTCATTTCGTTAAAAAACAACAATAAAATTTTAACTATGGAGAAATTTCATAAAAACAATAATAAATGTTGTGGAACAACATTTTTATGTAGTCCCACCGGTTAGTTAGTGAGGATTTGTAGGTGGCACCCCTCCTTATTTGTTTAAATAAATGTAAATTAAATAATTAGGAGGAACTTTATTATTTCAAAATCAGAGTTTTATGCCTTTAACAGAATATTTACATATACGATATTCTGAATTCGGAGATATTCTAGAGTAGCATTCAAAAGCGGACTTCAAATTTAATTGTTTTTTTTATACCAAAATTTTTATTAGAAAGGTTGCTAACTTTTTTCAAGCAGATTTAGTAGTATGGTATTTTGTTCTTAGGGGATTTTGTATAGAGTCCTTTGTCGTAGGAGATTTTGTCTTAGTGGCTTTTGTAAAAGGGTCTTATTTTTCGTACCCAATTTAAAAATGATAGATTTAATAATACTAACAGTTTTTCTTATTTATATAGGGTCTTAAAATTGAAGAAAGTGTCTAAATTTATGTTATAGTTTTAACTCAAAAAAAAACTATTCTAAAAATTTAAAAATTTTTCCGCGAAACTCTAGGTAGTCCTGCTAGTTTATTTCTATAATGGTTTAAATAAAATTGCGAAATTGTGATAGCTTATGTAGTCTTTTTTAACAATAATCTCATAATTCGGTCTTATAGCTTTAATACGGTAATGACATTATTTATTAAGGAAAGCTCTTTATTGAGGAAAAACCTCAACAAAAACATATGAATCAAGCAATTCAATTCAATTACAAATACAATTTTATCTTGAAAGTCATATTGGCACAGATATTATAATGAAATTATCCAGATTTTTGTATTTTTTTTTTTGTTTTAATACATTTCTGTTTTTGTATTAGATTTGATTTTATGGTTGATTAACTTCCTATTCAATCAACAAACATGTAAATGTTGACACGTGACCTATGTAACAATGGTGTTAAATATTTCTACATCAGTTAAATTTTTTTTCACTATAAAGTTGTTGTTATAAAAATTCTTGTAGGTTGAAGTTTTTTACACCATAGTATTGATACTGTAATTATATTGAACACAAGAGGTAATAATTGTCACAGCATATTCGAAAATTTTTGTATAATATAATTTCAGAAAATATACAGATATATATATATACATATTAAGATATTATAGGTAGGTATATTCTCTATATATTATATTACAGCTAATTTGAATTTGTTAAAAAAAAAAAAATGTATGTTATTTAGTTTAGTTTTAATTTATTTAATCTATAGTTCCTTGTTTATTTTTTTTTTTTTTGTTTTATATTTTATTTACTCTTAGATTTTTTTAAAAATATTTTAACAGAAAAAAACAAAAACAATAAAAAGACTGCTAAATTTAATTAGAAAAAAATGTACATACGTATGTACAAAACCTGCACGAAATCTGAAAAAAAAAATTCGGAAATAGTTTTGAACAATAAAATTATTTCTTACATTTTTTCTAATTTTACGTAATTGTTATATTTTTAACAGTGGTTTAACAATCCAAAACCTCTGCTAAACAAATAAATGATTGAGCCCTGATTTTATAACCAAACTCTTACACCTTATAATAAAATTTCTTTTTAGTTTATTTTAAAATAATAACCTACTACTTGAAAATATAATATGATAACATTGTTTTTAACGAAAATTGAGATTTTCATACAGTGGGAACTAACGTCTATCGAAATTGCTCCTAACCACATTATTGAAGCCCTGATTTTATTTAATTTTAATAAAAAAAATAATTATTATTTTCTTAAAAATGCAAAGTTAAAAATTGTTTTTTATTTTCTTTATTTTCTGAAAACAAAAGAGAAATTTAGCGAGTTTTCTAAAAAACAAAAAACAAATGTTGAACGGAGGAGATTTTAAGAAAAGGTATTACCCCAAAAAAGATTTTATTACAATCAGGATTTGAGAAATGAGAAAACGAGAGAACGTGTACCAAAAAAAAAAAACTTGCTGTCAACATATAATGTTAACTCCGCAAAATATTAATTAACTTTTATGATTATATCAAAGGGTAGATGAGGCTCTAAATAGTTTGGAATATTGCAACCATTATGAACTGTAAAGAAAGCGGTTCACTTTTTGGTATGAAATATATGACCAATGATATAATTTTTCATATTTTTTACACTAGGTACCTACCTATATGTTTTCTAACTAAAAGGATCGTTTGATTTTTGGAAATTTTTTAAAACACTTTTCGTTTTGATCATATTGTCCTTACTTTACATTTGTACTGAAACCACACTAGAAGGACAATGTTTCATAACAATACACATAAACCAACTTCTAGAATATAATATATTATATTTCAATACATTTCTAAGAACCTCTATTATATTATAATATATATATATATATATATATATATATATGATATAACACGATTTTGTGTAAAAAATCTAAATTATCACAAAAAATAAAAAGATTTGAAAAATAAAATTGAAAAATTTTAAATTTACATGACAAAAACTTAAATTTAAGGTTCAAAAATACCGTAGCATTAATTATGAAAAATCAAAAAACAAGAAATTGATACTTTGCTAGATTATAATTTTATAATCTAATTTCAAATCTTAAAATTCATTTGACATACAATCCGTTCTTTCTTAAAATGTACTATCTACATAATATTATATATATATACATAATCTCATATATAATATAAATATATAATATAATATAAATTGCACCTCTAACACTTTTTAACTGAATACAAAATTTAAATCTATTTAAAAAAAAAAATATTAGTGCAATCGTGTGGGCTTGAATTATGCCCAAAATGTCATCATAATGTTGCAACAAGTTTCGTATAAATTTTGCATTTTAAATTTTATTTTCTTTCTTTTTTTTTTTTTTTTTCTTGTATATGTGTCTAAACTTTTAATGGAACACTATTAATTTCCAATATCTATGCGCTTAAAGATGTATTTTATACAATGAATTGCGAGAGTAAATTTTCAAAACAATTGATGTTTATTTGCTTATCTTTCTAACTCAAAAAAAAAAAACAAAAAAAACAAAAAAAAAAAAACATTTTTTCGCTTTCATGATCAGATTACACTACTTTTGCTCTTTGCAGTGGTGATGACGATGATGATGATTTTTGGATGATAAGGCTCGTGTTAAGATACTTTTCTATCATGATAGTTTTATGCACTTAAATTCCTTGCATTAATATCTTCTTCTTTAAGATTTGGTTTGAAAAAATGGTGACTTATAAAATTCAATCTTAATGCATGTATAAGACATATCAACCATATCGCTTAATAAAACTATTGGAATTTAAAGATTGTTTTTTTGTTTTTTTTTTTTAAAGGAATCGATAGACGATCAACATAATATTATGGTGTGCAATATACAAGAGTATATAAAATATGTGTACATACAATACAAACTGAAGTTATTCATGTATGTCATCTATCATCAAAGAAAACGAAAAAAAAAAAAAAAAACTTGATTATTTCGATCTTTTAAGTCAACCTCTGTAATCAAACTTTAAAAATACAATACAAAGTTATTTTGAATTATGGTCTAGACAATTTATTTTAGATTAGTTTAAATGAAAAGTGTATTTTGAAATGATTTTTTTTTTTTTTTTTGGATTATTTTGGATTGATACAAATTTATATGTTTTGTTTATGCTGCAAGATGATGTAACTAGAAAATTTTCAAAAGTAAATATTAATTAATTTTCGGCGTAATTAAAAACGAAATTTATTTTAACACATAACTTTGTGAAAAGGGGAAAAAGATCTCCTTTGTCAAAAAGTTAATTGAGGTTGTTATCAATTTCATTCTAAACTCATATCAAAGGTTTTAAATGTATCCTCCTTTTGTTCTTTTTTGTAGCGCCCAATATTGGGAAGGCACGAGTTCTAATCCTGCACAGTGATTAGTGATAGTGAACAGTGAACATTTTCGATTTGAAATGAAATCTTGAATGATGATAAATATTATAATATAATCATTTTATAGTAGGTAATATCATAATATAGATGGTTCATCAAATAACATGTGGCTCCAGAAGCTAATTCAACAATTTATTACGAACTTAGTTGAAACAGAAAATAAGGTGTTTGGTCAAAAGTGAAAAATCCTAATAAAAAACGAAAAATAAAGCAAAAACAGAATTAAATAGTCGTAATTTGCAACCATTCAGAAAAAAATTTAAGTGATAAGTGTCTAGAAGAAAGTTTTTTTTATTTCTAGATATTCTTCTTTAATTTGTGGCTATAGCCAATGGACGATTTAATTTAACTTATACATTATTTATATTTCATAAAAAATTATCAACATTAAATTGAAAATTTTATTTTTCTTTTATTTCAATGAACATTTGTTTTTCTATACTTTTTATAATTGATTGGTCATAATAACTATAGGTATATCTCTGACCAGACCTATATCAATAATACAATATAAAAACAATTTGTTAATGCGTGCGCAACTTTGTCTTTCGAAAGAATAACAAAATCCATTAAGAAAGCATAACACAATAACAACATAATGTATAATGTACAAAATTTTTTAATGAAATATTTAAGATATTGATGCTATTTTGAAATCTGTTTGAACATAAGATGACTATGCAATATCAATTGTATCTATTTACTGATGGCAATTCTGGATATACATTGAAGTATATATACATAAAATTAATCTCTGTTACTTTAACATTATTAAAAAAAAAAAAAAAAAAAGAAAAGTTCATCTCAAAATCAATTAGTTGAGTATTCATTTCCTCAATCCTCCTACATAGATTATAATAATTACAAAAGTATCTAAAGAATGAATGTGTCAATATAAATATTAATGATAACTCAATTCAAGAACTGGTTTAATCATATGTGAGTGCAGTATAAACTTTTGAAGATGATTTCGAATTTAAAATTACATCGTGTTAAATTTCTATAGATTCATTCAATAAATTCGTTGTTATTTTATTCTTAAATAATAATAATAATATAAACTAATAATCAGCTAAAATTGATACTCGACATATAAACCTGGCGTACTATCATTCTTTAACCTTTCTTCTTGCTTCCTGTCCTGTATGTATCTCCTGAACTCCTGCTCTTCGTTGAAAAGAAGCCTGCTGTGCAACTAAATTAGAATGTGGAAATTATGTGAAAATTGAATTTCCCCATGAGGATTGGGGAAATATGTATGTATATTAGAATGGAATCTACAATAAATGCAGTAAGAACAATGAATCTCTGAAGCAATGAGAACTAAAATTCAAGCTTTTGTAACATTATATTTACATATTAAAATAGTAACTTAGTACATATAGAAAAGTTTTTTTATTATGAGTAAAAATTAAAATAAACTAACAGTAAAGAAAATTCATTTCAAAAGTAACGTACAGTTAAATCTCAGATAAAGGATATTTACTGTAAAATATCTAAGTTCTCTATTTGGGACTAATAAGAAATTTATTGTATAAAAATTAATGAACCTATAGGAATTTTGCGGGGTAATAGCCTAAATCTGTATGATTTTATGCAAAAAAAAAAAATCCATTTCAGTCTTTTTTTACGATTTATGCGTGGATATACTGTTCAAAATTTCTAAAATTTCGTCATAGAAACAAATAAATCAAATTTATTTTTGTAATTTATTTTTTTTTTTCTGTAAACTATTTTTTAAATTTTACCTTTATGACTTAAATTTTAGAACGACGTAATATGATTCCACATCATATATGAAATAAAAATTAATAATATCTATGCACATAATATAATTTTATTCTTCACCCTTTCACCTAATTTTTTACATATACTCAAATTGTAAAAACCAAAAATCTATCGTAGTTGTTTTGTTGCATTTAACAGTACAACCAAACCACCTCCTTTTAAAATTTCATCTCTTTTTGAAATTTTATTTTTTATTTTAGTTGTTTTGAATCTATTAATTCTGTATGTACCTATAAATTACTCAAAATGTCCAAGTTATTATCTCCGTAATGATAGCTGCTGTTACAATGAACTCATATTACGATACCATTTTGCTAATTTTTTTTTATTATTTTGTATTAGAACGCTTTTCTATACTAAAAGAAAAAAAAAATTTGGGCCGGTTTTATCATTTTTTGAAAAATAATGTGTTTTTAAGAAAAAAAGTACAGTACATATTTTAATATTTATAGTAATCAAAACGAACGTACAGGGTCTGCAATAAACTAAAATGCTTTTACTGATAAAGACTGAAATTATTCATATTTTATTTTAATGTTTTGTTTTTTGCTTACAAGGTAGATGGGAGTAGTTAGAAGATGCTAGAAACGCCATAGATTAACAAAACAAATACGATATATTTATTAGTGTAAAAAGCTTTTATCCACTAAACAGCACCGCCTTTTCTGACCAAAAAATAAGTTTTTATGAATTATCACTGATATATTTTACGTAGAAGGAAACCGACAAATAAAGGGGGAATGGATTTTAGATCAAAAGGAACATAATAGAGTGTTTTATGGAACTTATGTTTTGATGATTACATCTTCGCATAATAAACGAATTATCAATACTGCCATTTTGTCAACTTATGAATACTGCCATTTTGAGATTTAAACGACATTGAGTTTTGCAGCTGTTATTTCATTAAAAGTTTCAGTTAAACTATAAAATTTTTATTTCATTAGAGGTAGGTCGAGTAAAATAGGTTCAATAGAGGTAGGTCGAAATATTTATAAAAAAAGTCGGAAGTATGTTAACTAGAAACCAGTGGTAGCCTGATAAACGTGTTTATTAAAATGATTAGGTAATCGAAAAGTGGTGTTTACCTCAGTACCTATAATACAAAACTAGTGAATTTTTCTAAATTAGGACATCAAAAAGAAAATTTTCAAGATTTAAAAAAATTCTTATGAATGTTATGTGAAATCTTGGCTTCACGCATTTTTCTCTTTGTTTGGATATAACTATTTATTTTTATCTCAACCTTTAGTACGAGATACTTTCGTGTCTTATGTTATTTAATTTACCTTATCATCAATGCAATTAAGAACAGTAAAAATTATTATGATAAATAAGAAACTTATAGGAATAATAAAAATGAAGGGACGCGGCACTTAATAAGACGCTCTAGATACAATTTATTATAGCAGCGCAACTTGAAGTTTTTTTATTTTATAAAAAAAAGTACTTTACTACTCTTATACCGTCACCACTATTAAGAACATATGCAAATTAAAATCATTTAACTACAACCACTTCCTTTCATATTTTTCTTTTTATAAGTTAAATGCTTCCATTTCTTGAATTGCCTTAAGATATGTATTTAAACTTTGATTATAACTTACATACATTGTATTGCAAAATTTTCTTATGCAAATTTATCAAATAACCTTCGTAATTAAATATAGTTTTGCAACAAAAACAAAAAAAAAACAACAAAACATTAAAAATTTAACTCGCAATTTTTTCAATAAGTATCCCCTTGTTGGCAGCACTTATTATTAGGGTGCCACACCCTAAAAATAACAAATAATTTAAAAAAAAAAAAAAAAAAATTTTACAAGATCACAAAAATTTTCATCTTATGAATGCAATCTTATATTATTGCAATGAATTAGTGGTTGGTGGCTATGATTGTCTATTTGCTTGTTACTTTTAGTTTACAGTTTTCTTATACATTCGTTCGTTTTTTAATTTGTTATATTTGTGCATAAAATATAATAGTAGTGCACAAGGTATTAGTATAGATTAAATATAGCACAAAGTCCTTGGAGTTCTTATGAATATTTATAAGTGTATAATATCTATAGATACATAATTTATACACATATATACGTATATATATATATATATATATATATATATATATATATATATATTAACAATATAGGTAAAACGTAATATTATAACAATATAGAAAAAAAAAAAGAAGCATTCGCTCTTTGCGCTTTTTTTTTTTGTTGTTTTTTAACGAACGAAAAAAGTTTAGACAACAAGAAAAAAAAAAAAAAAATAAGTAAATCATGGTGTAGTAAAGCTTTCAAATTTCAAAGCAAAAAAAAATAAATAAAAAATAAATTCAGTTTTTTTTATATATTACATTTTTTGACCAGATGACCGTTCATTTTCCAAAGTAAATTTAGTCTACATTTTATTAGCCATATGTTAAATTAACAAAACTATCTTATGAATATATGTATGTACATAAGGTTTTTTTCGTTTTTTTTTTTGTTTTTTTTTTTTTTTTTTTGTTGCATATACTCTTTTGCAATATTCATAAATATTTGTTACAAAAGCGTGTTTAGATTGTCAGCTGTGTATATAAAAGACGTTGCAAATAATATGTTACGCAATTTCAGGAATTCTTAGCAAAAAAAAAAAAAAAAAAAATCAGAAAAAAAATTATAATAAATAAAACAAATAAATTCATTTTTGTTGCACGATTTACTATAGCTATTTTAGTTTGTTATATGTTGTGGTTTGTTATATTGTTGCACATATAATATCATTATATAACATTGCATTCTTTTAAAAAAATATAACATGCTATTCAACAAGGGATGTAGGAATGGATATATTTTGTCCAACAATAAATTTTTTTTTTGTATTTTATTATTTTGTTTTTTGTTTTTTTTTAATTTAAACATGTTTTAGTATTTGTAATGCATGATTGTAAAATTAATTAATTTATAAAAAAATAAATGATTACTTTTACAAATATTTTAGAGACTTTTAGAAAGAAAATTAGTACCTATTTTTTTTTTTTAGGTATTCTGAGTTTTAGAGCTTGGGTATATTCAGTTTATAAGTTATTTAACTAAATGGATTCCCTAGAAAGATTGTTCAGTTAAAAAATTTGAAGTCAAGTTTTCACAAAATTTTCGTTGTTTCATCTTTGTGCTATTGATTCATCAAATCTGATCTTTTCGAAAATCTCCTTAGTGCTATTGATTCATTATTGTATTTATTGTATATTTAAATAGTAGTGAAAACTATTAAAAGTAGTGGAAGTTATTATTGAAAATTGATGTATTCGCGGTTAGGTATTTTATGTTATAATAATGAATACAAAATATAATTTTGGGTTTCAAATTGATAAATCAGGGTCTTAATAATGTGCAGATTTGTTGTTGAAAACACCCACTATATTAAGTGTTTTTGTTGTTGAAAAATGTGGTTAAAAAATAATTAAGAGAAATGGTGCCGTTGGGTAGAAAATTGATGCCATTTGCTATATGTGTGCGGAAGGGATTAATAATTGTTTATAAAAACAGGGTTCAGCCCATATTATAATATATTATTATGTATATCTCCCAATATTTTTAATATTATATTTATTATATTCTAATATGTAAAAAAAAAAGTAAAGATTATGTGATGACAGCAACCAAAAACTTATATAATAAGAATAGAAGATATTTTTCAAAAAACAAAATGTCACTTGTGAAATATATATAACTTGACTTTTTCAATTTATTTTTGTTCGGGATTGACTAAAGCGCTAATATTTTTTAATATTTAAAAAATCACAATTTTACTTGGATCCGAATGTTATACTATAATATACCAACTGAAAAACAAAGTTTAATTATTACAATTTTGAATGTCCCTTCTCTATTTTTCTCCATTTTTGACGGTAGCCCTTTCGCTTCTTTTTTTCAATTTTTGCAATTAAAATTAAGTTATAGATTAATTTTCATTGCAGGGTTCAACTGTGAAGATAATTTAAATTCAGCAATAGTTCTCTAAATACGAAATTATTTAAATTAACCAATTTGTAGTTTCTCAGTCCTTTAGCATTTATTTTCACAGTAAAATAAAGTTTACTTGAATTATTTTCACTGTAAATCCGAGAAGTATTAAGGTACTTAAGTTAGTTAATTATTCAATAAACAGAAATTAATAGGATTTACAAATCCTACATACAAAATTATTGGTAGGTACAGTCGAAAACGGGTAAGTGCGAAAAACTTTTTTTTTCAATTTTTTTGTTTCACTTATCCATTTTTCCTTTTATCAGTAAATGAAATTTTTTCACTAACGCGTAAGTGAAAGGTTTTGTAGTTACCTGTAGGAAATTAAAAACATTGCTTTTCAGGTAATTGATTTTTATTTTGAGGAAAAAAATAAAATAATTTAATATCACAATATAAAACATAAAAAATATAGCATAAAAAGAACCAAAAATAACAATAACATATTATGTATTCATAAAATTTATTTCTTAAATTTATATTTATAGTATAAAAAAATAATAAAGTGGAAAATAAATTACTAATGGTATGTAGTACTGAGTACATACATACATAAAACTAAGCATGATGAATTTAATGAATCTAAACTTACTTCTTACACTTGTAATGCTACTTTAATTCACAATTCATATAAATATGCATGTATGTAACTATTAAATGTCGTAGCAAAAAAAATTTTTCACTTAAGCGTTTCGATATGGTGCAGTGACAGAACGCCCGAGGAAATAAAACCCACGGACTTTAATTCCAAAACTTTTGCCATTTAAGCCCGCAGAGGCGTTAATTCCTTTTTGAATTAGAATTAAAGTCCATAATTAAAACCCGCGGAATTTAATTCCCTTTGAATTGGAATTAAGACCCACACTATTTTTTGTTATTAAAAGAATAGAGTAATAGAATATGTCCCTTTTTTCCAGAATATTTACTAATATCCATGTGTGCGAGATTCTGAATTGAGAGGGATTTTAGAGTTGGTTACAAAATCAGGGTTATAGGTATATGCTTTTTCCAAAATATAAGTAATACTCGTATTTTCAGGGATTTTGGGAGGGATTTGAGGATTATATTTAAAATTAAAATTATACGCCTTTTACAGAATATTTAGATATATGCATATGTGAGTTTTGAATTAGGACGATTATATACATATTCTGGAAAAATCGTATAACCCTGATTTTGTAACAAACTCTAAAATCTCTCCTAATTAAGAAACTCCCATATGCATATATTTAAATATTCTATAAAAAGCGTATTAATCCAGATTTTCAATTCAATTCTTTTAACCTTTAATTTAAATTTTAATTTAACCTTCGTGTTACTCAGTGGGCTTTAATTCTTTTTCGAAATGGACTTAAAGCCCATACAACTAGTAGAATTAACACCCGTGGGCTTTAATTTTTTTTTAAAAGGATTTAAAGCCGACGGGCGTTAATTCCATAAATGTTGGCATTAAAGCACGCGGGCTTTAGTTCCTCGGGCGTTCTGTCACTGCAACGTTTTGATATACATGAAGAATTAATATTTTTGACATAAAATATCTTTCATTTAAACGATTTTTTCACTTAATCGTTTTTCTCACTTATCCGACAGATTTTGACATAAAAAATTAGAAAGTTATTTGTTGTTTTCACTTATCAGTTTTTAATTTAACCGTTTACATTTTATGTAATAATAATAACAACAACAATAATGCATATTTAAGCAAATCAATTAAAACTGATTTTAATATATATTTTAATTCTATGCATGCGTGTATAATAATTTACAGTTTAAGAAAATATAAAATTTAATTAATTATAATAATAACAAACATAAAAGGTAATGATTTGTTTTTTTGTTTTTTTTTGCTCCATTAATATCTGTATAAAAAATATGGCAAAAAAAAAAAAAATAAATAAACAATTGTTTATTATTCGAAATTATGATTTTAAAAGTTGATATTAAATTCTGATCTATTTTAGTAAAAAAAAAAAAAAAAGTCGTGGATGACAACCCCTCTATTTCTTTTGAAGTGCAATTTCAATGCAAATACAAACAAACAAAACAAATAAAACATAAATACATGATTATGAAATGGAACTCTACCCACATTTATTTTTTAATAATTTTAAATAATGGGGTTTTTTTTTTATATTTTTTTTATTTTTATATTAAAAATCAATAACAATAATCACTATTGAAAATTAAAATTAATAATAATTATAACAAAAAAAAACAGAACAAAAAAATCAAAAAAAAAGTCATTTAAGTCTCGACTACTAATACTACTTTACTTACGACATATTTTATGTTTTCAATTTCATTTTTACTCGTGCTTATTTCCGTAAGCGATAGAATTAATAAGTATATATTATTATATATTGTTTTTTGTATGTATGTATAATATTTTTCTATATATACCTACTTTAACTTTTAACTAAAATATGTATTTAGCTAGACTTAAAGTTTTTTTTTTGTTTTTTTTTGCTGTTACTTTGTAAAATTTATAACATGTAGTAAAAAATAGAATTTAATATATGTTCAAACAAAAATAGGTGTGGTCGTTTTTGGTCAAAATACAGAAGAAAAATGCAAAGAAAAATATAAAAATAAAAATAATAAAATAGAAATAATAATAATAATAATAATCATCTTATAGTTATTATATTTAATAAGATGTTGATCAAGGTTGCACTACAAAAATAACTACGCAAAATAAATTATGCACTTAATTGAATATTTTCATTTATAAAAACAGAATATATTTTTGTTATTTACCAAAGTGTGTTACAAATTTATTATAAGAATTGAGTTTATCTTAAAGTAGAAAAAAAAAAAAAAATAAAAATAAGAAGTAATGATACAGATGACAAAATAGAAAATGAAAGAATTCATAGAAAGAAATTTAGTTTAAAGATGCATGGTCTGATGAGGTAAAAGATACATTACAGAAGTTTGTTCTACACCAAAATAGTATAATATTAAATA
The DNA here is from genome assembly GCA_947095535.1 of Poecilobothrus nobilitatus. Taxonomy (NCBI): domain Eukaryota; kingdom Metazoa; phylum Arthropoda; class Insecta; order Diptera; family Dolichopodidae; genus Poecilobothrus; species Poecilobothrus nobilitatus. The sequence goes on along the minus strand of OX352774.1, from coordinate 259,270,376 downwards.
GTAGATGTAATTTAATTCGGAAAATAAAAACATACTAGTATTCGCCCGCTCCTCGAAATTCGAGGTGTTTTAATTAGCAATTACAATACATTATATACAGTATAGTTTCTTTATGATTTTATTTAAAATGTAAAAATACAATTTCAATAATTAAGGCCTTTATGAATTTAAAATTTCTTTGCAAATGATATTTTTTGTAAAAACACGATTATTATTATCATTTAGAAGTTGCCCTTGATTTATTGAGTATTGGAAACTCAATATATACCTATTATATATGTATATATTATAAGAAGCCTAAGATGGTAAATCATTGAGTAAAAGGGTTTTAAATGTCTATAAATACAGATTAAATATTATGATGATATTATGATATGTAAGAACTTTCGTTTAAAATATAAAAAAAAAAACAAAAAAAAAAAAAACAGAACTGAATCGAACTTGCAAAATCAAAAAGCAACTATTAATAACCACACACTCTACCGCTGTACTAAACACTAAACTAAAATTGTAATGTTTATATTCAGTTATATTGTGAAATTCCTACTCCTACCATACAACCAATATTTTAAAATTTTTAATCGAAAAGAAAAATAAAACAAAAATTTAACGGAATTAAAGAGCATCATAATATAGGTATTGATTATACATACTATATGATACATATGTATATACTTTACATGGGTTTTTTATAAAAATGGAAAATAATTAATGAAAATCAGAAAATTTTGAAATATTAATTTTGTAAGATGGCTGCGTACTGAATATTTATCATTTAAAAAAAAAATGAAAGTCGGTTGGCAAATCATTGAGTAAAAGGGTTTTAAATGTCTGTCATTTATAGATTAAATATTATGATATATAATAATTTGAAATATTTCAAATACAAACAAACAGAATAAAATAAAATAACAAAATAAAAAGTAAATCAAACGATATCTACCTTATACATTCATGTATATAGGATTGGTAAAAACAAAAATTTTACTATAACCGCAGATTCTGAATTTTACATGATTTTTTTGCTAGAATAATACCCAGATGTCATTCTTAGCTCATAAACCTTTTTTATATGATTGTATTATAAAATGTGAGTTTTTCATCAATATATTTTGCAATCATGGTATAAGAAAATGCAATCAAGGTATAAGGATATTTCGTATAAGAAGCAAACCTTTTTTATGTTAAAGGAGCAAAGTTGCTTCTAAAAATTTGAATTTTCTAAATTTAAGAGCTTACCGCAGCGAGGATATCAAACTTAAAAACTATATACATAATACATTATGCATAAGAAATTTGATATTTTTGACGTTTTTAAATTACAAAAGTATTCAGTCAAATTTAATTTCCTACTATTTGAATAAATAATAAGATACAAACATTTTAGGATGTTGCTTTGGAATGTTGTAGTCGAACATAAAAAAATTCTATTAATATTTTTATTGGGTTAATGGTTAAAATTTTATTTTTTTAAATCGAACAGTTTTGTAAAAAATTGAACGGTTGAATGAATAGACAAATGAGAGTGAACCACATTTAACCACATTACATTTTTTTTTAAATTTGAACTTTATGTATGTTTAACGTATATATAATGTCAAACAAACATTATTGTCAAGTATATATAAATAAATATTAGTACGTTAATAGTTGTCGCGTTATATAGAATGACATATGATAAATATGACGTTTTTCACACTAGAATCGTAAAAAAATAAAAACTACTAAGGGGTTTCGATGGCTTAGTCATAGTAATAGTGCATGAAATACGCTGTGAACACTGAGGAAGTTTGAATTCCCATCCAATACACGTCGTTAGAATAATTTCTCCTTACGAAATTTACACAGCCTCTCCTTTTCGTGGCTGTAAATGTCGTAAGAAGGAATTATTCTTACGACGTGTATGGGTTTGGAATCCACACTTATCACATTTATATGGCAGAGGAATAAACTAAAAAAAAAAAAAGACTATTACTTGCAAAAGCGTAAATGGTCAATGCTTAATTGCAAATTCGGAACAGTAATTTCCTTTTTGTATTTATTTCCTTATGTTTTGAATGTAAATTTTTGTAATATTTAAATAAATTTTTAAATAAAAATTTAAATTACATTACTGGGTCCTCATATCCTCATTAGTTCCGAAAGTTATTTAAGCTTTTTTATAATTTTAATTCGGTAAATGAACCTAAGATTTTGTAGTTATAAGATACGACAGAAAATAGAACAAATTTTATATGATATTCGACATTTTTTTTTTAAATTAAAAATGATGATTATTTAATATTTTAATTTCATCAATCATCAGATGAAATTAAAATTAAAATGATTATTTATTTTCTATACTTGTATTTATTATTATCGTAAAATATTTTAGCAAAATTATCTATTACTAATTAAATTATATCTTCGGATTAAATCTATACAAAATTCAAAGGAAATTATTAGTTTTCCTTTTTAAAATAGTATAGATAAAATGTCGCTTAATTTAACTTACAAAACAGAGCTATAGGATTACAAACAGTTTTTTAATTTCATAAAATTCAGTTTTAATTCAATTTTGACTAAAATGAAATTTAAGATCGCAATAGATATTATTATTATCAATCTTTGCTTATAATTGGTTATAAAACGACTTCACGGTGACAAAACAATACTATAAGTTATAACGAACACTCAACCTTATCTACTTATTGTAACTAAACCAAATTATTAAAATATTCTTTTTTAATATGTATTAAAAATTAAGAAATCAATCTGTGAAATGTAATTTAATGTAAAACGAGGAAGAATACAGTTGTCTTTGTCAACTCTTAGATACCCGTACGAACCGTTAGTATGTTCACAGCCTGTCACTCTGCTTACAATATTATTATACCCGTACGATAGGATCGGGTATAATAAAATTACTCCTCCGTTTGTAACACCTCGAAATAAGCGAGCTAGATATACCTTCAAAGGTATGGATCGGATAAGAAAAAAATTCTAAGACTTTTGAGCCATGTCCGTCCGTCCGTCCGTCAGCACGCTAACTCAAAAACTAAAAAAGCTAGAATCTTGAAATTTACACAAAATATTCTTGGAGTAATTTGTAGGTTCCCTATTTTTTTTGGTTGAGTTTGGACCAAACCTTAAGGTAGCTCTCGAACACCTAACTTTTAGACCCCCACATTTTTTTTTTGAAATAGAGCTATGAAATTTTAACTGCTGATAGATCTCACAAAAATATTAATTTTATTTTTAATAACTTTTTTTTGTAGCCCCATCCGTTACGGAGCTACAGCTCCCCAAAGGTTCAAAAAAGCTCTATATTTAAATTGTTATAGCACAAGTTGTATAAGGTATATCTTCATGTTGAAAACGCCAAACGATTACTACTTTCATTAGCTTTAAAAGTATATATACAATAACTATATATTTGTGGCATAAAGTGTCTTAATTTACCGTTATGCGAAACTCAAATTTTGCGAAATTCTTTAACCTTTCTATCTTCTAAACGGTTAAAGTTGGAAACTTGAAATTTTGACAGAAGTTAGATCTTTGAAAATAAGTATGAGTCATTTCAGAAATTTTTTTTGTATCACCCCCCGTTTAGGAGCTGTAAGGGGTCAAAAACTGAAAATTTCCTATTTTTAAACACCATTAAACTTTTTCAAATATTCTATAGTACCATTTAATACTAAGCGGTAAATGTATATTAAATTTACTTAGTACAAAATAATAAATATAATTTTAAATATTATATTATATTATATTTAAATATTCCATAGACAGAATAATTTCTTATAAGTACAGTAAAATACATATATGTATGAAAATACGGCGCTATATAATATACATCTATACTCTTATCATTCATTCACTAGTGACATAAACGATATGTAAATAAACATGATATTATATAAGTATGTATATCAATATCATATAAATAAAAATTCTTCAAGCAACCGTTATGTTGTTTATTTAATTACATTTTTTTCTACTACGCATTATATCCTCAACAATTTCAAATTATCGAGTAAAACAAAATGGAAAAAATTCGTTAAAGAAATTTGTTAGAAAATTTGAAAAAATCAAGTAACACTTTCGTCAATTATAAAGTAACTCTATATTATTAAAAATAGTTGTTAACAGAAATAAGAGTATAATATTGAAACTTTAATTTTTGTGTATTACTTCAAAACAATTTTAACAGGGGTTTCCAGTTACAGATGTTTAAAAATAGGAAATTTTCAATTTTTGACCCCTTACAGCTCCTAAACGGGTGGTGATACAAAAAAAAATTTTGAAATGACTCATACTTATTTTCAAAGATCTAACTTCTGTCAAAATTTCAAGTTTCCAACTTAAACCGTTTAGAAGAGAGAAGAGTTAAAGGATTTTGCAAAATTTGAGTTTCGCATAACGGTAAATTAAGATTCCGTATGCCACAAATATATATTTATTCTATATATACTTTTAAAGCTAATAAAAGTAGTAATCGTTTGTCGTTTTCAAAATGAAGATATACCTTATACAACTTGTGGTATAACAATTTAAATATAGAGCTTTTTTGAACCTTTGGGAAGTTGTAGCTCCGTAACGGGTGGGGCTACAAAAAAAAGTTATTAAAAATAAAATTAATATTTTTGTGAGATCTATCAGCAGTTAAAATTTCATAGCTCTATTGCAAAAAAAATGTGGGGATCTAAAAGTTAGGTGTTCGAGAGCTACTCTAAGTTTTGGGCCAAACTCAACCAAAAAAATCAGGGAATCTACAAATTACTCCTAGAATATTTTGTTTAAATTTCAAGATTCTAGCTTTCTTAGTTTTTGAGTTAGCGTGCTGACGGACGGGCGGACTGATGGACGGACTTGGCTCAAACGTCTTAGAATTTTTTTCTGATTCGATCCTAACCTTTGAAGGTATATCTAGCTCGCTTATTTCGAGGTGTTACAAACAGAGGAGTAATTTTATTATACCCGATCCTATCGTACGGGGTATAAAAATATTAAGGGGTAGTTGAGAAATCAAAAATTACGAATTTTAAATTCTATAACAAAAACCTTACTTCATTATTATGAATTAGTTAAATGTACTTACTAGATTTTATTCTAAAGATAAAAAACAAAGGTAGAAATTACAAGATCACCTATTAATAGCTGTTATTAATATTTAAAAAAAAAAAAAAATAGATATTTTCAATCAATAATTTTTACATGTAATTAAACGGATAATAATAATTGTCTAAAAAGATATCATAAAAAATTTTTTACTGTTGTTTTGTTTTTATCCTATTGTATATTTTGATAACAATGAACATTATTTGGCTCATGGCACGAACCAATAAAACTAAATTAATAAAACTCTTAAGGGTATTAAAAATTATAAAAAAAAAAAAAACAAAAACACAAAATAAAAATAATATTTGATTAAAATCAATTGACTAAATTTCAAATTACTATAAAAAAAAAAAAAAAAAACATTTTTTTGATTACTATCTTAAATCTTATAGATACTCTTAGTTGTATGTAATATTATTAATATTATGTTAAATCAAATTATGATATTTTTCGGTTTCCTCCTATTTTTTTTTTTCTTAATATTAAGTCATATTTTCAGTTAATCAATGAGTAGATATTTTATTATATTAATTTAACAACCTTCACCTATTTGATATCGATTTATTGATTAATTGAACAGAACTTAAACAAAGTAGCAATGGTCTAAACAATACCAATTAAATTAAACCTATTACAAAAAAAAAAAATAAATAAATAAATAAATAAAACAAAAATATAAAAATATAATAAAAAAAAAACAAAAAAAAAAAAAATTTTTTTAAATTAAATTATATAGAGCTGTCTTTATAGTTTAATACAATATACTCGTAGTATATACCATCAATCTAATAGATGTGCATCGCTACACTAATATTCAACAATAATACAGAAGAACAATAACATAGTAACACTATATAGCATTAAAACAACTTCAGTAACACCATATAATATTATACGAACTGATATCAGTTAAAAGTAACATTGTTATAACAAAGTAATAATTAAACAAATGAAAAACTGTTAAATCAAATCAGAACAAAAAAAAAATATTAAAAAAATGTTTAAAGGTAATTATTATGTTGTTATTTTTAAGTTTAGTAAGAACAAATTTGGATTCCTGTGGAACTTAAAAGAATTTTAATCATAGATTAGGGACCACTACATTTTTAAGTTCTAATTTTTATATATTAAAATTAGGCAAGATGTAAAAATTAAAAGTCGAAGACGGCGTTTTTCCAAAAACTAATAAAACAGTTTAGAATTTGTTGTTACTTAGACCAAGTTTTTTTTTATAATTTTCTTAGACTTTTGCAATGTAAGAAAAAATTGTAAAGAATCAAGAGACACTTTTTTCAAATTTAAGGAAACCCTTTATTATATATAATTAAGAAAAACTGTTAACACATGCAAAATGATAATATTGAAACTTTATTTAGTTATTTATATCCAGGTACCGTGGTACATAAATGTGCCAGGTAGCTATAACCCCTGTAGGAATGTGGAATGTATGAAAACTCCTAGTATGAATGTGGCGAGATATTATGATATATTAAGTATTTATATATTGCGATATATGAATATTTCTTTTTTTTTTTATTATATTATAATTATTTTACCCAGCCGGGAATCGAACCCGAGACCTCTCATTCCCTTATGAGTGAGAAGCGGTGTATCAAACACTGCAACAATGGCTGGATTATTGAAACTTATATTTTGCATAACTAAAATTGATTTAAATAATGTTGAACAGAACCTAAGAATTCCAATGTACTGTAGTTCAGTATAATGAGTGGGGTTATATAAAAAACTTCTTTTACAACATTAATAATTAATTTGTTTAAGAGAAACTCCATTGTTCTATCTTAAACAGTATCGAAGTTTAGTAAAGAAACAATTACTGTCGAACGGTCAGACACAGTGCAATATTTTTTTGAAAAATGTGCTAAAAATGTGCTAAAAATTTGCTTATTTTAGATTTTTCTGGTGTAATCTTAAATTTTGAACCGTAATTTTTTTTTTATTTAATTTTGATAATAATTTTAATTGCGTCCAATTACTCGACTAAGTACAGCTAATTAATATTTATTTAAATGTGATTTTAAAAATCTTCAAGGTTTTTCAGATTATTGAGTCTATTGAAGTACAATACCCCTGAATTGAATTGCCTAGCTATATGTTACTCTAACTATGTGTTACCAAAAATTGATGATTGCATCATATAATTTATTATTGTCTTAAAATATTATTAAGGGTTTTAAAACTTGAAAAGATTATTTTTTTTACATTTATTAAAACTAAAAATAAATCAAGTTGAACTAAATAAGGATTTTTCAAAAAATTTTTAAATTTTTGAAATTTCAGAAAAGCATAATATTTCCTTTTCCTTTTTTCGCAGTGTTTGAATCAAAGTTTCAACTTAATTTTAACCGATAAAAAAAATCTGTAGATGTTTTGGTTTAAAATAAAATTTTTCAATCAAAGTTTAGTCAAACTACAGAGATAGTCTAAATAAATTAGATTAAATTAAACGATTGAATTGATCGTTTGTATTTTGAAATATCATTTAGACTTTATAATATCATTTAAAGTAATAAAAAATGAAAATTATTAATGAAAAATAAAAACATCTTAATCGGTGTAAAAGGGTAGCCAAGGTGCTATTACACCAGTTATTTATAACTGATCAAATAATCATTTTTTTGATAAGTGAGTATTTTTTACTAATCAAAACTTTATTGATTTATTACCAAATACGGTTTTGATGCAACAAAAACTTATCAAAAAAATGATTATTTTTGTGATTGGTGCAATAGGCGCTCAGGTTCCTTCATTTCATATAATATTTTATCAAAAAAAAATTTCTTAGGAATTTAATTTTATTTTTAAATCGTTTAAAAATTTGGTTATATATTTTACAATAAATTTTTTGTTTTTCTTCCTTCGTACTCCTTCTTGTTTCTTTTTTCTTCCTTGGGGAGCATAGAGCCACCACAAAGGCTGTGTATTTAACTCTACTTTTTGCTAGCATTTTTACTTCGGACCAGGTTTTTTCTGCTTCTTCTATCTCAATAAATAATCCATTAAATTCGGGAAAAATAATAAAAAAAATATTTTATTTTAATCTTCAAATTAAAATAAACTTAAAAGTAGCTATAATCTAAAACAAATATAATTAAAAGTAATTTAAAATTCGAAAACAAAAAATTAAAAAAAAAAAAATTTTAACAGGCTTTTAAATTATATTATGCTAAATTTGATTTAATTTCAATATTGAACAAGTTCTAATTAATGCAATTTTAAAAACATTCAAATGATCTACATCCTTTAGAACGACTAGTTGAAGTATTTAGACAAGTCAATTCGCTTGTAGAAAAGTTTGTTTCTTTTGCTCTGCTTCCTAAATAATGGTAGCTTAAATAAACCAGCAGTTACCACGATCTTAAACAGCGTGAGTTAGATAACTTATATGATTCGACCCCATTAATGCTCTGCTATTTCAAATTGTTTTTTTTCTTTATTTTGAAAATGAAAACTAAAACATTGAACTGCACTCTTTGACGAACCGACATTAATTTTACATTATCAAGGATTAAACTAATATTTGTTTTTAATTGCACTTAAGAATAACTTGCATAATCTTTTTAGGAGAATTCTGAAACGATCTGTAACTTGCCTTCATTAGATAAAAATAAAATTGAGGAACAATAATTTAAATGAGCATTGTGATGTTATATAAATTATTATATCTCAATTTTGTGTTTAACTGATTTGTCTAATATTTTATTGCGATTTTAGAACTTATGTATTTATGCATGTATGTTGGTTAAAGTTTAAGTTTGCCTTACTTTGTACCCTATATTCTTGCCTTTATCTTTTGCTATGCCTAATTGTTTGCTACATCACTTCTCGAAATGTTATTTTAAAGGGAATTTAGTGATAAGTAAATTTTCTTTTACATAGGTACTAAATAATGTTTTTCCTTGTCACTACTAAAAATCATGAGCACCTCTAAGACATTTATTATTCGTGTTTGGCTTACTATACTTAAGTTACTCGAATCAATAATTTCATTTGATTACTCGTTTGTAATAAAAAATAATATATTAAAATTATATTGTCTATTGTCGTTCTATTTTCTTGTTGTGAGACAAATAATATTACCGGGGGCTTCGGAGGGCTAGTAGGTAAGAGCGTACAAAATACACTGTAAACACCGAGCGAGTGTGAGTTCGAATCCCACACACGTCATAAGAGTTATTCCCCTTAGAAATGCGTTAAAAAAAAAAATAATATTACCGTAACCAAAATAAATGAATTTTAGAAAAAAACTTTATTATTTTAAACTAATTTCATAGAAAACATATTAATATATACCTGTGTACCCCACAATTCGATTAAGGCATAAAAAATATTTGTGCTGGGGGCTTCCCCTCTTTAACTATATCTTATGTATTTTTTTCTTTATTAATTTTTTCGAATGCAATATATGAGCACAATTTTAATAGATATAAGATTTAATAAATTATTATAGACCTCTTAAAGCTAACCTTAGAAGAACTGTGTGGCCTTATTTCTAATTTTGAAACGTAATTAATTTTATACTTATATTTAAAAATTTATTACACTTAGGGTTTTACATAAAATAAAAGTTTTTAAAAATTTAGAAGGTGAAAGATACAATACTAATCTAAAAAAAAAAAAGAAAAAATGTGTAGGTACTCAAAAACTTTTCACTCCGTTAAGGGTTAACACATTTTTTTTTTTCAAATAGGTATACTAAAGTCAAAAACAAAATTGAGAATTTTTAACAGCTAAATTATTCGTTTAATTATTTTAGTTAGTTTAGTTTAGTTAAAGTTTAAAAAATAATTTGGTCGGAAAAAGGATGATTTTCCTCCACCCATTTTTTTTTTTTGTTAAATTGACTTTTTTTCATCACAAATACACGGTAGTGTTTTCAGTTAGATTTTTTTATTAGTGTATATATATATAATATATTTTTTTACAGAAACTTGTATTTAATGAAATTATTTTCATTTTTCTTTTTTTCTTTAAATATCTTTGCACCTACAATTGGAAAAATTTAAATTGATTTAGATCCCGCTTATATAAACTGGTTTTTAATACACTGTTATTGCTCCAGTTGATGATACAACTAACATAATATAACTGACATGTAATTTATAAGTTGTTTTATTTTTATTTTTTTTTTTTCTTAAAATTGTTCCTGGTTATAACCACGGCTACTGAATTCAATTTTAAAATTAATATTTTTTCTTTTTCAATTTTTTCATTGATTGCAGACTATACTACAGTAAACTAAGAAGACCGTGTTATTTTCTTTGACTCTAGTTGGTTTCATTGTTACTTTAATGAATAGTAAAATAGTTTCGTTAGTTAGTACAGTACTTGTAACTAATTTTTTTTTTTTTCTCAAAGAGGAGAATTTTATGTTATGCAATAGAAACAGAATTAAAGAAATTTAAAAATTGAAAAACATACATTGTACATTGTATATTTATTTGTATGGTGAAAGTTTTTAAGTTTTAGTATTTTTTTCTTCCTATAGTTTTGGGTCTATTAATGTGCGGTGACGTTCAAAACATATCTATAGATATAAAATATTTTCTACTTTTTTTTTTTTACTTTGTAATTAAGTTTGATACATTAAATTACAGACATAGACATTTTGCCGCTTATATCTAATTGCAATATTGATATGAATAAATGTGTAGAAAATTACAAGAAATTAGATAGAAAACATTAATCATATGACAACAGAATTAAATTGAAAATTGTATACAAAATAATTTTAAAATAAAAGGCAACAAAGGGGCCTTGGTGGCCTAGTGGGTAAAATAAAATACGTTGTAAACACCGAGGGAGGGTGGGTTCGAATCCCACACACGTCGTAAGAGTTATTTCGCCTTACAACATTTACAGTGACGCCTGAACAGGAAAGGCTTTGTAATTTCCTGTCCACATTTATGTGGCAGAGAAATGCATTAAAAAAAACAAAAAACAGTATTCAATCTTGGTAGTATATTGAATATGATTGGCATAAGACTTAACTTTTTTTTCACAAAATTTCAGATACTTAACTTCAACAAACACTGAGTTATTTTCATTTAAAGAAAAAGAAGCTGTACAGTAACTTATCTCAAACTTACTCAATTTTAATAGCTAAATTAACAATAGGTATTTCAAACGTGAAATAGTAACAATTTAAGACTCCTACATACATTATTTTTTGCATTATCGTAGGCAGTTAGGGACGAAGGTACATGGCTCAATAAATTCAGAATATGATTCTGAGTAAGAATATAATATTATATACTTTGACATAATTATTTCGTTTTCTTCAAAATGTCACAAACGTATTGGGAAATTTACTATACCCTGAAAATTACAGTTGCCCAAGTATAATTATTTTTTATTTTTGAATATAAAAGTAGGCTATAGGGCGCTCGGCGGTCTAGTCGATAAGAGCGTATGAAATACACTGTAAATACCGAGGGAGTGTGGGTTCGAATCACACACATGTACTTACCAATACTCTGTTTAAATTCATAATATAGGTGAAAAAATAATTTTTAGTAACAGTAGACCTTTTTTAAAAATAAACATATCTAATATTATATCTCATTAGCTATTTAAAATTAATTAATTTAAAGTTAAAAAACTTCTAGAAAAAAATCTCTTGAATTTCGCGTTCTTTAAATTTTCAAAAATACAAAAAAACAAGGTAGAATATAAACCAACGGTTTTTAAAAGCGCACATTTCCAAAACTCAATACAAACTGTTTAGAAGTGTGACTTACACAAAAATTTGAAAATTTCATGTAATAAGAAAAAACGTGAAAATAGGACTTTTTTGAAATTTTGAGGGGCCGTAAGTCCGGAATCCTATATAACTAAGAAAAGCCGTTAACACACATAAAAGTATATTATTGAACCTTTAATTTTCATGTCTTGCCGAAGAAAAATTTGTACAGGTGCCTAAGTTACAGGTGTCTAAAAATACCAAATTTTCAATTTTTGAGCCCTAATAGCTCATAAACAGGGGGTGGTCCGAAAAAATTTTCTGAGCAAACTTATACTAATTCTAAAAGTTCTTTCTTGCCTCAAAATTTCAAGCTTCTATCTAGAAGCGTGCCGGAGTTATGAAAGTAGAAAAATCATGCAAAATTTGGTTTTCACATAACGGTAAATTTAAATACTAAATTTAAAAAACTTGTATAATTTTGATATAAATTTACAAAGATAAGAAAAATACCTGTCGAATGACGTTTTCAGATTGAAAAAATCTTAAGCAGAACATAAGATATATGCATTTAAAAATAGGGCTTTTTTTAAAGTTTGAGGGGTTGTAGCTCCGTAATGGGGGGGGCTACATGAAAAAGTTGTTCCACAAAAATATTTTTTTTATGAGACCTACCTATCGTTAAAATTTTTTTTCTCTATCTTTAACGGTGTAGAAGTTTTGTAAACAGACGGACGGACGGACGGACGGACGGACAGAGAGAAACTAATAAGCACATTTTTTCAAAATTTTTTTGGAAATGTGCTAAAAACCATTAAATTAAAATATAAAATAAAATAAGTTTTTAAGTTTTTCAATTTCAGTATTCGTTTCTCTTTTTCCTTTTATTCGTAAATAATTATGTAAATTCATTCAATAGTTTTTGTTGGTTGAATTTTCAATTTTTCCAGCTTTGACCACCTTGGGTGAATTTAAAAAATTTTTTTTTCTCAGTTTTTTGAAATTGTTTTTGTTTTGTTTTTTGTTAAGAAAAAATCTTGGGTGTTAACAATTTAACATCTTGTTAATAGATGATACTTAAGCTTATTATAAAGTGTTTCGTTAGAGAAGGTTTGATTTGTCACGTTTATAATTAAAATAAAAATTTATTTTTAGAAACATAAAAATAAAGAAAATGGCGATTGTATAATATGACATACGATTAGATGCTTTCAGTTAAATATTAAGCGGTATAATGAATTGCAGTGATGTAGCGAAACAACTAACAAGCCGCCGCACAATTTAACATTATTTTTTTTTTTTATTGTTCAGTCGGCCAACGCAGTTATTTTGAAGCAACTGAGCGTACCATAATTTTATTATATATTTTTTTTGTTTTTTAATAAATTTTGTAAACAGATAAACAACAATGGCATCTGCTTGGAGGATAATAAAGAAATTTTTGGAAAATGTTAAAAAGTAAAAGAGTAGATGTACTAAATTCTAACTAATTTTTTTATTAAAATTATATTTAAAAAAAATTTACAATATCTCACAAATTGTTTTACAAAAATATCATTTTTTTTTTCTTAATTTACAAATAAACCTCGATTTACGTTGTTTTCAAAATTTTATTTTTGATATTTTCCTTTATCTGGAGCTGATTATTCTGAAATAATATATAAACCGTAAATACATGTTGGAAAATAATTTGAATTTGTATTATATTTTTCGATTTTAAATATCGACGTAAATCGAGATTTGATTGTAGTTTTTAATTTTATTATTAGAAGTATTACAAAGATGTTATGGTTTTTATTGTAAAACAAATTCTTGTATCCCATTTTTTACTTTGTAAAATAAGTATTTCATTTATACATAATACCATTTTTAGAAAAAACTGCATGTTAATTTTTGGAGATTTCAATTTATGTAAAGGAACAGGTGTAATTTTATTTACAGTTGTTGTAACTGTTTTATAACGATTATTATCGTAATTATTATAATATTCATTATTGTTATTATTATTTTCATTATAATCATTTTGTTTTTGATAAGGATGATCATTATTATTCCTGTCATTAGAATCGACTAATGAATTATTATTTGTAATACAAATATTACGACGTTTATGTTGATCATGTACTTCATGTTTTTTCAAATGACGATCTAAATTGGTTTGTTGTCCGAAACAACGTTCACAAATTATACATTTATATGGTTTTTCCTTATTATGAATATTTCGTACATGACGTTGTAAATTACTTGATATACTAAAGGAACGTTCACAATGTTTACATTTATAGGGTTGTTCACCGGTATGTGTTCGCAAGTGACGAGTTAAATTAGCTGAACGTGGAAATAATTTTCCACAAAATTTACATGAATGACGATATTGTTTTACAGTTGATATAGAAGATTTTGATTTAGAATTCTTATGTTTCTTTTTCATTTTAATCTTGCAGGTATCAGAAGGAACTGAATTTAATTCTGTACATTTTTCAATCTTAGCTGTGATTAAATTTGAAGATAAATTGTTTTGTGTTTTATTTTCAGATTGATGTTGTTCATTCGGTTGAAAATTTTTGCTGGAATATTGAATTTTAGGTTCTTGTAATGGAATCATATTATCTACCATTCTATTTATTACTGATGGATTTTTAGAAGAATATTTAGGAAAAAATTTAGGTATATGATGTAAAAAATGTGTGTCATCATTATAATGTTCACTAAAACAGTGATTAGTAACAGGTTTTTTCTTATTAATACTTAAAGTATAATTGTTAGAAATATTGATGGGAGATATCGATGATAATTCAATATTAGCTTTAGAAATTTCATCTTGCAAAATATCTTGTTTTTCTAAATTAACTTTTTTATAATCTAATCTTAAATCAAGTGGTTGTTCAAATTTAAATTCTTCTATACATTCTGTATAATTATTTTTACTAAAATTCATTATGAAAATATTTTCATTTAAATTTATTGCTTCTGATTGTTGAGAACTGTCTGAACATGATTTAAATCTTTGCAACATTTTTTTTGGTGAATGATCTTTTTCTCGCATTATTAATTTTTATTTGTTGTGTTGGTCCAAAATAGATGCTGATTGTTATTTTTTTATTAAAAATTAATTTTTAAAAATTTCATTGTTATATCGGCATCATTTTTTCGTTGCTTCATCTAAAGACTATGAGATGAACTAGATGGTCATCAACTTTTGGTAATCAATTTGCTTTGAAATATCTGAAAGAAAGAATGAATATGTATATTAAAAAAAAATTTTGATTTTTTAAAAGGATAATAAAATAATTTAGAAGTTGGTAATGATTATTAAAAATCAAAAAAAAAAAAAATTTTATTTGCCTAACATTTTTGTAATTTAATGATGAGTTTACTTAAAAAATCAATGTTCGATCATTAAAAGTTGCTTTCGTCCTAAATTAATCTTTTTTTTTTAATTATTTTTAGGTTAAAATAAAATAAGTAAACTCTACTAAAAGAACGATATTATTAAACATTTACTTCGAAATTTAAAGCAGTATTTCTGAAACAAAACATTCGAATGGAAATAGGGTTAATGTTAATACAAATATTGATGTCAATAATAGAATAGAAAATGTATCAAAAAGAGCAAATATTGGCGAAAGGTCTGACGTTCACTATCGGTAATACTAAAATGAAAAATTTTCTTTAAAAACTTGGAAAGGAAGACACTTGTGGCTCACCTAACTAGCTATTTAGTTTAGAAAACCATAAACATTACCATATGGATTTTTAGGTCCATCAAATGTTTTTTGTTTTTTTTTTCTTTAAAAAATTCTGCTTCAGCTGATTAATTCTGAGATTTATTGGCTTAATTTTTTCACTACTTTTCGGGCGTTTCTGGTTATAAATATGTTATAGATCATCTGAAGATTATAAATCAAGTCAAAGATTTACGAGGTGTGTAATCTTAAACTAAAGAACGAAGTATTATAATGGTAACTAATTAAAACATTACATTTCTGTTAATAAATCAATTCAAAAGTAATTTTGTTTTACCGTTATATTGCTTTTATTTTATTTCTTTAAAAATCTTTTTTTTTTGTTTTTATTTATTTTACAAATAATTCAAAATAACACATTGGCATTTTTGAAATTTTTCTTTGAAATCATTCTAAAAAAAATTGGTTACAGATACCATCAATTCCAAGCTAAAAAATTTCTTTTTGTTTCAATTCGATGTAACTATTTTTGGTTTACGCATCACCTATTAAATATTGATAAAAGCGGAAACCAAAACAGAAATAATGATCAGATAGTCAATTGTAAAACGAACAATAATTTTTTTTCGATTTTCTTTTTAAAATAACATCCGGTAATCTCTTAATATTTTATTTTATTTATTTTATTTTTTTTTATTTTTCAATCAAAGAAATTTTTTTTTCAAAATTAGAATCCAAAATTGAATGCAAAAAAGCACTGTGAAGAACAAAATAACATAAGTAGAGAAATTAACTTTTTTAACAGTGTTTAACCAATTTATTTCGTAAATTCTATGTTTATAAGATTTTAAAAGCTCATTAATGTCAAAGCGAACATTGTCAAATTGAATCAAACGCACACACATCAATCAAAATTTGACCTATTCTATTTATAAAAAAAAAAATTTACATAATCCCTGTACTTAATGTACTTAATAATTTGGCAAGATACTGTAATAAAAAAAATTCTTTTTAATATTATAAAACAATTCACTAGCAGTTAATTTGAACTAATTTACGTGATTGAATTGAAATAGTTTCAATCAAGATGATTGTAAAGGAAAATTAAAAAACAAAAAAAAAAAAACATCAATCGGAAAAACAAAAACAAAAAAAAATCATTAAATCAAAATCAAAATAAATTATAATATGAAAAAATTTTACTAAATTATATTCGTAACTAATTGATTACTAATAGCACTGTAGTACCTAAGTATGTACTGGATTAAATTTGAAAATAATTTTTAGTTTACTTTTTGTGCTTTGTGCGGAATTTTTGAGTCATTAAATTTTATTTAACCATACTTTAAAAATTAGTTTTATTTTCCATTTAAAAAATTCTCATTTTGAATTTTGTTTCGAAATATGTAGTTTTATTTTTAAGGTGAATAAAAATAAATTTTTTTTCATCTAATGCAATCTAACAGAAAATAAAGCTTCCAAATTCTTAAAATAGACTACTAAAAAAACCATTTCCATATGTGAGATAATAAGTAAGCCCTCAAACACTTTAAAATTAATATCCACCTTACACGATTTTCTGCTGCTGCTTTTGTATTCTTCCATGTGTGGTTGCATTAATTTAGTTCGGCTAGTATTATGCGGCTCCTTGTGTTGCTTTGACGTCCGCGTCTCCAATTTCCTTTGGTGCTCTACTCCAAAGCCATGCTACCTATTCACTTACATATACTTTCTTCCTTTGTTGTTTTGGTATGGGGTTCTCTCCTGTAAGTTTCCATAAAACTTTGTTGTTTATTCTAGCATACTAGAATATTCTAGATATTATGCATATACAGCGGTTAGTGACAATCTGTAGTTTTTGGTTAATGATGTTGGATATCATTCTTGCTTCACTACCGCTACGTTAAGAGTGCTTTTACCGGAGATTTGGGTTATTCTTCGTTTCCGGATATAATTATGTCCGAACGCTGTCTAGCTTTTATTAAGTTGCTGTTGTTGACATCTGCATAACATGTACCATAACTTTATTTTTATAGTATTTTTCTGATTTTAATTTTTATTTGTTTTCTTTTTTCCTGAATTTTAAATTCATCTCAAATCGAATTAATCAAAAATTTTAATTTAAGTTAAAATTATAATATAAAAAAAAAAAAAAAGAAACGACCTTCAGAATGAAAGCAATAACAAAACAAAAAGGAAATTATCTGTTTTTACATCATTTTTTTTATGAAAATTAAAAAGAATTAATGGAATCACAAATAAAATAAATATTTTTGTTTACATTATATATCTATTTGTGCACATACATTATATCATATACAAAAATATTAAAACATCTTTGCAAAATAAGTAAGAATTCTGTATTTCGTACATTTAATACTGCGATTCCTTTTACGAATTTGATTATACTAGAAATTTTACAATAATTCATAAAGTTCTTAAAACAATAATTTTAAATTATAAGTTGGCATCGGGATTGGGTAATCTAATTTTATATCCTAGTATTATCACCTAATGGCAATTGGTGTTTCAATTTTATTAAGTGTTATGAAGGTAATTTTTCTATTAAAGTTATGTTATCGTTATTTCATTATTAAAATATGTATATAATTTTATTTATTGTGAACAGATATCACCAATTACAAGAAAGCTCATCTAAGTTTTATCTAAAAATATCTAAAAAAAATTAACAATCGTTAATAAAAATGCCTCTTTTTACATTGAAAGGTATGTATTTTTGACTAATTTGATTACCTCCTCGTCGTATAATGAACAGAAAGAAGAGAAGAAGAAGAGAAGACATTATAATGCAAACGTCATTAAATATTCCTTAAGTCGAGGAAAAATTTTATAATAAAACATTAGTATGTAAATTTTTTTGTAAAAAAACTCAATCAAATCGAGAATTTAGACGACTGATACGAGACATCATGCGTCATCAGATTTTCTTTGTTAACTTTATTTAACTTTTCAATTTCTATTATTAAATAACTGATCTACGATTAAATAAAGAATTTTTAAAATAAATCTTTTATAGGTGTAATAATTTAAAAATCTAAATTAAAGGGAAAGTTCTTAAAATTTCGATCAATAGTTCCATATAACAAAAAAATTTAATTATAGTAGTTTTTCCATGGTCTTGGAAAAAGAAAAAAAACTTTAAATATGCAAACATTAAGTCAAAGTTTTAAGGATAAAAATAACTTTAAAGTTTTTGTCCAAGTAAAGTATTTTTTGTTATTCTTTATTCAGTTTTTACGTTTTTGTAACAGTATTTAGAATGTTTAGTTATACTGCAGATTATTATATCTATTATATGTTACGATAATTTTATTATACATTTATTATTTAAAAATATTATTCTTTTGCTTTTTTTTTTTCTTAAAAAATCTCAACTAGTTATTTATTATAAGTCATTGTTATTTTTATATATAACCAAATATATTTTACTTTTAATCGCAAAGAGTAAATATTTACTTACTATCAAGTTTATACAGAATATTATAACACCAAAACCAATTAATTACATAATATAAATAGTAGAAATAAAACATAAATGTTTATTACAAACATTAAAAAGTTTAATATATTTTATAAAAGAAAATAATGGTACTAATCTAAGAATCGAATAACTTTTAAAAATCTATAAGTAGTAGGAAATTTTTTTAATGATTTTTTGTTATTTATCTAAACTAATTTATGTACTTATATCTGATCAAATAAAAATAATTTTTTATTACCACAATTTAAACAATTAACTATTTTACACCCACTTATAGTTTAGTTATATTGTAATAAATGCTTTTAAAAAATAATAAAATTAAAAATTTAAATGACATCAAAACTTTAACATAATAAATGCTCAAGGACCTCAAATAAAATAGGCAAACAAAAAAAAAAAAAGATTTATTTCATTTTATTTTAATTACTCTATTTATTTTTAAATTTAATACGCTCTGTTAAATTTTATTTATTTGGAAAATCTATGAAACTTAAAAGTTTATAGATTGTTTTGTTTTTATTTTAGTTTTTTTTTTTTTTTTTACCTCACATACAGTGAAACATAATTATTGTTAAAATAACAAAAACAAAAAAAAAAAAGTAATAAATTTTATAGTGATCATTAACAAAATTTTATAAAGTGTTTTGAAATTTTTTGTTTTTTATGAAGTGAATTATAATATAAAAATTATCTTTTTAACATTTTTATATGGAACAAAATTCAGTTAAAATAAAAAATAAAACAATAAACAATAACAAGATGTTAAAAATTAAACTAAATTGAAAATTTTAAAATAATATTTTGATACTAAAGTTTGCATATAGTTATTAGAATAATTATAGAAACTGTCATTTTAAAGTAAAAATGTTTATATTAATAATATGTACAATCAATTAAATGAATTTTACTGAAGTTATTTTAACAAAGGTGTAGAATTGGATGAAGTTATATAAAAGTATTTTACATAAATAAAAAAAAGTTTGTGTTCCAATTTAAATTACAACAAAATCACATTTAAATTAATTATTGCAATATAAGCATTCATTTACATTGCAGTATAGTCTTCTAATTTAAACAATTTGAGAACAGACAAATTAAAATTTTAAATTAATATATCTACTGCGAAAAAAAAAATATATATAAAAGTTTTCCACTTAAGTCTTTTGTTATATAGCTCTTTTTTTATAGTTTGCTTTCCCGTTGAAGGACAAAATCTTATTCAAAAATTAGCTTTAATTTCTTTATTGAACCGATAATAAGTTGCTTTAAGAGAAAAGGAAGAACTTTTTTTTATATTATGAAAAAAAATTCGTTAAACATAATAAATAAGGTAATAAATGCGAAGCAAGATATAAAAATTTCCTTAATGTTATATAAATTTATTTATAAAAATTTACTCACCTTTGTTATTATTTAATCCAAAACAATCCAAATGTGTTTTTATTTTTGTTTAATAAGATTTTTGTTTTTGCTGATATGAGAAAACTGTTTGCTAATTAAATAATTCCACATAAAATATTGTATTCAATTGCATGATATAAATGTTTCTAATGTTTATATTACGTTTTATATGTTTAATTAAAATGTATCATGTATTATAATATAATATTAACATCTTAAAACCAAGATATCCAATCAATTTTTTCAATTAAATTAATAGAAAGAATATTTTGTTCTAACACTAGTCTTCAGTTTTAACCAGATTTATTATTAATATTTATTTTTCTTTTTTACATTTTTTTTTGCTTTTTAATTTTTTTGTAAGATATTTTTTTGCATTTACACAAAAAGAACTGCAAAAATACTTTAAGTTTTGTGTAAATTTTTTTTTGAAATATAGTATTTTTAAAATTTGTCAAAATTAAAATATTCACTGGGTTTAAATTATTTTTAAAAAATTATTTATATTAATATTTTCTTTGAATTCATTACATTAACCACATTTGAATTTAAAAATGTTTTAATTTTTTAAACTAAAGCAAAAAAAAAAGGAAAAATATTTTCCGTGTTCGAAATCCTCGAAACCTTCAACTACGAGCAATGAATTCGAACTGAAATAATATATTTAGTGTTCAATAAAAACTCAAAAACACAAACAAAAACTAATAATAAAAACAATAAAAAACAGAAAATTGTAACAGAATCAGCAGTAATTACCATCATCATTATAATATTTATAACAATCATTGTTTAGTAAATTTTCCTTTTGCAGCATTTTGAAAACTTAAAAATTTTATCCCGTTAACTTCCTCTCATTCATTTTATTTTTCCTTACACACCGCAACTTATTATACATTTTTCATACCAAAGTATTTTCCATTGGTTTAATCAACATTGAAAAAAATATTTGCTGAATCTGTTTGTCTAACATGTGCCTAATATAAAATTGCTGATAAAATCTTAACATTTGGGAAAAAATTGGGAGGAAATTCAAAAACTTGTTAAAAAGATGTTAAATAAGAAAAGAAAAAAATTAATAAACATTTTATTTTACATGTAATAGTAAAATAAGAGCAAATTTTAATCCATTTTAAAATTATGATTACAACATAAATTTATTATTATTTATTAAATTTTGTCTGAAAAAAAAAAAAAACTTTGATTCTAATATGAAATTTAACAGAAACAGTAACAAAGAGTAATTTATTTCTCACTGCTTCAATGTAAAGAAAACGAAAAAGGAAATTTGAAGATAAGTAACAATATGTAATGTTAACGGTTAAAGATACGAAAAACATCATGTGATAATTTTAATCGGAAAAGTTTTAAAGCTAAATTTAAAGAGTAACTCGTACGTAAATAAAATCAATTGAAAGAGAAAACAGAATTGAGTCTGTTATGTTATATATAGAAATAACATTTTGTATTTGTATAAAATCATTTTTTTTTTTGTTGTATTCATTCTGAATTTAACTCCACCCCCAAAAATATCAGATAAAAAATTTTTTTTCTAAATTTACAGTAAAATTTCTGTATTAATAACATGTATTATTGCACCAAAGAAGATTGAATAAATTAAAATGCAGCCTTAACTAGAAGAGTGAGTAAGGAGACAGCCTTAAGAAGAAGAGTGAGAAAAAAACATACTCTTTTTTTCCGTTTTTTTTATTTTATTTTTTATTTTTTCTGACTTAATTTGAACAGTTACAGGTTTATATTTCAGATACAGACTATTGGTATCTAACTGTAAAATGTGTAAGATTACTATTGTAAGTTTAGCATTTTCGTTGTGAGTAAGTTTTCTTTAACTTTTATTTTCTTTTTTTCTTTACATCATTTTTTTTTTGTTTAACTTTTGATGTTATTCACTGTTATTATGATTTTGTAGTATTTTTTCTTTTAAAATTACTGTTAACAAGTTTTCAATTTACGTAATATATTATGAACTATATAAATATATATTGAGAAGCAAGGTGATCTAAATTCTCTCCCACTTGTAACACACAAGTCGTTACCTTGTGTACATTCTCTGTTGTTTTTTTTTTTGTTTAATTTTATTATACTGCACATTGTGTTCGTTGATTATCAAAATGTATGCAAGTATGTGCATTTATAAATATCTTCAGTTTTGTGTGTATGTTATGTTACTCTGCTCTTTTTGAATTAAAGATATTAATCTGGTCAAGCCTCTTATTTTGTTTCTGTCTGTTACATATTCTGATATATTGAAGTTAATTTAAAAAAAAAAAAAAAAAATTTTTTTGTTGAATAATGGTTTGTAGTATTTTTGTTTTTTTTATTGCTATATACGTGTGCATTTATTTTTTACGGCTATACTTTTTAAATCATAAAAACACCTTATACGATGTAGAAAAATCGATTAATAAAAAAAGTTTCAGTTATTGAGTTTTTTTTTTTTTTTGGAATAGGTACACATTAGAATTATAATAATGATACAATTCATTCTTTTTTAGAATAATTTTTTTTTCCTTAGCTAAACATTAAAAATTAAATTTTAAAAATAAATCTTTCTTAAAAAATTTCGGTCTCACATTTATTTTAGTTCTTATAATTTCAATATAAATCATTAAAAAGCTACGGAAGCGGCGGGTCAGTTATTAAAATTCGATTTTGAAAACTTCTCTTTCGAAAAATACTATTTATCAAACTATCATTTTTCACAAGGTTTAATTTTCGAAAAGTAATTTTACTCGAACATCAAAACAACATATTTGTAACTAACTGGACACTTCGTAAAATTTTTCCATTTCGTTTTGTTTAGAACAGATTCGAACAGACCCTTTCACTAAATTATTCTAACTATTTTAATTGCTCGACTGTTGAAAAGTGCTTATATAAAAAATAATGATTAGAAGGGATTTTAATAATTAGTTACAAAACCAGCGTTTCAGTAATTTCTTTAGTCAGCCCTCACTATTTTCTTTAAATACTTGGTTATGAAATATGTCAATACATATGAAAATATAATCATTACGAGAGATTTTAGAGTTGGTTTCAAAATTAGGATTTTTAATAATTTCTTAACAAAAGGTTGGAGAAAGCAGTCGCTACTGTTTTAAATGATATGTTGTTGAAATATGTATGTAAAAAATAATTACCGTTAATATATATGGAGTTATTTGTAAAATCATGGGTTTTGGTAATTTGTTGGGTTTCTCATGGGTTAATGGGTTTTCATGGAAATTGATGGGTTTTCGTCATGGGTTGATGGGTTCGTTTTCGTCGTCATGGGTTTTCATGGAAAATTATGGGTTTTCGGGAAATTGAGGGCGACGGCAATTAAAAATGATTCTGAATGCTTTTGAAAAACATCGCTTATTTGTTAAATGTAGTATTGCCAAGTATCACTTTCGGTTAAACATTTTTAAGCTAAATGTTCAATTTTTTTTAAATGTGTATTTTGTGAAACATGTTTTTAAAACAAAAAAATGTTAGCAAAAAATATCATTTAGAATATATCTTTTGCCTAACTATCCCATTGCTAATAGTTCACCTAACTATATCTTCTAGCAGCTCTAGCTAATCCTAGCATAAAAAAAATAATTAATAGTATATCAAAATTTCTGCCTTAAGTTATGTTAGAAAAATTAATTATCTACCAATTTTATTCTATTTCACTTAATTAATTAATTTTAGTTTTCATTTTATATTTTCGGTTTAATTTTAAATATCTTACAGTATCTGAAAAAATGACATAAAAAAAATTATGACATTAAAAACAATAGTCAAAGCACTGTTATAATAAAAATTATATACTTATGTACCAATATTTTATGTCGCAATTATGACACTGCAAAAATACTAATTTTTTTCTTTTTCAATTAATTTGTATGACATTTCTTATAAAAAACCACTCTTGTTATTTTTTTTTATTTTCAAATCTAATAATTGGTTTTTTTTTTTTCAAAAACCGAAAGAAATTAATTCAAGGTCTAACAGGTGATACATATTTTAAGATAATTTTTTTTTTATTAAAACAACAATTACCGTTTATGTCGCAGATTATAAAATTATCAAAAAAAAAAATAAATAAAAATGAATACAATAGAATTTCAAGGCTAAAACAAGAAGTTACACTCAAATTGCGCATTCCAATATACAAAAAAGTGATTTTTATTTAAAAATTTAATAACAGGAAATCATAATTTTTTTAAAAATTTATGATCTGTTTTTTTTTTTTTCAATTTTAATTTTTTTAAATACCACATAATAATTTAATTTGTTGCTAATTTTTAAATTGTCTTTTTTTTTGTTTTTAGTGTTTTTATAATATGTGCACATTTTCGTCAATTTTTTAATTTTTTTACTATTGCAAAACTTTTTTTTTTTTCGTAACTTGTTATAAATAATGAAGTTCTTGTTTAATTTTCATTATAAATCTGCAAAATACATAAGAGAATTGAAAATTATTTCAACTCAGCTTTAATTTCTTTACTGATCCTATATTAAATCATGTGACAATTTGCGAACACTATTTACCATTTTAGCACAATATACTAAAATTCATCACAAAAATATTTTTTTGTATTTTTAATCTGAATAGAACTAACCGGGTATAAGACTATTAACAGAGGTTGAAATAAATAACAAATGATTTTTTGATAGGATTCTCTTTTTTTGCAGGATTTTGGGATAATCGTTCTCAAATATATTATAGCTGTTTTTATAAAACAATTTTTATCTTCTTATGTTCGATTTCTTTCCAATATAACATTAAATTGAATACCAACGATAAATTTTGGTCTACAATGTCATCAGTTTTACTTTCATCATTTTATCTATTACTTTTAATCTTTTTGATTTCTTAAGCACGTACATATACACATTCAATATTAATAATTGGAATTTACTTTAGCGTTGGTGAAATACAATCATGAGTGTAAATAATAAAAATTATATCAAACAGGCAAGTAAAAATCTATTAACTCAATAACTGAAATCTTCCACCTACAACAGGTGACGAAATATGAATTAAAATCCTCCAAGATATAATTTTCATATTATGTATCTATAAGTTAATTTTGACTAATATGTTTGAAAAGTTAATGAAATTTTTTCAGAGGTACCTACTTATCAATTTTTACTTTAAGTGCATTTTTCAAAAATAAAATTTTTAAAATTTGCTTCCGTCCGTCCGTCCATCTTTTCACAAAACTTCTACACCATTTAATGAAATTTTAACTATGAACAGGTCTCTTACAAAAATTAATGTTTTAGAACAACTTTTTTATGTATCCCCCACCCATTATTAAGTTAGCGCGCTTCAAAATTTAAAAGGCCCGATTTTCAAATATGTATACTCAGGTTCTGATTAACATTTTTTTAATCTAAAAACACCTAACGAGAGAACATTTGTTTTGCCTTATTATAATATCAAGATTATACGTTTCTTTGCAATTTCGTATTTAAATTTACCGCTATCTGGAGACAACAATTTCTTCATTACTAACTTCAACGGTAACTTCTTCATACCGTAATGTAAAGACAAATAATTTATTCTTTTATAACAAGCTTTTAGTTAGAACTTTAAAATTTTGAGAATATAAATATATTTCCGAATTAGCATAAGTATTTATTTCAAAAAATGTCATTGTACCTCCTCATATTTATGATCTAAAACATAAAAATTAAAGCCTCAACATTAAAATTTTACATGTGTCAACAGCTTTCTTAATTATGTGGGGTGTCCTTAAAATTGAAGAAAGTATTTGTTGATTTCACAGAATTTTTTCTTACACACATCAAAATGTAAGGACATTTACAAATTGCGGTGCAAATAACAGTATTCTAAAACGTTTTTATATTCTTTTAGAAAATATGTCTCTTTTAAAATTTTAGGCCACGAAAAAGTTAAAAAATTACAGAAAGTTTGATCTCGAACTTTTACCAAGTTTCTAACGATAAATTTTTGAGAAAGGGATTCAAAATGTTGGTTTGACATAATTCTAAACTTAAATAGCAAATTTGAAAAACAAAAGAAACGGTACATCAGAGTTTATCAAAAATTTGGACACTTTAAAAATAAATTTTTGTTGAATAACGCTCAATAATTAAATTTGTCAACTTATATAATATGATTATAGTCTTCAAATAAATAGCCCCTAATTTCGGTCATATCAGTTTCATTTCTTATGAAAAACAAAATTTTTGATTTCGACTGCAGTCATAAAAAATTAAAAAAATCATAAAAAATTAAAAGAAGCTCATTTTGATAGTCATTTTTTATGAATATACTAATTTAAAACGTCAAACTTTCTCATTTCGAAATTGTTAAATGAGTGCTTGTAAAAATGGATTAAGGAAAAAATTATGAAGTATTTTATTGATATTTATGTGAATATAGGCATTTTTATAAGCAACCTATGACTATGCTATAACATAGATTGCAAGAAAGCCTATTATCTTGCGAATTACAAGTCGTTCCGACATGATTTAAAAAACCGTACTCATCGATTTTGTAGTAAAATTTAAATACCATAAAAAAAAAAATATTAAAGTTTTTAAGCCCGCCCCATACAACTGAACCCAAAAACTAAGGAGCCACTTTTCGGAATTATTTTTAATTTTTTTAAATTTTTTCTATTACAGTATTGGGAACTACGTTTTTTAAATCATATTGGTCCGACATCTTGCTCCCAAGATACGGAGCCTTCTCCAAAATAACAGCAGGTATTTATAGAATTCAGTATTTATTGTTCTCATTATGCAGATAATATTATTTTAATAATTTACGAGCACTTAATTTTTTACTTAACTTTTCTTTTCTTTGTATAGCCAACACCTCAAAATAGAAAAGTATTGCCAGTTTAAAAAAAAATATAAATCATTTTAATTTTAAATTCCAGTTCATTTTCCCCAACTATCGAAATCACAAAAAATTATTAAAATGAAATGAAATTTTTCATCTTCATTTTTATGAAATGACTATCGAAATCAGGGCCATATTATTTCTAAATTTTTCAATTAAATTTTCATCAAAATGTAACATCACTTTGTATCACTGAATTGAAATTAAATTTTTAGAAGGCTGACAAATTCGTAATAATAAAAGACGATCTTAAACACTGATTAAACCATTAAGGTTTATTCATGATGTTACATTTGTCTTTTTTTTTATTAAATTATGGATTTAATTTTGATCATTATTTTTGTTCTTAAATATTTTATTTTGAAAACATATGTAAGGCTATCTTAATTCTATTGCTTTGTTTAAATTTGAATCAAAATTTATATATACGGAAACTTGTCATAACTCATATTCAATTTTGAATAGAAAAAGATTTTATTGTTGTATAGTCAAGATTTATACTATTTTGGTAATAATCTTGAATGAAGTGAATCTCTGAAGTGAAGTGAAGTGAATGAAGTGATCTCTAATCTATAATTAAAAATTTAAATTTTAGAAAGAAATATTATTCCTATTTAATAATTTAAATTAACAATCTGCAACAACCTGTATATCCTATTATGTAGTTTAAAGACTTTTCAGATGAACATTTTTCGAGACAATTAAAAACAAACACTGGTTTTGTTTTACAAAAAAAATTATATGTGTTTTTATTTGACATTTTGGCCATTTTGGTAAATCCATATAAAATTTAGTTCTTTTAATATTATTTAATTTTTATTTAATATTAATAATTTTTATTTTAATAATATTTATTTAATTTTTTAATATTATTTTTGGATCAAATTTGATTTTCGATTTAATATTATTGAGTAGAGCAAAAAATATAATTGATTTTATGGAGTCACTTTCTGCCACATAAATGTAACAAGAAAATTACACAGCCTTTCCTTTTAAGGGGTGGCTGTAAATGTTATAAGGAGGAATAACTGTTACGACGTGTATGGGATTTGAACCCACACTGCCTCGTTTTATACATTCTTACGCACAAGGTCACCGAGGCCCCCAAATATATTTCTGCGAAAAATAAAATTTTGGGATGCTTATAGGGAATGTAACAACCAAACAAAAAAAATCTTTTGTGCATACAATATCTATTTTCTATGATTTAATATATCTACTTTTTTGTTGCTACACTTTGCTGCTTAAAATAAAAGGTATAAAATCATTGCAGCACTTACGACATTAATAAATTATTAGAATTTTATAATTTAAACAAATTTTTAAATTTAATCTATAACGGCTGTTGCCATTGGTATATGTCTCTTTAATGAAAGAAAAAATTTCGGACGTAAAAATACCGAAAATAAACTCAAACATCAAAGAAAGAAAACCTCTCGGATGATTTAAAATCTTAAAAAAAAACTCTCGAAGGAAACTAGGTAATTTGTTTTCAAAATCAGAAAAATATTCGCAAATTGAGTCATAGACCCAAAAATTAATTGTATCCAACTTACCCACAGAAAATATTTTATAAAATGCTGGAAAAAACGGAAAATTCCACGTAAGTTTCTTAAAAAAGAAATCATAAACCCAAAAATTAATTGTACCCAACTACCCACAGACAATGTTTTATAAAATGCTGGAAAAAACGGAAAACTCCGCGTAAGTTTCTTAAAAAAGAACAGAATAATTCGAAAATAAGTTATTTTTATTACCTAATTTGGATTTGATTACAATACCAATCTAATTAATTTACATAATGCAAAATAAACAATGTTGAAAGTATCTAATGTATGGCTTTTTTAATTTAAGGAAAAGGAATTTCATTTAAGAGGATTTTTACTTTTTTTAAATGCGATTATTATCATTTTAAGTGGAAGTTTTCATTTTTAAGTGCAAGTATTTCCTTTTCAAAAGCTAAATTTTATAATTACGCAATTTACAAAAGTATAGGTATATTTTACGCAATTTAATTAAGTATATGTAATAGGTTTAATTGTATATACATAGGTGTATGTACATATTATATTAATTTTTCAAATTTTTTTAAGACAAGCTGCAAAAGATGTACAAAAGTTTTTTTTTTATAAAATTTAAAATAATACACTTTCAATCAGACAAAACTTTTATTAAAATATGGTACAGTTA
The DNA here is from genome assembly GCA_947095535.1 of Poecilobothrus nobilitatus. Lineage (NCBI taxonomy): Eukaryota > Metazoa > Arthropoda > Insecta > Diptera > Dolichopodidae > Poecilobothrus > Poecilobothrus nobilitatus. The sequence goes on along the minus strand of OX352774.1, from coordinate 259,240,926 downwards.
ACAATAGTTTCTTGCACTTTAAAAGAAAAATTGCACTAAGTAAAACAAAACTTGCAATTAAAAATTAAACCTTGCATTTAAAAAGAAAATGCTTACAATTAATTGAAAATACTTTACATTAAAGTAAAAAAGATATATTTTAGTACAGCTTAGTATAAATTTAGGATTTTGTAATGTTCGGATTTTTTTCAACAAAATTTCAAATTCAGGATTGTTTTTGATCACGATTTTTTCGTTCGGGATTATTTCTTCAAGTTAAAGTCATATATACTCCTTATGTTGCTATATATACATATATTTATTTAATGTTAAAATGTTAATGTTGCTTATAAGATACAAAATTTAAGTCCAACCAGTATATGCTCTTACTGGTTAGACTTAAATTTTGAATTACTGTTCAGCATTTATTTTTGTTCTCTCACTGGTCACACTTATATTATTCTGAATCACTGGTCAGCACTTAAATTTATATGTTATATTTATATTATATTAGTAGTTTAACCTTGATTAACAGTTATATTTGATACAATAAAAATTACAAAAGATTTGTTCTTTTATTTTTTTAATAATTTTTTTAAATTTTATTTTATTATAAATTGAAATAAAAAAATTTAATTTAAGTTAAAGCAACCACACCTGTATTTAACGTTTAGCTAAAAAACTTATTAAAAAAAAAAATATTAATAAAAATTACAGGAGTCGTAATAGAAACTTATTTAATAGGATTTAATACTTAGAATGAAAAAAAAAAATAAACAAAAAATTTGTCTTTTTCTTGTATGAAGAAAAAATAAAAGCACGAGTGAAACTGTAAACACTAAATGAAAAGATCTAGTTTTATTATTAATTGTGATTATTATAGAAAAATTGAGCTTTAAATCCATATTAATGGTTTGTTGAGACAATTGTTATATTCTTAGTTTTGTCACGAGTGTTCTTAAAACCTATTTTTAATTAAAACAACAAAGAAAATGAAAAGCGATTATTAAAGTAAATTGGAAATTATTAGTATATTTTTTATTATTTCTATGTATACAAAATTTTTACTTAAATAAAATTAAAATAGAACATAAAACAATTTAATGCATATAATATCTATAAGTTACTATGAAAGCTATATGATAAATTAATTAATATAAGAATTTTACGAAATAATAATATTTTCCGCGAAATAACCACACACGAAGTAATCCTCAAAACAGAAAAAAATAAAAATTAAAAAGCACCATAAAAATCGATTATTTTATTATGATATCACCAAATTTAAATCAAAATGTTAATCTTTACGAACCGGATCAGTACGGAGTAATCAATTTTGGGAGTTCTTTGTGCGGAAATATTTCACTACACCAATTATGAGCCTTTAAATTTTTATTTTGTATTTATTGAATAACTTTGGAATTCATAATTAGTCTCAATTTATTATTTGTCTATTTTAAACTACTAAATGTCTAAGATCGCCAAAACTGAAATGGGAGGTGGGAATCCCACCTCCTATGGGAGGTGGGAATCTTCCAAAAACACCAAGAATTTCCCCCTTGGCAGTGTCAAATTCTTACTGACTAAACCCACCTCCCCCTTTAGCCAATATAATGGGAAGAAACCCTTACCTGCGAACGCAGTATATTGGCTGGGGAGTAAGGATAGGAGAGGACAGGAAATGGATACGGAAACATTGAATTGGGAATGGGACAGTAAGGAAACAATGAATCCGCCTATTATTATTACTATTTGCTAACAGTGACTATATCCATTACAACAGTTACAACATGTAGTAGTATATAATACCTTACTACATGAGGTAATTATTGAAGGTAACCCCAAGTGTCACTGTAGCGGCTGTTATTATTGGTATTAGTATTCTTATTAATATTATTATTATTTTACTACAGAGTCAGCGCCATCAGTGGATTACAACGTGCAGCAGTATATAACACCTTACTGCATGATATAACCAAAGATAGCTTAACTGTAGCAGCTATTATTATTACTATTATTATTATTATTATTACTATTATTATTATTATTATTATGATTATTATTGTTCTTATTACTACTATTAATTATACGATATACATTATTACGATATAAAATTACTACATATTTTTTATTTATATGACCTGACCGTGGTTTGAATCCAAGACACTTCGATTGAAAAGTTGGGTACTTAACCACTGCGCCATGAGTCAGATTAAAGTTTGCATATTTCTTTTAAAGTCTGTTTCAATTAACCCAATTTATGAATTTTAAGATTGCCTTATTGAAAACAGAAAACAATAACACATAAAGTTTCCATATATATTTTCAATTAGTTTATCAAATCTTTTTTGCTCTCTCTTTACTGTACTCTTACGCTAATTTTGTACTTTTAACGCTAACTATAACCATATTGTTTCTGTTCTTACATACTAACTATAACCATAACTGTTTTCACATCTTTCGAATGTGTTTAAGATAAATGTTGCGGGATAATACAGACATGTTTAAATTTGTTATATATTTTTTTTTTTATTTAAAAATTTTTTCATCAAGCACACCCTCGCTCAAATAATTACGTCTACATACACCGTGTTTTTGTCCACAGGCAATACACCTGGCATTAGATGATGCCGATGTTACATCTATGTGTTTTGTTGTTGGCGGGATTATGAAGTATTTCTATTGTATGTTTACAGAATATATACTGTGATATGAAAAATATTTTTATTATTGCTTAATGTGGCAGTTATTATTTTGTTCTTATTGCAATAGTCATATGTTTAGTTGTTGATGTTAGCACTAACACAAACTGTTTTTATTCGGAAATCGAATTTGCTACACTACATTAAAAGGTTGGAAAAAAATATCTCATTTAGTTGAGGAAAATAAATATATTACAAACTAAGTTATATATATACGTTCTATAGGAAGTTTAAAGCTTCTTTAAGTTTAAATTCATCAAAATATTTTCGATTTCGTCTCTCTTGTAATTTGAATGCCATAAATTATAATGGATACATTACAATAGTGCAGAATGACAACAAATTTTAATTTTGAAGATTTTCATCTCAAAAAAGATACGAAATTTTTTTTTATTTAAAAAAGAAAAAAAAAAAAACAAAATTAAAATAAGTTAAAAAATGTCAAACACCTTGAAATAACTGCTAGCTAATAATATAATATGATGTTACACTTTTATGTAAGTTTATCATGATTATTTTTATTTAAAAAAATATAACTATCATATAATTAAAATCAGTCGGCATAATTTTTGATCGGCTTACGTTTTTTTTTTTTTTTTCGTTAAATTTTTGTCATTATTATAAAAAATAAAAGGAAAAATTAATCATAGAAAAGATGACACCACCCATCCTACAAAACAAGAAAAACCAAAAAAATTAAATTTAAAACTTATTTATATATATTTAAATAGTTATGCAGCACAACTTTCGGATTTATAACATTCTGTCATTTTATTTGAACGATGAGGATTATATATTTAACCTTCAGTATCAAAAAGGTGGTAATCTTTCAAATACATTCAGAAATTCTAGAATATCTTAATAATTTTAACAGTTTCAAAGTAACTCTAATAACTCTGAAGTACAATAGCTTTGAAATTATAAGATGGAAAGTTTCAAATTTCAAATCAAATGGAAGGAAATCTATTGTAACTTAGTTGAGTTATTTATTATTAATTTTACTTTCAGGAAAAGCATTATATTTTACCATAAGTTGCAGAATGGATTCAGTTAATTTTTATGTATCATATCACACAATATATTCTCTTATGCTAAATGCGTCGATAGTAAAGCGCCGGATAAAGCGAAAGACAGTTTATTTTGGTAACAGATGGTGGGCTCTGGGCTCCGAAGTAACATATATACTGGAAAACAATTCTCAAAAATCCATTGATGGAAGACGCAGTAGTGGTAGTAAAAAGGAATTTTCAAGCTAAAGAAATATTATGAAACTGGTTCAGTATTAAATGAATTGGTAATCTAATTCACAAAATCATAAACCACAAAGAATTTTTAACCTGTTCATAAACACACCTATTGAAGTAGTCGCTCTACTTCCACTCTTAATGGGATAAGCTTTTATTACAAAAGATTAATAAGGAGGCGAATATGAAAAATATATAACGTCAATTTAACATTTAATCTTCCCAAAGCATAAATTGAATATCTACATGATGACTTGATCTTATTATGTATTTAGAAAATAAATAGAATTAATTTGATTCATCTTCGAATGATAAGATAAAATTTTTAAATTAAAAACTTGAATATTTATAATACAAAACAGTAACAATAATTTTATAAAAAAAATTTCAATTTGTTAAAAAAAATTTTTTTTTTAAGAAATTTTAAAATTTGATTTAAAATTAAAATTCCACAGTTGTTTTTTTTTTTGTGTTAAAATCCCATCTTTTATTCAATTAAAATGAAAAATAATGTTAAAAATTAGTAATCTGGTGAATTCAAGAGCACTTTGAGTTCTTAATAATTAACAATAAATTCAAGATGACCATCATTTTCATTACTAAAATTCATAACCATCATTGTGAATGTCTATTATAAAGACTAATAAGAAATTATTTTTAACCCTCTTATGACCAACTATTTTTTTAGAGAAGATTATATACTAATGTACTAGTTATTTTGTTCATAGTCTATAGGAGTTATTTCAAAAAAAATGGAAACACGGTTTATTAATGTGTTAATATCTTCTATTTTTTTAGCTTTACCAATTTTATCGTTTCAATATTCTACTCCTGCTTTTTTATGAATCTGCTATTTTATATATTTCAAATCATCGTTTTTATTTTCTTTGTAGTAAAATGTCAATTGAAGTAAATTTCATCTACCCACAATTAATAAATATACTAATGATACCCACTTCAAATGTAATTAACACAAAAGGGGTAATAGATGTCAAAAAAAAATAAAAATTCAGAAAACTATTGTACCTATTTAAGTTTTAAAAATATTTTTGGGGAAAAAATGATGTGAGAAAAAGATTAAAGAACAAGATCTGAAATTGTGAAACAGACATGTAATTTTTTTTTTAACTGTTAATCCATTTATACTATGACTGATTCAAGATACATTTGACGTACCTAATTCGAATATTATATCAATAATTTCAAAGCCTTAATTAACCTGTTAATGACACCATCAGACTCTAAAAAAAAGTTTATTATTATTAACCGTTGTACGAAATTAGAATATTATCAGAGGGGCGAGTAGTTTTATCTAAAAAATAGGAATATTTATTTATTATTAATACCATTAATTAATAATTATCATCAAATGAAATACTCTTCTTCACTTTTATCTTGAAGTCCATTCGAGTCATCACTAGATAAATCAGAGGTATTTAATGATTTACATAAAAATGTCAGGTATTAGGTGTGTATGTATACAGGGCCTAGGTGTAAGAGAGTTGTTTATCGCCTCTATCAAACAACAACACCATTAGTAAGGTTTTTCTTTTTTTTTTAGTTTATACCCCTGACACATAAATGTGGCAAGAAAATTAAACAGTCTTTCTTCTTCAGATGTGGATGAAAATGTCGTAAGGGGCAATAATTCTTACGATATAAGAATAATTGGATTCAAAACCCACACTGCCTCGGGGTTTACAACGTATTTTATACGCCTACTAGACCATCGAGGCCGCTAGGAAGCTTTATAGATAAATATGTATATATAAAATAACAAAAACAGACATGTGATGAAACAAGTGATGAAAACAAGAAAAATTAATTACTTCGTCCACGTAATTTGACACCCATAGATTTTTAGATTGTAAGTGGCAGTAGTTGCTCTACATTTATCCGCATATTTGATTGTTTTATTAAATTACAAGACCTCAACTTAAGACTATTTTGCATGTGAGTAGAATCTTAGCACAATTTATTATATTATATATTAATATTAACATAGAGATACTGAAAAATATCAGATGACGACGATGACGATTTAAAGAAACACTATATATATTATTTTATTATTCATTATTTTGTAATTGAATTTATAAAATAGAGCATAATATTAAGGTAGATATACCTATAAAAAGTTATTATTCTATTATATGAAATGTAATGTAATGTAGGTTTATAAAGGCTTAAATTTAAATCTATTGAATCTATTATTGTTGTATTATTCAGTACCTACAGCAATTGATGCTATCTAAGCAAAAAAAAAAAAAATTCATCTTCTATTGCGGATTATACAGTTTAGTTATCTGGGTTATTGATCCAATTATTTTTCTAATGCATTTTGATCACAAGATAAGACGGTTTTTTTTTTTTTTTTTTTGTGGTGGGTGCTATTTTGTACATATGAAAAATTCCAGATGTTTTTTTTAAGTTTGGTTGTTGGCCGTCCTATTTTCAATTGTAATGTTATTTTAAAAGTTGAAAAACAAAAAAATGGATTATAGTTATATGTATATAGTGATTATATAATATTGAAGATTTCCGCATATTTTCGATTATATACATAAGTATAATAATATATAAAGCATAAATTTGGTATATATACATACGATGTATCTATAGGTATAAGTCGCGCGAGGTGATTTTTCTTATTTTGAAATCATGTTTTATTTTTTTTTTTTATTCATTTTAAGATCCAATAATGTTAAGCTGTTGAATTTTGGTTTATTTTTATTCTTTTTTTTTTCTTATTTTATTTTTATAAAAATGTTTGTTATTTCGTGTCATTTTATTTTACTGTAAAAAAAAGATACCTTTGTTTGTTGACTTGTCATGTTTTCGTTGTTATTGTGCTGGACGGAATAATTTGGTAAAATGATAAAAGATAATCTTTGAAGTTCATTTTCTTTTCAAAGACTAAAATAATAAATAATATTATTCTGCTAGAGTAACGAATTAAAAAATGAACTGTTGGAATATCCAACCAGTTTCACTAGAGTTCCTTAACTTCGACTTTAATATGCGTCCATATCTAAAACATTTCATATTTGTAAATTTTTTCTTGTTTTAATAAAGAAGTAAATTATATCTACTGTAGATGGTTATTTTGCAAACATCCAAGACATTATTAAAACATGGTATGAATTTGTTAAATAAATGTTAGTCTAAGTTTAAACTATAACATTATAAAAGGAGATTTTCAAAATATGTTAGACATCAGTTTCTTGACTTATGATTTTGATTTCTTAAATTTAATGTTGTATAATTAATCGATACCATTTTTCAGTGTAAATAAAATGACAGTAAAACTTATTTCAATAACAAGTCGAAAATTTATACTTTCATGTTAATTTTATCTTAAAATTATAACCTTAAGAACAATTCTAAATGCGTCATCAAATTAAATCGTAAATGTAGTAAGTTATAATCTACTAGCAGATTCCATAGAATTTTATTTACGACAAAACTAGTAGTATTTCCTATTAATTAATTAAAATAATATAGTTATCTACAATGCCATAAACTTAGGCTTAGCTTATACCCGACCACTGCTTTGTGGCCAGTTATGTTATGTATTTTCCCATTTTTATATTTTAATGTTTCTACATATCGCAATAAAACGTATAATTTAATGTCGATGCAAAATTTAGAAACCAAATCGAATAATACCAATCGGATAACAAAAAGACGTAGAGAGTTAAACCTGAATGACTAAAAGCCTACGAACCTACGAGCCTAAAATATTTACCCGAGTATTAAAATATATAATCCTAGCAATCCCCGGTATAACTTTGTATAATTGATTTGTAAAAAATAGATGACAGATTAGATTGCCGAAATAATGTTGTCACCATATTATTAATTTTTTAAACAAGTTTTTCTGCAAGAAATATAAGCCTTCTAACACCAAACTATAAAAGTTTGACGGAATAACTATAAACTAACGTAGAAAGTTACAAAACTATAAGCTTCTCTTCAGATTGTAATCAACAGAACCGTTACCCCTACGGAAAGGTATAGCCTCACTGTAGTGCATGAAGTTAATCGGTTAAAAATGTAATAACAAAAGATTAGTTAAATTTAATAACAATTATAAAGAATGAATCTATGCATTATTTAAAATTAAAATTTGAGAATAAAATATTGAAACAAAAATGCTTATATAATGTCTGAAGAACGTCTTTAAATTCCTTTAATTCATTAAAATAAAATTTCAATTAAAGTTTTTAAAATTAAAAAAATTATTTTTACTTAAAAAAATCGAGCCTATTTAGTCGGGATCTAAAAATCGTTGTTTTTTTTTTTTTTAATTAACGCCTTGTAACCAATATTGTAGTGCAAACTTTTTTATCCAAAACTATTATTCAATTCATATGTTAATCTTGAATCCAGTAGATGGTTACTTTTAATATTAAAATATAAGAATAAAAATAAATTCATTTTGTGGGTTTTAAAATGATTAGGTATGATAGGTCGAATGTTTTATTCCTGTTGCTTCAAATATATTCAAAGACAACTGCTGCTGGATATCATTTTGCACACCATAAAATAACCATTGTTGAATATTTGCGCAATAATAAAAAGTTTTTCTATTTTAATTTTACTTTTAATTCCAGAGGCTCAAGGTTGTGTGCATTTTAAATAATCAACTGCTAATTTACATATTTTTTGTTTGTTTATTTAGTTTAGTTTTTATTTTGTTCCTCTTTCTATTCTAATTACATATTATTTTCTTTTTCTTAAGTTGTTAAGTAACTTTTTCCTTTTATTAAAAAAGAAGGCGGATATAAAGAAACCGAATAGTTTAATTAATGTACGTATGAATTAAAAAAAAATAAAATAAAAAAATATATTATAAAAAAAATAAGATAAAAAACTATAAATATCTTTATTTATATAAAAAAAAAACTTGTAATATGACATTAAATTTTTTACAGCATCACACCTTTTACTTTTATACAAATATCTGTTTTAGCCGTTCCTGAAGTTGCATAATATAGTTTAACGTGTTTTATTCTAGAATTTAAGATAAATTAAGAAAACAAAAACTGAGACAAACAAAATATATTCTTCAGTTTTAATTATCAACGTTGATCGAGGTTTAAATTTATTCTACCATATGCATTTTATTATCTTTTTGGAAGTTATTTTGTTTTTGTTCCTTTCCTACTTTTTTGGGCAGAATAGGTCTTCCACAAAGCGTCTTTATCTATATTTTGGTCTAATACCTTAATTTGTGTCCAGGCTTTTTTAATTTCTTTTCGTATTGTTCTTCTCCAAATTTAGGACTTCCACCTTTTTTTTGCTTGAGCATTCCAATCGAAGCCCTCCTTGGCGATCGAGTTGTTTTTTCTTACGAATAATTTTATCCAGCTATATTATTTTTTCCTGATAACTAGTTCTATGGGTTGTTGCTTTGTATTATAATGCGCAGACATCTATTAAGGAATATATTTTTCGGATAGTTTTTTCTATGACCAAACAAGTTTCGCTGTCATACAGCAAGACTGATTTTAAGGATACTTCGAGGATACTGGTTTTTTTTTTCCAGTAATTTGGGGGTAATGGCCATACTTTCCACGGTCTTGCAAATGACGCTTTGACTTTCTTGATATTGTCATCAGTGTCTTTTAAGGTACAAGACTGATTTTAACGATGCTTCAAAGATACTGGGTTTTTTCACTACCAATTTGGGGTAATCGTCATACCTTCCACAGTCTTGCAAATGACACTTTGACTTTCTTGATATTATCATTAGTATCTTCAAGGCGCTGCTTACGGTTGTAAGTTTGTACCCCAGATAAATGTATATCGGTATATCTTCTAATACTGTATCATCTACTCTTATCAGCATGGTGTTCATCTCATTATCTTAGTCTTTCTCATGTTCATCTTAAGCTTCCGCTTTCTGCCACATATTTCGAAAGTCTATCGGTTCTAGTTTGTAAATTCCTCTGCTTACGGGCTCAGAGATATTTTATGTCATCAGCGTATACTGGATCAAACTAATTCCAAGTGCTAGTGAGGTATATTCTTATAAAACCGCTTGAATTTGCAGTCTATCTTTTTAAATGTGTGAAAATCATCTATGCTTAATAACGCCTTACGGTTGAATTGATTAATTCGTCAATTTAACACTCCATATCAATTTTAACACTGCGGCAGTTTAAAATTTTCTTTCAAAGCAACGTGTTTACTGACACAACAGCTATACAATTAATTTCATCAATTATAAATTCCTATTATTACAAAAAAAAATAAAAAAATTTAAAAGCATCTAAAAAAAAATAAAAAATTCATAAAAAAGTTTATTGTTTTAAAATGATAAAACATTCTTTTTTAATATATGCACAGCATTTTCTAATGCTCCTTTTTATTATTGTGCTCCAGTTTTTTAAAAAGGTAAAAATAAATTAACTTAAATCAAAAAAAGGTATAAATTTTAAGAAAATATGGTGCTCATCTTGTACCTAATTTTCTTAAAAATAACAATTTTTTCTTTTTTATTTACCATTTTCAAAAAATTCTATACAAAATACCATAAATATATTTAGAAATGTTTTTTTTTTTTGTATTTCGTATTATATCCAATCCATAACTATGCTCAAGTTTAAAATGTTTTAAAATGTGGTAATTTAATTTTTGTCCGACTTTATCTATCTTTATTGGTTATTGTAGTTTTATATGTATATAACTATATTGGCACACCTCTAATCACTTGATAACAAACAAAAGCACTAACAATCAAATTTAAAATAAAAAATCTTAGCCATCTTAAAATGAACTACATAACAAATCTTAGACAGAGACACTATACCCATTACAGTTAGTTTAATTATCATGTAACTTCAAATTTTTTTTCTTGCAAAATTTTAATAATTTAAAGTGTCATATTATAATGCCATATATCATAAAGCCATAATTATTAAATAATTTCAAATTGGTAATATTTACACTAAATGTTTTTTCGAAGAAGAAAACTAGTAGATAAATTTGAATACGAGATATCAAAATAATGAATAATATAAAAATTACCCTGAAAATAACGGCTAAATAATTTAAAACTGTTCTCTTAATTTTTCGTTTTTAAATTACTCAAAAACAATTGACTCTAGGAAGTTAGAATACTTTGGACACATATTATAGCATCCAGAGAACTATTGTCTTCAAAAAGTTATCATTAAAGGCAAAATTGTGGGAAGGCAAGGTTCCAGCACAAAAGAATATCTTGTTTTAAATATTTACGTCAAAGGTAAACAAGAGGAAACAGATCATTGTTTATACCAGAATTAGATATATAAAAATTGTCATCATGTTCAGAAAGAAGAAGAGAGAATCGCTAAAATATAATAGCAACATAATAGTATATTATAAGTCTTTAAATTAAAATATAGCTGAATCTCGGAATGGAGAAACTATATAGAGTGGGAGCAGGGTCGATAAAGTTGGGAGGCTCGTTATATTTGTGTTAAGACTGAATAAAAGTATAAGAGGAATTAAGTAAGTAAGTAAGAAAACTGAATAAGAGGATATTTATGTAATCTTTGGAGAAGGAAATAATGAATCCAGAAATGTAAAATAAATTTTCAGATCTAGGATTTTAAACACTTCACTTTTTCAGAACTAATTAACTAATGAACTTTATGTTTGCTTTTTTTTTAATAAAATATTATAAATTTGTCTAATGTTAAAAAATTAAAGAAAAATTTAAATGTTAAAGTCATTTTTCTATTCTTTAATTATTACTTCATAAAACAAATTTCCTACGGCAATATGATTTTGAATGTAATTTGAAAGCAAAATTTAAAATTATGGCATTATGATCTATAGCGTTATGGCACGTCACATTATGACATGACACAATATATGTATATATGTACTAATAGTCTTGTATTAATTTCTGAATTTACTATTTTCTTTTTTTTTTATTTTTTGTTTTAATTTTTCTTATTTTTTAATCTAAATTTAGTACTAAGGTGTGGAAATTGATGTAATAACATAAAGTTATTATAAAAATAATCAACACTATAACGTAAAATACACAGTTCTAATTAAACACTATTAAAATTTTGTACAGTTATGGCCAAAATACTTATTTTTTAATCCATATTTATGAAGTTAATGAGTTCTACACTGCAATTTTAGGTATAGCTAATAACATTTTATTTTATTTTTATACCCGTACGATAAGGATCGGGTATATTAAAATTGCTCCTCCGTTTGTAACACCTCGAAATAAGCTAGCTAGATATACCTTCAAAGGTATGGATCGGATCAGAATCAAATTCTAAGTCAATTAAGCTTAGCCCGTCCTTCAGTCCGTCTGTCCATCAGCAAGAAAGCTCAAAAACTAAGAAAGCTAGGGTCTTGAAATTAACACAAAATATTCTTATATCAATTTGTAGGTACTTTACTTTCTTGGGTTGAGATTCGACCAAGACTTCGCGTAGCTCTCGAAGAACTAACTTTTAGATCTCCACAGTTTTTTTGAAATGGAGCCATGAAATTTTAACTGCTGATAGATATCATAAAAATGTTAATTTTATTACTCACAACTTTTTTTTATTATTAACAACAGCCCCACCCGTTACGGAGCTACAGCTCCCCAAAGTTTGAAAAAGTTTTCAAAGTTTTCTATATTCAAATTGGTATAACATAAGTTTTATAAGATATATCTTCAATTTGAAAACGCCAAACGATTACTGTTTTATTAGCTTTAAAAATATATATGCAATAAGTATATACTTGTGGCATACGATGTCTTAATTTACCGTTATGCGAAACTCAAATTTTGCAAAATTCTTGATTCCTTCTATCTTCCAAACTGTTTAAGTTAGAAACTTGAAATTTTGAAAGAAGTCAGGTCTTTGAAAATAAGTATGAGTCATTTCAGAAAATATTTTTGTATCGCCCCCCGTTTCGAAGCTGTATGGGGTCAAAAACTAAAAAATTCTTTATTTTTAAACACCTGTAACTTGAACACCTGTCCAAATTTTTTTGAAGTAATATAATTGTTGAGGATGATGCGTAGAATGTACATGAGGATGATGCGCTTAGTATTAAATGGTAGTTTTGGATTGATAATCATTATGTGGAAGGTTAGAATCTGCTTTTGAAGAATCTATGAACATATAGTTTGAATATATGTATAACCCATAGTTCTAGAAATTATAAAATTCACCCAAATTATTTTAAAATACTAAAAAGATTAAAAAAATAATATTATAAGTATATATAATATTATTATATATTATGTCACTCTGGACAGGCTATGAAAATACTAACGGTTCGTACGGGTATCTAAGAGTGGGCAAAGGCAATTGTATTCTTCCTCATTTTTAAATCTTTTAGATTTTTTACGTTAACAGTTACACAAAGACTTCTTCTTTTTGCTTCTATAGAATTTATTTAAATGCTTCTGCACTATGTCTGTATCTACTATATTACCTGTAACTTTGTGGTTTTCTGAAAACGACTAGCACAGAACTAAAAATTAAAATTAGTTAAGATTTAAAAAAAAAAAAAAGGCAAAATCTAAACCAAAGATTTTTAAAAGCGCCCATTTTCTAAACACAATAAAAACAATTGTGACTTGCCCAAAAATTTCAAAATTTTCTTAGAATTTTATATATAAAAAAAATTGTTAAAAATTAAAAGACACATTAATTGTTTTCTCAGTTTTAAGGAAACCTTTTATAATTAAGAAAATCTGCCAACTAATTAAGAAAACCTGCTAATGTTGAAGGTTTTAATATTTATATTTTACTTTGAAAAAAATTGTTATAAATTTTTCGTTATGAAATTAATTAATTTTCTATTTTTATTTCTAATAGGTCTTAAACAGAGGTAGAACACAAAAAATGTTTTAAAATTCTTTTTGAAAAAAGTACTAAAAACTGACATTTTTTAACATAACCTGAACAAGAGTGTTTTAGTTAGATTTTATTTTTTTTTTAATAACCACGCATACCCACATGATTAATCAATATCAAATTTCATTTTTCAATAGATTCAATGTGTACAATTGCACACACCTTTTTGAAAATAAATGAAATTATTTTCAGGGCAAATAAAACTATTTTCAGAGTAAAAGAAACAATTTTCAGAGTAAGTAAAACTATTTTCAAACTAAATAAAACTATTTTAAACTATTAATTGATCTTAAACCTAATAAAATAAGAATAATAAGATGCATTTCAAACAATAAAATAAAATAATGTTAATGCTTACCGTTTTATTTTGAAAATGCTTTTTTAGTACAAAACGGAAGCAGTTCAAGCGAATTATTGGGACAGTGATTTTAAATTAAAAATGTTGCCACCTTATTTCCCGATGCTCAACCCCATTGAGAAAACATTTTCAAAAATTAAAGTATATGCACGATTTATATGTGAAGTTTTACGACCGATCATAATATTTCCAATGTTATTGATCAAAGTATGTGGGAAATAACTCAAAGTGATTGTTCCAATTATGTTATGGATATGATATTTCATATTCCATATATCGCTGAACGTCAACCGCTGCATTAAGAAAATAAAGAAAGAACTAAATGATATTATTTTATTTTATTTTATTGTTAAAAAATGAAAATGTTTTGGTCTCGGGTTCGATTCCCGGTTGGGTACAATAATTATAATATAAAACCAAAAAAATATTCATATATCGCAATATATAAATACTTTATATATCATAATATCTCGTACACCCCACATTCCTACCAGGAAACAGGGGTTATAGCTACCTGGCACATTTATGTACCACGGTAACTGCATATAAATAAATAAATAAATGTTTTATGAAAATGTTTTTAAAAAAATGGTTTAATATGATAAAAACAAATAGTTTATTTTGAACAAAAAAAGGTTGTATATGACTGTAAAAAAGAGGTTTTATTCTATTTGAAAAAAGTTTCGTTTAAAATAAAAATAGTTTGATTTAGTTTGAAAAAAGTTTCAATTATCCTAAAAATAGTTTCATTTACTTTGAAAAGGTTTCGTTTAATTTGAAAATAGTTTTATTTTATCGAAAAATGTATAAATAAAATTGTTTTTAAAATTTAAACTTATTAATTAAAAGAACTGTTACAATTGGGTTCCATATTATATACTTCTATTAAGGTTATAATAATGCAATATATTATAATTTTAATAAATAATATTTTATTCTCTAGTTATTATGACCAGAACTATATTATAGCTTTTTTTATATCATACAATATGTATAAAAATATATATAAGATAATACCATTATAACAGAAGTAACTAATCATGCGATTAATGCAAAACAAATTTTTTTTTCCTTTAAAAAAAAAACAATAAAAGGAAAAGCAAGATAATTGCTACATCATTTCATAATATTTAAAAATTCTTTATTATATTATTGCATACAGTATACATTATATGTATAATATAATACTTGTATATTATCCCGTCTAATAAATTCCTCATCATATTATGGGATAATGACCATTAAAAAATTACTATTATTATTGAAATAGAGACCGAGTTGCATTTTAGTGTCAAATTTATTTAAAAATCTTTAATTATACTTAACTTCATTTATATAATAAATATATGAGTTCACATTAAATAATATTATATTTATTTTGTGCACATAAATTAGATACACGTATGGTTTATTATAAAATCTAAAAAATAATATAAGTAGGTACACTTTAAAAAAAAATGTTTTGTTTAAAATAAGAAATACAATTAGAATAAATTTTTAAATAGATGAAATTTCCTGCGCCAATTCAGATAGATTATATTTTACTGTTATTCTTAAAAATTATGACATAGAAAACCAGGCAGGATTCCACCAGACCACCAGACAGTAATTTTTAAAGTATTAGTGGGTAAGAGCGTATAAAATACGCTGTAAACACCGAGGGAGTGTGGGTTCGAATTCCACACACGTTATAAGAGTTATTCCGCCTTACGACATTCACAGCTATGCCTGAAGAGGAAAGGCTGTGTAATTTCCTGTCCACATTTATGTGGCAGAGAAATTCAAAAAAAAAAAATAAAAAAATAAATACGTTACTAATAATTTTCCTCTAAATTTTTTATATGCCTGTGCACTTTTAAGGACAAAAAAAATTTAATCCTTAATTGTTTTAAATGGAACTTGAACCAAAAACTGCAGATGTACAATAACCGCTGCAGAATATTTCGATCTGCCATAGTAAGAAACGGCGATCTATGGAGACTTACAGGAGAGGAATTCATACTGAGGCAAAAAAGAAAAAAAATTTAGGTATATAAACCACAACGCTAAGGAAAATTTGCGAAAAAACATAAACCGCATTATCTTGGAATGAATCTCTCCTAGAAGTTAAGACACAAACGTCCTAAAAACTAATTGAGGCGCAGCATAATAGACAAACTAAATTAATGTAACATTACATGAGAGAATGCAAAAACAACAACAGAAAACTTTGTGAGATAGAGATGCCAAATGAAAATTTTATGCTGTCTCGTGGAGTGATAAAGGCCAAACACAAAATGGAATTTAATGATCTTCATTAAGAAACGTAAATCTATCATTTCTTAAAAACCAAGTTTTTAATCACCACATTTTATTATGAAGCTTGTTACTCTTAATAATATTTTACAAAAGAAATTCCTAAAACTATACAAATTTATTATGGTACTCAAATATAAAAAAAAATGTCCAAAATATTATTTAGCCTAGATATTTTTTTTCTGTAATTTAAATATTATGGTTTTAAATATAAATTTTTTTTTTATTTCAAATTGAAAATGTAATTAGTTTTATATTATATACCGTTATGAACGGATCACTTTTAAATTATTATAAATATAATTTAGTACTGAAATTATAACAATAAAACAAAATTATTTTTTGACTTATAATAATTGTAATTCTTTTAATAATGTTAGCATTTGCTAGACTTATTTGAATAACCATTCATTATTCACAAAAAAAAAAAAAAAAATAACTGGTCACTATAAACTAATTTATTAGTTTCTGTCTTTATGGAATATCACCATAAGAAAAATCTCCGTATTAAAAAATAAAATAACCTTTATAACCTCAAATAAATTTTTTGATTTTTTTGGGACTTATTTAATTTTTTATTTTGCGGGCTTTTTTCATTACGATAATTCTCTATTTCAAATTTTTTGTTTTTTAATCCATAATAACTTTATACATTCTTATTCTTCGAGATACTTGTGGAAAATCGGACCTCTCCTGGCTTTTACCAAAACTGTTATAAAAAGTATCTTAAATTATTTTATGAAACTTTTGTAGTAAAAGCAAAAACATACGCTTTTTCCGGAAGTTTAATAATAAATAGTTCTATTCATTTATTTTGTAAAACTAATGAAGAAGGACTGAGGTACCCGTCAAGTACTTTTTCCCCTCTTTTAATGTCGAATTTATTTTATTATCATATTTTCTGTTTTGTGAACATATTTAATAGTGAAATATATGCAAAAATCTTTCTTTTTTCCATACTTTCCTAACCTGGCATTTCTTGAAGAGCTTTCATGGAGCATTTGAAAGCAATAAAAAAAAATAGTTAAAAAAAAAATATTTAATATTTTGAAAATAATTAAAATTATTGTTATCTAACTAGAATAAACTTTTTCGCGATTTCATTTTAAACAAAATTATTAAAAAAATTAAGGGGAAATTTTTGCAAAAAATATTAAATTATTTAAGAAAAACTAATTTAATCAGAGGAAAAAAAATATATAGGTTATTGTCAATCTTTAAATATTAAAAGAGTGCTCTTGAAAAGAGAAATTCCAGGAAATATAATTAACACGCAATTAAGAACATTTGAGAAAATTAGAGAACTTTCTGTATAATACATTAGAAATATCAGTGAACCCTTTACAACAAATGCAAGAGTCAAATAAGGATATCCTTTGTAGTCGGCTGCTGTTTACGATCTTCTTAGACGACATTATTAGAGAAATGAGCAGAATTGTAAGAAGCATAAGTTGGTCACATGATTAATACCTAGAAAACCCTAATTAAATTCGTGTATGAATGCCTAATATCTCACAATTTTAAGAAGATGTGCTACATAAGTTTAACCACCTTCAAGATGCATCATAGAATATTAGTCGCGAAATAAAAGTCAACAAACCAAAGAAAGATATATAACATACACCTCACTAATAACAATCTCATCAAGCTATCCATCAATAGCCGAATCCATCGAGAATGCATAAGTAATTTATCCTATTTATAGAGAACATCTTTCCATCAACAGATCGAACCAACGAAGTTGTGCGGAATAAAATTGATAAAGCTAAAACAGCCTTCTGGAGTCATCGACCCATATGGCACAGTTCGCATATATCAACACTATTGAGATAAATCAAATTAACGATATTTAACTCATGCGTAAAATCGAGATTAACATAATATAGTAGAGAATCATAGTTTCTCATTAACTTTATCAAGCAAAACTCTTAGAAATCTTCATAAAAAAACATCTAAGAGTTTTATGATTTTATCAAAATTTATATTAGGAATAATTAATTTTATTAATTCTGTGTTTTTTTTTTTGGAAAATGACATTAAAATCATACATTGTCATCGACCTTACGCTAAAACTAAAAATTTCAAATCGTTAAGGTGGTGACGCAAATCTCACACTACATCGCGTCTCAATTTGATATTTAAGTAGAATATAAAATCTATGTATTTAAATGATCTTTTAGCCAATACTAAGGGCAAAGTGCTATTGTTCGCGTTGATATTATTTCGATTGATGAAAAACTATCCTTTAAGTACCTCACCATTCTTTATCCATAAAATTAGTACTTACTAAACTCATTTGAATTTTAATATATCGTATAATATATTTTTTGACATGCCATGTACCTACGAATAATAATGAACTTATATGTCAATATTTAAGTGACGTTACTTTGCAATATGAAACAATGAGGTCAATCACATCTGATAAGAGTTTAACTTTTTGAAATACCGTTAACAATATTCTATTCTTTTTTGTAAATAAATATTTGTAATATAAAATTTTTTTTATTTATTTAAAATTACAAAAATATATATTGAAACTTTTAATTTTTTTTTTTTTTTTATTGTTAGATCATTTTAAAATAGATAAAAATGGCAGATATTTTCGTTATTGTCTCTTTTCAATTTATTCATTTAATACAGTACTTGTAGTTTTTTATTTTCAATATCTTTTTATATTATCATTTTATAATTTTATAAGTAAAGTAAACATTAAAAATTTCAATAAAGGTTTATTTAAATTTTAACTATATTCATTTTGTATAAAAAAAAATAAAAAAATTCAACTGACTCATTACGGAACTGTAAACAAAAAAAATTTTATAGTTGGATTAAAATTTTTATTTAAACTCATAAATTTATTTACTATATACTGAGATGTACATAATAAAATTACTGTATGATTGTTAAGTTTTACAATTAATGGAATAGGTATATACCTTATATATAAATAATTTTTTTTTTATAATTCAAGTCCTCCCGTCTTAAAATGAATTTAACTCTAATATTGAAGAATCAACCAGAATTTTTTCCGTTATTATAATGACAGTTGTTATATTAATTAAAAGTCAAAAATAAATATTCTTAACTTATCAAAGAAAACATAAGAAAACTTTTCTTAAACTATAAAAAATTAGAACGGAAAGTTTTTTAAACCAAATGCTTGTTGAAACTGATAAAGTATTAGTGGGTTAAAGTCACAGATTTATAGAAAATTTGTATACACTTACGTTTCTTTATAATGATTTAAATTGTACAAACTAAACTTAAAAACAATAATAAGTAAACCTTAAGCATATAGCATGACTATAAGAATAAGAGTGATTATTGATAGAAAAATAAGGTTGCTGATTAGATAAATCAAAGCATTTTAGTGTCTTCTCAAATGAAATCTAACAGATTGAAGAAATATTGTGAAAAATAGTTTGTATATCGTAAACATTTACATCGTATACAATTATATATCGCTTGATTTTATTGAACTAATAGTCATCATTAAGTAAGCAAATCCAATAATTTGAGTGAATAAACTTCTCTATAGCTTTTATTTTTATTATTTCTTCCTTTTAGTACCATAACTGAGTATTTTAATGTTTAATATTATACTTCTTGTTTTTTCTTATCACTGACCCTTATTAATGAATAAACCTATATCCTTTAATTGACTTGCAAAATATATCCTTTTGAATATTATATACTATTGATTATCTGTAGTCGGATCCAGATAAGGATACGGTAAATTCTGTTTCAAACTGAAAATTGTGTCAAACGCTTTAATTGAACATTAGCTTCGTTTTTCATTATGCTTTTTACTTACACATGCCCATACAAATACGCGATTTGATCTTTAAACTAGAATGGAAAATATTGTGCATTAATCTTTGATAATCTTCAACCCGTCTTTATTTGGAACGATTATATTATAGATATAATATACCCTATACCTGAAAGTGAAAGTAGTACATAATAATGTAATAAAATATTACATGGCACAATATCAGAATAAGGAGATCCAAACAAAACACTATTTTATTATCCGATCAATAGGTATATCTAATAATTTTTTTTTTTTCTAAATATAAGAGGATATATCTACTTTAATTTTTATTAGTTTATGATTTACGATTTATTTGTTTTCTTTTTTGTGAACAGACAGCAAAAATTCAAAAAAAAAAAAAAAATTTACTAGGATTTTATAAAAAAAGAAAAAAAAAAAAATATTATCTATAAGATCGCTTAAAAGTACATAATACCCTAATAATACTTTTAATACCCATAATCGAATAAAATTTTAAATAGCAATATAAAGCAACTTAACATAATCATAAAAAAAAAAATTCAAAAGAAAAAAAAAAAAAATTTAAAAACAAGTCACTAACAAAAGCACGCGCTTTGTAAATATACAAAATAATAATAAGAATATAATTTAAAATAAAATATAAAAATTTAGATACATATATATGTACATATACATTTGTGATGATTGTTGCTGCGGTGGTGGTAGTTTTTACTGATCATAATATAGCGATCGTCATTTTGATTATTTGAATTTTTTCTTTTTTTTTTTTTTTTTGGTGCATTATTTGGTTATACTTAAACTGAATCAAACTATAGATGAAATACATAAAACTTGCGTAATAATTTTATGACTCGCGACTGAATTCCACTAAAATATATAGTAAAGAATTTTATGTACCTCAATAAGCTGATACTCTTTTATACTTTAAATAATTTTTGAATTTTGTGTTATTTTGCACATATGGATACTAGAAATATATAAATATATTAACTCGAAATGCAAAATTTAAAAAAAAAAAAAATAAATAAAAACAAAAAAATAAAAAGATGGTTAAAAAATGATTTCAAGTAGGTACAATATTATACTTGAAAATTAGGTACATACATACCTACATATATATACTAAAAAAAAATTGTACTTATGCAATTAGATGCAGATTGATTAAGATGATTTAAAGTTATTTATTTAGCTTAAGAGTTTTTTTTATCTTCTTTTCTTTAATTTTGTTTTTAAAATTTAAAAAATAGAAAAAAAAAATCTTTATTTGTGGTACATATGAAAAATGTTGCTATCTATCTACTTAAGATATTTTCTAAAAATGTTCTGTGTCATTATTTTTGTGCAGTTTATGAGGCTGTTTTAATTGTTAGATGATGCGAGATGATTTTTTTTTTTTGTTTTTTTGTCGACTCAGTAAATTTAAATTTAAATATTATATTGGCATGCTTTGCTGATACAGTTGTAGACATTCTTTCAAAATCCAGCATTTGATTATAAAATAAACTGCTTCAACTTTGGTGTAGTGACGCCGTCACTGTGAATAGGTTTTTCCCGTCAAACCGGGAATAGGTTTTTACTCTATATGTATATTACAAATAAATTATTTTACTACATATTATGTATATTTCAGGCAAAAACATAAAAGGTAGAATTTAACAGTTAGATCTGAATTAGATATTGGAGTTTAATAAGCACTTGTAATATATACAAAGCGTTTTCTGAATAAAACAAAATGTTTGATTTGAGAAAGAAAAATTTGTTGACTACATAGTTTTAAGAATGCTGAGTGATCTATAAAAGTGAAGCCATTTGACAGTCATTAGATAATAATTTATAATAGAGTGACATATTAATTAAAATAACTTTTTTTTGATGAATGAAAATTATTAGTTATAACTAAAAGTACCTAAATATAATCAAAAAAATTAACTATTCAAAGGTTAAACATTTTTATCTTTCTTTCTATTTATTATTTTATAATGAATAAAAATTACACAAAAAGTATTCAAATATTTTTTGTTTAGATTTTATGTTAATGATTTTAATTTATAAATTATTAATATATTAAAGAACCCATATCATATCCTAAAGTTTATTTTTAAAAGGTGTAATTTTGGTTGGTAAATATCCAACACAATCCAGAGGAATACCGTGCGATTCCTTTAAGTGATTTTCAATGATTTCCGCCGTCCCTCGTAAAACAAAAATTATTCCTAGTTTTTTTTTTCATATTATAAACCTGAATTTAATTTTAAAATATCTTTTTGTTTGTTTTTTTATTTCAAATATCCTAAAAATACACACAAAAAAAAAAAAAATTATATTTTATTTATGATGGCGACTTGGAAAAAATATTAGATTTAAAAATTAAACTTGTTAGATATTACACAAGCCAGACAATATTAAATTTTTATCCAGCTGGGTGTAACTAAATTCTATGCATTTTTTTTATAAGATCACCTTAATTACCATGTAAAAAGTTAATATTTTGTGCGCATACTCTAAAATATTCGTTAACTTTGTTTTTTTTTTTTCAGATTAATATTAATTTTTTTTTTTTGGCTGCTCTAGAAGTTAAAACCATGCACATAATAAAGTTTATAATTAAAAAAAAAAAAAAAAAAATTGTGACAACGGTGACGTTCAATTTTTAAGGCATAAGCTTTATCGATGACTCATCTTTTGGTATTCAATAGAATAATTGAATATGGATATCATTATGGAATTTTGTATGTTTTATAAAAAAATAAAAATGTAAATGTAATATAAAAAAAAACTTTTTAAAAAGATGAATGGAAAATAGTATAGATTAATAAAAAGCAAGTTATAATCTGTATAGAAGAATGCCAAAAAAGTCTTTAATTTTTTTATTTACATTTTTTTTTTAAATTAGATTCAATAAACATAAATTTTATTTTTATATTTAAAACTAAGAAATCCGCTAATTCTCCATTTAGAATTTTATATAAAAAAGTTTAGCTTACATATTATATTAATTTAAACCATCTGGCAATACTTTATATTAAATAAATTATTCAACCACAGTATATCATAGTATATCATTATCACTGAATTAAGTTTAAGTCTTTACTATAATTATATCAACAATGGCTACAATGGCTACCTATAATACCCACAAAATATTAGACCAAAGTCCTTATAATACCTACAAAAATGATGGACCCTTTATTGTTAGATAAAAGCAAAAATATTATATTTAGGCGTTTATCATTGAAAAATAATAATACTGGACCAAAGTGATTAGAATGCTGTTAAATTTATTCATATATCGTCGGAAAATATCGTTTAGTATATGAAGTGTATCTATACATAATCATTTCTTCTTTGACAAGATCCGGTTAATAAATAATAAAATTTCATTTACAAAAAAATATTTTATAAATTTTTTTTTTTGTTTCAGTCCCAAAACTTTTCCTTATACATACATACATACATATATATTTTAAAAAGTTACAGTAGAAATTCAAACAAACAAAAACGAAGTAAATTTTCCTATTTTGCCATTTGTCAATTGATTTTAACTAAAATAAACAAAAAAAAAAAAAAGAGAAATTTTATCTTATTTGTAGATGAAAGGAGTAAAATAAAAAGTTTATAGAACAAAATATAACTATATTTATATTTATGTATTTATATAACATTATAAAATAGTTAAAAAAATCATTTAAAAGAAACAAAACAAAAAAAAAAAAAATTTAAAAATAAAATTGTAATGTTTATCTCGTGCTAGTCGCGTGCTCATCTGATCTTTTTGGAGCAGAATTTAAACAAAAATGAAAAACTAACTTTTGTAATAGTAAAAAAATCTACTTTGTTTTTATTAACTTATTATAATGTTATGTATATAAGCATTTATTTTATATTATATATTACATATAAAATTATAAGTATATAGTATATAATTCAATAAATAAAAATGTCACAAGTAAAATAAATTGATTCACCTAACTTTGGAAATTTTTGTGTTTAAAACCGAACAGATATTAAAAAATCAAATGTTAAATTAAACTTTATTAAAAATGTTACAATAGGAGTTTGGAATATTTACTGTTTTTCAATTTTAAGCTATCATTTTGTTATAAATTATAATAAATAACCCAAAAAAAAAAATGAATTTTTTTGATTTATGCCATTTTGTCATTGAACGAGTCCAGCTTTTCACATTGCTTTAAATTATTATACCCTACACTTAAAGTATAGGGTATATTAACTTTGGTATGGTGTTTGTAACCACCAAAAGAAAGCGAGTTAGATATGGATGTGTGTATATATTCTGAATCATGATCACCTCCTGAGTCAATTTAGCGATGTCCGTCCGTCCGTCCGTCCGTACGCACGATAACTCAAAAAATAATGATGTTATCTTGATGAAATGTATACTGTAGATTAACAATGACTAAAGTAAGGCGGGGATCGCTCATTTGCTCGGACCATGACCATGGGCTCGGACCATGACAATCGGACCATGGGCTCGGGTACCTCCCATACAACTCCCAAAATCGAATACGCATATCTTCGAAATTAATAAAGATAAAAACTTAAAATTTTGTACGAGGGTGTGTTTTCCTGAATCCCTGATATCCCTATTTGAGATGAATTGGAGTGGTTGTTCGGGTACCTCCCACATAACTTCCAAAACCGAACAAGCATATATTCGAAATTAATAAAGATAGAAACTTAAAATTTTGTACGAGGGTGTGTTTTCCTGAATCTCTGATATCCGTAAAATTTCAGATAAATTAGAATGGTTGTTCGGGTATCTACCACACAACTCCCAAGACCAAAAAAGCATATCTTCGAAATTAATAAATATGAAAACTTGAAATTTGATATAAAAGTGTTCTACCATGTTCTGAAATGTCTCTGTCTCTAAAATTTGAGGTGAATTGGGGTTGTGGTCCGCGTGCCTTCACACACTTCCCAAGACCTAACAACATATTTTCGAATTTAATAAAATCTGATATAGAAACCTGAAATTTTGTACAAAGGTTGTAAAAGCATTTATTTTTTTAGCTTATATTAAGTACCTGAAATAACTTAACCTACCTGAAATAACTTATGGATTTTTAATTTAATTTGAATTTTTTAGTTGTAGGGTATAAATAAGTCGGTTGCATCGACTTACTGTTACTTTTACTTGTTTTAATTAAATAAAAACGAACTAGCTCTAATAATCACTCGGTTAAAACCACATCGTTTCAAAACTTTGTTGTATTATTTTTTTTCTTGCTCAAATTGTGTCAATTTCTTTGTTTTCGTTGCTTTATATTTTATTTAAAATTGTTCTGATAGTCTTAATTCAATTTATTTAGCTTGAGTCTTATTAAGTAGACTTAAAAGCTATTTTTAAGTTTATAATAATATAGGTACATAATTTAAGGTTTAACTATAACTGTCAAAAGGCAAACATTAACTATCATATGCTTTAATAAAAAAAATTTTTTTTTTAAAACTATCAAAAAAAAATCTTCCAAGTTTCTCTCTTCCTTCTCGGATTTTAAATTTCTCTTGAATAGTGGTTACAAATATAAAAGATAAATAATAAAAGTAAAAAACTAACATTGATTTTGCAGGGATTTAATATAATGAATCTCGAAATTCGAATAAAAAAAATGTTATCAGATATCTTTCCAAACAATGTATAAACAACACATATATTATAATATGCTAAAGACGGTCATTAAAGGTGGACAACTTAAAAATAAAGTTATACAAAAAAAATATATATTATGTACAAATATTATGTATCTAGGTATTTATATAGTTTTATATCTTTTCGTTTCATTTATTTCATTTTTTTTTTTTTGAAATCCATCCTTTTCTTTAAAAATTGTTTATAAAATACTTGTTGACCTAGTATTCTGTATTGTTGTTTGCCCTCAAATGATGCAAAAACTAAAACAAATCAGATGAAGAAAGAAGAAAAATGTTCAGAGAAAACCAAAAAAATTTTTTTTATCATTTATAAGATTGATCTTATTGGACAATCCTAATTTTAGTTTGAGGTAATTTATTTATTTTTCTTTTTGGGCTCTAGATTTATTTTCTTCACTGAACTCAAATCTATAGTTAACATTTTTTGAGATAATTTTTTCTGCATCTGAAATAAAGAAGAGTGATCAAATCAGATCAAAATATTGATTTTATTCCGAATAACTTTTTTTTTGAAAAAAAAAAAACTGAACCGACAAAAGCCGAAAAGCCAGGTAATATTTTCGAATAAACCTCAAGCTTAAAAAATTATAGTTTTCTGAATATTTTTTTCATTTTGAAGATTTATGCCATTTTTTATAAGAGACTTCATAGTTCCCCTTTATTTCTAAGCGAAATATAAAGTAAATGTTGAAAGGCTATTGAGTTCTTTAAAAGTTGAGAGAATTTGTTTTTAAGTCATTTCAAATTTTATTTCTTTTATTAATTTTGAAAGCAGGTACCCTTTTTCTACCTATATTGATACCAAATATGTTTGTCCGATTATTGTACTTTAGATTTTAAGTTAAATAATTGATTTCTTTTTTATTTCTTTGATCCCACTTACTCAAATAAATTAAAAGCATTAAAGCTTCGCCTTTCAAAAAATACTAACGTAACACGAGAGAGGGATGAAGTATTCATGTCTTTACTCTGAAAATTCCTAAGTGGTTTAAAACTGGTTATGGAACTCATTTTTTGTGGGAACTGCTAAAATGTGGAACATACTCCCTCCCACTAAGTATGTTTCTCTCTATTAACAATATTTCATTTTACAATTTGTTCTTATTTAAAAAGAACCTTTTCTAGTTCGTATCCAATTTACCTTGTAATTTCTCCTTTTTATCCAATTATCCTCCCTCACTCTTTCTCTCCCATTTAGTCAAACCTACATACCAACAATGTACAAAGGAATCTTTTTCTTAGAGTTTGGCTTTGCTTAAAATTTTTATTAAATTTTCGAAAGAAAACGTATTTTTGAACAATCCTTCAATTTTTTTTTGAAGATTACCCTAATTGGTTATATAGGCATTTTTTTTTTATTTATATCTCTGTTCATCTAAAGATGCAACAACCTAAAAAAAAAAAAAAAATTTATGTCCTATATTGGTTCGGCTGTACCAATAAATAGGTATTACCTACATTAACTGTTTTTTAAGCAGAAGAGCACACTGGAGGTATTTTTCTTTTTTTCTTTTTTGTTTTGTTTCATTAAAATTTTTTGTTTACTTTTTTTTTAAGTGATTTTGTTTTTGTAATTCCATGTTACTTTCGCAAATCTGACAACAACAACTGGAAAAATTTTATGTCCTTTTAAAGAGTTTTTAATGAAGCGGTTAATATAAAGAATACATTTTATGTTTTTTTGTGAGGTGTAAAAATTTCGGACACTTTCTTTCTGTGGTTGGGACATCATCTTCTTCTTTTGGGTCAATTTCGGATTTTATCGTAAGTAAAAAAAAAAAAAAAAAAAAAAAAAAAAAAAAAAAATAAAAATAAAGTTAAAAATTTTAAAAATTAAAATGAAAACGGAGTACATAAAAGATTGGTATAATAATTAACTAAAACGAAGAATTTCAATAATTTCATTGAAATATTTGAATGTGAAAATAAATTCAGAAAAAAAAAAAAAAAAATTTTTTTTTTTTGTTAACAAGGGTATAAACAACAGCAAGAAATTATTTATGTTTTGTTATATAAGGAAATATTATATGCAATGAGTATATAAATATAATAATGTAGATATATATTATTATAAATATATATATATATATATATATATATATACATACTTATATTGATTTAATAAATATACTTAAAGGAATGTTTTAGATTTTAATTATTATTGTATATATTTTTTTATGTGTGTACGCCAATTAAATAAGCGGCTCCTTAAAAACTACTTAAAAATACCTAAATTTGATATCATTAAAAATTTGTTCGTAAAAACTGAAACTTTACACAATTAAAATTTTACTTGTTAATGAAAGTTATTTATTTTACAGAGTTTATGTGGACTACACAGGTTGATTTAAACATCCGATTGTATATTGATTATATTATAATATTATAAAGATTCAATAAATGACGGGGAAAAAACTGTAGAAAATGTTATTAAAGCTATTTTGTTAATGTTAAAAAATGTCATGATAATTACAACTAAATAATTTTTATTATTATTATAATGGTATGTATGTATATATATATATATATATAAATTATTTAACAAAAAATATCCTACCTTTCAAAAATTAACTTAAGAATACTAATGTTTACAACATATTATGTTTTTATTATGGGTTTATGCATTAACCCAAAAAGTCATGTGGAAATTTGTACTACACATATTTTAAAAATAATTTTTTTTTAGTTTTAAAATTCACTTTTATTGAAAACCAGAATAAAAATTAATTTTGATGTTTGTATTATTTACAAAAAAAAAATAAAATAAACTCAGTTTGAAATTTTTTTTTTTTTAAATATTCTGGTGGAAGCCAATGGATTTGATAAAAATAATATAATATTAGATATACATTTTGCAAGAACATTTTTGCACAATCCAAAATAAATTCAAAAAAAAAAAAAATGCACAACACAAGTTCCATAAATAAAAATATTGTATTCTATAGGCTTTATTATATAATTGCGTAATACACAATGTAAATAACTAATTAGAAGGAATGCTATAGGTGGTTAAAAAACCAAGGTGGTTATAAAACCAGGATGGGTATTTCCCTTTTGCAGAATATTTAAATTATATATGTATTTTAAATTGTATTTTGTAAACGTTTGAATTTGGTTTTTGGATTTTCGTACCCAACCTTATTTTTACTTCACTAGATTCTCATATCTTTCAGATTAATATATTCGCAAAGCTTTATTTACATATCATGAAATTTTTTCTGTGGTATTTTACAGTAATAAATTATCAATATTACGATACGTTTATATGAGATAAATGCATTCGGATACAAAATATATAAAACACAGAGTAGATAAATTTATTTGAAATATATTTATTATATATAAAAATTTCATATCCATGCATTTTTCACAGATTCATTTTTAACAGATCCTTCAAACTATGCAATGTCTTCTAATTAGATTATCGCAAATCATACATACATATAAGAAAATCTACACAATATATTCTGGAAAAAAGGGTTTGATCGTGATTTTGTAAAATTATTTTCTTTTCCATAATATATTTTAAAACAAAAGCAATAAAAAATAGCTGGTCCTGTCTCATCACAAAATTTTGAAATTCTGCTTATGTAACAAAATTATAAAACGTACAGAACTATAATTTTTCACAAATTTTGACAGAAATATAAAATTATGTTTTTAATTTCAAATTATAAACTTTTCCTTTCAAGATTTTTTTTTGTCAGAGTGGAAAATCTTGATCTTCCAATTCCAATTAAATTAAAAGTTCATAAGTTTTTTGGCAGCTTCTTGAACTTCTTCCCTTCTATTCCTTATTTAACTCGAATTTCACGAACGTAAAAGAGGCATCTTTTAACATTCTTGTTAAACAAAATTTCAAAGTTATATCTTTATTAATTTCGAAGATATGCTTGTTAGCCCTTAGAAGGCGTGTGTCAGGTACCCGAATTGCCACTCCAATTCGTCAAATCCATCTCAGGGACATAAAGAAAACATGCCAGAATACCATTGTACTAAATTTAAAGATTCTACTTTTGTTGGTTTTAGAGATATGCTCCTTTGCTCTTGTTCGGAAGTTTTCAAAATATGAACCCATGGTTCAAATTCTCTCAAATGTCAGTTACAGAAAAGGAAACATAACAGAACACCCTTATACTAAAAATAAAGATTCTATTTTTGTTGACTATGGAGATATACTCGTTTTCTCAGGGGCTTGTTCGGAAGCTTCCAAGATCCGAACCCATAGACCAAATCCTCCTAAATTTCAAAAACATAAATAAAACATTAAAAAGAATTGTACCAAATTCAAAGATTCTATCTTTGTTGGTTTTGGAGATAATGGCGTTTTCCTCTGAGGCTTGTTCGGAAGCTTCCAAAATTCAAAATCATGGATGAAATCCTCTCAAATTTCAGAGACATAAATCATACAGGAAGGAACATCATTTTACCAAATCTAAAGGTTCTATCTTTGTTGGTTTTGGGGATAATCTCGTTTGCTTTGAGGCTCTTTCGGAAGCTTCCAAAATCCGAACCCATGGATCAAATCTTCTCAAATTTGAGAGACTTAAATCAAACATGAAGATTTTATCTTTGTTGGTTTTGCAGATAATCTCGTTTGCTCTTGGGTTCGTTCGGAAGCTTCCAAAATCTGAACTCACGGACCAAATCTTCTTAAATTTCAGAGACACAAATCAAATAGGCAGGAACATAATTGTACCAAATTTAAAGGTTCTATCTTTGTTGGTTTTGGAGATAATCTTGTTTGCTCCGAAATCATTCGGAAGCTTCCAGAACCCATTAACCGATTTTGTGGGGATTCTAACTTAGCCTTTCCTTCCTATATTCTAAAATATGAACAATTGAATTCTTTTCTTCATATTCCACAACTTCGGCAAATTTAGATCAAATCTTAGAACAGATCTTAGAACTTAAAAGGAGATCAAAATTTATGACAATATCCGTTAAAAAGCATGGCTAAAAGAATGACAAATACATAATAATATTAATCCTTAATGAAAACGGATTTTAAAAATTTGTTTTTTTACAGTCATTTTTAAGATTCCGGTTATTAAAATGATAAATTGAAAAATTCAATTGAAAAATATAATAATTAATAGTGGTTGGTATTTATTTTAAATTAGAATTCATTTAAATTAAAACCGAGAAGACAAAAAAAAAATCACTTTGCAAACTTTATCGTCATTGTTCCGCATTCAGTTCAACACCTTTATAATAAAATTTAAATTCAATGAATTATAAATTTGCTCTAATATTGATTAAACATTCAAAAACAAAAAACAAAAAAAAAGAATAGTTAATAATAAAAAATAAAAACTAAAAAAACAAAATAATAATAATTTGTCAATCAATGTGACGCAAACTTTTCTATTGTTTTCTAATGAAGCAAAAATGTTTTGTTTTTTTTTTTTTGTTGTATTATAATTTATAAAAGATATGAAAAATTTAAAACTAAATCGCCTACGCTATACACAATATAATTCTCTTTTAACAATAAAGTGTATTTTAGTGTATATCATTACTTTTTCTGCGCCTTCCAATGAGTATCAGTTAGATTTAATGTTTCACTTGTGATAGAATTGATGTCAACAATTAGCAAAAACTTATTACATCCCATTATATGTGGAAACATTTTTTTTTTTTTTCGCTTATAAATGAATAAATTGATATTAGGTATAATTATTTTAATTTAAGGTTTATAACTCACATTAATAAAATAATTTATCTCACATTATCTCACATTTATTTAACTCACATTAATAAAATTACAGTTAAATTTTTAATCTTCACATTAGAACAGCATAATGATTTTCTGGAAAAAGGGTATGAAACAATAGTGAAAAGTCTTAAGAACCGAAAGCATAGGGAGAATGAAAAAAGGCAAACTGTTTTCGTAACAAAAAAATCAACCAGCGTCATGACGAAAACTTGATGATACATAACTTGATAACTTAATCCACACATAAATTGAATGTTTCTGGCCTGTAGTAGAAGGAAACTAATAGTGAAATATAATATATTGTAATATTTCTTAATATAATCAAATATAAACTTAAATTAAATTTTCAATATAATATCTAACCAATGATGCAGTGTTTAAGGCTTTGCCTTTTCAATCGAAATGTCTCAGGTATTAATATATATTATGTGGCGTACAAATTAAATTATTTGTGTTTCAAGATCTAGTACAATAGCTGCAATTAGCTGCAGTGGTTTTTTTTTTTTGTTTGACATGCTAACTAAGCGATAGGAACTGATTTCTTTTTACTAATGTAGATTTAACTAAATGGAAGAAGAAGAACAGTAGGGAAATTGAGGTAGGACTGAAGGGTAAATTAGAAACGAACAAAAACGCTTATTTTTGAATTGTTACAAATTGTAGAATGGCACGCATTATTGTCATAGGGGAAGACATTTAATAGAAGGATGTTCAACATTATAAAGGAATTCTGACAACGAATGAGTTTTGAGTCACTTCCATTTTGAGTCACCTAGGAATTTTCACCGTGTAGAAAGGAGCATTTATCCCAATTTCTGGTACATTGGAATTGTTTTAGGGGACATCTAGTTGCTTAGTAAAATTAATGCTTCAAGAAATTTAAACTAAGCCTCATTTGAATAAACATACACCAACCAAACAAACCAAAAAAGGTGATTAACAACCATAGGTAAAGAATATTGTACGTATAAGAATAAGTATAGTTTATGATATACCAAAATATTACCAAATTCCTTTAAAAATATACTCAACCATTTCTCAATAATAATAATTATTTTATTATCTCTTATAGTTGCCCGTTTAAACAAAATTATTTTTTTGTTATTTTCATTTTTATTATTTTCGTTTTAAATTAAATGTCAACAACAAATTAGTTAAACTTTTCAATATCTAAGAAATTTTCACAAAAAAAAAAAAAAAATTAATTATTATTAAAATAATCGTATTATTGGTACTTATATATTATTCAATATTATGTTTATATAATAATAATACATAAGTATATTATATATTAAAAAGGCATGATGTGTCTTAATGATAACTTTGTTGCAACACCCCATATTCATTCAGACGTAACATTAATCTTGACAGATTTGAATTCTAAAATATTTTCACTTTTCGTTCAAAAAAAAAAATATTGTATGTATAGCTCTTATAGATAAAATCTTAAGATATATTAGAGTTAATAGACTATTATATATTTTATTTTATTTTTGTTAGACGGAATTCGAGTTGTGAATTAATGGTTTTGATTATTTTTTGTTTGCGAATTTTTTTATGTATTTATTTCGAAATATTTACAGTTAATATATCTACAAAGTTTTTAATTTTGATCCTTTTCCTTTTTTTTTGGACTTTTTACATTGTTATAAAATGCATGAACAATTATAATATAAACAGAGGCCTCGGTGGCTTAATGGGTAAGAGCGTATAAAATACGCTGTAAAAACCGAGGGAGTGTGGGTTCGAATCCCATACACGTCGTAAAAGTTATTCCTCCTTACGACATTTACAGCCACGCCTGAACAACAAAGGCTGTGTAATTTCCTGTCCACATTTATGTGGCAGAGAAATGCATTACAAAAAAAAAAAATTTATAATATTATTAATTAAATTATACGGTTGATATATATATATAATATAATTTTCGGTCGCAGAAAGATTTTTAAACTGAAAATTATATTTTTCAGTAATACCTACTAAATTTAGGTACTTAATTTCAATTTAATTCCTAATAAATAAAGGAAAACTGGTACGTAAAAAATTTTCTGTGATTGGGATGCAAGAAATGGACATCAAATTAAGAATATTTATATTATTAAATTAAAGAAATACTTTTCTCGAATCAACACCTTAAAATGTCTCCCAATTGCTTCTTATTTAATTACCAATTGCTTTCCCTTTACTACACTCCCAACCATTACTTTAAACTGTCCTGTAATCTAAAGCTCCTCGTCTATTATTTGGGTTATGTTCAAAAATAAAATTAATTGGTTTCGTAATATAGTTTTCAATTTCTTTTGAAAAATTCATGCCACAAAAATGTTAAGATTACAAAATTTACTTTAAATTAAAAATATTTAAAAATTTTAGTAGGTATATAATGTACATAATATTATGTGGATTAACTTTTTTTTAAATCAAGGAATTACGTATTAAGCGAACAGATAAATTTTACTAATTTTTGAAATAAAATATATTTATGTATAAAAAGGGGAAAAGTTACCTTCTTTTTGATTTCTGAAACATTTGATAATATCATATTCAGTTCTAATTTATATCCGAAATTTTTGTAATATTAAAAGATTATTCAGATTTGAAGGGTATTTATTTTAAATCTAAATTCAATATAAAAAATAAACAGCAAAAAAAAAAACATAATTTAAATAGTATTTTTACAATAATAATGTAAGTAAAATAACCTAGATTTAGAATTTTTTTTTCTTTGTAACTTTAGTTTTATTATCTGTTGTAGTTATTCGCAAAAAAAAAATGTTTACGATGCTGGATCAAAAGTGTCATGGCTAAAAGTCAAAGAGACAAAAGTCCTAATGTGATTCTTAGCATTTCTAATATCATTTTTTAACCCACACTCTTTCGATGCTTGCAGCGTATTTTATACGCTCTTCCGTACTAGATCACCGAGGCCGCCCCTCATTATTTAAATTTTTTACATATAGATAAATATGTAAACAATATTGGAGACTATGCATATAGAAATAAACCGTGATTTTGTAGTCATAATTCTTCGACTAAGTCAAAATTTCTTAAAATTTCACATGAACATATATTCTGAAAAAACTGTACACCCCGAATTTTTGTAACTAACTATAAAATCATTCCAACAAAAAAGCATTCAAATGCAGCATCAGGCTGCCATTCTCATAAGTCCGCTAATCAAATGATTTAAAATCCGATTTTATATAATCCCAAATAAATTTTATGTGCTAACTGCAGTTCGTCAACAAAAGCTTAAAAGTTTGCCGCGTAAATTTTACGAATATTTTTTATTCAATTAATTTTTATTTTAGTTAACAAATAAAAATATTCTGTGCCACAGCAATGAAAAGTTAAAATACTATGAATACATTTAGGTGAATTATAACTCACCTAATATGCTCCCCTTATGAGACATTGTTTATATTATATTGTATTTTTACATTAATTGTAAAAGAACAAATATTACCATTTTAATTTCTGACTGATTGATGTGAATCAATTTAAAAGACTTGAGAATTTTTTTGACTTTTGCCTGAAACAAATAAGTCAAAGCCACATGTATAACCTTTGACTTTCTGAAGAGATTCAAAAAAACCAATAAAACTTTTGGCCCGTGGAACTTTTCACCCTGCACCTTTTTTTTCCAGTGTTTGTAGTTTAGTTATGCTATTTTATGATATTTTATACTTTTCTGTTATGTTATTAATTGTTTCAAATACACGACAACCAAAAATTAAACAAGTTTTTTTTTTATCCTAAAAATATATATAAAATAAAATAAAATTGCAAGTAAAACAACTCTTTAACGAAAATGAGAGTTATTTAGAGCGAAAAATATTCTGTAGGCGAATTATAAATATGTGTAGACAATGTTTTATTAGATAAAAGTATGAATGGTAATACATATATGTATATATATTTATAACGAACGGTAAGGGGATTTATTTCCCGGATATAATATTTTATTTTTTGATATCTACAGTTTTAACAATTGTTACCGTGTTAATATATGTAGTAGTTAAATAAATACTTAAATTTTATTAAGATTATTTAGTTTTTTTGTTAATTTATTTCGTACAGGATATAAAATAAATAAAAATAATAATAAAATAAAATTAGATATTAGCCATATTTTATTTGAGAAAAAATTTTATTCTTTTATTACAAATTTTGAAACATTATGGCTAACATTTATTTTATAAATTTTAAAGGAAATTTAAATGAAATGAATTTAAATTAAAATCAAAAATTGTAATGAAAGTAAGAAGAAAGAACTTAGTAGATTCATATAAGCTTGAAAAATAACACAACTGAAGACGTATTGCATGTATAATATCCATATCTGATAATCTATACACATACATAAAATTAATAGATGGCAACTGAAGTAACAGCTGAGAAATATAAGTACATATATCCAGTGTTGCCGTTTTAAATTTTTGTGATAATAATATAATATAGATAAAATGTATTTAATTTAAGCACCTATTTGACAGCTATGCTACAAGAGAGTTATAATGTCTTCCTAATCTGTGGTGGTATTTAGAAGAATCTTTTGGTACGAACGAATTATAGAAAACAAATCGACTGATTAGCTAATACGGATCAGAGTTTAAGTTAAGTTAAGCTAGTTCAGAACAATTCATTTGCCTACGAACTTGTACAAATCTTCAATATTAAGACGAAATCTTTGAGTTGGCCAGAGAACGATGGCTTGCAGCTGTAATTTGCAATACAACCAGGTTAAGCGCTTTTTAAGGTTCTTTTGCTAGAGTAGTATCATCGTGACATAAATCTAATAATAATAAATGTTAAATATTATTGTATAACTAAAATATAACTAAACAAAACTAACTAAACAAAATATAACTATGATAAAAAAATAACTAATATACAATTTACAATGTATTATTTAAAATTAATACATCCATTTAATCAAATTTAGGTTAGATCACGTTCTAAGGCCAGAAAAATCAAAATTTCAAATCAGTAATTAAAAGTTCAACCTATAACAGAGTTCTTGAAAGTGTTGAAGACATTTCGTTTTAGACTTCTTATAGCTTCATTAATTACATATTTAAATTTTTTTTATTAAAAACCTTCATCTTTAATTTTATAATCTTAATATTAGCTGGTATCATTGCGCAAAATAATTCTAACTGTGAATTTTTATTGAAAGTTTTTTGCAGTAATGTCAGTTTTTAAGTAAAAATTATCTCACTTAAATTTGTTGCTATGTATTTCAACGGTATAATATATACATGTATTTAGCAAATTTTTCAAAAATTAAAAAATTTTTTTTTTTTTTAAATAAATAAAACAAAAAGTAAGTATAAATATCAAAAAATTTGCAAAATTAAATTAAGTTTAAAAAACAAATCAAGTTTCACAATCCAGTTATTTTTAAAATTTTTGACACTACGATTAATTAACAATTCAACCGAAAGGCAAACAAAAAAAAAGAAACAACGGACAAAAAAAATGTTTTACCTTTGATCAAAACTTAAGGTTGCACAGTCGAAAAAGTTGTAAATTTTACGTAATGCATTAAATAAAAAATTTAAATTATTTGAATAATTGTGTATATATTATAATAATATGTAATAGGATTGATGTTACGATAATAAACATCAATTATTAGTGCGTAAATTTAAAAATTTATATAATATCTGACAGGACAGTTTTATTAAAATAATTTTTTATTAAATTGTACGTATTTTTATTATTTGACAGTTTTGAATTGTTGCTAATAATCCGTAACAACTTATCAAAAAATTACACCCAAGGATAAAATGGTGTGAAAAATTGAACTATAACTTTCAACTGTATATAATATAGAACTTGTTGACATGACCCTGAAATGACATTTTTAAATTTTATGTCATCTACTTTGATAGTTAATAAAGTTAATTTCTTTACATTTTTATAGGTTTTTGTGTTTTTTTTTTTTTTTTTACAACCGACAAAAAATATGACGGAAATATTTTTCTTAAGTCATAACTTTTCAATTTAAAACTAAAATGTGGTTTTTAGTTTACATATTATAATATAAAATCATAAAGTTTCAATAATAAAATAAAATGACGTAAAAATCCAATAATATTTTCTTAAAAATATGCAATGAATGCTGGTATCTCCTAAAAATACATAAATGCAAATAAATGGAAAACTTTCATAAGAGGACCAAATCTTTTCGGTTACTAAACATTCTACGAAATTTTTAAAAGAAGTAAGAAATATTTTACATCTTCCTCTTAATCTTCAAAATGTACATTCCGTCAAGAAGTGAACATATTTCCCACTTCTTTTTTAGCGCGCCAAACAATGCTCTACAGTATCTGAACAAGATACAAAAAATAAGTTAAGTCATCGTCGCTACCAGTCTTCTCCTGGATAACAACTCTTGCAAAATTAAAAATGTCCGACGTAATACATTTACAGTAATTCTCTCATATAATTGTGTAGTGGAGCTTTTTAACGCTCGTACGTCCAAAATACACATCAAGGAATCAATCAATTTACATTTGGTAAATATCCCATTTAATCCTAATTTCAAAATTTAAAATCAAATTTT
The DNA here is from genome assembly GCA_947095535.1 of Poecilobothrus nobilitatus. Taxonomy (NCBI): domain Eukaryota; kingdom Metazoa; phylum Arthropoda; class Insecta; order Diptera; family Dolichopodidae; genus Poecilobothrus; species Poecilobothrus nobilitatus. Next base: position 259,202,708 of record OX352774.1, on the reverse strand, counting down.
CTCCTTTTTATTTTCTCTTTCATCCTATTTTTCAGCTATTTTACTGTTTTGCTGTTAGGGTGATATACTGACTACATGATTGGGACTTTGATATCTTACTATATTAGCTAGGAGAGAAAAAAAATTAATGTAAATGATTTTACAAAAAAATAGAAAAAATATCTAGGAGAGAAAAAAAATTAATGTAAATGATTTTACAAAAAAATAGAAAAAATATAATAAATGTTAAATTTTTGTCTGTTCCCTAAAGTCTATTCAACCACTGACACCTAAAAACTTAAAAAAAAAATAACGAGGAATAAACCGTCGGAAATATTTGTTTTTTCTCTCTCCATTATTGTTTCTATCATAAAAATAATTTAATCTGTTCTTAAAGGTTTTATTTAATACCAATGAAAAATGCATGTTATACCAAATGATTTTAGGATCAAATTGATCTCTGGGTAATAAAAATATATTTTTTTAATAATATTATGATTTTTGATTTGTTTTTGATTCAATTTCACGGTTTTTCATCACAAAAGATGGATTAACGTTAAAAAGATGAAGATAATTATTGGTAAAAGTTAAGTCGTGTTACGGTAAAAAGATTCTTAAATTGAACTGTAAAATTCCTAATTTACAGTAATTTTATTTAATTTAATTTGATTTGGGTCAATAAAGTTATCTACTTGTATTCACTGATGATAGTTACAGTGTAGGTAATTATGAAAAAAAATGTTCACTAATTGTTCACACTGGAGTGAATCTGTTAATAAAAATGGTATATGGTTAATAAACCAAAACAAAATAATAATTCAATTACTCCGATTGAATTTTATTTTAAACTTTAATGTTTTAAGAAATCATTACATAAATCACGTACCAAACATTAAAAGTTTTTGCAGAAGAACACAATTTTTTTTTTTCGAAAAAAATTTTCTTTTTAATAAAATTAAATTTATTACTTTTCTGCCAAATTATTGCAAATGATAAAACCACTGATTCTCTTATTAAAAAAATGAAATATTTTGAATTCTTGTATTAGGTTTTAATCGTGTATGGTATAATAAAGAAAAAATAATGACAAATAAAATATTATAAATTTGTGATAAACATGGATTAAATCATTATATTAATCGTGACAGGTTTTTCATTTTCAACCTATAATTATTTAATAATAAAGATTAAAAGTATCCCAATTTTACAACTTAATCTTCTTTTATATGAAAGTATATTGTATGAACCTACTTGGATTATTGTAGCATTTTCTGTTTTTTTTTTTTTTGTTTCTTGTTTTTTGATCTGCTCATATTAATATGAGATTTACACTTAAAAGAAAAAAAGAAATAAAGTGCAACTATATATATATATTATAGAGATGTATAGTTTATTATATAGATTATTAGCGCATATGAAGCTCTGAATTTTTATAAGAGATAAAAATCATCAAAAGTAGCAGTTATATTCAGTAAAGACTTTTTTAGCACAGTTTAAAAAAAATTTTTGTAAAAATGTTTGTCTGTCTGTTTACAAAACTGACTGAAATTTAAACCACTTATTTTTGTAGCCCCACCTGTTACGAAGCTACATCTCCCAAAGTTCAAAAAGTCCTTTATTTAAATTATTATACAACAAGTTCTGCAAGGTATATCTTCAATCTGAAAAGGCCAAACGATAAATATATAAAATAAGTATATAGTTTTCTATACGGTATTGTAATTTACCGTTATATTAAACTCAATTTCCCTTCTATCTTCCAAACGGTTTAAGTTAGCAACTTGAAATTTTGAGAGGAGTTAAATCTTTGTGACGCCCCCAGTTGAAGATCTTGAAGAAATTTTTCTAACAAATTTTTCTAACGATTTTTTCTAAATTTTTATATTTATTATAAATTTATTTTATTCAATACAACTTATATAGTACTCTTGACCCAAAACTTTATTATCTATGGAATATTTTTTTAATTTTGGAAATTTGCTTTTTTAAAAACCCTTGGTTTTTTCATTGCTTTTTTTTATTAGTTTTAATTACAAAACTGTCAAATTTTACTTTTTACTTTTAGTAACTTGTGAGTGCCTTAAGTTAACTATTCGAATTAAAGAAAAATCTTATTTTCTGCTAAGCACCGATACCCTTAAATTATACTTTAGACTCCTTTCTATAGAATTGAGCATTTTTATCCACAAAACAATAATAAAGCAAATTCCCATACCCATAAACTAGATTCAGATTCTTTTTAAGAAATGATCGAAGTGATTCCAGGCGAGATCATAGTATCAATTGCGTTAGTCTATTGCGTTATGCCTAATATCATAATCATCAACATCATCAACAACACGTTTTTATCTAATCGGTCTGTGATCTAATGGTAAAACTTCCAATTGCCCAAAAAAAGGAAAACTGTTTCAAATCAAAGTAAAAACTTCAATCTGAAATGAAAGAAGTCATAGTGTCTGCAAGGCAGTAATACATTAATCTTTAAACAAAGGGAAAAAGTAAATAATTTGTAAATTTTATCTTTTTCATATAATAATTATAGTTTTCGAACGTAATACGACATAATTTAAAAACTGTCTTTAGTATTAAAAGAACCAATGTATAACGTATGATAAAAACCAAAATTTTTTTTTTATAGACATCACGTTTAAAGAACTTAGCGATTTTTTTTATGTACTTTGTTTATTTAATTTTTAGTATTGTAATTTGTAACCCCTAATTAAAGGTTACTTTCATATTAATAAATTCACAAGAAAATTTTAAAATTAAAATATTTTTGATCATCTAGGTACCATCATGTGAAGAAAATTTATCAAAACTTATACTTAAATAAACTTTATGATTGAAATAAATTAAATTACTTTAATAAAAGAAAATAAAAAGAAAGAATATCTTGATTTTTAAAATAAAAATTGACCACAATTCACATAATATATATTTTATTATTTTTAATGAAATTTGGAATAATTCATAAAAATTACATGCCTACAGAAAACCAAATTAATTAGAAGAAGAAATTAATTGAGAAATTTTCAATATTGATTACCTTCATAAAAGTTATAAATTCAATATAATACCCTTAAAGTCAATTGAAATAATCAGGTTCAACCATTTTTTTTTTTTTTTTTTTATTCTTTTCATTAAATTATATTAAACACCAACTTAAACCTTAATAAACTACGCCAAAACCAAAACAAAAAAGGTGAATAGTAAAACCAAGGGTTTTTAAAAGCGCACATTTCCAAAAAGCAATACACACAATTTTTCAGCCCTAATAGCTTTTAAATAGGGAGTGGTGCAAAGAAATTTTAAGTTTATGTCTTAGGAAACTTACACTAATTCTAAAAGTTCTTTTTTGTCTCAGATTCCTATCTAAAGGCGTGTCGGAATTATAAAAAAAAAAATTTCATGCAAAATGTGGTTTTCACATAACGGTAAATTTCAATAATAAATTACAAAATATTGCATAATTTTGATATTGCTTTAAGGATATAATAAAATTTTCGGTTTTCTGACGGTTTTAGATCGTAAAACTATATTACGCAGAGCCTGAGATATATAAATCTGAAAATGGGGCTTTTTGGCAATTTTAAGGTGCTGTAACTCTGGAACACTATACAACTAAAATAAACCTTTAACACACGTAAACATATATTACTGTAGATTTAATTTATATATCTTGCTGAAGTAAAATGTGTACAGGTGCTTAAGTTACAGGTGTTTAAAAATAGCAAATTTTCAATTTGTGAGTACTAATAACTCATAAACAGGGAGTGGTCCAAAAAAAAATTTCTGAGCAAACTTATACTAATTCTAAACGTTCTTTCTGCTCTCAAAATTGCAAGTCCGTATTTAAAAGCGTTTCGGAGTTATGAGGGTAGAAGAATCATGCAAAATTTGGTTTTCACATAACGGTAAATTTAAATAAATTGTATAATTTTGAAATTAATTTACAAAGTTCAAGCAGAACATGAGATATATGCATTAAAAGTGCTTTTTCAAAAATTGAGGGGCTAAGCGAAAAAGTTTTTTCACAAAATAAATTTTTTTATGAGACCTAACCATGGTTACAAATTTTTTTTCTCTATCTTTGACGGTGTAGAAGTTTTGTAAACAGACGGGCAGACAGAGTAAAACTAATAAGCACATTTTTTCAAATTTTTTTTGGAAATGTGCTAAAAACATAATTTTTTTTTTTTGTAATACGTGCGTTACACTTATTAACGGAAGGTGCCCTTAAAAATTATTTAAGAATCCAAAAAAAAAAAAAAATATTCAAGGAAAACATTAATGTGGTTTGGTTGTGGAATCATTCAGTTTTACTCTAGAGTACATAAATTAAATAAAATAAAATAATTTAAATTAAACAAACTGTTAAACTTGCAACAAGTGCTCATATAAAATCCTTTTTTATAATTAATTCATTTAATCCCATATATAAGCAAAAAAAAAAAGAAAAAAAGAAAAAAAATATGTAATTTTAAGCAGGATGATATTTAGCCTAAATACTTTTACGACAACGAAATATTAAAAGTCAATGGAAGAAAAATACGTACAAATAAATAAATTATTTATCAATGAATTGCATTTTTTGAACTTAAGATCAATATTATAACTTGTGATTTATTTATTTGAACTAAAAGTTTATTACTTTATTATTTTTTTATATGGTAGGTATCAGTAAATCATTGTCATTCAATTTTTATTCTCTTTCTTTGTACAGTGTGTGTTTACACCATCTTCAAAAAAATTTGTTTCACAATGTTTATTACGAGGGCACATGTTTTAGTGGCGTTAAACAACAGTTTTATGTTTAAATTTCTGAATGGAAATAAAGGATGTCCTAAATATATTTACTTTTAACAACTAAAATGCCTTGAAGGATTCTTTTTTTTTTTTTCTTATTTTTTATAGTGAATAATGATTTCTCAAATTTTGATTAATTGAAATCGAATTTTTAATGATATAATACACAATAATGTAAAGTAGTAATATAAAATATTTGTCTGATATTGAAATTAAAATAATTTAAGAATAAGAAAAGTTTATGTCAAAGTAATGTATCAATGTTATTTTAAAATAAATATAATATTTATAATTTGTGTGAATAGTATGCAAAAAAAAAAAAAAACAAAAACAATGGGGTGTTCACAAAAAAATTGGGGCAATCTTCTTGAATTACTGACTAATTCAACTGAGAAAATTCATTCCGTCTCTTTCTATTTTAATATAAATTTCGATTATCTTGTAAATTTACTAATGTTAAACATAAAGTAGTAGAGGCTATTTGAAGAAGAACTTCGAAATAAATGCGAACTTTCTCATAATTTGCATATCCAAATTATGGAACACAATATTACTATATTATGTGTTTTTCATTTTTAATGATTTATAAAAATTTAAGAAAAAAGTCAAATTCCACCTCTTCAAATCTCTATTTAGTCCTACTTCTTACTCCATACACATACTTTTTCACATCTCCTTCTTTGCTCTATATCCATTGATACAGAGTGAAGAAGGAGATGTGAAAGGGTATCTATGTGGTATAACCAGTTATGTTTGTTTATTTTTCTATAATTAATATTGGCGGAGGTGGTTTTAATATGTAATAACCTATCTCACTATTAATGTAACTTACGATTTCTTGGTGTCTTTCAAAAATGTTCATCTCCATCATGAAAACAACCTTAACGTTACGTTGTATAGTACAAACTCCTCTTTTGAGATTTATTGTATTATATTCCTAAAGGTTGACCTCTGTTCTCTCTTATAACTTTATTGTTCATGCCATTAATTCAATTATATCCCTCCTACTTTTAGAGGAATGTTATTTGGACATTATGTTTTTGTATAGACATATTTTTCTCGAGTTCTTTTTTTATTTCATTTTCATTTATCTTCTTCTTCAACTTCTATTAACGTCTATTGGACTTTTTCAGGTTTAGGATAATTTTTAATTATATACTTCTCAAATCAAACGTTGCCGTCTACCATATGAATTTCATTTAAAAGTTGTCAAAGTAAAATGATTTGAGATCAATGATTTCCCCAATATTTTTTTTTTTTTTAGTTTTTCGATGTGTGATTTGACCTTGTTTTATCATAAAATATCATTCGAGGCTTATACCCAAGTCTAAAAAAGTTTTAAAGTACTTAAATAAAGAAAATATTGGAAACAAAACACATGTAGGTACATAGATAATAACTTTACATAAAAAAAAAACGAAAAAAACAAGAAATACAATTTTTTTTTACTTCAATAAAAGTCAATAAGTCAAAATAAGAGTAGTTGGGTATGTAAATATAAAGGATAATTTAAATCGAAAAATAAACTCATATATTATACACTAATATTTATGTTTCATGTCTTTTTTTGTTAAACGATGACTAATTTTATTGTTTCAGGACATAAAATAAAAATAAAAAACTTTTTTCAGTCATTGAGTAGCATTTATTATAATTTAAGATCGAATTGTTTACTTAAATAATTCTTTTTTTCGCTCCTTTGTGTATATGAATTACCTGTCATCAGCATATTTTGAAAGAAAAAAGTTTCTTGTATAATTTAATATTTGGTGCAACTTACTGATGACTATTAATTAACTGGGCTATTTGACCTTATTATGGTCTTTCACTAAACAACTTAATTAATTTCAATTAATGTTTAATTATTGTACTAAATTGAAAAATTTATTGAAAGAGTGTCCTTAAGAAGTTTCAAATTACAATAAATAGTAAAAAAAATTATTTTGAACGATTTTTAATGTTTAAACTGTTTTAAAAACACTACAACATATAAATATAATGGTCGGCAATTTTAATCATTTTGTAAAAAGATCATTAATTTTTAGAAAAGAAATATGTATATTCAGCACAACATGTTTATCTTCCTCGCAGACCTTGTTTAAAGGCTCTAAATTATTATGCTCGGTTCAAAGAAACATCGGTATATACTTAATTTTGTAATAATAATAATTAACGAGAAAGAATACAGTTGCCTTTGTCAACTCTTAGATACCCGTACGAACCGTTAGTATGTTCACAGCCTTTCACTCTGCTTACAATATTATTCTTTTTATATTTTAGTATTTTAAAATAATTTGGGTGAATTTTATAATTTCTAGAACTATGGGTTGTACATATATTCAAACTATATGTTTATATGTACATTCTTCAAAAGCAGATTCTAACCTTCCACATAACGATTATCAATCCAAAACTTTTTCAAATATTCTATAGTACCATTTAGTACTAAGCGGTAAATGTATATTAAATTTACTTAGTACAAAATAGTAAATATAATTTTAAATATTATATTATATTATATTTAAATATTCCATTGACAGAATAATTTCTTATAAGTACAATAAAATACATATCTATATGTATGTAAATACGGCGCTATATAATATACATCTATACTCTTATCATTCATTCACTAGTGACATAAACGATATGTAAATAAACATGATATTATATAAGTATGTATATATATCAATATCATATAAATAAAAATTCTTCAAGCAACCGTTATGTTGTTTATTTATTTACATTTTTTTGTAGTACGCATTATATCCTCAACAATTTCAAATTATCGAGTAAAACAAATGCAAAAAATTTGTTGAAGAAATTTGTTAGAAAATTTGAAAAAATCAAGTAACACTTTCGTCAATTATAAAGTAACCCTATATTATTAAAAAAAGTTGTTAACAGAAATAAGAGTATAATGTTGAAGCTTCAATTTTTGTGTATTACTTCAAAAAAATTTTAACAGGTGTTCAAGTTACAGGTGTTTAAAAATAGGAAATTTTCAGTTTTTGACCTCTTACAGCTCCTAAACGGGGAGTGATACAAAAAAATGTTTTGAAATCACTCATACTTATTTTCAAAGATCTAACTTCTGTCAAAATTTCAAGTTTCCAAGTTAAACCGTTTAGAAGATAGAAGGGTTAAAGGATTTTGCAAAATTTTAGTTTCGCATAACGGTAAATTAAGACACCGTATGCCACAAATATATATTTATTGTATATATACTTTTAAAGCTAATAAAAGTAGTAATCATTTGGCGTTTTCAAAATGAAGATATACCTTATACAACTTGTGCTATAACAATTTAAATATAGAGCTTTTTTGAACCTTTGGGGAGCTGTAGCTCCGTAACGGGTGGGGCTACAAAAAAAAGTTATTAAAAATAAAATTAATATTTTTGTTAGATCAGCGGTTAAAATTTCATAGCTCTATTTCAAAAAAAATGTGGGGATCTAGAAAAAAGTTAGGTGTTCGAGAGCTACCCTAAGTTTTGGTCCAAACTCAACCAAAAAAATAGGGAACCTACAAATTACTCCCAGAATATTTTGTGTAAATTTCAAGATTCTAGCTTTCTTAGTTTTTGAGTTAGCGTGCTGACGGACGGTCGGACGGACGGACATGGCTCAATCGTCTTAGAATTTTTTTCTGATCCGATCCATACTTTTGAAGATATATCTTGCTCGCTTATTTCGAGGTGTTACAAACGGAGGAGTAATTTTATTATACCCGATCCTATCGTACGGGTATAATAAGGGTACTACCAGCCGTTAGTATGAAAAGCTGTTGAAGCTGTTAAAAGCATATTTTGGTGATCTATTTAAGTATTATGGGAAAGGCGATCGGTTTTTAAAAAATGTGAAAATATTATTTTATTATAATTTAAATCTTTATAAATAAATATAATTTGATTGAAAATTGAAACTTATTTTACTAGTTTCAAATGTAAAGGACCCTAAATTTCTGTGGAAATATTTATTTATTTACAGACAATAAATAAATAAATAAATATTTTTAAATGACATATCAAACCTAACCTAATTTTTAAATTTCCAAAATTTTACTTAGTACAATTCCATAATTTTATTTCGGTCTAGAACCTAAACAACTTATTAATGAATAGAAATATTAAGGGGCATCGATGGCCGTGTGGGTAAGAAAGTGGTACAAAATACGGTCTTAATCACCGAGGCAGTGTGGGTTCGAATCCCATACATGTCGTAAGAATAATTCCACTTTACGGCATTTACAGCCACGCCTGAAAAGGAAAGACTGTGTAATTTCCTTGTTACATTTATGTGGCAAGTAAATGCACTAAAAATAAAATATATTAAGATAGATTACAGTTTCGAAAAGTTTGATTCTTTTATATTTTTTACAAGGGACGGTGGAAAACGTCAAAAGTCACTTAATCGTTGACTTAATGGAGATTTCTCTGGATGGTGTTAGACTTTTACCAACTAAAACCATCCTCTTTAAGACCAAACTTTAGAGTTGGTCGTTTGATACTTAACATAATATACTGATTAGAAAAGTTTTATATTATAGGAAAAAAAGGTCAAAATTAAGGTTTGATTTGAAGTCATTAGCTTGAGAGATTAAAAAACTATAGTTCCAGAAATATATCGTATCTTTCAACTTCTCTCCATTTAGTCCAAAGAGAAAACAAAAGATATAACAATAGAGATAACTATAATTGCTGACAAAATGTAGACGCACAAAGTTTTTCCTGATATCAAAGGAGGAACGGTATAACTGTATATGGTAAGGCAACTTATAGGGTTTTAATATTCTTTAAATCAATTTGATTTTTTTTTTTTTTGACAGTTAATTTGTTTGAAAATTTAACCTTTGTCATGTGCATAATTTTTTCTTGTCTCTTCTGAACACATTTTTTTTTAAAAAAAAGACCATCATCGTCTTACACAAAAATATAATAAAATATCAATAATAATCAGTAAAGAAAAACAAAAATCAGATCATTTTTTAATGAATTGTGTTACGGCAACAAATTATTTTTACTTTTTATTCAAAATAAAAGAAAAGAATATGAAGTACAAAAAAAGAAAAACTTTGTTAAAGAATGGCATATAATAGTTTTTTTTTTTCACTTACATACTCATATTATATAAGTGCTGGTAAATTTGTATCATATGTAAATCTCATATGTAATGAACGCATTGTTTTTGAGTATAAATTTTTTTTTTTTTTACAATATTATATTTAAAAACTATATCATTCTTCATTCATTTGCCTATCAAATATTCGATTAACATTGGAGTGTTATTATCACCTAGTCAATCATCTTACAGTGAATATGTATATCCAGCAGCGTTTTAAGTTTTTGATTAACAAATAAAATGATATTTTAAGATTCCAATTTATCTTTTTTTACCTTCAAATTGGAAGGCTTTTATTAGGTACAATTTAAGGAGAGTTTTTATATAAAAAAAAAATGGTATACGTATAGTAAATGGTGGGAGATAACACAGATAGGGGTATATAGAAAATAAGATGTTTCATTAAAAACAATATATCTAACCACAGACTAAATATATTATACAGACGAACAGTTTCTTATAAAAATTTTAAGTCTTTTTTAGGAGCCAACATGAACATTTTTTTGGAGCCAGACTAAGTATTTTAGATACTTAAATAGCAAAAACAAAAATTTATATAATAATCTTTTGTATTTTCTATTTTTGTAATTTAAATATTGTAAAATATTTAGTCTAGCTCCATAAACTGCTTAGTCTGGCTCCAAAAAATTTTTATATGAAACTGATCGTCTGTGTAGTTTATTTAGTCTGTGGTCTAACTTCAAATTTTTTTTATTTGTTCTAGAAAATATTTTACTTTTTAAATATCTTTCATTTATTGAGCAAAAATTAACAATAATTTTTTAAACTAATTTATAAGGTCGCTTCTATTACGTTAAGCAACTTCAAAATCCAAGTAATCAGTTCTAGAAGTATCGTAGATAGGTGAGACAAACAAAACAAGTATAACTGATTATGTGAACTTTTCCAAAATTTGGATAATAAACTAAGAGAAATGTTCCTTGTATAGTCTAATGTTTCATATGATTTCCAATTGTATCGTAAAAAATTGTTGAATAATTTATATTAGAAAAATCCTGGGAACTACTGAACTACAAGTCGAAGGTTTTACAAAAACCCATTTATAGATAAGTAAAACAAAATTATAAAAACCGGAATTTGAAAGATGAAATAATAGTAGCTTATATATACCTAAGCTTAAAAAGTTCTATATACTGAAAATTTAAATAACTATATCTCCTTGCAATAACCAAATCATGATGAAGCGCAAAAATTAGTTTCGGATATTTCGAATAGAGAATACAAAAACTTTTCACACCGACAATAAAAGTATCCAATACAATAAAATTATAAATGAAATAATTTAACGAATCAAAATGAAACACTTTGTTAAAACGATTACTAAATTGTTTCTACATTTCAAATTTATAATAATATGATAAAGGTAAAAATGACCCTTAAGCAATGTCGATATTTTCAAAATTTTTTTAGCCACAAGCAAATGATAAAAAAAAAAATTCAAAGTTAAATTCAAAAATAATCAAACATCAATAAAGATATTTGATTGATACCATCAAATACTTTATAAAAATAAAACTATTACTTAATAAATATGAATAAAAAATATAAAACTATTTAAACCACCTTGTTTTAGACAAATTAATTAAAAACTGATTGAAACGTACAGGGACAAAATTATTGATTCATTATTAAAATATCATTTTAAAGTTGATGAATTAAATATTTTTTTTATGAATTGAATTTTTTTTAGTAAATGCCTACGCATTTTCTGTTTTTTTATAAATTAGTGTTCAAATTAGTATGAAGAGTACAAAAATATTTTATTATGGCAAAGCTCGTAAAAAGACTAATTGTCCTGACCAATTAATGGCAGGATTCTACAATAGTCAGAATACAATTCGAAGTTGGTGATCTGATTATGATGATTTTAATGAATGGCCAACTAATATCAATATCACAAACACAAATGTAAAAAGATACAAAATAATTTTAATTTACACCTTTTAACTCACATTATAAATTTATCTTCTCTTAAGTACTATTTACTATAAATATTAATATAACTTTTATTACAATTAATATTAATTTAATTTATCTTCTCTATAGTGTTATTTTTTTGCACCATCACTTTTCACTAGTTTCCAAAATTCCACTTCCTTCTAGTGATGAGGACCTACTTTTTAGTCAAACTGTTTAACAATTGACAAATATACTGTATACTATAAAAAAATTTGATTTGAAAAACTATTGCGCAAGTATTTAAGATCTTAAATAAACGCAATATATATAAACATAAACGTATTGATTGAACAACTTTCTGATTAAGTTTACAATTTGTCTTATATAACATCTAAATTTTCCTATTCTATCTGCAACTGACTCATGACGCAGTGGTTAAGTAGCCAACCTCTTAATCGAAGGGTCTTGGGTTCGAACCTCATCTTGGGTTCAAACCTTCAAACCTTGGGTCAGATCATATAAATAAAAAATATAAAGTAATTTTATATCGTAATAATGTATATCGTATAATTAATAGTAGTAATAATAATAATAGTAATAGTAATAATAATAATAATAATAATAATAATAATAATAATTGTAATAATAATAATAATAATAATACTATAATAATAATACTAGCTGCTACAGTGGAGCTATCTTTGGTTATATCATGCAGTAAGGTGTTATATACTGCTACACGTTGTAATCCACTGATTCCACTGATCCTGAGTCTGTAGTAAAAATAATAATAATAATATTAATAAGAATACTAATACCAATAGTAACAGCCGCTACAGTGACACTTGAGGTTGCCTTCAATAATTACCTCATGTATTAAGGTGTTATATACTATTGCATGTTGTAACTGTTGTAACGGCTATATTCACTGTTAGCAAATAATAATAATAATAGTCGGATTCATTATTTCCTTACAGTCCTACTACCAATTCAATGTTTCCGTATCCATTTCCTATCCCTTCCCATCCTTACCCCCTTGCCAATATACTGCCTTCGCAGGTAAGGGTTTCATCCCATTATATTGGCTAAAGGGGGAGGTCGATTTAGTCAGTAAGAATCTGGCACTACCAAGGGAGAAATTCTTGTAATTCTTGTTGACGTTGTGTGTACACGAAATTAAAGAGAAACCTTTTATGAACCAAAAGAAAACTTTTATGAAAAGTCATATGTAAAAATGCAAAAGTACAAATATTTAAAATATTTTTGTTTAAAACAAAAAAATATTGCTAAAACGTTTGGTCAGAGTTGATAGTAATTCAACATCAGACAAAATAAATTTTAGTTTTACACGCTATCCAAAATCTATGAAAGGATTCCTTTATACAACATATTGTTAGTTCAGTTAATGAGGAGAAAAATTGAAGAGAAATAGGATAAGAGAAGAGAATTGGAGCATAATAAAGGTAACGAACGTGCAGGTTCTTTTTGTAAAGTTGCAAATTATATAATGGACCAAATTTATAAGACTGCAACACATTAGATGGAAGCAAGCTCCATATTTTAGGGGTTCTCAAAATAAACAAGTTTCCATAATCAGTTTTAAACGACCAGGAATTTCAACTGTGTTGAAATCGGCATTTGATGCTCTCCTAGTGGTGCATTGCAATTATTTTATTTGACGTAGATTTTAGTTCAGTGGAACAAGTGGTCTTAGTATTACTATCTATAAAAGAGAGATAATGCTCCAATATTTCGACGACTGTTAAATATCAAAGGTAAATATTGCTCCCTGCGAAAATAAGAATTCGATACATATCTAGAAGTCAAAAAAGTAACTATGGGTAAAGAAAATCTCCAATGAGTAATAGGGAAAAGAAAATCTCCTCTAGTACATCTTCTGTAATAAATGAACTTCTTTAATTTATTTACCAATTTCTCTTTTTCTTGTTTTTTGTCAATTACATCTACGTCTTGCATTATTTTTGTTTTAATTTTGTAGGCAATCACTAGATTACATGAGTGCGTACTAAAAGATAACAATTGAATTGATCCTTCAGTGAATAAATGATATTTTGTTTTGGAAGTGTAATATGATCACAACATGACTTTTAAATTTTATTAATATTGTACTTTAGTTTTTTTTTTTTTTTTATACATATATATTTTTGTTTCAATGAATTTGTTATTTGTTTTGTTACTTATGCTATAAAACAACAGTGAAAACAAATTTTTTATTATTTCTTTTAAGACTTTTCTTAATTTTGAGTTTTTCGTAACACGCACTTTACTTAACAATGAAATTTTTTTTTTTAATTTTATTATTGCGTAGTCGTATAAATAAATTAATGGAAAAAAAAGAATTAAAAAGTAAAAAATATAATTAAAAGTAGTGCTAATTTGATATAATTGAAATTTCAAAAACAAAAACTCCATTTCTTAAATTAGTTTAAAATTTATTTTAAGTAATAATTTATTTTGAAAAAATTTAAATTTTCAATTTTATCAGCATGTTAGACATGGTATCAATGAACATTGTAAAACTCCACTCGATCATCAATTCTACAGATGATCAATGACAATGAAGAATTCCAAAGATCATCAACTACATATGGAAAGCATACTAGACTTAAATGTTTTAGCAGTGCATAAAATGAAAATATTCATGACAAAAATATTCTACTGATTGTACTAAAATCAAAAATGAATCTTTACTTAAAACTCCTTCAATAAAAATTATGTATAAATTTTATAGAGCTTTTGCTTTGTTTTATTAGAATTCCCGGCTCATGTTTTCCAGGAGCCTGTTTTATATTACTAAGTCATAGTGTAGCAGAGATATAATATGATAAGCGCAGCTGGTTTGGAACCTATAGTGAACCCAGAATAATATTATACTCTTTTTTATATTTTTTTAAATTAAATCACGATCTGTTTTTGGTTCTGCTTTTTAGATAAGTTTTTCAAACCTATTATTAAGGAGAATCGCGTAATTAAAAAGAACTTCCTTCAGATAAAGAACTTCCGGATTTAAGTTTAACCTTCCGTTCGTCCACAATTTTTAAAACTTTGTTCGTCTATTGGGATCGAAAACGACCCCAGTCAATAAATCATTTTCGTTTTAATAAGAACAAAATAATTTACTATATGAAATTCAAAAACGTACAAAAAAATATTCAAAAGTAAAATAAAATGTACAAAATAAGAATTAAAATTCTAAACTGAATATTAAAAATATGTTTTAGCAAAACTGAAGAATGACTAAACATGCTTTTTGTATAATTGCTTGACAAAATATATTTTTATTACTGGGGTCATTTTGACTCCACTAAACAAATAATTTCAGTTTTATATAAGCATATTGTAACGATTTGATATATCAGAAATTTTTGGTACAAAATGTACTCTGATGAACAAATCAATTTATTTTTACAAAATTAGAAACATTGGGGAACCTGGAATTCCTGGAACAACCCATATTTCCAAAGATTTTTAACAACTTTTTTTTAAATTTCTAGTGCTTTGGTTAAAGGTTAAAAATATGCAAATTCTCTTTTACGACCCAAAATAAAATAATTGGTTGGTGTTATTATATGCCATTGTATATTATTGGTAGACATGCTAAGAGATTAGTAGATCTTAACTGTTAATTTTACAGAGGAACTGACACGATAAAAAGCGTCAGTCTGTCAAAAAAAAGGTGAAAATATCTTTGTAGTTTGTTTTTCTATCATTTAGGTGAACTCTCTAACATCGATCTTAGAAGTCTTCAAAGCTTCTTCCGTCAGAGCGGTATTATCATTGCATAAATCTAGGAAACCTTAGAACCAACTCTCACCGAATAGGTACATTGCGGAGATAGTGTCTAGTGAATAAATACGATAGCTCAGTTTCCAATAATTAAAAAAAAAAAAGGTGAATCGTAGTTTAACCTTAAGATATTCAAAATGAAATAACAATTCAAATTAATTTATTGGCGGGTTTTTTCTTTAAAAAAAATTCCAACTGCATGGCAAAAATAAAATTGAATTAAAACTGCAATGAATTATATGTACGTATTAGATTTATAACAATTAAATGAAATATAGGTATTTAAAAAACAAGGAAATTGTTATACTGAACTTAATTAAATTCAAAAGACAGTACTATATAAACTAATTAAAAGCTTATAAACCGCGATAGAAAGATACAATTTTTTTTTAAATCAATTAAATCATGACTATAAAAAAAAAAAAAAATTATAAATTCTTAGAAAACTTAAATGTCATCTCTCTATTAAAAACAATATATATGTAATGAATTATTCATTAATTTTTATATAGTACCATTATATTTTTATTCGTGAATTTGAATTTATTTAATTAATTTTTTATTTCTCATGACATCTTTATTTAAAATTTTGTAACGATTTGTCACAAAGGAATGTTGTTACAATGTTACTAATAAATTAAAATAAATTCATTTATCAAAGGTTTTTGATATATTTTAAGGAACTGCTCGTAAATGTGACAAATTTTATTATTTTTTTTTTCTTTTTTTTTAACTTAATTTTATATTAAAAATTAATTTATGCATCATTGTGTTGGTAACGTTAAATATTATTCCTCCTCCTTGAAAAAGCTTTGAATAATTTTTTTTATATAACACTCGTAGTCTTAGTCATATTATTATGTGATAAAAAGAAATGAAAGCTTATAATGCTATCAACTTCCTCCGATAATTGTTTTAGTTTTTTTATTTTGAATTTTTCTGTTTGAATAACTTGGGGTAAACCTACAACTCAAGTGGTATTCAAAACACGTTAGATTCATTTTGCAATAAATTCAATTAAGATGCTTTTATATAGTTATAAGCTGGTGTATGTATAAAAAATATAAAATCTTTGTATGTTTTTAGCTTTAATTTTGAAAGTGATAACCTGGTGATAACAAATCCTTCGGCATATAAAACAATAGGACTAAATTAATTTTTTTAGAGTATGTTTTTCAAGAGTTATGCAGAATATTAATAATATCAAACAAGAAAACATAAAAGTCTCAATATCTCGAAAACGGACAGTTCCCTTTTATACGATTTTTTCCCAGTTTTAGGTTCAGGAATCACCGCTTAAAATTTTCAACTTTTGTTTGGAATGCCCTTAGCTGTATATGTAATTTGTTTCATATGGGCTAGCATGAACCTTTAAGGAAATTCAGAAAAAGACATTTTTCAATTAAATATTTTTTAAATATTATGTTCTTTTCATCAACTTTTTTTTCCAAAACCGAAAAATCTCTGGCCACCTTTTTTCCCCCTCTTTTCACTTCTATATGGGTCATGAGGCATCCACTAACTCACTCATTATTCATATTTGATTAAACTTTAATTTCTTTTTAATCAATATTTTTTACTAAGCCGTTGATTAAACGGCTGTATCTACTGTACAAAATTATAAAACACAAATATTATATTTGCACGCCATCTGTAATATGTGACACAAGAATTATTTACTCTTTATTTAAATATTTTATTTATTATTTTATATGATTTGACTGGAGTTTGAACTGCGGACTTTTTCATTGGAAAGATGATGACTTAAACATTACGCCGTTTGTCAGTTTATTTTTTAGATATGGCTAAATGGAAGATTAAATTATTTTTAGTAAATAAATTTTAATTTTCTATTTATAAAGGGGTATCTATACATTTTCATTAATTTTAATATCTTATTTAATTTTTTGCTAATATGTAATGTATGCTAATATGGTATTTAAGTATTTTTTGGCGTAATATACAACGATATATTTATATACAATATCTAATCATTTTCTTTTTTATCTAATTGAATTGAAGTAATTTGGAATAAAAGCAATTTTTGCTTTATTTGTAAAAGAAATAGCATTTATTTTTTCTATTTGTTTTATTTATTTTGTTAAACATCTGAATTACATAAAGTTAGTAAAAATTTAGTAGGTACATAAACACTATTTAATATTTTTAGTCATAATTCATCCAGAAACTTAGTGTGAAATTATTAATTCATATATATTTAGGTATAAGAAACTATAAATACTTCCCATAATAAATAAAATTTTCATTTTAAATGTCGGAAGTTTGTATTATATTTATTTTTAATTGAACGTAATCTAATTGACACACCAGTCTTTTACCATTTCATTTGTGTGATTGATGTTAAAATAAATAAAGAAAAGAAAACAGGAAATTAACTTCTTAAACTAGAATAAACTTTCACTAATTAAAAAACAAATTTATAGAGTAAAAAGGCAATCATATAAAAAGTTTTTATTATGTTATACCAAAAATTAAAAAAAAAAAAAAATTTTCTTTTATTTTTTAATTTAAAATTATTGAAAATATTGTTTTTATTTTATATTTTTGTTTAATAAAATTTAAAAAGTAAAAGACTATGCTTAATACCTATAAGCATTCAATTAACAAATTATAAAAAAAATACACTTAGTATTTTTGAATTCAATATAATTAAAAAGTTTTTCTTCATTTCTTTATCCGGATACTAACTGTTATAAGCCCCAATTTTTACTTATATAAAAAATATGATGTTATTTTACTCATCTGAGTTCCTTGAAAAATGAGTAACTCCTTTTTATCGAATACAACCAATCAATATCTTATGTTACGGCAATCATAACAACCTCTTTAATTCATTAAAATTCTTTCTTTTAATTTAAGCTCGCAAGAAAACTTTAAGAAATTCATTTTTTTAACCTAACATATTATGTTTAAAATAGACAATTTATTAATGCTAAAACTTCATATCAACTGTTTATACGATTTACAACTTCATTATTTTAGAGGCGACTTACCCCCAAAAAATTTCCTTAAAGTCACATATTTTGATGTCGTTTCTAGTGCTTTGGTCAAAAAAAAGTTAAACGAATTAATTTTTTTTTTTTTTTGCAAGGATAGGTGGGAATCTCTAAAAATACCAATGTGTGCACAAATTCTCTTTGGTAGTATTTGACTTTAACTAAACAAACGCCATCACCTTTTTAAGCCAAATATCATGTTAGAATCTATGATACAATGTATTGTTTGATTTAGGGATTGGAAAAATAGGAATAAAGAAATTTGGGAAATATGAGATTAATCGAAAAAATTGTTTTGAATAAAAATGTTAATGTTAAAGTTCTTCTTAAAGTTCACGATATCATGCACATTATGGTTGTCTTAAAACAATGACTTTCATACGACAGATTTAATATCTTAATAAAATTGTTTTAATAAAAATGAAAGTTGAAAACTCTTGCTGTGAATCCTGTTCAGTGAATATACTTTTTAATTTTATTTAATTTTATTTAATAATCAAAAATATTAAAATATGACTTGATAAAGTATTCTGAATTCGAATCTTATGATATCAAATTGATCACATTCGGACTTAATTTATTAAATAACTGTTTGATAACTTTAAGATATTGATATTATATATTTTTATTTATTCTAATATAACTCACCAGACACTTTATAATGTCAATATAAACAAAATAGTTATGAGTCAATATAATCAAAATATCATACCATCTTGTAGAAAAACATCTAAAGGCATTAAAACGGCATTGCTTGAAATTAAAAAAAAAAAAAAAAAATATTATATCTTCTAAACGTTACAAATATTTTTTATTACCTTCTTTAATATTATATACGTATAACGCGTTTTTTGTTTTTTTTTTTTCAGATCTTTTTTTTTTTACTTTCGTTTTTTATTATTTTTTTTTTTTTATTTTTAATATTTTGATCGCAATTTTTATCTGTAGATAATTTTTAGTGTACCCCATCATCAACTCTTTATTTTTTATATATGAAATGAGAAAGAAAAAAACTGGAGCATATTTTCATATGATATTAAAAATATATGAGTATATAAATTGCATAAGAGTATTTCATAGTTTCATTATTTTATATTATGATGTATTTATAGATATACAAAACAAGTAACAATATAATAATACAAAATATATTTCATTATATCGAATAGTCATATAAAATAACGAATGATTTTTGTAACACGCTTGATCGCTTATTAATATTAAACAGGATGGGTGTTTTTTTTTTTTTTTTTCTTTACTACCTATATAAGAAGTTGTAACATTAATTTTAGTCAATATTAAATTATATTACTTTTTCTTTTATACTGTATTACTGTTACTGTTACACTTTGAAATTCATATTTAATTATAAAAAAAAAATAAAAAAAACTTCAGATTTTTTTGATTTGAATTTAAATTTTATTTTGTTTTTTTTCTTATATTAAAGCTAATGACATTTTTTTATTCTGTTAATGAGATCTTGTCATACGTATATGGAATTTAAAAAATATAGATTTATGTATAAGAGAAAAACAGACTATTTTTTTTTTCAATATTTTGTATTTCTAGAATGTACTTCCATTTTTAATTTATTAATTAGTAATTTTTATTTCTATTTTTGGTTATTGTTTAGCTTGTCATTAACATTAAAATGATTAATTTGAAAATTTGTAAAATGTCATTTGCACATAATAATAAACTACAAAAAAACAAAAAAAGTTGAGAGAAAAGTTATTTTATCAAAATGACATCGTTTGAATTCATCAAGTATATTTTAATTACAAAAAAAAAGTTAATCTTTGATGTACCTATCATTTATTAGATTAAATATTATCAATAGATTTTCAAAGATTTGTCTCTTCATCATGATAAATGAAAATATAAACAAATAGCTAATATACTTATTTAATTGTCTTATACTCGTATAGATCAAGAACAAGAACAAAATGAAGATAAAATTTAAAAAAAAAAAAAAACAGCTAGTAGTTACAGATCTGAAAGAGGAATGAATATCCTCAAAAAACTTTCGCCATCACAGAAAAAATATGTAAAACCTTTTGATATTTTTTTATCCTCTAAAATTCAAGACTACATATCTAATATAATTAGATATAAACTACTTTTCAAATCAATATTATTGGAGGCAAACTAAATTGGTAATTTATCAAACCAACATAATACTATTCTGTAGTGAAGTAAACTGTAAAGTTTAAGTCGTAGCAATTCATCATTAAATTATCTAAAAAAATATTTCAAAGATAAATTATATGTACTTTAGGAAATTTGATAAACATTTGGTTCAAGAAGCTTTAAAAGTCTTGAATAATATACAAGAGACGAAATAATAAAACAAATTAATTTTAAAAATTATGACAATGTTACCTTGGTATACTTTATTTTAAACTCAACACTTTGACTGAAATAAAAATCAAGGACAAAATCATTTATCGAGAACCACAAGATCCAAGATAAAAATATATTAGACAAAACCTAAATATGCGTCCTAAAGATGCCTTAGCAATATTTATAGTTTCCCCGCAATTTATTTTACCCGAAAAGGATAATCTATACGAGTAGCATAATATAAGTTATGATATTGTAATGCCTAACACAGCTTACATTGATCTCTATAGTGCGTGCAATATTTCGAGTAAAAATAGAAATTAATATTAGACTTTACCTTAAATTTAAATTAGATACAAAAAATATTTTAATCAACGAGATTTTTAACAAAACAAAAATATTAATTAATGCGATATAGCAGGGCACTCGTACAAATTGTACATTCATTATAAATACAACTTTATACATATAAAATACCTATATAATAATAATATATTATATAAATATTAGAAGAGAACGTTTTACCAAACCTATTAATCCTCTTTGCTCTAAATTCTAAATTTAAAAATAACATGTTTCAAAATATTAAAGATTTTTGTTGCAAAATTAAACCAAATTAAGACTAGCAAGGCTTGACCAGTATTTCTTATTTGCAATTAAAAATGGAGAAAAAATAAATCAACTTTTAAAAAAATTAATAATATATCCACATAAGTATATACATTCATACAAAATATTGTATTGAATGCAATACATTTCATACCAACATACATGATTACTTATGATAGTAAAGGAAAAACGCGAAAAAAAAAACAACTAAACATTTTGCAAGGTAACCAACCACTAAAATGAGACGAGTGGGAGATAAATTAGATTACCTTGCTTCTAAATATATAAACAATATATATATATATATATATATAAATATGTATATGTATATACATTTAGAGTTAAACAATAATATGATTCCACACAAAATAACAGTAAATATAATTATGTTTTTATAAAGGCAAAAATAAGAAAAACAAAAAAAAAAATTTCATTCATATCGAAAATGCTGAAATTATATATATTATAGTTACAGTTTTATAGATATTATTCAGAGTTAAATTATCTCAAAGAGAATAATGTTATTCTCTTCCTTTTGAAAAACTAACTATATTGAACTGTGAGTTAAACTGATGATAGTTATATTTACTCATAAGAGATCATTACACCATAAAACTAATTGTTCTTCATAAGGTGGAGACGAATTTTATGTTTTTCCCAATTTTCTCTCTCGTTTTCTTTGTCCCTCTTTGTCTCTATATTCGTGTATACAATTGCCCCAATAGTTTTTTTTAACTTATTAAGTCAAACTTTTCAGTTAAAGCTCCACCCGCTTTTTATTTTTCTTAGCTCATATGTGCTTTACTGTTAATGATTTTGTTTTTCATTTATCCATACATAACAGCTTTTTGGTTTATAATAAAGTTGCTGTAGAATTTAAAAAAAATTAAGAATGTACAAATTACAGATTAAATAAATGTTTACATAATTCTGTTAAATAAAAAAAGTTTAACACAGTTTTAAGTATATTCTCTTTAATTATTTGAACATTTAGTTCGTTCTTGTTAAGATTTTCTCAAAATTCTCTTATGACAATGCAAAAATGACAATATTTTTTTTTATGTTATTTTAAAATCCAATTCGATTTTATTTTACCTGGATTCTACAATGTTAAATATAATTTAATAGTTTTTATTTAAAAAATAAAAACTATAATAATTGAACAGATTCAGCAAATTCAGAACATTTTAAGCTAACAACAAACAGTTACAATAATAAACAACAGAAAAAATATTATTCTGATAGTGATGATGATAATAATGATTTTATTGAAGCATGCTTCGGTTACCAATTATTCGGTTCACTGCACAAATATATTATTAAATATTACAGTGCTCCATTTTTATTTTGTTCTGTTATTTTTTTTTGTTTGTTTTTTTTTTCTGATTTAATTCAAGTTTTGCTTTTAAAATTAATTTAAAATACGAATTTTTAGTTCGAATTAAAGGTTCGTTGTGTTCGAAGTTTTTGATATTTTCGAACGGAAAAATAAGTGTGTGTGTATTTTTAAATAATAAATATAGATATACTTAAAAATTAAAAATAAACTTTTTGTGATATCTGATCTTCCTATTAAACAATAATAAAATAGTTTCTTCGTTATTTTTAAATAAATTTTAAATAAATTTTTTTAAATAAATTATTATTAAAGAAAGTTATTTTTGCTTTATTTGAAAATATATAAAATTGCTGCTGGTATTTTAAAAATTAGAAAAATATTTCAAATTAAATATTAATATTAAAATTCGTATATAAATTTTTAAATAGAAAGACTTAAGTGAGAAACTCTCAGTTAAAAAAAAAAATACCGACGTCTATTTACCTAATTAATGAAAAACAATTAAAAATAAATGAAGATCAAAATTTTATAATTATGTACAAAATGAAAAACAGAAATTAAAAAGAACTAATCTCGATGAATAAAAATTATTAATGAAAGTTAAAAATTTTATTTTGCATTGCATGTAAAAATTAATTTATTGTATATCTATTAAACTTTGTTAAAGCTAATTTTAGTTTTAACTACGATATTGGAAATTTTGTTTTGGATTTTGGATTTGTACACGGAAAAGGTGAGTACATAGAGTATAAAAGTTTTATCTATAATTATGTCTAATTTAAAAATTTCTAAAACTACAATGCAACTTTTTTTCAATAATATAAAAGGTTCAATAATTAAAAAATAAAATCTTAGTAAAAATAAATTTAGTCCCAACTACTTAAAACAAGTTTCTTTAATTTAAAATGGAAAATAACATGAGTAGATAGACTTCATGATATGAACATATGCGATTGCGTGCGACAAAAAATTTTGAAATTATATTGAACTAAATATTATAATCTCAAAATGATAAAATCACTATGCTCGCCCCAACTATGCCATTTTCATCTGAAAAACCAGATTTAATTCTAATTACCTTCTTATATTTTTTCTAACTTATTCTAAAATCATTTAGTTTTAAAAATAATAAATGTTGAAAAATTTAATTATTGTCACATTTATCCGGTTATAATAAAAATTATAAAAAATAATAAACTATTTTTATTTTTATTTTCGCATGTAGGAATTTACCTAAATTTATATTTAAAATGCTTCCTGGATATGACGGTATACATAGTAAATTATATATAATTAATACAGATTATAAAATAAATAAGTATAAATCATTAAAAATTTTTTAAACTTCTAACTTTATGTAATTTAAATGTTTTTCCTTTCCTTAAATATTAATTAAGTATTTTTTAATATAATTTTTATAATTTTTTCTTTTTTTTTTTTTAATTTTCTAAATTATTTCAATGATATTATCAAAATTAATGTTTTTACTAACTTGTAGAATATTTCCTCATTTAAAATAACAAAATTTTATTTTTATATTAATTAATTCTAACAGTTTCATTTATTTTTTAATAGAATCTCCTGTTTTATTACACCAAAAAAAATTTTAATTAAAAAATTATATTAAACTTTTAACATAATCTTGTTCCTCTAACAAAATCTGACGCAGGAAATGCTTTGTTATAATTATTTTTTTGAACACGAATTACTGACATTTTAAAAAGGAAATATTTTCAATAAAATTTAAATCAAATTGCATAAAGCTTAGTTTAGTTATGATTAAAGGAATTGTTTTTTTTAAAACCTAAATTTCTAAGATGATTTTATTATAAAATTTTTAAATATGTACTTGCGTTTGCGTACCTTGCGAAGGAGAATTTTAAAATAATATAGAAGCTAAAAAAATAAAAAAAAATCCTATTAAAACTTATTTTAACTAATAAAAAATTGTTAATTAAAATTCAATTCTAATGTTCTGTTATATATTTACGATATATTTGTAGGATATTTTCATTTTGTTAATTAAACCTATTTTTCATTGTGAACAGCAGAAATCATAAAAGAAAATTTTAAATGTATTGTTTTTGTTTTTTTTTTCTTTTGTTTTTGAATTTCCTTCTTTAAAATTCATTAATTTTGTGATTTTAACGTGACTTTTCACTTCTAAAATTTATATTTTTAATTTAATTATAAAAGAAAGCAATTTTTTCTTAAATCTAAACATATAAATTTGTTTTTTTTTTTTTTTATACTATAGAAATAATTAAGTTGAAGAATTCAGTAGCTACCTACATGTAGTGCATTTAAAAAAAATTCCTTTAATGAAAAAAATAACTAAAATACAATCTTATTAAAAACCATTTAAATTATTCGAAACAATTTTTTAGTTTTATTGCTTAAAATTTATAGTCTGCCAAGAAGCTAAAATTTAAAATACCGTAAGGTAATACTTAGGTAAAATTAAAATTTGTAGTACGGAGTAGGACTGAAGGAAACTAATGAATCCGCCTATTAATATAATTATTTTTGCTATCAATAACGATAGTCATTATCATTTACTGTTACAATATGCAGTAGTTTATAATACCCTTCCTGTATGAGGTAATAATTGGAGGCATTTTCACTGTAGCAGCTATTATTATTAGTATATATTATCATTATTATTATATTATTACCGGACTTTTGAACTCAAAACCATCCAATTAAAAGTCTGGTTATTTAATTATTATGCCATGAGTCTGATAATATAAAGTTAATTTAGGAACTATATTATTGAGAGAATTATTGTATTATATCTTTTATGAGGTTTATTGTTTTTTTTTTGTTTTTATAAAGGTAAGAATTTTTTCCTACGCTACTTTCTTTACTTCGATTTTAATAAAAATATATCTTTAGAAGGGCTGAGATTTATTTGAAAATGGAATATGCCCACATAACATGTGCTCGTCCTTTTTACAAAACCATATTTCTCTGAATAAAGTCGCATACTGCCTCTAGTGACATATTAACTTTGCTTTGATAATATCACTACAACAAAGTCTATCCTGAACTTAATTTCTTATCATGATTAGCATCTCTGCTAATACTAAATATTTCAATTACAAAATATTATAAAACTACATAGAGTGGGGAGATATTATGGTAAAATTAATAAAATCAGCAGAAAATGTTAGAAAAGTCTAACTACAGCAATGAATATTGATATTTCACAAAAATAAGTAATACATTAATATATGCATAAATAGATAGATGATTAATATATCGATTATGAGATGATAATGATATAATTAAGAGATTGTTTTAGGTTAGGATATTGAGATCATACTATACTAATTTAAAAATTCTCATATTAAAGAGAGCTTCAAAAAAAAAAAAATGGGGGCCTCGGTGGCCTATTGGGTAAGAGCCTAAAAAATATGCTGTAAACACCGAGGGAGTGTGGGTTCGAATCCCACACACGTCGTAAGAGTTATTAGTATATATTATCATTATTATTAAATTATTACCGGACTTTTGAACTCAAAACCATCCAATTGAAAGTCTGGTTATTTAATTATTATGCCATGAGTCTGATAATATAAAGTTAATTTAGGAACTATATTATTGAGAGAATTATTGTATTATATCTTTTATGAGATTTATTGTCCCCCTTACGACATTTACAGCCACGCCTGAACAGGAAAGGCTGTGTAATTTCCTGTCCACATTTATGTGGCAGGGAAATGCATTAAAAAAAAAAAGAAATGTAAATCACCTCAAAGTTGATAACTTATCAAAGGACTAGAAATAAAAGAAGAAGAATATTTAAACAAAAATAGATATACAATAATAAAAATGTTATCTAAAGCGATAAATGTTCAAAATTACTTACTAAATGTTTGTATATCAATAAAAAAAATTATAATAATATGAGGTTTATTCACAGAAAATAAAGACAAAGCACAATAAAACAACATCACCATCACTAACAGATGATTATTACACATTATTAAACTATTTTTTATAAAAAGAAAAATTTCAAACTTTCAAACTTTTAAAAATCTTTTAAAAACTTATAAAAAATATGATTATAATTTTAATATAATTAAAGAAATTCTTTATTCTAAACAAATCTAATCCAAAGAATTTAAAAATAAAAATAAAAAAAACAGAATAACAAAAAAGAATCTAGATAAAACAATTAAATTTTTTTTTAAAATAGTACGAGATTTAAAATCGATAAATAACAACCAAAATGAAATTAAAAAAAAATTGCATTTATAATTTTGCAAAGAGAAAAAAAAAGAAGATAAAAATATTAAAAATAATAACTTAAAAGCAATGAATAGGTGTAATTCTATTTTAATATCGACTATTGATCAACTATATATAAAATGTAAAAACAATTCTCACTTGTATAATCCTCTTCTTTACAATATAACATATTTAAGCCTAATATGAACTAAACTAAAATTTAAAAAAAAAAACAAAAACCAATAAGCAAAACAGAAATAAAAAAAATTAACAGCAGCCTTAGGAGCTATTGATCTTTTCCCATTTCAACAATATAAAATTTTATCACCTAACCTTTCATTCTCAATTTTTCAAAAGTACTCACTACTGGTTTCTTTTTTTTAATATTAAGAAAAACAAAAGGTATACCTACAGATAAAACGTAATTTTTTAGTTAAAAGAAAAATGAAGTAAACTTAAATTAATTCAATTTTTTTAATCATGCAAACTGATCTCTTTTTCTTGGTATATTCTTTTTATTGTTGTTGACCTATACAAAACCTTTTCATATTTAGGTGAAAAAAAAAAAACAAAACTAGTAAATGAAAATTAGAAAATAGAAAATTAAGGAGAACACCACTTTAAAGATGCAGAAAAGATTAATTTTAAATGAAATATATTGGAAATTACTAGGTTCATCATATTTCATTCATTCGCCTGATCATAGTTCAATTTTTTTTTTTTTTTTTTTTTAATTTTATAACTACCACTTTTTAATGTACGGATACCTGTAAGAGTAACTCAACATAATATTAAAGGTAATAAATGATAGTAAAAAAGTGTATTATTGGTTGTGCTTCTTCTGAATTTATATTATATGTGAATCAATCAGTAATATTAATTTAAAAAAAAAAAAAAAAACCGAAAACTAGCTTATAATATCGAACTATTGAAAAAATAATCAATATCGTGATATCCTCTTGACTTTTTTGTATAAGTATTTATGCGAAAACTAATGAAGATTTTGTTAATTATAATAAATATATTTTTATAAAAATATTTAAAAGTTAGAGTAAGTATAGTTAAAAATCAATTTTTTTCTAATATTAAAAATAAGTAACTTTTTAAACCTTCCATTGGCCAACGTAATATCTAAGCTTAAATGGCATGAGTGGGGCGTGTATCTTACAACATAAAAATTTATTATTATATAATGTTAAAAATAATATTTAGAGAAACTATAAATAGAAGATTTTCAAATTTTATTAATTTATTATTTCCATAAAAAAAAAAAAAAAAAATTCATATTTGTCGTAATAACTCGCAGATGAATTCTGTAGAAATTAATTTAAGTACTAGAACAAATCAAAAGCTTAAATAGGAGTTGTCTAGGCAATTTCAATATTACTAAATATGCCTACTGATGAGTCTAGTAATGTTGAAAAGACAAAATACTCCTAAGATATTGTAAAATATCATTTACATATGTATCTACATAAATTTCATAGAAATATTCACATACATAATCACGCGTTTTAAATTTAACGATAGTATCTTCAAGCTTCAACATATCGCTTAATTCAATCTCTATCAAAATCTAATTTCTAAAAAATCAGCAAATATTTACATATAATAAACTACAAAAAAAATTTTACACAAATAATTTTAAATTAATTTTATGACGTCATCTCCGCTGGAAGGTTAACTTAAACAAAAGAAAGAATCACATGACAAAAATTTAATATTAAAATTTAAAAATTTTTGGGACAAAACTCATATACTGCGAATTTTATTAAAGCGGATTTAATATGAGCTTTGACATTTTTGATGCTTATTTTCCTTTAGAAGTTTTACTTTCAGTTATCAGTCTTATCTTAAAATTTTACAGAATAAATCAGATTGAATAAAATATTAAATTAAGATTAAATTAAAGGTTTCGATTAGAAATAAATATTATACTATATTTAATTCATTTAGTCCTTTTTGTAAATCTATTTGACATTTTTGTTCTTACCGATGTTCTTTCAAAATACTACACTGCATAGATAGATACATGAAAACATAATGCAATGGTAATATTCCCAAAAATAATATTTTCTTACTTATAGAAGTGCAAAACGTCGAAACTAACTAAATTTTGGTATCGAATCTTTTGCCGATTCCAATACTTTCTCCATATTAAGGATTTTTAAAAATAAAAATAGTATATCATTAACGTTAAAAATCTGAGAGTTAAAAAATACTATAGATAAATTAACAAAATAAAATAATAACTAATTTTGTAAGAATTATTTAATTTGAAATATAACCTAAAGAGATTTTGATGAATTGAAAATGAAAAGATTGCAACTAAAACAATAAACGATATAGAAAATAGTATAACCATATTTTCTGCTACAACAGCTTGGAAAATGCATTCTCCCCATTATATTCAGGAAAATTAAAATGCAGTATCAATTAAAGAGTAGAAATATATAATTTCGATATAAGTTTTATGAACGTTTGAATAACAGATGAGGTCTAGGTATTGTTTAAGGGACACGCTATAAAAAATGCTGTATCTACCACCAACTATAGGCACATTATTTTTTTAACATATCTAGTGGCAAAAGCAATTAAAAATAATTTTGCAAAAATTTCAAACCTTTAAAATATATAGAGAAAAACGAAAAAGAAAAGATATGTAAGCAATGGTAGCTGTAATAGAGAACAAAAAAGTGATAAAATTAATCAAGTCAAGTGTACTGGCAATAGTTTAAAAGAAAATCAGTTTTTATTAAATTTCTAATTTTTAAAATATTAATATTAAAACAATTTACAAAATCAGAAGCGCTAGTTTTAGTTACAGGAAGTTCGTCTTCAATTTTATTGAAAGCTTTAGTCATTAAATACAAATACAATGATGATCGTCACACTACTCGTAATTGGGACATTATGATAGTATATACTGTCCTCGTACATTTGTTACACTTCACTATGGTTATTATACCATTATTTTCTATACATTTACTACGATCTAGATTCTAGAATATTTTCCTTTTTTGTAGATTAAATTTTGCAAAAACATACCCTTTTATCGATCCAGTTTAAATGCAACAATTTTCGTTGTTGTGTCTCGAACAACAGGTGCGGTTTTTTGAAACATAATGCATGTATTAAATGTGCATAGAATATGTATTGCTTTTGTTGCTGCAAAAATCTTCAATGACAATGATTTAAACAAGGTAGAATGTAAACCAACGGTTTTTAAAAGCGCACATTTCTAAAAAGCAATACAAACTATTTAGAATTGAGACTTGCACAAAAATTTTCTGGAATTTTAAGGAACCGTAACTCTGGAACCTTATATAACTAAGAAAAACCGTTAACACACGTAAAAGTATATTACTGGAAATTTAATTTTTATGTCTTACCAAAGAAAAATTTGTCCAGGTGCCTAAGTTACAGATGCCTAAAATTAGCAAATTTTCAATTTTAGAGGCCTAATAGCTCTTAAACAGGAGGCGGTACAAAAAAAATTTTTCAAGAAGCTTATACTAATTCTAAAAGTTCTACCTTGTCTCAAAATTTCAAGTTCCCATCTAAAGGCTTGCCGGAGTTATAAAAAAAGAAATCTCATGCAAAAAACGATACATAACGGTAAATTTAAATAGTAAATTACAAAATATTGCATAATTTTGTTATTATTTTATAGAGATAACAAAATTTTCGGTCTTCTAGCTGTTTTAGGCTTTAAAAATATAAAAAAAATATACATCTAATATATACCTCAAATATATACATCTGAAAATGGGACTTTTATGCAATTTTGAGGGGCTGTAATTCTGGAAACCTATACAACTAAAAGAAACCATTAACACACGTAAAAATATATTCCTGGAGCTTTAATTTTTATATCTTGCCGACGTGAACTATGTACAGGTGCCTAAGTTACGGGTGTTTAGAAATAGCAAATTTTCAATTTTTGAGCCGTAATAGCTCATAAACAGGGGGTGGTCCAAAAAATTTTCTGAGCAAACATGAAAAAGTTGTTCCACAAAATTAATATCTTTAACGGTGTAGACGTTTTGTAAACAGACGGACGAACAGAGTGAAACTAATAAGCATATTTTTTTCCAAAATTTTTTTGGAAATGTGCTAAAAACCATTTATTAGACAACATTTAATTTGTTGAAGTCTTTTCAATTTAATTTAATTTACCGATTAATTTGACTAACTCAACCTATGATCATTAACTACTGTTGAAGAAGTACTGTTTGTCACTAATTGTTGACAACAAATACAATATAATGGTAATGTGGTGGTCAAATAATCAATCAATAAAAAATACTTAAACATTTTTTTTTTTTTTACAGTTCATAAAAATTCGAAAAAAATCATTAACCTGAGGAAAAAGGAAAATAAAAATTATGTAAAATAATCTTTTAGTCAGGATATAAATAAGAAAAAAATAGACAAAAAAAAATTTGATATTATATTTGTTTAAATAAAAATTTTATTTTGCAAGTTAGTATATTATTAATTTTTTATTTAATTATATAATTTATTTTTTTTTTTTTTTTGTTATTTCCCAACAAAATTTTATCCGTTCAATTGTGTAATTTATAATAAACTTCACAAATCCGACACTTTTTGACAGGATGATATAAAACGCATATCAACATTTTAGCAAATTTTTTTTTTTTTTTTACAATTAATCCATGTAACAGGCAGCGCCAACGAAATGAGTGGGATTTTTTTTTTATGTCAAACTACTAGTTTTATTGTTGTAATTTATTAATGACTATAATAAAAACTGGATTCATATAATTTAATTATTACATTACTATTATAAATTTGAACAAATATTTAAAAAAAAAATATGTTTCAATAAAATTTTTAAGATGCCTAATATGGTAATTCTGGTTATTGCTGATACAAATTGTAAAAATTATAAAATTGTTCTTAAATGTCTTGTAGCTTTGACGTAGAATAACAAAATAAAAAAAAGTATTTCGTTATAATTTTGGAAGGAGCCTCTAATTAATATCAATATCAACATAAGAGAGGTTTTTTTTTACAATTATTTCAATGTACTAATAAAGTACGCTGTACTAATGTACTAAAGGCTTCGATTTGCAAAACAAAAATTTTTTTCATGCCGTGGTTATTATTCAAATGCAAAGTTTAAATAGCGTTTTTTTTTTATTTTATTTAACCAAACCTTATCTTTTTACAATTATGTTGTTGTATCAAATTTACTCTGATTTGTTTATAATCTTAAAACTGGAATATTATATTCCTTACAACTGGCACACAAATGTGAATATTACCAGAGTTGGAACTTGGTGACTTATTTTTAAACAAAATAAAAAAAATTTTTC
Source organism: Poecilobothrus nobilitatus (assembly GCA_947095535.1). NCBI lineage: Eukaryota > Metazoa > Arthropoda > Insecta > Diptera > Dolichopodidae > Poecilobothrus > Poecilobothrus nobilitatus. The sequence continues at coordinate 259,170,193 of OX352774.1, read as the reverse complement.
ATATATTTTTAATCATAACGATTCATAGCGTAATAATAATAAGTTAATTTTTTGCTCACATATTATAGTCCCATTCCCCAATATAAAGTTTCCTATTCTTTCATATCCTCAAGCTATATTCCAGCCTATTTACAGCTACTATATACATATACTGTTAAGGGTGTCATTCCATTTCATTAATTAAAAGGGGACGTTACTTTATTTTGAAACTTTTTACTTTTACTTTACAGTCTTACAACTTTGGCAGAAGACCAAATAATCACATCGTTGAAATACAATTTTCATTACTAAGAGTATAATTTATGTTCTCTTGATAAATTGAATTTTCTATTTATAAATTGGTCGTGTATGATATATACCGGGTTACCCATCCATTAAAAACTTAAGCAGATTTTTAATATAAATTTGTAAATTTTTGGTTTTTTAACGGGGGTGGGGTTAGCCCACTTGTAAAATGTCTTGTTTTCCAATGGGAGCTATATAGTCCTTAAAAAGACCCAAGGAAAACTAAGCTCTTTTGTATAGTTGGGATTTTAACCCATTAAAACCATCTCTCCTCCTGTTTTAATAACATAATCAATATATAATTTCTGAGGAATAACAAGAGGAAAAGTACGAGTAAAGTTTTTCTTTCCAATTGATAAGAAACAAATTATCAGAGTGTGAATAAAGGTATACTTCAACACTACTTTTGAACTTCTCTATATTATATGAACACTACACATATGATTACGATTATAACAGAATTTGCTTTTAACCACTGCCGCACCATACTCAGCTAAAAATCTTAAATATTGCGTCTTCTTTAGTTCGCTCTCCCATTTTTTCGCTTTTAATATTCAGGTTTAAGATAATTCATTTTTAAATTGTTATCTAAGATTTAGCATCCTTTAATATATAAAATAAAAAAACAATTAAACACAAAATAAAAAATTAATTTAAAATATTTTGTTTTAATAAAGTTTTTACAGAATAAAGTGAAAGTGCTCTAGTAATTCGCTTTTTTTTAATAACATTATATCAGTGCAAGTCTTTTTCTATTGCACGATTTTTCTATAACATATTCTTTGTATGAACCAAAACGTTTAATACTTATATACAATTACCAGTTTATATTCAAAAATAAGAAAACTAGATCTTTAAAAACAATAATACATATAGGAAAGAAAATCAAGTAGCATTTTACCAATTGAATCATCTGAATGCTATTTATTTATACCATGACGTATTTATAAATAACACAGAAGTAACCACTATAAGTAAAAGTTAACTGGTTAAACTAGCTAAGTGATTTAATGACTTATTTGGTTAACTTCTTTTAAAAAATAAACAGTAGTGATGATATTATGAAAAAAATAAATAAATAAAAAATGTGGCTCTAACATTTCATTTACTTTAATGTTTTGCCGTGTTACATATTATTATTATATTATAACAAAAATACCAAAAGAAGTTGATGCACTATGTTAAGTTATGTGTGAATAGAAAGTTATTGTTGTTCCATTTGAAATAAAATCTATTACATCATAATATAGGATACTTTAACCAAGGATTTACATTCATTTTAATATTTGAAAGTAATGGAATTTACAAATAATATAAAAAAAAAAAAAAACAAAGTAGTATGCAAAATCAAAAGTTTTTAAAGGCGCACAATTTCCAAGAGATAATAAAAATAGTTTGTGGTTTGTACAAAAATTTGTAAATTTTTTTAAGAATTTTATAAGTCAGCAAAAATTGTGAAAAATCAATTTTAATTTTTGAGTTTTACATTGAAAAAAATTATACAGGTGTCTAAGTTAAAGGTATCTAAAAAAATAAATTTCAATTTTTTTATCCTATTTAAATAAGGAGGAGGTACAAAAATGTTTTGAGGTGCATTACGCTAACTCTTTGATATTTCTTCCCTCAAAATTTTGGGGTTCTATCTAAAAACATTCAAAAGATATGAAGCAGCTTTAAGAGCTGGTTTGCAGATTGCAAAAATTTTAAGCAGATTCTAAGATATACACTATTTATAAATTTGAATTATTGTCTAAATTTGAGGATATGTAGCTTAGTAATTGTTGGGGTTAAATAAAAAATTTCATTGCTCTATCTTTATCGAAGTAGAAATTTTATTTATAGATATTCGGGCGGAAGGATGGTCTGAGTGAAATTAATAAGCAAAATATTAAAATTTTTTTTTTTTAAAATATGTGCTAAAAATGATGCGGTTAGTTCGTATAAAACAAAAATTGTAAACATATCATAGGTTTGAAAGAAAAAAAAATTTGATAAAATAAAACAAAAAACTTATTTGCAAATAGAAAATCTTCATAAAATGTCATAAAATCCAAAGTATATAACGTCAGGGGCCTCGATGGCGTAGTGGGTACGAACGTATAAAATACCCTGTAAACATCGAGGGAGTGTGGGTTCGAATCCCACACATATCGCAAGAGTTATTCCCCCTTACGACATTTGCAGCCACACCTGAAAAGGAAAAGGTTGTGTAATTTCCTCTTCTCATTTATGTTCACATTTATCAAATAAACTGTCGACAAGGTTTTTTTTGAATTAAATTCTTAACTTAGTAATTGCTTGAGCAGATTGTTTATTGAATGTTATATTGATATTTAAGATTCTCATGTCTGATTTTTTTTGACCTCCTATCATATTCTTTAGTTACTTGCAACATTTTTTTTTCTTTTCCTTCATACTTATACTTTCCTTTTATATAAGAAAGTATAAGTATGTTATTTTCCTTCATACTTTCCTTCATATAAGAAGCATTGTGCATCAACTAAAACATTTATTATTAATATTTAACTAAGCTTTAGCTTCGGCAATCATTAAATTTCACTAAGGCGTTGTTGTTGTTCGCCTGTAAAGTAATTGATATAAATTCATATATTTATCCATTAGATTCTTTTATCTATATTTTCGTAGGAATTTAATTGGGTTAAATTCTTTTAGGCTTAAAATATTACGAAACTGTTTAGTTTAGCTTAGTTTAGTTTAGTTTACTTAAATGAGGACTGTTATTGTCCTGTTATTGTTCATCTTCTATTTCGATATTCCAGATAATTAATTTTTAAAAATAATTTTTTTTTATTTATGAATTTTCTGTTAAACAAAACATCCTATAGTTAACTAAATTAACTCTAAAATTATTATTCGATTTTTTTTTTTTTAGAAAAATGTTTTTGAAACCTGTTTCATATTTTTTTTTATAAAATATGAGATTAACATTTTAGTTTTAAGGTGAAATCGTTTTATATGGGAGCAGCTCTTTTTTGTATATTATGATGCGCAAAATAATAAAGATAATCCTTCATCATTAAAAATATTCATTGTAGGTATCATATAACATTGATCTACTTTACAATTTCTTAATTTTTTTTTATTTTCTAGTAGTTTGGTCTAAATTAATGGTTCATCTTCAGATATTTTTATTTTCAATGCGTTTATCCAATATAATGTACATGCTTGCAATCAGAAATCTTAAAATTCAGATATGGTAAAATGTGATATTAGAAAATATTTTCTAATGAAAATAACAATGGTATAAATTATGTTGATGATGAAATCAATATCAATTATATTATTATTTTTATGATATTGATGATATTACAAAAATTTTAGATCTTTTTTTACAGTTATAAAATATTTCTTGCATGGTTTTATTTTTTTGAACTTACAGTAATGGTTATAAAAATAAAACCGTTCTTTAGGAAAGTATATTCTATAATATAAAGATAATTACGATCGCTTCCAAGTGTGAATTTTTAAAGGACACTGTGAACAAATCAAATTTGTTATAAGAAATTTTCAAACCAAAATTATACGCGACTATCTCAGTTGAAATACTTCAAAATGCTAAAAACCTGTTCTTGGGAGCATCAGATCTACACTAGACATTTCCACAGAACTCGATTCTCAACTATAGTTTTTGCAGTTTTCGCAACTATAAGATGCTAATTTTATTCAGCACCAAAAGAAGTGTTCGTTCTCAATATTTGTTGGCCACTGCTTCTTCTGGTACGTTGCTGGTGCAATCCTTACTATATTTTCTTGCTCTTTTCTAAATGTTATTTTCTCCACCTCCACTTCGATTGCCAAATTGGTTCCTTCATAGCATCATTTTGTTATTGTTCTCGTCCAGAATACTCGGCATATGATTCTTGGGTACTTATTGATTAATATCTACAATATGTTGTCCAAGTTTCAAGGCCATTACTGTACTTACTCATTTGTTCATGTGTTTAATTGAAGTAAAAGAGATTATAAAAAAAAGATAAAGAATATTAATATCAGTTATTTTCTATTTTTAATACCCTAAATAATAAAAAAATCTTAAATTGAGGGCATTCCTTTTTTAATAGGCTCATAAAAAGATAAAAAATTATCTAGAAATTTTCATCTTAAAATTTTAAAATATTTGGAAAATGATTTAATAGGAAAAATCAAAATGATGGAAAAAAATAGGAAACGAAAAAGAATAATTTCCTGAAGTGATTTAAAATATTTTTTTATAGTTTTTTTTTTATAACTAAATTCTAAAACAAATTATTAGATATAAAATAAAGTGCTGTTATATTATTGGTATATGAATAACAAATAAATCGCAATATTCTCCTATTGATTTTCTCGTATTCTAAAATTAAAAATTAAATATAGGAAATTAGTCAGTCTAAAATGTATTTAATACAAATAGTTAAGGAAGGCCGATAAAAATGTTGCTAATAGTAATAGTAAGAATGGTCATAGACTCCTTTTAGAAGGCGAAACTCTTTTTGTTCATTTCATACAATAGATTGAAATATAATGTTACCGCTTTAATTTTTGTTCCTAATCTTCTTTATGGAAATGAAAAAGCTTCTTTAAAAGAGTGCAAAAATACAAACAACTTATGTGGCATCTTTTCAATGGTCAAACTTATTATATGAAACAATAGAAATCAAGGATTGAGTCTCAAAAAGTGGTTTGACCTAATGAATATTTTTTCTAACTGGTTGGATGGAAAATTCGAAGGGAGTACAAAACGAATTTAATAAGAACAGTTCATATCAATTAAGTTATAAGTTTATATAACAATATGTTTAGGCATTAAAATGTGATGCCCTGAAAAAATGTTCAAAGAAATAAAGCCAAAAAAGCGGTTTTTTTTAAGTTCTATGTTTTTACTGCTTTGAGAAGAAGAAATAAAATCGAAACGGTGTTATTTCTGTTCTACAATATTTTTTACCTTTTTTCGTTTTGTTTGCAGAACATACTGTTTGTTACGTTTATAGTAGAAAGTTTCGTTGTCGTTCATCAAAAATACATATCCCGATTTGGTTTTATAAATAGTTATACAGAAATATACTAGTTTTTTGTAAAAGATTTGAGAAAACAAAGTATATAGAAAGTTCATTTTATGGTAAACTTTCTGGAATAATATTTCCTCTTTAAAAAAGCCATAAAATAATTAATATGGGTAATTATAAGTGCCTATTGTTCTTAAAATATGTATGATTCTCCACTCTTTTTCCATAATATTTATATATTATGATTATGATGACATATTTTTAATGGATTTTATAATTGGCTACAAAATCATCGTTTTAATAATATTTTTAAAAAAAAAGTCCGAACGAAAAAATCCCGAAAAAAAAATCTTGAATTTAAATTTGGTGATGTCAATATCCAAAAATTATTCAAGTTCATAAATATATTACAAATATGTAAACAATAGTTTAATATTATTTTGTATTAGCTATAATATCTTTTACCACCATTTTATTTTATGACAATTAATTAGTAGCACATTTAAAAATAAAAAAAACAAATATAAAAATTCATATTATATAAATGATGATTTGTTTAAACGATGATGATTTTTAGAAACGTCATTAAAATTATTTTATATTTAAATATTGACCAGATGATTAAAATAAAAACAATTTTAATTTAAGATTTTTTTTTCTGTATTTTTTTTTTCGAGATTTTATATTATTGGGCATTTTGATATTTTCGTATTTTTTTTCAGTAAAGTGTTATAGACCCTGTGTCTAATAGGAAGTTTGGAGGAGGTAATCGTTAAGAATATAAGCATAATTACCTTAATTATTTATAGCGTTATATTTGGGCACCATTTTTTATTAAACAACAACACATCTGTATTTTATATTTACCTAGCTATGTCTATATCTATATCTATATCTATATCTATATATATATCTATATCTATATCTATATCTATATCTATATCTATATCTATATCTATATCTATAACTATATCTACATCTATATCTATATCTATATCTATATCTATATCTATATCTATATCTATATCTATATCTATATCTATATCTATATCTATATCTATATCTATATCTATATCTATATCTATATCTATATCTATATCTATATCTATATCTATATCTATATCTATATCTATATCTATATCTATATCTATATCTATATCTATATCTATATCTATATCTATATCTATATCTATATCTATATCTATATCTATATCTATATCTATATCTATATCTATATCTATATCTATATCTATATCTATATCTATATCTATATCTATATCTATATCTATATCTATATCTATATCTATATCTATATCTATATCTATATCTATATCTATATCTATATCTATATCTATATCTATATCTATAACTATACCTATATATGTATATACCTACATCTACATTTTATATCGACATTTAAAGAAACTTAAAATTGTATTTTTTAGGATCAGAAAAGCCTAATATATTAAGCCTATTAAAATCTAAAGTTTTTTACTATTATAATACTTTCTTTACTTTTTCTATACTTATATAAGGAAATGTAATATATATAAGGAATATTTTAAAATACTGAAACTTAATTGAGTGTTTTTAAACCAAATTAATATTACCTTTAGGTTATATAAAATCTTTGTTTTTTTTTTTAATTTTTAATATAATATTATATAAGTATTTTTGTTAATTATTATAATTGCATTTCAAAATAGAAGATTTTACAATAGGTGTAAACAACAACTAACATTTTAAACCATTTGTTTTCTTTTTTTTTTTTTTTTTGCCTTTTTTCTTCTTAATTTTCTTTTTTTATCTAATAACTTTCGCCAATTTAGTTTATCACTATATTTATATACTAACTTTAAAGTGTTTATAGTCGAACATTAATATTTTATAATTTGATATATTATTATGCTGTAGGTACATTAATTTTTCCTTTTTTTTTTATGAAATTCTACTTTTTGATGTGTTTTTGATGCTCTAAGGTTATATAATTTTAACATTATAATTAATGTGAATATTAAATAATTTTTATAACCAAAGGTAATTAATTTTATAATAATTTCTTTGTAATTTTTAAAATTATTTTATTTTAATTTTCTAATATATTTTTATTATTATTGTTATTAGTTTAACACTAACACATTAAAAACTTTCTGTTGTATTTTTAAATAACGGATTTAAAATCTAGTTTAATTGTTAATTTAATTAAAATTTACTTAACTAATTTAAAGTCGAATGCGTTGTGGGTATGCATTTATGCACTTACCGTTGCTTATAGGCATACTATCATCTAACACAATTTTTTTACACATTTTTTATAAGCGTTTTAAAATTAATTTTAAAAAACAATAAATATAATTTAACTGTTATATATTATGAACATTTTATTGTACTAATCTTTTTCTACTACCCATACAATGATATAATGGTTAAGGCACCGCTTTTTCATGCGAAAGGTCTCGAATTCAAACCTCATCCAGGTCGTACAGATTAATAAAAAATAATATAGATTTTTATAGTAATATATTTAATTAATATAATTTAATATTTAATTAATATAATTTAATTAAAAAATAGATGTATATATTTTATAATTAATGTCATATTGTAATATATAATAAAACAATAAAAAAATAATTCTTGTATAAGATAAAAGATGACGTAGAAATAAAAGAAAGATTTACATGTTATAATTTTTCTTGTATAATAGCTACAGCCGAATAATCAACGGCTTAGTGAAATTAATGATTCGAAAAAGTGAAGCTTAGTCAAAATATGAATAATAAATAATAACAAAAATATAATTCTCGTTGTTCAGAATTTCAGAAAGTGAACGTAAATCTAAGCGATTAAAATCGAAATAAATTTTTTAATATAAATAGAATAAAATATACATAGTCTAAAATTTATATAAAATAAAAATAATTATTAAAATAAATAAATATGTACACGAACCCATTATGTTCCAAAAAAATATTATTTAAATAAAATTTTCACGAACGAACGAACATTTTCAATTAAACTTCTCAATTGATTCGACCACTATTTCTATCAGTATTTAAAACGTTTTACCGTTTAAATTCTATACACTACCAGCTAGCTAAATTCGTTTCACTAATCATTATGTTTGTTGACGCCCATATAACAGTGTATGCAATAAAATTTAATCTTTAACTAAAGATACACTTAGTGCTTCATATTATACATCATAGTTTTCCAATATCGATCGGTTTCTAGCACATTTCCAAAAAAATCTTTAAAAAAATGTGCCTATTAGTTTCACTCTGTCCCTCCGTCCGTCCGTCTTTCCTTCTGTTTGCAAAACTTCTGCACCGTTAAAGATAGAGAAAAACAATTTTAACCATGGGTAGGTCTCATAAAAAAAATAATGTTGTAGAGCAACATTTTTATGTAGCCCCCTCCATTAAAGAGCTACAGTCCTTGAAACTTTGAAAAAGCCCTATTTTTAAATTCGTATATCTCATGTTCTACTTAACATTTTGTGAATCTAAAAATACCATTCGACTGGATTGTTTTTTTACCTTTATAAATAAATATCAAAATTATATAGCTTTTTCAAAATTTAGTATTTAAATTTACCGTTATGTGAAAACCAAATTTTGCATTAATTTTCTATTTTAATAACTCCGGCACGCTTTTAGATAAAAACTAGAAATTTTGAAACAAGAAAGAACTTTTAAAATTAGTGTAAGTATTCTCAGAAAATTTTTTTTGTGCCGCCCCTTGTTTCAGAGGTATTACGGCTCAAAAATTAAATATTTGCTATTTTTAGACATCTGTAACTTAGGCACCTGTACACATTTTTCTTCCACAAGACATCAAAATTATGGTTTAATAATATATTTTTACGTGTGTTGATGGTTTTTTTTTAGTTATATAGGATTCCGCCTTTCAAAATTGCAAAAAAGTATTATTTTCACATTTTTTCTTTGTTTCACATTTTTAAATATTGAAAAAATCCATCCTTGTCGGCAGGTTTGGTAGAAAAATAATATCGTAACTGAGAAACTTGAGGCAATAGACAATTCTCCAAACGATGGGAGAACTAACACATGTTATGCAGGATAGAGAGAACTTCAGAAATGTGATCGTAGAAATCTAGTAGTGGATAAACAGTTCAAGAAGAAGATAGAGTAGCTGACATATAAATGACAAATTTAAAATTTAATATAATTTCAAATAAAAGTGTAATAGTTTTACTAAATATTCTCTAATATCATTAACTTAACAATGGAAATTCACAATAGTTTTAATTCCTTTTTCATTAATTTACATTATTGCTGAGGGTCGTTTTTTTAAATAACATCATATTATATTAAAAAAAAAATTAAACATTTTTACTCCTTTTTTATGGGGTCCTTTATTTTATGAGTACAATGATTAGTTTAGTAAACTATATAGCAATAAATGTTTGCATTATATTTTAGTAGTTTTGTAATAATCTGACAATTTACCAAAAGAAACATGACATGTGCCATTAATAATAGACATATTTTTTACCTGTAAGGTTGCTATTCGCAAATGAATGTAAAAAAATTGAAAAAAAAGAAAAACAAAAATCCAAACGGATATACAGATTATGTAACATTACTCTTAAAATGTTTTTGTGTTCATTGTATATACAAAAATTGAATGCTAGATTAAAAATCAACAAAGTAAAACTGCACGTTAGCTTTTATTTACAAACAAATAAAATAAAAAAAAACTATAACTGCCTTTGTTTTATTAATTTTGCTCTAATTCTCATGACAATTCATCTCATTGAAAATTATAACTCCGAATTAAAGAAGAACAACATATAGATACATTTTGGCTCTTGTTATATTTTTTATTTATATTATTATGTATCTGTATATTATAATATACGAAAATATGTATAACAACAGCAAATACAAAAAAAAAAAATTGCGTAATTCATATGTCAAGATTTTCACATACTTAAACTATTAAGTAATTTAACATTCATGTTAAAATTTTATAATATTCTTTAGAATTAAAGTTCAATTAATTTGCATATGGTAAATAAAATGTTAAATAAGACATTTAAAGAAATATTTCAAACATTAAAAAGCGTTTAAAACATTAAAATCTACAAGAGAGGGAAAGAATTTTATAGTTATTCTTTAAGTCTATGCAAAAAAAATTCCATAATACACAAGGCATATTGCGTAATGCGTTGGATATAAATATGTATTTGCATAAATTTGGAAGAGCAAGACCTAATTTATTTTTTAAAAACTAATAAATAACATTTAAATTTAGAAGCTAATAGCAAATTCAGAGGCTAATAACACTTAAGTTTAAAAAAAATATAAAAACTGTGTCCCTATCTTAAATGCTTTAATTTAAAACAAAATCATTTTGAAATTTAATAAAATAGTATTAAATGTAGGAAGTGCAAAATAAATTGTAACCTTTATTGTAATAATTAGTAAAAACAAAAAACAAAATCGAACAGTGAAAAGTGAAAATCAAAAAAAGCAACATCATTGTGAAAATAAAATATCTACTTAATATTGTAAGAATGTAAAATAAAAAGGACAAAAAGAAAATTTTCATCAATTTCGACCGTACGGGTATAAATTTCATACTGATCTGACCATACTGAAGTCAATCTATTGCATCGAAGACTTGTTTCGCAACAAGCAATTAAAATCATTACTAAAAAATGTTTTTTGAACTTTAAAGAAGACCTAAGAAAGAAACTACAGATTCTTTATATTGTATAATTTTCGTTAAATTTCAAGATCAATTTTATCTCCGGTAAATACACTAATTGTAACAAAACTAATTGTAATTTTTGAATTTTGAATTGTTTGAATTACTAAATAATTATTAATTGAATTGGAATATGAAATAATTCATTATATATACGAATAATCAAAGGCTTAATCAAAGGAGAAGCTAATGATTCTAAAAACTAAAACTAAATCAAATATGAATAATAAATGACTTAGTAAATTCCCTATGCGCTTTATAGGAGTGGTGGTATCGAAAAAACAAAATATATATAATATCTGAAAAAAAAAACATAGATTTATTTCAAAAAATAAGTGAATGAAGATTTTGTAATTTTTTAACTTATATAATACCTATGTACTTTTACAACAAGCAATGGTAGTTACTATTTTAGATATTCATCTGAATGTGAATCTTTAGAGAAAATAAATAATACTTATCTTGAGTGAAATTTTTATATTAGAAATAATAATTAGATTAATATTAAATACAGCTTATGGAAATTCGTTTGTCATGCCCGTTTGTGGAACCATATATCATCGCATGTGTTCCCTAAAGTTGGTAATTCATATGTGTACGATTTACTTAAGTTTAAGAAGAACATTAACATCTTTCTTCAAAATGTCCCTCCAAATTTTCCTACCTATCCCCATAATCCAAATTTCCTAATTCCAATTTCCCCAATTATCCTTCCGACATCCCTATCCACAAAACCAAACTGTACATTTGTATTAAAGGTTCCATCCTAAAGTTTGGTTTTAAAAGCGGAGTGGTTTTGGTTGGTTAAAGACCAACACTACCGTGAGAAAGCATGTGCGGTTCCTCTTGGTGACTTTCGAGTTTTCCGCCAACCCTCGTAAAAAAAAAAAAGAATTAAGATAACATTATAAAATAAGAAGATTAATATTATATTCTATATTCAATAATAATTATACCAAATAAGAAAATAAAAAAATAAAATATTTTTTTAAATTACGCGTTTTATTGTTTTAAAAACACCCCGCTGTTTGAGTGGTTATCAATCGAAGAAAGTATAAGAGGTTGTAAGCGCAGGTCGTAAATTTTTTTTATTGGAAAATTATTGAAAACCTCTTTTTAATTATAAATGTTCCTTGCAAACCATATATAAATTAAATAATATATATGTCGGTATATATTATGAATAATATAAACCAAATAAATATAAAATGTATTCAATGGTTTTAAAATAGCAACATCATTGTGTTATTTGTGGTCTGTAAGAACAATGGAAACATGTTAACTAACCAACCACCATATCTCGAAAATCCATTGATTTAGATTTAAATCATTATAAAATTGTAAATGTGCTTGTTAGAACCTCCCCTACCAGTAGTTACCTAGTTATCAAACTTCCCCACAAGGAAAAAATTATTTTGAAGTTTATAAAATTTTTTGTACCTAAAACTTTGATACTTTTTTACATTTTAAAGGTTAAAAAGTGTTACAAAAACTTTTCATAAAGACTTATAAAAACAATATCAACCTTAAAAGCTAAATTCTGGCACATTTAAGAAATAAGTTTAAACAATATGTAATAAAATTTTTTTTTTTAAATGATAACATATTATTAAACATATTACATGTAAATGTACATTATGATGTATAATAAAATTATGTAATTTAAGATATTATTGTATCTTTTACATAAATGTATCTTTTAATTCATTTACAACTTAATTAATTTTAAAGAAAAAAAGAAAAAATTAACTAATTTTTAACCATCCAAAAATGAATAATAAAAAATTTATTTTAATATCATCTCACCTACATAATTTATATATTACTTATTTTGCTACCTGTATCTTAATTATATACCAAAATTAAATTTTCAATTTAAACTCTTACTATTCATTTTTATTATTTGAAAATAAAAATTTAAAAGATAATCAAAAGAAAACTTAAAAAAAACTCACGATTTATTGTAGTCTCAAAAAAAAAAAAAAAAAATAATTTTGTTTTTTTTTTTGTTTTTGTTTTATAATAATTATTTAATTTTTTGAAAACTTTTCTCACCTTTAATTTGACATAATTACTTTATTCATATTGCATTATATTATCTTTAATATTTCAACTAAATTTTATACCTTTTGAAGTTTTTTTTTTTTTTTGTTTTTATTTTCTTTAATTAATTCTTAATTCAACTATCATATTAAAATCACGTACAATTAACAAATAATATAAAATTAAAATAATGTTCATCTTCACATATTATCATCTACCACGTCCACAGGTAACATATTAAAAAAACATTCTGACAAACATGCAAAAAAAAAAAATGAAAAAAAAAATAAACAGTTCATTAAATTAAGCGCAAAAATAAAAATTTTCCCCTCTATATATTAAGTCAAGTTCAAACAAATCTTTTTCTTTTTTTTTTTTTAGTGCAATTCATTCAACACAATAATAATCAACATCAAAAATCATTATCATTATCATTATCAATTACTATTGCCATTATCATCACAGTTGTTGCAATAATCATGAAAAGCACCGTCATCATTATCATCATCAAATTTATTATTGGCAGCAAGTGAACAACGCACGGTATATATATATATATATATATATATGCTTTGCTAGTATTAGCTTATGAACGAACAACGATTACAAAAAAAATAAAAAAATAAAATTAAAAAATTAAAAAAAAAAAAAAAACAACATAAAATCAGATGATAGATGGCGCTTTATGGCACGGCGCTATTAAGATGTCAATATATTTATGGTGGAAGCGTGTCTGTCTGTTTTCTGCTGATGATGGTTCTGTCTCGTCTTTTTTATTGTTATTTAGTCTGTTTTTTCTTTTTTGTTTTTTTTTTTTTGTTAGGTTTGGTTTTTTTCTTTTTTTTTTTGGATGAGAATGATTGTTTTTGAATGGCATAAGCTTCGAAATAATTTTTCTTCTTCTTCAAAAAAAATAAAATAAAATAAAATGATTTTATATTATTCACGTGATATTAGTACTGTTTGAAGGTGATTAAGAGTAAAAAATTAACGTGACTTTTAAAATGAATTTGAAAATTTTTAAATATTTTTCTAATTTATTTCTATTTCATATAGATTTTATCTTTCTCCCTGATCTTTTTGAGAGCCTAACTTCATTTAAAATCTCTTTATTATTTTTTATATTGATTGTAATTGTTGTAGTAACTGCTTATACAGATTCATGCCAAATTAGATTGATAAGTTTTTTTACAGTTAAATGCACAGCTATGATGTTTGACGATCTCTACAATATTTGAGAATTTAGCCCATAATATAGAAACATTCAGATACACTTCCTACTCCTATTAAGAAGCAATTGTTTTTCGAATTAAAAAAATCCGAAGCTTTGTTATGAGTTAACCAAAAATTTCTAATTGAACAAAAACAGAACCAACAGAACATTTCTGTTACTAATATTTAAAGCTACACGATAAATTAAAACAAATACCTCAACCATATTTCTGGTCTTTCATATTATGTACAATTAAAGGTTCAAGTATATCAGGCATGTTGCCAAGCTTTACAATTAAAACAAAACTTTTAAAAATATATGTGGTTATACCATTTATCATCTTTAAGTATAGGAAGGAGCATTGTGGTATTCCTGAAAGGGAATATTGAAATACTTATTTTTTTTGCTAGATTTTAGTTTCTAATTATATCTAGTCATTCGTTTCCAACACTTTCATGATCTCTGGATCCTAATATTTAACTATCTAAATTAAAAAAATAAACATAAACTGATTATTTCTTCTACATATACCTTACATATGTGCATAATTAGAAAACACCAAGACCATTATTTTAAAATAAAAACATCAAAAGAAATCCAAACTTTATTTAATAAGGATTTTCCAATTTGAGTGATATGATTTCTTTTCAAAAAAAAAAACACATTAATTGTTAAGAATATTCAAATGTTTTTTATTTAAGGTGAAGTACAATCGATACAATTAAGTTCTGAATAAAACGTCATTCAAATGGCCTCCACGACTTCTTTTGCAGGAATTTTAGAGCACTTTTTCCACTAAATCAAGTCGTATGTCATGAAGAGAACGTTCAATATTGACTTCTAAAGCTTGAAGAGAGTCTGATTTATTGCTAAAGACCAATGACTTCAAATAACCCCACAAGAAATAGTCTAATAGTGTTAAATCACAACTTCTTGGAGGCCATTCAATGTCACAATTTCTTGAAATAATCGAATCTCCAAACTTTTCTCGCAATAATTCGGTTGTTGCACGTGCTGTGTGGCACGTAGCCCCGTCCAATTTCAGCTATAAAAAGTTAGTTATCATCGATCTATACCACTCTCCATTGACAGTAACGGTGTTACCAGCTTCATTTCGAAAGAAGTACGGACCGATGATTCCACCAGACCAAAAACCACACCAAACTGTCAATGTAGGTGAATGTAATGTTTGTTCATGAATAATTTGTGGATTTTCTTTGCACCAGAATCGACAGTTTTGTTATGACATACAACTTGATTTAGTGGAAAAAGTGCTTGAGAATTGGCTTCATCGAATTCGTTCCTGAAAAGAAGTCGTGGAGGCCATTTGAATGATGTTTTATTCAGAACTTAATTGTATCAATTGTACTTCACATTAAATAAAAAACATTTGAATTTCCTTAACAATTAGTGTGTTTTTTTTTGAATAGAAATCATATCACTCAAATTGGAAAACCCGTTATAAGAGTACTTACACCAAAATAATACAAAGTATTTTAATATTCAGCAAAAAAAAAAAAATCCATCATCAACATCAACATTGAAAAAATGGTTCCCGGTAGCAAAAAATCATTTACGAAGAGCACGACTTTTCAAATATTAAATTAAAGCGTTAGAGGGGAAAAATCACATAAAAAAAAATAATATTTGAAGTTAAAAAATGAAAGGCACAAACATTCAAAAAATATTAAAATGATTGATTTGAATTTTATTTTTACTTTTTTTTACAAATTACTCTGCAAATAAAAGACACAGACAAATGAATCTGTAAATACAAAACGTAAATCCGCATTATAAAAATTTTGAACACTTTAATAGATTTCAATGAAAAATTAATAAAGGATATGCTTATTATTACATATACAATAATATTTGTAATTACATACATATTACAAATAGAATAATTCATATGTATGTATATGATTAAAATATGTGTAGATATATGTATATTTTAAAAGATAGTAGATAGGTTCAAAGAATAAAACTATTTTTGCTTTGAAAAACGTTTTGGCGAAATATTGGGTCAAATGCATAAAACTGAGGTTGAACTCAAATCTCGCTTTTTCAAACAAAAACTACGTTTGAACTCCTATTTTTGATTAGATTTGAATTCAAGATCAGTTATAAAACTGAGCATTCGACCTATTATTAAAACATCAAAAATATTATGCTTACCTCCATACATTTCCTAATATGAAATCCTCAAATAGTTAAAAAAGAGTGGATTTAATGTTATTAGTGATAATTCTGATAATGAGTCTCTTGATTCATTTCTGATCCATGAACTTGATTGTAACTAAATGTTCTTTAGTTAAGCGAAACTTTAGGTCGTGGTCTTGATTAGTCGTGAATTTGGAAATAGAATTAAACACTGTGTAATGGAAAAACTAAGCTTTAGGGTGCAGGACTTTTATGCATGGACATTTAATTTTGTATTTAATAATTTAATTTTTGTTGATTTTTACTTTAACTGGTAATATTTAATAGTAACTGTAGTTTAATCTAGTGTAGATATAATATCAATTGGATTAACCCATTTTATAGGGGTTAGCACTGGGCCAAATTTAAAGAAAAAAAAAGCTGACACCAAAATCCAGCCTCCGTATATAGGGCGAGGCGAACAGAAAAAAATATAAAGAAGATAATGAAACTAAACTGGAGAAACTAAACTCAAACTCTATACCGAATCAATAGATCATCGTATGATAACAACAAATGCTGAAGGAATAGGCGAAGGCGAAGCAGTAATGTATAGATGTAGTGGGCAAGAAGCAAAGACGGTAATACCCGTAGTTTACCAATATGTAACGCTATGCTGTATTAAACGAGTGTCTTATGATGTTGCGGTGCACAACAGGTTTTAGGATCTAAGTGTAAGAATAGTTGTCTATCTCCTCTAGCAGAGGAGATTCAATACCTTTGAATGAAGGATGTGCATTATATATCTGCATTAAATATTTAAATAGTAGTTTTTATTAAATTGTTCTATATGTATTTCTTAATATAGTACAAACAATGACAAAAACAAAATATGCCACCAAATTGTACAAGAGAAATTAAAAAGAGTTATTTATAACATTTTTTGTTGGAAGCATAGCTTCACAAATTTTGATTTTGAAAAATTATATCACGTTTAAACTCCATCTACTGAGGAAAAATTATTATAACTAACAAAAAACATAAATTATAAGATTTTAAAGTAACATACAATATCAATCATCAAAAATAATTTGCATATACGCTATTATAGATCTTTCTTTCAGTTCAAATTGATGATCAACAAAAATTTTTTAATGTCAAAAACTATTTTCTCTTTAAAATCATAACAAGTAGCTACTGGGCATTAATTTTAATGAATATCTTCAAAACTTTTGTTGTTTTCCTTTTTTTCAAACTAGGAATTCTATTTGATTTGATGTTGCTGTTACTTTTGAAAATTTTTATAAAAATTAACATTAGGAAATCATCAATTATCTTAAATGCTGTCTTAATAAATTTTAAAAACAAAAAGGAAAATAATATAATGACATAAAAAAAAATGAACTCAAAATATCTTAAAGCTAAGAGTTTAACCTAAAAATATTAGATATTTGTGAAAAAGATTTTATTTTTTTATTTTTTTTTTTACCTTTAAAAATAAATAAATTTAAAGATTCGTTTATTTCAAAAGACTTTGACATCCGGATAACACAGTTTTCAAAGAAAACTTTAAAAATTTCATAATAGAACCTAAGGCAACATCAGTTCTTTTACTTGACCTGATTTATCTTTTCTTTAAGATGATTTGAAATCACTTCAATTCACATTGAAATGTTATTAATCTTCTGCAGCTTTTTATAAACGGAAGCGTTTTTCCATAAAAGAAAGAATTTCTTTACTTAAAAATCTGGATTATATTATTATCAGTTTTAATAAGAAAATTTTAAAGAATTAAATTTATTTTTTAATAGAATGATGATCTGAAAGAAAACCTACATTTTTGTTATAAAAAAATTGTAAGGAAATTAAAAAAAATTATACATTTGTTATTTATAAAACAAAAGCCAGTGATAAAAGAAATCTGGAACACTTAAATTTTAATATTAAATAAGAAAAAATATTTCTCACACCGCATTAAGTAGATGTTCCTTGCATAGTAACATCATCATTTAGTTGAAATGAATCCTTTTTAAAAAAGTATTGTTAGATTCTACTTTTTATGGATATAAAAATGTTAATATGTAGTTACATTTTAAAAAATATATTATTAATTATTTTGATATCAGCTGTTCAATTTTACTGGAACCCTACTTATTTTCTTCAATTTTCTAACTACTGTTTTATTTTTAATAGGGATGTGTAACCAAAGGCATCGATAATCACTAGATTAGTACTAGTACTTATATATAATTTATAAAAAATAAGAGCTGTTGTTAAGTTTCCTAGGGTTTTAAAAAAGAAGTTACGGAGGAATTTTTCTTTTTTTCTTGGTAAACCAGGACAAATACAAAGAAAGTCTTCCAAGACTTACAGTTAAGATTTACTTCCACACCAAACCTTCTAACTGTTCTAAGAACAAACCAATCAGGCAATAGACTATAATAACCCCAATCAATTGTCTTACTTGAAGTCTAAGGAAAAATAGTCAAAAAACATTTAAAGAAAGAAGTAAGAGAGCCTATACATTCAAACTGTTACAATGTATATTAAGTATAGCAACTGAAGGTTAATTGTATCTTGTATCTATAATTCTAGAAAATAATTACAAATAATATTTTTTTTTAATGTTACATAACACTTACATATTAATTCCGCTTTAGGTACACAAAAATTTATTCATTTTCTTAATAAGCTTCAAAACGCTTCATTGCCATACAAGCGCTTAGATTTTGGTAGCCGAATTATGAAAAAATTATATTTCAAGTTCTGCTGAACATTTTTCATGCCATTCTAAAAAGATGAAACAACAGCAAATTGTTAAGCTTTTTTAGAAAAACCAATATCCTAATCCAAGCTGCCTAGAACAACCAATCTGTACTTCCTCTTGTTTAACAGTTATTAATATTAGGGATTGAAAATTAAAAATTTCATATTTTTGCACACCTGTAGCATGAGCACCTGTACAAGTTAAAGTAAAAGAAAAAAATTAAAGTTCTAACATTATATTTTATCATGTTAACGGTTATTTTTTTAATTATATATATGAATAGTGTTTTCTTAAAATTGAAGAAAACGTTTCTTGATTTTTTACAATGTTTATTTTGCAAAAAAATTGGTGATGGTCACATTAAGTCTAGAATGCTTTTAATAACTACTGTCTTAAATTATCTGGAAACTGTGAGCCTTTGAAAAGCATTCGTTTAACATTTTGCCTTACATTACCTTTTTCAAGAAATTCAATTTAAAATACAAAACTTGCAATCTTGAAGTCTAGCCCATTTTATTGTATTTTATTGGATAGTATAAACTTAACAGTTTTTAAACAGTTAGGTGTTTTACATTTTCAGGATCTACAAGTACATTAAATCAGCTTCATAAAAGGTTTCAAAAATTAAAAAAAAAAGATAATTATTTAGTTGGCTTGCATTTGTAACTTTAATGAAAATATTAATTATTTAAATGTACCGTTAGTATTTTTTTTTATTTTTGATTTAAAGGTACAGTAAAATGAGGTTTTGAAAATTAAATCCAAATCTGACTTGTACCTAAGAGTGTTTTTTAACTTCGTACTATAAGAAAATAAATTTTTATAATTTCAATTTGCTCCGTCTCCGTCTCCTTTTAATTTAAGCCTTCTTTTAATCAGGTTTGGTGTTATAAATTAATGTTGTCAATGTTATTTTTAAATTTCCATTACTAAGTTGAGGTTCTTATGGAAGTGGAAACATTAAAATAGCAATTTAAATAACACCTATTTTAATGGATTAATTTGTTGATCTTAAAAATGTATATTTTATACTACGAGTATTAATATTTTGAAATGATATTTCAAATTTTAAAGCTACAGTAGGTACATTTTTTTTTAATACGTTATAACTTCTTAATTCGGCAGTTATTTACTCAATAAGGTGTAAAAAAAAAATTAAAATTAAAATCTATGTAAGAAATGAAAAATAAATGAAGAAGAAAAAATCAATTAAATTTGGTCTTAACAGTAATTAAACCGGATGTTACTTTGTTTTATTCGTAAAACCAATCAAAATATTATTCACATAAAAACCAAATTAAATTTTTACACATTTGTTTTTATTCTCCTTCTCCATCTTGAAATTAAGTGATGCAAAACAAAAGAAGTTACACTTGAATGGTCCAAAAAAAAAAGTGGTCATACAAAAATTTCGTTTTGGTACGCAATTCTTTTGTGTTTATTAGTGTATAAAATATTTGAATTAGATTTAAATTTAAATTTAAATAAAAATTATTTTGGATCACAAAATAATTAATTTAAAAAAATAAAGTTTAATTGCAATTAAATCAGTAAGAGAATATCGAAGATTTTTTTCATCTTGTAATGGAAAAACAATGGCGGTATAAAAAAAAAACAGTTAATAAAAATTGTTGACAAATTATTAGAAATTGAAGTGCTGAATAAAATATGGTTATATGGTTATGGAAAGCTTTTCAAAGAGAAGGCATGCTTTATATATAAAGAAAATTATTATGTGAGACAAAGAATACATAAACTAGTGCAAGGATCATATAATCCTTAAATCGAAGAGGTCACCCCCGTTTTACCATCTAGTCTAATCACTACTATTTCATCTAGTTATACCCGTACGATAGGATCGGGTATAATAAAATTACTCCTCCGTTTGTAACACCTCGAAATAAGCGAGCTAGATATACCTTCAAAGGTATGGATCGGATCAGAAAAAAATTCTAAGACTTTTGAGCCATGTCCGTCCGTCCGTCCGTCCGTCCGTCCGTCAGCACGCTAACTCAAAAACTAAGAAAGCTAGAATCTTGAAATTTACACAAAATATTTTGGGAGTAATTTGTAGGTTCCCTATTTTTTTTGGTTGAGTTTGGACCAAGCCTTAGGGTAGCTCTCGAACACCTAACTTTTAGATCCCCACATTTTTTTTGCAATAGAGCTATGCAATTTTAACAGCTGATAGATCTTATAAAAATATTAATTTTATTTTTAATAACTTTTTTTTGTAGCCCCACCCGTTACGGAGCTACAGCTCCCCAAAGGTTCAAAAAAGCTCTATATTTCAATTGTTATAGCACACGTTGTATAAGGTATATCTTCATTTTGAAAACGCCAAACGATTACTACTTTTATTAGCTTTAAAAGTATATATACAATAAATATATATTTGTGGCATACGGTGTCTTAATTTACCGTTATGCGAAACTAAAATTTTGCAAAATCCTTTAACCCTTCTATCTTCTAAACGGTTTAAGTTGGAAACTTGAAATTTTGGCAGAAGTTAGATCTTTGAAAATAAGTATGAGTCATTTCAGAAATTTTTTTTGTATCACACCCCGTTTAGGAGCTGTAAGGAGTCAAAAACTGAAAATTTCCTATTTTTAAACACCTGTAACTTGAACACCTGTTTGAATTTTTTTAAAGTAATACACAAAAATTAAAGCTTCAACATCATACTCTTATTTCTGTTAATAACTTCTTTTAATAATATAGGGTTACTTTATAATTGACGAAAGTGTTACTTGATTTTTTCAAATTTTCTAACAAATTTCTTCAACAAATTTTTTGCATTTGTTTTATTCGATAATTTGAAATTGTTGAGGATATAATGAGTAGTACATAAAAATGCAAATAAATAAACAACATAACGGTTGCTTGAAGAATTTTTATTTATATGATATTGATATACATACATACTTATATAATATCATGTTTATTTACATATCGTATATGTCACTAGTGAATGAATGATAAGAGTATATATGTATATTATATAGCGCCGTATTTACATACATATATGTATTTTATTGTACTTATAAGAAATTATTCTGTCAATGGAATATTTAAATATAATATAATATAATATTTAAAATTATATTTATTATTTTGTAATAAGTAAATTTAATATGAATTTATCGCTTAGTATTAAATGGTACTATAGAATATTTGAAAAAGTTTTGGATTGATAATCGTTATGTGGAAGGTTAGAATCTGCTTTTGAAGAATGTACATATAAACATATAGTTTGAGTATATGTACAACCCATAGTACTAGAAATTATAAAATCCACCCAAATTATTTTAAAATACTAAAATATTAAAAAAATAATATTGCAAGCAGAGTGACAGGCTGTGAACATACTAACGGTTCGTACGGGTATCTAAGAGTTGACAAAGTCAACTGTATTCTTCCTCGTTTTTTATACATATTAAATATAAATTTTATATGTTCTTTATTTATCTTATATGCATTTTCAACTAAATGCATATATTATATAAGCAACCAAATTGTTTCAGGAATATTTATTTAAATTTGACATGAGAGCAGACATCTTTCCTTCATCCATTAACTTGTTAAGTTTAAATTTTGCACGAGTACTGACTACAGATTTTTGCAAAGTTTAAAATTAACTGCTTAACTTTTCATAATCATTGAAAAAAGTTAAATTATATTTAATTCATCTTATTTTATTTTTCATTTCAGATAAAATGGCACCAGAAACTTACAATACAGTTGTTGGATAACTCAGAATAAAAAAAAAACATTAGCACGGAGTTTCAAAATATAAACTATAATTAAAGTAAATATTTTAAAAATCATAACCAAAAGAAGACACAAAATTTCAAAGTTTCGAATCTTTTAACTAAAAAAATCTTAAAATTTTATGATAATGCGTGAAAAAGATCTTTCACCAAAGAAAATGTTTAATAGTCCTAAACAGGATTTTTTATATCCTATTTCACCTTCAATATCAATATCATCATTAAACAGTTGTCATACTCCTTTCGATTTATCACAATCAAAAAGATTATCATCACCAAAATTAGATTCGAATGTCAACTATAACAATACAATCGATTCTAACAATAATAAACTATCGGAGGAAATAAATTTAATAAAAAATCCTATATTTGTTTTCGAACAACCTCTTGATCTACGATTAGATTGTAAGAAAATAAGATTAAGAGATGATCTTTTTAAACATGAAAATTGTAATGATTCAATTAAAACAAATTCAGAACAACAATCATTTGATTTTATATCACAGCCTTATACGCTTCCACATACACCTATGTCAGCTCTTATTGAAACAATGGCTAAAGTAATAAGAATACCATTTCCATTTCAAAATAATACAATCATTAAATCTAATGTGCATTCTCCGCATTTAAATAAAACCTCATCAATTAACTATTCATATATAGAGTCTAAAGTTGTTGCTGATTGTCATCGTAGTAATCATCGGTTCAATAAAAAAATTAATTCAGCTAATAAAAAGGATAAAAATTTAACTACAAAACCCGATAGTCAAATAAAGAAAGAAAATCGTCATGTATGTAAATTTTGTGGTAAAAAATTTCCTCGTTCAGCGAATCTAACACGTCATCTAAGAACACATACCGGTGAACAACCATATAAATGTAAATACTGTGAACGTTCCTTTAGTATATCTAGCAATTTACAACGTCATATCAGAAGTATACATAACAAAGAAAAACCGTATAAATGTCCAATTTGTGATCGTTGTTTCGGACAACAAGCAAATTTAGATCGTCACGTGAAGAAACACGAAACTAATAATATATCATCACTTGGTTTCAATTTAAATAGCCGAGGAGTTGAAGTTGGTAACATTTGTAAAGATAATCATATTACAAAAAATTTTAATAGTAACAATAAAAATCATTATAATCAAGAACATCAACAAATTGATAATCAATTGTCATCATTATCAGCATTAATCTGCAATACTGATATAAAAACAGAAAATCATATTGTAAATAGCACAAATATAAAATGTGAAAAAAGATTTTCTACACTTCCTGTAAATAAATTAAGAACACCAATAATCAGAAAACAGTTTTTTCTAGAATTCAGAATTTATTTGAAGATATTCGCTTTAAAACTCTGGAATAAAATGCAAAATAATGGTGGTTGTCACTTTTTATATAGTAATGACAGATGTAGCAATAATGAGAATAAAAATATAGTTTTATTTTTAAATACTTTAAATATATTTTTGATTTGAATATATTTATGAATGTACCTATATACTTATATAATTTAAATTTAGTTCAATTTAATTACAATTTAATTGAAATATTAAAAATACTAATATAAAATTATTAAAACTACTTAAAAATATTGTCATGCAAAAAAAAATTTAAATAAACTTAATTTTGTTTTACTTTTTTGTTTAAGCTTAAAAATCATTTTATATTTTATTCTAAGGCTGTTTCGCTATATTTTATTTTTCTGAACGTCGAAATTACTTTTTCTTATATATTTCTTATATTAATTACTTATTCTTATTATATTTCGAATTCTATGTATAAATCCCTTCCGTCATGTTGTTTCGTTCAAACGGGAGTAAACCGGTTTAGAATCATATTTAAAACTTCATGTACTGACTGACGTCCTCCAATTATTCTAACTTCCGTTGTAAGAAATAAACAAATCCAAAAAAGTATCTAATAATCCGTTCTTAAGCCCAATTAATAATAACTGAAAAATATTATTTCTTAGATTAACCTTTCCTTGTCCATATACCTCTGTCTGCTTACAAAACTCTGCATAATTTGACATAAAAAAAATTTCAAATTTACATACCAACCTCTTCAAAATAAAATAAAATTTTGTAGGTGAACTTGATTTCTGTAAACCCAGCTACAGTTACAGCTACCCAAAGTTAGATAAGTATTGTATTATTTTTCTTAACTTGAAAATTGCTGTTTGTAAAGTAAAAACAAAGAGAATTCGCCCGCCCTTCGAAATTCGAGGTGTTTTAATACAGTATATAGTTTCTTTATTATTTACTTAGTATACAGTATATAATTTCTTTATGATTTTTACAATTTTCAATAATTAATGCTTTTATGAATTTAAAATTTCTTTGTAAACGATATTTTTTGTAAAAATCATTATCTTTTAGAAGATACCGCTGATTTATTGAGTATTGGAAACTCAATATTAGGTATTTATATTATAAGATACATTTTATAAGATGCCAATGATTTATGTAATATTGAAAATTTTATTAAATTTTACATGTTTTTCATTTTTATTCAAATAAAAAATCATAAAATGACATACTATCATTTCAAAATTTTTTTTATGTATCTGGAAAAAAAAGAGAAAAATTTAAAATTTAACGGAAACAAAAGAACAAAAAAAGATCGTCGTATTTTAATAGATTATACTATTATGATATATATGTATGTATATTTTTTAAATAGGTTTTTTATAAAAATGGAAAATTAATAATGAAAATCAGAAAATTTGGGAAAAATATTGATATTGTAAGATGGCTGTACTGAATATTTATCATTTAAAAAAAAAATTAAAGTCGGTTGGCAAATCAATAAGTAAAATGATTTTAAATGTCTATCATTTACAGATTAAATATTATGATTCCTGATAAATTTTCCCTTCTCAATTTTTTTTCTGCTAAAAGTATTCATGCTCCAGTCTTTAAATGTTACCTAAATGTGGAAAGTAAGTATTAAAACGCCATTAAAAGTTTCTTTTTAATTTTAAACCTAAATCAAAAGATTTCATAATGATAAATTTTACACCGAATGCAAGTTGACGGATTATTTACAAGTTACAAATTATACTTTTTTTGAAATTTCATTTTTGTCTCATCTTTGTTCTTTTTTTCCAGATTTATTCATTCATTTCAATTTAAAGATGCAGGTACATCTGTTCCTTTACTTTTTTTTTTGCCTAATATTATCTGTCATCGTCTTAATCTTCTTTTTCATCATTAATGCAAAGAAAATTATAACGTTAATTATTGACATTTGAATTATTATGCAATCATCTTGATAAGAAAATTTACGAATTGCGTGTGATCTGATTTCAGATGAAAGAAATTAAAAGATTCTCATGAATACAAAACAAAAATATATTTTAGAAAGTTTAATGTGTAGCAAAGAATCAGTCATTTAAGTCCAGAATCAGTTATGTAAGTATTTTAAATTGTATCCTTTTGATAAAAGATTTTTAATGTAAAATTAATTTTTCAAAAAAATCGAAGGAAAAAATTTCGAATCCAGAAGATAAAATTGTCAGAGTCATAAAAAAAAATTAAAACTTTTTACGAGTAATTTTAGATTAAACCTTAAAGATCCAATCAATGTAAATTTATTAAAAAATTGATAGGCATATTTGTAAGAACTGATGGGTCTTCAGTTGTTGTATATTATGTCATTTTGGGAATATTCATAGTATCTTGTAACCTATTTTTAGATCTCACAACATATGACATAAATATATATATTTTTTTTTGAAACTCATTATTTTGAATTTTTGTGCAGTTATTTTACTTAATGAACTAATTTGAACACACACATACGCATTTAAACCGTATAATTGGTTTAAAAAAGAAAATAATAAATTGAAAAAGGAAATTCAGTTTAATTTTCACTTTTCATCCAAAATTGAAACAAAAAATAAAATATAAGTACATATATATATAAAAATCAAAATTATGATTCAAAACATTATTAAGAAAGTGAATAAAAGTTATGCAAGAAAAACATAAAAATAAGAAAAAAAAAACACAAGTTAAATGTCAGCGGTAATTTTTTGATATTTTTGATTGATATGTCAGACAGGGAGGGAATTGCGTGCTCCACATTAATTATATTAAATACATTTATATTTTTCTTTAAATTTATATTTTATTTTATTTAACTTTTAATTTTCCACCTCATTAAGTGATGAGATAAAATAATTTGTAAAATAATTTTTTTTTTTTTTTTTTTTATATTTAGGTTAGTATGATAAAAATGTTTTCAAGGAAAAGGAAATGAGAGACTTGCATTTAATGATGATTTCAAATATTTTTTGTTTTTTTTTGTTTTTCTTCACTGTCAATTTACTTTTTTTTTTAGTAATCTGATAATAAAATTCGATAATTTTGAAGAAAATTACAAGTATTTTGTAAAGTATTCCCTAATATTTCACTTTAAGGTTTTAGTGATGATTTTGTTACTATACAGTATTTCACTTGTGTTGTTTTACAAAATTTAAAATTAAACCGTTATATTGTTAATCACTAAATATTAAATTCAAGTCATACAAATTTTTGGAAATTTGTATGATATTTCGAATTATTATTATAAAATATGAACTGTTATAACAGTAGAGCCGTTTGTAATTTGCACTTTTTAATTATTAATAATATTGAGATTCTGTCTGCAATTTTTATAGACATAAAAATAATCTCGTGTGATATAATAAATCACCTTAAACTTATAAAACTTTGTTTATATTTCAATCAAATAAGTTTTAGTCTCAACATTTTTGTTAGATGTATTCTAATTAGAAAGTTTAAATACTTTTTGTAAGCCTATTAAAAACATTAAATCAATTTTTAGTTGAGATAGTAGGAGTGAACAATTATATCCAATCGTAGAAAATATTTTTACTGTATCTAGTAAGTTATACTCTATTTTTACTCTATTTTATTCTATCTAGTTCAATTTTATGACAAAATTTATTTTTAAGCACATTTTTCAAAAAATTTCAAATCCTCCATTTTTATTTTCGGCAGTGTTTTACTGTTTTTTTAAAAAACTTCTTAAAATAAACGGTTAAAATAAAGAAATAAAATTTCGGATAGCAGATAGAATATCTTTTTTATGTAGCCCAAACAAAACAAATTTCGGATTAAATTTCGGATTAAAAAGATTTTAACTTAACTTTACTATTATTTTTGAAATCTGAACAACAGAAAATTTTTTAAGTTTTATAAATCGCTTACCATTATTACCATTATGTTTTAAGTTTTTGTCAAAATTTTTTGTTTATACCACATCTCCGGAACAATTTAAGTCAAAACGTTATTATTTTAATATTAGTGTAACGACTGAATTTTTTTTTTTGGATTATCCGCGTTTTAGAGATTTTACACTTCAGATTTTGAAACTTCTCTGTTTTCAAAATACCTGTAACCGTTATAAACCTGGTATACAAAACTTCCTTGAAGTAAGACACAAAAAATAAAGTTCCAATATTATATTTTTATATGTTGTGTTAATTACTTTTCTTAAATTATATATATAGGTTTTCGTTTAAACTAATGAAAGTGTCTCCTGATTTTCACCATGTTTGATTATATTTTCTCAATTATAATGTAATGACAATAAAAATTTTAAATATATACAGCTAGTTTCCAGTATAATTACTTAACAGACTTAATCAATGAAAATAGAATTCTAAGTTGTATCGCTATGCACATTCATGTTTTTTTTTGGGATCTCATTAGATCAGTATCAATCTTAATTATAACTATTTTTTTTTTTTTTTGAAAATCAAATCTTCAAACATAAATTAGATTAAGAGGCATTACTAAATGAATAAGAATTCATCCCACCAGTGTTATACCTTTCCTTGTTTCCTTTCATTTCGTTTAGTTATGACAGCGATTTTAAAATTGATGATTCAAAATTAAATTAATTTAATTGAATTCATTGGTATTTTCGCATGAGCCGGATACGATTAATCTGTTTTCCGATTCAACATTTTTTAAAGATTAAGTAGAAAATATTAAATGAAAAAATTCAGAGTCTTTTATATGCTTTCTATCTTAATGGTTTAAAATGGCATCAATGACATTCGTTCATAAAGTTCGTACAACTTTTTGAAAGAACCAGTTAACTTTTAATTTTACCAATATATATTTTATCGTTTACATAGTATAAAATTGATATTGCGAATTGCCTTAAAGTTTGATCACTAAATAATATCCTATTAATATCTATAATATTCATTACAACGATTCTTTGGAAAAATTAATTATTATTATCATTATTTAAATACTTTTTAATTGCAAAATTCCGATAAAATTCTTAAAAGGATTTAAAATTTTCTACTTTGTCATTAGAATTCCTAAATAAAATAAATATTTAAACAATTTTTTAATTAAAATATGATAAAAATATATTTATATATTTTTTATTCAAATCGTAACACTTTAATAAATTTTACATATTAGTAATTAAAATAACTAAAATATGTATTTTATTACCGTTTTAGTTCCGCTTAAAATAAAAATTAAATCATTTTCAAATACTGGACCATAAGAAGTTATTCAGAAATTATAAAAATATTTTATAGATATTAAAAAAAAAAAATTCAAAGTTATTCGTGTGAAACAAAATCAATTAATACAACATAATATGCAATATGCATTCATACAAAATATCTATTAAAAAACAGCAAAATGGATATACCAAATATTATATTATTTAAATGACTATATGTAGACATTTGTAAATATATACATAATATATTATATATGTTTATATATTGTTTATAATACGATTACTTTAAAATAATTAATTCATTTTGTGAATATTAAAAATGTTCAAGATATTGAAAAGTGTAACTAATTTGTCGCCAACGTTCAATTAAGAAAATTTACAAAAAGAAAAGGAAAAAAACAATAAATCAAGTTTATATATGCAACTATAGGATATTTAAATTGTCATTAAATGTAATAAAATATAACAAAGATGCGAAACCACCAGAAATCAAAAAAAAGTTAAAGTTTTAATTAATGGCAAAAAGAACATATTGGTTTATTTATTTTAAAATATTTGATTGTTTTTAAAACTATTACATATATTGAGCTGATTGGGGTGACTAAAATAACTTTTTTTTAAACCATCCAATCATTTTAGAAACATCAAAAGTTTCTTTTATTAAGATTAACTATGTTATAATTGGTTGCATTGTTTCCAATGAGCCTAAATATTCTGATTAAAATTTTCTAAACAACATTAATTAAATATATAAAAAATTTTAAGCATTTTGTATGCCATCTATTATCTAGTTCAAGATACATTTTTATTTACATTAAATATTTGTTTATGTTTTAATATTAACTGAGGGGCCTCAGTGGCCTAGTGGTTAAGAGAGTTTAAAATACGCTGTAAACACCGAGAGAGTGTGGGTTCGAATCCCACACACGTCGTAAGAGTTATCCCCCCTTACGACATTTAGAGCCTGACGCCTGAAAAGGAAAGGCTGTGTAATTTCCTGTTCACATTTATGTGACGGAGAAATGCACTAAAAAAAAAAAAATATTAACTGAATTTGAATGTATATTAATTGGAAATCGCTTATAGAGTAAAGTCTTCACCGATATATTAGGCTCAAAACTGTCTAATGTTAACTCCTAAATTTAATAAGAATTAAAAAATTTTAATTACCTTTACCTTTTATAAAAGACGCATAAAAAAAGTATGTAAAAATAGTAAACTAAAGGCGCATTAATTGCTTAGCAGCAGCTTTTGCACAAAATTATGAAAAATAATTAATACAAAATGTACCATTAGACTATAATGATGTGACGTGAATACAATACTTATCGCTTAAAAGGACTTAACCACTACTCACTATCTGTAAGGTTGTAAATTACTTAACTGCAATTAAAAGACATGGAAAAGAAAAAAGAAAAACATGTAGACCGAACATTGAAGATGATGATATTCGTAGTGATAGTATATTTTTAATGAAATATTTTTCATAGTAGCAAACTTACGAAATATCATAAATATATAATATAGGTATTCTAAAAATAAAACTTATATATTGATATTAATATTATATAATACTTATATACATATTCAATATTTTATCATTTGGTATTATAAATAAATTCAAAATTTTTTTTTAAAATCAAACCATTATTGAATTAATTATACGTGTATATGAACATGGTATTTTTAATTTAAAAAGCTGCATAGGTATAATACAGAATCAATAATTGAATAAGTTTCTTCTAATTGCAGACATCAACAAAGACATTAACAGAAGGCCGGCACCAAAATAAAGTATAAGAAGATTGAAAATCACATTTTTTTTTTTTTTTTGAAATAAATTAAAAGAAGTGTGCTATTGTGTAGGTGCTTTAGTTATTTTTATGCGCTTAATGGAGCAATTCAATTAATTGAATTTAATTTTAATATAATGGTATATTGTATGCGGAACAATTTATAATTAAAAAATTAATAAATATTAATAAAATACTATTTATTTATTCATAATTGTTTTTTTTTTCTCTCTTAATTATTATGTTTTGTTTACAGATAATATTTAATTTTAATTTTTTCGATTCATTTTTAAATTAAATTTATTTTACATAATAAAAATTTGTAGGTTAAAAACATATCCGTTTCCGGTAATAAGTTTTATATAATTATCTTTTTGATAAATTATATAAATGATCAATACCTATAACTTTTCTATAATTAATATAAAGTATACCTACAAAGAGTCCGGTTTCTCGGAAAAATTTAAATTTTCTTAAGGTTTTTTTTCAAGGATACACTTTTGATTTTAGTTATCAAAGAATTTCATTTAGAGTTCAACATGACGTCATCAATTTGTATTTTTAAATGGATAGGTGAACAAGCTTAACAATAAATAATAGAGCATATTATTATAGAAAAAATAGAATATATTATCATCTTTTTCTAAGTCTGAGAAATATTTTAGGAAAAATTTAACCTAATTCATCACTAAAAATCAAGAGTAGGTACTATCCAAAAAATATATATTAAAATAATATAAATAAAATATTTTTTTGTTCTTCCTTTTTAGCATGCTGTAAAAGTTAAGAGTTAAAACAATTTTTTTCAAATTTACTAAATAAATTTTTATTTTTTTTTGTCGAGGGATGATGAAAATGTCAGTCAGAAAAACTGCACGAAGCTCCTTTGGGTAGTTTTGGACTTTAACCAACTAAAATCAGTCCTTTAACCCCAAATTTTGTGATAGGTCCTTTAATATAATCCATGGATCCAGGTCTATAATATGTATAATGTACAGTTTGATTTAAGACATAAGAATGTGGAAATGATTATTTGAAAATTTTTTGAATTATTTTATTATGGTGTTTTGTCATAACTCGTGTCATTTCCAAGTTAAACTAATATCAATTAGTTATTATTCTATCAGTAGACAACCATTCAGTAGACAATTATCTTAGTAGACAACCATTAAAGCCAACTATAGGCTTTTTAATAGTTGTCATACCTGCGCAAGAAAAAAGATTTTTTGTTCATAGTTGCATGTTGTCAAAAAATCTGCTAAGTTAAAAAGAAGGCGCTTCAGTTCATAGTTATCAATGTTACGTCAGCGTCGGGTAGATTTTGCAGATATTTTAGTGCGCTTGCAATTGCTTGCATTATTTATAAATTTAACAAAATGATGCTATAATAAAATTATTAATCACTACAAGATTAAAAATGGAAAATGAATTTTCTTTAGGAAAAAGAAAGAAAACTGTCCTCTGGGGGACAGTTTTACAAGAAATGAAAAAAGAATCAAACATAATATTTACTCAGGCCGATTTAAAAAAAAAATTTGATAATTTAAAAACAACTTACAAACGTATAAAATTTCGTAATAGTTCCACAGGAAGAGATAGCACCACCTGGGAGTATTTTGACGTTTTTGATGAAGTATATGGTTCACGACATAACATAAACCCTCCAGCAGAATTGTTATCTTCATCTTCATCATCACCTATTGAGGAAAGTAGTACTCTTCCTCAACCACCAAAGAAAAAAAACGAGGTTTTGGAATTTTTAAAAAGTGAAGCTATTGAAGATGAAAGACCCCATCAAGAATACATCGAAATTGAAAACAAAAAACTGAAACTAAAAGAACAGCGCATTTTAATATTAAAAGATATGCGTGAAATATTTTTGAATAAGAGACGGTAGGCTGTGAAAAACGTACATTTTTTACTATACTATATATTTTATTAATTAGAATTAAGTGTTGAATTTTTTTTTTCTTTTATATTTTTATTTTTTTTTACTAAATTTTAATTTGAAATCTCAAAAATCAAAGGTGCTACAAAACACAAAATTTTACAAAACTACAAAATTTTTCAAAAATGTAACCTGCTAAAAATAAGAAATAACATACCACATATTTAATTTTAAGTTTTTTATTTATTTTTATGATCATAGAATAATTAGTACATAAGAGAATATCTAAAAATTTAAATGAAAAAAAAATCAAAAACATAATGAATTATGCAAATAAAAGTTAATATGTAAAATTTACAAAATGTTTTTAATTTATTAACTTTCAAAAAGAGCAGCTAACCGATTCCTTTTTGTTGTACTTTCCGTTGTAGCATTAACTTCAACTTCTGGAAAGTTAATTTCTTCCTCTATTGTTGAAAGTTCTTCGGTTGAGGATTCTTCTGCAACGTGTTCATTTTCATTTTCAATGATAAAATTATGTAGAACAAAGCAGGAAGTAATTATGTATTTGATATAAATCATTTTCTTAACATCAATACCCTTTAAAATCCGAAATTTACCTTTTAAACGTCCAAAAGCTTGCTCAATACAAACTCTTGTAGTGCTATGACACATATTGAACTGCTTTTGAGTACGAGTAAGAAATCCATTGTCGCGATAAGGTGTTATCAAGTAAGGTGAAAGTGCGTATGCTGAATCCCCTAATTGATATCCGTCTTGCACAATATGTTTTTCTCCTTCCGCCAAAGATTTGCCAATTGGACTTTGTTTCCACACATGAGCATCATGACAGCTTCCTGGCATACCAACAAAGATGTCAATAAATTTAAGCGAACTGTCACAAATACCCTAAAGTATAAAACATTGATTTTAAAATATAATTTAAAACGTATAAAAAACAAAGAACAAGATATTTACCTGTACATTTATAGAATAAAATGATTTTCTATTAAAATGACTAATTTTGTCATCTTCAGGTGCCGTGATTGGTATATGAGTACCATCAACACATCCTATTACCATTGGCACTGGATTAGTTCTTAAATTTTGAAAATTTTCCATAATTTTTTTTTTGTTCAAGCTCGGTGTTGGGCCATTTTATATATATATGTTGCTGGTTATATAAAATTTTTGTCGTTCTAATAAAATATTTAAATGCTGCACCTTTTGCAACACCAAACCGATCTGCTGTTTCGCGAAAAGTAGCTCTATTTGCCAACTTATATATTGTAATAAATAGTGCCTTTTCCAACGAGATTGCAGGACCAAATTTTTTTTTTCTGCCAAAAGGGTTTAATTACATTTATTAATTTCTGAAATTTTAAACAAAATTATTAGAAAATACTTTTATAAAAATTTAAATTCAGAGCAATCACCTCAAAAGATTGGCTCTCCATTCTAAAATGGGCTTTAAAAACATCATTATAACCTTCATATAATTTTGGTTTTTGGTATTGTTTTTCGTTTTTTTTGTTCTACTATATTTTGAAGAATTACACGTCTCCTTTTTCTTTTTTTTAGAGAAAGTTCATAAAATGAACTTGGATCCTCATCATCTTCCAACAATTCCATTAAAATTCTTAAACCATCATTCATTTTTATTTTTTATTTATTTAATGTTTACACTCCAACAAACGAAAACTGTTTAAATTGAAATCAGCTCAAACTCTCAAACAACTAGATAAATTAACATTGCATGCGCTGCCTCTATGGCCAACAATTACTGCAAAAAAAATTTCTACGCACATGCGCATATTTTTTGTTCATATTATCAGGTAAAATAACATGCCAGATCCTGACGCATATTTTTCTGCAACTATGAACATAAGCTATCTTATTAACTCTTGCTTGTTAAAAAAATATTTGCTTGCTTTAATCTCTTTTACTTCCATAATTTTTTCTTCAGATGGTTATGATTTCAAATATTCTTTTAAATCGTCTTTTCTAAAATTTTGTTAGAAGTTATGCTCAAATTTTCACATTAAAACAATCTTTTTTCTTTTTATCCAAAGTTTTGAAACATTAATTTTAGAATTTATTAATTATGTGCTGTTTTTTTTTTTTTGTATCTTTAAAAGAACAAAAGAAAACTAAATATTTCAAAATACTTATCAAGTGCAATTTCATAATTAACTAAAACCAAAACCAAAAAAAAAATTTAAAAAAAATCACGATTTTTAATTATTAAAGCTTTTTTATTTAATTGAAAATCAAAAGTTTTATATTGTCTTTTATTTAAAATCAATTTAATATATTTTTTATTTCAATTATTTATATAAAGGTCAATCTTTCAGGTGTATTTGATTATAATATATTCAGGTGTATAATCATAATTTTATTTCTTTTATTTTATTATTTTTTTCAAGATCATTTTATTGACCTTTTGGTATTTGTATGCAAAATTGGTTATACCACAAAAAAAGAAAAAAATAAATATGCTTTTCATTCTTTTCAATCACACCTGAATTAAAAGAAAGATAAAAATTCATAATAAGTCACCTTATTTTAATCAAATTTTCATGGTAAATATTGAAATAATCAATTATTTTGTTAAATAATAAATCGTTTTTTTTCTTTTTTTTTTTTGTTAATGTAAGCACGGTGCGTTAATCAATTATTTAATAAAATTTTAACATACCATCTTAAAATAATCGTTTAAAAAATCATTATAAAATCATAAATTTCAATTAATTATTAGATGGTGAAATCCGTTCAATGAAAATTTTAGTTGAATTGGTAAATATATTCTTGACCCGTCTATATAAATATTCTGACTCTATATATATAAAAACGTTAGAGATCGAATTGTTTTAACGTACCTATATAGTAGAAACTAACCATTGTTTTAACCTATATATTGTAGAATATTTGACTCTAACTGAAACATATATGTACATTACATATATATTGTGTCAGAGGTTCGATTTCTTCAACTATAAGGGTTTTAATAAACCCGTTTTGAACATTACATTCGAACATTTTCGATCTGTTCAGATATTTTTGGTGTGGCTTATTGTTCTTGTTTTTTAAAATGTTTACACTTCTTTCAAATACAATATGATGTTTCTAGACGTTTCTTTAAAATCGGATGGTAAATTATAGAAACGAACTAAAAGCCACACGATGAAAAATACTTACTTTGATTAACTGCAGCAGATCAAAAGGGAAAAAAGAAATAGGAAACACTAAAACCAAAATTCAAAACTTGAAGATAATAAATGGTTTAGATAAAATAGGAGGTTGTAGTAGTAAAACAAGAGCGCTAAGTGACAAAAACGCGATTAGTTTAAGAGTTTTCCAGGGAAAACCAAAAAATAGTTATACGAGGAAAAAATATTTTAAATCAGATTAACAATCTATAAAAAAAATGAATAGTATCAGTCAGCCAGTAACAGAACAATATTTAAAACTTCGAAAATCATAGAATGAGATCATGTGAAAACTTTTCGTCACACAGTTTAATTAAAAGATGTATTAAATCTCAATTATAAAATGGCCTTCAGCACATTAAGAGAAGTGTTGTATAATTGAAATAAAAGGCAAGAAAACTAAAATAAAAAATTTTCTTCATACATACCTATTATAGCTAGTTTTTTTTTCTCAATTAATGTGTTTTTATATTTTTATCTCACAAAAGTTGTAAAAGTTTTTTTGTACAATCAGAATTTTTATTGCATTTATTTAAAAAAAAAAATTTAGTTTTTTTATTTTTATTTCATTTTTCTTTATAAAACATTAGAACAGAACATGTAATATAAGAAGCTTAGCAAAAAATGGCTTAAACATGACTTCGTTGCACAGTTAATATCTGAAAAGTGTGCTATTTTGAGTATTTGCTCAAGTTTTTTCATCACAAAATCGAATAAAAAATAATATGCTATTAAAGAAACAAAATAATAGATATCAATTTACATGACAATTTCGATAAAATATCGATTTATATTGCAAAAAATATTTAAGATTAAAATTATTCTTATGGTCTTATGATGTTATCATAAATACTTATCATAAAATTTATCATAAAAGTTTTTGTAGAGAAGTTTGTTGATTTATATATGATGACATTTTCTTTAAGGATTTTTCTATCAAAATCTATCACATATGTATATAAGTAAAATATGAATCTTTTATTAATATTTGATGCTTATTTCAAACGTATCATTATTTTATTTATCATCACTATAATCACGTATCACGTAAAATGATGCCAATTCTAAAACTAATTTTCTTTAAGTGGAAAATTAATAATTCGAAGTTCTTTAAAATTATTAAAAAGCTGTAACACTGTTGGAAAATTCAAAAGAAATCTGACAAATTACAATGTCCTCATTTTTAGAAATAGAAAAACCCAGAAAAATATAAAATCTACTGGAATACATAAGTATTTTTCAAATAATATTTGACCAATACCACAGTACCTAAATCATCAATCTAGCAGAAGAAGGTCTGTGGCTCAAACCCTGATCAGATTAAAATGTTGAAGATATAAAATATAGGAATATAATGTGAACAAAATAAATAATATAATTATAATTTATTACTTCGTACTACATCCACAACTTAAAAAGAAAAGATTGATTTATTTCCTCATCACATTGTATGTGGTAGAGAAATTAAAAAAAATATAAATAAATATTACACATGATGGGAGCGTGTCATATGCTTGTATTTCATCATATGGAATCCCAACTCTTTTCAATGTTTTATTATTGAAATATGTATGTAAAACAATTAGGAGGGATTCTAAAGTTGGTTACAAATGAAATTCAGTCAAATGCAATACAGTCAAAATATGATAATACAAACAAATGAAAATGTATATAGGCAAGTGACAGTCTATCACAGCTTTGTAATAGTAATCTACTATACATTTTCAGTTTAGTCTGTAAAAATTTTTCCTCAAATTTGCAAAATTTCAAATAATTTGTATATATTAGTAAAGTTTTTACCTAGGTGCCATTTTTAAATTTGTTTAATTTTCAAAACTATGACGAAAATTTTTCCATCGATAAATATATTATGTCCTTACGTTATAATAATTAATTTAATGGATTTATTCAAAACAAAAAAAACTACAAATAAAAATATTATAAAATTTCTTCTTTTTTGGCTACCTATCCCTCTATCTATCTGCTACCTATAACTCTACCTATCTAATTGGATGTTAACGGTCATATGATATTTCCAACGACGTCCTGAAAGTTGTTTAGATCCGTTGCTGAATGGATTAAATCGGCAATGTTTCTGATGCCTGCCCAGTTTCTAATGTTGCGCCATCATGTACATTGTTTTCTTCCTATACTTTCCTTCAATTTTTCCTTGAACTATTAACTGAAGTATAGCTCGTATTTGCTTCCACGCAAAAATATGCCCAAAATAGGATGTTTTTTATTTCTTTAATTATAAAACTAAATAAATAAAATAAATCTTTTTTCAGATAAAAGATGACGCACAAATATAGATTAAAATAAGAATTTCCGTTCTATGAAG
Source organism: Poecilobothrus nobilitatus (assembly GCA_947095535.1). NCBI lineage: Eukaryota > Metazoa > Arthropoda > Insecta > Diptera > Dolichopodidae > Poecilobothrus > Poecilobothrus nobilitatus. Next base: position 259,131,493 of record OX352774.1, on the reverse strand, counting down.
AATAGGTTAATACGACTAAATAATGACTTAATGAAATTAAAAAATGAGACAAATTCGAATAAGCAAAAAACAAAAAATTTTATCAATTCTTTGTTTCTAAATTCTAATAACATATAGTATATATATATATATATATAGATATTATATTATTATGTTATTCCTATTTAATTCTTTTATTCTATTTTATATTTGAAGTTAACCAATAGGTATATTAAACTGTTATGTTCTCAACTATTCATTAAATGTTACCCATTTCAAACAAATCAAAGTCATTTTAAATATTACACATAAATTAATATTATAATTTTATTTTTTAATTTAATAAAGATAATATTATATTAATTGATATATCATTGTTAACAACAAATAGACACTAAATCTGTTATTTTTAAATGGTCTTAAAAAACTTAAAAAAAAAAAAAATATTTAAGAATAAACTTTTTATTTAAAATAAAATCAATCAGACTTCATGTTTAACATTCAATACACATCGTCTAATTTGACATAAAAACTCTTATTAAAAAAAAAAAAATTAAATTCATAAGTTTTTTAGTTTTGTATACAATTTATAAGTATAATATACTAGTTTTGTATATATTACAATAAGCCCACTTTTCGTGGTTTTTTTGCTTTTTTTGTGTCTTTATCTTGTTTTATAAAAAACCTAAAAGAAAATCTATTTAATTTAAATTTTTTTTTTTTTCCTTTCTGTTTTGATTCTTAAAAACTTTTATTATAATAAATTAAAAGGAATTAATATTGTAAAATTACAATAAAATATCTATAAAATATATTTAAAAATCTAAAAAACATTACCACATTTTCAGACATAAAATAATAAATTTTATGCTTATGAAAACAGAAAAACAACAAAAAAAAATTAAAATTTGAAATTTATTACTCTAAAATATGAAATTAAAAAAAAGAAAAAAAAATCACTTTAAAATTTGCATACCCACTATATTATGTTTCATCAGTATTAGCACTCATCTTAAAGCTTAATACTATATAACATCAAGTATTTAGATTAGCTTCATCATAATAATATACAACACATTAGATGTGGTGCAGTGACAGAACGCCCTAGGAAATAAAGTCCACGGGGTTTAATTCTAAAACTTTTGAAATTAACGCCCGTGGGCTTTAAATCTTTTTCAAAAAATAAGTAAAGCCCAATGGTTTTAATTACACTAGATTATGGGCTTTTAATCCATTTCAAAAAAGAATTAAAGCCTACTGAGTAACACAAAGGTTACTATTATGAGTTTGTATTTCATTTAACTTCAATTTAATTGGTGACATGTCAAAAATTCCAAGTCGGAAGTCCTATTCGGACTTTTGATTCAATTCAATGAGGCAGAATTCCCATGGGATTTTTGTCTCATTGTTAAGATATCAGGGATTTTGGGAGGAATTTTATAATTGAATTTAAAATTAGGATTATACGTCTTTTAAAGGATATTTAGATATATGCATATGAGAGCTTCTAAATTAGGAAAGATTTTAGAGTTGGTTACAAAATCAGGGTTATACACTTGTTCCAGAATATGTATATAATCCTCCTAATTCAAAAATCACATATGCATATATCTAAACATTCTGTAAAATTCTGATTTTGAATTCAATTCTAAAATCTCTGCCAAAATTTCTGACAATAGGAGTATTACTTATATATGTTTTTCAAAAAACGTATATAACCCTGATTTTTGTAACTAACTCTAAAATCCCTTCCAATTCAGAATCTCGCACATATACATATTAGTAAATATTCTGGGAAAAGGGGATACCCCAATTGTTATTCAAAACCTAAAATCCCTCCTAATGCGTTTGCTCTACATATTCTATTACTCTCTTCTTTTAATAACAAAATATAGTGTGAGTCTTAATTCGTTTTAATTATGGGCTTTAATTCCAATACAAAAACGAATTAAGGTCCGCGGTCTTTATTTCCTCGACCGTTCTGTCACTGCACCATTAGATGTACCTAGGTATACCAAAATGAGACGATTGTTTTTATTTTATTATTTCTTATTTTTTTTTTTATTTTCCATTTTTGGTTTTGATTTTTACTATTTTTTTTTTATTATTTTTGTTCTTTTCATTGTGATCTACATTTGGATTTGCAAAATATTATTTTTTTTTCTATGTAATATATAAACATAAGGTACTTTTTGTAGATCATTTTAATACAATCTTGAATAAAAATCAAATTGAAATTTTCCAAAATAAAAATAAAAAAATTTAAAAAATCAAACTGAATTAAAAAAGAAAAGAAAAAAAAAAACTTAGCTAAGGATGTTTTTTTTATTTTATTTTATTTTTATTATATATGATTAAATCTAACGCCATAAGAACGCCTATACAATTTTGCGCGCCACATTAAAATATCACAACATAGCACAGACGAACACAAACGCCTTGTCACGAATTTCGCGCGTGCTGCTAACCAAAAAACAAAAAAAAAAACTTAAAAATTTAGAAAACAGAAAATGTCAAAAAACAAAAAAAAAAAAAAGAAGAATGACAAAAACAAAAAAGAAAACCATCAGCGCCATAGTATTAACAGCAGGTTTTAACTATTGTTTCATTCTAATTTTTTGTGTTTTTCTTTTAAGTTATACATTTGCTGTTAGTCAAATAATTGTGCCATTCACCATTCATTCATATCTAACAGTAATATTTTAAATTTTTAACTAAAATTCGATCACAAAATTTAATTTTTTTTTTTTTTTTCTTTTGTGAACTAAATAATTTTTTTTTTTTAATATGGTGTAATATTGTTGGTACTATAAAACTATATTGTTCTTGATTGAAATACAACTGACAGAACTGTAATGATTGCAAATATAATTTTTTAATTTATTGAACTTCGTAATTAGACTCTTAAAAATTTAATTTTTTTAAATTATCAATAGAATTTAGAAGAGTTTTTTTTTTGGACTGAATATGGGATTTTGTACTGCGATTTTAAAAAATGTTGTGATAAAACTTCAATCTTAAGCTTTTAATATAATTATTATATCCTATTTCGCATCAGTAAATGATATATTTTACAAATTTGTGAAATATAATATTAAAGATCTTTATGTATTTATATAGATTAGGTATATTAGGTATATTATTTAAAAATGTTGAAAGGAATTAAACCTTTCTTACTATCTTTTCAAACAAGCTGAATCATTTTTTCTACCGGCTCTGAGCTTTTATCTATGACAATATCGTGAAACATTATCTTAAAATATATTACACCACCTTAAAGGAGATGAGATAGATATGGAAAACTATTATTATATATTTTGTTTAGGATTCAATTGGAAAAACTTTACTTAAATATTTAATTAAGTTAGATATCTGAAATTTTGCAATAGATGATTAAGTTGGCAACAATTTCTGTAAAATTTGGTTGTTTTGGTGCAATGATGTGAGTAGGTGTCAAACAACTCCGAAATTTATATAAAGATATCTAAGTATTGAATTAAGTTAGATATTTTAAATTTTCTAACAGATGACTAAAATATGTTGAAGCATTATCTAACTTGTTAACACCTGTTAGCATTTACCGTAATTAAAATATTAAAACTGAAGCTCCCATATTGTATTTTTACATTTGATAACGGCTTTTCTTAATAATATAGAATTGTCTTAAAGTGTCTCTCGATTTTTGATAATATAAGTAATCTACCAGTAGCCTAAAATAGTTTTTACTCTCTTTTTGAAAATTTGCACATTTTAAAACCATTAGTTTTACATTTTAACTAAATTATTTGGAATTATTTCTAAGAAAATTGAATATTTGGAATTAGCAAAAAATGTAAGTCCTATTTGATAAGGGTTTGCTGGTCCAGTATAGATCAGTTGTTCGTTTTCCACAAATTAATTGTTTATATTTTGAAATGGTTCTGTCTTTCAAGACAGGGCTCTTGTTTTTCGTGACTTTAACAAATTCATAATTAACTAAATATTAATAACTTTTAGTGTTTAAGCAAAGTAAAATTGATGTTATTAATTTTGAAGGTGTAGATGTGTCTTTAGCATTTTTACCGACCTTTCAGTCATAAGGTTTACAAGATTGAAATCCTAGTCTGCTCATAAACTACTAAATTATATAACTACTAGGGGCCCCTGTTAATTTATAGTCAAATTCTATGTTGAATCCCAATTCATATAATAGATAGTTGCAATTTAGAAAAATGGAATTTATGGAAAAAGTACAATCCGTAAAAATTCCGAAAGCAAAACCAAATTCGTCAAAACACTAACTGAAATTATTTTTAAAATAACGCCAAAACAGAATTAAATTGTATAAAGAGCCTGTAATTGGTGTACGTATATTTAGATTATTTGGTATTGTGAGTGAGGACTATTATGTCTATTTATTTATCGAGTTCGTCGAAATAAATGTTTTAAAGGTACGTGGGGAAAACAGAATAGGTATCCGTAAAACATTCGTAAAATGCACAAACAAAATTTAAAGCAAAATACAGTTAAATTTTTTTTGATGAGCAACGTTGTCTGTAACAATATTGCTGTTGTTCGTTTTACCTTGCCCTAATGTAAAAACTTTAAAATCTAAAAAGACCCGTACAATATTTGGCGTACAATCCTTGATTAAGATTGTACATTTAAATTGTTACGAAGACCTGAAACCCGTACAAATATTACCATAATTGTACAAATGGTAACCCTGCATAAAATTGACATACAAAATATTTAAAAATAAAAAATTATTCAAAATTAATTTTGGTTGTAAGAACTGCTGTATTACCAAATTAAAGTATATGAGAAGAAATTGAATTCATAAAAGAATCCAATTAGAAAAGTTTTCTATAATATACAAACATGCTTACATAATAATATGCAAACATTCATACATAAATGCAACAATTTAATAGAAAAGTAAAAAACCAAAACAATTACCCGCTGGTTATATATAAGTACATACTTTGATACATATTGATTATTAATATCAGATCAATATCATTTATCATTATTTAAAATTTCAGTAAATATTGTGATAAATGACGATTTTTATCAATTTTTAAATTTTTTTCTATATACATGCATAAGTTAAAGTACATTACATACATATAGCCAAAGAATAGTTGAGCCGTTGAGGTCGAGTCGCGTCGAGTCGAGACTCGTGACTCGAGAGGAAAAAAAGAATACACAATTTTAAAGAGAGTAATGCCGTTTTCTTTTCTGAAAAAAGTTTTGACCTGGGGTTGCACTTTTTTTCAGGTCACATTTTTTCCGTTATTTTCTCAAAAAAAATGCAAAACTAAAAAAAAATGTGTTCTTTTCTGAAAAAAATTTAGGGCAAAACTAGCACAGGGCAACATTTTTTTTAAAAACTTGACCTGAAAATATTGACGGGGCAATAAAATGACTTTTGCACTTTCCAGAATGACAACATTAAAAAATATATGTATATAATTGTCACTGTCAAGTGTCAGTTAAATAGTAAATAGTAATTAATGATAATAAATACATTATTTTCATTTATTTGGTTTAGTTTTGAAAAATATCTAGTTTACAAAAAAAAAAAAAAAATTATATTTGATTAGAAACATAAGTTTTAAAATTTTTAAATAAGTAAAATATAATTTGTAGCTAAAGGAATCAGTGCAGCAAACTGAAAAAAAAAATGTTGCTCTTTTTCTGTTCTATTCTAAAAAATGTTCAGGTCAAAACTGAAAAAAAAAGTGCAAAACTAGAAAAATAGGTTTGACTTTTTTCAGTTTTGCATTTTGTCAGGTCAAACTTTTTTTTTCAGAAAAGAAAACGACATAAGTGAGAATGTCTCTTATAATTTTTTTTTTGTTATTCTGTTCTGTTGTGCACGTTTTGTTACTACTACCGACTAGCGTACGTACCATACTACTGTAATGTAAATATGAAATGTGTTGTTTATGTTTTTTATTATTAATATTATGGTTTTAGGTTTTATAGTAGAAAAATCGTAAAAAATATATAGTTACTGATGTTCAAAGCTTGAAACGGAATTCATAATACGTAGTGTGTGGCTGAAAACTACTAAATTATAATTATAGATACATATATAAAACATTAATATTTTTAATCTAATAGTATAATGATTTCTTTTAAATGACTTCAAAATGTAATATACTTACATAAATGCAAATTTCCGGATCCCTATCCGATACCAGCATCATTTATACTGTGAAAACAGTTAGGATATCATACAATTATATTGGCTTAAATAGCTAGGAGTAAGTTTAGTAAGTTGAAATTCTGACACAATCAAGGGGATATAGATTTTCTTTATTTTTTTTTTGAACATACTCTCCTTCCTTAGGAAAATGAAAATAATAATACTAGCTAACCCACATATGTAACAGTCATAGGATCCATAATATTATATCTATCTATTAGTATCAGTATAAAATATTAGATCAGTATAAAATAAATAAATAAATATTGTAAATATGATTATATATGCCTACTACCCCACAATACAATGTTATATTATTACCTTCTAAGGTACCCCTTCGAATAATTTTTTCGTTTAGTTTGCTTTTTTCTTCAATTTTTTTTTTCAATTTATTTCACTCAGTTTTTCTTTACTTATTAATAAATTAATTTGCAAAACGATGATTCTTAATTCAAGGTGTATAATATCAATATTTCTTTTTTTTTATTATCAAGTACTTTATACAAATAGCTTCAAAACCTAATGTACATAAAAACAATAAACAAACCTTATATTATAATTTACAAACACCCATCTTCATTAGTTGTATCTAATTTGTTTTTTTTTTTGTTTTTTTTTTATTATACTCTCATCATTATCGTGTCAAATTAAAGCTTTTAAAACCTAAAATTAAATATCTATTAAAAAGTTGTTAACACCCATCTCAATATATATAAAAACCAATAAAAACTTATAAAAATGTTAATAGTTTTATTAGTTTGTGTATAAAATATCACTACTTTACGGATTGATGATTAAAACTTGAAAAAAAAAAAAAAAAATAAAACATAAAAACCATATAATAAAAACTATTAAATAAATTTACATAATTATAAATGAGAGAAGAATACACCAATAGAAAATGAAAAAAAAAAAAAAAAAAAACCACTTGTTGTCACGGTCAACCAAAATTATATCATACATCATATGCTACAAGTTTTTATATGCACGTATCATTCATGTTCAAAATAAACTTAAAATGCACGCATGAGCAAATAAAAATTCAAATAATATTATAAATATTTCATTTTGTAATTTATAAACTTAAAAATTATATGGATTATAGAAACAACAACATCATTAAATATATTATCTATAATAAATCACATTAGATATATTTTTGTGTTGTCGCAAAAGCAATAGGTACACCTGTTCCATTCATTTTTAATAAATTTTTATTTTAACTTGTTTTTTTTTTTTTTAACCTGATTAGTGAGTGGTTTTTTGTTTAAATTTTTTTATTTGAAGTTTTATATCCATACTTTTTTTCAATATGAAAAGAAATTTTAGTTTAATTGCCTGGTTTTCCCTCAAAAAATATGTTAGGAAGCTCAGTTTTCCATTTAAAGAAGCGTGTTAAGTTCTATATTTTGTTCTATGGTTACACATTATCATTTTCATATCTAGACATCATCACAAAGCACTTATATCTTCGTCATGCTTTACGGTTCTTAACTCTGGATATAAAAACACCAACTGCAATTAACAGGTTAAATAAAAAAAAAAAATACATTTAATATTATGTGCATGTAATCATCATTAAAAATAGTAAAATGCTATTGGTTGTTTAAGTTTATTTAAAGATTCCCCTCTACTAACGATGAATTAAAAAATAAAAAAAAAAACAGATAATGTCATCCATTAATCATCCATTTACAACAAAAATATAAAAAAAATTTTATTTTAATTTCCAATCAATGACTTGATATTATAATAAATATCTATATGGAACTTAATATTAAGTTAAAGCGAATTTTGATTCTAAACGAAAATGTTAGGTAGCATATTATTATAGTTGCAAGATGCAAATATTTAACAGGAAATAATAATTGAAAGTTATAGTTGAAATTTTTTAATTATGAAAAAAACATTACATATTATGTGATCTTTAATTGATAGAGGAGGATATTCTGGACAAAGGTACAAATAAATATTTCCTTTGCTTTGTAACGTTTCTATTTATTAACTCAATATTATTGTTTTTCGCCGATAATTATTATGACATGTTCTTAACGTCTTTTTTTTTACCTTTTTAGCACATTTCCAAAAAAATTTTGAAAAAATGTGCTTATTAGTTTCACTCTGTCCGTCCGTCCGTCCGTCTGTTTACAAAACTTCTACACCGTTAAAGATAGAGAAAAAAATTTTTAACCATGGATAGGTCTCATAAAAAAAATAATTTTGCGGAACAACTTTTTCATATAGCCCCTCCCATTACGGAGCTCCACCCCCTCAAACTTTGAAAAAGCCCTATTTTTAAATACATATATCTTATGTTCTGCTTAAGATTTTTTCAATCTGAAAACGTCATTCGACAGGTATTTTTTTTATCTTTGTAAATTAATATCAAAATTATACAATTTTTTTAAATTTAGTATTTAAATTTACCGTTATGTGAAAACCAAATTTTGAATGATTTTTCTACTTTCATAACTCCGGCACGCCTTTAGATAGAGGCTTGAAATGTTGAGGCAAGAAAGAACTTTTAGAATTAGTATAAGTTTGCTCAGAAAATTTTTTTGGACCATCCCCTGTTTATGAGATATGAGGGCTTAAAAATTGAAAATTTGCTATTTTTAAACACCTGTAACTTAGGAAGCTGTACACATTTTACTTCTGCAAGATATAAAATTTAAAGCTACAGTAATATATTTTAATGTGTGTTAAAGGTTTGTTTTAGTTGTAAAGGGTTCCAAAGTTGCAGCTCTTCAAAATTGCGAAAAAGTCTCATTTTCAGATGTATATATCTCAAGCCCTGCGTAATAGTTTTGCAATCTAAAACCGCCAGAAGATCGAAAATTTTATTATCTATATAAAACAATATCAAAATTATGTAATATTTTGTAATTTACCATTTAAATTTACCGTTATGTGAAAACCATATTTTGCATGAAATTTCTTTTTTCATAACTCCGGCACGCCTTTAGATAGAAACCTGAAATTTTGAGAAAGGAAAGAACTTTTAGAATTAGTACAAGTTTCTTCAGAAAATTTTTTGGTATCACCCCCTCTTTAAGAGTTATTACGCCTCAAAAATTGAAATTTTGCAATTTTTAGACACCTGTAACTTAGGCACCTGTAAAAATTTTTCTTCGGCAAGACATGAAAATTAAAGCTTCAATAATATATTTTTACGTGTGTTAACGGCTTTTCTTAATTATATAGGTTTAGGCTCAAAATTTCAAAAATGTCCTATTTTCACATTTTTTCTTATTACATGAAATTTTCATATTTTTGTGCAAGTCACAATTCTAAACAGTTTGTATTGAGTTTGGAAATGTGCGCTTTTAAAAACCGTTGGTTTACATTCTACCTTGTTTTTCTTCTCTTTAAATCTGTTACTCAATTTTGAAATATTTAGTTTAGAATACTTTCAGTTAAACAAAATGTCATTAAACATAAATAGTAGAAAAATGGATTTATAGATCTGTAAACCTAGACACATCTATATGGTCCAAAAGTTAACAGAAAATAAAAAATTGTTTTTCTTTCATATATCAAACCTAGACTGCCTCAGTGTCTCCCAATTTTCTTTAAGACGTGATTTCGCAAATACAATATTTGTAGAAGCACACACACGTATACAAACATCATTACAAAAACATGAATTTCAATTTTTTGATCGTTTACTGTATTTTTACTGTAGTGTACTTCTAATATATATAAGGAGAAAATACAAATTCTCTCAAATTTTGTTATGATTACAATAATAATTCTCTTAAATTTTAGTTATGACGAGTCAGACTAACAAGTTAAAGTCATTTTATAGGATTTGTTATCATTTTGTACACCATGAACGAAAGAGTAAAATTAAAAATTGTTTTAGTCGTATATAAGTCAGTATGACTAAAACAACTATGATTCAAAAAGAGATTTAATAGAAATTGGGAAAGATTTTCATCTATTTTCATCTATTAAGCGTATCATAATATTAACAATTAAAATTAATATTTTAATAACTAAAAACAATTTAATAAATCTGAACTAAAAAATAGAACATAAAATTTTAATAGCAATTTTTTTTTTGAAATTTAAATTATAATATAAAATTACATTACGAAATTAAAAAGTAAAAGTTAAACGCGATATTCTAGATATTTAAAAAAATTTCTAAAAGTGAAATTTAGAATTTCTGAGTCCACAATTTCTAAACGGGAAATGTCATCAGTTAATAAATTTTCAATCATTTTAGAAAGTTTTATTAGTAGATAATAAAAAAGGACAGTATTTATATTATGTACAAATGGAATCAGCGGTTTTCAAATTATAACTTTTTTAGTCCACCTTGTTTGATTCCTTAATTTTGCATTATATTTCCGTATAATTTTATTCTGTTCTTCTTTCATTAATTTCTCCAATATTCTTTTTTTGGTGTAATTATATTATATCTACTGTCACCGGGAAGCAAAGTGTCTTCAAAATTTCTAACTCAATGGGAAGTGTATATTTAAAATGTTTTTCGATTTCAATACCCAATCCATCATAGTAAGTTAATAAAAAGCTGTTAAAAAGCAATGATAGATAAACGTATTAACGTATTCTTATTTAAGATTGTAAACCTAATTCATATATAAACACCATTCTTTCCTCGGCAGAACATATACTAAAATTGGAACGATACGGAGAAGATTAGCATGGCTCCTGCGCAAGAATGACACAAAAAATCGTGAAGAGTTCCACATTTCTTTCAAAAATGTAATGACACATTAACAATTAAGCATATGTTAATAGACTGCGGGTACAACACTGCTATCAAATGCAAGTACAGACATCTACCGGTAGGAGTACTAACACTTGATAACGAATATAAACAAAAAGTACAATTAAAATAAAAATACAGTCAAATGAAAATACTCAGTCTTCTGATAGTAACCCAAACTTAGTCACTTACATTTTTAATTTAAAATAAGAAAAAATATAATAATTAATAATGATATATTTTTTAAAATTAAATTTAAAGGTTGACCTAATTAAAAAATATTGTTCATTAACATTTTACCAGATTTTACTAAAATTTATAATTTTCGAAAAAAATGAAAAAAAAAAACTCGTTATGGAAATTGAATCATGTTTAAACCCTTTAATTAACAAAAAAAAAAAAAAAAAGGAGAAAAATAAATGAATTGATAAAAAATTTTCTTAATTTTCTTGAAAAAAAACAAAAAAAAAAAAAATAATGATAATTATAATTATAATAATTAATAAAATATCATATTATGATAAAGTATCGATAAAATCAATATCAAGGACATTTTATAAATTAAATTAATTAATTTAATGATTATGTTGATAATAAAAATGATTAATTTTTATATGATAAAAAGGCATATTAAAAACGAAGATAAAATATAATTATTTTTAAATTTATATCAAAATAATAATTAAATAAAAGGAGATACACCTTTATAATATTAAGAAGTAAAATTTTATCTGATATCTACATAATACATGTATATTAAAAAATTACACTTCCTGCATAAAAAATACTAAATTGAAAAAACGTTTATTTTCGTAAATATTATTTGAAGTCAAGAACATATATATTTTATACGGAAGAGTATGTTTTACTTAACCTTTTATTATCTATAAATAGGATCTATAAGATAATTTTAATAAATAACTCCACTGTTAAATTAAGATTTATTTTAAGATCACCAAAACAAATAATATTATAAATTGCTTTTTTTTTTCGTTTTCTTGTACTTTTTATTAGCTAAAATTCTAATGCATTTAACAACCATTAATTTTACATATATACGTTTCAAGGCTGTTCAAGATATCGAAAAGTTCTATTCACTGCATAGTTAAAATAGGATTTTTCTGGAATTTTGAGGGGCTGTAAGTCCGGAACCCTATATAACCAAAAAACAACCGTTTACACATGTAAAAATATATTACTGGAACTTTAATTTTTATGTCTTGCCGAAAAAAACTTTGTAAAGATGCTTAAGTTACAGATGCCAAAGAATAGCATATTTTCAATTTTTGAGCACTAATAGCTCTTAAACAAGGGCGGGTCCAAAAAAAATTTTCTAATGAAACTTATACTAATTCTAAAAGTTCTTTCTTGCCTCAAAATTTCAAGTCCCTATCTAAAAGCGTGCCGGAGTTATGAAGGTAGAAAAATCATGGAAAATTTGGTTTTCATTTAACGGTAAATTTAAATACTAAATTTAAAAAATATATATAATTTTGATATTGATTTATAAAGGTCTGTCGAATGGCGTTTTCAGATTAAAAAAATGTGAAGCGGAACATGAAATAGACGTGTTTAAAAATAGGGCTTTTTCAAAGTTTGAGGGGCTGTAGTTCCCTGATAGAGGGCGCTATATGAAGAAGTTGTTCCACAAAATTAATTTTTTTATAAAACCTACCCATGGCTAAAATTCTTTTAAATCTATCTTTAACGGTGTAGAAGTTTTGTAAACAGACGGAGGGACGGACGGGGCAACAGAGTGAAACTAATAGGCACATTTTTTCAAAATTTTTTTTGGAAATGTGCCAAAAACAGAAAATATTTTTTGTATTATATGAATATATCAGCTTAATTTCTTTAAAAAAACTAGAAATTTTAGACTGGACTGTTTCTGTTAGCATGTTTTATCCATACTACTTTATCCCTTAGTTCGTAAAAAAAAACTAAAATGTCAGAAATGTTGCATTCATTTTCACCACCCCATAAAATTATTTTATTGAAATGTTTAACAATGTCGTTATCATTTATTGTTTTAGAATTAAATTCAAATGCAGATTATATATAGGTTGTACTTACATATTATTTTTACAGCCACAAATATAAAAAAAAAAACAATTTTGGTACTTTCCCGAACTTAGAAAATAAAAAATAAAGTTCTGTTCAAGTTATTGAGGTCCAAAAAAAAAATTAAATGTTCAAGTTATCAAAACTTAACGTAAAATTTACGGTGTTCAAGTTATTGCGAGATTCAATTTATCGCGTATTCAAGTTATCGCTAGAGCACATATTTTGGAATAGGCCGGAGTTCAATAAATTATTTAGCGGAGGTTTCCACTGATTTAAATGCTTTGCCTTTCAGTCAAATAATTTAAACGATAAATAATAAGGAATAATAAAAGAGAATTAGAATTAAAAGTTTATCAAAGTATAGGTACCTGTTAGAAAATATTTTTGACTTTATTTGTTTTTAATTTTGGTTTTATTTTTTCTTTTTTAAAATTGATATTATAAAGTCGAAAACAAAATGATCATGATTTTGGCTTTATTTGAAATGTGTAATGGCAAGGAAATGCGTTTCGTGTTTTTTTTTTAGTATAAGTAAGCCAAATCTTATTCCTACATTGTTAGAGGAGAAATTTGTTAGTAAATCTGCAACAATTTTGTATATTTATTCCAGGTACCATACCTACTTACAAAAATTCAAGAATTCTCTCAACAAAATTTTTAAATGATCTTCATTATAATCCTCAAATTATCTTTTCCTATACTCCTTAAACAGAGCTACTAAACAGAACTAAAACAAATGTCATCAAATGTTTGAGTATAGGAAAATAATAGACAAATTTTTCTATCATTTAAACCATTTTTAAGATCATGTGTGTGACTCATAACATACTTCTATGTAAAATATCTGCATAAAATAAGATATCGTTTTAAGGTAAGTACCGTTATACAAATTTTTTTAATTCCATTTTTTTTTTCCATTACGTAATTTAAAGATAATTCATTCGATTTTCATAAGGATAAATTAAAAAAAAATATAATTAAGCAATTAAATATTCCTGTAATTATAATGATATTTTTCTCAGCTTTTGTTTAATTCGATTTACACCGTAATTTTTTATTGCTAAGAGCATCAATTTTTTGTTTTGCCATCAATTTTTTTTTTTTATTATGTATTTACTTCTATATTTTAGTAAGTCAAATGTGCAAATTAGTTTTAAGAGAGCCGTAAGATAAAATTTAGGTATTTTAAATAATTTTAATAACAAAAGTAAAAAAAAAAAGAAAATATAAAAGAATTTGCTTTAGGCGTTTTCACAACAGATTTTTATTGTTTAACATTTTTATAAACATTATAGTATTGAAAAAGTGATTATTTTTAATTCGAATTTCAAATTTGATTCAATGAATTGTGAAAGATGACTTCTAAATTATTAACACTTTCAAAAAAACAAAAAACAAAAAAAAAAACGAAATAAAATTACAAAACAAGATTCATCCAATTCTAGAGAGAGTCCATATGTAATTCAACGAATGCACAGATTTTTTGGATTGTTTAAATAAACATGAAATGAATACAAAATGAGGATAAATTTTTTTTTTTTTTTTTGGTTTTTCCTGTCACAATTAATGGAAATTGTTACCTTAAAAATTTACAAATCACAAAAACAAAAATTAATAATTTATAATTTTAAATAACTCATATTTACATTATGACATTAACCAAAATCAAAAAAAAAGGGTTGAAAAATAATCGTAAGGTTGAAAATTTTTTAAGTAGTCTCATTATTATGCAGTTACAGTATTAAATTGTCTTCAATTTTGGATTTTTTTTTTTTATTTTTAATATAACAGAAACTTTAATATAATTATTTAATTATAATAATTTTTGATATAAATACAAATCACATTTGCAGTTGTAACTGAAAATATAGGATAAAATTGATTAATTGAAACAAAAACTTTATTGTTCGTATAATCTTTTAGTCTAGTATGCACTAGTACACACCTAGACAAGACAATTTATTCAGTGGAAGTTAAGTAAAATGATAACATTGACATGCTAAATATGTCACAAAAATATTACTAAAACATTTCCATGCCCATTGTTCAACAGGAGATCTTCAACAGGTCTCTACAGGATGAATTCGCTTTGTAAAAAATTGAAATATAGTCCATTCTAGGGAGTTTCGGGAGTTCACCATTCTAGAGAATTTGATTCTTATTGCCATCCTTATTGCTCTATACAAAGTGCAAAACAGAATAATTTGTCTAATAAACATCACCAATATCTACCTCTTTAAGTAGTTCAAATGTCCAGATGGCATAATTCGATTTACGGAAAATTGTTTTATGGTATGATCATATTATAAAGAAAGTTCAAAGATTTTATTCACAATATTTCCAGTACATTTAAAACCAAATTTTTATTCCCTAATTTTGGTTCTCAATTTTCATTTCCTTGACCAAACAGTGCATTTGTAATAAAGGACATATTATAATATATTGTTTGGTGATAGAAGGTAGGTGGTATTTAGTTGGTTAAAGTCCCTCACCCTTATATAGGACTCTAACTAGTCGTTAAAGTCTTTCATAGAGAATTTCTCTGATTCTCATCCCCATCTTTAATCTAATTAGAGTCAAACCTGAATCTTAAAATATAATTATTTTTTTTTTTTTGCATTTCTCTGCCACATAAATGTGGACAGGAAATTACACAGCCTTTCCTGTTCAGGCGTGGCTGTAAATGTCGTTAGGGGGAAAAACTCTTACGACGTGTGTGGGACTCGAACCCACACTCCCTCGATGTTTACAATGTATTTTAAACGCTCTTATCCACTAGGCCACCGAGGTCCCAAAATATAATTTATTAAACAAATGTAAAATACAGATATGTATAAATGTATAGTTAAACTTGTCTAATTTAAAATACTCTAAGGTAAAAGATACGATGATTAGAAAATGATTGAAAAAGTTAAATTAATATCCGGAAAATGTTATAGTGGTCTTGAAAACCTAAAATAAGAATTGCGATGTTATGTCTTAAATATTATGTTCGATGTAGTTATATTTTAAGAACTAGTTTTTATTATCATATGCTATAACTAAACAAATGATGTTTACAGTTTATGTTATTAAGAGTAAATTTTGTTATAATTTTGGATAATTTTTTTTTTTTTTTTTTTTATTGTTTTGAAATTTAACGAGGAGAAAATGAAATAATTATATATAAAAATTTTATTGATGAAAAAACTGTTATTAACTTATTTTAAAATTATTACTTATCATCATAAATGATAATAATATAAAAAAAAAAAAAATTTATATTAAAAATTAAAATAAAATACAACATTGAAACATTGATTCTTGCATTAATTAAATCTATAAAAAAAAAAAAACTTTATATTTTCCACTTTTGAAAGTAACCATGTTTCGTTTAGTAGTTAATAATTAACTAAAGATTCCCAAACAACTTGTATTTCATGATTATACTATAAATCTATACTTTTATATAGGTATATGTATATAGTTGTTATTTAAATAAATTTAGCATAATTTTTTAACCGTTTTTTTTTTTTTTTTTTTTTTTTTTAGCTAAGAATGAGGAAAAAACGAAAGTAAAATTTTATATTCCCATTAAATTAGTTCGAAAGGATATTAAAGCAGACGCGATGTTACATATTTTCATTACTTGTAAGATTTTTTAAAAGTCCTACTGATATTTTTACATATAATAGCTAGTGTTTGAGATAAATGAATCCGATAAATTATAAAAGAAAAAAAAAAAAAAAAAATAAGGCAGAAATAATCAATAAACCTTTGTAGAGAATAATTTTTTTTTTTTTGAATAAAACTGGAATAAAAAATTTAGACACAATGAGATAAAAATATCTGATAATGATTAATTTAACTTGAACGAGCAGTCACTTTAATTTATATATTTTTGCTGTAAAATGAATACAAATTTTTGTTTTATTTAAAATGTATATCATTTATATAAGTTATTAAAATACATATTACCTATGTAGGTACAACATAATATATTATTTTATTATTTAAAAATTTGGCCGCTTATTATATGCATCTCCCAACATTGCGTGTAAATCCTGTTAAATTTTTTTAGGAAATTGGTTCATCTTTTCTAACCAATATAGATCGTATATCGTACTTTAAATAATATATTTTTTATAATTTTATTTTAAAGTTCATATTTAGAAAGTTTTGCAACTATTAATAGATAGCTCCACAAAGCAAAAAGGTTCTACACTTGGTTGTATCATTATAGGATGCAATCAAGTTATATAAAAAAAACAAACACACAATTACGAGTGGTATTAATTCTCTATGTATGCGTGGAGCTTTAATTAACTAAACAGCACTTCTATTTTATGACAATAGGTAATAATTCCTTCAGTATTAATGTACTGATTGGTTACGAGAAGAAAATATTAGGAATTAATAAATATTAGGAAGTGGTTTCAAATTGAGAGAAATATTATGAACAAAGTTGTTATTGTTCACCTTCCATCTTTGAACGTTGTATATTTAATCGTCACCAACAAGTTTGAAACAAATCTTTGTGTAAAATATGACGAAATGGATGCCTAAAAAATTTTATTTTCTATTTCTGATTTGCAAAATATAAGTATTTTATTTTCTACCAAAAAAAAAATTTTATATACTTCTTCTTTTGGGATTCTTAGTTTTGTCAAAGGACAGCCTTGGTAAGGCCAATTAAGGGTTAATTAAACGACACGAGATTTTATAAAGCATATAAATGAGGAAAATTTTCGCAATAGGGTATTTAAATTTTCCATTATTTGAAACCAAAATTTTTCCAAATTAATGAAATTTCTAATTTTTTTTTTACTTTGCTCCTTTTTTTACTCTTTTATTTAAAATTAACTAATTTTACATTATTGGGATTCGACACCATGTTCTACATTCTCAAAATGTGAAATGCTAAATTTAAAACTTAAACATTATAATTTTTATAGCTTGATCTGACCACCTGATCTGATAGTAGTTAAGTGGTTAGGTTTTTGGTTAAAACCCTGGTCAGGGCATATTCAATAGTATAGTGGAAATTTAAATTATAACAGTTTATATCGCAATAATCAATTTATGTTGGAAGAGTCTACGTGTAACTTAATAAAATTAAAAAAATAAATAATTCTTGTGAAAAGTAATAGATGGCAAAAAAATTGTCTTTAATATCGTATACAATAGCTAAATAGTCGAATAATCAACAGAATCAAGAAACTAATCCATAATCAATATATAATCTTTGTAACTTTTATGGATAACCATATGCTCCTAATAGAATTGGACAGAAAAGATGTTTTAAGGCAAGTAAAATGCTTTTTATAGCTAATACCACTTTTTATAAAATAGGAAAAAAACTTAATACTAAAGAAACTGTTTCTTATGGTCACATAATTTCTATACCGAAAATAATTCTGACTGTAATTTTTATGAGAAATTTAAATTATATTTGAAAAAAATTATTGTTAATACTAACTAAAATTTAAAAAATAATTATTCAACTGCGCAATGACACTTACATATAGCTTCATAATTTGACATACATTATACAAGATATATTTTTCAGCTAATTAAAGGTATAATCAGTACCTATTTATTATTTAGTTGGTCATTTAGCGAACTTGTGTACTGGACAAAATACATATGATATGTCAAAAACAGAAAAATGTTAAGGAAAGTATTTTACAGAAAATGTTAGGAAACGCCACCAATTAAGATAACGGTCTGAAGAATATTTTAACATTTATTTGATGACGATAGGTTCTGCCGTTTTGGAGATATTGCAAAGTTCAAAGTAGAAAATTTTTGAAAAAAAGAAAAATGTTTAACATCTTTCTCCAAAAGTCAAATATCTCAAAATTTGGCCAAAAAACCTCCTAAATACATTTAACTCAAAGAAAAGGAAAGCTTATCTAAGAGCTTATCTATTTCTAAGAATTAGAAAGGGAAAGCTTATCTACCAGTTTTGCCCTAGTTATAATTGCGCTACCATCACGATTACCAACTTTAAACCTTCGTAAATCATTGTTTTGAGCTATATCGTGCGATTGCCGAAGTGCGAATGTAATTGAATTTTTTAAAATGTTGACGCCGTGGTAAAGAATTGTCCAAATGTATATACTTTTGATTTATCAGTCTAAACAAAGTAATTAATTTAACAACTACGCCTACTACAGATATCCTGTTATTATAACTAGCAGACCTACAAGATACTAAGGTAGTTGGTAGCCATAACCATGGTTATGGTGGTAGTGTAATTATAACTATAATACAAAAACATATTAATTTCAAAACTTCAATTTTATTTAGATTTACCCCATTAACAATAAAATTTGACAATAAACAATTATAAAGCAATAAATTAAAATTAAATTAATAAAACTACTTTATTTATTATTTTTTTGTTTTATAAGCATAACATTAATAATCGGTATAGCTTTGCTGATTATGCGAGTCCCAAAACAATGAGTAGCTTAAATAATAACAAAAATAAAAAATATCAATTTTTCAATTTTTTTAAATTTTATTAAAAGTGAAAGGATAACTTATAAAAAAAAACAACAATGTTGAAGATGATTTTTATCAAATATCTTTGTACATAATGCATCCATACAATATATTGTTTCAACACTTAAATTACTAACACATAACTATATCAACAAGAAGTCTTAAAAGACAAGAAAAAGGACAAAAAAAAAACTTAAAACAGGCAGATTAATTCAAAAAAAAAAATGTGATCGATTTTCTCTTTCTTGTTTTGTTTCAAATTTTTTTTTTAGATTTATTTTTACTTTTCAGATTAAAAATTGTAACAGAAAGAAATGAAGAAGTTGATGAAAAAGGAAGATATTACAAACTCGTCGGTAGTATCTACAATAATATAATGAACTGTATGGACAATCAGTTTTTATTTGTTTCTTAAAAGTTTAAGCGGACTCATATAATTAATTATGCAAAACCATACAGATAGAAATGCTCTGTCTGTCCTATGGTTTATTATTACATGCATAGAACCATTTCTTGTTTCTATTTTTAAATTGTTTCCGATATTTAGAAAATTCATCTTTCACTCAATTGCCATTAATAGTGTCTTTCACTCTCATTACCATACTATTTCTTTATTTTCCGCAATATTTCTTTATATCCTTCTCTTTTCAGTTGGATAATCCATACTTGTATCAATTAGGCTATTTATTGAACTATCAAATTAGTATAGTGTTTTCAAGATATAATAGCCGATATTTGCAAATTTTTAAGTTTATTAATGGTATATTTGTTGATACACTAAGAATTCATTGTCTCTATAAGATAGTCCTTATATGTTTTATAATGTATAAACTATTGAATGAAAAAGGTCATAAGATATTTTGTGGTATTATTTTTCTTTTTTATGGTCATAAACTGTATGTTATCGTCATGAAATGTTTAAGAAGAAGTACACATTGGTGTCATTTGGGTTTTTTTGTTTTATTGAACGAATTCCGCTTATATGCGTTCGTTTTTTTTTTTTTTTTGTTTTAACTTTGATACTAAAGAAAAATTACATGCCCTTATAAAGAATTTTTAATGAAGCGGCGACGAATTTGACGAAATCGTTTTTTTGACAGTGAAATTGTTGATTTTTCAATTTTTTTTTTTTTTTTACCAAATTATATGCATTTTTAATTTGTGTAAAAATTTCGGGATAATTTTCTTTTTTATGTTGTGTTGAATTCTGTTATATAATTTTAATTGTAAAAATATTTTGAGAAAATTAAAAAAAAAAAAGTTAAGAATTTATATAATTTGTTAGAAATGGACGTATTAAATAGTATTTTTGGTCGCATTTCTATCATTTCAACCACCAGTATAAGTTTTGGACTATAGTAAAATAATTAGCTATTTATTTGCTTTCTGAAACACAAATTTCAAGCCATTTTCTTCAATACATATTAAATGTTTAATTTCAGTTTTCAAAACAAAATTAAAACCTCAAAGCTTTAAATTGAAATTATGCGTTCAAATATCACAAAACTTTAGCTTTCGACAAATTCATTTTTCTGATGAAAATGTTTAATTTTTGGGGGGGGGGAAATGGTACCGAATAATATTTTGAAAAACACTTTTGATATACAACATTCCATTTAGCTTTAGAAAATTTTTATTTAATTGAGTATTTTAATTTTTTTGAAAATTTTTTTTTTTTATTTAAAACAATAAAGAGCTGGAAGGTGTTACAAATTTAATTCTGACAGTCTTTTAGTTGTTGTTGTTTTATGCAACTCATTTTTTTACAAAACATCTAAAGTTGATGAATTACTTCTAAAGTTATATAGGTAGGCTCGAGAGGTTAAAGTACTTTAAAACTGTTAGTGTTAAATCTTTAAGTGTGTTATCCCAGATAATATTAGAGTGTAAACAACCTCATAATACATTCCGACAATTTAAATATCCGTCATTAATACAAGAAAATTTTATCAAATCATCTTTTAATATTTACAATATTAAATTAATTATTCTATTATGAGTATTGAAATGCGAATATTGTTTATGTTCAAAATTTTTCTGGACAATTATGACATATTCTTCATTAGAATTTTTTTTGATTTTTTTGAGTAAATTTCTCAGATGAATCTAACCATGTCCCATTAATAACACCAAAGTCAATATCAATTTTTAGCATAAAATCAAAAAGTTCAAAGCTGTTTTGCGGTATGAAGTAAGCATTTCAAATAATAATTATATCAATACAATCGCACAAACATTTAATTTACTCAAGACTTCATTTGTTACAGTGTTTATTTGCTTAAATTAATTTGCTTTAAAATTCTCGACATTAATTCATTTCGAAATATTCATTATACCCGTACGATAGGATCGGATATAATAAAATTACTCCTCCGTTTGTAACACCTCGAAATAAGCGAGCTCGATATACCTTCAAAGGTATGGATCGGATCAGAAAAAACTTCTAAGACTTTTGAGCCATGTCCGTCCGTCCGTCCTTCCGTCAGCACGCTAACTCAAAAACTAAGAAAGCTAGAATCTTGAAATTTAGACAAAATATTCTCGGAGTAATTTGTAGGTTCCCTATTTTTTTGGTTGAGTTTGGACCAAGCCTTAGGGTAGCTCTCGAACACCTAACTTTTAGATCCCCACATTTTTTTTGCAATAGAGCTATGAAATTTTAACTACTGATAGATCTCACAAAAATATTAATTTTATTTTTAATAACTTTTCTTTGTAGCCCCACCCGTTACGGAGCTACAGCTCCCCAAAAGTTCGAAAAAACTCTATTTATACCCGTACGATAGGATCGGGTATAATAAAATTACTCCTCCGTTTGTAACACCTCGAAATAAGCGAGCTAGATATACCTTCAAAGGTATGGATCGGATCAGAAAAAAATTCTAAGACTTTTGAGTCATGTCCGTCCGTCCGTCCGTCAGCACGCTAACTCAAAAACTAAAAAAGCTAGAATCTTCAAATTTACACAAAATATTTTGGGAGTAATTTGTAGGTTCCCTATTTTTTTTGGTTGAGTTTGGACCAAGCCTTAGGGTAGCTCTCAAACACCTAACTTTTAGATCCCCACATTTTTTTTGCAATAGAGCTATGAAATTTTAACCGCTGATAGATCCCACAAAAATATTAATTTTATTTTTAATAACTTTTTTTTGTAGCCCCACCCGTTACGGAGCTACAGCTCCCCAAAGGTTCAAAAAAGCTCTATATTTAAATTGTTATAGCACAAGTTGTATAAAGTATATCTTCATTTTGAAAACGCCAAGCGATTACTACTTTTATTAGCTTTAAAAGTATATATACAATAAATATATGTTTGTTGCATACGGTGTCTTAATTTACCGTTATGCGAAACTAAAATTTTGCAAAATCCTTTAACCCTTCTATCTTCTAAACGGTAGTATGAGTCAAAAAAATAAGTATGAGTCATTTCAGAAATTTTTTTTGTATCACCCCCCGTTTAGGAGCTGTAAGGAGTCAAAAACTGAAAATTTCCTATTTTTAAACACCTGTAACTTGAACACCTGTTAGAATTTTTTTAAAGTAATACACAAAAATTAAAGCTTCAACATCATACTCTTATTTCTGTTAACAACTTTTTTTAATAATATAGGGTTACTTTATAATTGACGAAAGTGTTACTTGATTTTTTCAAATTTTCTAACAAATTTCTTCAACAAATTTTTTGCATTTGTTTTACTCGATAATTTGAAATTGTTGAGGATATAATGCGTAGTACAAAAAAATGTAAATAAATAAACAACATAACGGTTGCTTGTAGAATTTTTATTTATATGATATTGATATATATATACATACTTATATAATATCATGTTTATTTACATATCGTATATGTCACTGATGAATGAATGATAAGAGTATATATGTATATTATATAGCGCCATATTTACATACATATATGTATTTTATTGTACTTATAAGAAATTATTCTGTTAATGGAATATTTAAATATAATATAATATAATATTTAAAATTATATTTACTGTTTTGTACTTAGTAAATTTAATATACATTTACCGCTTAGTATTAAATGGTACTATAGAATATTTGAAAAAGTTTTGGATTGATAATCGTTATGTGAAAGGTTAGAATCTGCTTTTGAAGAATGTACATATAAACATATAGTTTGAATATATGTACAACCCATAGTTCTAGAAATTATAAAATTCACCCAAATTATTTTAAAATACTAAAATATTAAAAAAATAATATTGTGAGCAGAGTGACAAGCTGTGAACATACTAACGGTTCGTACCGGTATCTAAGAGTTGACAAAGGCAACTGTATTCTTCCTTGTTTTTTTTTCAAAAACAAAAAATTTAATTGTGGTGGAAAGATAAAAATGATCGTGAAATAAGCTTAAAACGTAAGAATTAGTCGCTCTGAAGCTCTGAAAATAGGATTATAAATTTTTTTTTTACTAAAAATTTTTGTTTTTGAAAAGGCAATCATTTCATTCACGTTTATGGGACCAATAAGGCAATGCGTAAGTTGCCGATCTTTTAGGCGAAAGGTTTCGGAATTGAAACTCCGGTCTAATCAAAATATTATATAAAATATAACAATAGGTGAATATCTATAACGTAAAAAAATAAATAATTTAATTAAAATTTAATACTTGTATCGCAACTGCATACATCTGAAAAGGAAAAATTGGTTTACTTTCTTGTCACAATGCATGTGATGGCGCAATAATAAATTCTAAATTTAGATTTCTTTTTTTCAAAATCCAAATTTAATTTCTTTTAGTTTGGTCGTGTTTTAATATTTAATTAAAATTTATTTTTCTGTAACCATTTTTATAAATGGGTATTTAAAAACTTTGATTATTTAAAGAAGATAAGTACCAAAAAGTTGTAATTCACACTTTCCGGCAACACTTCATTAATTACAACTTTAAAAAAAAAAAGAAATTTCTTATTTTAATACTTATTTATTTAAATTTTATTTTAATTTTGTTTTTACCCATAGGGTGCCTGTCATCTCTGATCTTATAAAAATATTAACTGTTATACTAAATGCAAAATGATATGTGAATGTGACAGCAAATTACAGTAGGTATCTTTACGTAAACTGCATATGTATAAAGTACACATTAAATGAGAAATTTTATGTCATAAAATATTTTTATTTTTTTCTTTTTTACCAAAACTGATTAAAAATCACTGAATTAAAGTTTCATTTTTATGTTTTTTTTTTCTTTAGTTACTGATGTTTTGGGTAAGAAAAAAAATGTTAACGGGAATAAATCTTAAGTATTTAAGATTTTCTTTTATCTTCTCGAATTAAATATTACAGGTGATAGAAAGAATAATAAAAGTTTTTTCTTGTAAGGAAAATTTATAAAATTAGTTTTGGTGTTTAAAATGTAATAAAATATTTTTTCAGGGTCATTATTTGATTTTGTTTACATGGTTTACTTTTTATTTGTCTTTGTTTTTAATAAATTTTAAATTTTCTGGTTTGAAAAGTTGTTTTTGAAAAAAATTTAAGTTAAAAAAAGAACATAGCAAGATTTTCTTTTATTCTTTTTTTTTATTAGTTCGTCTTTTTACAAAAACTTCTACACCGTTAAAGATAGAAGAATGAATTTTGGCCATGGGTAGGTAAATAAACTCATAAAAACATTACTGTTGTAGAACAACTTTTTCATGTAGTCAGACCCATTACAGAGCTTCCCTTGAACTTTAAAAGAGCCCTATTTTTAAATGTATATAGGTAACTCAAACTCTGCTTACCATTTTTTCTTTACCTTTATAAATCAATATCAAAATTATACATTTTCTTTAAAATTTAGTAATTAAATTTACCGTTATGTGAAAACCAAATTTCGCAAATTTCGAGTTTTTCTTAATTATGTAGACTTCCATTAAAAGTGATGAAATGTGTCGTTTTATTTTTCACATTTTTCTTATTATATGAAATTTTCAAATTTTAGTACAAGTCATAATTCTAAAATGTGGACCTTTAAAAACAGTTGGTTTACATTCTCCCTTGTTTTAATTATTTTTTTTTAAGTATTTATTAGGTATGATAGTAAATAAACTTTTTCGTTTAATTTATGTACCTATATTCTTTTTTTCTATTGTAAAAACACCCCACATTCCTACCAGGAAACAAGGGTTATAGCTACCTGACACATTTATGTACCACGGTACCTGTGAATAAATAAATAAATAAATGAATAAACTTTTCTCTGATTGTATTTTAAAAACTTTTCTTTTATTTTCTATATAAATTTTTATTTTCGCCAAAAACCGTTATAAAAAATCATCGAAGTATAAATAAAACCAACTTAGAATTTTATAACTTAAGAACAAGTAGGTACTATCTATGCAAATAAATTTTTTTTTTAATTTTTTTTTTCTGTAATTTAATTTTAATTTTAATATAACATTTATATATCTTTTCCTTAATTAGGAGCTCGCATGATTTGAAACTTTAGGGTTGTTTTTTTGATTCTTAATTTTGCATTCCTTAGAAAATAATCCATCTGCAAATATTGATTTATTATATTTGTGACTACCCAATTCCATTTACATTATTTTATATTTTTCAAATTTGTATCTTCAAATCTCTTTTCAAAGATGTAATAAAAGAATTTTTAATATATTATTTTTAATACATAAAAGAAACTTAATCTGACCAAATAGTGCAGTGTATAAGTCATTGGTTTTTCAGTAGAAAGTTTTCTGATTCAAACGCTAGCCGCAGATTAAAAAAACATTGAACATTGGTGGAGGAATCAGAATAAACCAATAAATAAACAAAAAAATTTAAAATATTCATGTTTCAAATTTAAGTATACCGTATACATCATTCTAAAGGATATGATTTAACAATCAAATATATTTATTTTACGCATTAAGAACTGCAGTGATCTTAAATTCCCATCGAAAAACTATTCATACTTCCAAAACAGTTTCTTGCACCTACCCTTTAATCTGTTATTATTTATATTTTTTGCTCATCTTTGTATTTATGTAAGATTAATAATTTTTTTCTCTACTTAAAAATAGTAACTTTACCTCAAGTAATATCTATAAATATATATTATATGCGATTTAACCTGTACCTACCCTATTTAAAGAAAAAAAATATTTTTCTGACTTCTCAATATGATTCAATTACCATTCATTACAAGATCTAAATGAATGATAACATTTTTTTTTTTAAATTTCAAAATTTTCATTAATCCTTAATTTGAAATATGAAAAATTTTCATCTATTTATAAAACTGATGCTTTGGAATGTCAAAAAATTTATGTTTACTTTTTGTTTTTTAAATAGCTACTCTTCAAAAGAATTTTATACACCTAGTCGTTTGATAGTTGAAAAAAAAAAGTAACATATAGAACTTAAATTAAAATAAATATTAAAGTAAGGAATGCAAAAATAAAAATGTATGCACAAAAATATTTTTATTTTTTTTTTTTTTTTTGAATAAAAAGTAGTACAGATCTAAAGATATTTTTCTTAAGGCATTTTTAATAACGTTTGATTTCAAGCTCGTGGCCAACTGATTATTATGAATATCAGATGCGGTAAATAACAATAACAATAGTACCCGAATGAATTTTTTTAAATAATATAATCAATGGTTTTTTTGTTTTCCACAGAATAAATAAGCATTTTTATTTTTTTGTAAATAAATTTCAATTATTTTATAAATTGTTACGAAACTACAGAAAATATTTTTGAAATATTTAAAAATGATTATTTTATTTTTTTTTTTCTTTTGCAATGTTTTTAAAGTTCTGTTATTCATAAACTTTTAATTGTTATTTAAATAAGTGCAGATATTAATATTGTTTCGCATATAGAAAGACTAATTGTATTTTAAGTTTGTGTATATTTATTCGTTTTGTCTGCTTTTATTCTTGTTAAAAGTTTTATTTTTATAAATTCTAAAATAATTTTACAGTTAATTTGGAACATTGGTCGAATTAATATATTTTCGTTCCAATTGAAATGTTTTATTTTTCTGCTATCTGCAAGCTTAAAATTCAGATGACTTTTTTTTTTTATTTTTAAATCTAAAGTAACTTTCTTGTTTTAACGGATATCTTGTCGTATAACATCAAAAAAACATATTGGGCTCATATATAAAAAAAAAAATTTGTATTTAAAACAATTCTTAAATATTTTTGCATTAAATATAGCTAATTTCTTAAAATATGATATTTAACCTCAATTTATTATAATATGGTAACATTTAAAATAATATTTCAAAAAAAAAAAAAAATATGTAACAACTCCTCCTTATAATTCTAATCTTACATCAAACATTTTTTTTTTTTTAAAGAAGAAAAAAAAAAAAATATTTAAAATGTGTCTGATGTGAAAATGTGTCTGATTAAAATGTGCTTTTATTTTTTGTAATGTCTTGTGTTATGCACATGCTGTACATGTCATATACATATATTTTTATTTAAAAAAAAAAATGTTTTTTTAAATGATTTTTTGTTTAAAAACGCAGAAAAAAATTGAAAAGAGCGCCTCTACATTTCCATTTACGAAAGACAATATTTTTTTTTAAATCTAGATTTAGTTTGACATCATCTCAGCTTGAAACATGCCCTAAAAATACACCATTGGCGCTAGTTGAATTTTATCCGTTAGTTGGTTTTTTTTTTTCTTTTTTTTTTTTTTATTATTTGACTGACTAAATTTGCTAATACCAGCAGTTAAAGTAATTTTTTATACATATATTGTCTGTCTTTATTAGGTGGTTTAAGTGAGGTGCTTGAGGCATTCAAATATATTGCGCATAATATTTTTGTGGTTCTGTTGTCGAAGTACATATACTGTATAATAAATTATATAATATGTATATAATATTTATATAGAATTAAGAATGAAAAATATAATTAAAAATAATATTAGTAATAATAAATATAATAATCATAGACACAACGCAAAAAAAAATAGAGAAAGTAAATTCCTTAAATGCTATCTATGTGTTTTTTTAAATTTTTTGGAATTTTTTTTTTTTGTTTTTTCGAGAAGTTTTATAAAAATTACATAATATTTTAATTAATTTTTTATAATTTCTGGAAAAAGTTGTATTTCCATTTTTCTAAAAATCCCTTGAAGAATAAATTACATTTTTAAATTGGCTTATGACACATTGGCTTATAAAAATAAATATAATAAATGAAATTTTTTCATCCGTTATGCATGCCTTAATGTATTAAGCAGAAAATATAAGAAAAATACTTATAAATTAAATATCTGGCAGTTAAAAATTATAAAAACAAAATATTTTCAAATGGAAATTAATTTTTAATAGTTTTAGTTCAAATTTTAAGTTGACGCTAATTTTCAATTCCGCAAAGAAAATTTTGTGCAGTTCAAACTAGATTCTTTCGATGAAATCAAAAACAATGGTTTAAAAACAGTTAAATGAAATTTTATATTTAGAAATGAAAGAAAAATTTTATTAGTAAAAAATTATATGTTTTTATTTAAACTCTTACTCTTATCTCTGCCACATAAATGTGGACAAGAAATTACATTGCCTGTTCAGGCGTGGCTGTAAATATCGTAAGGGGAAATAACTCTAACGACGTGTGTGGGATTCGAACCCACACTCCCTCGGTGTTTACAGCGTATTTTATACGCTCTTACCCACTAGGACACCGAGGCCCCTAAAAATTATATTTTTATAATTTTATAAATTATAATGGTCGTAGTAAAATTCAAAAACTTTTCTTTTATAGGGGACATCGCGATAGTATACATGGCAATTACATTTTCAATTTAATATTTCCGTTATACTTCATTAATATTCTAGCATATTGAAGTTTGTGACGTATTACATAAAAAATATTGCCCAACATTTTATTGTCAACCCAAAGAGTAGAAAACTCAAGCACTTAAAAGTTTTAAATGTATCTATATGTGCTATGAGAAAATGGTTTTGTTTAGATCGTATAGATCGTATATAATAGTAATTCATCTTCTTTTCATAAAACATAAAATCAATGCTATAGTTATATTATGTTATAGAAAATTATAAAATGTTCTTGCGTTGTTGTTTCCAAAGCAATTGCAAAATTCTTAATTATCTCTTACTTCAATAACTTTAAATAATACTATAGTTTTATAGAAAAGAAACTAATAAAAGAAACAATTTCCAATCTTCAATCTTTTGATTACATTTCTGTAATATATACTTAACCAGTCAATGCCTTAAATTAAAAAAATTAGTGCACTAAAAACAGTACTTTTTTCTATTTTTCAAGTTTTTGTTTTACAAAAACAATAATAAAAAAAAATCAGTCTTCTTAAGGACTCGAACTCCGAATCACATAACTATTACTTCACAATATCTTTAACCACTATTTTAATTTTATTTCATATTTATTTTTATTCTGAAATGACAAACGTACATTTTCAAGTTATATATTAGTGCAGATATTATGTTAATTTTCTTAGTTTTAAATACAGCTTCAAAATTCCGAATGTCTATAATGGTGCCAGTAACAATTTAGTTTCAAATTTCAAACTAAAAATGTTAGAAAACGAGGAAGAGTGCAGTAGAGAAGACTGTGCCAACTGTGGGATACCCGTATGAACGTAATATATCCTGTTTCTATAAAACTTGATCATCTTTTAAAAACATTCAGATGTTTTTAGTACCGACGTTTACTACAGAGATATATTTATGTAAATTGTGGAGTTGTATGACAGAATCTATTGCACAAGCACAACCAAATTTTACAGAAGTTGTTGCCATAAAACTTGATTATCATTTATAAGATTTTAGACGCCTCGATTCATTAAGTTCCAAAAGGTGCAAGAAACGTAAACCGGCTGCTCTAGACCAATCAAATTTTAAAAAAGTTTTTGGCATGTAACTCGACATCTCTTCTCTAAATTTCAGATACCTAACTTCAATAGACAAGAGAAGTTGTATGGCAGCTACCTGAATTTGTTGCACCAGCAGAACCAAATTTTACAGAAATTGTTGCCATAAAACTGGATCATCATTTGTAAGATTTCAGACGCCTAGTTTCATTAGTTACAAGCGGTGCAAGAAGCGTGAACCGACTACTACTCGAACGCCGCAGCCGGTAATGCTGGATTTAAATAGCAAAAATAACAATTTTGCAAAAGTGACGTAAAAAAAATTTCAGCCTCCTAGCTTCTTTATTTTTGGAGTTATTGTACGGACGGACGGATCTGGCTTAATCGACTCAGAATTCGATTCTGATCACATCTATACCTTTGGCAGTATATCTAGCTCGACCACTTTAAGATGTCACAAACGTAATGCCAAATTTATTATACCCTTGAACATAGTTCATACGGGTATAAAAATTAATATTACCTACTTTTAAAAAATTGATGGCAAATATTTTTTTTTTTTTTTTAATTCTTAATGATTTTGAATTTACGCACAAAAAATATTCATCTTCTTTAAGAATATTTTTCTCTCACTAGAAGTTTCCATCAATCTATTTTTTAATCAATCATTTCACTTACCGATTTGAAATATTTATTCTGTAAGTTCCCTTTCCACATTCCTATCCCCAAAACCAAACTGTACATTTGGGGAAAACCACCCAACACTAAAACAAAAACAAAAAAGCAAACAAAAACAAACTAAAACAAAATCACCATAACACTGGTTAAAGTCCAACACTACCCTGAGGAAGCACGTGCAGTTCCTCTTGGTGACTTTCGAATTTTCCACCAATCCTCGTAGAAAAAAAAAAAAAAAAAAAAGAACTTAAAATGTACACATTTTCAAATAAGGCTTTTTCAACTTTGAGGGAAGCCGATAATGGATTCGGCTATATAAAAAAGTAGTCCAATTTTTTTAAGAGAGCTATATATGAGTTTAAAGTTTCATTGTTCTTTCTTAAAAATTGTAAAATTTTTGAGTAGAATTGACGGACAGCAAAATTTTCCAACATTTTTAGAAAAAACCTAAAATTTAATTAGTTAAGAAAGAAACTATTGTTGTTTAGTTGTTCTCAGAAACTGTTTTCATCTGAAGACTAAGTTGATTTTATTCTGAAAAACTTTGATATTTTTCTATGTACTTCTGTTAGATGCAATTTTATTTTAGTACCAGGCATACAAAAATAAATCATGATAAAAAAAAATTAAAACCCTTAAAATATATTTTTCAAAATTTATTGATATCCATATAAAATTAAAAAATTGCTCTTAAAATTTCATATAAATTATTTCGATTTAATTCAATTTATTTTAAACGTAGAAAAAAAAAAAAAAGATTGTTAATGCCTGAGCATACTGCTGGGTACCTATATTTAAATTGTTATCGATTATTACTTAGTAATTCAATTTTTATTATTTTATTACATACATTTTTTTTTTATTTATATTTTTTTTTTTAGATCAATTTTTTTGTATTATAATTTAATTCTAGCTAAAGGTTCAATACTTTTAAGTACATATCATACCTTTGCATCTATTTAGGTTAATATACTTAGGTTTTTGTTTTTATTATCTTTTCTATACTATAGTATGGTATATACAATGGTTTATTTTAGAGCTTGCTTCCAATTTTCATAACATTTTTATTATAAATTATGTTTTTACTACTTTATTAATTTTTTTTTTTTTTTTTTTGTTATTTTATATATTTTTGTTATTGTAATTCTATTAAATATTAAAAATTCGTTAAAAAATACTTTAAAACGTTAACGAGCTTAGGATATTATGTCTGCTACTACAGTTATATTGTATTCTTATCTTTTTCTTTCTTATTTTCTATTAATTCTATTGAATACAGGGTGTTAAAAAAAATAAAAAAAAACTTTTAAATCTTAGAATTTAATTTGAGTGAATAATGGATCCTGTATATTTTGATAGTTAATTTCTAAATTAATTTTAAAACTTTTCAAAAATATATTATGTCGTAAACATTAAGTGATCCACCATGAGGATCACTTGGTTGTAACATGCAAGTATACAGCAATAAACTGCACAAATTATAAAAATATATTTTTAATTTTATTCCAATGTTAAGAAAATTTATTGCTTTTTTTTCTTTTTAGCGCTAAAACGGTTAACTAATTATAAATGAAAATTTTTATCGCCACATCCCTTTAAAATTATTTTAAGCACCTTTCCTCAATCCTCAAACCAAATATTTTTTTACAAAATCTTATCACATTGGTCATTCTGTATAATGACAGTTTCTTTTACAGAAACAAGAAAAAAAAAAGCTGTGCACTATTTTTGGAAAGAAATAAAACATGCTTATATACTGTTTATATTCTTATATTATATGTGCATATTAGTTATACATTTATACTAAAAAAAAAGAAAAAAATAAATAAATAAATAAATTAGTACAAGAGTTAAAAAAAATAATTTATAAGATATCTCCAATTTAGAATCTGTAATGATACTTTACTTACCCCTTTTTAATTTCATTTTTCTATTTTACAATGGATACGAATTTTTTTTTATTTTCTTGTTTTTTTTTTTATTTTTGGGTTATTCCATAAAACTTTTGTTATTCACTTCAATCGATAGTTTTTTAAAGTAAATAACCAATATAAAAAATTTAACAAACATAAAGCACAGAATTTCGAAAGCCAGAAGTGTTTTTGCAAAACTATGTGCAACATGAAAAACACAGCATATAGCCAATGACACTAAAATAAGAATATTTAACACGTGCATGAAATCTGTGCAACTGTATGGTACTGAGACCAAGTTGGTAATACGGCACAATATATAAAAGTTGCAAATTTCACCAACGTCTAATTGAAAATAATATGCCGAATATTCTGATCGAAAAGAATTATTAAATTATTAGACGAAAAATTATGGGTATTAATCTGTCAAGAACTGATCGAAATACAAATTCGAAGAAGAAATTGGAGATGGATTGGTCACATCTTTTCACGCATACATATATAAACATATATATATATTTCCGCTTTTTCAAATTAGGACGTGGTCGTGATTTTTGTTTGACTATTGTATCGTATTATGCTCATAAAGGAACTTTAGCCAAATTACGAACCTCTAGTTTAGCGTGGGCCAGGGTTTCAATAATTTGTTTATTTGAAGGCGACAACTTCCTATTCAATCAAATAATTTCCCTTTAAATATAAGAATGTATTTTAAATTATTTTGGGAAATTAATTCGACAAACTAATTTAACTTTAAAAGAGTTAGAAATAGTTGTCAAAAAAAAATTATCGTTAAAGAACTTTGAAGAAGCTGTACTAACTTTTTGGGGTATAAACAGGTGAGGAATCATTGTTTAGCTTTAATTAAATATTCGTTTCGCCAGTATTTACAATTGTTGGCCACTTTTTAAAATATTTCTGAAAATAAACTTAATATTTGAAATATGAACTACCCCCAGGAGTCTTTTTTTTTCTCATGTTATGTGTACATTTTCAAAAATCTGAAAGTTATTGAAATTTAAAATTTCAAATATGTGTGTGTGTTCAAATAGTTTTATTTGTAAGTAAATACCCCTTCTGACATATAAAAATAACTGCCCAAGTGAGTGTTAAAACGAAGTTATTTGAAGTACTTATTATCTTTTTTACAAAATGGATGTAAATATAGAAATTATATCGATTACTTAATAAAGTAAGTACGTGTTCCCAACAAAATTGCTATGTATATAATATAGTTTTTAATCAACTGACCTTTTTAAGTATCGAATTAATATACCTAACAATAATTAACTAAAATTAAAATTGTATTTATGTTATTTTACCGTTAACGGGTTAGTAAGAGCCTTTCTTGCTATGATTAAAATTAAGTTTTGCGGAATAACTTAAAGCTTCATTAAATTAAAAGCAAAAAATATATATGTATGTATGTATGTATATATAAATATATATATATATATGTATTTCCATATTTTTTGCTTCATTTATTTTTCATATTTTTTTTTTTTTTCCTCGTATTTCCTCACGATTGGGTGTGGTAGGTCAGTCATTATATATTTCTATTGCATCAAAATATAATCATGCAACAGCTGCTGGATATAATTTTGTGCGCAACAAATTAATGCTTTTAAATTCGCGCAACTATAACGGATTTCTTATTTTATTCATTCGTTTTTTCTTTAAAGTACATATTTTGTTCTTATTTTTTTTTTTTTTTGTTTCAAGTTTCGCTTTTTACTCCAGATGTTCAAGGTTGTATGCATTTTAAATAGCAGCAACCGATCGCCACTTTATTTGATTTTCTCCTTTTTATTAATTTGCTATTTCTATTTTTCTGTTTTTTTTTTTTTTTTTGCTTCTTTTGTTGTCTCTTTCTATGATAAGTTGGTTGTTTATATCTTTTTTGTTTTTGTATTAATTTTTTTAATGAGAATGCGCTTAGATAGATAGGGATAGGTAGTAAATTTAAACGTATTGTTTTTAAATTAAATAAAAATGGGCATAGAATAAAATAAATTAATTTAAAATCTAAATGCAAAACAGAAAAAAAAAAAAAACAAAAAACATAAAAATGAACTTCTTAATTGCATCACACCTTTAGTTTATTTACAATATTAGATTAGTTTTTAATGAATATACATATACATATATACAGTTGTATAATTAAGATATTAGATTTATGCACTATTGCAATACAAAAGTGAAAATTCCTTATAAAATATATTAATTTGTTTAAGATTTTTATTATTTAAGTGTTTAATTTTGCTTTTATCATCATTTTATTATTTGTCAATGATTTATCCGTTATGAGTTTTTAGTTATGAATTATATGACACTAACTTAAGTGATGTAAACCGAAATTTTTTACCGAAACATCCATATTGAAATATAAACCGTTTTAAAAAAAAGTTGAAATTAGATTACATATTTTTCAATTTTATTGTTTCCATCTTTAAAATCTTTTTGTTTTTCAATGCTAGTAAATCCAAAAATTTCAAATACTAATAAAGAACCTAATACTTATAAATCCATAAAATTAATTTATAAATTTCTGAAAGTAGAAAATTTAAAGTGGGGTCAGTATTATCTTTTTAGATGGAAATGTAATGGTACAGATTTGAGATAAACTCCGCAAAAGGGTTACGAGTTGTTAAAATAACGTCGTCGCTATTGTACATATACTATCGCAGAGGAAAAATATAACGGTTTAATGCATTTTTTCGGCCACTAGACGGCTGCATCGGTTTTAATGGGATATATATTCGAAAACTTGGCGATATAAAGTACCGTTATCTGATGACGTCATCTTAATAACTTGTAACCCCTTTGCAAAAGCGTATCCCCGATTTGTTTGATATTAGAATATTAGACTAAAATTAAATGTTCAGAAATTTTAGATAATATTACAAAATATATTGATTTATATAAATTAGAAAACAAATTGCAAATTTTCTTGAATAAAAATGAAAATTGAATAATTTATATACAAAATAGTAAGTTTCTAACAAAATGAACCCTTCCATTAGTTGAAAAATCCACTAAAATAAAAATTATACATTTAAAGAAATTTCATACACTCTTATTTTAATCAATACAATAAGAAAACTGTCATTTCCAAGTTTCGAACCATTTTAGAATTTTCTTTACTTATAGGAGCAGCTTTTGTATTTAACACAATATTTTATAAAATTTTAAATATATTATTAATTAAACCAGTTTAATAGAATTTAATAAAAATTGAACTTAATTTGTTTAAATAAAAATGAATCTAATAATTTGACCAACATTGTGGATTATTATATTGCCAATCCATATATATTTTTTTCTTAAAGCACATATACATTATACACAAAAGAAAATACAATTAGTTGTGACAACTGGTATAATATTAAATTAAAAAATCAATATTTGGTATATTACTCCGCCTACATTTAAAAAAAAAACATCGTATTTCAAAATAAAATATTTATTGAAATAAGAGAAATATTTCATACGACCTTTACATAGGTCATGCGCCGTACGTTCATACAACAGTAAATCGTATATTAATATATAGAAAGTCGCTAATAATCAAAATAAACTATTCGTATTTTTCTTTAATTAATATTAAATTAAATAATATTAATCCAAGATTTGGAAATTCAACAAAATGAAAGCTGTTTAACTTAAAAGGATTTTAATTTTTTTTTAGAAACTTATTATACTCTTAATCATTTTTTTTCTTTAGGATTTATTTTTTTGGAATCAAAATTAGAGCTAAAAAAAATTAAGAGAATAATAATTAGACTTTTCTGCAACCAATATGGTGAAAATTCAAGAGCTACTTTCTTTGATTTAAAAAAAAAAATCCTTTTATATAATAACGTGGAAATATAAACTTTTTAGATATATTCATAATTTAGGTAATGTTAACATGATTAATAAAGGTTGCAGGTGTCCATAAGTACTAAATGTTCTATTTGGTACCTCATTGCTCCTAAAAAGAAAAAATACAAACATTTTTTTCTAACAATATTGTTAGATAAAAATTATTTTTCTATAAGTAAAACGAGGCCTTGGTGTCCTAATGAACTAAGAGGCCTTGGTGGCCTTGGTAAGAAAGTATAAAATACGTTCATACATTAAGAATAAAAACATCATTTAAAATGGGCTGAAAACACCAAAAGAGTATTAATTCGAATTCTATACATGTCGTAAGAATAATTTCACTTCACAATATTTACAGCCACACCAGGAAAGGAAAGGCTGTGTCATTTTCTTGTCACATTTATATGACAGAGGAATAAACACACACATATTTATATGGTAGAGGAATATAAATAAAAAAATAAAAAACGACCAAGAGAATTTTTGAATATTATTCAGACAGTGCATTATTATTACCAGTTCTTAATAACACCATTGTTTATCTAATCAAATTTAGTGTCAATAAAAGTATTTAAAGCTGGTAAGGGATACAAGAATTAAAGAGCTAATTTTTGTTTTAAGAATAGCAACTCTGAAATATGAAGAATAAGAAAATTTTCTTTTTATTCAAGATATCTAAGGTTTTAAAATCAAGATATTTTAAATGCAACCTTTACACGTAAATCATTATGCTTTGATTAGATAAGATTATTTTAAATGGGTGTAATTAACACTGCGATCTTAAGACATTAATCTATATTTTGCCCCCATTATTACACCATTTTGTGAATTTTACCTTCACTTATAATACTTTTGCAACTTCTACTACTTCTAAGAACTTTAAGATCTGTGTTAAGAATTTATTACTGCAAGTAAACTTTTAAGCTTACTTATAATCAAATATTTGTCTGTTTTGAAAAATACATAGATACCGAAACAGTTATTAATCATTATTAGATTTTATATTTGAAACGTTATTCATCTATCATATAAGTTACCATTAGCTTTACCATTGTTTTGAAAATTTTGTATATATTTTGTGCAATTCTAAAAATATTTTTGTGTTTTAACTGTTCTGTATCATTTCCAAGAAGAAATTTCTCCTAATGTTTACCAAAACCAAATGATGTAATTATTTCCTTTTATCATCCAAAAACCTTTACTATTTCAGTTTTTCTTCAATTCAAAAAAACTATAGATATTACATATTTTTACTTTTAAAAAAGCATTTTTTGAATCTTTAATATACTATTGTTAAAAAAAGTATAGGTACCTATGTTATCTAGTATTGTTTTTTTTTTTTTTTTTCGTTAGTTTTATATAATGTTACATTAAAAAAAAAAAAAAAAAAGTTAAAATGTGTGACAACGCCAATGTAATTACAAAGTTCTTCCTCTTTATGCAAAGTTATGTTCACTATTCAAGCGTGGGTTTTTAAAATTCATGTTAACGCAAATTTTTTATCTTTAACTTTTCAATTTCAATTTGTTTTTTTTTTGTTTTTTTTTTTTTTTTGTCGTACTCGTATTTTCTTCTAAATTTTTGTTTTTTTCTTGTATTAAGGTCGAGTTTTAAAATATTCCAATTCGCAAATCATTCCATGAGTCAAAATATAAAATAATATAATCCTATTACGAGAGATATTTCCAATTTGTCTTGTTCAAGATTTTCTTCTTGAAGAATCTCAAAAAAAAACGGAAACTAATTGGCCGAAAAATCGTCATAATTTAAAAAATTGAATAGAGTTAGATTCTAACAAAATCATGGTAATCTGCAGTTTGGAATATAGAGTATAACATGGTGTTAACGATCGCCCACCTTGTTTGATCGTACGACACTTAATAAAACTGAATGAAAATGTTAAAAATAATTAATCCCGATGACAGAATTTTATATATTGTAAAATCTTGAAATTTAATCATAAGTTCACCAAAAAGGTATTAAAAACTAGTTATAAATATATATATAAAATTATAATATATAAAATATATAAAATTAAAAGAAAGATTCTTTTAAAAATCATTCAAAAAAATGTTCAAAATTGTTGTTTTATTTCTATTTCTTTAGGACTTCATTTTAATACTTTATAAATCATAAGATTTTATATGACTGATTCCAACAGAATTCAACGTGATATAACCTGCTTTCTCTTCTTTTATCGCTATCATTTAGTAATTGGTTATTTGACTAAATGATTTACCATATTATTTAGCGACATCATTACGATTCAGATAAAGCTCACATACTAAAGAATAAATTAACTTTCGTATAAGGATAATTCTGTATAAGTTTTTCATGTATTAAAAACTGCTCCAAAACGGTATTTAAAATATAATTTTTTTTCTCTTGAAAATTTCAATTACACCTCGTTTATCTATTTAAAAATTGATCATACTCATCATTTGTAGATATATGTTTTAATTCTTCACATTTTAGTTTTCTATAACCCACAACAAAAAATTTTCCATATCAGTCCGCCTATACAGAAATTGTCTTTTAACAACAAATTATGTTGCATTCAACACGCATTCCATTTCCAAATAAAAATAAAAACGAAAGATACAAAAAAAAAAAAAAAAACAAATAGAAAATAGCAAATAAAGATTTTTTTACAATTGCTTTATATTTGTGCATCAGTATTTAAGGTTTTAACAAAGCCATCATTGCAAATATCGTTGTACATAATTTTTAATACAAATTTTTATTTTTTTTTTAATTCAAAAGAATTTGTTAACCATTACAAAAATAATAAAGTTGATCTGGGTTTCAGTATCTTAATTCTATCTTAATTCTATAACATAAATTTTTTAAGTTAAAACTTAAGATTTTTAGTTTGGTGGTTTTTTTTTTTTTGTTTTTCTGAAAAACAAAAAAAAAAAACCATTTGACCACTGTTCAATCAAAGATCTCAAAACAACATGAATGAATCATAAAAAGCTTTTTTAAACTCATTTAAAGTCTAGTATACCACATTTATATGGCACATTTATTCAATAATAGACCCACAATATTGAGTGTACTAGCGATTTTATTCATTAGTTTGGTTGGATGGTCAACATAAAAGTTAATCAATTGGTTATTTGTTAGCAGTTCATAAATTTCATCTCTTTAAATTCTTATTGTGATTTTTTTTTTTGTTAGTTAAGATTTTATTAACGATATTTAAAAAAAAATATAATCTGTATTTTATGCATAGCTAAATTTTATTACATTTTTCATTAGAAGGTTTTCAAAAACAAATCAGAAACACAAACAAATGAACCATTGAGGATCAACTTTAAATTTAACAAATAAAAAGATATGAGGAATACGTAGGATCTATGCAAATTAAAAAATTTTTGAACGTTATATCGTTATATTTTATTACAAAATGAATTTTTAAGTCAGAGTTATTAACTTGAGCAAATTTAATTTAATTACAATATATAGGATTTTTACATATTAGACCATTTAATACATAAATTTTGATACAGTCTCAGGTAAATTAAACTTTAGAAAGACACTGTATATACATAGGATAGGATCTATGTATTTTTTTTTTCTTTTTTTGCTTTTAAATTTATTTTTATTTAATTTAAAAAAAAAAAAAAAACTTTTAATTAAAATCAGATTAAATATAGTTGGTATCATTAACACCTACAAAAAAATTCAAAATATTGTTTATAAAAATATCGTATAGTTTAATTATTTTAAATTGTTCATTAGTGATATTATGTGTAATAAGTGAAATATTAAATAAACGGTCAAAGTTGTAACTAATTCAATGGCGTTTATGTTTTTTTTTTTTTTTTTTTTTTAGAGAGTATGTTAAAATCATCGAAAAACTGTAGAGGGTTGGAACGACGACATGTCATCTATGAGTGTATGAGACTTTAACTCATTAAATATCACCTACCTTTTATTATCATCATGTAATCCTTACCAATTCTTTAGAGAACACATGATGAGTTGAGAGGGGATTTCTCATTCCAGATTTTGTACATACCACAAAAAAATTTCTGACAGCGCAATTATACCACCTGGGATACAGTTTTTCCTATTTACTAATAACTAAAATCTTTTAAGCATCAAGAGTTCTTACAACAATCAAAACAGAGCTAAATACATATTACTACTAAATAATTATTATTACATACTGTAACCACCAAGGGAGTATGGATTCGAATTACACACGTCGTAAGAGTTATTCCCTCTTACGACATTTACAGCCATGCCTGAACCGTAAAGGCTGTGTAATTTCTTGTCCAAATTTATGTGGCAAAGAAATGCATTAAAAAAAAAAATACATATTTAGATTACACTTTATTTTATAGTTTACGGACCTAAAAAATTATTAATTGGAGTTTGATTGAACCATTAATTGTCACAAGTTTCTCTGTACTGCGTCAATTCATATTTTTTTTCTCCTTCTAAAATTTATATGTGTTGTTATATCGTAAATTAATGATAATTTATTCTTGCAAGAGGACATTTTTATAGTTCTAGCCAAACGGGGAAAACTCTTTAGTACCATTACTTTTCGAATGCATATAATTTCTTTTTAGATATTTCGATAAGTGTTTACACGTTTCAACACAATACAAAATATCGTATATTTAAAAAAATAAATATATTATTCTTTTTTCCAAAATTTTTTAAATAAGAGAAAAAGAAATACAACATATTATTGCATACATATTATCTCTTCTACCAAATAACAGAACGGTACACAAAAACCGTTACAACATTTAATTTTAACATTAGATTCAGCAAACTGAATTGTGCCCAAGTGAAAATAATGAGAAATAATATAATGGATAGATTTTTATATACCTAATTTCTCATTATTTTCACTTGGGCACAATTCAGTTTCGTTGAGGCTAATGTTAAAATATTTTAGTTAAAATGAAATTATAATTTTTGAAAGCTAAAGACAATTTTATTAGAAATGCTAAAATTGCCGTCGAATATTCAAAATCATAATTTATTTAAAAAATTAAACTTTTATAATAATATATTGAACATATTGTTACACTAACTTTTATACAATCATTAAGTACCTATACATGATCATATAGTATTCATTAAAAAAAAAAACAAAAAAAAAAAAAATAAGTCAAAATTGTAGTCATTTACCTTATTAGAAGCACAATCCTTTATTAAAAGCTATTATAAAATTATAAATTTAAATTAGAAAATTTATGTTTTCTTGCTCCTCTATGGTAATGACATGCAAAAAAAAAAAAAAATAAAATAAAATAAAAAAAAACTCTTGTACATTAAAATTAAGCAAACTATTCATCTAGCTTTATAGTTTAAAAGAATAATTTTTTAATAAATAACTACTTATCCGACTGAGTCAAACAAAATTGTGAACATTTGTATTAAAACGTCTTTTATAAAAAAAAAAATTAAAATTAAAAAAAAACAAAAAACAAAAAAAAAAGCCTAGCATCAATAAAAAAAAAAGAACGACAGTAAAGTGACGATGTTGATTGTAGTGGCGTTTAATATTTAAGGCACAAGTTTTGAAAATGATTCATCATTCGATACCCCGTAGAGCGTGATTATATATTTTAGATTAAAAACCAAAAAAAAGGAAAAAAAATACTTCTTTGTCTAAAAAGTTACATTAGGTCTGCTTGCTATTTTTTTAGCTGTTTTTTTTTTTTCTAATACAACAATTTTATTTAGTACCTACTTTGATTTTTTTTTTTTATTAAGAGAAAAAAAAAAAAAAAAACTGCAAGATTTTGCGATGCTATCGTAATTAAAATAATTTTAAGGCAGAGACCATAATAATGCATGATTTTGAATTCAGATAAATCATTTTTTGTGCCTTTTGAAATTTAAATCTTTTAAAAGAAGAATAATATTAAAAATTTTTTGTTTTTTTTTTAATAATAATAAAAAAAAAAAAAAAAAAATATCAACAAAATTAAAAATGAAATAATCTCAGCAAGTGTCCATATATATATATATATATATATATAAAATTTAAATAGAAGTTTATAATAGTTTACCAATTAATCTTAAGATGTATTTGTAAGAATTGCGACACTTTAAATTTTTTTTTTTGGTTTATATTGATGCTTAAACTCATTGCATTGGAATTTTATTATTTTTCTTCAGTTTTTTTTTTTTTTTTTTTTCAATTTAAAATTTTGTAGTATGTATATACATTGTATCAATACAATATATTTGAAATCCCTTTTCTATACATATATATGTATATATATAAAAGTATTTTATGATTAACTAATGATTATTTTATTCAATCAATTAAAATCAGTCTATTATTAGGTCTTAAAAAATAAAAACAAGGTTATTAGACAAAATAAATAAATTTCTGCTATTTCAAATAAAATTTAGTTTAAACCTTTCCTAAAGTATAAGTTTAATTGATTTTTTTTTTTTCACGCATAATTAATATTATCTATTTATATCTGCTCACCCATTACAGTTTACAAAATTATTTTTATAAAGCAACGTTTTCTTATGAGGAGATTATATTTATTACATTTTTCTGGCAACTCTGCGAGAACATTACGTTATCTTTTATATTTAAACGTTTCGGGAATTTCCCCTTAACTTATCG
The DNA here is from genome assembly GCA_947095535.1 of Poecilobothrus nobilitatus. NCBI lineage: Eukaryota > Metazoa > Arthropoda > Insecta > Diptera > Dolichopodidae > Poecilobothrus > Poecilobothrus nobilitatus. The sequence goes on along the minus strand of OX352774.1, from coordinate 259,088,129 downwards.
TTTTCTTCAATAATTATTTATGATGTATAAATTTAAAAATTTTAAAAATATACTAATATACAAAATCGATTACATAAAAAGATACCTTATAGTAGATATCGAAAGAAAATCCATAAGAGTGGAAGGTATTTTTTTTTTTTATATCGGGACGTATGTTATAAATTTCATTCCTTATTTTATGACAAAAACGTCGACCTAAATTTGTTTTGTCAACATCTTATACGATATAATAGAACAGCCTAATAGATTGGACGAGCCAAAACTACACTAAAGAGAAATTTACATGTTTTTTTTTTGTTTGCATACGTTGAATTTTTAATAAAAGCCGGGAAAAATTATACTTTTGTCAACTCTTTTTAAAAATCTGGAAATTATTTTTAAAAAATTATAAACTTATAATATTTATATGCTTTTCACAGTTTCGCAATTTTTATATTTGAAAAATAATTATTTTTCCTTAATCAATTTATTTTCAAATTTGACAGAATAAAAAATTTCAATAACGGAATAGATAAAAGCAGAGATAGCACTTGCATTTAGTATTAGAGGAAGGTGCGTAAAGTTGCATTTACATATTTTACAATATTATATAACATTATTTACATAATTAATTACATTACATTACATAATATTATATATTATTTAAAAAACGGAGATGATTATTTAAAAAACGAAATTATTTATTTGAAATTACCTTGTTTACATTATCATAAAGCACCTATAATATGACAAGTCAAAAATTAATTATTAAAAGGGTTAAATTATAATATATAAAATGTTTTAATGAATTGAATACATTTAATAACAAATAAAAATTTCATCAATCTACAATTAAAACGAGAATATTTTAAATGGAAAATAAGAGTGAAAATTGAAAAATTATATTATATATTTATATAGGTTATATATTTTTTTTAAAATTAAGGAAATCACTTTTCTATTCTATATTGTTATCAATAATCTTGTGATTTTATTCTTATAATACAATTCTTCACTCCTGTATCAGCTGCAATTTTTGGAACATTTTATACATTTCCAATTTTTAAAACTTATTATGAACAACTAATTAAACACAAATTTTTCGAAATAAATCTTGTCCAATCTTTATTTTATTTCCCTTTCATACTTTCATATTGAATAGATCCTTGTCCATTGTACTTCATCATTTATGAGATTGTTTATTTAAACGCAACATTATTTTAATTCGCTTATCCTCTTTTATAAATATTTTTATTAGAATTTTTAGAACAAAACGGTTTTAAAAACTTGATGTAAAAGAAGAGAACGGAAAAGAGAACAAAAAATGAAAAGGAAAATAAAAAAAAAAAAAAAAAAAAAGGCAAAATATCAAAATGTTCTTTTTAAAAAAGTATTGGCATTGGTCACTCTAGACTAGAAAATGTATTTCGAAATTCCTTCACTTGCATTTTAAAAAGATATAGTTACTTTATGCCACCCATTATAGGCCGTACAAATATTCGATAAAATGGGAATTAATTTTTATTGCAATATTATAAGAAACAAATGAAATGTAAGCAATACATAAAAAAAAAATCAGCTTTGTCTACCGCAGAACCGAACACTGTTACATAATAACATAAAAATTTCGAAATTTCATAGATTTTTTCACAGACTAAATAAACTATACAGACGATGAAATTCATATATAAATTTTTATTTTTTTTGAGCCAGACTAAGCAGTTTATGCAGCTAGACTAAGTATTTTAAAATATTTAAATTACAAAAATAGAAAATACAAAAAAATATTCTATACATTTTTATTTTTGCTATTTAAATATCTAGTTTATTTAGTCTCTGATTTTATACACCACAATTTATATATAAAAGCCACATAATAATTCTAATCATTTAACAATATATACAGCTTTCTACCCACCAGAATAACGCATATTTGCAAAAATCTTGGATACAAATTTTTGGTATGAAAACAATACCTACCTTAAACATTCATATATGCGGTAAGTAAAAAAGAGACAGGCAGGAAATTTGTTAACAATTAATTAACCGAAGAACTATTTTCAAAGTTAATCAATTTCACTTTTACTTAAATCAAATGAAGCATTAAAAATAATTTAACTTTAGATTGCCACTAAAAAAAACAAAAGCGAAAAAATGAAACAACAAGCCGGAAAACAGACTGTAATCAAATAAAAAGACAAAAACATTGATTTAAATGAAATAACAATGGTTATTAAAATTATTTTGTTAATAATATGATCAATATTTCAATGAATGAAGAGCTTTAAAGAGAATCATCAAAGGGAAATTATATTTTGCAATATTTCGTTTTAATTTAAATAAAAATGCCAAAAACCAAACAAATAATGTTATATTAATTTTATAACATCTTTTGAAAAGCTTTATAGGAACAATAAAAATCATTTTTTGGCGTTCAAAGCAAATTTCAACTCTAGTTTTTATATTGCCTTGAAGAGAAATTCAAACACAAAAATAAAATAAAATATTAAAATTGAAACCATAATGAGTATGCAAGGCCCAAATCTATTTTTAAAATTTATTTTCTCCTTCCCACTATGATAAGCATATAGCACATCTATTAAGTCACTTATCACACTAAGTCGCATAGTTGAATAAGTTCCAGTTTTATTTTAATCATTATTTTCAGTAATGTACAACAAATCACCATTGTACAAAATTATGAAAAACAAATTTTACATTTGTGCGCCATCTATTATCTATTACATAAAACTACATATTTTTTATTTACATATATTTTTTTGGTACGGTACTAAAAATTATTACGACATCATCTGTTACGGTATAACATAAATTGGATATGAGCTGACCGCATGTTTTAAAATCTTTCAATATAAGAAGAATGCGACTTAAATACTACGTCAATAATCAGGTGATTTTATTGTAAATTTGTATATTTATTTAATTGTAATCTGTTTTATTATCCTCAGAGATTTGCAGATTTTTCATTATTAACTTTTATTAATTTATCTTTTAATTAATGTGTTAGAAATATTCTTCAAAAGTATATGATTCACAATACAGTATAAAAATTGTCAGAACGACTTAGAGAGTTAGTTGATTATCCTTTAAAAATCCTTCATATTTGGTACATACATTTTGGGTAACCAACTATAGTATATAGTTTATAAAATTAAATAATAAAATTTCGAAATAATGATTGTTAAAAGAAAACTTTATTGTCATGGCAGTTCATTGCAGCTGATGGTACAATCTAAAAATGTTTTTCTTATATTATGTATTAATTGTTTTACCAGAAAAAAGATCATTTATAGATACTATTACTCTTTTATATGAAACAAAAATTTCAACATTTTTTTTTTTTGCCAGGTAATTGAAGAAAAATATTTTCATTTTTTTTTTTTTTTTGTTTTTCTAAAAGAAATTATTATAATTTTTCTATTTTAATATCGTAACAAACTGCTTACATTGGTACTACTGGTACTACAATCCAATTCATAATTTCTTCTTTGAAATTTGAAGTTGTCTTTATTATATTTTTTTTTTTTTATTATTTCTGGCCTCTGAATTATATTTTTTTTGTTATTTTTTTTCAACAATAATTTCTTTTATATCGTACCTATATGACTTTCGTTGTTGTATTAATCTAGGAAATAACGCAGTATTTTTTTTTTTGATACTGTTGCTATTAAAACCGCATGCCGCAATTTTGTTATACTTTTATTTATTATTTTTGTTATTCAAAGAAAATTCTTTTATTTTTTTTTTTATTTTTTTTTTTATTTTCTTTAATGCTCTTAAACAATATTACCGGTAATTTTTCATCTACAATTGTACACATTAAAAGAAAAAAAGAAAAGGAGTAAACCTTTGAATAAATATGTGTTATATGTGAGTATACAGGTATAGGTAATACGGGTACTCATAGATACTAAAGCAGATACAATAATATAAAACAAAAAAAAGAATGTAATGAATAACCAAAGAGCTGTTGATTTCTTCTTATATACTTATATATACATATATATATATATAGAGTATATAAAATATATGTTTCATATTAAGTCCATTAAATGCGGTGGCGTTTAATGGAAGTTATATTTATTATTATTATATTTTTTTTTTTTGTTGTTTTTTTTTTTTAGGTGATTTTGATAAATTACAGGCCAGGCGATTTTATCTGATTGTACATAGCGACAAGAATTTACTAACATAAATTTATAATGTTAATATAAAAAAAAATATAACAACAGAGTTAATTTGAATGCATTATGCAAATAGCAGGAAAAGAGTAGCAATGCAAGTCAATGAAATCTAAGCGAAAAGTAAAGAAAAAAAATAAAAAAAAACAGACAAAATATAAAATTGGATTTAGATTGAAGCAAAATTTAAATTGTTGATTTGAAAATCAACGAGTTCAGTTATTTTTAAAGTAAAGTAAAAAAAAAAAACAAAAAAAAAAACTAGAAGCTTGTGGTTACCTGGAATATTTTTTTCTTTGTCGTTGTTAATGATTAAATACTGATCTAGTTTAAACATTCACTTTTATAAGAGATTTCAAAAAGAAAACCCATATTTCTATTATGAATGAAATGCATGAATAATTTTGTAGTTAATTTATTTTTTGATTTCTTCTACTACTAATTGCAATTTCTTCAAAAAGCAAAAAAAAAAAAAAAACAAAATAAAAAACCAAAAATATTTTAGTAAAAGGAAATTATTAAAATATGAAATAATTATGACCTTAATGTAAATGAAAATTTGTTTTCTTTTTTTTTTTCTTAAATCTCAAAATAATATAAATAGGCATTCGTATATTTTAATAGATTTTAATAAACTTCCATTATTATAACATTTTTTTTTTTTCAATATAGAGAAAAGCGTTAATAGGTTCTTACCCAAATCAATTAATCGAAAATAGTTCACAATACTAAAGTAAAAATTAAACAGTCAGACGTTTTTTTGAGTTATGTATCAAAATTATGAATTGTACCAAATTTATTGTAGAAATGGTTTAATAAAACTTGATATAAACAAAATATGAAATGTACGTTATGGAAAATTAAGACACATTAATATTCGGCATTTAATATTATAGATAAAAAAAAAACGTTATTTAGCAATTTTAATAGATACCTACTTAATTGTTATTATGTCAATTCGTTTACATACTCCAAATTGTTTGAAGAAACGATATCTGGGAGAATAAAACAATTTTTACTGTTTTTACTGGTCACTAGTAGCAAAACAGAAATAACAATAGGTGGATTCCTTATTCCTGTACAATTCAACCCCCTACTCCCCAATTCAAAGTTTCCGCAAACTTTGACTATCCTTTCCTATCACTATACTTCCTATAGTCAATATATTACGTTAGTAGTTAGCGGTTTCATCCTATTATATTAATTGGGGGGGGTAGGTTTTGTAAGTAACAATCTGGTACTATCAAGTATGTATTTAGAGAATATTCACCTTCTTTTTTAGTATAGGTATTTGGAGAATACTCACTTATCTTTTGTTCTGAATAAAACTGAAAACTGAAATTGAAAAAAAAAAAATAACTATATCAATAAGGTTAAGAATAAAAATCATTAAGAGCTCCATATTTGAAATTTTTAATGATATGCCCATCTTGCAGAATGTTTAATGTTAACACAAACGTCCACATCATTAAAAAATAATTCTAGAAAAATTTGCTAAACAGAATTTCTAAATTTCTTTAACTTGTGAATATTAAAGAACTTTAAACTGCTTCGATTTATTATAAAAATAAAAATATTTGCCATTATTATGGAATGGAAATTTTTAGTCATATAATAAATAATTATACCAAAATATGGTATCAACCACAGTCTATTTGGAACTTTTACCATGAAATGAATGTTGACAATAATATTGAAAAGCTTACCATATCAAGAATGTATTCTCTAAAATAGATTCAACAAGAACAAGTTTCCTAAAATACTTTGTTGTCAAACGCGCATTTAAAAATTCGTACTAATGACGAAATCGTATTTCTACCCTACTTTTGTACTACAGATTGTATAGGTTAATCTGTAATTGTCATTTATGCTCCAATAATATGTACTATGTAAAACTAATTGTATGCTCACATAAAAGAAAGTCGTTTCAATTAAAATCAATATGTTCAAATATTTTTAATTGGAAATATAAGCCTATCAAATACTTTCTTATACAAAATAACTTAAACCATATTAAAATAACGAAAAAATTTAATAATAACTTATGATTTTAAAATTTTGTTTTAATTAAAACTAGGTCAAATTTTAATTTTATTTTTTTTTTTTTTTTTTCTAAAGATATATTGCATAATATCCAGAAATGGAAAATCAAATCAAATTTAAATAAACATATATTTATCTAATTTACATATTGCTAAATAACCTAGGAACCTATATTTTTAAATTTTCATGTAGTATGCGGTTAAAGAATAAATTTCATTTTTAATAATTGAAAAACCATTAAAACTTCACATAAATTTTAATATTTTTTATTTTGATTTTTTTTTTTTTTTGTTTTACTTTTTTTTTTTTTTTATAAAAATCAATTTAAACATCGAATATGATCATATAATATAATTTGAAATAATATCTATAGTCTAACATATGTAGTTTATTTTATCCCTCTTGGCTTTATTTTACTTTCATTACAATATACAATTCATAAAAACAATGTACCACACCTATTTTCATCATCAAAAATTAAATAGACAGAGTTATTTCATATATTTATTTAAATCTATTTTAATATATTCTGACGTAATTATGTACGAATATGCCCTAAAACTCATCTCATAAAAACAACGAAATATAAAAAAATGTTTAAAATCTATTGATCTAAATTGTATATATGTATTTTTTTTTTAAATCAAATATGAGGTTATAAAATAGTATGATTTAAAGAAAAACTTTTTGAAAAATTTTTGAATTATACCGAGTTCTATAAAATATATAAAAAAATATATGTAAATTCTTCATTTAATACTAAATAAGATTTGTTTTTCAATAATAATGAATACAAGATTAAATGAAATATTAATTTAAAAGTGTGGAAGATGGTCTTAACTTTGTTAACTAACATCCTTTGTTATTTATGTACATTGAAAAATGTATATTTTGAGGTTACAACAGAATCGTTTTTTAGCACCTTTTTCAAAAAATACATTTGAAAAATTTTCTTATTAGTTTTACTTTGTTTGTCTGTTTACAAAACTTCTACACCGTTAAAGAAAGTGCAATGAAATATTTTAACCATGGATATATGTCTCATTAAAAAAATCCATTCCCCATTCATACCCGAACCACAGTTTCTCAAAATGTGAAAAAATTTAGGTTCTGACATGTTTTCAATAAAAAACGCTAAAATACTGTAAAATTTTCTAGTTTTATAAATCAGTATCAAAATTACACAAATTTGATTAATTTAGTATTTAAATTTACCGTTATGTAATGACAAAATTTTCAAGATTTTCCTTCCTTCATAACCCCAGCACGCTTTTATTTAGAATATAAAAATTTTGAGAGTGAAAAATTTTTTGATAAATAAATTATACTTCCGAAATTATTTTGTACCGCCCCCTTTTAAAAACTAGTAGGGTCCAAAAATTGAAAATAAAGCTTTTTTTAGGCAGCTACAACTTACACATCTGTACAAATTTTATCAAAGTAAAACGGAAAAATTAAAGCTTTAACATTATATTTTAATATGTGGTAATAGCTCTTGTTAATTATAAGGGGTTTCGTTAAAATTAAAAAATGTGTCATTTGGCTTTTAACATTTTTTTCCTTTATAAATATAAAATTCGAATATACATTAAAATTTTGATGCAAGCCACAATATTCTAAACTGTCTTTATTTCCTTATAGAAAATGAGTGCCATTAAAAAACTTTTGGTTTACATTCTGCCTTATTTTTATCTTATAATAGCAATAAAAACGTAAAACATATATAATCAAGTCGATTTAGTAATTAAAACATAAAAATAATTCAATAATTTTAAAAATCAACCATCATATGCTTTAAAAACAAACTGCAAGTATATATTACTGCAACGGTTCATTTAAAAAAGTAAATTAAATAACGATAAATAATCAATTTGTTATAGGAAAAGTCATTTTAAATTAATTTTACATTTAATAAAATATATTTAACTAAAACCAATTAATTAAAAATTAGTCATTGCGCAAATATTAGCTGTGCATGGTGCATTTAATGATACAATTTGTTTATATTATACACTAAAACTGGTTGATGGACTAAACATTTTTTTACTGGTGTACTATAAACTTAAGAACGCATAAATTATATAGTTTGCAATTACATATAAACAAATAGACAAAATACATATTATGAACTACATATTATTATAGATAATAGATAATTGGCAATATGACAAAAATCCGGGAGTCAAAAGCTCCCGGGGACTTATGACTCAAAAAATAAGTAAAAAGTCCCTGGGAACTATAAGTCCGATGACTGAGCCAAAAGTTCTCTGAAAATTAATACATAATTCCCCGTAAAATTATGTATTTATATATTCGTCCATGGGATATTAGAACTTAGGAGGAATTTTAAAGTTGGTTACATAATCAAGGTTACCCACTTTTTTCAGAGTATTTATATTTGATCTGTAAAAACCGAATTAACTCTAATTTCGCATCTAATTCTAACATTTCCCCTAGTTTGGTCTATGCGAAATTCTATATAAGGATAGATTTTAAAATTCGTTACAAAATCAAGATTGCCCCTTTTTCCAGAGTATTTATTTATTTATTATAGGGAATATCCTGATTTTGGGAATATAGAGAATATCCCGATTTTGTATCCAACTATAAAATCTTATCAAAAAATAATTTAAAAAGAATTAAAATCCCCCGGGGAGTTTTGGATTATTTGTTGAGTCCCTAGGGAACTTATGACTTCAGGACTTTTATCATATCGCCAGATAATTCTATACATTTAACCATATAAGCTACAAGTGCAATGTTAATAGAAGACGGTTTTATGATGACATACAACTTTAAAATTAGCAGTGAAAAAATGAATTTAGGAATTTTTTAAATGCAATTTTACTTTAAAGTTTAAAAGCTTTAAAGTGCAATGAAAACTTAGCTTACAGTTTAAAGTTCAGAGTTCTTATCAAGGATTAAAATAATAGGTTTTAAGTATTTAGTTTTTTGCCTTAAAAAATACAACTAGCTTTAATCGTCTCAAGTCTTTAAAAAATGAGCGTTAATAAACTTAATAAGAAAAAATGACTAAGTAAATCACTAAAAATGCATTTGCTTGTAAAGGTCCAAAACATAAAAACAACAATTTCAGGACCCTAAACATAATAATTCAATAGTTATAAAAATGTAAATTTCATCAACTGTTAGAACCTTATTTAAACCTAAAATAAATAATTTATATTACAACATAACATAATTTTTCCTAACATTTTTACATTTTTTTTTCGCTCCATAAAGGCCTTAAACTTAGTTTTATTATCTATAATATAATACACAAGATGTTGGCGAGACCTTGCCAACATGTAAAAAAAAAAATTTTATATCTATAATAAAACACTCACATTGAATGTAAACTAAACTGGCAATGATGATATTTCTGTATATTTATTTATCTATAATATAATACACAAGATGTTGGCGAGACCTTGCCAACATGTAAAAAAAAAAATTTTATATCTATAATAAAACACTCACATTGAATGTAAACTAAACTGGCAATGATGATATTTCTGTATATTTATTTAATAATTTAAAATTTTATTATCAGAGACACAAATCTTTGACTCAAAGTATTGTCAAGAGACACAAACCGTTCATTAAAAATATAAATAAATTTAGTAAATATTATTACGAGTGACCAAATTTTCCACTAGAAGTATTATCAGATATACAAACCGTTCATTAAAAGTGAGTACAGTGAAAAAAGGAATAGTACATACTTAAAAAACACATTTTCAATAAATATAAATTCAGCAAATTTTTAATTTTTAAATTTGACCGCCACATCCATTATGAACTGGTCGCAGCGGTATATTAAAAATAAATTATTAATCTTCTGTTGGCAGTTTTCAATCTTTGTTTTGGAAAGAAGAAAATAAAAATCGGTACTCTTAATAAAATTAAAACGCCTGAAAGTGAAAAGAGCAAAGTTTATAGTAAGCCTCATGTTAATAGGAAAAAATAATAGGCCGATTTTATTCTTGATTTTGTTTTCATTAGTATAAATGCTGGTAAAAGCTTCTGTAGACTTTAAAGTAGTTTTGTTTATTTAGGTTGAAATTTTGATTTTTAAGCTAAATTTTTGGTATTACTGGTATAAATTAACATATTCGACATTTTTTTATTAATATGAAATTCGGCAGACTTAAATAATTATATTTCATAACAGAAGTCTGGAACTTACCAAATATTATAGAAATGGATATTTTTCTTAAAAAAAAAAAGAAAAAATAACATAGAAAATATCATTTTAGAAGCCTTCTCTCACAATAGATTCATAATTTTGTACTAATTTATTATTAGACCATTAAATTAAAAAGTTGTCGAAAACGACCGTCACAAAAAAAAAAGCCCCCGAAAATTTATGAAATTTCATTATCAGAGACATGAATCTTTTATTAAATATACCAAAGACTTCTTCCAAAGTACATTTAAATAAAATAAATTCAGCAAATTTTTTTCAAGCAAAAAAAAAATAAATGCAAAAGACTTGAAGTTTTGGTAATTAAAGTAATACAAAACAACTTTTTTATCGACATCAACATTTTTTTTTTAAACTAAAGAAATATAGAAAGTCTGGTAAAATTTTAACAAATATTAAAATTATTTCGATTATTGGGATTGTTTTAAATGTAACAAAAAATGTCGTAGCGGTTGGTGTTTGTTTCAAACAATTTTTGAGATATCGGCACGAACTTTTGCCCTGAATGTGTTTTTAGCTTGGACCATTTTTTCTCAATGATTAAAAAACTGTCAAAAATTACCGTCACGAAAAAACGGCGAGAAAAAATTAATAAACTGTACCTAACATTTTTAATTTTATGTGCTTAGATTTGTTTTATGTTTTTTTTCTATTACATCAAGTAAGTAAGTGATTCCAACGTTTTTTAATGGTGCTGATGTAAAAATGAAATTTTTAGGTAGTTTATTAAGGGAGTTAGTATGATAACGTAAATGTTTTTGAATCTATAGAAATTGTGCAATTGCACAGGGGATTTTCTAGTATACTTTAATTTTGTAGATTTCCTATGTTTAAATTTATTTTCATTTTTAAGGGTTAAAAAATTTTAGAATCAGAAACATTTTTAATTCGGGCTTTAATTCCAAAACTTTTGCAATTAAAACTTTCGAATTCCAAAACAAAACTTTAAATCCTTTTCAAAAAATAATTAAAGCGCACGGGTCTTATTTCCACTAGATTGTGGGCTTAAAGTCCATTTCGAAAAAGAATTAAAGCCCACTGAGTAACACAAAGGTTACTAACATGAGCCTGTATGTCATTTGATTGGATTTTATTTGGTGACATATTAGAAATCCCATGATCAGAAGGGACTTCTAACATGTCACCACATGTCACCATGTAAAGGGGATACCCAATTTTTAACCAAAACTCTAAAATCCCTCCTAATGCATTTGTTTTACATATAATATTACTCTCTTCTTTTAATAACAAAAAATAGTGTTGGTCTTAATTCCAATTCAAAAGGAATTAAAGCCCGCGAGTTTTAATTCCTTTTAAAAAGAAATTAACTGACACGGGCTTTATTTCCTCAGGTGTTTTGTCATTGCACCAGCTACGTACTACACAGACCTTTTGTAATATTTAAATATTTTTGGGTTCACAATTGTTAAAATATTTTTTCTAATTTGGATTTCAGGTTTTTTTAAAATACTTTTTATAATTGTGAAAAAATTATTCGTTCTTAATACAGACTGAAGTTAACGGGATTTGTAATATAATAGCTATAGTATTTACTAAAAAGTTAATTTCAATACCAATTATTTGACATTCAGATCCATTGATATTATGTTATCACCTTGATACTTAATAATTCTAAAAATGGCCCAATTTATATACGTTTTACTTAACTTAACCAAAAATAACTTTTATTTTTATTTCTAGTATGCAAATTACTATATACGTATGGGTTTTGAAGTATTATTTAATTTAATAAGGGAGTAAATATTTACACAAAACTAAAAATGTACCCATCATAATATCTCAGATTAAAAGTTTAGACTTAAATATTTATTTATTAATTTTACACCATTGCAAGTTAAGTAATTTCTTCTAAAGTTTTTTTTTTTTTCTTTTTACCTTTAATATGCTTCAATTTTTTACAAAAGAATTATTTATTACACGATTTAATTCGTTGAGTCAAAATGTGAAGCACGACTCATTGTTGTAAAACTGATTGTTTTTTTTTTTTTTCTTTTTATTCTATTGTTGTCAGTTTGCGCTTACCGTAAATATGAAAAAAAAAAAAAAAATTAATAAGAGTTCAATATCTAATCCAATATGATTGATAAATAGAGGTCTCTTCGATCAATGCCAATGCAATATTAAAACAGTTAGCCAGACATTCTTAAAATTCAAAAAATATATGTATGTCAAACAACTATAAGATAATATTTACAAAACTAAAGAAAAAAAAAAAAACACGCTTTCCTAAGTTATATATTTTTTTTTTTTTTTTAATTAATGACTAATGAATGACTTTAACTCTTATACTTATTGTATTGCAAATTTTCTTCTTAAATCATGAGGTATACATAAGTTATATGCGCACTGACAGTGTCTGTCTATAGTCGATTTAATTGAATTTTTATTTTAGAATGGAATTTATTTGAGTAAAGTGATTATAGTTCTAAACGATCTGTGAAATTTTAAATACTATTCTTAAAATAATTTTATAGAGAATAATTTAAACTTTAAATTTAAAAAAAAAAAAAAAAAAGACAAAACAATACAAACGACAACGATTCAAATTACCTCTAGAAAAGGAGTGGTCATTACAAAACAATTAGGCAGCTGCTTCAGCAGCAGTAAATGGCAATCATTTTGTTGTCTAATTTAATTCTTCTATTCTTATATATACCTTATATACAATAAATACATAATATAATATATATATCTCTATTATTTAATCTTTAGTTTGTGATTCGATTATTTCTATTGAAATTTTCTTTAAAAAGTCTTTTTAACATTAAAATTCAAAATGAATAGATGAAATATTTTAATATTTGTTATAATAAAAAATTAAAAAAAAAAACTGATGATCATGAATGTTGTAATTCAATGTTGTAATCTGACAGATTTTTGTTTATAGTGTATTTCATTATTATTTTTTTTTTCTTTTTGTCCATCTTTAATATTGATGATGATAATTTTTCAATTATTAATTGCGCGAATTGAAAATGAATTAAGTATTTCAGTGTATAAGATTAGTAGGGCGGTAGTGGGATGGTTTTTATCTACTGTTGACTTTTTTGGCATTTTTCTATTGTTTAGTAATGAAAGTTTCTTTTTTTTACATCCTACGATGTTGATCATCAACATTAATGCTCTTCATAAATATAATAGTATTATAAAAAATATATAAGCGGGTGTTTTTTTGATCCAAAGCGTGATTTTTTTTTTTATATTTAATTTTTTTGAACTTTAGATATTTTTAAGATTTTGTATCAATCAAAGAAAGTACCTACTTGTTGTTAGTTAAAATTCTTTTATGTTTTCTTTTTTTTTTTTGGTTTGATTATAAAATTTTTTATGTTCAAAAATTACAACAAATAAAATTATTATATAAGACATATGTATGTACATAGATGAAAATCTTGTTTAAAAATAAAAAAAAAAAGATAATCAGCTGCTGTATAGTACATTAAAATTGAAAGTGAAAATTTAAGGAGATCATTTTCACGAAAAATTACCTTATATTGTGTGTTACTTGTAAAGTTTTTTAGTGTTTAAATTAATTATTTTCTGCTTTGATTTTTGTATTTTTTTTTTAATTTCAAAACTGTTACTTTTATAATCATTAAGGGAACTCCCCTTAAAAGTTTTAAATTTATTTAAACACATTAACGTAATCTTGTTATGGGGAAAAAATCGCTCAATTTATTATTGATAAGTTGAGTGGAAAAAGGTGAAGCCATCAATTTTGAAATTGTGTGTAAAATAAAAAGATTTTTTCACTTTTTGCTAAAAGGCATTTAAAACTATTTTAAATAAAAAAATGTTTTATCTTTTTTTTTTTTTTTCTTGAAAAAATTAAAATATTTTGGAACAATTAGTGATATTTTATAAGTATAGGTATATGTTAGGGATAAAGAGAATTTATTAACTCAAAAATTTCATGATAAAATGAAGAGCTTTTTTATATTTTTATCTATTTTTTGTTTTCATATTTCATATATATCTCACCTGAAAAATGTTTACCTTTATCGAAAAAATTTTTTAATCCTTAAACTTTATAAAGTTTGTAAAAGCTTTGCACTAGAAAAGAGTCGTTGATTTTATACGCACCCTGCCAACCAATCATTAAATATAACCCTTAATGCGAAATTTTTGAAGACCAGCAAGACTCTTTTATTATACCCTACACATTAAGTATAGGGTATATTAACTTTAGTATGGTGTTTGTAACCACCAAAAGGAAGCGAGTTAGGTATAGAAATGTATATATATTCTGAATCAGGATCACCGCCTGAGTCGATTTAGCGATGTCCGTCCGTCCGTCCGTCCGTACGCACGATAACTCAAAAAATAATGATGCTATCTTGATGAAATTTATACTGTAGGTTAAAAATGACTAAGGTAAGCCGGGGATTGTAAATGGGCGAAATCGGACAATGCGTTCGAGTACCTCCCATACAACTCCCAAAACCTAATATGCATATTTTCGAAATTAATAAAGATAGAAACTTAAAATTTTGTACGAGGGTGTGTTTTTCTGAATCCCTGATAGCCCCAAAATTTGAGATGAATTGGAGTGGTTGTTCGGGTACCTCCCATACAACTCCCAAAACCGAACATGCATATCTTCGAAATTAATAAAGATAGGAACTTCAAATTTGATACGAGGGTGCTGTTTCCTAAATCTCTGATTTGTCTAAAATTTGAGATGAATTGGAGTGGTCGTTCGGTACCTCCCATACAACTCCCAAAACCGAACAAGCATATCTTCGAAATTAATAAAGACAGAAACTTCAAATTTGGTACAAGGGTGTTGTTTCCTAAATCCCTGATTTGTCAAAAATTTGAGATGAATTGGAGGAGCTGTTCGGATACCTCCCATACAACTTCCAAAACCGAACATGCATATCTTCGAAATTAATAAAGATAGGAACTTCAAATTTGATACGAGGGTGCTGTTTCCTATTGCCTAAAATTTGAGATGAATTGGAGTGGTCGTTCGGGTACCTCCCATACAACTCCCAAAACCGAACAAGCATATCTTCGAAATTAATAAAGACAGAAACTTCAAATTTAGTACAAGGGTGTTGTTTCCTGAATCCCTGATTTGTCCAAAATTTAAGATGAATTAGAATGGTTGTTCGGGTATCTGCCACACAACTCCTAAGACCAAACAAGCATATCTTCGAAATTAATAAATATATAAACTTGAAATTTGATATAAGAATGTTCTACCCTGTTGATGTCTCTAAAATTTGAGATGAATTGGGGTGGTGGTCCGCGTGCCTTCACACACTTCCCAAGACCTAAGAATCATATTTTCGAATTTAATAAAGATAGAAACCTGAAATTTTGTACAAAGGTATTATTTTGTAAAGGTATTTATTTTTTTTAGCTTGTATTAAATATCTATCTAAAATAACTTATGGATTTTTAATTTAATTTGAATTTTTTAGGTGTAGGGTATAAATAAGTCGGTTGCATCGACTTACTGTTATTTTTACTTGTAAATATTTATTGGGAAGGTTGGTCGTCGTTTATCTGGAGCTAAAGCTTTAGATAGTTTTGTTTTTTGTTTAGGTTGTCTTGAATTTTTTGGATAATAGTATCATGATTATTTAAATTAAGGACACTTAAAATTAAGATTGATGCGAAGTGAGTTCAAATTATGATGGTGGTATTTGGATTGTTGCGGTATTTTTGCTGCATTTAGAATAGATGGAGCTTCAATTACTTATGTTATTGAGTAGCTTGATAGAACTTATTCAAATTTTCTCTTTTGTTTTTATTAACTGCACTATTGCATTAGTTAGCATATTTTTATCTTATCATCCGATACTGTTGTTAAAAATAATTGGCATTGACTCGATCAATGTTCAAATTTGTTAACTACTGATTTATTAAAGTTAACTGTGATTTAGATTTATACTGTGTTCTTTGAGTTCCTATGAATACTACTTTAAACGGATGCATTTGATAGGTTTGAAGTTGAAATTATTCTTTGTGGAAAATAAGATTGACTATGAGCAGAATTTAAAAATTTTTTTTGTATTCACTTCCTTGCAATGACTTTTTTGATTATTTCATACAATTCAACTGCTTCAGAAAATACAATTTTCTTGTAGAGATTATAATTTTTTCTTCACATATTATAGATTTATTTGTCTAAATTAAGAATTAATAATATTTTTCGTTTCCATTTTATCTTCACGTTATTCATTTTACATTTTGATTAGTTGATTTTTTTTTTTTTTTATAATATCAATTTAATTATAATTTTATGTGAACAATTCTTTTCATTTATTATGAAATAATAATTCATAATTTCAAATCAGTTATTGAACACGTCGTCAATATTTTTTATTAATATGTTTTCATTGATTAAATGATTTCATTTCAAGAAATTACAATAATTTCTTAATTTTAATTCAAAGATTGGGCAAGAAATCGTTTTTTATTAAATCATGATGTTAATTTAATTTTTATTTTTGATTCTAAATTGCACTAAAAATCGAATATTATTATTTTCCATTACATTTATAGATTGAATTTGTTTTTTTTTTTTTTAGAATTCACGAAAACTGTGCTAACGCAATAAAAAAATATTTTGATTTGAAAAATATTATGTTGTGCTAAAATAAATAAAAGGTAGAAGTAGGTAGAAGTACCTATTGTTTTTGCGACCAATATTTAATATAATTTTGTATAAAATACCAATAAGTGATAATAAGGCAAGTGGATCATTTAGGTACTTCTGAAGCAACTGGCACAATATATCACCTAGATTCATAAATCAAAAATTTTTATTTAAAGTCTACTAAAGTCTACTAAAGGTGTTACCTAAGCCATTGAGTATTATTATGAGTTAAGGTAAGTAATAATAAAGGAAGAATAAGTAATTGATCAAGCGAATATCAGACTCACTCCTCCTTTTATCCATACGAATCGATAGCAATGAAACGAGTTTTCCTCATAGTCAATTATCACATGAATTTTGATACAAATAAATTTTCTATGGAGGCCAATTATACTTGGACCACAGAATATATCCAAATTTCCAACATTTGTTATCATGTATCTACAAACTGTTTATTATAAACCAGACAACTGTTTATTATTATCTTAGAACGCCAAATTTATGATTCTTTCAGAATATTCATTTAAAATAAGTAATATTTCCAATGCCTACATCAGAAATGAACACGAAGACAAACAGAAAGCAGTATAAAAAAAAAATTAGTATTTCGTTTTAAAATTTTTTTTTTTTTCAATTTCGGATTAAGAAAATAAAGAAAAGAATATGAAAAAAAAAAAAAAGAATTAAAAAAAAACATTTAAAATAATATAATAATAATATTTTTATTAAATTTTAATATCAACTGGTAACAACTATCCTATTTTTTTTTTTTTTTTTGTTATCTTAATTGTATTATGTTAAAATTAAACGCGACTTTAAAATTCAATATACATATTAATTTTTATTTTTCTCCCGTTTACTTTTGATATTCTCAACAAGGTTTATGATTTTGTTTTTTTTTTTTTTGTTTTCTTTTTTCCCTTGTTAGACAACATCTAAATCTAAAGAACTAAACGTGAATTTAGAAAAATAATTTTAAAGCGATCTATTTACAATCTATTTTATAAAATAAAATTTTAGTTAATCATAGAATCTTCAACATTTCGAACAGAGTGAGGGAAGAAAAAGATGAAATAATTTTTAGATTTACAAAACATTACGTGAAATTTTATCATCTTGTTGTTTTTAGATCTTTTCTTCTTTTCTATTTTTTTTTTTTTTTTTTTTTTTTATATCAATCTGGCAACATTTCGTGATATTTATTGTAAATAAGAACATGATATAAACAAACTTTTACAATAAGCGCGCCAACAGCAATATAGTTACTACATAAACACAATACAGCAGAAGAAAACTTTTAAGCATCAAAACAAAAAAAAAAATATACAGAAAAGCAACAGTTACAACAATATTACAATAATGACAAAAACAAAAATGTTGAAAGTTACAAAAAAAAAAAAACAGAAAATAAATAAAATAAAATAAAACCAAACCAAACAACAAGAAAAGGAGCATTTTTAGATAGAAAAAAAAAAAAACGTTTGTCTCGTGCTTATCGCGTGCTTCCTTACTATTATTATTTATTCTTTTCAATAGTTTTTGCAGTTATACTGTATACAGTAAACATAGAAATTTTCTTAATAAAATGGTGAAATCAATGTTTCTTAAATATGCAAATTTTATTTATTTATTTTTTTTTTTTTTTTGGTTGTTATAAGAAAATTTATGGCAAAGAAAAGATATATTCATATGCATCTACTTAGATAACATTTTAATGTATAGATTACTAAATGGAAAAGTTTAATATAAATTTAATAAATTTATTAACATTCAGTTTGGTACCTTATCTTCTTGTTGTGCAACAAATCCATTTTAAACAGTTAGTGAAAACAGTTAGTATATTGTTAACCCTACTCACGTTTCATTGTATTATTAAATTATATATAGATCAGACCACTTAATATTCAAAAATAATTGATAGAATTTTTATTTCCGATCACTAGGACTTTAATTGAACATAAGAAACAAATGTTTTACAAAGATTTTGTTTTCAAAGTCTTTGAATACACACCTATGATGGTTGTGAATTTATCCACTTCTTTGATTTTACACTGAAGAAGAATTTGGTATTGGAAGGGTAAATCCTTTCGAATTCCTTTTTATTTTTTATGGCACATTCAAATATTATGGTACATTGTTCGTTTGTATATTATAACAGTGATTTCGAAGTTTCTTGTTAGTTATTTTGTTACTACATTTTTATATAAATATTTTAATTTTATTAATGTTTTTGCAGTAAAGAAGAACTGAATTCTAAGTCATCAACATAATATTGAGATGATCGATGAGATGACGTTGAATCGGAACAGTAATTGAAATTTGGATTATCATTGGGAGTTTTGGCTGCATAAAAATTTTTTACTGCCTAGGAAATTATGCAAAAATTTAAACCAGCTACTATAATTTTAAGAAAATTGTACCCTAAGTACATCTTTGCTTGAATATTGGAATTTCTAAAGCCATCATTTCTTTTAAGCTTTTAAGAGACTTTTTAAAATTATTCGAATTCGAGTTTATATAGCTAATGGCATAATTTGTTTCATAAAGTTTAAATTAAAAAAAAATATATTCATTACAAATTAAGTGGCACTCAATCAATAAAGTCTGTTTAAGGTTTAGGAGCCTGTACAATATTAACATAATATGGGGCTACATAAAAATATTTTTCTGGAACAGAAAATTGTTTTTATCAGATCCTATTAATTAAGACCAGTGGAAGGGGTCTAAAACCTAATAAGATAAATAAAATGCTATGTGTGTATTCGGGTGCTGATAGTTTGAAATATAAACGATGCTAAATTGAAAAATATGAAAGCTTCTATTAATAACAATCTTGAGTTCGACAACTGAACCCTGCGATGATTTATGAAAATCCAAAAAAAAAGAGTGTGGAAACTTGGCATTTTAGATTTATGATTCATAATTTAATTAAAAATCTTTATAATAATGGAATAATTCTCATGGATACACCATGTATTTAAAAATATTTTAGATAACCATATATACATACAAAGATTATGACATAAAATTGTCATAAATCATTTTTTAAAAATTAATTGAGATAAACTGATTCTACGATTCTAAAACTTCATCTTTCAAAAATAAAATTCTGGAACATGTTATTATATCATATTTCAAAGATTCTAAAAAATCATTTTAACCGTTAATTACAACTTCGATTGGAATCTAAATTCAAACGTAACACGTAAAGCGGAAAATACCGAAAAAGAAGCATAGAGTGCTTTGGATAATTTATTTAACCTGACAAATCTTTTAATAGTTTTTTTAAATTTTTTTTTTTAAATTCAAATTAAAAAATAAAAACATAAAAAAAACTAAACATAAAAATTTAACGGTTTTTTCGAAGATTTCCTACGAAAAATAAATAAAAATAGATATAGGAACTCAAAAAAACAGCAGTAATTCAAAGATAATTTAATATTTTGAGGAAAATTGTTGCTTCATGTTACATTTTCAACCAGTCAATATGTAAAATAATAAACGAAATTAAAATAACAACATTCCATTTTTTTGGTTTTTTTTTATTGATTTTTTTCATTAATTTTTTTTTTCGATTTTTTTTTCTCTACCAGATTCAATAATTTTTATTTTACGACCACCAAAGCTGATTAATTCGATTTTGTTTTTTTTTTTTTTTGTTTTTGGTATTCCTTTCTCGATTTGTGATGTCTGTCTACACGTTTGAAAAGTATATCAATACTACAGCATCGATACGATATTATTGTGAAAATAAAATTTACTAACAAGTTGTAAAGTGTGCTTAACTTTAGCCAAAATTGCAAAAAAAAAAAAAAAAAATATGTAGGATCAAATTTACTACTAACATTCGATTACCATATTATATTTTAGATTAAAAAATTTTAAAATGGTATAATTATTGTATTTTGATTGAGAATACTAATTTAAAGTCAGTTAAAATTTTTGTCTTTATAATGAACACCATTAAGGCCACTATCTATAGTAATTTTTGCACTCTAAATAAAAATATTGAAGAATCTCGTCTAGTTCAGTTAATACCAATAGATGTTCTCGTATAGTTCAGTTAATAATTCAAAATTTAGAAGGTTTATCAAATTTAACACACTGAAACCACTTTAAAGTTGCGGAAATGAAAATTGCGAAAATTTATGTTATGTCAGTGAGTCTCAAATTATAAAACTATACAGGTAGTTTAATAAATAATAATAAGTTTAAGTTTCGTTTTACAAAAATAATGTGTACTCCTTCAAATAACTGAGTTATTGTTGTGCGACACAGTGTGTCAAATGCATAAAACTGAGCTTAAACTCAAATCTTACTTTTTCAAACAAAAAAAAGTCTGGAACTCGAAGTTTCAGTATGAAAAATAAGATTTGAGTTCTAGCTCAGTTTTATACATTTGACTCAGTATTTGAGAAAGTAATATTTCAGTTCTACTCCAGTTTTATAAGTGAGCTTAAGTCAAATTTCACTTTTTCAAACAAAAACTAGGTTTTTCAAAAACTAGATTTGAAAAAGTGATATTTCAGTTTTCGACTCAGTTTTATGCATTTCGAATTCAACCTCGAATTCAATTCATTATTATGCGGTTCAATTAAAAACATAAAAAGTATACATTTAAGTTCTTTCAGTATACCTTGCAAGAATACAAAAAATATTTTAAATCAAGGAAGCAGCTCGATCAAATTTGCTTATAAATAACCAAATGTACCTACTAGAAATACGTCATATTCCAATATATATATTATATCTCTATATATATATATATATATACATATATACTCTTACATTATTCTAATATTATTTTATTCAGTTTTCTATGATTTTTGCATACAATATTAATCGTGCAGATGCTTTAAGGGACATTTTCTGCATTAAAAAAAAAGATCTGGTACCAAAACAGGAAAAAAAACAAAAATTAGAAAAATAAAACAATAACAATCAAACAAACTGCAAAAAAAATTCAAAAAAAGTAAACAAAACTCTTAATTTATTATTTAATCCAGAGCACCAGTCAACATCCGCGATCTTCCTTATTAGGAACATGCAGACTATCTAATTTTGTCTGAACTACTTCTATTTTTGTTTTTATTTTTTTTATTTTATTTGTTATTTTGTTGTTTTCTTTTCTTTTTTATGTTTTAATTTTTTTAGCTTGCCTCTAAATTTGATTGTAGATGACTTTAGCTTCAAGTTTTTCATGGATCAGTGCTGAAATAAATACGCGTGATGTCCCTTGGGTAAAAGTAAATTAAATGAATCAGTTTCTGTGCCATACCAGAGTCTATTTTGTTTTTCTTCTTAATTTAATTTTAAAGGTTTTTTTGTTTTTATATGCAAAAACAAAATTAGAAAATTTTTTATTTTCAAACCTGATTGAATAGAAAATTCTAACGAATTTTTGAATTGGCGTCTTCTTTATTATTGTTACGGCAAATAATGTTTTTTGTTTTTTTTTCTATAGATATATTTCGATTTTTTTAATGGTTCGTTTTATATAGAATGTATAAAATAAAAATTTTTTTAAAATTTTTTTTTGTAAGGTGCTTTTTTTTCATGTTTATTCCCCTGTCACATAAATGTAACAAGAAAATTACACAGTCTTTCCCTTTCAGCTGTGGCTGTAAATGCTGTAAGTGGGAATTATTTTTACAACATGTGTGGGATTCGAATTCACAATTTCTCGGTACTTTAAGCGTATTTTTATACTTCTTGGTCACTAGTCCACCGTGGCCTCGGTTTTTTTTTTTTTGAATGCATTTCTCTGCCACATAAATATGGACTGGAAATTACACAGCCTTTCCTGTTCAGGCGTGGCTGTAAATATCTTAAATATCTCTTACAACGTGTGTGGCATTCGAACCCACACTCCCTCGGGGTTTACAGTTTATTTTATACGATCTTACCCACTAAGCCACCGAGGCCCCCAGATTTTTTTTGTTGTTAATAAACACCTCATCATACGTAAAAGATAAACGAAGTTTCCTTTTTTTGTGTATTTTAAATTGAAATTTTGTATAAGAGCTCCCAAATAATTCAGTTACCTTCGCTCAAGATAAAGGAGTTTGACGTAAAATATCTCGATATTATGAAAATTAATTTGTTATAACAAATCCCTTTTTGAATATTTAGATAATGTGTGGTTATTTTATATAGCCTACAAATAGAAGTTTTGAGATTTCTACAAATCATTCTATCTACAAAAATAGGACTATATACGAAATGAACATAATTTGAATTCATTAAAACAATTAAATAACAAGAAAAAATATTTCATCCGCGTTTTACTAAAACATTTGTTTTTAAAGAGAAATACAAAAAAGAAAAAAACCAGACAGATTAAGATATCATAATTAAAAAAATTGGGGTACTGGTTTGCTCCTCAAACAGAAAACTTTTTAAAACAACTTCAAAATAAGTTTAAATTAGCAGTAATATTCGTACATTACCTGAACATAAAACCAGAAAAGAAAACATTTTTTTGTATCTTATAAATTTTCTTTTTATTGTAATCTTTATTTCTACGTTACCGCACTCGTTTTTTGATTATCTTATTTTATTCTTTTATGATTCCATTCAGCTCTTATGAATAAATGCCAGGCCTTTGGTCTGGCTAGTTCTTTCTATAATTTGATAAAGGATTGTTTTTTTTCTTGCAAAAGAAACAACTTGAGACAATCCTGCGATTTTAAGGGAAAATTATACAAAGGAGGAAAAACCTATATAATATAATTTTAGTTATGGAATGAACATATTTTTGATGACCCTAAAAATGGATTTTTTTTTTGGTTGTAAAACTTATTTTCCTCCTTTGTGCTTTGTGCTTTAACATAAATAGATGGTTAGACAGCATAAGTTTGAGCCAAAATTGAGTATAATTCGCATATTTGGGCCGACGCACTACAAAAAACATGATTGAGTTAAGTGGGAAAAGTTTAAAATTGCGGCTTTCACCTATTAGGTGACGCAATTGTTTTAGTAATTCTTACATATCTCAACATTTATCGAAATATTTGAACTTTATCTATTTTTTATGGATAGCTCAGTCAAAAATGATGCTTGCTAAAATGTATTAAAGTCAATAATGTCTCCCATCAAACAATTCCAACGTAGCATAAGAGATACAGCAAGTCCGTATAATATAATACGAAATATCTTAGGTGGCTTAAAACTGGTTATGGAAACTTAGTTATTATGAGAACTTCTAAAATATGAAATATATGGTCTCATCAAATGTGTTCCTTCTGTTACCAATACTTTATTTTTCAATTTGTGTTTTATCCGAAATAAAATATTATTATTAAATTCAATCAAATTTTAATATCTTCATTAAAAAAAAACTTATCCTGCCAATAATTTTTTTTTTCTTTTCACATAAACAAAATAAATACAATAAATGTCACTTTTAATAATATTTTTATATCTTATCTTCAAAATGCGGTAACTTTTAGTACCACACAGTTAATAACATTGCCTTTTACATTGCGGCACTTTATAAATGATAAAACTTGTTAAGTTTTTGAATCTTTTCTGCTATGAAATGAAAAAATTTCAAAAAAAAAAATATATACAAAAAAATAATAATTTTCCGCCATTTAAAATACCACCAAGTACTAAAAAGAAAAATATATGTGTGGTTTCGCACTGTAAACTCATAAATTAGGGCAAAAACCAGTAAGCAGATTAACGAATTAAAAACGATAATAAAATCAACAAACTTAAATAAATGAAGCTATGAATTATTCAGACACCAATCGACATCATTATTAATGCAAGATGGTGATATAAGAGTTACATTGTCAATAAAATTGAATGAAATATGTGTTTTTCGTTCTTAATTATGATTTGCTATTATCCAAGTAAATTTCCAAGTAAAGTAAAAATAAAAATTTCCAAGTTAAAAATAAAAATGTTTAAAAAAATTGCAAAGCTGCTGTAAAAATTTCCTATCTTCATTTAAAAAGATTTTTGAATTTAAAGTAGAATTTTCTAACCTAAAAACTGGAAAATCCAAAAAGAATTTGCCTTTCCAACAAATAAATAAAATTAGATCCACTTAAAAACAGAAACATTCAATAAACTACATTATATTTTTTTATGTACAACAAACTGCTAAACAATAATTATTATTTTTCAATATTAACAGATTAGATGAATTTAACAATCTTGTGAATATTTAGGAAACCATGGAGTAGAAAATCGATGATATTCAAATAAAATTCTACCTGTTCTGCGTCGAAAACCATAGATTATGGTTGAAGTTGCTTATAATCGGTACATAAACAAATTAAAATTACTATTCTCTTTAAGATAACAAAATTGATTTTAGATAGGATATGAAAATATTACTTATACAACATTTTGGCACATATTATGATGTCCGGATATATCACAGTAGAAGACCAAAAAAGATTCTAAATAGTAAAAAACAAGATATGAATACAAAACATGAGAGGTATCAAAATCTAATGATCAGATAAAACTGAGAAGAAGAAAAAATAAGAAACATAGTACAATATTCTAAAAATTTCAGACCTGAAGATTTAAGTTCAATATTCCAAAAGATTCAAATTTGAAACCAAGATCACTTAAAACTAAATACCTTAAAATAGATTAAATTGCTTAGAAAGCGAAAATAACTTTAGGCTGATGTCATTGTTTCGAATTGCTTTATTGTTTTGTCTGGCTGCCCTTACACACAGGCCCTACAACGTCTTGTGCTCCCCTATTCAATGGTCCAGTTGTCTCCTACAGTGCCAATGTATACCTTTCATGAAACGAAAATAACTTCATTTGTAAGGTATTAAGTACAAAATTTCAACTGATTAAGTTAAAAAAAAAAACTGATAATGCACAAATTAAAACCAAAAGAAAAACTGATTCCTCTTTGATTCAATTCGAGTTTTTATGATAATAAACTCGTAAGTTATTTAAAAACAAAAAGTAGAATTTTTAAACTAGACAAAAGTTTAAAAAATTAAAATTTTTATTAATTATTTTAATAATAAATTTCGATATTATTTTAATAGTAAATTTTGATTTTAACCTGGAATCAGACTTGATCGCTATCCCGCAATCAATTGCTTTCTGTCATTCCTCAATTTAGTATTCTAGAGTTCTATAATCTTTTACAAAGATTTCTTTGAAAAAATGTTAACTCATAACCAGATTATTAATTTATAATACCCAGAAGATACAAAAGCTTTTGAAAACACTTTTATTTCCTTTTGAAATAAAAGGACAATACATTTTGTTCAAGCATTGAACGTATCTTAATAAAGACATGAATATATTTGTGTTTTTTGTGTTCGTTAAGAATATTAAGAAAATTCTTTTCTCGCTACAGATTTATATAAAAATATAATATAAGTAAAGTAAAGTACCTAATAAAACAAAACCAGTACAACAATGATCATTGATTAGAATTTTAATAAAAGTATTTGAACCAGTTTTTATTATCACTTTCATATTATTATTGTGTTTAAATTTTAATGTAAATCCTGTTTTAATGGTTGGTTTTTACACATAGATGTTAGCAGAAAATTATATAGCACTAAATTTTTTCTTTTTAAATTACACAAAAATATACCACACAACAATAACAACGAAATCACTTTTCCGCAAAGTTGTGAATTTTGTTTTTTTTTTCATGCAATTACGAAACGCGTTTGACGACAATTTTTTATGACTTTATTTGTATCACTTTTTATGGTTATATATTTTTTTTTAATTTTTTTTTTAACTGCAATAGAAAAATTCTATTAAAACTGCTTATTTTTTTTTTGTCTTTTGCAAATTGAATTAAAAAAAAAAACCTAATATATAAATAAAATCACAGCTTGCTTTAAGAAATAGTATGTATTTTCGTTAATGATGTGGTCATTAATGTAATGGCGATATTTAAGACCTCATACAACTGTTTTTTGTTTTTTATATTTTAAAAAAATGTTGATACTTTTCTTTTAGCGCATTCAAATTCCCTTTATTTTTTAATAATTTGAATATATCTTATATTTAAATAATATAAAGTTTATTTTTGTTTTTATTCATCCAAAAACTTTTCGTGATAATTGGAAGAATAATTATTGCAATGATTATGTCAAATATTTTATTATTTACATCAAAAGTTTTAAACTATATAAAATTCATTTAGTTAGTTTTAACAAACTTGCCCACAAATAATCAAAAGTAAATAACGCAAATTTTATGCACTTAGAATATCTGCTGCGATCAAACAAAAAAAAAGTAACCTTGCGTTGTGTGATAAGACAACTTTATCACTGAAAACTTCTGTTTCTTCAAGTTATATTAAGGATGGGAATTGTGATTTTCGCTTAAAAATTCTGTTACTATTATTCTTATACTATTTTGATAATAATAATACCAAATTTTCCTTAAATTAAACGGTTAAACTGTAAAAAAAATATTTTAATTCGAAAGAAAACAAAAGACTTAAGCGAGGAGCTTGAATTTTTTATTTTTAAAATAATAACACATCAAAATCAATTTGTTTTCATGTAATTTTAATACAGCAATGATTATATAATACATTATATACGTATACAATAAAAACAAACTACTTTATAACAGCTAAGATTTTATTTTTACACCAAAAACAAAAGATATTCAATGAAAATTTAAGAGAACCCTGAACTGAAAGCATTAGAAAAAAGATAAGAAAAAATGTTGTATCGTGATCGTAAACGATATATTCATACATTTTGTCGGTTATCTCTACTTATGGCATACATAGTTGTCATTTATCACAATTTTTAAATTTTTTAAAAATTAATCTCTTTAGTAGACAAGGATAATTACTTTTATTTAATTCATTTACTATGTTATATTAGTTTGTTTTATGTTTTTTATTAGTTAAAAAAATAAATAAATAAATAATAAATGAATTACAGAATAAAAAAATAAAAATATAAGACTAAAAAAATTTCCCTTTCAATTGAAATGGTGGAAATGGGTGGAAACTGGTTAAAATATTATTGGGGTTTTTTTTGATGTTTTTTTTTTTTTAATGTATTTGTTATGGTAACTAAAATTAGAGCAGTTAAATTAACCGTCAACAACATTTTATTTATATTTTTTTTTCTGTTAAATATGTTAAATAACATGTTGTATTATACATTTTTGGTGTAAATTTTGAGCTTTTTATTACTTGAAAAGAGGAAAGGAAAAACTGTTGATTGTCAAGTTTTTGTGATAATCTTAAAACATTACCCTCTTGCATTTAACACAAAAAAAGGTGTGCCTTATAATAATTTTTTTTTTTGTTTTAATTTATAAAAGAAAAAAGTTTTATTTTTTAACGATATCTTCTTAATTTTTAGTTTATTTAATACTTATGTTATGTTATATAAAAATTAATAATTATTTTTGTGTTTTTGTTTTTTTTGAATATAAGTATTTTTCCATGTAGGTATTGGTTTACGGATATTTATTTTAATTGTTTTATTTTGTCTTTTGATTTAATTATCATATAAATTTAAATAGGTATTGCAAATTAAATAAATATATTATGTTTAAATATCTGTGCAAAATATACAATTATTTTTGAGGAAGTGAAAGTAAGTTAAATTACTATCAAGCTTATTTTTAATAATAATTGTTTTTCATTGTTTCGCCTTTATGATAAAATGTTATCTTACGTAGATATTAATTGTAAAGATAATTGCCAGAGTTTTTTTTTTTTTTTTTCAATATGAAAGAAGTATTGCTTAGACTTAATAACAGTAATACATATTTAAATTTTAAAAATATTCTTATTTTTATATAAAAAGAATTTTTAAAACTTATTAAGGTGAGCAACTAAGTATTTCCGCAAAGGTTAATCTGCTGGTTATTAATCAACAGGATATCAGAAAATATCGTACTAACTTTCTTTTAGAAATAAAATGCTACAGTCAAAATTTTGTACTTTGGAAAATGTAAGTTTATTATATTTTTAGATCATATAATATTTTTAGTTTAAAAATTTAATGGTTAATCTAAAATGTAATTACGTACTAAAATTAAGAAGTCTAAACTCTTTTGATGGTAAAAATTGAAATTGGAAATTAATATAAATTAAAAATTTTATTTTTAACAAATTTTTTAGAAATGAGAGAAAATAATGTAACTAATCTTGTAATAATTTATTTGGTTTTTATGAATCTTGAAAAGATTATGTAGATTATGTAATTATTTTTACAGATAGATTTTGTTTTAAAAAAAAAACTGCCTATAATTAGTGTCCAATCAATAATTTTATTTTGAAGTGATTTAAAAAATTAATACTAATTGATACTTTTTTAAGTTATATATTTCAAAATTAACCGTATGAAGTTATTGGCTCAGTCCCCACTATATTAAAAAAAATTATAAGGATTATAAGGAAATCAGATTTACCTTTTTACTAATGCAAATGCCAGATCTAAATTCAAGTACTAGGTGCTAAAAAATAGGTTAATTAATAATCTATAATAACTAACTATTTTGTTTAACATTCGTTTATCAGTTCCTTCCGTTTTTGATTTCCCTTTACAGGAGAGTAACAGCAACGTCATAGGTATTAAAACCACAATTTAATTTGGGGCTTTAATTTGTTTTCAAAAGGCAAATTATGCTGTTAATTGACTTTTATATTTGGTATTAAGATTATATGGCTTTATTTTCCTTTAAAAATTTTGACACAAAGAAATTAATGAGGTCCTCCTTTTCCAATGGGAATTTTTTTACATATTCAAAACATAAAAAAAAGAAATTAATTATTTACACATTATTGTTAATATAATGTAATCCATTACGTAAATGCATTTTCTACATTCTATTAGTTAACATATTTATGTTAAACATATTAAATTATATTCTACTTATTAAGGAAACATTGTTTCTACTCAAATTCTGAGTAACATCACCATTAACTCAAACAATCGTCTACATAATACAAATTTATTTGCACTAAGTTTCCATAGTACTAATTATTATGGTAATTATGAAGATGAACCGATTTATATGATTTTGCTAATGGGTAACATGTACAAAAATAACATTTCACTGTCTTCACTGACTTCACACTCTCTATAACCAAAGAGTATAAACAGCAACAAATATTTTTGTATATTTAAATTGTAATTTAATTTTAACCTAAGTTAAATGTAATCTAAATTGTTCTTAGTGTTTTTAAAAATTGAAGAGAAAAAAAATATCTTGAATTAAAGTTTAAGCTAAAATAATCAATAAATAAATAAATACATAATACAAACATAATTAATCAAAAACTTAAATAGAATTGACTGGAGTTTGACTGCAAGCAGAGCACAAAATCGACGACATTCTTTAATTAGCATTTTCTTAAATAGATTGAAAGCCTTGTAACCAAACATTAAAATTATTGCAAGTTTGGAGTAGTATACATCGTAAATTTTTATAGTATATGTTGTACTATTTGCTCAATGCATTGGTATTTATAAAGCGCATATTTTTCATTGTCTCTGAACAACCGGAGCAAAATCGCAATTAACATCGAAAAGACAAATCTTCACTATGAAATATTTATTACATAATATCAGTACCTAATATTTCTTATTGTGTTAACAGTATCTAATCAAAACTTGTTTATAATTGTGTAGTTGGCGGGCCATACGTTTTAAAGTAAAAAGTTCATTGCAAATTTGATGATTTATGACCTACCATATAAATAATTTGTAAAGCATAAGTAATTTTGCAAAAAGTTGACATATCTGCTTTTCTCAGAAATTTTATAAATCTACAGATTTTGATAATAGCACGGGTTGATGGGACTTATAAGATACCACGTAAAATATATTACTGCTTACAATTACAATAATAAATTATATAGTAAACAAGTAATTGATAATATTAAAAGTAATAATAAATTTTGGCTTAAATGCTAATACTGACCTTAATATCAAAATATAAAAATGAAGTAAGGCCATAATTTAAAATTAATTTTAATTCTATTTTATAGTGAAAACACTAATTATTATTAAAACACAGCAAACTCAGGCAATAAAATAAATTGTGGTCTTAATGTATATGACACAGTTCTGCCTCTTCCCGTATGAACAATAATAACATTGTTACATATTTAGGAAGAACTAAATTCAGGTAATTAATATGATGGATTATTCCTTTTTAATGAATTTTAAATTAAATTTTTAAGTTGTACACATAAAGAGTTGTTTCATATTTAATTAAATTCATCAAGAACTCCTTCGGTGCAGTTATATTGAAATTGTACTAACAATAATAATAATAATGTTCAATCATTTAAGAAACATCCATATTACAATAATAAATCAGCAGATATTAATTAAATTCATCTAATATTCTTCAAGTTACTGCAAAATCTATTGTCAAATTTCAAAACTTAAAAAAAAAAAAAAATTTTTTTTATTATGATCATACTTAAATTATATTTCGACATTTTATAACATTATTTTAGTATCTTATTTATATAGATAATAAAAAAAATTCTTAAAATAAGGTAAAGTGTTAAATTCCGTTTTTAGCACATTTATCAAAAAACTTTCTAAAAATTACCTTATTGGTTTCCGCCTTCCTGTCCTTCCGCCTGTTTACAAAACTTTTTCACAGTTGAAGACAAAGCAATGAAATTCTTTGAAAGATCTTTCAAAATTAGCATAAGTTATCTTAGAAAAAACATTTGTACTTCCATTCTATTTAAGAGACCTTAAAAAAATTAATTTATATATTAATTTTTGGGATCTCCTTAAAATTAAAGAAAGTGTCTCTCAATTTTTCACAATTTTTTACATCTAAATTTTAAGGAAATTTACAAATTACGGGGCAAATAGCAATATTCTAAACAATTTTTATTATCTTTTGCAAAATATACGCCTTTTAAAACTTTCGTTTTTATACTGCCTTGTTTTGTTATAATTTTATTATTTTTAATACTAAGAAACAAAAAATAAATAAAGCGGAAGCAGAAACAATATAGAAAATATGAATGATACAAAAAAAATATTAATAATAAAAAAATAAATGAAAAGAAGTGAAATAATGTTATTTTACTAGCAAAATACTTTAAACGAAATATCAGTAACGAAGTTCAAGTAAGTACCTAAAGATACAGATTTAAATCTGAATGAATTTTACCATAAAGAATGTTTTGTATGATAATATATTGTACATGAGATGTCTTAAGGATTTGTTGTACATTGTTTTTAGCAAGTTCCTTTTTTAAAGAAAATTACTTTAAGATTTATTTCGTCATACTGACTTTTTATCTTATATAACAAAAGCAATTTACACAATTGCACAAGGGTAATTTATGCAACTCATCTATATAACCCTACTAAAAAAAATAATATTTAAAATCGAAACTCATCCTATAAAGTTAAGAAAGAATTTATAAGACTTAGCAAAATCTGAATTTTGTTGTCATATTGTAGTATACAGTAATGACAGTCTTCATTGACCAAAAAATAAAATAACTCCCAATAGCTCAATCGATATCGTTGGTTGAATGAAAACTGGCTTTCAAATATGGAAATAAAGTAACAAATTCAATGCGCTCGTAGCAGATTTATAATATATAAAAATGTGTTATGTAAACGTGGTATTAATCTCAAAACAAAAATCCGATTTGTTAAAAGTTATAGGTAGGTAGGTAGGGTGGTGATATGTTACGCGAAGGCCTCAATTAGCACTAGATTGCGCCATTTTCATACCACTGCACTCACGTGATCTGTGTTTTTAGATTGTTTGCGATTTTATATCCAAATCGAGCAGTTCAGATACGAAATCAGTTCTTTGATTCTTAAAATAGTCAATAATATATCATTATATTAATAACATCATTACAATTTTTTAAAGTTGTACACATTCCAAGTTATTTGTATGATTTGATAATAATTTTTAGATTAAAATTTTATTTTTATTTTACAAAATTCAATTGAAACATTTTTGTGGCTAATTTAATTTCTACAAATTTTATTCTTTGATTAGATTTTTTTACAATATTCCACAATGCATTTTATACAATAAAATTGTATCTTAAAAAGAAAAGAAAAACAAAAAAATTTAATTTATCTTTCACCTTTTCAAAAGTATAACACTTGATTGATATCATTGCAACTTATATTAAAAGTTGAAAAAATATAAAAATTAGAATTTCTCTCTTATTTATGTTCATTAAAATCATGACGGGCGTGATGCGTCCATATTTATTCCCCAACGATTTGCTTTTTATGATGAAGAAATAATAATTGTAAAAATATTTGAATTGAATTCAATTGAATCACATCCTGAAAGAAATGATTTATTAAAATCACCCATAATAAAAATTATTTTGAAACCTATTTTCTATAGATAGGTACATAGGTAATAAAATTTTATATAATATAAAATAATATTTTTACACCTGTACACGAATTCAACAAAAAAAAATTTTAATGAATAAAAAGAAAAAAATTTCATAATTTAATAATTGGTTTAGGTTAGTTTGAATTTTTTTTAAATATTAAAAAAAAAAATTGTTTTTTTGACTTTTTTTAAATTATACTATCGACTTTTTTACCCAGATGAAATTTTATCTTTTGAAAAAAACATTAGAATTTCTTTGAATTGGGATTGTGATTGTATTGAAAAAGTTACCATTTAAAATTGTATCCGTTGTTCCGCAATTCTCCACGAAACAAAGTAGAAGATAGTTTCAGATAAAAGAATTCTTCCAAATGAGCAGTTTGGATTTAGACAAAATCATAGCACTATTCATCCTTTGTTACGTGTTAAAAAATTTTGTCAAATCCAACTTACAAGAACGTAACTCTACGAATCTAGTAGCACTGGACATAAATTCAGCATTCGATACTGTTTGGCACTCTGGTCTGCTTCATAAATTGGAACTTAATAATTTTCCAATTTACTTAATAAAAATTATACAAAATTTCCTACATGGAAGAGTATTTCGAGTAATGCTAAATAATACGCCTTCTAATCGATACGAAATTAAATCAGGAGTCCCACAAGGCTCCGTACTAGGACCAATGTTGTACAACATTTACACCGCAGATATCCCGAGATTAAATCACACAAAAATTTCAATATTTGCAGATGACACGGCCATTAATACCGCTGGCACTAATCCCAATGCTGTCTTAAGAAATTTACAAAATTCGCTGCATATTCTGTCTGAATACTTTTCGAAATGGAAAATTAAAATTAATGTTTTGAAAACAGTATCCATCTATTTTACTAAAAAAAGAAAAGCCTCTCTCGTGCCATCTACGTTCCTAAAATTAGATAATGCTGAAATAAAATGGTCTGACAGTATAAGATACCTTGGCGTTACCTTTGATCTAAGTTTAACCTTTCAGAAGCACACTTCGATAACTCTTGATAAAGTACATAAATGCACTCGCATATTGTATCCTTTTATTAATAGAAAATCAACCTTGTCAACAGAAAATAAGCTAATTCTTATTAAAACAATTTTTCAGCCAATAATTCTATACGCAGCACCAGTCTGGAGTGACTGTGCTGCAACTCACACTAAAAAATTACAAATTGCACAAATCTTCCACAAATTACAAATTGTTTAATCTTCCCAGGTGGTTTCCAACCAATAAGCTGCATAAAAAAGCCAACATTAATACTGTTATAGAGAAAATTTTATATTTAACCGAAAAGTTCTACTCGGAATTAATTACTTCAAATAATCCCTTAGTTAGAAATTTAAATGTAAATAATTAATTAGGCTAGTTTAGTTTTCAGTTTTTCGTTTAAGTTAGCTTAAGTTTTATAAAAAACAAAAAAAAAAAAAAATTATTTCAAAAAAAGGTTTTCCTATTTTCTTTAAAATAAATTTTGACAAACAATTCTCACTCAAACAAAAAATTTCATGTTAACTGCAGCAAAGATATATATAACATATCTATATCTAAGTGAAACATTTGTAATAAATTGTACAATTTATGGAGCTTAAAAATAAATAAATAAATAAAATAAAAAAATAAAGTAGACATACATTTTCTAGATTGATTTTTAGAGTGACTATATTACAATATAATAATATGTTAAAAGAGAGGTTTTTTTTCTGCTTTCTCATTCCATTAAGGAACTTTCACAAAACCACTCCAATTTTCTCTATCTTGTGCCATTCTTTTCATTTCCGTCCAAGACTTTACACTATTCTCCATCTCTTTTTGGACACTTCTTTATCAAGTCGCTCTAGGTTTTCCCACGTTTCTTCTGCCCTGAAGAATCCAATCTATAATGTGAAGAGAATCAGATATATTTCTTCCCCTTCTACAAAATAATATTAGCCAACATAGCATTTTTCAAATAGTGTCTATAAAATCTATAAAAAAAATAGAACCAATGACAACAGAAATAAAAAATAACGAAATTAAAGATGCTTTGTACATATAACGTTCTTTTATTATATTTTGCGTCAAATTAAGATTTAAATTTCTAGATTCCATATAATATATTCTAAAGCTTATTCAAACGAAGAAGATCCTCATATTGGTACCTTAACGATTTTCAGGCAAAATAAATTAAATCTGCTTTGAAACAACTTTAGTATTTTATAATTAATTTATTGTATAGTAGTAGGATTCGTAATACCCATTTAAAATTATCAATTCTATTCTTGATTTATTAATGAAAAATATTAGAATATTGGGACTTCAATTATGTAGATCATTGTCTTTTTTATTTTGGTTGTTTTAATCATTATTTTATAAATATCTTTAAACTATAATACTCTAAAATAAATTTAGTGTAAATTAAGATCAAAGTGTTCTGCTTAATATGTATTTAAATCAAATAAAAAAATGATTAAAAGTAAAAGACTTCATAAAATTTCATGAAAAGGAGGCCTCGGTGGCCTAGTGGGTAAGAGCGTATTAAATACGCTGTAAATACCGAGGGAGTGTGATTTCGAATCCCACACACGCCATAAGAGTTATTCCCCCTTACGACATTTATAGCCACGCCTGAACAGGAAAGGCTGTGTAATTTTATGTCCACATTTATGTGGCAGAGAAATGCATTAAAAAAAAATAAAAAATTTCATGAAAAATGCATTACTTACGAAAATATTGTACAGCTTCCATACACTTTTTTTAAGTTATTCTTGATCATAAAACCTAATGTTAAATTTAGTTAATATTTAAATATACATTAAATTTGTTTTAATATAAATAATAATTACCAAAAAAAAACTTCCTATTATTCTTTCCTCATGTCTACCGCTGGACATCATTCATTTAAAAAAAAAAACGAAAAAACTGAAGTAATCAATTTTTTAATGAAAATTAAACAATTCAGTAGTTACATATTAAATCATACACCTATAATTTAATCTACAATTTTGTTATTTTGTTTTTTTTTTTTTTTTTGTTATTAATGAAAAAAATTATACTTCATAAAAAAATTCACTTAATTTTTTGCTTTTAGTCTGTATAGAATAAAAAATAATGTTTCATAGGTCAAAAACATTTCCTAAATCCGTTTTTTCTTTGATTTTTTTAATTTTAATTTTTTTCTATTCTCTAAATTCAATATCTGCACTTATTTTAGTTACAGGAAATCATAAAACTAGTTCATATAATATTCCTCATTGCAACTTTAGAATTTTCACTACAATAAAAACTGTGTACTTTAAAATAGAATTTGCCTTAAAGCAATGTCTAAAAAAAACAAAAAAAAAAAATACAATTCTCCCTCGTAAAAAAAAATGATCTCTAATATAGAAAGTACACTTATTACCTTAAAAGAGTACCTTAAAATACCATCATCAACATTATTTTACCAAATATTATAGGAATAAAGAAAAGAATAATAATAATAATAGCAACAGGTAATATTATAATAAAAAAAAAAAAGAGTTCTTACACTAGAGTAAATGGTCATAAGAATTCGATAAAAAAAAATAGTTAAGATTCGACAGCTTAATATTATTGAATCTTCAGATAAACTAACTCTACATAATCTTCAAATCAATAACAAAACAAAACAAAAAAAAAAATTCTTATATAGTATTTTGCAACTAACATACACGTACATGCCTGTAAATACTTACTAATATTATAATGTAGCAGAAGGTATGCGGAAATTTTCACTATAACACCACATTACACTCTCTTTTTGTTTGCAAAATACAACAAAATGTAAAACAGAACAATCGTTACATTTAAAATCCATCTTACATTATTTGAAGACTTTTGAAATTTATAAAATAGTATCCACAAGCCTTTTACCTTACGAGCAGGAATGTATTGCAAATAAGACAAAAAAAAATAATTGGATCAATAACGATTACCAAACGAAAATTCAAAAAAAAAAAACACAAAAAACCAAAATAATAACAAACTGGTAAGTGAAAGAAATAATAGTAGATTTCATGGATTCAACTTTAAGCTTGTACCAACATAGAGAACATTTCATATGAAATAGCCTTTTCTATGAAAAAAAGCAAAAAAAAAAAAAGAAAAAATGAAAGATGAAAGATAATATTGGAATATTTTTATATCAGATTATCATGCAATAAAGAATGTTTTAACAATTTGAAGACGATAACTTAACATTACAATGATAATTTTTTTTTTAAACTGAAACTTTTAAATGATTTTTGCATATAAATATACACACACTTATCCACTAATCATCCGTATATTAATATTGGAATATTTAAATTATGTTTTATTTCAATGTCATCTCCATTAAGGCACTGTATTCCTATAGATATAACTATCTATCATCATTGTGGTCCTCATTTTATCGATTATCGTATTGAGTACTATTACAGTGGTACTTACGTAATTTTTGTCAACAATCATCAGTCTTCATATTCTACTGCGCCTCTTTTCATTTTTTTTCCCCCTTATAACACTTATAACACTTTATAAGTCTCTGCTATTCTTTGATATACCTCTTGATGTTTCGTCTGCAAAAAAAAATACTCATTTTCAGTTACTTATAAGGATTACCTAAAAGAGTCGTTGATTATACTGAAATATTACAAACCTTTATTTTTCAATTTGTGAAGATTAAATTTTTTCTATCATATTTTAATTATTTTCCAATTTGTCTTATATGTATACAATTTAGTATTAATCTAATAATGTTTGGTTAACTGATTTAATGTCGGCTTAATTTCGTGTTGGATAGACTTTTCTAACTACATAAAAAAACAATAACAAATTAAAGTACACTTTAATAAAAGATTTTTTTTTGTTGAATAAAAATATTGTGTACGTTTGTGTCTATGTACATTAACAGTCCCTTAAATATTGATTCTATTGGTCATGGTCCGGCATAGTCTGCAAAAATGTTCGATATTGAAATGTTTTTTTTTTAGTTAACTAATTTATTTATTTTTTCTCATTTTTTGATTTTCAATTCATTGCTCTTGTTTAGTATTCTTCGACCCTTTCACCTTTACCATCCCCATAGAGACCATATAGTGATTTCTTTATAATCTTTTTCTATGCATATCATCAGACTTCATGGTACTTTCATTTTTACAGATCATTAACATCCTTCTTCAAAATAACTATCCAAATGTTTCCCTTCATCCTCCATAATCCCAATTATCCTAAACCCAATTTCCCAAGTAATCGTTTAGTCATCTTTAACTCCAAAACCAAGCAGTACATTATATTATTATGTATTAAAGGACCCCTCCTATAGTTTGGTTTTAAAGGAGTCCAAAGGAGTTTGGTTTGTTAGAGTTCAACACTACTCAGAAAAAGCTCGAGCAGTTCCTTTCAGTGACTTTTGATGTTTTCAACCGTCCCTCGTTTAAAAAAAAAAACCTTCACCAACATACCAATGAACCAAAGTATATTTGGCATACATCAACCTAATTTCTGATTTAAACGAGTCCAAACAACAATAGCGGTAGTGTTGGAAAACATGCAAACCTCACCTTGTACTTTATTCAAATTATGTTAGAATACCTCAGATAATTGTTAGTAGAAAAGTAATTCTTAGCAAGCGCTTAGGTAGATGATTTCTCAATTCTATAAAGTAATTTCATAATTAATTTAGATTAATATTATGTGATATGCACTTTCTTAAACTAACTTTAAGAAATTGAATATTGAAATGAGTGTTTTTATTTTTCTCAATTTTTTTTTTTTGTTGTGTTTCATATTATATTTTAAAATTTAACTTTTGTTCTTCATCATTTTCAATATTCTTCTTCCTACACTTCAATTAGTACTTGAAGCACTTTACTACAAAAAATTCTTTTAATTTGAACTTAAATTTCATCATTACAAGAAAAATATAGGCTAAGCCGGAAATTGATTTGATATATTGCTGCCGCTCCTTACATTTCGGTCAATAATCACTTCAATCACTCAAATTGATTTATATGTTAATGATGATTATAAAGAAGATATTTTAAATATTGAAATCTTTTTCAATTAGTAATCAAAAATAAAACAAAAATGTATAAAGAAAATGATGATTGAAGATAATATAAGATGAGTTGAAGATAATAACGCATTTATTACGAATGCATAATCTTAAATCTCTAACTTCTACCACAAAAAAAAAAAATGGGTTTGCTTTTAATTTAAAAAAAAAAAAAGGGAAAACAAAAAATGTTATTCTAGCAATCAAAAATAAAGATAGCATCGGAAAAATGAATTTTTACTTCTGAATTATTATTGAGGTTCAAAATTATTAATAATTCATATTAGTTTACTGTCTTAGCATTTTCTTTATTTCAAAAACTTTTTTTATTGTTTTAAAACTTTCATTCGTATCTTGACATTTAAAATTTAT
This sequence comes from Poecilobothrus nobilitatus, assembly GCA_947095535.1. NCBI lineage: Eukaryota > Metazoa > Arthropoda > Insecta > Diptera > Dolichopodidae > Poecilobothrus > Poecilobothrus nobilitatus. Next base: position 259,048,288 of record OX352774.1, on the reverse strand, counting down.
TCATTTTCTTCTTTAATTATACTCTTGAAGCGAAAAACAAAAATCTAATATCTGCTTTATTTATTTCTTTTATTCCTTTTAATTAATACTAGAAAATCCCCTGTGGAATTGCACAATTTCTATAGATTCAAAAACATTTACATTATCATACTGACTATCACCCTTACTACCTGCATTAAGGCAGGGATTATTACATGTATTTTTTTAGCTTAGGTATATTAAGTACCTAACTAAAATAACTTATAGATTTTTAATTTAATTTGAATTTTTTAGGTGTAGGATATAAATAAGTCGATTGCATCGACTTACTGTTACTTTTACTTGTTTTTTTTTTGCTTGAAAAAAATTTGCTGAATTTATTTTATTTCAATGTACTTTGGAAAAGGTCTTTGGTATATTTAATAAAAGATTCATGTCTCTGATAATGAAATTTCATAAATTTTCGGGGGCTTTTTTTTGTGACGGTCGTTTTCGACAGCTTTTTAATTTAATGGTCTAATAATAAATTAGTACAAAATTATGAATCTATTGTGAGAGAAGGCTTCTAATGTTATTTTTTCTTTTTTTTTAAGAAAAATATCCATTTCTATAATATTTAGTAAGTTTCTGATTTCTGTTATGAAATATAATTAGCTAAGTCTGTTGAATTTTATATTAATAAAAAAAATTCGAATATTTTATGTTATGTTTTATGTTAAAAATCAAAATTCCAACCTAAATAAACAAAACTACTTTAAAGTCTGCTGCGAAGCTTTTACCAGCTTTTATAATAGTGAAAACAAAATCAAGAATAAAATCGGCCTATTATTTGTTTCTTATAAATATAAAGCTTACTATAAACTTTGCTCTTTTCACTTTCAAGTCTTTTAATTTTATTAAGAGTATTTTTATTTTTTTCAAAACAAAGAGTCATTTGAAAACTGTCAACAGGAGATTAATAATTTATTTTTAATTTACCGCTGCGACCAGTTCATAATGGATGTGGCAGTCAAATTTAAAAATTAAAAATTTGCTTTAAATTTTGTGTCGAAAGTACTTTTTAAAAAGTAAAAGTTTGTGTCTCTGATAAGACTGTTAGTCGAAGATTTGTGTCTCTGATAATAAAATTTTAAATTATTAAATAAATATACAGAAATATCATCATTGACAGTTTAGTTTATATTCAGTGTGAGTGGTTTATTATAGATCTGGCCAACATCTTGTGTGTATAATATTGTGTATATTATCAGAAATTCAATCATTAATTCCTGGTATTATATTATCTGATCTGATTAATAAACCTTATTTTTTTCCATGGCTAACAATATTATTAATGGTCTAATAATAAATTAGTACAAAATTATGAATCTTTTGTGAGAGAAGGCTTCTAAAATGATATTGTTATGTTTTTATGTTAGTTTTTTTTTTTTTTTTTAAGAAAAATATCCATTTCTATAATATTTTGTAAGTTCCAGACTTCTGTTATGAAATATAATTATTTAAGTCTGCCGAATTTTATATTAATAAAAAAATTTCGAATATTTTATGTTATGTTTTATGTTAAAAATCTAAATTTCAACCTAAATAAACAAAACTATTTTAAAGTCTGTTACGAAGCTTTTACCAGCTTTTATACTAATGAAAACAAAATCAAGAATAAAATCGGCCTATTATTTAATAAATATGAGACTTACTATAAACTTTGCTCTTTTCACTTTCAGGTGTTTTAATTTTATTAAGAGTATCTATTTTTATTTTTTTCCAAAACAAAGATTGAAAACGCCAACAGAAGATTAATAATTTATTTTTAATTTACCGCTGCGACCAGTTCATAATGGATGTGGCGGTCAAATTTAAAAATTAACAATTTGCTGAATTTATTTTTATTGAAAATGTGTTTTTTAAGTATGTACTTTTCCTTTTTTAACTGTACTAACTTTTAATGAACGGTTTGTGTCTCTGATAATACTTCTAGTGGAAAATTTGGTCTCTGGTAATAATATTTACTAAATTTATTTATATTTTTAATTAACGGTTTGTGTCTCTTGATAATACTTTGAGTCAAAGATTTGTGTCTCTGGTAATAAAATTTTAAATTATTAAATAAATATAAAGAAATATCATCATTGCCAGTTTACATTCAGTGTGAGTGTTTTATTATAGATATAAAATAAATTTTTTTACATGTTGGCAAGGTCTCGCCAACATCTTGTGTATTATATTATAGATTGGGATTTGATATATGGAAGATTGCTTATAGTCGGATTAAAACTACGGTCAGCTGATATGCAAATATTGCAAATATATACACAGTAAAACCCGCTTAAATGCTCTTACAAAAACGTTAGTAATTTTAAGCACTTATACGAACAAAGAACTTAACCTAACTCGGATAGGTGCTTCAAGTAAGATACTTATTTAAAATCCGTTTAACTGCCTCATGGTAGGTACTTATCCATAACTAATGACATTTATCCATAACTAATGACACTTATCCATAACTAATGACATTTGAGCGACTTAAAAGTAAAATTTTAATTAAAAATTTAATATTGCGCTTTGAAAACAACAGAGTACTTAAGAGGTTTAGGCACTTAAACGAGTATATTTGTATGCAATTCTCAGAAAATTTTAAAATGCCAATATTTCTGGTTTCTAAAACGAAAAATGTACTTATCCGGAAAGTACTTGAGCGGGTTTTACTGTAATACAACTAGAAGATATTATAGAATTAATAATATTAGAACCATCTTCTAAGGGAACAGATCTCGAAATTTTGATTATAACTATAGGGATTTATAGCTTGGGAAAAACAATGCTAATAATAAAATTATGCTAAGGGGGATATAAGTTGTCATACTGTATTCATTCCAATCTATTAAAGAACCACTTCATAAAGGAGTTATTATTAATTATACATAGCTGATTTATGATGAAAATCAAATCAAATAATTTTAAATTTACAGAAAAACAAATATAAACTCCCCTTGGCTTGTAACGTATTTAGACATCTATAGCTATATTTGGATCACATTTTAAAGTGTTTTCATATTTTTACTTTTTTCCCTCTATAGAATTTTTAACTAAAATAAAATGATGCTTTTAAATATATTTTATATTTATACAAAATATATTTTAATAAATACATTATACATTTACAAACTTATATTTCTCCATTCATAAGTAAGTAAAACGAGTTAAAAGAAAACAATACCATAAATAGTTGCATTAATATTCATCTTCAGTTCAATATTTTCTTCTTCCTTCCTTTTTTATTTTCTTTCTTCCTTCCTTCCTTCCTTACTTTCTTCTCTCCTTCCTTCCTACCCTTCCTTCTCTATTTCCTTCAATGGCTTTTAAAATATTTTTTCCAATATACGGTTTTTATTGTTATAAAACCGTATAATATATAATAATCATCTGAAAAATATCTAGAAAATAAACATCCGGCAAAACTTAACTTTCAATTTATTTTACATTTTTTATACAAAAATTAAACAGAAACCCTGAGTCTGTTTGCACTTTTTTTTTGTTTTAATTGCACTGTTAACTATACAGTAATAGCGTTTAAAATATGCATTTTTTATCTATTCAAAATTTAAAAAAATAAAAACTTATAAAAATAAAAATCATTGCAATTAAAACGAACATAAAATAAAAGGTTTAAATAATATATAGTTTACATAATATAAATTTTTTATTTTGCTTTAGGTGACCCATAGTTTTTTTAGCACATTTCCAAAAAAATTTTGAAAAAATGTGCTTATTAGTTTCACTCTGTCCGTCCGTCCGTCCGTCTGTTTACAAAACTTCTACACCGTTAAAGATAGAGAAAAAAAATTTTAACCATGGGTAGGTCTCATAAAAAAAATAATTTTATGGAACAACATTTTCATGTAGCCCCTCCCATTACGGAGCTACAGCCCCTCAAACTTTGAAAAAGCCCTATTTTTAAATGCATATATCTTATGTTCTACTTAAGATTTTTTCAATCTGAAAACGTCATTCGACAAGTATTTCTTTTATCTTTGTAAATTAATATGAAAATTATACAATTTTTTTAAATTTAGTATTTAAATTTACCGTTATGTGAAAACCACATTTTGCATGAAATTTCGTTTTTCATAACTCCGGCACGCCTTTAGATAGGAACCTGAAATTTTGAGACAAGAAAGAACTTTTAGAATTAGTATAAGTTTCCTCAGAATTTTATCTTTTGGTAGCACCCCCTCTCTAAGAGTTATTACGTCTCAAAAATTGAAAATTTGGTGTTTTTAGACACCTGTAACTTAGGTACCTGTACAAATTTTTTTTCGGCAAGGCATGAAAATTAAAGGTTCAATAATATATTTTTACGTGTGTTAACGGCTTTTTTTAGTTATATAGGATTCCGGAATTACGGCCCCTCAAAATTTCAAAAATGTCCTATTTTCACATTTTTTCTTATTACATGAAATTTTCAAATTTTTGTGTAAGTCACACTTCTAAACAGTTTGTATTGAGTTTTGGAAATGTGCGCTTTTAAAAACCGTTGGTTTACATCCTACCTTGTTTTTTTTCTTTCATAATATAAAACAACATAAAAAATTTGGCTAAACTTTAATTTAACAAACTATTATGAAAACTTATTAGAAATACTCATATATCATATTATATATTATATACATACATTATATTTATATATATACCTATATGTACATTTATTATTAATTGATCTGATTTTTTTTGCATATACCTTATATTTTTTTTTTTTGCTATATAAATTTTAAAGATATATCAAATTTTCATAGTAGGTATATGTTGCATGTTGTGAAAAATAATTACCAAATATCTTTGCATATAAATTACATAAATTCATTTTTAAATTCAATCAATAAAGGGTGGTTAAATTCAGAATCATGTAAGGTTTCTTAAATTTCAGATTTGGGCACAGAATTCTTTTAAATCTACAATAATATAAAAATGACGAGATTATCACATTGACTGCTTACTAAATGGTTTGTTTTTTTTCTGAGAGGGTACGTGGGAAACATCTAAAAACACTAAGGAGAAGTGGAACGGGTATCAGTATTCTATACTGGTGTGTGGGAACCTTAAGCCACTAAACACCACCTCCCATTTATGACCACACAATAGGTAATACTTATATGTTCTTTGGAAATTAATTTAGGTTAAGGTTAAGTCAAGGTGAAACAAGAAATCTATAAATTAGTCTTGATTAATTTGTAAAACAGGAACTTTATAACTGTGAAATCTATAACTAGATTTTATGTTTGTATTAAAATTAAACGAAAAATATTAGTATCAATTAATAGTTTCTTCCTAAGAATCAATAAGCGTCTTAAATATTTGACACAGCAGTCAAAATGTTAAAAATAAAAAAAATAAATAGAACAACACATTTATTTAAAATGTTAATTTTTGTTGGTATTTTAAATTAAGTGCTAAATGTTAAACTTTTAAAATTCAATTTACACAAAATTTTAGAAAAAGAAAAACAAAAAACTAGAATCAAAAACAACTTTTTAATGTAAAAAGTGAATGTATGGAATTTGGTAACAAAATAAAAGAAAACTGTATAAACTATTCACAATATGGTAATTGAAATGAGATGCATTTTTTTTTTTTTGTCTATTTCAACAGAATTTATTATAAAATAATCTTAATTAATGAAAAAATTAAAAGAGAAAGGACGAGAAATATTGAACACCACACTTTTAAATTTTAAAACTAAGAATGCGGCTCAAAAGATTAAATTTGGGGCAATATTCAATTCTGGAACATTTTTACTTTTTTTTTGGTAAAAACTAATCTAACTTTATAGAAGAAGGTTATATTACACTTTTTATTATAAATTTGACAAGAAAACTAAACAGAACCGAAAAAACATGTACAGAAAAATAATATGAGGGGTTATCAGTAGGTAAATTAAATGCGAAGCAGTAGATATTTTGGTATTTAATATATATTCCAAAGCTGTGCTATATTGTAATGGTTGAAAAGCAACAAAAGATAACAAAATTAAAGCTAATAGCTTTCTCAACTAAATAGTTCTTGTGATAAATCTATTATTTTACCCCTTTTTAGGAGTTTAGCCAGCTAGGAGGTTCCATTGTAGAAAAATAAACATTCGATGTCTCTTGAATTAAAATGGTTGTATGAATTGTTAAAAAGAACGTTTGATTTTAGTTTCAATTAAAGAATTTGTAATTTATTTAATTACATCTTTTAGGGTGATAAAACTTTCTTAGGAATTTTGTTGTTGTTAATTAGATACAAAAGAATTGTTATTATTTTGGTGATGCTTGTACCGACTCACCTTTCCTGGCTTCTTGCGGATTTTAAGTATCATTTCACTAAAATATCTATACAATATATCTATAAGTTAATTTTTAGCGATTTTATAGTTAATTTTATAGCGATCTAAATAAGTTAATTTTATAGCGATTTCAGCAAAATTCTGGAATGGAATAAATACATTTCAATGTAGTAGAGTCAACCTGCTATTAACAAACTGTCAACTTTGCCCAATATATTTCACTGAAAAAGTATTGATTGTCTAAATTGTAAAGATTTAGAATTTATTATTGCAATAAAAAATTCGGCATACAAAACTCTTTCTATTTTTTTTAATTTGCAATAATTAAAAAACAATAATTATTCAAATATTTTGACCAATATTAAGAAGCTTTATATAGAATTACTTATTCAAAGTAACCTAAGCGACATAGAATTCAATTTTCAATTTTATCAAGATAACTTAATTAAATTTGAGGGACGTCAGTCTTAATTGAAGAGTTGTACAAATTGTACACATTCAAAATCGTAAACAGGTTCAAATATCTGACAAATTTTAAAGAGATAAATAAGTTCAATATTTAGAAGGATCTGGTGCAAGATTGGTGTCCGTATACTAGGGAGAAGCCACATACCTACTCCTAAATTAGAATAATAATTTTATTTAAATTCTTGTATGAAAAACTTCTTCTGGTATACCATAAAATGCTTTTTTTTTTCAATTACTATACATATTAAAAATAAATTATATCAGATACTTCTCATGATAATAAAAAATAATATTTTATGAATACATTTTTTTCCTTATTTTGATTATGTTTTTTTTTTTTTAATTAACATATAATCTGATTCAGATACAAATAAATTAATCTATAATAAATAAAGATTCTTAATTATATGGGAAAAAAACAAACAACCATCAAAGTTCAAGGACAACAATAATTTTCACTCTATACAATTTGAATTTAGCTATAAACAATAACACTGAACATAAAAATGAACATAAATAATATTTAACTTATATTATGATATCTATTTAAATTATAAATTATTTGTATGTATTTATTTATTAATTTAAATATTAACTTTTATAACTTTTTCAATAAAAACTGCATATCAGACAGAAAAAAATCATTTGAATCTTTACATTTTAATAGTATGAATAACAGTTTTTTTCAAAAAAGCTTTCAATTCGTATTACAATTTTCAAATTTTTATTGCACAAGTGAATGCCGATGCATAATGTAAATATTTCGCATTATTTAATAAATTTTTCATCCAATATGCCTAATAAAATATTAGAAATAGAATCAAATAGGTCCCACTATTAGAGATGAGATCAGGTCGTAATTCTAACTGAAAATTCTATAATGAACTTCATCTGCACATCTTTATTTACTTGCAAAGCAGGGAAGTTAGAGGCAGACTCCAATATTCACTTAGATTTATCACTAAGGTAATAAAACAATGTATGGCATCACGTCTAGACAGTTAAAAATGTATTTATCTAAGCATCATGGAAAAATTTTTGTAATGTTGGTAGTACTGTTAAAAAAATGTTTGTATTGAAAACTTAAAATAAATTCAAATAAATTAGTTTAAATTTTGAATTTCTAAATTTTAGTAATGATTTTTTCTTTATAAAAGAAAGAATTTTTAAAAATAGATGAAAAAGAATTTGCCTTACATTTGTAATTTGTTTTTCTAAAATGAATAAACATTAAAATTGAAAACATTTCCAACAACTACGAAAAAAAAATCATTAAAACTACTAAAAATCTAAAGTGATACTTATTGCCAAAAAAACAAACATGGGTGACATAAAATAGATATCGCTTCGCAAAAAATGTCTTGCAGAAATACTTAAAACGCTGATTTTGACAGTTAACAGTTTGCGACATTTTAAAAACATACATTTTACGTCTAAAAAAATAACAAATCATCGCGTCAGTGTTTTTTTTTTTTTTGTATAATGTATCTTAAAGAATATGAATGAAATTCCAAGGTTATATTGGGTATTTTTCTTTTTTATTTCAGAGCAGAGCCAGACCTGTCAATTTGTGTTTCTCTTTTCACGCTGTCTCTTTTTTCATTCAGAGTGCGGTCAGCGTAAGATCTAAATGTTCAATTTTAATTTACAGATATCATAGAACATGTAGCATTTGAATTTAATGTCAAATATTAAATTTTTATATATGATTTGACACTTTTGACAGGTCAAGTATCTCAAAATTATTTCGAAAAGTTTAGAGATAAAATATTTTTAAATCTGTTCAGAACGTACTCTATGTAATATGTATGTATTCGATATCTGTTCAGAACACTAAACTAAAACAGAAAAACACCCATTAATTACGGTTAAAAAAAAAAAACGATATTATTTTAATTTATTTTATTTTTAATATCATGTTTAATATATCTTTCTATTTTTAAGTTCAAGTATTAAATCAAATTAAAAATATGTGAAAAAAAAAAATATAAAATATATTTTAAAATAAAAATAAAATTGGCTGCAAAAATATTTTAAATTATTTTATAATTTTATTTACACATTAAAATGATTGTATAATAATTTATTGTACCTACCATTTTGTCCTTTTTTTTCTTTTTATTAAAATTAAACTAAAATTATTAAATAATGCCCTTAAAAATACAATAAATTTGCTTAAATTGCTTATTATTTTAAATTACTGTTTTTACAAATTATAATTATTAAAAGTTTGACTTTATTAGACAATAAAAATCATAAATTCAAATAAATTAATTTAGTAAAATTTTTTAATTTTTAGAAATTTTATTTTTTGTTTAACAGTTTTAAACTGTTGGACGCAAAATGCAATATAAATTGAACATTTCATAAGGTTTTTCAATCGAGTTTTAATTTAGATGTACTAAAAGTGTATTCGATGCATCTCTATACTTATACACTGAGTTTAAAATACGTTTTCATATAAATTGATTTTAAAAGAGTTGCGAAATTTTACAACGCTGCAGGCTTATAGTAAACTAGTGGAATTGTATTCTTGTACTATTACTATATTATATAATTTTGGCTTTTAGCCAAATATTTGTTGCGCTCCTTTTACAGAGTAAACTACTCTTTTTTAATCCCAACTACACCAACCTTCGAGAAAGAGTAAATGAGTAAATACGATTATGATAAGCTAGCGTTCCATTTACCAACTACTCCCAACTACTCACAACTACTCTTTTCGTGTAAAAGGAACGCGAACATTAGAATTATTATTGTCAAAATATACAAGTAAAAGTTGAAACCTTTAAAAGTTTTCATAAATTAGAAAATAAAAACACATAACTATCTGACTCATAGCGCAGTGGTTAAGTCGCCAACCTTTCAATCGAAGGATCTTGGGTTCAAACCCCGGTCAGGTCATAAATAAAAAATATGTAGTACTTTTATATCGTAATAATGTATATCGTATAATATTAATAATAATAATAGTAATAGTAATAATAACAATAATTATAATAATAGTAATAATAATATATGCTGCTACAGTGGGGCTATCTTTGGTTATATCATGCAAGTAAGGAGTTATATACTGCTACACGTTGTAATCCACTGATGGCGCTGACTCTGTAGTAAAATAATAATAATATTAATAAGAATACTAATACTAATAATAGTAACCGCTACAGTGACAGTGGGGGTTGCCTTCAATAATTACCTCATGTAGTTACTATATACTACTACTACATGTTGTAACTGTTCTGACGGCTTTAGTCACTGTTAGCAAAATAGTAATAATAATAGGCGGATTCATTGTTTCCTTACAGTCCCACTCCCAATTCAATGTTTCCGTATCCATTTACTATCCTTTTCTATCCCTACTCCCTAGCCAATATGCTGCGTTCGCAGGTAAGGGTTTCATCCCATTATATTGGCTAAAGGGGGAGCGGGGTTTAGTCAGTAAGAATCTGACACTACCAATGGGGACATTCTTGATGTCTTTGGAAGATTCCCACCTCCCTTAGGAAAAAAAAAAATTGCTGATTATTATATAATTTATAATTTTGACACATAAGTGACTTTTAATTAGAATAATCGTTTTAAAATTGTTAACAACAATTGTTTATACGTTTTGACATTTACACTTAACCGTAAAATCTCTAAATAGAAATGAATATTGAGTTTACAACATTTTATGAAATCTGCTAAAAATTTAAAATTGAAATTAAGATTAAAAGCTTTCACACAAGGAGCTTATTGCCGCTTTTTTATCCTCGTTAGCTTTTATATAATTTTATAAAAGCAAGTCAGAATATAAAAGGAAATCTTTTTAAAGGTGCCCATTTTCCAAAAACACAATAAAGACAGTTTAGAGTATGGTGACTTTCACAAAAATTTATAACTTTTTTAGTTTTTTATATGTAATAAAAAATTTGTGATTAAGCAAGACACTTTCTTCAATTTTAATACAACCCTAAATAATTATAAGAAAAGCTGCTAATTCATATGAAAAAATAATCTTGGAGTTTTAAGTTTTAACTTTTGTCAAAATAGTATATAGTGTCTAATGCCAGTGTCTAAAAATAGATAGTTTTCAATATTTGTAGCACCAAATAGCTTTTAAACAGCGGATTTGTACAAAAAAGGTTACTTTTTTGAGATAACTTATACTAAATCTGAAAGCTATTTCATCCCTCAAAATTTCAAGGTTCTATCTGCAAACGTAACTGCTAACAAACGAAGGAAGTAACTTTTTGCAAAATTTTGTGTTCACATAACGGTAAATTTAAAAATTAAGTTACAAATAATTTTTGTATTGATTTATAAAGTTAAAAATTGTCCTATCGTTTAGCATTTTTAGTTAGTTAATAGAAATGTTAAGCAGAACCTGAGATGTATACATTTGAAAATAGAGCTTTGCAAATTTTGAGAGGTTATAGCTCTGTAATAGGTGAAGGTACATAAACAAGTAGTTGTTCTATTACAACATTAATTTTTTAAAAGACATATGCCAAGTTAAAATTTCCGTAGTCCATTTAAACGGTGTAGAAGTTTTGTAAACAGACGGACTAACAAACGTACAGAGTAGAACAAATAAGCAAATTATTGTAATTTTTTTTAAAGCTTGAATTACAAAAGGCATGATTTTTATTAAAAATTGTCTAAAATTGTAAAATTCAAATTATTTAGCTACATGTCGTAATATTTGCTTAGTTAACTTAATTTGGTGGTTAGAGAGTTCTAAAATATAACGGTAACATATTTTGGGATGAACCGCTGTGCAATCGCAAGAGCGTATTGGTTCTAGGTGTAACTATAGTTCTCTTTTTGCCCCACCAAATAACCCCAAAAACAACTATGTAAATTTAAACTTATTTTTTTTTTTTTTTTTAATGCATTTCTCTGCCACATAAATGTGGACAGGAAATTACACAGCCTTTCCTGTTCAGGCGTGGCTGTAAATGTCGTAAGGGACTCTTAAGGGAATAACTCTTACGACGTGTGTGGGATTCGAACCCACACTCCCTCGGTGTTTACAGCGTATTTTATACGCTCTTACCCACTAGGCCACCGAGACCCCACTTAATTAAATTAACAGAAAATAAAAAATCAAATAATTAAATATTATTGTCAGTCCCAATCAAGTTTTCTTGTTATGTTAAAATTTTATGCGTTATATTAAGTAAAACAATTGTAAAAAAAAACAGTTTTTTTTTAATTTATTATAACTGTTTTTTCAATTTAAATAATTCCATTAACTCCAAATTAGATCATATAATTAATTATTGATTTTATTATCTAATTATTAAATAATTATTTTATTAGTAAAAAACAAAAAAAAATATATTATTTAAGTGCTATTTAGCTAAAAAAAAAAAAAAAAAATTCTTCTAAAATGAATACATAATTTTAAAATGTATTCAAGAATTTATAATTAATTTTTTTTTAATAATATATTAACAGTTATTTTCTTATTTTTAACAGGTTAACATTAATTACTTTTGTATGAATCATGAAATAACAACGCAAAACGCTTCTTTACACTTCTTAACGTAAAAACGCTTCAAAAACATGAACAAAATGTTAATTCTGTTAATGTTAACAAGCATGTTAATTTATTTTTTAAGCTCTGTATTGATCATAACTTTGAAAATTCCGATTAGAACCTGGTTTCCGTTGGCGATTTTTTTTGTTTTTTTTTCATTTTTTTTCAGATTTTATTTATTTTTTTTTTTTTTCTATAATTAATTTTAGCAGATTATAATAATATGTATATTAAATTAAAATTATAAATCTTTCATTTCAAAAAATTAACACCAAGAAAAACACTTTTAACAGATAAAATAATAAATAGAACTACATTTGAGGAAAATACTAAAAAAATTTTTTAAAATGGCATTTAATTTATATCAATTAATACAAATATTTAGAAAAAGAGCACGTGTCCAAAGTAAATTAAATTAATAATACTATCTAGTCAATTAGAAAATTATAATAAATCTAGTTTTTACATTTGTATTTAAAATGTAAAAAAAAAACTTTTCAATGTTAATTCACAATTTTTTATGAGACAATCATGATTGGCGTAATATAAATAAATAATTATTTTTATTATCATATTAATATTTTTAATTAATTAAAACAAAAAAAAAATATGATTCGGTTACTAACAGAAAAATTATAATAATAATATATATCGAATTTCCTTATCTTCCAGTATATTTTATAGTAAACGATTATACAGATATGTTAAAAAAATCTGGTGGATAACACTGTTTATTTTTTTTTTAATGTATTTCTCTGTCACATAAATGTGGATAGGAAATTACACAGCCTTTCCTGTTCAGGCGTGGCTGTAAATGTCATAAGGGGGAATAACTCTTACGACGTGTGTGAGATTCGAACCCACACTCCCTCAGTGTTTATAAATTGCTTGATTTTGATAGGAGTAAATATGCTGCCCAAACAGAAATTTGAATAGAATTTTGAATTGTAGCTTTATGTTTAAATTTACAAATTTCTTTTATAGTCATTTTGCATTATATCTCTGTAATATACAAACAGAAAAAAAAATAAAAAACTGAATAACAACGTATTTTAAATGCCAAATAAATAATTAATTGCATTTGATTAATTCTAAAATGATATAAACCGTGGAAGAGTGTATAGTGCTGTTTCAACTGAAAGATGCCATAAAATTCAATCATTTTTCATGAAATTTCAGATATCTGACTTAATTAAGTATCGAGATATATTTAGATGAATATCTCGATCCAACAAAATTTTATAAAAGTTATTGGCATAGAACTTTGCTCATCTTTTCTGATCATCAGAAAATTTCAGATGTCTAACTTGAATTAAGTGCTATGTAACTTGTAGCTATACGATACTATTCCGCCAAACAAACCGAATCTCATAGAAATTTCTTTCTTGATCAAAACTTTCTGAAAATTTCAAATTTTCAACTTCATTAATTAATATGAGGTAAATTTCAGTATATAAATTTTGCAGATCTACACGTATCTGTTACATCATACTAATGAAATTTTGTAGAATTCGTTGGCATTAAACTTAATTTCTTTTGGTAAAGTATAAAATATCCAGCTTATGTAAACATTGTGTTATGCTCATAAACAAAAAAAAAAATTTTGTAATATGACAGCTATCTGAATCTGCAATTCTAAATTAACAAAATTTTGTACAATTCGTTGACATGAGGCTTAACTTCTTATCACAAAATTTTGGGTGTCTAGTTTCAATAAACACTATACAGCTTCAATATTTTCAAAATATAAATATAGTCATAAAAAATATTCATAATTTCATATCAAAACCAGGACTTATCGCGTAGTACTATTTTCGCTAAACGAAAATAGCATTCGAAAATTTTGAACTTTGAAAATCGAAAATCGAATGGGAAATTAAAATTTTGATACTGGTGTTTAACTGTGTAAGCATTATATAATTATAAAAAATTTAATTTTGCACTCCCAACACTGGAATTTTCAATTTTCAAGGTTCTAAATTTTCGAATGCGATTTTCGTTTAACGAAAATAGCACTAGTAAGTACACAGTAAGGCACCAGCAGATGTTGTATGCCAGTTATTTGAACCGCCGGTCGAATTTACTCAATTTCAATACCAAAACTAACAGTTTTACAAAAATTAATTAGTAAAAATTTTAAAATCCATTATTTAATATTAATGTTAGAGTGATCGTGCGTTCAAATGGGTATACATCATTCTAATATTATTCTTATACTCAAAAATTCGTTGATTAAAAAATTTCCCAAATTTTGCACAAATCAAATTCTTAATTACGTACACCTTAAATTATGCCTTTTTAACACATAACGACTTTAATATTCTCTTAAATTCTGCCATAATATTATAAATTTAATGCTATTTTTCGAAACTAAATATCATTTTTCGAATTTTTTTTTTCGTTTCCTCAAAGTTCCTATTGTTTTTTTTTGATAAATCTCCTGAAAATGTTCGTAAAGATTAGATACTGCTAATTCTAGTTTGGCTTACTTTAAAGAGAATGTACATAAACGGATTTTATATGAATATCTAAAACCTTTTGAAGCTTTCTGCTTTATTTTAAAAAAGTTTGATACTAAAAAAAAAAAAAATAAAAATATAAAAATTTTTCATCGAATGTCCCTTCCCTGTAAAAGTTTCGATTTTAAATCATTATCATTTCAAATTTAAATCGATTATTACAAATATGGTGCAATAAAAACCCAAAATAAGAAAAGTTTGATTATAATTTATTTTAAATTCAACTTCTATAATAGTAAAATATTTTGACAGTAAAGTCGAGAAATAAAAAAAAGAAAACATAAATAAAAAAAAAAATATTTTTTTTTTTTTTTTTTTTTTTATGTTGATGGGAGGACAGATAAAATTAAAAAAATTATTTTTAATTTATAAAATTATTCTTTGGTTTAGACGACCCTGTACTTTAGAAAATACATCAAATTTGAATTTTAATTAATTAAAATATTTTATATTTAATTATTTTTCAGTGCAAATATTACAGATTAAAAAAAAAAAAAAAAATTAAATTACAAAAAAAAAAAAATTATAATAAAACATTGTAAATAACATTTATGCAGCTTAAAAATTATCGATGGTTAAATTTTTTTTTTTTTTTGTTTTTTTTTATTTTCAATTAATTTACTTAAATACTATTAAAATTTTTTTTTTTTTATTACAGTTTTATAATAAATGTTATTTTTATTATTATTTTAAATTAATTTAATATTTTTTTTTCTTTTACTATATGTACAAAAACAAAAAAAAAAAATTTTTTTTTATTTAATTAAATAAATTTTAATAAATACAACTTAAAAAAAATTATTACAAATTTAAATAAATTTTATAAGTTTTGTTTACAAATTTTTATATTTTTAGAGTGGCTACGTAAAATATAAAAAAAAAAAAAAAAAACATTTTTTAAATTAATTAATAATTAATTTAAATAATAATTTTAAAATTAATATTTAATTAAAGGGTTAATCTGTGTTCTGTTCAAATCGAATTTAAAAGTGAAATCGTCAAAATATGCCTAAAGCCTGACTTTTTTGATTATAATTTCAATTACGAATAATTTCGCCGGCATTTGAAAAGTTACAAAAAAAAATATAAAAAAAAAAAGTAAAATAAAATCTTTTCTACATTTTGTATTTTAATTAAACAAAATATATTATAGCAATTTTAGAGTTAGTTTCATTTTAAAAAATAATATTTTATTAAGAATTCAGTTTAGCCCTTGTACATTTTTTTCTGATATTAATTAAATTTTTTGTTTTTTTTTTTTTTTTCTCTAAGATTTTCATTTGTTTAACTTTAAAGGAATGGATGTGTATGAGCAATTTAAATTTTTTTATTTATTTACAAAATGTAATTTAAAAAAAAAAAAAAAAATTAATTATATTTTAATTAAATTATTATTTAATTTTTTTTTTTTTTTTTTATATTTTTATATTAAAATTAAAAATTGATTAAAACAATTTTTTTTGTTTCTAACATAACAATTGTTTGATTTTTCGTTCTTTTAAATATATCTTAGATTTCTATATTTTTAATATTTTTACTATAAATTTCGTTGGATATTAAATTTTTTTGTGTTTTTTGTTTTTTATTTAAATACTTTTTTTTTTGTTTTTGTTTTTTTTTTTTGTATTTTCGATTTTATTCTAAAAGAAAAAGATTTGACCAGCAATTTACTTTTATTTTAAATACTTTTTACTCTAATAAATATATTTTTTTTTTGTTTTTTTTTTTTTTTTTTTGTCTATGTTGTCACTTCAATAGGTGCTTCATTATTATTTATTGATTCTTTATCTGTATTACAAATATCGGTATCAACATCACTAGTATCTTCGGTTTCATGTTCACCACCACCCATACTTACTGGTGTATATATACCTCCAGTATATGTAACTTTACCCATAAATGAACGAATTTCATCAAAATATGCATCTTCACGTTCAGCTTCGGTTGATGATGGTGAATCACCTACAGCTAAATTGAAACCATTTGCATCAGCTTCATGTTTTTTTAAATGACGATCTAAATTTGTTTGTTGACCGAAACATCGATCACATAAATGACATTTAAATGGTCGTTCTTTATTATGTATATTACGAACATGACGTTGTAAATTACTTGATATACTAAAGGAACGCTCACAATATTTACATTTATATGGTTGTTCACCAGTATGTGTACGTAAATGACGTGTTAAATTAGCAGAACGTGGAAATACTTTACCACAATATTTACATGTATAACGATCTTTTATTTTACCACTAACAGATAAACCAACTGATAAACCACCGGCTGCCATTAAAGCTTCATGAAACGGTTTGGGCGGAAACGGTCCATTTCGTTGATGATGATGATGATGATGATGTTGTACTGCTAATAAATGATCAAAGTTTGTTGGCCGACCGCCCATTGTTCCTAAAAAAGGAAAAGGTCTTTGAAATGCTGCTGCTGCAGCTGCTGCTGTTGTATTTGGACGATATATTGCTTCTAATAACATTGGATGTATAGGACGTGGACAGGTTATTGGAGGACCTGGTGGTGAAGGTGATGGTGTTGGTCCAGGTGTTATTGAAGTTGATGGACTTTGTGGTCCTGGTGACATTTCCGGTAATCTTTGGTTATTAGATAAATTCGGTGATAAACAAATCCTTTTGTTTACTGAACGTCTGCCTGTTGATGTTATATCTTCATCAGTATTTTCTCTTAAAATTAAATTGGGTGATGAAAGTGAATTCCTTTTATCTAAACATTTTCGTTTTCTTGTTACGGACAAGTCTAAAGGTTGTTCAGTTGCTCCTGTAGTTGATTCTGATTTAATTGATTTCTCGCTTGTAGGTGAAGGACTAGTCACATTAATTGATTTCTGCAAATAAAATAATATAAGAATTAAAACAAAATAAAAATATTTATATTTGTTGTATTACCCTATCATCTGGAGTTGTTCTATCATCTTTAACATTTAATCCTTCTCCAGCCTCGCAAGCTGACAATTTTAAATCAATTGCTGATTGAATAGTTTCTTCATCTGAACTTTGTGATTGTCGTGAGCTTCGAGGTGAACGTTTTTCTAACTTTATTTTTTTATTTTCAATTACATGTGACTCAGTTTTCAATAAGTTTGAAACAATCGGTGATGAACGTTTTAAACTTCTGCCATTTGTTAAAATATTTTCATTTTCATGTTTCGTTATCATATTACCACTGCTAGTAAAATTAGAAAAATCTAAATTTTTGCTGCCAGGTAACGGTGATGAAGTACGTAACTTTTCACCGGCCATCATTGGTAAATCTAAATTAGGTTTTTGAAGCAATAGTGGAAAATTTGGTGCTTGAGCTGGACTTGGTGGAAATATACCCATTGGCAAGCCATATGGAGAAAATCCAGGAGGAAAAAATGGTGGCGGTCCACGAAACATTAAAAATGGATTTGGTGGTGTTGTCATTGCTGATGGAATATTATGTCCTAGAACACTATTCCCACCAGGTGTTAATGATGTTGATGTATGTTGTTGACTAATGCTATTAGCTCCTGTACTAGTTGTTCCAAATTGCGATGAATGACCAACTAAACCACCTGATGTTGTACCTAATGAATCTCTTCTTCGTTCAACTTCGTTTAATACAGATTGATGTTGTTGATGGGTTGTTGCTAAAGGATGCGATGATATTGCGCTACTTGAATCACAAAATCTTTTATGTTTTGATAATGATGTATTAGTACTAAAACTTTGACCACACTTTGAACATTTAATTTGCATACGACAATCAGAATGCATTCGTTTATGACGACATAAATTTGAAAATTGTGTATATGCTTTAAAACATACTTCACACTGAAAAGGTTTTACTGATGAATGTATATGCGTATGTTGTTTTAATCCTGATGATGTTGCAAATGTTTTACCACATTCGGGACAAGCGTGACTTCTAGCACCAACGTGATGGGCACGAATATGTCGTTGAAGATTTGATGGATCACAGAATACCTGAAGTGAATTACAAAAAAAAAAGAAAAAAAAAATAAATAGAGAATAAAAAAAAAAAGAGATTACTTAAAACTTATTTAATTGGAAGGAGAAATAAAAAAAAATAAACCCAAAAAAATTCCAATATACTTGTAGTTACAATACAAACATATTTTACATTACAAAATACAAAAAAAAAACATAAAGATACAAAGAAACAAAATGGTATTCGATCATAATGTTACAGTTATTTTCAATTGATCTTTGAATAATTTCTGAATGCCAAATGATTACGCACAATTTAATGTTGGAGTTTATTTTATTTTCAAAATTTTTTGTTACAGTTTTTATTTTGGTAACGATTTTTTTTTTTTTGTCGCCGTTACACGCTGACGGTATTATTGTTAATAACAAAAAAAAAAAAGGTAAAAAAAAACACCTAAGATGAAAAAATGTAAGATAACTGTAACGGTTATGTTGGATATTAGCTGATAATGAATTAACAACAAATTGTATGCAATCTTAAAGCACTTTAAAATAAACAACAACAGAAATAACGTAAGAGGGTAGAAGTAACAAAAAAAAAAAAAAATTAAATTGTTTCTCAGCATGAACAGTTAAATAGTATTTCAATGTTTTTACGGTAGATCAGTTTTTAAATACAATTTTTAAAATATTTAAAGATGGAGTAAAAATTAGAGTAATTCATATTTTAATATAGGTACAACGAAACATTACTCATTAAAAACAAAATTATTCTTATTATTAAAATGAACAAAATAAAAAAAACCACTTAAATAAAATCTCCTGGTTATCAGAAAAATCTAGAAAAAAAAATTTAATGGACATCTTTATTGCTTTCGTACCGGAATGAGAACCGGGAGGATTTTAAGTAAAAAAAAGTGTGATCTGAACATTCATACTAAGGAAGGCTTGTAAGATTTTCTTTAGTTTACTTTGTAATTTGCTTAAATAAAGAGAAAACAAATCATAAAAAGCAAACTGTAGCAATAATAGAAAAATTTTACAAAATTTTCACTCCATCTTAATACTAAATTTCATTTTAATACAAAGTAATAATGATTGATATCTTGGAGAATGAAAAATTACGCAAATATCTTTTAATTGTGCATGTTCACTCATATAGATTAGTGCAATAATAATATAAACTGTTTTTTTCTCTTTTCTTTTATTTTTTTTTTCTTTTTTTCTCAATCTATCACATAATTTGTCTCCCCTTTTATAAATCTATTTCTATCTTTTTCATTCGTTTTTATATTTATTTATTTTTTTTTTTTTTTAATTAATAGAGTAGAGTATAACTTAATCACCCAGAACAGACTAGTCAAGTAGTCAATGGACATTGATATTCAAGGTAAAACTAAAAACAAAAAAAAATTTACAATCGTTATTATTTTGCAATTATGTTTAAATGTTTGTATATTTTGATTCTATAGGACACGTCTTATAAAGTGTAAAAATGTATTTTTATTTTTTTTTGATTTTCTTTATCAACCGCAAAAACAAAATACATATTTTAAAATTTTTTATTGTATACTTTTGAATTTAAATTTCCATTAATAGAATTTGAGCAAAAAATAAAAAAAAAAAATGTAAAATTTAATGTTAACAATTTTTTGCGATATATAAATGTCACAACATCACATTAAATGATCATGAATCTGTTGCAATATTTGTTTTTGTTTTAAATCTGTTATACTTAAAAAAAAAAAAAAAAAAAACAAATTTAAATTTTTACTGCAAAATTAACATTTTACTTGATTTATAGATTCAAATCGCAAATATTTAAAATATTACCGCACAGAGAAATTTATTAAAATTACATTTATGACACTGGTAAATTGATCATATCTATAATAAAAATATCTGTATAATTTTTTTTTTTTAAGTAATCAATTTACATATAAATATGTATATAAGCTAATTTTATTTGAATTCTATGTATGCATAACTTAAGGCTATTTTTTATATATTTAAATTGAGATTTTTATCATTGATTTGAATAGAAATCAATTATTTTCTTCATTTTTTTTTTTTTTTTTTTAATTATATCAAATTATCATCTATTGGGTACCTATTATACGTATTTTAGTTTTTTAGATGAAAATATATTTAATTTAAGCCTATGAAATTATATTTAAAAAAAAAAATTCAATTCATTTATTATCTACCTAAATAAACCTTGAATTAAATTACTATACAAAGAATAACAAATTACGTCTTATAACGCTAATTTAGAATTACTTTAACATGCATAGCAAATAAGTGTGCCTGTTAATGAAAATTTCAAAATTTAACTTATGTTGAAAATGTCAAAATAATTTTGGATATATTTTAAAGTAACTAAACTTTTTAACTTTTTTCATTCAATTTAACTTTTAAATATAAAAAAGTATTATAAAAAGGGATAACTTTAAGAAAATGATCAAAATATTATATAAAATATAATTTGGAACTAAAATAATAACCGGCAAAAACAATTATTGTATTTCTGTAAGTGTTCTAAAATAAAAATACTGTTATCTATTCTTATAAATACTGTAATAAATAAAAATACTGTTATCTAGCAAAGCTTTTAGTAGGGGGAACAAAAAATAATAAAATTTAAAAAAGCCCACAGTTCAGACACTCTTTAATGCATCCACTTTATCACTTTTATAATGCGATCAGCTTATTTATTTTTAAATCCTATATCTATACATAAATGTATATATCTAATCTATATATATACAAGTAAAAGATCCGTTATATAATAACTATTAAAAAATGTATATTTTCTATTTTTTTTTTTTTTTTTTTTTCGAACCAAAAATTTATATCAGAAATTTGACATACCCACATTAAAAATCATTCAATCACAATTGATACATGAAAAAAAAATATAATTAAAATTAGTGCACACACCTTAAAGATGAAAATAAAAGTATTTAAAACATTAAAATCCTCTTCATCTTAATCTTCATCTAAGATTATAAAATTTATATAAAATTTCAATTTGATTTGGTTTGGTAATCATTCCATTTATGTATGTATATATTTATAAATGTGTGTAGACTATAACATGTATGTATGTACATATATCAAAAAATAAATCAATAAATTATTACGCGGGTGTTATAGATTTAATTTACACCCATATCTGAAATTAAAAACTGATCACATTTTGAACTTTTCGGGAATAGGACCATATAATATGTGCACTATTACCTACATGACCACTTAGGTGTAAGTTGTTTTAAAATCAATTGATTTTTCATCAGATTATTAAATAAAAAACAATTTTTCAAAAAAAAAAACTCAAATTAATAATTTATTGGAATTTCATTTAATGTTAGGATTGCCATATCTACATATTTTCTAGATGTAAATTATTTGCATTCACTCAAGTATCAAGCTTAGAATAGTTATTGTTACATCAAGTATTAAAAAAACTAAAACTATAAAATGAAAACTAATTTTATTTTGAAAAATGTGACAGATGGAATACATCCTTAAACACGATACTCAATATACAAAGACAAATCGGATTGTTTGTCCTTGTCTACTAATAGTAATAGTTATAGTATTTTTCGATTTAATATTGTCGTTAATATTGTTGTCGTACCAAAAATGATACCATGGTTTTACAAATTAAGAACAAATTTATGCTTTTCTTCAGTATTTATGATGTGGCTCTTTATTTTATTAATAATTAATTCGCCACAACTTCAAAAAAGATTCATACAAAGGATCACCAAATTTTAGTTTGATTATTTGTCAATTACTTGGTATTTTTTTTTATAACCTAATTAGCAATACATGGCAATTCTAAAAAATAAAGAATCTTGAATCTATTAAATCATACAAAAAAAAAAAAAAAAAAACAATTAAACCAATGGTTATGCTTGATAAATCCGACATGATATTTTTTTCCAAACCACATTTTCAATAAAAAAAAAAAAAAAAAGATTTAAAAATAAAAAATTAAAATAATAAACAAATCAATTTTTTTTTTTATATTAAAAATTGTTTTTAAATCAATAGACATTGTAAGCAATTCTACAAGAAGTGCGCAAAGATTTTCTATTACCTTTTTATTTTTTTTCTTACTTTTCTAGGTGTGATCCATTTTTGAAATATAAAATAATGATGAATGAACCGATCAAATGATTATCTAAGCTAAAATCAAAAAAAAAAAAAACGAAAAATTACGAAAAAAACCCCTGAGCCCCAAAAACGATTTTACTTACACTATTAAAATGGAAATTAAAAGTGTTTTATTTTTAATGTTACTGCCATTTTCTATATACATATATATATATACACATTTTTTTCTTTTTTTTGAATCAGAAGCCACCAAATGAAAAAAAAAAACTTTTCTGCTCTGCTCTATACTTTTTAAAATGTAACGCATGTCACGTACCCATACAGGAATTTCGATGAAGACCGTAGATTAAAAAAAAAATTGTACAAAAAAAAAAAAACACATACCGTATTGAGTGAGCAAGAGATCATTATAAAAACGATAGAGAATTAAAATAAAAAAAAAAAAAAAGTTTACTAATTCTAGCCCGAGGTGAAAAAACAACAGCAACAGCAATAACAACAACAACAACAACAATAATAACAACAGCAACAAATAATATTTATTATATGTAATACACGTATAGAGGATCTTTAATTGAAAATACGTGTCAATTGTTTGATTACAGATTTATATATTGCTTTAAAACTTACACAGTACAAGTAAATAAATACGTTGAGGTAAGATGGAAAAAAAAAAAAACAACCATTTTATTATAGATTAAATTGATTCTTTTGGTATTGTAGCCTTTTTTTTTTATATACTTTTAATATAAAGAAGAAAAAAAGCTTTACTGTTAAACTTGTCAAATGTTAATTTTTAATAAAATAAGGTTAACCATCAGCTAATTTGATTTTCGACATTTAAAATTGCAAATAACATGTTAATTTTACGGAATTATAACATTGATCAAATAATACTTGTAAAAAATTATTGTTTAATGCTAAATATATTACTAAACCCCCCTTCCTCCTCAAATTTTTCAAAAAGATGTATAAATACAAAAAATTAAAGAAAGATGATTTGAGGAATGTGTATATAAAGGTACCACATTAAAAAAGTAACACCGTACTGAAGTCCTATCTTTTTTACACTGTACTGAATATCTGAAAGATGCATAAATGTAAAGAATTAAGAAAGGTGGATTTGCGAAATACCAAAACTTTACATTAAAAATGTATTAGCCCCCTCTAAATTAAAACTATTATAAAACAGCCATATTTGGAGTGATTTAAAACTGAAACAGAAACTTAATAAGTTTAGTTGTGGGACTTTTTTTCTTTTTTTTTCCTTGCCACTCCTATGACAAGATATTAAGGGCATCCACTAAGTCATTATTCAATATTTGACTAAGCTTCAGTTTTGTGAATCATTAATTTCACTAAGCCGCGTTGATTACTTGGCTGTATCTATTGTTGAAGATTAAGACGTTTGGTTTGAGACTACACTCACAAAATCATTAAGTAAAAAAATTAAAGTATAGGTAGTATATGTATATGTATCAAAACATTTGAATTGCTTTCAGTTATAGTTATACGTTACAAGTTCTGATTTTTGTTTTTTTGGAATGAAAAGGTGAGTGTAATCTAATATACTTAATAATTTCTTTGCTAACAACACGATGCAAGTCAAATCTACTAAAAGTTTTCTGATTTAATTAGATATAACTCAAAGAAGTCAAAGTTTCCGTCTACAAACTGTTAAGGATAATTCATCATAATAAATTTGATTAAGTTACTGTTAGTTTTTCTCCTTTTCATTAGCTATATTTTAGATCTACGGTAATAAAAAATTGGAAAAAAAAAAAAATTTTTAAACAATAAAATATTAAAGAATTTGCAAAAGGACAGACGTGCTTAAAAAAAGCTTTTTCATTTTTTCAAAAATTTTTTTTTTCATTTAGATAAATAATAAATCAAAAAAAAAATGTCTATCTGTTTTTTTTTTTTCTTGTTTTTCTTGTATGCCCATCGCATAATACATGTGGGTGGTGATGATATTACATTAATATTATTTATAATGTACATGTATGCAAATAGGTATTATCAATGGTTATAAATTATAATATATTATTATATAAAATGTCGCAATCGATTTTATATTTTTATTTTAATCGATATATTCATTCATATTATATGATTTTTTTTTTTTTTTTTCGGTTTAATAAAAAAAATAATATATAGGTACACAATTAATACATACATACAAAAATTATATTTATTATATTTGTGTTATCGACAAAATGAATGAAATCTTTAAAAATTAAAAACAAAAAAACAAAAAAACAAAAAAAAAACAGGCAAGTTGATTTCCCAAAACTATAATTTTGATTGTAATTATTACATTAAATGCCTGTGCCTTTTTCACTATTCGGTAATCGATTCTCGTCTCTCCACAATTTAAATGTCAAAAAAATTATAAATTGTTCGATTGTAGTATAAAATATTTTACATATACTAATAGATAAATTTTTTTTTTTAATTTTAGGTGGTTTTTTTTTTTTTTTTTTGATTTTTTATCGTGACCCAAATTTGTCTATCATCTTCCCCAGGGTATATTGATTTAGAAACCATTTTTTTGTATTTTTTTTTTTTTTTAATTTAGATTATATGTAAATTATGAAAAATATTTAAAAAAGAGAAAAAAATTAGTAATTTTTTCACCACCTTAAATAATGGTTTTTTTATTTTTCAATAATTAAATAGTAGATATTTATAACAAAACAGAAGGTAAACTTGAAGGATATCTATCCAATTAAAAATTTGATTTTTATTTAATTAAAAAACGAAAAGAAAAAGATTTATATTTGAATTAATTTAAATAGAATCATTTTATATTGTTATGTTAAATATAAGATATATTATGACAACTGGTTAATATGTAAAGTAAGGAAATAAAAAATTTGACTATATTCTACTTCAGCTCGTTACTTATTACTTTAACTCGTTTTCAAAAGTTTAGCATTTCTATGAAACCTATATTCTAGTTTAGCATTTCTATGAAACCTATAAACCTATATTTCTATGAAACCTATATATATATATAGGATTTTTTTTAAAGCTAGAACCAATCATAATAAATCTTATAACTAAATAGTTTTTAATAACTAACAATTCATTTTTATTTTAAAAATTAGTTTTAAATTAATTGAAGATGTCTTTGGTTTGTGAATTCATTTAGATAACATACAATAATACCAAACTTGGGGTGTTTGAACAAGTTATTAGTTTAACCAAAGTGATGTCAAATGAAAAGATTAAACAAATGGCAAATTGGGAGCCAGTCTTTTTTGTCGAAAAAACAATATCGAATTGCGAAAAACGTTGAAAAATTACCGCCGTAGAGTTGTTGAAATATGCATATAAAAAAATAATTAGAAAGGTTTTTAAAGTTGGTTACAAAATCACTGTTTAAATTATTTGTTAAGGAAACGTTTGGGGGAGTCAGTCCTCAATCTTTAAAATTCTTTCATTTTAAAATATATTGTATGTAAAAAAGATTAATTTATTAGAAAATATTTTAAAGTTGGTAACAAAATCAAGATTTCAATAATTAGTTTAACGGGGGTTTGGGAGCAACAGTGTCCACGAAAAAAGAATTATTTTAAATCTACATTTATTTTTTTAGATATTTGTTTGTTTTCACAATTTTTTCATTTAGCATTTTTTTCCCAAAAATTCGACCAACCGCCTGGCAAAAAAATACATAGCACGCATACTACACATATACGCAGCGGTTGTATATCGGTAATTTCAAGACACTTAAAAAAAATGAGCGTCAAACTTATATTTCTTGTAAGGCTAAGGATTAACTGTCATTAAAGACTTCCGTTTTCCATCAAATGATTGTAACTAACTTTTTCAAACATGCTGGATCATTTCTTCTACTATTTTTGATGACTAAAAATCTTTCTTTAAAATTACCAGTAAAACGCAAATTGATGCTTAAAAAAAGATTTAAGCTCATTAATTTAGCAAAATGAAAAAAGTTTAAACTGTTCTAGAATAAAAATCTCTTATAGCCTAAATGTATTTTTTTATATAAGTCAAACTTATTTCAAAAACAAAAAGAATAAATTTTTATTTTAAATAATTACAATTCAATGTTATGAATTAAAACTTTTTAACTTACTTTTGTGCAATTTTCACACGGATATTTTCTAAATTCACCATGCGTTAGAGCACGATGTCTTAATAATGATGGTCTATAACAATAACTTTTTGGACACAATTCACACCTATAAACGTCTTTCGGATAATGATGTTCGATAACAAGATGGTCATCTAAACTGTAAAATAAAAAAAATTAAAATTAACATTAAAAAAAAAACTTATTTTTTAAAATTTAAAAAAGAAAATTTTTAGTTTATAATTGTTTGTCAATGTTGTCTTCACTTATTTTTGCTCACTTTACATAGAATCTCTCTAAGAATCTTTAGAATTTCTTTACTTATTTTTGCTCACTCTCTAAGAATCTTTAGAATTTTGCTCTCTAAATAGAATAGGCAGGGCTAAATGATTTTTCTAGTAGGACTTGTTAGTAAATTAATATAGTGTACGATAGATGCAAGACTAAGAGAAGTTTGTCATGGATAATGCACAGAAAATCTTTCAAGAAAGAGATGTTTCGATTTCCCAATTAGTCAGAATTACTCAAATCGAATCACAAAATATAATATAAAAGAAGTGTTAGTTATTATTACAAAAGACAAAAACATAATCAAATAGGAAACTATAGTTATTATTTGAAGATTTATGATACACGAAGAACTGCAACAAAGAAGCTTTTAAAATAAAGTGAAGCTTAGTGAACTAGAGAATTTGAAAAAAAAAAAAAAGTATCTTTATAATACAAAATTTTTATTATAGAAAGATTTTGTTGATCCTTTATACTCCCGAATGTAAGAAAAAAAAACAAAACAACTCCATTCATAAAAGGTATAACTCCTTGTCGTAAAAGTATATCTTAAATCTCTAAAATTTAAATTATCTTTAAAGTATTATTCTTACATATTCCAATATTTTTTAAAATTATTATATAATCATCACATATACAAATCTAAAAAAAAAGGACGAAATTATTTTGTGTTGAAATAAAATAAAATCATGACACTTTTCACTAGAACCATAAAAAACCTATTAAAAATATTAAATTTATTATATGCTGTAAATTAATCAACAAAAAAATAAGTGATGACAAAAAAAAACCAAACAAATAATAAATAATTACAGTTTGTATGCGCACGATTCGAGGACATGTAATTTATTCAATAAAACGAAGGAAATTAGGTAAATCAAGTAATTAAATCACTTCAATGTTTATGTTCACTTTCATATTTATTAGATGTATAATACTATGTACTTTCCCTATTTCGTTTTTAGTTTTTTGAATTATTTATAAGATGAGACCATTAAAAATATAAAACTACATGAAAAACAAATATAAATTCAATCGTTAATGAAATTATAGTGTATAGTCTTCAAATATGGGACATTACCGTTATATAAGTTTAAATGAATAAATGATTAATTCAACACTTTTATTTTGTTAAAATTGTAAGATTTTTAACATTTTTATGAATTGTAAACCATAATCATATCACTGATTATTAAATTGAATTCTTATCACAGCAGGGAACCAGCAGAGAGTAAAAAGCATCGGCAAGAAATATGAACTTGTGGTTTTTAAGCTTTAAACTTTTAAGGTTTAAAGTGAAACATTTAAGATGAAAAGTTATTTTATAAGTTACAAAATTCTTCAAAATCTTAAAGAATCCATGCATTTTTAAACGATAGTCGCGTTTATGTCGATTCGACTTCACTCAAAATAGTTCATGGATTGTTCTCTTTAGACCCTTTTGAAATATTACTAAACGATACGAAAAATGTTAAATATAAAATTAAGTTATTAACTCTGTTGAACTCTGTTTTTCATAGTTTTTATTAAATTTTTCAACTAATGATGGCATAATTAACTGGACTGACTATAAAAAGAATTTAAAATTAATTTTTATAATTGGAAAAACAAATAAAAATTTGAAGTATATGGGTTTAGCAATCAATTTCACCATTTATCATGCTCATCTATACGTTACCAAAACAAAAGCCTTATAATTATAATGACAATTATAATAATATCTTTTGAAAGCATTGATTTCCTCCTCATTTTTGCTTTATACAGCTATACAGAAATTTATAAAGTTTTTTATTCGTTTTTGTTTTTATTGTAAGTTAATTATGGCTGTTCATCACGTCAACCAATATTATATAAAACAAATGCAACCTGTTCAAATAATATTAATACAAAATACACAAACTAACGTAATTATATAAATTTTAATATAATTGAATAACATTGTGAAGTGTTTTACAATTATATAACTTACACTATGACACATTAGAGCGGAAGGGTCAGAAGGGTTTATGTATATTGTTAATATGTTATTCATTTTGATATGGCTTTGGAACTACAAAGAAAGTATACAATTCCGCTCTTTAATATTTTTTGATATTCCTAATGCATATTGAAAAAAAATTTATTTAAAAATATATTAGCACATTTTGTTAAGATTTGCAACTTTTCAAAGTTTGAAATAAAATTTTAAGGAAGTGAAACTTTTTATTATAAAAAGATAGATTCTACATCCGCATTCATGTTTATACTCATAACTTGTGATCTAAAAACTTTCGAAATTTTTATTTTATTATTTACCTTATTCTGTAGAATTCTTTAAACCCATCGACTTTACCTATTCCTATCTTAGACATTATATAATAAAAAAAACTTCTTTACTTTTTAATATTTATAAAAAAAAAAATGGTTATATTACATTTAAACTATAGTTGAACAACGATTTTCAGCAACACTTATGAATAAGGTATAGTCTATTTCTAAACCTAACCTTTTTCAAATAAGTTCTAGTATCTTCTAGGAGTACCCAATCAAAGAAAAAACCGATTTAGAAATGTACGTCTTTTATGAAATACAACTAAACTAAACCTCCATATCTCAGTGCATCTCAGTGTCAAGAATATCGATAGTCGTTTCTTTTTCACGCTAACTAAGCACTATAAGAACGAATTCTTTTATAATAATGTAGGTTTAGATACATGGAAGAGGGAAAACGGGAAGGAAATAAAATATTGAGTGTAAATTAGAAGTTGTAGAATGAAACATTATTGTCACAGGGGAACATACAAGGTAGAAGTATGTTCAACATCATAGCAGTTCTTACAGCGAATGAGTTGCCATAACCAGTTTTAAGCCACATATAAGAACTTCCACAGTACAGAAATGAGTATTAGCTGCCTCTCTCGTGGTATATTGGAATAGTTTAAGCGGAGATATAATTGCGTTTAGTTAAATACAGCTAGTATCATTACCTACAATATAGAGTGTTTATAACCAACTACATAAATATTCTAAACATAAGGCAAAAGGAACATATTTTTAAATTTTAATTTCACCGTTTTTTAACTGGTATTTAAAATTGTTAGTTTTAGAAGCCTCAACTTACAATTTAGTGCTTCCTCATACAGCAACTTTGAAACACAACAAAATAAATAACACATTAATATTAGAGATTTAGTTAATCCATTTGCGAATCGCAAGAAGGAACTGTTCTGAATTTACAATTAAAAATCTTGGTCTCCAATAAGGTATCGAACATGTAGGCTGTTATATTTATACCCGTACGATAGGATCGGGTATAATAAAATTACTCCTCCGTTTGTAACACCTCGAAATAATCGAGCTAGATATACCTTCAAAGGTATGGATCGGATCAGAAAAAAAATCTAAGACGTTTGATCCATGTCCGTCCGTCCGTCCGTCAGCACGCTAACTCAAAAACTAAGAAAGCTAGAATCTTGAAAAACAAAATATTCTGGGAGTAATTTGTAGATTCCCTATTTTTTTTGGTTGAGTTTGGACCAAAACTTAGGGTAGCTCTCGAACACCTAACTTTTAGATCCCCACATTCTTTTCGAAATAGAGTTATGAAATTTTAACTGCTGATAGATCTCACAAAAATATTAATTTTATTTTTAATAACTTTTTTTGTAGCCCCATCCGTTACGGAGCTACAGCTCCCCAAAGGTTCAAAAAAGCTCAATATTTAAATTGTTATAGCACAAGTTGTATAAGGTATATCTTCATTTTGAAAACGCCAAACGATTACTATTTTTATTAGCTTTAAAATTATATATACAATAAATATATATTTGTGGCATACGGTGTCTTAATTTACCGTTATGCGAAACTCAAATTTTGCAAAATCCTTTAACCCTTCTATCTTCTAAACGGTTTAAATTGGAAACTTGAAATTTTGACAGAAGTTAGATCTTTGAAAATTAGTATGAGTCATTTCAGAAATTTTTTTTGTATCACTCCCCGTTTAGGAGCTGTAAGGGGTTAAAAACTGAAAATTTCCTATTTTTAAACACCTGTAACTTGAACACCTGTTAAAATTTTTTTTGAAGTAATACACAAAAATTAAAGCTTCAACATTATACTTTTATTTCTATTAACAACTTTTTTTTATAATATAGGCTTACTTTATAATTGACGAAAGTGTTACTTGATTTTTTCAAATTTTCTAACAAATTTTTTGCATTTTGCTTTACTCGATAATTTGAAATTGTTGAGGATATAATGCGTAGTACAAAAAAATGTAAATAAATAAACAACATAACGGTTGCTTGAAGAATTTTTATTTATATGATATTGATATACATACTTATATAATATCATGTTTATTTACATATCGTATATGTCACTAGTGAATGAATGATAAGAGTATAGATGTATATTATATATCGCCGTATTTACATACATATATGTATTTTACTGTACTTATAAGAAATTATTCTGTCAATGGAATATTTAAATATAATATAATATAATATTTAAAATTATATTTACTGTTTTATACTAAGTAAATTTAATATACATTTACCGCTTAGTATTAAATGGTACTATAGAATATTTGAAAAAGTTTTGAATTGATAATCGTTTTGTGGAAGGTTAGAATCTGCTTTTGCAGAATGTACATATAAACATATAGTTTGAATATATGTACAACCCATAGTTCTAGAAATTATAAAATTCACCCAAATTATTTTAAAATACTAAATTATTAAAAAAATAATATTGTAAGCAGAGTGACAGGCTGTGAACATACTAACGGTTCGTACGGGTATCTAAGAGTTGACAAAGGCAACTGTATTCTTCCTCGTTTTATAAGACAGTATAAATAAAATGAATTCAATGATCGAATTTTTGATGAAAGGATGTTTATCATTAAAATTTTAAGAAATTTTAAAATTTTTGTTTTTAAAACGTAAATTATACTTTTGAATTTTTAAATTTAATTTTAAGGAAAGAAATAAGAAAGAATTTGTGTTCAAAAATTTATTCCTACTTTTTATTTTATTTTATTTTTTTTAAATTCATTTCTCTGACACATAAATGTGGACAGGATATTATGCAGCTTTTCCTGTTCAGGCGTGGCTGTAAATGTCGTAAAAGGGAAATAACTCTTACGACGTGAGTGGGATTCGAACTCACACTCCCTCGGTGTTTACAGCGTATTTTATACGTTCTTACCCACTAGACCACCGACGCCCCCCCTACTTTTTAATTTTTATTAGATTGTATTTTGTACGTCAATAATACATCATAATAAATACATTCAATAAATCGTCAATAATCAATACAAAAAAAAATATGAATAAAAATAATATATAATATAACACGTGTTAAAAAATACATAGATAATAACAATTAAAAAATTTCACTTCATACAAAATAACAAACAAAAGAAAAAACCCTTCCTTTACATATTAAATGATTTGATCTATTTGGAACCGAATTCGAAAAAAAAAAAGCAATTAAAAGAATCCTTAATGAATTATTTTGAAAGAAAAAATTATAATATCACACATGTATGTAAATCACACAATATTATAAATGTATATAGGTACATATATATTTTTAATAAATAATTATTATTTTATAACAGGGGTCATTCTTGTCACAAATCTACACAAACATACACTTATCATTATCGGAATTATTTATTATTCTTAACAAAAGAAGACAAAAATATTAAATTGAACTCGTGCTTTACCAAATTTTTTTTAGTGACCTAAAGTCAATAAAAAAAACATATAGGTACTTATTATGCAATTCTATGAAAATTTCATTATTATTATTATTATTATTATTTTTTTTTTAAATAGCCCATATTCAAGATAATTATATGTATATGCTCTGATAAACATCTCTTTCCCATGTATTCATTCAATTTACATACATACATATCTAATATATATATATATATTTTTTTAAATTGGTCAAACTTTAATTATTAATTATTGTATTATCTACACACTTTACCTGTATTTTTATTTTGATTCATTGAATTTTTGAAATTTTTTTTAATAAAATGTATTTTATTATTAACCCTTCAGTACTCGCGTACGGTTTGTTTCGACGCAAATTATTATATTTTAAAAGCCAATAACTTTTTTTTCTAAAGCACAATTTTCTTCATTTTCCCAGTAGCTGAGTTTTAATATTTTCCGAAACAATAACTGTCACATCCGTTGATTTTTTAAAAACTTTATTCATATTTGGAATGTGAAAAACAGTTTCGATCACTTAATTTCCAATTTCCTAAAGTCTTTATTTGTATTACACTATTTTTCTTATACTACTTTAAAATTTCTATTGAAGAAAAATGTTTATCATAAAATTTTCTATAAAACTGTAAAGTTTCATGAATTTTGGTACACATTTGCAGCAGCTGCAACAAAAAAATGTCAAAAATGCAAAATTAAGTGCAAAATTTTTATGAATATTTTTATGTTGACACTATTTTTAAATTTTTCTTTTTTGTTAAATAAATTTAATTAAATATAATGTATAAATATTTTATTATTTGTAAAAATATTTATAGTATAAAAAATATAAAAAAATGTTCAAATAGAATCTTATATTATAAAAAAAACATTTATCTATTGTTAAGTTTAGATCAATATGACTCAGCGCGGGGTACTGTAGGGTTAATAGGTAATGTCACACAATTTTTTTTTGTTTGCCAATCTGAATACGAGAACAAATTATTACTCAATTTATATAACAAATTTAACTATAGAAAAACCTTTGTAAAAGTTTACTTTACATTTATATAAAATTTAATTAATTAGGGCTATTTGGTGTTCACCGAAGAATTTTTGTTTTCTCTTAAAACTTATCATATGATATAACAACATAAAATTGATCAACCATAAAAAGTTTAATACTATAACCATGTCTTACATACAACTGGTGTATTATGGTGTTCAAATTAAAAGTTTTCTTTAGAAAACTGGGAAAATTCTACTGAAGAGCAATGTTTCTGCAAACGTTAAAAATAATTATGGTTCAAACGACCATCTGTACCGATAGATCAATGGATTGTAATTGTGATTCATCAACAAATAGTAATCAAATTTAGAAAGGAAAAATGTTTTTATGTTTTAACTTTACCATTACAACCTAAATGGTTTTCTAAGTTAACAAGGTCTACGAAATTACGACAAACATTTAAGACATCCTCATATTAGAATGGGTTAATGGATCAATAGGAAAAGTAGTGCATACGTTTCATTTACTACAAGTAAATTAATATCTTAGATAATTAGTAGAGTGATGTGATTATTAGCACATAACACTATATTCGAGTACCTATTTTTGATATTCATTGTGAAAATAATAATTCCTACCCTCTCCCATATAGACATAAAAAAACATATTGCGAAGATGTCTATAGGATGATATTCGATTTTTATTTATTTTTACTTTTTTCTTTTATTTGTTTGTTTCCTTTTTATTTTTTTTTTTTTTTTAATATTTATTATAAATTGGTGACATCTTGAGAAATTCACCATATGTCTAATTACGGAAAATACGCTAGCTATTAAAAAAAAAAAAAAACCAAATAAAAGAATGTGTGTTTCAACAATTTATCATTTAATTTTGATCAGAATTTTACTATAGTATAAGAGTTAATAAATGCTCACGATTTTACAAAAAATAAATAAATAATAAGACCAAATTAGTTTTAGTGTGCATATAAATAACTGCATAGTATTACATAAATATTTATATATATAAATTATGAAAGGGTGTGCAAATTATAAAATAATTTTTAATAATGTAGCATAAAAATATAATCTTAAATATAATTTTTGAGGGGTCTCGGTGGCCTAGTAGGTAAGAGCGTATAAAATACGCTGTAAACACCGAGGGAGTCTGGGTTCGAATCCCACACACGTCGTAAGAGTTATTCCCCCCGTATAATTTCCTGTCCACATTTATGTGGCAGAAAAATGCATTAAAAACAAAAATTTGAATGCAAAAAAATCATTGTATTACAAAAATTTTAAAATTAACAAAAATTTTGACTTTCTTAGTTAGAAAATTTTGCAGAAAATTTTTAGAAATAAAAACAAATAGTTTTTCTAGAATAGGATGGTATGATGTTTTACATATAAGTGATATGAAGCAGGGTCTATTCTGAGATAAACACATTTAGATACGTAAAAACGGATAGCTAATCAAAATCAAACCCAACTTCTTATCTTTAGATATTTTAATAAATGTGTAAAGTATCTACTATTTATGAAAATAATAATAATGGATATTCGCCCATTCCTTTTAAACTGACTATTCACTACAGATAATAATCTACTTAAAGTATAATCAATACTAGAATACAAAAGAAGTTAAATCTAATATGTTGACTCTTGAAATAAAGTTGACTCTTAATCCCCAATCTGATTCCAGAAGGTAATGGTGTTCCGAAATGAAACACCATTTTGTATATGAAATGAAACATTATTGTTATGTCATTTATATGAGCTAACATTTTTTTTTTTTTTATTGTATGAAATTTGTGAACAGTAAACAGAACTTTGAAGTAATTTCATAATCTAAATCAAAAAAAAATTTTACAAGTGAATCTTTTATATAAGTGTTCCGGGTATATTTTTAATTAGGAGAAGATTTTCTCGCAAACTGTATTGATGAAAAAAATGTCGTTTGAAAATGAATGTTGTTTCTTTCAACATTCTCTATCCGATCTAGAGATCTGCTATACCACGAAAATTTTGTGCACTAAAAAAATTTTAAAAATTGAGAGGTTCCTTAATAAATTTTCCAAAAAAAAAACTAATTCAATTTCGACTAAATTTTTAAAAACGACCCAGTGAAATTCTGTAAAAAGAAAAAATTGATTCTATCAATGATTCTATGAAAATGTACCGAAATTATAATTTTTTTAATCTTATTAATTGTTAAAATTTTTTAATTTTTTAATGCATTTCTCTGTCACATAAATGTGGACAGGAAATTACACAGCCTTTCCTTTTCAGCCGTGGCTGTTGTGTGAAATTCGAACTTACACTCCATCGGTGTTTACACCGTTTTTTTTAAACTCTTACCCACTAGGCCACCGAAGCCCCCTTTTTTTTTTTATTTCAAAAACTTATTATACCCGTATGAACTATGTTCAAGGGTATAATAAATTTACCATTACGTTTGCGACATCTTAAAGTAGTCGAGCTAGATATAGTGTCAAAGGTATGGATCTGCTCAGAATCGAATTCTGAGTCGATTAAGCCATGTATGTCCGTCCGTTCGCACGATAACTCAAAAAGCTAGTAGGCTGAAATTTTTTTTACGTCACTTTTGCAAAAGTGTTAGTTTTGCTATTTAAATCTAACATTTTCAGTCGGTGGGTTCGAGTAGCTGCCATCTTCTTTCTTTATATAGAAATAACTCAGTATCTATTCAAGCTAGGTTTCTTAAATTTTGAAAATAATGATCAAGTTTTATGGCAACAACTTCTGCAAAATTTGTTTGTCGTGGTGCGACAGGTTCGGCTAGCTGCCATACAGCTTCTCCGTTTAAATGAGAATAACTAAGTGCCTATTGAAGCTCGGTATCTGAAATTTAGTGAAAAAGTGTCGAGTTACATGCCAAAAACTTTTGTAAAATTTGATTGGTCTAAAGAAGCCGGTTCAGGCTTCTTGCATTTCTTGGAACTTAATGAAGCTAGGCGCAATAGATTGGGGTAGCTGTCATACAACTCCACAATTTATATAAATATATCTCTGTAGTTAACGTCGGTACTAAAACATCTGAATGTTTTTAGAAGATGATCAAGTTTTATAGAAACAGGTATCCCATAGTTGACGGATATCTCAGAGTTGACACAGTCTACTCTACTGCACTCTTTCTCGTTTTTTATTTAATTTCTTATTTTTGCAAAATTTTATATTTTGTTTTTCTAAAAATTGTATCTTTTACAGGATT
This sequence comes from Poecilobothrus nobilitatus, assembly GCA_947095535.1. Classification (NCBI taxonomy): domain Eukaryota; kingdom Metazoa; phylum Arthropoda; class Insecta; order Diptera; family Dolichopodidae; genus Poecilobothrus; species Poecilobothrus nobilitatus. Next base: position 259,011,072 of record OX352774.1, on the reverse strand, counting down.
TCATAATTTTGATTAGTATAGGGATTTCGTGCTACGGCCCCCCTTATTTGAAATGCTCGATTCTTTTAATATGTATGTAAGAAAAAATAATTAAGAGAGATTTTCCAGTTGAATTCAAAATCAAAGTAATACGCTTTTCCCAGAATATATGTATTTATGTATATATAGGTATGTATGTATGTAATTGAGAAAAAAATTTCAAAAAATACAACAAAATGAAAAAAAAAAAAAATAGAAATTAAAAAACTTTAAGATTAAAAACAATAATACAGCGGTGTAAACCCTTTCTATGTTAATTTCAAATATTGTGTGTGGAAATTTTTAACACAATGATGACATTAATGTGTTCTTATTAAAAAGAAAACAAGAAAGAAAAATTATGAAATGAACTGAAAATATAAAATTATGTAATATCATTACTTAGTATAATTACTGTTTACATAAATAAAAAATAATTATTATTAATCACACATTTATCGTAAACAAAAAAAAAAAAAAATAAATAAATTGTAACATAAAATTAAAAATATATTTTCATATTATAACTTTTATTTAAATTACATACTTAATATCATCCTTTTTTTTTTTTTTTTTTTGTATTTTTTTCTATATATGTAAATTATCTATTAAGGAAATAAAACTCCCCTTTCAATAAAATAACCATTATTTAAAAAAGAAAAAAGGATTTTAAAAAATTTCCCCCTTTTGTTTTTTTTTTGGTTCTTGTATTCCTTGACTGGTCATTAATTTTTACCTTGTTTAAGCTGTCAAAAGAAAATAAAAATTATATTCTTATTTGTATTCTTTTTATTTTTACACTTTTTGTCCTTCATAATCATCAATTTAGTTGAAATATCAGGATATATTATTGAAAGCTCCTTGATATTTCCACCTACACACATAATTTATTATAATTCAAGTAAATATTGTATAGGTATTAGAAAATATGAAAATAACAAAACTAACAAAAAAAAAACTTAATTGAAGCCAACTAACTATAAGCTAACAAGAAAAGTGATGGTCCCTGAATGAAATCCTTTTAATATTTAATAAGATAAATTTTTCATATATGAAAATATAATATAAGGACATAAATTTCATGTATTTATATAAGACATCAGCGATATACAAATAAGTACAATAATGTCTTAGACCACATGACAAGAATTAAAAAACAATTCACGTTTATTGTAGAAGCAGAAGAAGAAGAAGAACACGAAGCAGTAGGAAGTGGATATAGAGTCCTGAATTGTTTTTTTTTTTAGTGAATTACCTTATTATAATATATAAAAGTAATTTGTTATTTTTATTGAAATTACTATTCCTATTATTATTATTATATAATATTTTGATTGTTGTCTTTTATACCATATTGTAATGATATTCAATACTTATATTATCGTGATTGAAACTACACATACATATATATATATTTTTTTTTTTCATTTTAATACGAAGAACTTAAATTAAAAATAAATGTCATTATAAAAGGACATTTTGTTTATTATTGTTTTTTTTTTTTTTTTGCTTTGTTGTTGTGGTTTTTTTTTTTAAGTGTAGATAAAGTATTTTGTTTAATATGTCATCAGAATGAATGGGCGGACAAGTTTTTGTATTTTATAATTATAGATATATTATAAATTGTACATATACATTATTTTGGGATTTTTAAGAAAATTAGATTGTAAGGAATGGTAAAACTAAAATTAGTAAAATACATATATGTATATATATATATATATTATAAGTTTTTTAACAAATGAATGATTATTGTATAACATGTTAAAATAAATGAACTTAATGATAGGTATTAAAGAATACATAATATTTAAAGTGATAATATACATATATCATATAATAAATTTTATTTTAAGTGTGTTAAGTTATAAGAACTTGGTTCTTTAAATCCTAGGAAAAATTAATTGATGTAGAAATGCAAGATATAAGTACATGACTTAGAAGTTTTTGATTCTTAGGTATGCGTAACTATTTAATTTGGCTTGAATTAAACTTTGACTTGAACTGGGTTTGAATAAAAAATTAATACCTATCTATAAACTTTTTAAACGTAAAATTTAGAGGATTTTTTGACAAATATGTATATATTTAACATTAATGTGATTGATTTATCATTTATCGGGAAAATGTCGTAAAATTTTTCAAAAACTTTTCGGATGCGAAACAAAAATTAACCTTTTTAAATGAATCTGTTCTTGCCCTAATAATAAATTATGATAGAAGAGATTTTGTTAAAAAGATCGCTTTATCTGACAACTTACACGGTAACTTATAATAGAATTCCTTTACGATAAAGAATGAAAGGAATTTCTCCTTTTTTTATTTTTTGAAATTTAAAAATTAAATCACTCACTTTTTTAATTGCAATACAATGTTCAAAGTCTTTAGTAGACTTTTCAAAAAGAAACCTAAAAAATGTTCTTATTTGTTTCATTCTGTCCTGCTTACAGAACTTCTACACCGTTTAAGACAGAACAATGGTTTTTTTTTTTTAGTGCAATTCCCTGCCACATAAATGTAACAAGGAAATTACACAGCCTTTCCTTTTCAGGCGTGGCTGTTATACATGTCGTAAGAAGGAATTTACCGTTATGTGAAAATAAAATTTTGCAAAACTTGGATTTCTTCATAACTAAGAGCAGAGTAAAAACTTTGCAATTTTAAGAAATAAAAAATATTTCAGAATAGTATCAAATAATTAATTTCAGAAAATTGTTTAGTACCTTTACTTGTTTAAAAGCTAATAGTGGCCATTTAAAAATTGAAATTTGCTATTTTTATACACCTCTTTAAGTTAATTTTTTCAAAGTAAAACGCAAATATTTAACCTCAACATCATATTTTAAAAAGTATCAAAAAATTCTAAAATCTTTTTATTGCTTTTTGAAAAATAAAAATGCCTTTAAAAACCTTTGTTTTTTATTCTTTTCTAATAATTCTATAAAAAACAATTTTTACTTTTGTACCTCGAACGTCTTTTGTACAAACTGTAATGGAACTTTACCGCTAATAATACAATTTAGGATTAAAATTTTTATCTCTTTTTATTCTTTCTACTAAAAGTACTGATCAGGTTAGTTTACGTCTCTTTTCTATAAATATTTCAAAATATTCAATTTTCGTTTAACCTTTTAATTACAATTTGTCTCACAGAATTGTTTAAGATTTTCCTTAAAATTCAGCGATTCCTTTCTAAGTCAAACAAGCACGAGTAATTAAAATTTGTTTGAGTTAGAAGTTTAGGGCTGAATGCATAAAACAGAGCTTAAACTTAAAATCCCACATTTTCAAACAAACCTATACGAGTTAAAATGTATTTTTGTTGGAAAAAGAGAAATTTGAGTTCATGGTCAGTTTTATGCATTATTCCGTTCTTATTTAAAAACAAGGTAGAATGTAAACCAACGGTTTTTAAAAACGCACATTTCGAAAAGGCAATACAAACTGTTTAGAATTGTGACTTGCACAGAAATTTGAAAATTTCATGTAATAAGGAAAATCGTGAAAATACGACTTTTCTGGAATTTTGAGGGGCTGTAAGTCCGAAACCCTATATGACTAAGAAAAACCGTTAATACACGTAAAAATATATTACTGAAGCTTTAATTTTTTTGTCTTGCCGAAGAAAATTTGCATAGCTGCTTAAGTTACCTAAAAATAGCAAATTTTCAATTTTTGAGCCCTAATAACTCTTCAGCAGGCGCTGATACGAAAACATTTTCTAAGAAAACTTATATTAATTCTAAAAGTTCTTTCTTGTCTCAAAATTTCAGGTTCCTATCTCAAAGCATTCCGAAGTTATGAAAAAAAAAATATCATGTAAATTTGGTTTTCACCTAACGGTAAATTTAAATACTAAATTTTGAAGAAAATGTATAATTTTGATATTGATTTATAAAGGTAAAAAAAATGTCTGTCGAATGGCGTTTTTAAATTGAAAAAATGTTAAGTGGAACATTAAATATATGCGTTTAAAAATAGGACTTTTTCAAAGTTTGAGGGGCTGTAATTCCTTGATGGATGGGGCTACATGAAAAAGATCTTCCACAAAATTAATTTTTTTATGAGACCTATCCATGATTAAAATTTTTTTTCTCTATTTTTAACGATGTAGAAGTTTTGTAAACAGACGGACGGACAGAGTGAAACTAATAGGCACATTTCTTCAAAATTTTTTTTGAAATGTGCTAAAAATAAGTAGAAATTAAAAAGTAAGGAATTGAGGTAAGAAAAATTTCAACTTAAAGAAATTGCACTATATTTTCATCACTTCATATTTCTTTAATGAATTTTTCCTAAAGTAAAATAAAAAAGTTCTAAAGTTCCTTAATTCCAATAAAACAAAAACAAAAACGATAAGGTTAATCATTATTAAAAAAGAATGACAACTGCTACTAATTATCCATTCTAAATTATGTAATAATTTGTGAAATTTTTATTTCATAAAAAAAATTAAAAAAACCAAACAAACTATTCAAAATTTATATAATATAAAAAATCAAAGTCATCGCTAAGAAAATCGCCACCAAAAAAAACCGTGGCTCTTATTAAAAAAAAAAAAAAAACCATTTAACAAAACCACGAGTAAATTCAATCAATTAAATTAAAATAAGAAAGGGTTTAATCATTAAATTAACAAAAAAAAAAAAAACAAAACACCCAAAATAAAATTGGAAATCATGTGATGTTCAAGAAATAAGGGTTCGCGAGAGAAACAGAAGAAAGTGTCATATGTTTCAAACAAAACTATCTGTAATTAGACAACTTAAACGTCATCAGAATATTGAAATGATGTTTATATGAAATAGCTAATATTCAAAAATATATATAAAGTCAATATAATGATGTAAATATTGTCAATTTATATTGATATCCATATTGTAAATATATTATAATAATATGTATGTACATCGTAAATACTACACACGTGGAAAAATTATTAATCGATCTTTTCCCTCAAACCTCAAACTCTTTCCATATAAATAGATACAATTTATTTTGTTTTTTTTTTTTTTTTAAATAGATAATTACTAGACCCAATTTGATAATAAAATTTTTTTTTGGACAAAAGAAAAAATCACACTTTTCATACCTACAAGGAAATGTCAATAACAAAAAAAAAACCAAAAAATAAAACAATATTTTAGTGATTTTTATTGACTTTATATTATTTTATATAAAATAAAGAAAGTAAAAAAGAGTTAAGGCATTTAATATAGATTTTTATTTTTTTGAAGTATTTTATATATGTATGTACATATATGTTAATATGTATATGTGTGATTATAAAGTAAATAAATTATTTTAATTGATTGTTTGATACCAATTATAACAATTGTTAATGAAGGGGTTAAACTGTGTATTTAACACTTTTTTATTTTTTGTTTTTTTTCTTTTTTTTTTTTTTATTATTACTCAGCAATTTCTTTTTTTTTTTTTTTATTATTTTTTATCTTTTTAATGTTTTTGGGAATTAAACAAATGGTTAAAAATACACATACATAGATACATACTAAAATATCAAAAATCTACATTATAAAGAAGACGTATGTACATATGTATATGTGTATGAATGTATGTATAGTTTTTTGGATGATATCAAAAGTTCATATTATATAATTAATAATTATACTTAAAAATATGTCAAATAAATAAATAAATGACCAATAATAAATTTCTTCTAATAAACTTAGATAATAATTATTTAAATCGATTTGCATTGAACCGTGGCCAAAATTATTAATTTTTTTTTTTCTTTTGTTTTTGTTTTTTATTAGAAATTTAAATTTTTGTAATTAAATTTTAATACTGCACGATATTGCTGTGTAAATTATTTATGTGTGTTATATTATGCCTAATTATGTATGTATTACATACCTAAAATATTTTTAATTCAAAATAGTACAATTTTTAGAAAACCTACAGGATTTTTAAGAAGGTTTCACCTTGTTACTTAAAATGATTATTACATCTATTCAATATTTAAAGCTTAAAAGGTTAACTTAAACAGAATGGAAAAAAAGTGTAGAAACGATTAAAGACCACTTCACAATATAGACCGAATGTATAAAACTGACCTTGATCTCAAATCTCAGTTTTTAAAATAAAATCTTCAACTGAACTCGTAGTTTTTTTCGTTTAAAAATGTGAGATTTGAATTCTAGCTCAGTTTTATGCATTCCACCATATGTGTATTGTCATAAGATTTGGGATGCGTATTCTATAATACAAAAAGAGTCATATATAGTGTGAACGTAAAAAATGTGTCATTTGATATATCTATACTTATGTTATTATTGGCATGTCATAAGTAGGTATGTTACCTTAACAAATGACAAATAATAAATTTCTCTTTACCGATCGTTTCGAAAGCCATTTGTATTATAAATTATTTAAAATGTAATAATTTATATAAAATTCTACAGGGAAAAAACAATGCACTTTGACAATACAATAACAGTAAAATACAAATTATGACAATACAAAACAATGAACACAAAATAGCATACGATATGAACATATGATATAAACAATACATTTTAAAAGGAGGTGGGTTTAGTCAGTAAGAATCTGACAAGGGGGAATTTCTGATCGTGTCTTTGGAAGATTCCCACATCCCTTAGGAAAAAAAAAAAATCATATGACAAATAAACATAGTCTGAAGTGAAGTGACGTTAAGTTAGATGAAAAATTTGAAAGCTTTATAATTAACTTTTTATTTAACAAATTAAAAATTTTAAGTGCAGAAAAAATTGTATGTACGTTAAAGATTGAATTCCTATAATTTGTTAACTATTAAATTTCGACAAAAATTTTAAAAAATTGATCCCAAAATACTTATTTTTTGCAAAAAAATTATTTTATTTTATTTTGGTTTGGTCCGTCCCCGCCCACCAAATACAATATTGTGATAAGGAACTAAATCAAATTTTCCGCCTCAAGTGTAATTGCGGTACAAATATTATTTATTATGTTTACATTATATTATTTATAATTTATATAACATTTTGATCTGGTCTGAGATTGAACACGAGACCTTTTGCCTCAAAAATTAAAAACTTACCCATTGCACAATTGATCAGACTATTGATCAATGCAAAAAATTTAAATGGATCATTGAAGAAATGCTATTTTTAATCAAAAATAAAGTTTTTTTTTATTCAATCTTAATCATATTTTACACCAAATCAATTTTAAGCAATTTTTATTCAACGTTTTCAAGAAATTTTTAATTTAGTTATAGTGATGTAAAAGAATAGTCTAGTACTGAAACTGCGTTTAATAGGCATAAATCTTATAGAATTAAAATGTTTTTCTGTTTTATAATGGAATATTATATGTGGCAAAATAATATTAGTCTGAGTGAAATGGATTAGTCAAATCCATTATTAAAACAGAAATATTATATCGAAATCAAGTTAAATTAATTAGGTAAAATACGTTTATAGAATTTTCTAAGAAAAATCCAACTATATAGATAAAATGTTTTCTTGAATGTTTTGCAAACATTTGCATACTTTAATTAAATAATTTTTTAAAAAAATTTAATTTTAAATTTAATTTTAAAATAAAATATAAAAATTTATTTAAAAAAAAATATAATTTACTTACTGATCTATATCACGACATTGACGTTCACAAACAACACAACGAAAATCAATACCGTCTTCATCATCTGAATCATGATGATCTTTATTATTTTTATTATTATTATTATTATTATTGTTATTATTATTATTATTTAATTTACTATTATTATTATTATTAATAAAATGATTATTATGATTGCTATAATTTTTATTACTATTATTATTATTATTATTACTACTATTATTATTATTATTATTATTATGATTTTCGCTAATTGAATTATTATGATGATAATTATGATTTCCACTTATATTCGTACTATTGTCTAATTCAATTGATATATTATAATCAACATCTTCATAAGTTGTACCACTGTGTTGAGATCCTGTAAAACAAAAAAAAAAAAATTATAAAAATAATATATCAAAGTAAAAATATTAAGTAAATAGTTTAAGTGAAATCTTTATAATGAAATGTTAAGTTTAAACATTTGAAATTTAATCTTTTAAATATTATTTTTCAGGAATTCTCCCCTAATCCTTTTGCCTAATTTGTTCTTTCAACATTTTTATTCGAAAACCAAATAATACAGCTGTACACCTGTTTTCAATCAATTTTTTTTGTAAGTTAATAGGAAGAAGGCTTTAGTCAGGCAGTACTTAAAATTCAAGTATAGCCACAACCAAGGAACTGTATAGTGTTTGGAATCTCCCCAGAAAACCGTAATATTATAATTTCTTATAAAAGATCTATAATTTTTTTTTTGGAATTATTTCCAATTGACCAATTCCAATTTCCAGTTTACAGAAAGAAAAAAAGTAAAATAATGGTTTTTACTCAAAATTTTACTCGAAATTTCTGTTAGATATAAAAGCTTGATTCTCTGAAATAAAGCCAAATGAAATAAAGTCAAAATTTACGTTTTTGGCTTTATTTCAATTTCACATTTGAAATAAAGCCAAAAATCATGAAATTTTTATTTTGACATTATTTCATTTTTCAAAAACGAAATACATAATGCCAAAACTAAAATGAAATAAAATCAAAAATATTTTTTAACTTTTTAATATTTATATAATTTATATTATGTATTTGTGAGATTATAAATTAGGAGGAAGTTTTTTCGCCTTTTACAAAATATTTATATATTTTTATATGGGATTTTAGGAGGGATTTATATAATATAATTAGGAGGGATTTTAGAGTTAATTTCAAAATCCGGGTTACACGCTTTTTCGAGAATATTTACATAGATATATATTTATATATATATATGTGACATTCTAAATTAAGGGGATTTTAAAGTTGGATTCGAAATCAGAGTATTCCCTTCGGCCGCCGAATTTTGATGTTTTCAAAAACAAATAATTTCAATTCAAGTTTTTTTACTAAAATATTATTTTTATTTTAATCATCTGCTTTAATATTCTGGAAAAAGGTAATGCCCTGATTTAAAATTCAACTCTAAAATCTCTCCTATTTCAGAATCTCACGTATATATATATAAATATTCTGGAAAATGCGTATAACTCTGCTTTTGAACCACAACCATTAACAAATTTACTTTTCACAAAATTTCTGAAAAATAACAATTCAATTTTTTGCACATTTAAAAAAAATTAGCAATTTGAAATAAAATCAAATTGGCTTTATTTCAATTTTTCATATTGAAATAAGACCAAAATTTAAAAATTCACTTTTTGGCTTTATTTAAAATATGGCAATGAAATAAAGTCAATTGGCGTTATTTCAGGGAATCTAAAAGCTTTAGTTAAGTGTTTTTGTTGTATTTTCCACTTGAATATTATTAAAAAATCTGAATTTTCGAAATTTTTTTTAAACATTTTATTTAGATATTTTCAATTTGAAATTTTAGATATAAGTGTTAGGTATTGATGGACAAAAAATTAATTATATAAAGTTTAAAATTCTAAAATTTTTCTTTAAAATTAATAATTTTTAATAAAATTTATTTGCTTTTAGCATTTTCTTCATTTAAAATGTAAATAAAATTAATATAAATTAAAAAAAAAATTTATAACAAACATTTAAAGTCATACCTGATAGTTAATTAATTTACAATATTAATTAATTAAACAATTTCAAATTTTTTTTTTTATTTAATTCTTTTAATTCTATTTAACACATTACACTTATTAAATTTTTTCTAATTCTTTTCAAAATTGGTAAAGTTTATTTTTTTTTTATTTTTTTTTTTTACTCTAAGCGGAAATACATCCGAACTCTTCTTCAACTAAAAAACAAGTGGCTTCAAGTGGTCATCTAACAATCAAAATATATAATATGACACAAATAAAAATACATAAAAATGGATTATCAACAACAAAAACAAAAAAAAAAACATATATCCCACCTGAAAGGTAACCATATTCATCCTTCCCACATATCCTTCCTATATAAAATTTACAAAAAAAAAAGAAAAAACTACAAAAAAGAACAATAAAAAATAATTCAAAACAATACTAAAAATGGAAAATATATATAGAAGTTTTTTTTTTATTTTGAAAAAACAAAAAATTATTCAAATAATTATCCTTTATTTTACTTTTATATTAAAAATAATTTATAAAAAAAAAAAAAAACAAAAAAAAAATTACATGTTCACCCCAAAAAAAAATAAAAAAAAAAAACTATAGTGGTGTTTTTACAAAAAAAAAAAAAACAAAAGTGTCTATTTTTTATCTTCTCTGTCTCTTCATATATACAACAGTACTATACTGTCTATATATTTAACATGTTTCTTATATTTACACACATTCAAATCTATCACCTCTTTATAACCTCTGTTTATTACGTTTTTATTTCTTTTTTTATTCAATTATTTTGCATACACATCTAAAATACATTTAAAACAAATACTTAACTAAAAAAGGATATTTAAAAAAAATTTTGTTTGGTTTTTTTTTTTTTTTTTTTTTTTCAAAATTAAACCCCTTACTTTTGAGCGTGTCATATATATATTATAGAAGGTATATAAAAAAAAAAAAAAAAAATTACACCTGAATTCAATCAAAGGACATGCATAAATATTGAAGAAAATGAAAAAAAAAAAAAAACAACAATAATTCACCTCTACAGGTGAAGTTCGATCGTGACTTAAAGTATAAAAGTCAAATTTTAGTTTTTTTTATTTTAAAATTGCTTTAAATTGGTTTTTATTGGGTAATAGAGGAGATCTCTGTATAGGTCAGAAAGAGTCAATTTAACTAAAATAGAAGATATAAAAAAATAAATAATTTAATGTTTACTCTAGTGTAAATTTTTCTTATACATATTATAAAACTACTGTAGTTTGGTATTTATATATTTTAAATATTGCACTGTAGCACTGTAAAAAATGCAAATTTTTTAAAATTGCCAACTTATATTGAATGGTTAAAATTAAGAGAAATATCGGACATTTTACAATAGAGTGGTCAATTACTTACAATACTTATGATTCAATCAATTAAAGAGTCCGAACATAAGATTAAGTAGATGAAGGTAGCTCTACAATATTTACTTTTACTAAACGAGTAAGTTTCAAATGAAAGTGTAATGATTATATAATTTCTAAATACCTTAAGTGAGTAATTGACTCATCATTTCGAAATATTTTGTTTTATTTGTTATGGATTTATCAACTACTTAAAGTTCCTATAACTTATTAATTTTCTTGCTCATTGTGATTTAATCAATATTGAATTATTTTACCACGGTGTCAATTTTAAAGAAATATATATATTTTTTTTTTTTTAAATACATTTCTCTGCCACATAAATGTGGACAGGAAATTACACAGCCTTTCCTGTTCAGGCATGGCTGTAAGTGTCGTAAGGGGAATAACTCTTACGACGTGTGTGGGATTCGAACCCCACTCCCTCGGTGTTTACAGCGTAATTTATACGCTCTTACCCACTAGGCCACCGAAGCCCCAAAGAAATATTTTTTAATTAAAAAATTTTCTATTTCTATATCTTGAGAATTTAACTGACAAGACTAGCATATTTCACTGCATGTTAAAATCTCTTACTTAACCCAAATAAACGTAAACTATTTACTAAGGTGATCAAGCAACAGTGACTGTTAATGATTACTATATAATATTGAAAGATCAAAATAGACAAGCGATACATAAATTTAATTTCACACCCAAACTGATTGATTTTGTTCACTGTCGTGCTTTTAAGGGTTAATAACTTTTCCTCATTTATATATGAATTTTTTGTTTGGTTGCAAAATAGATCGAGACTTTTATACAACTATATACTATCTAAGTAGTTGTTTCTCCGAATATATAGTAGAAGAGATATTCGGAGAAAGAAATTCCGAAAATCCGAATTTTGAAATAATATTACATATTGGCCGAAAAAATTAATTTCTGAAATAAAGAATCTATTCATTGCAAGAAAAGAAATTTGGAAATAAAAGGGTTAATAAATTTTTTTTTTTTTTTTAAATTAACTAACTATAAATAGTGAACCTATTGCTTAAATTTAAACAGTGTCATTTAATTTTTAATATGTTTCAGTCCCATAGTCCCATTAACTATTAAAATTTGGTTTATTAAAATATTTTTAAATTTAATCGTTTAATTAAAAAAATTTAAGATGAAATATTTTTTGTAGCTGAGTTCGTGTTTTGGTTAACAAAATGCTCTCAAAATCATTGTACATTGCAGTATGGGATTTTTAAACACCATGTAGTTTCAAAATTTAAGAATATACTAGAATATACTAATTTAAATAGAGCAAAATATTTCACTTACAACTTAACCGAATTCATTTTGAAGTAAATTAAAGATTGTTAATTTATTTCAATCTATAGATTCTAAAACAAAAATACATAGAATAGATAATATATAATTATAACAGCGTGTAAGAACAAATTTGTAGGTTTCTATTGAATCCTAATATTTGGGAAAATATTTAAAAAAAAGAAAAAAAACTCTGAAGCTAATAAATAGGGTGCCGATTTAAAGATTGTTAAAAAAAAACACCAATAATCACCACCGCCCTTATATACAAGTATTATTAATTTGAGATGTAATACAGATGTCATATACTACATACTACATACCCTTTTTAAAAGAAAAGCTTTTTCAAATACAAAAAAACATTAAAAATAAAAATTTTCAATCATAAAAACAAAAAATAATCTATGATCAATGATGCCCACATTTTAAATCATCAGCATAACATTTGAACACAATTTTCACAAAATTATCGTCAATCTAAAGATAATCAAAATCCAAAAATTAAATATAGTAAATGTAATTTTTGATACTTTAACAGCAATAAAATAGAAAAATAGAAGCAGGACATTTCAATAATCCTTACGAAAAACAACTATTGCTTTTACATATATATTACATATATATATTTCATTTGACATCACTCCTAAATTATCATTTCAATCACCCCTTAATATAATTGTGAATGCGGTTTACCATCATTTTGGATTGCTTAAATTGCGTTGGTACAAGATATGATCAATTATTACAGCATTCTGTATATATATACATAATATGATGTGATGACTCTTAATACAATAGAATAAACATTTCAAAGTCAAAATGAATCTTTTTTACTATTATTTTAATATAAATTGATTTTATCTTATATTTCATATTTAAGTATTTTTTTCTTTTTCATACACATTCTGATCATTGATTTATCGGTATTGTATAATAAATACCCTTATATCAATGATACAGAAACGCGTGCGCAATACTCTCTACCCTCGCCTTTTAAATAAATATATGTATATATAATAAATATTGTATTATTATAATAATATTTCAAAATCTGTTTTTTTTTTGTTTCTGGGATGCGGACCAACTTGGCATATTGATAATTTTCTCGCGCTCAATTTAATCCTAACATTCTGTAAATGATGACAACAAAAAATAAGAAACAAAAAAAAAAACACAAAAAAAAACGAAAAACTAAATATTAGAAAATGGAATTATGAAAAATTTCACACATTTTTATTAAGTATATGATAACGGAATAATAACAGTTAATTCATAATGACAACTTTTGGACGTCTTTCCGTTTTTGTTTATTTTTTGACTTTAATTTTTGTTGTTGTTGTTATTGTTACTGCTTTTGATGTCCTAATGAACAATAAAACCAAAGATTTAAAAGAATATGGCTAATGATGTTATCACAATGTTTTAATCTTTTAACAGACGATGAAGATGAAACGATCGATGCTTTAATATTTTTCCCCTTTTTTCGTTTATTTATTATTTTAATCTTAGTATGATTTTAATGCTCTAACAAAAGACAATGAATATAGGGAGGACAATTTTATTATTATTTAGTAAAAAAAAAAAAAAACAATATACAAAAGGATGCTGTAATAGTTTGTATCATATTTTATTTAATTATTATTAGTATTAGATATTGCTGATGAAAAAGAACCCTAAAAATTAATTTTTTTCTCGTATATTGAAAAGGTGGTTGTTATATTTATGAATTTGTTGATTTGATGACATGTTATTGCGCAAGTGTGTCATTTATTTGACGATTTTTATATTTTTTTTTTTTTATTTGTTTAGGACCTATTTAATAGTTATTTGTTTTTTGTGTTAATATTTTCGAAATTAAATTAATCAATTTTTGTGGAGTATTAAGAGAAAGAAAAGGATTATTGATCTTGTGTTGGTTTTGTTGGCATTTTAAAATTTTATTGGAATACTAAGGGTTAATGTATACAATATACAATATTTTAATAATAATAATATGTTTAATAAAGAAGGGTGGTTAAGTGTAAAATAACAAAAAGAAAGAACAATCTTAAATATATATTAGTATCTTAAAACCTAGACAATAAGTTTTGATCTATTATACTACTATATATAGTTCCGGGCTTATTATATATTCATGATCCTATTGCTCTATTGGTTAAATCCACAGCCTTTCAATCGGAGGGTCTTGGATTCAAACTCCGGTGGATTCAGATCATTTAATAAAAATAAATAGTAATTTTATATCGTAATGATTTATAATAATAGTAATAAAAAATTACTGCTAAAGTGAAGCTGCCTTTAATTATTACACTATACAAAAATTTTCTATATACTATCGTATGTTGTAATGGTTTACGTCTTCATCACTTATAGTAAAATAGTAATAAAAGGTTAAATAGTAATAATAGTATAATTTGTTGTCCACTTACAATCCCACTCCCCAATTCAAAGTTTCCGTATCCATGCCCTATCCTTTTCTATCCGTACTTCCTAGCCAATATACTGTGTTAGGAATTTCAACACATTATATTGACTAAAGGTAAAGGTGTTTTTAGTCTGTAAAAATCTGGCTTTACAAAATGTATTTGGAAAATTCTCACCTCCCTTTGTAAAAGAAAGGCCATTTTTTTCCTATGCATAAAGTCTAGTTTAATGTTTAGGCTACATGTTCTGTTGTATATTACCACGTTCCTTACAAAAAGAAAATTAAACTAATTAAAGGTTTGGCTTCTTCAAATATTAACATTTAAAGTTTGATTTAATTAGAATATAATATATTATATCTTTTTTCTAAAGAATTAAATAATTTTTAAATTAACTTCAGTTTTTTAATTTCTAGAATATGGTTCCTTTCAGATCCCTTAAATGGAGTAAAAAATACAAATCTATCTGTGATATGGTATCAAACAATGGAATATTTTAATGGTGTATTAAAAAAGTTTGAAAGTTTTTTTTTATTTTTTTTTTTTTTTAGTGCATTTCTTTGCCACAAAAATGTGAACAGGAAATTACACAGCCTTTCCTTTTCAGGCGTTACCCACTAGGACCTAGCCCCGATAGTTTTTTTAGTATCTGCTTATTTGTTGTTTATGTGTAATACTAATTTTGTATATAATATACACGTTGGATGTCGTATAAGAGTTGAGGAATAATTTTAATGCATTTTTTTGTGTAATTCTTCTAATTTATTTATATAAACTTGCGGACCGGTACTTCAAATTGGATGAAGCTAGTTGTTGATGTGGAATTTAATTTAAGAGAAAGAAATTGTACAAAATGCTCCCAAGATTTATGGTGGAATTTTTTTTAATATATATTTTATACCATTTGTTTTAGCAAAATTTTGCATCTAATATTAAACCTAAATAATTGAAACTGTCTACGTCTTCGATTTATCATTTCTCCAACGAATATTTGATTTGGTATTTAAAGAGCCTATAAGGCGATTCTTAGTTAACCATTCTTAGATTATATTAAGATCGTTCTGTATTGATTATTTTAAATAAATTTCATTATTTTCACAATATTTAAGAATCGGACTCCTATAATTTATAAGAGTTCTATTATTTTTTTAAATTTATTGAAGTCCAACACTATCTCAAAGTGATATTTTTGGTGCCTTTGGAAGATTCCCACTACCTTAATGAAATAAAAACCATTTTTTTCAATTTATAAGCAAAACTCCGTTTCGCCCGCTTAAAATCAAAAATTTTTAATTGATGCTGTTTCTGCTTAAATTTTCAATAGCAGATCATTATCATCATTTTAAAATACATATAAAAGTAAGTATTTAAAAATAAGGATACAAAAATATTATTATGATCCTTAATATAATCTTTGTTGCTTAATTAGGGAAAAAAAACATTCTTTTAAAAAACTTTTTTTAATCGCAGGTTTCAATTTTGAAAATATTTTTTTTCTCATTAAATAAAGAGTGTAAAAATAATCTTATAGATTTAGGTTAAGTTCTATTAATTATAATATTTTTATAAACCTATGGAGTTTTTTTTTTTTTTTTTTTTTTTGGATTTAAATTGTACATGTAACTGTATCTAAAGGTAAAAATATTTTCAATCTTTTACTTTAATTCAATATTAAAATACTCATAAATTTAATTTCCAACTCAATCATTTTTCAAATGATTCTTGTTATAGGTTCATCTATTAAAACTGCCACATTTACAGTTCATAAATATGTAGCTATTAATTTTTTTTTTGTTTTTCAAATGCCGTTAATATTTCAAATATCCTTGTAAATATAAATAATATTCCTTTTTTCTTTTCTGTGTAGTTTTCAAATTAACGGATTTTTTTCTAAAATTTCATTTAAGAGCATATGTGCGCATAAAATTTTACAATGAAACAAACATGATTATCACAAAAAGTCACAGTCTTAATGAAAAAAACGAAAGGTAGTCAAACTAAGGAAATAAAAGTAAGAAAACTGTATTATATCAGTTCCAGTAGACTGATTTTTCGTGAGATCAAGTAATCGTAATAATTTTTTACTTTTTTTTTTTCTTTCTTTTTTTTTTGTAAAACATTACAAACACACACCACACACACTAATATAAATGATATATTAATATATTAGAGAAGAAAAGGATAATAATGAATAGCATATACAAGAATTTTCATATAGAGGGTGCATTTCTAAATAAAAAAAAAAGAATAATACGTAAAAGTAAGTACCTATTGCAGAATAAAAAAACAAATTAAAGCAGGACATTATACAAAAAAAAAATATAAAAACAATAGCAATAAAAAACAATAACAACAATAATAATATGCAACACTTTAACCACAAAGGACGAATAACAACAAAAAAAAAACGAAAAAAAAAAGAAGAAAAACCTTAAAAATATATTTTTAACGGCTTTTTTAACTTTTAATAAAAATTCATATTGTCCTTATATTTGTTATATCCCTACATCATAATATTGTTTTGCATTTTTCTAAGTTTTCTTTTTGGTGTTGTTTTTTTTTCTGTTTTTCTTAAGGACTCTACTTAACAGGTGTGCAAAAAAAATAAAAATACCTACCTGATGGTGATGTTAGTGCTTCTATATGAAGTAAATTGTAAATAGTTTATTATTCTAAATTTCTAACCGTCCGTTAACGCCTTTTTTTTTTCATTAGTACAACAAATACAGTTGAGGTGAAAAAAATCGATGCCAAAATTTTACATATATTTACGGTAATGACAAAATTTACTTTGAGACAACGAAAAATACTAAACGTTACTAAATCTAATTCGGTAAAATTGTGTTAGAAAAATTATGTTAGGAAAAGCAAATAAAACGTTTAAACGTTTAAATCTTGTGATATAAATTAAATCTGGCAATTGCCACTTGCTATATTAGAACATTAAATGTTCATCCTAAAACAAAAACAAACAGTGAGATAATATGGTATAAATAGAATTATAAGAGTTTTTACGGAAAACAACTCGGAATAAGCCATTTGGAACGATTGTGGTGGAAGCAAAATTAAAAATATAAGTTTTAATAGCAAACAAAAAGTACAAAGTAATTTTAAAAAGAAATTTTAGGCTAACTGATCTAATAATTTAAAAAAAAAGGTTGCCAACTTCTAATTTTCTATTATACATAGTTACCCAGTCGTACAAAATGTTTTTATACGAATTGCAAAACGTTTCGCAATATTGGTTTAGTTTAAAAACGAAGAAGAGTGCAGTAGAGTAGAGTATGTCAACTCTGGGATACCCGTATGAACGTAATATATCGTGTCTCTATATAAATTGATAATCTTTTACACAAATTCAGATGTTTTAGTACCATCGTTATAACTATACTGAGATACATTTATGTAAATGTGGAGTTTATTTATGTAAGTTTATTTACATTTATGTAAGTGTGGACCAAATCTATTGCACTAGCACAACCAAATTTTACAAAAGTTATTGCCATAAAACTTGATCTTCTTCTGTATGATTGCAGACGCCCTACCTTCATTAAGTTCCAAGAGGTGCAACAAGCCTGAACCGGCTCTAACTCTAGACCAACCAAAGTTTACAAAAGTTACTCGAACCCGGCTGATGAAAAAGCTGGATTTAAATAGCGTAACTAACAATTTTGCAAAAGTGGCGTAAAAAAAATTTCAGCTTCTTAACTCCTTTGTTTTTTTTTGATTTATCGTGCGGACGGACGGATGGACGAACATACATGGCTTAATCGATTCAGAATGATTCTGAGCCGATCCATATACCTTTGACACTATATCAAGTTCGACTCCTTTAAGGTGTCACAAACATAATGGCGAAATTATTATACCCTTTGAACATATTTCATACCGGTATAATGAATTGTTTTCATTTATATGATCAAAACTGTAGACATATGCATATAATATGAATGTGTGTAGAAACAGGCAAATATTTCTATAATAATTTTATCCAACAATATTTAACCCAATAATATAATCAGTTGTAAGGAAGTAATTTTTCAAGGATCTCCTTATAAACTTTGTGATTATTATTGTTTTTTGTTTTTTTTTGAAATTCTTAATGAGATGAAAACAGGTTAAGAAAAAATAAATAACAAATAAAAAACGGACCTTTCATTTTTACATATACTTAAAGTATACCTGTACAGTAGAGTTGTAACAAAAAAAAAAAAAAAACAAAACAAAAATTAGGTGAACTATGGGGATAAGATTGCGTGCATTTTATAAGCGAATAAGCACATATTTCGGTCGGTTAGATATTCGAGGATATGAAAAATTTTCTTATTTTTCTTTTTAAATGAGGGTGAATATTAAATATATTTATTTTTTCTTTCTTTTTTTCCTTGTTAATATTATTTTGTTCTTGTAATATGGTGTAAGGTGTACAGTTAAAAGTCAAGAGACCGGTAAAATATAATTTTTCCCATATAAAATTTAGAATTTTAAAATACGTAGTTTAATTTTTAAATATAAGGAACAGATGGTTATATGAAGATTTTATTTTTTGTTAAAAAAAAAAAAAAGAAGTTATCCTTAAAGTTTTTTTTTATTCTTTTTTTTTTGGTTGGGAAGAAATTGTGAACTATGAGAAATTGTTTATTTTCGAAAATGATAACATCTAGGAAATTTAATACAACATATACATAAATATGAAGAAGAGTAAAAATATTTAAATAAAATACAATAAATTGCATAACATTTAAATATTTGAATACAAGTTAAAAAAAATAAAAGCATTTTCCCACGCGTCTTTTTAAAGGATGAGCCTACAAAAAAAGAAAATTTTAAGTTGTAGTTTATAAGAATTTTTATTTTTTAATTTTTACTTAATTGATATAAAGGATTAAAAATATAAAATAAAGTGGTGTGTGGTGGTATAGTTATATTATCTCAAAAATTTATAATTTTAAGTTTTTAATTAATTGTGAATTGGGAATCTACAATATTTTTTAGAATACACAGAAGTATTTGTTATTTTTTAATGCTAAATAAATAAATTAATGCTAAATTGTTTAATAGTTATTTAAATTTTGTTAAAAGATGAACTTGGAACAAAGATTTTAATTACATCTTATAAGCAATACCATATTTCTAGATTTTTTATCCAATATAGTTTTCATTTACGACCACCAACTACTTTTTTGAATTTTCCCTTCAAGTTGACATCTACTTCTTTATTATATATTTGAAGTTGAAATCTACATCTACACGTATGGTCAAGCTTTATATTAAGGTTTACATTAAGGTTTTAAAATCGTACTATTAAATCCTACTACCTCAGCGGTTGTCAGCAACCGTTCAACCGCATCCTTATATAAGCAAGTTGAAGTTTTCGATATTCACATGATGTACCTGAAATGAGTGGCTTTTAAGACAATTGTAGAGCTTATGAATTCACAAAAAAACGTCACAAACCTTCAAAATTTCGGAGAAAAAGAGAAACTCCGGGTCATAGTAAGTAGAATCTCTAAATATTGGTCTCAACAAACAAGTCAATACAGTAACAAACCATAAGTAGTTTACTTAAGTTTTCTATTAATACCTTTGCTATTATCAAACCAATCTGACCTATATTAGATCTTAAACAAGTAAGGGGGATTTTAAAGAGACATTGTCCGATCGTTAGATATATCAGAAAAAACTTCCCTCATATGACTTATGTAGAAGTTGCAAAGATGAAGAGGAGGAAGAATCAATGTCTCACCTTTTGTGTAAATGATCGACTTTTGCTGTAAAAAGAAGAAAATTTCCGAGCAATTTTTTTTTAAATAATCTTTTCAACCTTTCGGGGATTGACTTAATCGATTTTTATCCATTTTACAGTACTTTATAATGTGCTCCCAATGGTTGAATTGAAGAAAAATAATCCAAAGTATCATCTTCAGTACTTTTCTATCTACCCACCTACCAAATCTTATTATATATCATCGAATTCCAACTAATTTCAACTTTTTTCCTTTATAATAAAAGAATCTACAAACATTTCAATTTAGTTTACTTCAAAACATTTTCTTTTTTTGGGATCTCCAATGTCAAATCAGGCGCTTTAGACAACAATTTTAAATATTAATAGGCAGTATCAAAAAAATCTTAATTTCAAATTTCTAATTCAGTCATTCATTTTCATTCAAATCCCATATTAAAAAAAAATTTATTATCACCCTTTAAAAAAAAAATGGTACGCGTGTCTTACAATTGTTGTAACTACTATAAATTGCCTTGTTTTTGCACCCTATATAATACCGAAATAATTGTAAATCACGCAATATAATATGTTAATGCAAGGTGCCACTAATGTTACTACTGCTACTGCTGCTGCTGCTGCCACCATTTATATCATATATATTTACATAAAAGAATAATTTTAAAAAGGATTGATTTGATCTTATGCTGGCTCTACATATATTGTTATTGTTTAAATGTATTAGTATAAAAATAAGTGATTTGTGCATATGGTCAAAAGAATTAACTTCTACTTTTTTTTCACCTGGCCTTTTGACGTGACAGGGTAATATTTAGATATCTTTCAAAAAGGACACAATTAAATTAAATACATGACTTTTAAAAGTTAAATGATTTTTATTTGTTCTTTTTAATTTTTTATTATTATTTGGTAATTGATTGCATTTCTTCATTACACACACATTTACAATAACATCTAGAGTTTGTTTTATATTGAAATTATAATGCAAAGTAAACCTTAACTTGATGCCGCCTAATCAACATCATTTTCATTTCAAAGAGAATAAATAAAGTTCTCAGATTTGTTTCCCCTGAGAAAGATGGTAATCTTTGAAAGACATGAAATAATCTTAAACTTCTATATATTATATTACTTTGAATAAAATATTGTCTGGTTTAAAACCCCATTATTCTGGTTTAAAACCCCAAAAATATTTCTATGATTACTTTAATATAAAAATTAATTTGTAAAAAATCGTATTCTGGTTATAAATCATTTTAACAAAAGTGTAGAGGAGTAGAGGATGTCTTCAAGAGGATTAGAAGTAGATGATGCCTTGTAAGGATGCCAGGGAAATGTAAGGAAGTAAAACAATCATTTAAACTACTTTCCAAATTTCGATTTAGTTTCTACTACAAAATCATCATTTTGTTTCTGGTTTTTGTTTTTCACATCAATCGAACTTTTTATCCCATTACACAACATAAGAACAAATTTTTTCCGAGTCATTTGCATTTAACAATTTTTTTTCAATATAAGTTGTTCTTAACACATTCCAAAAAAAAAAATAAACATAAATTTGAAACCACTTTTAGGTAAAAAAACAAAATCCACATGAAATTTACTTAATTTATTTTTATATTTAATATGACATGATACGTTCTTTCATCATTACTATTATTATAATCTCAAAGTCTAATTAAGAATCAGGCAACATTAGACCCTAACTGATTTGATTCATAAATAACATCAACAGTTTTCCCATTTATTATATAAATTTCCAATTTCTTATTTACACAATAAAAGAAGAACAAAAAAAAAACCAACATAGAATCATAATATTATAAATAAAAATTATTTTTAATCTCCCTCGTTAATAAGCTACAGGAGGCAGCATCATGATTAACTCATAATTTTAATAAACACACAAAATATATATATATATATATATATATTTATATATAAAAACGGTATAGTTTTTATATATTAATTCAATTTCAATTTGAAAAAAAGAATAACGGTAGCCCACCAATGACAAATTAAAAATAATTTCAAATGCAGTAAAACATAATAACAGATATTTGCATCTGCCTACAATTGCATATTACAACTTTATTTTATTAAAAACGAAAGGACTTTTCATTTAATTTAATAATAAAATTATATACAGTTGTGGCAAAAAAAATGCAAGACTAAATTAGTCATTTAAAATAAATCAGGAAATATTTCAGAAAATATTAGGAAATCCAAACCTCAGTAGGTCTTTAGTTTTAAAGAAAAGTTGCTTTGTTTCAGATGATTACCCTTAATTATTCTTTTATATTTACCTTATATTTTTATAAAAGCACATTCTCTTCTTCTAGAAGTTCTTATTTATTTCTATATACTATACCAATTTTTATATCTGTACGAACATAGTTATGAGGTTATAATAAATCTGCAATTATAATTGTGACCTTTAAAACGTTTCTGATGACATATTACATTTAAAGCAAAAATGTGATGTATATGAAAAATTTATATTCTCACTCAGGATTGCATTATGAGTCGATTTAACTATATATATGCACCCGTAACTTTGTTTGAACAACTTTGAAAGCGAACTTTACAATACTTTTTTATATAAACCCAGTGTGTATAATTATGCTGGGTATTAGAAATTTTGTCAAAATAAGTTAAGTTTTATGGCAAAAGCCTTTGAAAAATATGGTTGGTGGGAGAAAAAGGAAATTTCATCGAAGCAGCATATATTATTTTATTCCAGATATGTTACAGTAGACTCAGTCAATTATACATTTCGTCCTCTGTTTAAAATTTAATTTTGATTTCTTTAAGACTTAATAATAAGCCATAGATTTCCAATTCCTAACAGAAGAATAAGAACTTAATAAGAGAAATTCTTTTTTCTCAGATTTATCTATCACAATATACTTTTTTCTTTTATTTTACAATTATTTTTATGAAAGTATATAGAGTACCCACAAAGAAAAAAAAAACAAAAATCTCATTAACTTCTTTGATTAATGGATTATTGTTATTCTTCAAGAGTCCAAATCTAACGAAACTTCTTTTTATAACACCTCATCAGTATAAACATTACTACCGAATACTATAAGCTATATAATGCTTTTCAAAACCTACAAAATTTTTTTCGCTCATAAATTCCCAAGAAAACAAATAAGATAAAAAGTCTAAAGCAATATTAATGACAATTCGTACAGTGGTCCATCGACCAGTTTAACCAACAAAAAACTGTAATGGAATTAGAACTGAATCTTAAAATGTGATTTTCGCAATTTTTTTTGCAATAAATACGTAACGTACTTTATCAATAATTATAGCCATAACTGTATTATTCTAAAAACCCCCAAAGACATATATATCAATATATAATGTATACATATATGTATATTTATATATGTATATACATTACATAAGGATAATCACTGTCGTGCCGTCAAAATTATAACCGAAAAACATGACATTTGTTTTTCTTTTCACAAAATAAACATAAAAACAAAAAAAAACAATATTTTAATAAATCTGTAAGGGATATGCGCTGAAAAGGATGTGACTTTAAAAAAAAAAAAAAAATTATGTATACATAATATCATCCAAATCAAAACGACAACAACAATAACCGAAAGATTTCACAACAAGATAGGTGTACAAAATAATAGAATTAAATAGAAATTGCCGAAGGGGATTCTTCTTTATTTTGTGTTTTGTGTTTTACGTATAACCATTTAATATGATATGTCCTTTATTTGTACTCCTCCCCCTTTTGATTTTTTTATGCGCATGCATATTTAATTTTTTTTTATAGTTCATATAAAAATTATCATATTTTTGATCTAAATATAGGTCCTGTTCTATATAAATATTTTTTAAATTGACAGTATGGTGATATGATATGTCATACCAAAATTTGTTCAGAATTTTCTTTGGTAGAACAGGAAGATCAGTAAGGATTTAATAACAACAAACAACAAAAAAATAAAAGAAAAACAGAAAAATAGAAAAAACAATGATCACACGCCAGTTATTGCAAATTAATTCTCTTTTTTATTTGTTAAAATGATTAAAAATGTCAGTTCAAATGTTTTTTTTTTTTTTTTTTTTTGATAAATGATTGTGTTTGTGATTAAAAATAAATATTAGGGATTAAAATTTTTGAATTTTTAATTGAAAAATAATATTTACATTTAAATTCATATTTGCGTAATAAATACATTCTAATGATTTTTTTTCTCTGCAGAAAAAGTGTAAAATATAAAAAAAAAACAGCTAAAATATAATGCGAAAGGATTTATTTTAGTTTTACTTAAAGTCAATACAGAGTATTTTGTACTATTATATTCGTATCGTATTACACCAACAAAATAGGATATAACAGCCAGTCATTCTGGCACATAATTAAAGCCATTAAAATTTTAATAATTTTGATAGTGAAGGAGTTAATATTGAAACAGAAATAAATATTAAAAATAATTTGTAATGATATTTAACATCAAATTAATAATCATATCTGACCATGAATTTAATATCTCTTATATATTACCCAAATCTTTCCATTTTCCACTCAAACGAATAGTTCAAATTTTTAGATGGCATGATTGAAGTTATTATTGAAGTTCGGTTGAAATTTCATATATCATAAATATGGAACTATCTTCCACCTCATGCGTTCCCTAAAAATGGGTATGATCATATTTTAAATTGACAATAAGATTTAAGGACAACGTCAAGATTTTCTAAAGTCCAATTCCTATAAACTTTAAACATTCGCCCTTCCTCAAACAGATCAATAGTAAAACAACTTTTACCTAAGATTTTGTGTGGTCAAAAAGGCAGGTGGTTTATTTAATTGAAATTCCATACACTGATAAGGATATCGTGCTCGTACCGCTTTTTTTTACCGTTTTTCGATGATTCCTACCTACCCTTGTAAAAAAGGCAATAAATTAAAGCCAAAAGACCATTTGTCATCAAAACGGAGAACATTGATAATCGATTAAAATCTAACACATTGAAAACGGACATTCGTGTATCATTAAATTTTAAACTTTGGAAAAAATTTATGTTATTTTTCTTTGTGGATCACCAATAATACGTCCTTTCACTTTCTTGCAATATTTATATTTGTTTTCAGAATAAAAAATTAATTCGGGCACTAATCATTTTCTAAATCTGCCAAGTCTGACAAAAATTAGGACAACCGTTCAAGAAAGTTAAATTATATTTTTTTCATAATTAAGTTTATTAAATTAAATTAAATTATTAAATTATTATTGAAGATACTTAAAATTTTTACCGAAGGTTGTCTTATTTTATAATTTTTTTTTTTTAAATACCAAAAAGGATGCAAAAAAAAAATTAAGGAAAACTTTTTAAATAAAATGTATTAAAAACAATTTACATACCACTTTCTCTATCGCTACTTGTTTTATCCTCATTATAATTTAATTTATTACTAAATATATCCTTTAATTGTATTGGATCTTTTGGATTTGATTTTAATTCATCACCAGCTTCTATATCCTTACATACTTCATACCATACCTTTTAAATGAAATATAAATTTTATAATATTTGAATAAAATAAAAATTTCGAATTAAAAAAAATTTTATACAGTTTTATTTTAATTAATTTATTTAGTTTTTTAATATATTTTTTTCGATATGTACACAAAATAAAATAAACACTTACATAACATCCTGATAAAAAATGTTGAACATTTATTTCATTTGATACTAAAACTGTTTTTAATTTTTTTAACCAACTAGCACCCGGTAATAATTCTAACCAACCTCTAACATTTGCTCCAGCAATTACCTTTTTAGAAGAAAAAAAAAAAAAATAAATAAAAAAAATAAATAAAAATATATCAAAATTATAATATTATTTAAATTAATAATTCTTTTTTTTTTAAAAAAGAAAAAACTGCATATAATTTTAGTATGTATATTTAAACATGCATAGTAAAAATATTAATATTATTTTAAACGAAATAACTGACATCTTGCGGATATTTATTTAAATGGTTTGTGTCTCGAGTAAAATTATATTGATATTAAATGTTTCATTTCAATGTTCTATGGAACAAAATTGAATATAAAAGAGTACCTACATTAAGAGAAAAACAAAATTGTATCAGTGTTATTGGTGTAATTGTGTTATGTACATAATATTACAGTAACAGTAAATTAGTTGATTGATAATAGTATCTACTCACATATATAAATAATATAATATCTTATAGAATAAAAATGGATGTGTGAAAAACAAAGATAAGTAATTATTATTTTATTAAATTTTTTAAGATAGTTAGTACCTACCGAGACACACATCAATTATCAGGCCATGAAGTGCAGAGATTAAAGCTTAATAAGGCGCCAACTTTTAACAAATTTACACGCAGTCTTATGGAAAAAAGACTAGGGGGCCTATAAATCTTGAAATAACACAAAAACCATTTACTTTATTCAATTTGGTCCAAAGAGAAAATTAAAGTCACATCTTTTTTATATAATTCATTAAAGAAAATTATTTTTAAATATAATATTTTCATTTATAAATATACATTTAAAAAATTTTCTTCCTTTAAAATTTTTCTTTTTTTAAAAGCTTCTTAAGATAAATTGCCTCAATATCGTAATAGTATACCGCGAGTCTACTTTCATACTTTAAAATTTTGTACACCCTTATATGGCTATACCTGGCTATAATCGAGACTCACATCAATTATTAAATTATTCATAAGCGCGATACATGAGAATCGATTGCAATTCTCTCACAACTACATTCATGTGTTTTCAGTTCTTGGCCTATTTTACTTAGGCCTTGGTACCTACTATTGGATTGACCTTTAATTTTGAATTAAAAACAAAAGTTTAAATTTTCTTCTTTAGTATATACATAAGTATATATGTATGTGTTGGTTAAAATCATAAGTGATCTTTTTCAATAATAAAGGGTTTGTCAGAAATTGGGAAAAACTTATAACACATTATAACTTCGTAATTTGAAAATAAAATAGAAGGGTACTAATAAAACATTTGTTTTGTTGTTAGAATAATATATTTTTGATTATAACTCAGATAATTATTCTTTAAAATTAACAAAACTTTTGGAAAAGTCTGGTTTTGTAAATCACTTATTGGAAAAGATTAATTTTTGGAAATCACTTATTGGAAAAAAACTAATTTTTAGAATTAAATCGAATTAATCTAAAAGAAAAAATGCATGTAATATTTAAACAAAAAATAATAGATACTTCATTTTTTAAAAATAACTCACAACTTTTTTTTATTTTCGAATGATGTGTTACACAAGACAAACTTTTGAGAAAAAACTTTCGTAGTTGCATAGGAAAAGAATCAGTTTTGTTGCACATTTTTTTTTTTTATTGCACATAGGAATTGTTTAAATTTAGTTAATTTTTTAATCAGTTTTAATAGGGGAACAAACATACATAGTTTTGTTTTTGAAGAAAATGCAATCATCAGTTAAAAATTTTTTTTAAAAAAGGAAAAGAATCACTTTTAATTATAACGCACGCACACATACAAATGTAATGTACCATAATATTTACAAAATGGTAGTTTTAAATGATATCTACCTATTCTTTGTTTTTTTTTTTAAATTTGAATGTTGAGTTTTTTTGTAAATTAATAATTTTTTAATATTTGTTTTTTGGTTTTTATTATTCGTCTTCCAGACATTCCAGTTAAACTTCTTTTGTTTTTTCTATATATAAAAAACGGTGCAACAACTAGATTATGTATTATATGTATGTGTCTAATAAACTAATTAATTGAATGACAGTGATTATAGCATGGACAAATTTTTATTGATGATTACATACACATGTATATATTTATCTTTATATCTTTTCTTTTTTTTTTAATTCGATTATTATTTTTATGCATAAATAAAATCATATTGATTCTATAATTATAAGAGGAGTTTAAGATCATCTTCCAAATAAAAAGCAAACGCGTGATGTCAAAACTCATAAGTATAAATAAAAAGAGCATAGCTTTTTACTTATGTTCAAATGACGATTTCACTAAAAGTAGCTGTATAATGAATTTAATCTTGAGTTTTTTAGTTCTCATATATGCTTGTAGGTACATCTTCTTAATTTTAAAATGATAATATGGCAAAATATAAATGAATCAAAAATACAATGAATTAAAATTTCTATTCGGCCTTTAACTATACATAAGTATGTGTTTCAAAATTAATATAAGACAAAAATACCTAATCGTTATTTGTCTTTTTCTAAATAAGTTAGATAAGCAAATATTTTCCAAGATGTTAGATACTTACATATACAGAGTGTTTCACGAGTAAACTGCATCCTTTTAAGGGGTGATAAGGGAGAGATAAAAACAAGCAAAAAACTTAGTATTAAGTGACGTTTATTCCTAACGGTTTCCGAGATTTCCGAGAACTGGACTTATAGATTTCTCTTCTTTAAAATTTTTTAATTTAGTTTTTGGTTTATAATTTAGGAACTAACAAACGTAAGATCAACATTGATACCATTTTCAGAAGCTTACTAAATTAACTATTTAACACAATATCAAAAAAGACTTTTGGGGATGACTTTTTAATAAAAAGTTATACAGCTTTCAATTTAAATATTTTTGCATTTTCTATTCAAAAAATGTCATTTAAACCGTTTTCCTAAAAAAATAACGGTATCAATCTAACGGTTAAATCTATAAGTCCCATTATTTCGGAAACAGTTAGGAATAGACGTCATTTAATACTAGGTTTTTTGGTTGTTTTTATCTCCCTTTTCACCCCTTATAAGAATGCCGTATACTCGTGAAACACCCTGTATATGACTATAGATTTGATCGAATCATTTTATTCTATAAAACGGCATCATTCAGGACCAACCTTCAGCGCATCAACTTCTATACTTTTTTCAAATTTTGAAAATGTAGACGATTCTAAGTTTAAGCTAAATTTAAAAATAAATATAAAATCTGCTCTTCTAACTCTGAATTGGAACTGAATAAATTTTAAGAGTATTATTTGACTAAAAATAATTTAGGCATTCACTAAATTAATTGAGAATGAAAACACAATCATAACAGAATATCATAGGTACAAGCGTATAGGTATTATATTTATTTGTCATATCTATTCCCTAAAATTGGTGACAATTTTTAAAAACTCTTGTGTTGATGAACGGCAAAAATTTAAACAGAATAATTTTGTACATACTTGTCAGAGTATTTACAAAAATTACTTCAAATGTCAGAGTTTTTAAATGCCCAAATAAAATAAGTGGAATTTTTAAATTGTTTATTCTGCTATTCATACAAATTACTTCGAAAATCAAAAAAACTAAAAATAAAAATGGTTAAAATCTGCAAAATACTGCCGAATTTTTTTTTTACCTATACTTAAGTGGCGCGACTACGACACTATCATTCGTGGCGCAACGCGTCAATGGTCAGGCCAGTGTCTGCGTAGAAATTAACGGGACGATACGGAAGATGAACAGAGATTTGAGTGAAAAGTTGCTTATGTATTGATAAATATGTCATTGTTACCTTCTTATTTTCTTAAAAGGAGAAATTTCGTCCCAAATCTGTGTAAAACCTTCAAACCCTTTGCATAATATGGATGCATTTCCCGCATATACTATATAATTACACATATTATATAAATATATTCTGGAAAACGGCAACTTCCAACTTCAAAATTCCCCCGCCTAAGATGCTCACTTGCCTTGTGCAAGTGTATTATATAAAATTTTTCTTTTTAAAAACAGGTTTTAATTTAGATAATTTAAAATTTTCAATTTTAGTGTGTTTTGACTCATTTAAATGAATTCATAATAATGCCGTAATAATTTAAGAAGTAGTTAGTATTAATTAATTTATAACAAAGTGTCATAATCTCCAAAAAAAAAATTGCCCTTTTTGACTCACTAAAAGTGCAACATAATATTAGGGGATTATGTTCCACTTTTAGTGAGTCAAAAAGGCCAATTAGGACATTATGTCTCACAAACAGTGAGCCACAAAGCCTAAATACAATTAGGGCATTATGTCCAATTAGTAATGTCCACCGATTTTAGAGCTTTATGTCTCAATGTTGGTGAGACATATGGCCCAAACAGTTTTAGGGGATTATGGCCCAAACAGTTTTAGTTGATTATGTCCCATTTCAAATGAGCCAAAAGATCTTAATTGTTTAGGGGATTATGACACGTCGCCAAACTTTATAACTTCCTTAATTTTATTATTTTCCTCAAAAACTGAAATTGTAATTAAAGGTTATTATTTAAAAAATTTACTTCAAAACCCATTTAAAATTATTCACTTTTGCAAAACCAAAAGTCGTTCTTTTATACAGAATGCAAAGATACAGAAACTTTTAATTTTATGTAATTGAATTTCCAGTTAAACAAAAAAAAAAATTAAAACCAAATTCATTTATATAACATTAAAAAAAAATAAACCTAATTAATTTGAATTCTTCGCTTTAAACCAATTTTAAAGATAAATCCTAAAGAATTATTCTTAGACTTTCAAAAAAAAAAGATCTTATATTATTATAATCACCTTCTTTATAACGACTTTTTCATCTCTCAATATCTTTTTTTCTTTTTCAACATTTTTTTTTTTCTCGTTTTGCAAAACTTAATAAGGATTATAAGATCCCTTTTCTCTTTTTTGATGTCTTTTTTTTTTTTTTTTTGCCGAAGGATTACTTTTATCCTTAATTTACACTCTTCCTTAATATTAATATTACTAGAGTTTAAAGTATCAGTCTGTATGTACCTAGTATATACCGCTTACTAACTATACTGAAAATCTAAACTTCTTTCAATCAATTTATTTATAATCAATCTCAATTTTTATATTTTAGTTTGAAAAAGAACAAATAAATCCATTTAAAAAGGGATTTTCTAGATATTTTAGGATGTTCAATTGACAAAAAAAAAAAAAAAAAAAAAAGAAGAAAGTGACAAACAGTAAACGAATTAGAAGAAATTTCATTTATCTATCAGATATTCCAAGTTGTGAATTAAAAAATTTATTTTTTTTGTTTTTTTTTTTTTTTTTGCTTACAGTTACAATTACAAAAAAAAAAAACAAACGGCGTTAAGGATTAAAAAAAAATAAAACGAAATCGAGAATCCTAGAATCCTAGAATCATATTTATTTATTTTTGTATTTGAACAAATAAAACAGATGTACATATGAATTAACAACAGAATAGGATATTATGATCCTAATTTTGATGTGCAAAACGAGTATTTATAAGTTCTTTTTTTTTTTTTTATCACTTTTTAATAAAGTGATCATCATGGTAGGGGTTCCTTATCGTAAATTGGCAAGATACAAAAAAAAAATTATATTTCAAATTTATGTTATCCAGGTATAACTACGGAAAACAGACATACACATTATTGAATGATAAATTTTGCAACAAAAGTAGAAAAAAAAAAGGACAGTAGCAAAGAATTGAAAAATTTTTTTTTTTTTTTTTGGAAAGGAATTGAAAAATTGTATCGTCAAATTGTATAATTCTGAAAAAAAAAAAATAAAAATATTTTGAATTCAATTTAAGGAATGAAAAAATGGTATTCAATTCAATTCAAATATAAGATAATAAATTTGTCACGGTGGTTTTGTTATAAAGAAAAACTAATTTTGAAAATTATTTATTAGAGTTGATTAATGATTTGTTTTTCTTTTCTTTAGTCAAGTTTTTTTTTTATGGCCAAATTAATTTAAAGGAAATTATCTCTATTGCCAATTATATTATAATAATTAGAATATATTTCAATTGTGAATTCATTCATTGCCATATATTCACATCTGTGAACGTCTCTATATCCATTGTAATATTTTCCAAACAAAAATTTAGCTTTATCTCACCCACTAAGTAGATTAAGGTTGTTTTCTTTGCCTATAGCTGCCTTTTTGCTAAAATCTCATATACAATTAAATAAACACCTTAACCCTTAACTGTACTATTTTACTGGTAACGCCAATATTGTCCATTTAAACATTTTTATTTTAGTGATATAACATTTTCTTGTTCTTTAAATACCTGTTTCAGGGCGTTGTGACATTAATAATATCAATCTTCTGATTTCACAATTCTCCTTCAAAAAGATATATTAGGGTAAGTTTACATGGGATGCATGCATCCAGATGCAAAAATTATTTCGATTATATTTCGTGTACTTTTCGGTAATATTAACGAATATTTTGCAACCATTATGCACCTACTCGTTCACGTGATGCAAAACGGCGAATTTTTTATTTTGAAAATTTTATTTGAAAGTATCTATAGTAGACTAGAATTGACATTTGATGAAAACATTTTTTATTTACAAAAAACAAAATGGTTAAACCAGAAAAAATTGTTATTTTATGTAAGAAAAAATTTTAAATATAATTTATTAATACACATATAAAATTAATTAATAGCTTCTAAAGTAATTGTAATTTTTCTTCTTTATTATTAACTGCAAACCAATAGCGACGATTGCAATTTTTTTCCTTTTTATTATACCCATCTTCAAAATATTTCAAAATATTTAACGTTTAAAATTTTTGACGTTTCATTACATCTGTATTTGACGTTAAAACAAATTTGCATCTTGTATGCTCCATATAGAGGATGCAAAAAATTTTGCATTTAAAATGAGCGAAAGGGAGAGCATGTCATGAATACGACATGTATTTTCAACCAATCAAATGTTTGCATCCGGATGCATGCATCCAATGTGAATTTACCCTTAATATTATTTTTTCTTTACGTTGTCCTTGGTTCAGTCACACATTCGCATGCAGAATTTGTTCCCATTGTAACTTACAAGCCATTTAACACTGTCTAATTCGGACTTAGAACAGCTCCAAATGATTTTTGGTACGCTTAGGTTATTTTTGCCTTTTCTATTATTCATTTTCATATGTACTCTCGGGAAATTTAATCAAATGATTTTTGTTTGCATATCTAAATCTATGTCGTTGACCAAATCTAGTTAGTACTTTCAGCATTGAAGAAGACTTCTCACCTGCAAGCGTTGATGGTTTTGAACAATAGAGTGCCCCTCGCAGCGTTGAATATTTGATTACTTTAGCTAGATCCCAATAAAAGTTGGCCGTCATCCTCTACAGCGGTGAAGTGTTTATTGGGATTTTACTTCTTTGAGTTTTATGTTTTTCAATCTTAACAGTCATCGATCATCATAATATAATGAAACGCAAAATTTTCAAATATATATAAAGAGCATATAATGGATATAAGTGTATTAAAAATCTTTCAAAATGTGATCGAGAAAATGTTCACAAAAAAATTATGTACCCAGAATAGGAGAATATTCATTTAATGTTACAAATCTTCATTTCACCAACTCATTGAATGAATCTGATGATGAAAAATTAAACAAAAATAAGATAATAACTAAAAAATATCTAAGTATTTAAAACCCAAAAAAAACATTTTAAATTAATTACCCATCTTTTGATGTTATTGCACACAAATATACATACTAATTACAAACATAAGAAAAAAGTTTTAAAAATTTTATTATTTTATAATAAAAAAAAAATGGCGGTTGCTTCAACTTGAAAGACAAAGAAGATGAAAGAATGCTTCAAAAATTTATTGTAAAAAAAAAAATAAAGAAGAAAAACTTTTTTGAGAAACATAAAAATTTGTTTAAGTCCCGCTTTTTATGTGCAATCGAATTTAATGTAATATAACAGTAAAACTAATGATGTTTTTGTGTGTGTTTTAGAACAACACAATTATACATTATATAAAATATAATTTTTTTTTTTTTCTTTCCGCTTCTGTTCTTTTTTTTCCGCTGGATTTTTCTTTTTTTTTGTATTGACAGAAGTTTTCTCTTGGTTTCAATCAAAAAGGAATTTTCTTTGTGTTTTCTCTTTTCTCATTTCTGTATTTTTTAATTTTTCTAGTGGAAGTTATAACCTCGATTGAAATGATTTTAAGCGTATCAAATTCAAATAAAACAAAAGTTTAATAAAATTAACAAAAATAAAAAAAAAAATTAAAAAATAGCTTTATATAAAAGGAATGTTACATAAAAAAAAAAAAAAAAGAACAAAAAAAGAAATGTAAAAAAGTTTTTATTAGACTTTTTATGATTTGATCAAACGATAAAAACCTTTAAGGACCTGAATTATCTTTTGAGCAAAAATAAAAAAAAAAAAAATTGAAACGATAATGAAAAGGATTTTTCGAAAATTAATAAGTTATCATTTTAGATCTTCAACTACGTTTAATGATGGTAAAGAACATTGATCTTTATTCTGAATAAAATAATAACAATTATTGCACAATTACACAAATTTTGTTTCAGATTATCTCAAAAAGTCTAGATAAAGCTTGAAGATGATTTGATAGAAGATTTTAAGATAGGAAAGTGAAATTATTCCATTTTAAAAGAAAAAGTTAAGTGTTCATGATGATGATGATGATGATCAGTTGATGATAGTTGAAATTTTTATTGAATTTTATTTTATTCTTCAAGTATTAATAACTAATTTTTTAGTTTTTATTAATTTATTTTTCTTAATTTGTAACTTCTTGTATTAGATAATAGATGGCGCAGAACAAAAAATATTTACGTTTCAATCTAGGTACAATAGTTACAGCCAAATAATAAACGGTTTAGTGAAACTAATGATTTTAGAAAGTGAAGCTTTGTTAAATATATGAATAATAAATGATTAATGGATGCTCCATACTCTTTATAGGAGTGAAAAGAGAAAAAAAAATTTTTAAGCTCATTAAAACTAAAAATAATTGCTATTAGTATCAACAAGTCATTAAACTCAAATGAAGCTTGTCTGAAAACAAGAAAGTTACCTTTAATATAGGCACTCACCTCCTTTTTTCGGATGACGACTTATCCGATATATTTACTGCTATTTATAAAAAATCTCTCATTATTGCGGGAACTAATCTTAATTTAAGTTAACAAATAAGGAACAAATAAGTTAAATAAAATTTGTCTTACTTTTAAAAATTACTTTTCGCATTAAATCCAGCCTACCAATGAATTGATCACTTAAACTAAGAATTACAAAAAACAAGATCATAAATAAGGCTCTAATTTAACTAAGTTAAAACGGCTGAAATGCAAATTTGTCTGGATCTATCTTTTTATATTGTTAAAGAAATACAATTAAATGTTTTTAAAACTGTTATTTGAATATATTTATACTTGAGTTTAAATTTTACATCAATAGGTCAATAAGTTGCAGATTATTTAGGAAAATTCAATTCTTTAGTCATAATATTAGTAACAAATCAAAAAAAAAAAAAAACTTTTTAAAATAAAGTCCGCCATTTTTAATTTGGTTCAAAATACTCGTATTAATAATATATTTTTAGTTTGATTTAAATTTGGCGCTTTTTTTAAATTTTAATGCAAAAAAAAAGGTAATTTTATCTACTGCTATTAAAAAAAAAAAAATTAAAAAAAATAAAAAATAAAACAAAAGAAAATGGAAAAAGAAAAAAAAATTTTTTTTGTCGTTGAACATCCATTATCCAGTAATGACCAGACGAGCATTCATGCGTAAAAAAACATTTAAGTCCTTTTCAAATGACAATATTTTGAA
Organism: Poecilobothrus nobilitatus; assembly: GCA_947095535.1. Lineage (NCBI taxonomy): Eukaryota > Metazoa > Arthropoda > Insecta > Diptera > Dolichopodidae > Poecilobothrus > Poecilobothrus nobilitatus. Next base: position 258,974,915 of record OX352774.1, on the reverse strand, counting down.
ATCCGCGGTAATTTTTCAACCATAAACAAGTCAGAAAATCCCACTTTTTTTCTTTTTTGTTTTTTAATATTTATTTCTGAATTATATATATATTTTTTTTTTTCAATTTAATGAAATAATAAAAAATGAATTAAAGCAAATTATGTTATTTTAGTTTTTTTTTTTTTTTTTTTTATTTTAATAAAACAACTCATTTAGAAAAACGACTCACTCATTCGTTTGCTAATTGAAAACGTATTAAATAATTAAAATTAAAATTTTTTTTTTTTTGTATTTGTTTTTTTTTTTATTTTTTGCGCCATTTATTGAAGAAGCGGTTTTCCATCCACTTCATTATTGTGATAATTTTTAAAATAATAAAAAAAAAAAATACAGTGGCTTACAATTAAATTGGGACGAAAACTTTTGGTTTTTATTTTTGTCTAAAAAATGAATTTTCTTAAAGCCTAGGAAATTTCCAAATAAATTGGAGGGACCATTAAATGTATATGAGAACAATAAAATTATATGGAAATTAATTATAAATAAATTCAAGGTATCATATTATGTTCTGTTTTGTAAAAAGGTATGATGAATAATGATGCTGTTCTTTTAGATAATTTCATCATTCATCAAACAAGGATTGATAAACTTAATATTAATACTCAAAAGTATTTAAAATACTCGATCACAAAAAAAAATAAAATTTTCCAGAATATTAATAAGCTGAGACAGTTAGAAGAGCCGTAAATTGATAGAACGAATAAATATATAACTAAACCAAAATTTACCGAAATTGGACTGATCTAAATTCAATACCAAAAAAATTCTAACGATAGGAAAATTAGAAAGATGCTTCCCTAAATTCGGATGGCAATACTCGAAAATTATAGCAATTTCGCATATAAAACGAAAAGGGGGTAGTTTTATGAGAACACTCTTGGGTCTATCTACATAATGAAACTTTAAGATTCTAAAATGACTTTCATCAAATGTGCTATGTAGCTATTTTAAATTAGTGTCTGTTTATTTTAGCTTAAAATATTTCAGTTCAAATTTAATTGTCAGCTACTGTATAATTCTAAATTTTAAAAGAATAGACTAGCATTTAAGTTTTTTTTTTTTTTTTTTTTAATAACAATCATCATCATAATCATCACTATAAAAATAAATAGATGATTTTCATCGCATCTTGCTTATAACCAGAACAACAAAAACAACAACGACAAATGCTATATAAATGTAATGGTAGTATTAAAAATTAAACCACCAAATGAAACACCCATTTTAAGACAAGGGCTACTCTTCATCATCATAATTTTTAACATTTAATAATAAAAAATCCATTTTGAAAAAAAAAACAAAAACAAAAAAAACTAAAATAAAAACAAATTCAATTTAAAAAAAAAAAAAAAAATTATTTAACCACTACATAACGGTATCAGTATGGAAAAAAAAAACAAATTGTTAAATGCTTCTCTTCTTTTTAAAAAGGCGGAAAAAGTTTAACAAAAAAAAAGCAATTTTTTTTTTTTTTTTAAATAATATTAAAAAATATAAAAAAAAATAAAACTCTTGTTAATTGCGTGCCCACATCACTAATTTTATAACGACCCTTCACCGATAAACAAATTAAAATAAAATACAAAAAAAAAAAAAAAAAAACAAGAACAACAATAACAAAGCAACAATCAAATAAAATATAATATATAAAATATTTTTTCTTTTTGAAGGACATTTAAGGACCTCATTCACTTACACTAATATATTTATGTATTTGTGCAGATATTATATATATATGTTGTTGATTGTGCAGATATTATATATATATATATAATATATAATGTTTACACATATAATTTTAGATTATGTTTAAATTCAAATAAATTTTTCTTTTTGTTCTTGTTGTTGTTGTTTTTTTTGCTGTGATTTTGAATCTAACGGCCGTGTATAAAAAAAAACTATAAGTAGTCAGTGCTTTAATTGTGCATATTTATCTCGCGACGTTAATTTAAATTGTTATTCTTTTTTTTGTTTTTGTTTTTATTTATTTTTTTTGTTCTTATTGTTTTTATTCATGACGTTTAAAGGATTAAAAAAATAAAAACAAAACGTACGGGTGTCTTTTATTTTTAATTATAATATTATGTATTTTGTTTTGCTTGCTAATATTTTAAGATAGCAACTCAAAAAAAAAGCAATAATTCCAATATTGCCAGATACTATTAAAGATAATTAAACCTATTATAAAAATCTGCTAAGATATTCGTTTACAATAAAAACAAACAAGAATACAAATATAATAAAATTTAAAGGCATGTGCCCAGCTATGTTAGACAACATTAAGCGTAAAGATTTGTTTGTATTGTACATGTTTGACTTAACAGACAGGTTAAATTCCTTAAATGTTGTTTGAATGTTGATTTAATTGAATTAATTGCGCTGAGCTAGATTAGAAAAATCATTTCTCGTTTTAGACGAAACAATGAACTTCAGAAATCGCTAAAATAATTAGAAAGTTTTGCTACCTATTTTGAAATTATTAACATATAATCATGGAAGACACGATTATGGTAAGAGGCCCAGGTTTAAGTTTTTATAAAAATAAACCCAGTTAAAAGAGTTCAAACTGATTAAGCTACTCTTCGTTCATTGTGTTCAAATTCATAAAAAAAATTAAATTAATCAGCATGTATCTATGATCAGTCTAGTCATTGAATAATTAGCACGCAAATACCGTACGTTAAAGAGCGCCATCCCCGATTAGACTGCTTAAAATTTCTTAAAGTCTTTTTTTTTAAAGATTACTGTTTTCCCTAGACAAAAAAAAATACATACTCAAAATGTTAAAGGTTGGCCATACCAAATTTATAAACATACCTACATATAGTATTATATGTATAAATATACGTACTAACATACATATTTTTTTTCATGTACTTAATATAAGTGCTAAGATGAATACAAGCATTATATAAAAAGGCGGAAATTAAATTGTTGGTCGCATGAAAAAAAAGAGTAACCAAACCAACAAAAAAAAAAAAATATATATATATATATATATACATATACATAATATAAAAAACAAAAAGAAATAAAATTTAAGATTAAATTAAGGATAATGCAAAGATTTTTTTTTTATTGTTTTTCGTTTTTTTTTTAAGTGCTATTTAAATTTTATGATTAAAATTAAAACAGCTGTCATGTTGTGTGTGTTTTTATCTTTTAAATTTTATTTTTTAGTCATAAAAAGATTTAAAAAGTTGACAAATTTTCTATTCATTCTTTAATTATATAATTCAATATTATTGTAATTTTAATCGTTTGAATGATTTTTGATACCAATTGATAAGATTATTAGAATTAAATCTAAATGATCGCATTGATAAATAACTTTTATAATAGGCTTTTAAATATTGTTTTTGAAAGATATAACTATCGTACAATAAAATTTAATGTCTCCACAAATTTTTGGATGAGATTTTTGATAGTTACTCAAAATAGTTCTATATGAACTAAATGAGCTAAATCATAACAAACCAAGTCACTTTTTGGTTCAGAAAGAGAGGTTTGATGAATGAAAGTTGCACGGATACATAGGACTCCTGCTCATTTCAAACCTTTATAGCGTCTTTCGATGGTTACCACTTACCCTCGCAAAGCAAAAGCACATCCAATCTATGTCCCAATTAAAACATAATGAAGCTTATTTCCTTTACATTCCTGATTATAAAGTAATAAGCTTTGCAGGTCTTTCCACCACACGGTTTCATCAAATCGTTTCATCTTCCTAGAAATGCTTTGTTTTTTTCACTATTCGCTAACCCGTTTTAAATTGTAGACTATAATTGGAAAAATTAGTATCATTATCTGACTCATGGCGCAGTGGTTAAGTCGCCAACCTTTCAATCGAAGGGTCTTGGGTTCAAACTCCGGTCAGGTCATATAAATAAAAAATATGTAGTACTTTTATATCGTAATAATGTATTTCGTATAATTAACAGTAGTAATAATAATAATAATAATAACAATAATAATAATAGTAATAATAATAATAATAATAGTAATAATAAGAATAATAATAATAGTAATAATAATACTATAATAAGAATACTAGCTGCTACAGTGGAGCTACCTTTGCTTATATCATGCAGTAAGTTGTTATATACTGCTGTAAAAATAATAATAATATTAATAAGAATACTAATACCAATAATAATAGCTGCTACAGTGAAGGTGGGTGTTGCCTTTAATAATTACCTCATGTAGTAAGGTGTTATATACCAAAAATAGTAAAAATAGTAATAATAATAGGCGGATTCATTGTTTCCTTACAGTCCCACTTCCAATTCAATGTTTCCGTATCCATTTTCCTATCCTTTCCTATCCCTACTCCCTAGCCAATATACTGCGTTCGCAGGTAAGGGTTTCATCCCATTATATTGGCTAAAGGGGGAGGTGGGTTTAGTCAGTAAGAATCTGATACTACCAAGGGGCAAATTCTTGGTGTCTTTGGAAGATTCTCGCCTCCCTTAGGGGGAAAAAAAAGTAACATGTCTATCTTACTATGTTTTGTGAACTTAGCCTCCGCCTATGTTACCATAGGATCAGGTTTATTGCTGACATTTTATTGTCTGTAAAGCAATATGCTCCTAGATTGCTTTATGTCATTCATATTGTCAATATGTCATTCATATTGATCACATATAAAATATATTATTGAAGCTACATTGATTCATAAAAAAAGATTACTGTTCTAAAAAATATTTTGAGTATTGACCGTAAATCGAACATTGGTAAAACAAAAGTACTATTTGCAAAGTGCGAAAGCAGTATTTGAAATAAAAAACAAAGCAAGCATTATTATTTTTTTATACATCTGAATGAGAAACACTTACAAACTATCAAGAATAGGTACAAATATTTCAAAGTTAATTTGAATCATAAGTTTAAAAAAGATTAAAAAATCAGATAATCCTAAATGTATGCAGATCAATATTGCTTTAGGTAAAATCTAGGTGGTTGTTTTTCTAAAACATTTTTCATTATTTATTTCTTAAATAAATTATTTAATTAACCAGAAAAAGAAAAAACAAAAACTTAAAGAAAAGTTTCAAATAGTCCTTTTTTTTTGTTCAGAATTTTCTTTTATTGTCATTTAAATAATTAAAATTTTAAACAATCATCTCAGTTGAACAAGAAACCACAAAATTAGTAGAACTCAATTAGAATTTAGAAATGTGCAATATGTGAAACATAAAATGTGCAATAAGACAGGATAATTATAAATTTTTTAATAAAACCAACAAAAAAAAAAAGAACCGAACGACAATAAGGATCTTCCCTGTATAAAATATCCTTGTTATCTTTTTTCAAAACTTAATTTGCTATGATTTCACAGGTAAAACCAAAACAATAATAAAATGTTTTGTTATTGTTTAATGTTTGTAATGTTTTAAAAATAGATATGACAAAAACAAAACAGATTCATTATCCTTTAAGAGATACAGTATACATATACTGTCCAGTTTTCAGTAGAAATATATAATACAACTGAAAAAAAAAAAATTCGAAATCATCATCGTTATTCGTTAGCATCATCGATCCGATCAACATTTTGTAATCAAACACTCACAACAGGATTTCATTTTAAAAAATATACAAACAGTAGTCGTACTGCTTTTGTATTTTGTACAGGATACTCTAATATCTTATAGATATTTTTTTTTTTTGCAGTAGGTATTGAAAGTGACTGACAATTTTGACCGTGAAATGCAGTATAATTCTTTTATTGAAGTTATTTTACACTGCAGGAGGATTAACAGGAATTATATTACTGTTGAGAGAATTAAAAGTATTTTTTTTTTTTTTTTTTTGTCAGTGAAAATAAGAAAATGTGTAGGTACGTATTATTAAAAAAAAGGTAAAAAATTTTAAAACAAAGATGTATTAAAGTATTTTATAAATATTGTTATTGGTATACTAAATTATGAGCTGTTGATTAATGCTTTTAGTTTTATTTTAAATTTTAGAGTTAAAATTTTGTATTCCAGAAACGTTTTTTTTTAAGTTTTTAAGTGACCCATACAAAAAAAAGTAAATATATAGGTTTTTTCATAAAGCAACTGATAATTAGGTAGATACCTTTAAATAAAGGGTAAAATTAATTGTTTTTTTTGTCAAATGTTGCAAAATTTACAAGAAAAACAGAACATTAATTTACTGTCTATTGTTATCTGATCTATTCATATGATCATCACGCATCTTTAATTTTTAACAAAAGACAAGAATGATATGCACTTTTAATTTTTTTTAGAAGAATAAAATAAAAATTAATTGGAATCCATTTTATTGTCTTTTCATATAGTTCTTATGAAATACAAAAATATAAATTGTTATTTAGTTTTTAAAGAAATTGACTTGGGAATTGAATTTGGTATTTTTTTTTTGTTTTTTTTTTATTTGGCAAAAACCATTTTTTATTATTGTAAAAATTAAATTTAAATTTTACTACAGCCAGTCTTTGCATTGTAATTTATTATTTCTGTTGGATCCTATCACATTATTACTCTGGGTAGAATCTATTATTTCCAAAGCAATCTGTGATCTTTTATCATAATATTTCTCATTCCTACATTCTGTAAAATATGTTTTTAATTTCGAAATTAAAATGAAAATTTTGTTTCAAAAGGGATTAAATTTTTTTCCTTTAGGTCGTTTTTTATAAGATGGGGCAAAAAAAAAACTCTTTGGATAATAACAATTACAAGAAAGAAAAGGATAACGACAATTGTAGAAAGCAGGAAAAGATCATTTTATGATTATAGTAAAGAATTAATTTTAAAAATCATATATTGATACACTGTGCTTCAATTAAAAAAATTATTTCCCTCCCGTTACTATAATATCATAGTAAACGAGAATCAGATTTCAAATTATTTTAGAAAGTCTACAACATTCAGATGACTTTTGCCTCCTATTAAATAAAGAAATATTTAACAAGTATCCCAGAAATGAAGAAATGAATAATTTGGAAAATTCTGGACGAAACTGAATAACCCTTTCTTACATTATACCATTCTTACGAAAAAAAAAGAAAAAGAAAAATACAAAACTGGGAGTGTACAATTTACGTGAAAAGTTACCATTACAGCCAAAATTCAATAAGGAAGATCTTTTGAATTATTTCGACAATCACAAATACAAATTTACTAAATCTCTTTGGACTACTTTTTATGATCATTCATATTATGAAAACTATAAAAGAAAAAAAAATCCATAGATTCTTTAAAAAAAAAAAAAAAAAACCAAAGACAATAATAAAACTCAGAATAGATGGTTCAAAATGTTTCTGAAAAAGATGAAAAACACAAATAAAATTAATTAACACCATACATAGCTCAACAAAATAAGATGGCAAGGATTTGCCAGAAATTGTAATTCCTCAATAAAGTAAAGTAAAAGAAATCAAAAAAATGTATATTAAGAAAATCTATAAATAAAAATTATAAAATTCACAGGATCTTATTTACAAAAAGAGAAAAAAAAAAAATTATTAAGTTTTTCTTCCTATATTTTTTTATAATACCTCAAGAATCACCTAAACAACGAATAAAACATTAAATATTAATCTAATTAACCGATTTTATTTTTACCTACCAAAATCAAGGTTAAATCAAAGAAGATTTAAAAAAATATGAACCAAATAAATTGTCAATCAAATATCATAAATACAAATTTTTTTCTTATTAATTCCGATTTCATTTGATCTAAAAATTCTTCAATATCTTTTAACTGATTTTCTAAGTATTATTGACAGTAAAGAAAAATTTTTAAATTCTTTTTTTTTGTTTTTTTTTTTCTTCTTCTTCTTTTTGTCTAACAATTCAATTAAGTTCTTCTGATTTTACCAATTCATTAAATTATATATAAATAAAAGAACACTAACCATATCAAATTTGTATATATGTAGAAAAAAAAAGGAAGCTAATCCTTGACAATATAATACAAATTTTAGTTTTTTTTTAATTTCCGTAAAAATCAACAAGAGCAAAAAAAAAACCAAAATAAAAAACACCATTCCTATAAAAATCTAAAAACTAAAAAACTTAAAGCAGAAATCAACAGAACTAATCTTACAAGACACAAGACAACAAAAAGAAAAACAAAAATAAAAAAAAAACAAGAATAAAAAGAATTTAAGAAAATCTATTGACACTGATGCAGAGCAAATAACCGTAAATCCACAAAATGCCCTCTAAATTAGACATGAGTTTGATTTTTATATATTATTATTCAATATTTTTTTAGAAGCATCAATACAGAACCCAAAAAACTAAAAAACAAAAAAATAAAAAATAAATAAAAATACAATCCAATGTCACCCCAAAATATAAATTGTCACAAAAAAAAAAAAAAAAACAAAATTATGGTATGACATGATATGATATGATATTTGTGTCGGAAGAGACTTTTTAAATAAACACTTTTAAGAGTATTGAATCACACCGGTAACAAATTGTTTTTTTTTTGTTTTTTTGTTTGTTTTTTTTATTTTTTTTTACATACACTCATACCATTTTCTCACCTATATCAAAAGTAAATAGTAACCAAAAAAAATATATATACATATGTACATATTATATTAAAACAAAGGCTCAATTGAGTTGTCAGGGCTCAAATGTGAATTGCATCATAAAATTTTATGTTTTTATTGTTGTCTTTTTTTGTTTTGTGTTTATTTTTCATATCCTTGAAGATTTTTTGAGAGCTTGTTATTTCAATTATAGACTGTAAGGCCCTCATCCTATTTTTTTTTTTATATTGTATTTAATTTATATTTTTTTTGTATCTTTATATGTATCTATCTCCTTTTATTTATTTTGAGTTATATCCAAAATTTTTCGTTTTTTGGTTCGGCTAATTGTACCTATTTTTTTTTTTTTTTTTTTCATTCTAACATACTTACATGTTGTATTTATTAATTTGTGTGTTGTATTTTCTCATTTACACGAAATATTAAAAAAAAAAAAAAAATTTTAATTAAAAACGAAAAAAAAAAGGATAATGGAAAAATGTTTGGTCCTTTTTTTTTTTTTTGCTTGATATGTGGTGACATCTTAATATTCTTTTGTGTATCAAGATGAATAGATATTGGATTTAATTTGAGGGCTTGATAATTTTAGTGAGAAATGATGAAGAAAAATTAAAATTAATTCAATTATAGTATGTGCACAGTTGTTAAGAAGGATTTATTAAGCCAAGAATGATACAATTCAATCGAATAAATACTTTTAAATAATTAAAAAAAAAAAAATGAATATTAATAAATAGATATTTTTATTAATATGAATTTTAATATTAAATTCAAAACTCATGAAAATAAAAACAATTCTAGTATTGATTTATTTTTTTGGTTAGATTTTTTTAAAGCAATTGCAACAAATCCTTATTTAATAGCAAACAAAGAGCTTTCAAAGCTTTTTTGTTTAGCTAAAACAGTTCTTCAAAATTGATATCATGTATGTTATACCATCTCTTCCCATAGTTTCCTGCGGTCCGATCGTTTAGTGGTGGAAATCATGTTTGTTCAACAAGTTATTAAAGATGTTATTATTCTCTCTTTTATTCGCGAACAAATGAGGTATAGGAAAAATACAAAAGGATTTCACATCAGCCAATAATTCACACCATTTTACAGAGTGATGCAAATTTGAGATTATCTCGAGTGTATTAAGAAAGCTCACTTCAATATCTTATCTTTTTGATAGCCAGCATTAACAACCAATGACTAAAAGCCGGATTTTTTACCTGCATCATGATAAACAAAAGTAGTCTGCATAATTAATATCACATTACATGCATGCCTAGTCAATGGATGATTTCTTTTTCTATACTAGATTTTTAGTTTCTAACCGTTATTCAACTTCACTAACAGTAATTAAAAAGTTTAATAAAAAATTTTTATTTACTAACAAACTAATCCAAGTAAATGATGACTAACTAAATCAGTTAATGATCATTCTGATGCTTCAGTTAATGATCATAATGATCATTCTGCTAATACAAACTGATACTTGTACTAAACAACATTTTCTTAAACCTTCAGTTTATAATAAAATTTTTCGTTCCATTAAATATCAGCGTTGAAACGAAATTTTACAGAAATTAAAAAATTATTTTAAAAATCGTTTATTTGGTTGTCACTCCGAAAAGATTTCTTTGTTACTGCAGAATTATTAAAGAGGCGTATCAATTATGAGTACGAAAACTATTCACCTTTTCTGATGTTGCCTATCAGAATTCGAAAAAAAGAGTAAAAGAATTTTTAAGTCCTTGTCCGTTACTTTATTTTACCATTAGTATACTGTATTTCTACTTATTTCTTCGCGTAGTCTAATGCAAAAACTAGGTGTTTATAAAAACTAAGGTAGAAAAGTTCGCTTAATATCTAAAGCTCAAATGGAGTGTAGACAGTAAAAATTGAAGAAGACGTGATTGATTTGAGTGATTGAATTGAACATAATTTAATAGAATAGAAAGAGCTTAAACCAATTAAAGCTTACCAAGGATTATAAGAAAAAAAGGGAGATTTAGGGTTTCATTTTATAACGGAAATGTTTTATATTCTTTCGTTACAATACAAGAATAAATTGAATAATAATTGAATTCAATTACCAGCTGAGGGAAAGAAATTTATAATCCAAAAACAAAATTCTCTTTTTAAAAATTGATAAAAATGCTTTTGTAGGATATCGTATCTCTTATTTTTAAATATAAAATGTCAAATACATATCATAAATTTATTACAATAGAATAAAAATTTATTTCTTATATTTATAGAAATGTTTTTACCTTATTATTTTTGAAAAAAGGATTAAATGCAAAAATATTATAAGGATAATTATAATCTATAATATTAAAATTTCTATTTAAATGTTTTTATAAGTAGGTAACCATTTAATACTAATATAGTCTAATAATAATTCAAATCTATAAAAATTTAATCTAACAAAAAAATTTATTCCAAAAAAAAAAAAAAAAATTTATATAAAATAAAGTTTGAAAATATTTATAAAAACTTACCTCCCATGCAGCATTTTTATCTGTTGGTTCATTACAACATGTTACAGAAAATGGACCAAATCTACAACCACGATTTATATTTTGTTTTGCATAAATACCATCTTCTCTAACATCTAAACCATATGCTGAAGGATCTTGTAATCGATCTAATTCAGTTAAAAATTTTTCTGCTACATCATCTTGATATGAATTTGTTAGGAATTTTGTATATTTACTATTATCCATTTGTGTTAAATAATGATTGTTTTGATATTGATTACTATTATTATTACTTATACTAGTATTTATATTATTACAACTACCAATAATTGCACCACCACCACCACCACCACTACTACTACTACTATTATGTCGTTCTAATCCAATTGGGGTTAATTGTCCAAAATTAAATGAATTTGTAATGCCACTTGATTGTTGATGATGTTGTTGTTGCTGCTGTTGTTGTTGTTGTTGTTGTTGTTGCTGCTCTTGTTGTTGTTGTTGTTGTTGTAATTGAAGTCTTGGGTATGGTGAATGTCGAAGATAGTGATGACGATTATTTGTTGATGTTTCATACTCGTCACTACTGCTCCCTATATTATTTTAAGAGGGAAAAATTAAAAAAAAAAAAAAAAAAAAAAGAAAAATTAATTAATTTTATTATGTGTTAATTGATAAAAATTTAAATTTATCGTTGCGAAAGAGTTAATTTTTTTTTTTTTTAATTAATTACAAAAAATATCCATTTTTATTTTTAAGATATCGTTTAGAAATTTTTAATTTAATTTTAAGAAATTTTTTTTTTTTTTAATAGTGATTATAACACTGAACGGCTTTTTATTGCTTAAGAAAGTCCCAAAGATTAATAAAACAAAAAAACGAAGTTCATAGTTTGACTTTAAATTGAAAACTGAATTCTTTAACATTTACAATTTCATTTATATACATATACAAAATAAGATATGGTCCTTAATTGTTGCAGATGTCTTGACCACTATTAAAAACTTTTCCTTTGAAATTTACATAAAATCATAATTATTTTAATCTATTTTACAGTTAAAAAAATTAATACGGGGAAAACAAAAATTACAAATAAAACAATATAATTGTTCATGTTAAGGACCTTTAAAAAAAAAAACCAAAAAAAAATTCCCAGACATAATACTTACTCTTAAGTAAATAACATTGAAAACCAATTATATAATAAATTTACTATCTCTAATTAAATTTATCTGACGGTGATATCTTTCAGTTGATTTTGTATAAATTACAATTTCTTAGTATTAAAACATTGAAAAGGGTTTGTCAAGACAATTATACGTTATTAATTATGTCATAGAACTTGACCTATTCAAAAAATTCATCCTTAATTAAACAATAATAAAAAGTAAAAAATATATATATACATATAATGATTTTCTTTAAATCAATATTATTTAAAACTGACCATTGGTCATCATTTTGAATATTTACCGTTAATTATTCGTAAATTTAAAAGGAAAAAATTTGAAAAGTTTTAATATCTATTCATTTAAATGACCATGGAAGGGTTATTTCTTTGTCGCATTAGAATTCTTTCATTTTTAAAGATAATTTTAAGGGTGTAGTTGGTATAGGAGTTTACCTGGTAGTGAAACCCATGTATAATAATAAATTTAAATATTTTGCTAAGCAGACTGTAAGCAATTAAAAAATTATTAAATTTCTTTGGAAGGATAATGGCGGGAAAAAATATAAGCGGGAACTTAAATAAATGGAGGGAAAAAAAAAACGTTCAATTTATTAAAGTTTCAATTTTGATTAAAGTTTTTTTTTTTTAATGCGATATGAAATTAAAACATTTTTATTTCATTTGATTAAAAAAAAAATGCTTAAATTGAAACAATTTTATTACAAAGAAAAAAACAATTAAAACCTTGAAAAACTTTTTCAAGAACTTTAATAGTCAATTTTGCAGATAAATAATAAAAAATAAAATAATAAAATTTAAGATAGTTTTATATGTAAACATATTATCTAAAATGCTTATACAAAATATAATGTATTACATAATTTAATGTATAATATATTATATTTTGAAATATTGGAAAAGTAATTAATGAAATGGTTGTTGTTGTTTTAATTAACAATTATTAGAGAAAGGTAAAGAAGTGTCGCCGTATTAGATTAAAAGAGCACTTAAAAGCAATTCAATAGGACCAAATTGACAAATCAGTTCCTAAATAAACGAAAACATTTTATATTATTATGGCCGTTAAAGGCATTATTAGATTTGAATGTTTTCGAGTGCCGAAATAAGAGTAGCTATTGAAATTAAGAAAAGATGAAATTTCAATATTGTTTAGATCAAAGTTTCATTCTGTTCCACCATTCATACTTCGACATAACTTACATAATTTAAACACTACTGTTTTCCCTGCACAATAAAATGTCCTGATACTGTATATTTTGTTTATAAAATAAATCAATCAAGGATCAAAAATAATTTTAACAATAATAATAAGAACAACAATAGCATCATTACAATGAGGATTCTTCTAATAAACATCAATAAAATCTGAGAAATGCAGAAAAAATGTTAAAATATTTTAACAGTTATGGCACACTTAGGAAAGTGTGTGTGTCCACAAGTGGAATCAGATGTTGTTATTTAAATAATTTTTAATAAACTTAAAAAAGATATTTAACATTTTTAAAGGTTTTTGTATTTATTATTAATACTTTTGGAAAAATACGATTATCATAACACGATTATTTAAAAAAAATATATATATATATACTCAAAAAAAGCTTCAGTTTGGTTTAAACATAAACATTCAAATTAAATAATTAAATAAACTTTACCCAAAAAAAAGTATCCTTTCAATATATTTTCACAGAACTTTTAAAAAATGTGATTATTCATTTTATCCTTGTTTTTCTGTTTAAAAAACTTCTTACACGGTTAAAGAAAAAACTATGCCGTGAATAGATTTCGTTAAAATTCGTTAAAATTTCGTCTTTGTGAGACGCCTGCTCCTAAAGAATGAAAACGATCTTTATTCAAATAATTATATGTAACTAAATTTGTACCTAATCCTTTCTAAATATGAAAATCACAAGAAATTTTATAAACTTAATTTTTTTTTTTAAAACAAACTAAAAATAAAGAAATGTTTTCTTTCCTCGGAGGTTTGACTTTATACTTTCCAGCGTATTTTAACGCTTAAAGTTAAAAAGCTTGTATTTTTTGAAGAAGTATGTATGTATTATGTTCTTGAATACAAACAACAACATTGATATGTATTATCAATTAACTAATCGAAATAATTTTAACTTTAATTTGGAACCTATGTTGAATAAAACCGTATAAAATAGGCTGTAAACACTCAGAGAGCAAAGGTTTGGATTATACACACGTCATAAAAATAACGCCCCCTTACGACATTTACAGCCACACTTGGGAAAGGGAAGTCTGTGTAATTTTACAATTTATATCGCCTTTTAACAAAATATTTTGTTAACTTTTATATTCAATAATAATTTCAGCATTCTGGCAACATGCGTATTTAAAAAGCCTTGGCTATATTATCATCGCATACATGATAAATACAAATCATATTTGTTTAAACAACCCTCATATTGTATATTATTAGAGAAATTACCAGTAATTTCAACATATTCTTAAAATCATAACTAATATTTTATAAGTTATGAAAAAATGGACAAAATTTTGAGATCTGTGGTAAATTTGATCTCTTAATTTGATGTGGTAATTGTATTATTTATTTGATTATAACTTGACGGGAGTGATTGGACCCAAAGTTTTTCGCCTAAAAGAGATATTTCCACACATTATGAACCTATATAAACAAACTAGGAATATGTTCCTTTGTGGCTATAATCACAAATATATAGTTGTGATTATATGGGACGGCATATTGATGAAAAAAATGAGGATAATAGAAAAATAGATGATATAACGGTGATGAATATGTTAAGATTCACTTTGAATTTTTCCAAATTGTAATTTCTTAGGCCACCGACTTCTGAGAAAACATTAAATGGTAGTGGATTCCACATTTTTGCAGTTCTGACAACAAATAAAGAATTACTTTTCTTCGTTTTTCTCCCCTCTCATTAATTAATCCGCTCAGCCTCTATCTCATATGTAAATTGCCGCTTTAATTTATTTCTCTTCAAAAATATTCAACATCATTATTAATATTATTATTCATTTTTTATACCAATAATCATTTAAAATTACACAATAATTTAAAGTAATAAAAGTCTAAAAAAAAAATCCCCTCAAAATTTTTTTTCGAATATAAATTATTTCTTTATAATGCAATTTACTGATACAGTGTTCAACACATTATTAGTCAGCGGTGGGTGGTAAAAAAAAATACAAGATAAAAATAATTTTTGTTTTCTTTTATTAAAGAAAAAAATATTCCTGTTAAATCTTTGCTATTTAAAATTTACAAAATCAATATTGATAAATTTAAAATACATTTTGACTTAATTTAAAAACAAAATATTCTCTTATCTGAATTTTAAATATTTTTTTTTATCTTCTAATTTTAAAATCGTAAAAAGAAAAAAAAAACAATTATTGTGGTTAAAATAAGTTTATTATATATATTTATATGTAATTATTAAACTTTAGATAATTTTATCGGTTCGATTCCCTTGCACATTTTTATTTACTAACAAAAAAAAAAAAAAAAAAAAAACTAATTAAAAATGAAGCATTGCATAATGATTTTAGAATGACTACTTTTTATATGTTTTTATTTTTATTTTTTTGTTTTTTTGTTTTTTTAAAAAGAAAATTAAAAATTATAAAAAAAAAAAAACTACAATATTGAATAAACGTGTCTAATAATATCAAATAAAAATCTTGAATCGAAATAAAAATTGAATTTTACTAGTCATTTTGATCAAGTCAAAATAAAAATAAAAAAAAATTTTTAAGTTTTTTTTTAATTTTAACTGTCAGTGTGAAATTTAAAAAAAGAAAATAAAAAATTTTTTTATACTTTTTCTGTTTTGACATATTTTTTTAACTGATTTCTTAAAAACAATTAATTAAAAAATCTCATATTGCAAAAAAAAAAAAAAACAATATGATTTTACAAGTTTTCCTAACAGAATGTAACTTAATTTTTTTTTAATGAAATAAAAAAATCCTGAAAATAACAACAAAAAAAAAAAGAATAATACAATTAAAAATGTTTAAAAGTTAATGTTTTATTAAATCAACACTCAAAAGTATAAAATAATTTTCTTTTTCATTTGAAGATGAAAATATATCAAAAATGAGATCAACAATCGACAATTACAGTTCAATTTTGAAGAGTTCAATTTATATTAAATGTTCAAACCCCACAAAGAAAATTATAATTTTCAAAAAGATGATCTTAAAATCAAATTTTACATTTTTAAATAAAAACTTATTTTTGCTTAAATATTAAAAGAAAAATTGCCAGCGAAAAGTTATATTTAAGCTCAAAACTTCATATTTGATTTAATGGGACAAATGCATAAAACTGAGCTTAAACTCAAATCTCACTTTTTGAAAACAAAATTTAAACATCTACACCTAAACTCGTAATTTTTATTTGAAAAGGTAAGATTTGATTTCTAGCTCAGTTTACTGCATTCGATCCAATTTCTCAATAAGATCTCAATAAGATTGTCTCATGAAAAGATTGGATCAATATTGATTGTCTCAATAAGATCATCAATATCATTATAAAATTTCACTAAAACTTTCAGAAAACGTATTAGACAAATGTTACAGTCTTAATTATGTTACAGTCTTAAACGTCTCCATATCAACATTTTATATTTATATAAATTTTTAAGAAAATATTCTGTGAGTTAAAAATAATTATTAAAAAAAAAAAACTTTATACATATAAGAAAAAACTTGTTTTTGTATTTTTTCTTTAACTTTTTATAATATTTTATGATTTTTTGGCAATTTATAGTATAAATAACAGTTAATATTATTATTTTTATCACCTATACTATATTGGATTTTTTTTGGGTTAATTTTTTAGGTTAAAGGTTAGGTTTAGGTTAAAACACACATTGTCATCGACGTAACATTAAACCTGAAAATTTAACTTTTTAGAATTATAAGAAATTAAATCTGAATTTCAAAATTTTGTTAGCACAGAATAAAACGCACAGGATAAATTTACTTAAAAAATATATAAAAAATCCGTCAATTTTATAAATACATAAAAAAGAATATTTAAATTAATTATTTTTAATTTTGGATTAAATTATTCCAATTTTACCACATTAGGTAATTAAATGTTTGCTATCAAACAAAATAACTTAATGAAAAATTGTTTTTATCCTTTAAAATTTTTTTTTATCATTTAATATTTAATTTAATATTTTAAATTTATAAAACCTATCAGTTTAAACTCTAAACACTAATTCCATTTAAAAAAAAAAAAAAAGTCCAGCCTTTTCATTGAATTACAAAAATTTATTAAATAAACTAAAATTTTCGATAAGACACGATATTATAAGATAATAAGATAAATTATACGTAATTATTACGTGATATAAAGTTAATTTTTATCCCTTTCAAAATTATGACACATATAATGACATTTCTGTTTTTTAGTGCCATATTTTTAAATCAAAATATAACACAATTTTCTTTTAAATATAAATTATATAAAAGCCGTAAACGTTTGCAACAATTTTCTTTATTTTTCATAGGAAAAACTATAACAGAAAAAAAGAATAACAAAAATTTTAAATTTATAGGGTTGTCTACATAATCTCGAAAATCAAATATTTACATAATCCCGAAAATCAAAATCCCAAATTCAAAACCCCGAAAACAAAATCCCGAAAATCAAAATCCGAAAATTTAAATACCGAAATTACAAAATTCTGAAAATGAAAATCTCACATAGACTTACATAATATATGAATACAAATATTCCGGAAAAGGGTTCTGATTTTTAATCCAACTATTAATATTTACAGTATTCCCACACATATATAAATTTCATTCAAAAATATTAAATTTTCACATTCCCATATGGAAAATAATTAATTTTGAAAACCCCGCATACAAAAGTATTCAATTTTGGCATTTCACTTAAAAAATAGTACATTTTATACGAATTTAGACATTTTTATGAAAAAAAGATTATTTTTGAAGCAATGGAGATTTTCTTTAATTATATTAAATTAGATACAAAATTTTTCTTTAATTTTCTTAGTGTTGCCACACGTTTTTACGTTTATTTACATTTATTTTTATTATTATTGTAAAAAGTTTAGTATTCTTACAAATAAAGGGAACAGCTCTCAAAAAAACCTTTTTAAGATAAATAAAAACTATACTAGAACAGAAAGATATTTCTTTTTATTTCATTAAAAAGTTAAGTGACAAAAAAATAATATTATTTATAGATTATACTATAAGATACCAGTATTATTAACCAATATTATTTCTTGATTATCAGACTGGCGTATGGTAACAATATTTTTGACTGGCGTAACTAAAACAATATTTTTTAATTAAATTTCTAAGTAAAAGCATTAAATTTTGTATATAAATATTTTGAATTATTCTTCTTAGTTTTGTTAATCACCACTAAATGGCACTTGGAGGTTAAATTATTTGCATTATTTGTATCTAAATTGATTTAAACCTTTAATTACATATATAAAAAAACTTAAAAAGCTAAAAAATTCGAAATGAAAAGACTAAAAAAAAAATTTGAATACGCCTTACCCTTATAAACTTTCATTTGAATATAGAACACACCTTAATTTTAACAACAATTTAAGCCAAGAGTAATATAGCACTTATTTGTGTCTTAAATTTATAATTAACAATAAATAAAGTAACAAAGTATAGGAGACAACAAATTGAAAAAATACAATGAACCAAAATATCAAATATAAGTAAACAAACAACCATTACTAAAAATACCAGTTTAAAAATGGCAATTATTTGATTGTTAAAAAATGGAACGAAGCAATTTCTTATTTCTGCAAAAATATCTTTAATAAAAAACAAAAACAAAAAAAAATAAATAAATAATTAAATTAACATGTTCTTACAGAATATTCTTTCTTTATCTTAAAGAATTGTAAGGTAATTTTGAATCTATAGTTATATAATCGTTACCCCCTTTTTAAGTAAATAATGAACTTAATAAAATGTCTGTAAATGTAAACAATTTTTAAAATCATATTTTAATTTCATTTTGATTTAAACATAATTTTTTTTTTCTTTTTTTTTTTTTTCCAATTCTCTGAAATGATATAAGATCCCTTTTTTTTTTTTTTTTAAATTGTCCTGATAAACCTGATTTGTTTTATAACATTGTAACATAATGTGAAATTGGGTGCCGTTTGCATAATTTTTGCATAATACATTTTGTATATGATATTCTTTAAATGTACCTCGATATCTTGTGTTACTCTTCTATTATAACACTCTGTTATTATTCTGTTGAAGACTTGTAAAGATTTTTTTTTTTTTTTTATTTTGTTAATTTTGCCCTTAAAATGGGTTAACATGCTGTAATCTTTCTATATTTCTTTGGTCGATCATAATAAGCCCAAAAAAAAAAAATTATTATATACAAATAGGTATTTATAGGTACCTATATATACATACCTATATATACCTATTTGTTTTGTATATATATATATGTATATTATAATATGGTAATTATAATACAATTTGTATACAAATATTCAGATTTCATTTTAAAGTTAAGTTTTTTTTTTTTTTTTTTTATTTTGTAAGATTTGATCAGGGCTACACACCAAAATATTAATTTTAAAATGAGTCCCTATATTGAAGAAAAGGGTTGCAAATTTATCCACACTTTTGTAATCTGTTGTTTTGTTTTTTCTTCTTTTTTATTTATTTATTTTTTTTTTTTTTTGAAGATTATTAAGAAATATTAAGAAAATTTGCAACATTCTAATAAGTAAATGTTTATGCAACAATAATGAAGTTTTGTTAAGTATTTTGCTACTTTACTTGTTAACTTAAAAGATTTATTTTTTTTTTTTTATTTTGGTAATTTGATTCGATTTGGGTTCGATTATGTTTATTTAAATTTTAATTTAACATTTTTGATATAATACTTCTTTTTTTTTTTTTTTTGCATATACATACATGTGTATACACATATATGTTGATACAAAAGAAGAAAAAAAGTCAAAAATTTTGTTTCTGCAACAACAGAAAATAATAATAATAATGCGATCTAAAGTCAATATTGAAAGATTAAGAAATAAAATTAAACACAAATAAGTTAAACAATAACAATAGTTACTTTAAATTATTACAAAAAGGAGTATAATATATATAGTAACTTTGTGATTTAATATAATAAATAACCATGATTAATTTGTTATTTTGATTCCTTTTTTTTTTTTTGTTTTTGTTAAATTTGTATATCCGGTGTCTAAATTTTATGTTGCTGAATTTTTACTTTATCGTTTTTTTTTGTTTTTTTTTTGTTTTTTACACAGATTTATTTTGAAAACAAAAATTAATTTTGATTATTTAATAATAAAGTAAAGTAAAGAAAAAATAATTATTTATATAATATATATTAAATAAGATACAGATAATATTGAATTTGTTCAATATTCAAGTCTTAAATAATTGTTGATATTACAAAAAAAAAAAAAGAAAAAAAATGAATCTTAAGATTTTTACATGCAACAAAAATATTCTTTAACAATGTTGCAAATTTTTAATACCTTAAAAAAATTATATTTTTAATACTTTAAAAAAAAAATTAATTACTTTTTTCGATTTTTTGTACAATTTATTAAGTTGTCATGTGTTCATTGCATTAAAAAAAAAAAAGAATAAGAATAAAAATGCAAAAAAAAAAAAAAAATGTTTATTCAAATGCAAATTTTTTTTTTTTTTTTGTTTTAATTTAATTGATAAAGACTAGACATTCTTAAATTTCAAACAAAAAAATTTTTAATATTATGAATATTATGATTGCAATTTCCATTCAATGCTAATAAAATAATGAATTTTTTGTTGTTATTTTTTGCTTAACAAAAATAATTTCATTTTAAAAATGCTAACATCATTAATTTAAAGTTTATTACCCCCTAATTTATGATTAAAAGACCTTTAAAATAGATATTATTATAAAATTTAATAGAAATTGTAATAAAATCCCTATATTTTAATTAAAAAAAAGATATTAACTAGGTATAATATTATTTTCAATAAATTTATAGAAATATTTTTACTATTTTAGTTTTCGTCCTATGGTTCCTCTTATAGGAGACTCTTTGTGTTTTATTTTTTTTTTAATATTATTTAAAAAGTCAGAGGTCTGGAATGAAATGAAATGGAAAAAATTTGGAATTCCGGGAAGATAATTATTTGAAAACAAAGAAAATATTGTTCCGATTAAAAATATCGTTTCGGAGCTTTTCCTAACCCAAATATAGCACCTTTTTTTTGAAATATTATTGATAAAAATCAAAAAACAAAGTTTTTTACAAAAATAATTTTTAAAGAATATTTTGTAAAATTGAATGAAAGTTATTTTATAATTGAATTGAAAATTACAAAATATATACAGAGCTTATAATGAAAATATAGAGACAAAATATTAAGAAATTTATGTATACAAGAATCTTGGAATGTATTATTTAAAAAAATTATTCGAAATTACATAGCTAAGGCCTAACGAATAATGTTGGTATTATTTAAAATCGGTTTTACAAAATCTATTTTTGTTTTTATATCTCCAACAGTCCAACATCTACAACACCATCAAAATTTCTAACTTCACGAAAAAACCAAGTAGGATACCAACCCACAAACAATTCGAAACTAAATAAAACACCCAAATAACTGATAATACACTCAAATTTGTATCGCCGAACTTTATTTAAATTTTAATTTCGAAATTGTTTCGAAAAGAACTTTATTTTATTTTCAATTTGACTTCGTTCTTCGGAGTAAAATTTTTGTTGTTCCCTCCGAAACAATAAATTTTAAGAAATTGTTTTCATTTTTTTTTTTTTGTTTTGGTTCGCGGAGAAAGCAAAATGTTTAGAAAACGATTTCGTTCCGGATCTCTGATTAAAAAAAAATTGATATCAAATATAGATTTTTATTTAACAAGCAATTAATTACTTAATTATCATATCATTAACACCTACCTACCGAAGTATTAAAATTGTTAGTTGGCTTATTTATTGTTTAACTTTATAAAAAAAAAAAAATGCTGATTGAAATTTAAATAAAATTGAAAAGCATTCAGAAACTATACTAATGTTTGCGAAAAAGGATAAATATTTTATCCGTCATTGTGTAAAAAATTGTGTTTATATAATACATTGTTGATATTCAATTATTTCATTTTATTAATTAAATCTTCCGAAAATTAATTAGTAACCAACCAGACACCAATATTTTTATGAATATTTCTCTATTATTTCATTAATTCTATAAGATAAATCCACAGATACATAACAGTTTTATGATAAACTATAGTAGTATGACAGATATGACTTGAAGTCTTAAATGTACGGCTAATCAAGGTTTTTTTTTAATTTTTATAAATGTCAAAATTTTGAATACCAAAAACACATAAGTCAACAAATATGCATTATGGAGACTTGCCAATTTTTCACTTTCTCAAACATTAGATGTACCCATATTTATTACTTTTGTACCCATACTTATCAAAATTTTATATAAAGATGCTGTACTACTACGGACTTCACTTAACATTGATCTTCAAATTGTTTTTTTTTCTTTATTATCAATATGAAATTTGCAATGAATTAATTAAGTATATAAAGATTAGGATGAAATTTTGAAGAGCCTTACCATGAGCTGTGTGGTGTCTTATAGATTAAATAATTTATGATCTAATTTCAGATTTAAAATTCTTATTCATATTGTACATATATATATGTTTGTTTTAAAATTAGTTTTAAGTATTTATAATTTTCATTTTATTTTAATTTAAATTTTAGTTTTAATTTTATTTTACTTTCAAAATTGAAATAATTCTACTTTTAAGTTTAATTTTTATTATACTTAAAATATAATATTATATTTCAAATTGAAAAATCATTTATATTCACTCTATATGTTTATAAAACATTTTAAAAAACATAACATATAATATTTAATTTGTATCTAAAATAATTTAAATCAAAAATATTCTTCAAGATATCTTTCTTTATTTAATCTTCATTTAGAACAAAAAAAAAAAAAGATAAATATTCGAATTTAATATGCAAATTTCACACCTATTTGTAATTTTCGAATACACCATAGTTGATATTTATTTTGTTTCGTTAAAAATATATAGAATTTCGGTATTTTTCATAAAACAAAAAGTAAAATATCTTAAGGATAAAAAAAAAAGGTTAATAAAAAAGCCGACAAGCTATAATACTAAATTGGGTATTTATTTACATAAAGGACATGATATAATTTTAAATGTCCTAAAGTGAACTAATAAATTTTTCCAAGAATTTGTTTTTTTTGTTTTTGTTTTTTTTTTTTGTTTTGTAAATTGCGTAAACTATAAGTGATAATATTTAGATAAATAATGATATCTTTTAATTTCATAAGAATTTTATACAATATATAAAATATAATAAATATTGTATAATTTTGTAGATATACCGACGGCATTTGACAATTTTGAATAAAAATAAAAATGAAATGGAAATTTTATCGGGTACAATTTTCTATTTATTAGGAAAAGGTTGTAAAACATAAATTTGGTTATAAGAAGATAATTAATTAAGGACAAAGAAATAGGTAGTATATGATTTATAAAGAATATTCGTTTGGAGAAGAATATATTAACAAACAATTTATAAACAATTTAGGAAGGATGACAAGATTGCCAATATGTAATCAATTGGGACAAACATATCAAAGTCATTTTTAAATTACTGTTATAATGTAATTATGGTAATGTAATTTTGAAATTATATGAAAAAAAAAAAGAATTTGTTAAAATAAATAAAAAGAAAAATAAATAAGACTGGGTGAAATCTATAAAGATTTTGAAAGTATCTATACTATCTATCTATAAGTACTGCAAAAATTTATATGTTAGTGATTTATTATTTGAATTGAACACATCCCAATGGTAAATATCCTTGTAATTTTGATCATTTATTTAGAATTTTGGAAAAATAAAAAAATTAAATAATAACCACCTTAAATTAAATTAATTAACTATTTATTTTTATTTATCGAAAATATTTAATATCTAAAATATTTTATGTCAAATCGGAATAGGTACTCTTTATAAGTAATTTTATGCACTATTTCAAATATCCTTTTTAAAATAAATCGAAACATTGATTCTTCATTTATTTTCTTGCTTGAATTTATGAAATTTAATAATACAAAGAAAATGTTTAAATAAATTTAAATTAATCTTTTGCATATTTTTAATTATTCTATTTAAACCAAAATTTAATCACGTTTAATAAGTTTATATATATTATTTTCATATTTTAATCAAAATAAAATTAATATATTGATAGTGATTTAAAATATGGAATATAATGGAATATTTTCAATAAATTTATTAAATAATTGGAGGGTGTTTTTTTTTTATTAATTAAACTCTTCTACTTTTAAACTTCTACTTCTAAACTCTACTTCAAAAAAATTTTTTAAAAATATCTTATTAACAATATATAACTGACTAAATTAAGTATAAAATTTAATAATACTTATAAGTATCATTACCTGATATTACATGTCTTTCAAACAACATCAGAAGGCAGTTTTTTTTTTTTTTTTTTCTTTCTTATTTGTTATCCTTTCTTTTAAATAATAGAATTTTTTTTTTAATAATCAGATATTAATTATATTAATACTATATAAAATCACTTTTATTTTTATTTTTTTTTTTAAATCCTTTTAATTTTTTTTTTTTATATATACTTTTTGTATTATTTCACCAAAATTTTCTTTTATAACCATTAACCATTAACCAGATATTCAATTTGGAAATTCACAGTTCACATTTTTAAATTTTATAAAATTTACATTTTTATAAGTTAATTTTATTTTATTTATTTCTTCAATCATATCATATTAATAACTTTACAATTTTTTTTTTTATTTTAAATTAATAAATATATATATATATATATATTTCTTTTTTAATATTTGTATTTAAATACACATATACATATATATGTATCTTTTCACAATTAATTTTTTTTTTTTTTTTGATAATATTAAAGAGAAAATCAAAATAATTTGAAAGCGAAAAATTATCCGTTCATCAAAGTTTGTTCCATATAGTAAAATTAAATATGAAGAAACACTAGAAAAATATTTAATGCAAAGATGGATACCAAAAATATCAAAAAAAAAAAAAAAAAAACGAAAAAAAAAAACAATAAAAATAATCAAAAAAAAAATACACAGATTTTAACAAACAAACAGAATCTTGTCTGTCTGACAAGGATTCCAAATATAGACTGAAATATACAGTGTACAAGTATACAACAAAACTATTATATATATTTTTATTTTTTATTTTTTCTTTTTCTGTTAATTTTCTTATTTTCCGTTTTATTTTTTTATTTTTTTTTTTTTATATATTTTTTTTTTTTTTTGTTTTGATTTGAATTGTCAAACGTAACATCCTCGATACAACAAA
Organism: Poecilobothrus nobilitatus; assembly: GCA_947095535.1. Lineage (NCBI taxonomy): Eukaryota > Metazoa > Arthropoda > Insecta > Diptera > Dolichopodidae > Poecilobothrus > Poecilobothrus nobilitatus. The sequence continues at coordinate 258,949,188 of OX352774.1, read as the reverse complement.
TACATAACGTTAACATAATATAACATCATCATCATCATCATCATCATTATATTCATCATCATAATCATCAACATCATCCTTAATCGTATCTTTTTGCGACGACACAACGAAAAATCATATACTCTATATGTACTATTATTTGTATATCCGTTTTTCATATTATCCTTTTTTTTGCTCTTTTTAACACATTTTTTGTTTTTATTTTTTCTCTTTCTCTCTTTTATTATGTTTATTTTTTACTTTCTATATAACTATATATATGTATATATATATATATATATATACAAAATAAATACCGTTTTGTACTGTGATTTTACCAAACGAACGAAATATAATAGAATGCGTATATAGATACTATGTGTAGTAAAACTCAACTCATATAAAATGAATGAAATTGAATTTATAAAATTTGTATACGTACAATAAAAAAAAAAAAAATACTATAATAATAATAATATTATGTACATGTGTATTTTATGTAAGTTTGTTTTTGGTATAGGGGCTGTTCTGAAAACATCAACCCTCTAGCTAAAATATTATTTTATTGAATAGAACATTGATGATATCAATTTAAAAGAAGAAAAAAATAAAATAAATAAAAATAAATAAAAACCAAACTAATATTTATATAAAGATAATATTATATGAATGTATGGTCTGTGTATACCATATAACATATATATGTATAGAAAATATAGAAAACGAACACAGCAGGAGCAGAAGAGCAACCACCAGAAAAAACAAAAAAAAAAAAAAAACCAAAAATGAAAGAAGAAAATGAAACAAATAAAAATAAAATAAACAATAAAATCTTCTACAATCTTTTCTTCCATTTTCAAATAGTTGAAATAAAATAAAGAAAAAAAAAAAAACAAAATCACTGCTACATTTTTCTTTCTCATATTTTTTTGTTTCTTCTCAGTTTTTGTTTTTGTTTTTCTTTTAATTTTCATATGGTCACATCACAATGATATCTTATTATTCTGTATATGTAATATATAATTATGTGTATTCTGCCTTAAAATTATATATACAATGTAATCTGTTTAGCTAAACTCATATCCATTTACATATACATACAGTTATATATATTATAAAAATACATTATGACATACATATATTGGAAAATTTAATATAATATGATATATAGATATTATGTATATACACATAAATACATTATGATCTTTTTATTTAGAGGACATTAAAGTTGAATAATACAAATCTTAATATGTATATATCTACATATATATTTAGTTGTAAGTAATATATTATATTATACTGTTATTTTTCTTCTTTTTTTTTTTAAGAGCCTAACATTCCAATAAGATTCTTTTTGGTTTTTTTTT